>JAZHEH010000562.1:27792500-28992500 GCA_036589455.1 Ateles fusciceps | reverse complement strand
CATGGGAAGGTTGGACTTGCACAAAGTGGACGAGGCGCTGGGGGAGGCCACTGAGTCCTGGGCCTGGTCGGAAATCAGCCTGGTAAGAAGATTCCAGGGGCTCTTGCTGGCGCAACTCCATCTCACAGGGTACCCAGCGCAGGAAGGTGTGCCGCTGCCACAGGCGCTCCAGGTCCTTCCGCCTTCCAATTCCCTGCAGCAGGCAGTAGGGGCCCTCCTCAACGGTACGGGCCCTTGGCCCATATTCCTGGCACCAAGCACCTTCTTGGGCCCCTCCTAACCCCAAGTCTGCTTGGTGATGCCTGTCCTATGCCTGGCTGTCTTGGCCTATACCCTGGCCTCCTTGGTCTGCCTCCCCAGTGATGGCTTTCATTGTTTTTATTTTTTAAGATGGAGTCTTGCTCTGTTGCCCAGGCTGGAGTGCAGTGGTGCCATCTTGGCTCACTGTAACCTCTGCCTCCTGGGTTCAAGCAATTCTGCCTCAGCCTCCCAAGTGGCTGGGACTACAGGCATGTGCCGCCAGGCCCAGCTAATTTTTGCATTTTCAGTAGAGATGGGGTTTCACTATGTTGGCCAGGCTGGTCTCGAACTCCTGATCTCGTGATCCATCTGCCTCGGCCTCCCAAATTGCTGAGATTACAGGCCTGAGCCACCGTGCCAGGCCTGATGACTTTCATTCTAAGGTGAAGCACCCAGAGAGTCAGTGGCCCATGGGATATTTGCACATTGTCTGGAAAGCTGGCAGAGGAAACCAACGGAGATGCCTCTGTTTGGGGGGAGTAGGCTGTTTCTCAGAGGAGAAAGTTTGTGGGGGAAGATAGCCACTCCTCTGCCTTCATAAGGAGCCCTCCCTCAGGGTCATCCCCTCCACCGTACCGCCTGCTCTGTCCAGACTTCAGGCTGGGAGACTGCCTGCCATTCTTCCTCTCTTTGGAACTCACTTTGTCAAAGGAAGTACGGTTGTCATGCTTGGAGAAGAAGTGTTGCTGTGCCGGCTCCTTGAAAGATATTGAGAAAGGAGGTGAATGGGGAAAATAATGCTTATTTACCCGCCCTTACCTGGATTACTGCCCCAGGGTCCCTAATGGAGGGAAGTCACCAGGAGCCACTGCCCCTAAGCTGCTTAACTGCCAACAGACAGAGGGCAGAGACTAATTAAAGCAACATTTCAGTCCTGGGATATCTCATCCTGGGACTTGCCCTGAAGCAGAAGCATCTGTAACCCTTATTGAGGAGGGTCCTGAGGCATCTTCCAGGACATCCTGCCATCAGGGGAGCAGCCGCTGAGTTTCAAGTTGGGCCTTAACTCTCGATTGCCCATGACTTCAGTCCTCTCCTCCCCTGCATCCACATTTACTCCCTCATCAGCATACCCAGGTTCTTGGCCCTAAATGCTATTCAAAAACTGGAATTTCTATCTCCAACTTGAGCTTTCTCCTGAACTCTGGACTCAATAGACTATTCCTTACTCCACATCTCCATGTAAATGCCCAATTGGGCATCTCCAAACATACGACTGAGCTTTGGGTTAGCCCGAGACACACTCTACCTACAGCCTCCCCCCAGCTTAGACCACAGCAGCCAGATCCCATCAAACACCTTGAGTCCCCTTAATTCTCTTCTCTCATACTTCACATTGAAGGTGCCAGTATCCTGTTGATACTGTGGTCAAAATGTACTTAGGACCAGAGCATTCTCAGCATGCCCACTGTTTTCCCTGGTCCAAGCCACCTTCCTCTCTTGCCTGAATTATTCCAAGAGCTTCCTGCCTGGTGTCCCTGCTTTCAAACTTGCCCCTCCAGTCTGTTGTCCACTTAGCAGCCAGCCTATTCCGTTAGTACATAAATGAGATCACATCTCATTTGCTGAAAATTCACAACAGTTCCTCCTGTTTGTGATAGCCAAAGTCATCATAGGGGTCTGTGAGACCCACACCATATTGGTCCTTTTGTTATCTCCAGCCACACTGGTTTCTCCACTGCTCCTCGGAAATACCAGGTGCTCCCCACTCAGGGCTTTGTGCCACCTGTTTCTTCTCCTGGCCATATAATTCCCTCACACCTCCCTCTTCCTTCCTTGAGCACTATGCCAATAGTTCCATCACCCTAACCCTGCATTTTTCACCTGCTAACTGTATAATTCTATAATATGTTGTTGCCCCCGCCCCGATTAGAACATCTCATGTCCCCCCCTTAGAACATAAGCTTCTTGTAGGCAAAGGTGGTCTGTCTTGCTCACATCTATAACTCCAGCACTGAGAATAATGCCTGACACTGTGCTCAGTAAATGTTGGTGTTAAATCAATGAACAGGCTGTGGCTCACACCTGTAATCCCAGCACTTTGGGAAGCTGAGGCAGGTGGATCACCTGAGGTCAGGAGTTTGAGACCAGCCTGGCCAACATAGTGAAACCCCATTTCTACTAAAAATGCAAAAATTAGACTGAGCGTGGTGGCTCACACCTGTAATCCCAGCACTTTAGGAGGCCAAGGCGGGCAGATCATTTGAGGTCATGAGTTCAAGACCAACCTGGCCAACATGGTGAAACCCCATCTCTACTAAAACACACAAAAAAATTAGCTGGGCGTGGTGGTGCCCGCCTGTAATCCCAGCTACTCAGGAGGCTGAGGTGGGAGAATCGCTTAAACCTGGAGGCAGAGGTTGCAGTGATCCGAGATCACGCCACTGTACTCCAGCCTGGGCAACTCTGTCTCAAAAAAAAAAAAAAAAAAAAAAAAAATTAATGAACAGGGACAGAAAGTCCTGGCCCCATGGCATTTACTTTGGCTCAGTTGGAGCTAGAGAGCCTTGCTCCACTCCTAGGCAGAGAAAGACCATCTCTTAGGCCTCCAGACTTCAGCAGGAATCTGTCCCAAGACCACCTTCTTGCGTTTGTGCCTGGGTTCTGCCCTCAGAGCCATTCCCTCCCAGCCACTCAGCTTCTCCTGCTGTAGACCTGAAGTGGCCAGATCTGGTGAGGTCAGGCTTGCCTGGCTTGGGAATATAGGTAATGGCTGAAAGCAGGTTCCCAGACAAAATGCTCCATCCTATATCCCTGAACCAGAATAAGGGTAGAGCTTATTGAACGTGTGAAGAGTTCCCTTTTTAGGACCGCCTGCCTTAGACAGTCCAGTGGTAGTCTTCAAGCAGAATGAAAACTTGAAGAAGATGGGAAGCTTTCATTCCTCAAAAAGCAAGCTGGTTGGGCACAGCGGCTCATGCCTGTAATCCCAGCACTTTGGGAGGCCGAGGCAGGTTGATCACTTGAGGCCAGGAGTTCGAGACCAGCCTGGCCAACATGGTGAAACCTCGTCTCCACCAAAAATACAAAAATTAGCTGGGTGTGGTTGTGGGTGCCTGTAATCCCAGCTACTGGGGAGGCTGAGGCAGGAGAATTGCTTGAACTTGGGTGGCGGAGGTTGCAATGAGTGGAGATCTTACCACTGCACTCCAGAGTTGGCGAGAGAGACTCCGTCTCCAAAAAAAAAAAAAAAAAAAAAAAGCAAGCTAAGGCCGAGTGCAGTGGCTCACACCCATAATCCCTGGACTTTGAGAGGCCAAGGAGGAAGGATTGCTTGAGCCCAGGAGTTTAAGACCAGCCTGGGCAGCATGGCAAGACTCCCAGGCCACATCTCTACAAAAAAATAACAAATCAGCTAGGTGTGGTGGCACATACCCGTGGTCCCAGCAACTAGGAAGGCTGAAGTGGAAGGACCACTTGAGCTTAAGAGGTTAAGGATGCAATGAGCCATGATCACGCCACTGCAAACCAAGCTACAGACTAGGAGAAAGTATCTACAAACCATGTATCCAACAGAAGACTAGAATATATAAGGAATTCTCTCAACAGTAAAATCACAATCTAGTTAGAAAATGGGCAAACATGAAGACATCTAACCAAACAAGATTTACAGATGACAAATCACATATGAAAAGATATTCATCATTAAACATCAGGGAAATGCAAATTAAAACTGCAATAAGACATCACTACACATCTATCAGAATAGCTACAATTGAAAATAGAAACAACACCAAGTGTTGGTGAGAATACAGAGAAACCAGATCATTCATACATTGCTGGTGGGAATATAAAATGGTAAAGCCATTCTCAAAAACAGCTTGGCAATTTCTTTTAAAAACTACACATGCAACTACCACATGACCCAGCAATTGTATTCCTGGGCATTTATCCCAGAGAGACAAAAGCTTATGTTCAACCAAAAATCTATACACAAATATTCATAACAGCTTTATTTGTATGAGCCAAAAACTGGAATCAGGTCAGGTATCCTTTAACAGATGAATGTTTAAACAAACTGGTACATGTGTATCAAGGAATACTACTCAGTAATGAAAATAAATGAACGACTGAGGCACACAATAACTTGGATGAATCTCTAGGAAATTATACTGCAAAAATAGCCAGTCTCCAAAGGTTGCATATTGTATTATTCCATTTATATAACTTTTTTTGAGACAGGGTTTTACTTTGTTGCCAGGCTGGAGTGCAGTGATGCAATCATAGTTCACTTCAGCCTTGACCTCCTGGGCTAATTTTTTTATTTTTGGTAGAGATGGGGTTTCACCATGTTGGCCAAGCTGGTCTCAAACTCCTGGTCTCAAGTGAACCACCCACCTTGGCCTCCCAAAGTGTTGGGATTACAGGTGTGAGCCACTGTGCTCGGCCAAAATTTTATAGCTTTTAATACACACACACACACACACACACACACACACACACATACACACGAGTAAAACTAGGGGGGGAAATTTGAA
The DNA here is from genome assembly GCA_036589455.1 of Ateles fusciceps. Classification (NCBI taxonomy): domain Eukaryota; kingdom Metazoa; phylum Chordata; class Mammalia; order Primates; family Atelidae; genus Ateles; species Ateles fusciceps. Next base: position 28,987,722 of record JAZHEH010000562.1, on the reverse strand, counting down.
TGAATTTTAGTGATTATATCAATCAATGTCAATGTCCTGGTTGTGATATTGTACTATAGCTTTGCAAAATGTTACCATTAAAGGTAACCAGGCAAAGTGTAGAAGAGATCTCTATTATTTTTTACAACTGCTTATGAATTGATAATTACTTCAATGAAAGTTTCGATTAAAATAAAATCTAGGCATCTTGGGCAAGTTTCAATTGACCCCCAAATTTCTACCCTGTGTCTATCCTCAGCTACAGAATTGTACATAGCCCTAGAATGTACATGTCTTTCCTGTTAGAGTCACCTCTGACTGGAAATTCACTATTCCTATAGTGGCAGGATAATTTATTGATGCCCACTGAGTTTTGTTCTCTCAAAACTGTGGAAGCTTGGTAAGAAGCACAGTTATTTCCTCTCTGGGTATTCTTGCCCTGCAAAGAATAATCACTAGCATCTTTGTTTCTTAACCATTCACAGCTCCTTTTCCATGAAGGTGGTAAAATCCATGGTTTCTGAGCAGGTAGAGTTAAGACTGTGATTCCATCTTAAAAGGACTTGAAGAGAGGTGGTTTTCTTTGGAAGAGGCAGTATTTGCATGTGGGAGGGCTAAGGGCCCCTGTAGAGGCTGGTCAGTCTTCAATAAGACAGGAGCCTCCTTGGGAAACTGAGGGATGGGATGACAGCAGGGGCCCAGCAATCATGGAACCACAGGTGAAGAACCTGCCCCCTAACCAGACAGGACTCTTATCCAACCTGAGAAACCAAGAGGACCAGAATTACATTTCCCAAGAATTAGGCAGGTAAAGGCTAGAAATAGACTAATCTGCTTTAGAAGAAAAAAATGAAAAAGAAGAAAAAAGAATTTTCTTGCATCTGAATGTCATGGACAAAAATTTTACAAACCAAAGGGGAATGGATGCTACATCTTGGAAAGGCTTTAAATAATAGCTAGAATTTGCCAGCTGAAACCTGATACCTCTCAGCCAATGCAAAAAGAAAATGTGCAACTTCCCTGAGTGGTCCTATTGATTAAAACAGTTTTAGAGCTAAAATGGAACAGGAGATTTGACATTTATGTAACCTGAATCCAAGACACACAGATTATGCTAGTTAGGGGTGCTGATAATGCTAGTAAATTATTTATGTAGCAAGTCCTTACATTGATCAGCAGCCAAAACATGTCTCTTACATGTCTGTTCTTGAGGAACGAGTTTAACAGATTGATAGGATGTTCCAGTCTCTTGGAGGAGAGCTGCCACCGAGGGCAATGACAAACATACAGCAGGAAATCTCTGGGTTGCTTCTCTTCCTGCACTACCCAGATACCATCACTCTCAAAAGGGAGGTGGCACTGGATAAGTGTCTGGAGCTGCATCTGGGCCTGGCTTGGTAGGCTGTGCCAGGCAGTCCTTGCAAGTGTATATGCTAAGGAAGTTCAGTTCCATAAAATAGCAGCCTCAAGGACCCTGCTCTCAGCCTGGGAAAGCAACTCATAGAAAATCCATATGGCAGATCAAGTAGGACCTGGCAAGAGGCTAGGAAGCAAGAAGGTGCCATGGGCGGTGCCTGTTTCAGGCACCTTTCAGATCCCTCTGGGCCTTCTTCTACCAGCTGTTGCTCTGGAGGCTGACCTGACTGCACTCAACACCAGGCTCCCTTTTCCTGGCCACCAGGGATCCCTGGGAGGAAATGGAGGAAAGAGAGAGGGAGGTGTTTCTTCTCTTGGCTCCCTCCTAGGCCACCTCCCACCTGGCTATGTCTCTCTACCTAGGATCACTGCTTCTGTCAGGGTGACCCTTTCCATACCTTTCTCTCCTTCTCGATTCTAGGAGCCATGCCTCCCCCTTGTCCCTTTGGGCTCATTGGTACTCACCACTTGGTTGTTACCAGCCTGTGAGACTGCCTTTACCTGAGGCTGTCACACCCAGTCCTTTGTAAACATATCCTTCTGAGTTCTGTTGCTTTGAGTATCTTTTTTACTGTTGTGACCGTGATTGATTTATTTATTTTCATTTTATTTTATTTTATTTTTTTGAGATGGAGTCTCGCTCTGCTGCCCAGGCTGGCATGCAGTGGTGCAATCTTGGCTCACTGCAACTTCTGCCTCCCAGGTTCAAGCGATTCTGCCTACCTCAGCCTCCCAAGTAGCTGGGATTATAGGCTTGCACCACCATGCCCGGCTAATTTCTTTCTTTCTTTCTTTCTTTTTTTGTTATTTTTAGTAGAGACAGGATTTCACCATGTTGACCAGACTGGTTTCGAGCTCCTGACTTCAAGTGATCCGCCTGCCTTGGCCTCCCAAAGTGCTAGGATTACAGGCGTGAGCCGCCTTGCCCTGCCGTGACCCTGATTTACGATACACAGTGCCCCTTCCTTGTCTCCAGGCCTGTAAGCAATAAAGGGCCTGTGGCCCTATATCCCTTTCCTGTTCTCCAGAAGCCTGTTACAACCACTCTAGGCCACCTCTGCCATCACTCCTTTCCAGTATTCCCTGGCCAAATGTGCAGGCCAGTACCCAGCCGCCTCCTGTACTACTTCCCTGACCAGAGGAGGCCTCCTATTAATTTCCAAGGCCCTGGACTGTGAAGCTGGCTAGGGGATGGACCATGGGCTTTGTTAGCATCAAGGAATCTGAATATGAAGGTAGTTGTCAGCAAAACTCAAGGCTTACTTCCTGGGTTCTAGAAGCTCTCTGCCCATAGCTACCCACCCCAGCTGGGCCCTTGCCCTTTGCTCATCTAAAAGGGCAGTGAGCAAAATGGTTCAGTTTGGTACTCACTCTTTTCCACCCTGTCTGTAGGGGAAAGATCTGACATCTCAGAGAAGAGAGGTAAAGCCTGTCCCAGGGATAGCTGGCCCCAGCTAGCTGTCAGTACAGCCATGGAAGGGCTGGGGATGGGTTCTGGGAGAGGCAAGAACTGGTCCAGTTAACCCCACTGCCTTCAGGTCTGCCTTGTACCTGACATCGCTGCAGGAACGCTGCTGGAGGCTGGGGCTTGGCTGCAAGGCGGTATTCTCTAGCACTTTCACTCTTGAATTGGCTTCTGTAGTGTCCATAGAAGCCACTGTTGTGCTATAACAAGACAGGAATGAGGATAAAACTCACTCAAATCACTCAAGTCCTAGCCCTCAGGGCCCCAACTGAGGGTTCCAGGAAAGCCAGACCAGAAGCCCCTCATGGAAGTTCCTGACAGAATAGAAAGAATCTAAGGAGTTAGGATACTCCTGGAGATGGGCCAGTACAGAATTATCTCCATCCATCATTGGGACAGTTGGCCTCAGCTGTACTGACTCACTTGGACTATGCATGTGTGGGGAAGGGGTGCCATTCACTCAGAGCAGAGATCTGTGGGCAGGGCCACTAATCAGGGGTGCGGTCCTTTCCTAAAGAGTCTGAGAAGAAATCCCCTTTATTGTTCTCCCCGTATTTTTTTTTGAGACAGAGTCTTGCTCTGTTACCTAGACTGGAATACAGTGGCATAATCTCGGCTCATTGCAACCTCCACCTCCCGGGTTCAAGTCATTCTCCTGCCTCAGCCCCCCAAGTACCTGGGACTATAGGTGCCCATCACCATGCCTGGCTAATTTTTGTGTTTGTAGTAGAGACAGGGTTTCTCCATGTCAGCCAGGCTGGTCTCAAACTCCTGACCTCAAGTGATCTACCCGCCTTGGCATCCCAAAATGTTGGGATTACAGAAGTGAGCCACCACACCTGGTCTGGAGATAATTTCAGAGAGAGGAATTGTCGGAAGACAGAAATAAGAAACTATCAGAGGTCTAAGAAAGGAGCTGTATCATGCTGATGTCATTAGGTGGACACCCTGTGGGTGATCATGTTTGGGAATGCCTGTGGCTCAACCTCTTTGTCCTGAATTCTCCCTGGAGAGGATGAGTATCTGGCCCTCCACAATTATAACCCTGAGCAGAACCTGTCCCAAGCCTGTCCTCTGGCCATCACAGTGGGCTCTTCAATGGGACTAGGGAGTCTCATATCTTTCCATCCCACTGAAGACGTAGGTCACTTTGTCTATCTATCCTTCTCTTTCAGGAACCCCTCACTCTCTATTCAAGTTAGCTTAACAGTATTTATCACACTTTTATTGTCTTCCAGGCATGCGGCTGGGCACAGGAAATACAGGCGGACAAAAACACAGCCTTTGCCCTCAAAATGTTCCCAGACTAGAGAGCAGCCAAACTCCAAAAGCTTAAGGGGCTCAAACAATGAACTGGGAATAAATGGGGTGGCTAGAGGACTAGGAGTTTCCACTGGCTTGCAGGATACCAAGCTGCATGGAAGGGGGCAAAGGGTTAGGAAGACTAGGCAGCCTCCAGGGGTGACTTCAGGATGGTAGAGAGGAAGTGGGCAGCTCAGGGTCCTATTCCAAGTTGGATGCCAGATGAAAACCTTTTCACTTCACCCTCATGACTCAGATTTTGGGTACAACCAGAGGACCAAGGGCCAGGATTAACATAAAGTGCACTCTTACCCAGGAGCCTGCTAAAGCACTTTGCATCTTTCCAAGAAGGGAGCAGAAAAGGCAAACTTTCCTTTTGTCTTCTGGAGGATATGTCTTCAGGAAAGAATCTCTGGAGGTCAATTTCTTGTTGCTTAGTGACAAGGGAAATTTGTGACTGCACAATGCTGCTGCTGTTTGTTGAGGTAGCACCTGGCCTGTTGCCCCTTTGTCCTTGCTACTCTAGTTCTTCTCTATGAGAAAAACCTGCCCCTTGGCATTCACAGCCTGAAAGAGCCTTATATATAGAAACACATAGGGCTCCATGGTGGAGTCTAATGGATTCGCAGCCAATGAAATATTCAAAGAACATTTTAAATGTGGTCAAATCCTGCATTTAAAAAACTATGCATCCATACTGCCAGGAATATAAATTTAGAAAGCATTCCATGGAGTCAGAAGAAATGTTAAAGAGGTTGGCGGCTTTTAGGATAAAATTACTGCTTCAGAATAGGCTCTATCGATTTATCTCTTAAGAGTTCGTAGTGACTGGGAATGCTAATCATGACAGGTGACTGTTACAAGGGGTGAGTAAAGGAATAGCGCATAACAGAAGGACAGAAGAAGGAACATGCAAAGATTTGACATTATGGTTCCATTCTGAGCTACCCTTGGGCAAATTATTGACTGCTCTTTTATTTGTAAAAGAGAGACTTGAACAGTTCACCCCCTTTACTAACCAAAATAAGTTGGCAATCAGCCTCTTAAAATGTGCCAGTAAAACACCCAAGACCCTCCTAGTGTCAATGGCACAAGCCCTAATATCCAAAGTGTCTATCCCAGTGTAGTCACCCTGGAGAGCCCCTCTCACATGAACTCACAGATATTAAAAGATTCACTGGGCTGGGCTTGGTGGTCCACACCTGTAATCCTAGCAGTTTGGGAGGCCGAAGTGAGCAAATCATTTGAGCCCAGGAATTCCAGACCAGCCTGGGTAAAATGGTAAACCCTGTCTCTACAAAAAATACAAAAATTAACTGAGTGTGGTGGCATATAACTGTAGTCCCAGCTATTTGGGCGACTGAAGTGGGAGGATCACCTAAGCCTGAGGAGGTTGAGGCTGAAGTGAGCTCTAATCACACCACTGCACTTCAGTCTGGGTGACAGAATGAGACCCCATCTCAATAAATAAATAAATAAATAAATAAATAAATAAAGGTTCATTGTAGCATCTATATAGGGGGAAAACTGTAAGCAGCCCAAGTGTTTACCAACAGGACAATAAGAAAATTGGGCTATAGATTGGGCACAGTGGCTCACGCCTGTAATTCCAGTCTTTGGGAGGCCAAGGTGGGTGGATCGCCCGAGGTCAGGAGTTCGAGACCAGCCTGGCCAACACAGTGAAACCCCATCTCTACTGAAAATACAACAAATGAGCCGACCATGGTGGCAGATGCCTGTAATCCCAGCTACTTGGGAGGCTGAGGCAGGAGAATCACTTGAACCCAGGAGGAGGTTGCAGTGAGCTGATATCACATCACTGCACTCCAGCCTGGGCAACAAGAGGGAAGATTGTTCTCCAAAAAAAAAGAAAGAAAGAAAGAAGGAAAGAAAGAGAGAAAGAGAAAGGAAGAAAGGAAGGAAAGAAGGAAGGAAGAAAGGGAGGGAGCAAGGGAGGGAGGGAGGGAGGGAAGGAGGGAGGGAGGAAGGAAGGAAATTGGGCTATAGTCACACAGTGAAATTATTGGCATTACTATAAATCGGCTACAGATATTAGAATCCACAGAGATAAATCTTAAAAATGTTGACCAGGTGTGGTTGCTCACGTCTGTAATCCCAGCACTTTGGGAGGTTGAGATGGGCGGATTGCTTGAGCTCAGGAGTTTGAGACCAGCCTAGGCAACATGGTGAAACCCTGTCTCTACCAAATACACAAAAAATTAGCTGGGTGTGGTGGCACTCACCTGTGGTTCTGGCTACTCAGGAGGCTGAGGTGGGAGGATCATCTGAGCCTGGGAAGTGGAGGTTGCAGTAAACGGAGATTGCACCACTGTACTCCAGCCTGGCTGACAGAGTGGGACCCCATCCCCCTGCCAAAAAAATATCTTAAAGATGTTGAGTGAGAAAGTCAAGTTGTAGAAAGATGTACAAAGTGGCTGGGCGTGGTGGCTCATTCCTGTAATCCCAGCACTTTGGGAGGCTGAGATGGGTGGATCACCTGAGGTCAGGAGTTCAAGACCAGCCTAGCCAAAATGGTGAAACCTCATCTCTACTAAAAATACAAAAAACTAGCCTGGTGTGGTGGTGGGTGCCTGTAGTCCCAGCTACTCAGGAGGCCGAGGCAGGAGAATTGGTTGAACCTGGGAGGTGGAGGTTGCAGTGAGCCGAGATCATGCCCTTGCACTCTAGCCTGGGCAACAAGAGCGAAACTCCATCTCAAAAAAAAAAAAAATGTACAAAATATATAATTTATAAAATTGGCTGGGCATGGTGGCTCACGCCTGTAATCCCAGCACTTTGGGAGGCCAAGGTGGGCGGACTGCTTGAGCCCAGGAGTTAAAGACCAGCCTGAGCAAGAAACCCCATCTCTATAAAAAATACAAAAATTAGCCAGACATGGAGTGCACACCTGTGGTCCCAACTATTCGGGAAGTTGAGGTGGGAGGATTGCTTGACCCTGGGTGGGTGAGACAGCACTGAGCCATGATTGTGCTATTGCACTCCAGCCTGGGAGACAGAATGAGACCCTGTCTCAAATAAATAAATAAATATACAAAACAATGCTATGATTTATGGATACAAACATATGAACTGGCTGGGTGTGGTGGGTCACTCCTGTAATCCCCACCTGGGGAGGCCAAGGCAGGCAGGTTGCTTGAGTCCAGGAGTTCAAGACCAGCCTGGTCAACATGATGAGACCCTGTCTCTATTTTTACATAAATAAAAAATTTTTAAAAATTTAGTAATTAAAAATAAAAAGCATGCACAGGAATGATAGGCAACAAATATAGGATAGAAATCACCTGGGGAGGGGAGGAAAAGAAATGGTATCTGGAAGGTCAGAATGGAGCTTCAACTCTAGCTGTAATGTTTTTACTTTTTTTTTTTTTTTTTGAGACGGAGTCTTACTCTGTCACCCAGGCTACAGTGCAATGGTGCGATCTAGGCTCACTGCAGCCTTCACCTTCTGGGTTCAAGCGATTCTCCTGTCTCAGCCTCCTGAGCAGCTTGGACTATAGGTGCCTGCCACCATGCCCAGCTAACTTATTGTATTTTTAGTAGAGATGGGGTTTCACCATGTTGGCCAGGCTGGTCTCAAACTCCTGACCTCAAGTGATCCAACCGCCTCAGCCTCCCAGAGTGCTGGGATTACAGGTGTAAGCCACCGTGTCCAGCACGTTTTTACTTTATTTATTTATTTAGAGACGGAATCTCCCTGTGTTGCCCAGGCTGGAGTGCAGTGGCGTGATCTTGGTTCACTGCAGCCTCCACCTCCTGGGTTCAAGCAATTTTCCTGCCTCAGCCTCCCAAGTAGCTGGGACTACAGGTGCTCACCACCATGCCTGGCTAATTTTTGTATTATTATTATTATTATTTTCTTTATTTTTCAAATGTCTTGTAATATTATTATTTTTTATATGGAGCCTTGCTCTGTTGCCCAGGCTGGAGTACAGTGGCACAATCTGGGCTCACTGCAACCTCCACCTCCCTGGTTCAAGCAATTCTCTGCCTCAGCCTCCTGAGTAGCTGGGATTACAGGAACCCACCACCATGACTGGCCTAATTGTTGTAGTTTTAGTAGAGACAGGGTTTCACTATCTTGGCCAGGCTGGTCTTGAACTCCTGACTTCATGACTCACCTGCCTTGGCCTCCCAAATTGCTGGGATCACAGGCATGAGCCACGGCACCTGGCCAATTTTTGTATTTTCAGTAGAGACAGGGTTTCACCGTATTGGTCAGGCTGGTCTTGAACTCCTGACCTCATGATCCGCCCGCCTTGGCCTCCCAAAGTGCTGGCCTTACAGGTGTGAGCCACCACGCCTAGCCTATTTTATTTTATTAGACAGAGCCTCTCTCTGTTGCTCAGGCTTCAGTGCAGTGGCATAATCATGGCTCACTGTAACCTCAAACTCCTGGACTCAAGCGATCCTCCCTCCTTGGCCTCCCAAAGTTCTGGGATTACATGCATGAGCCATGGTGCCCAGCCATGTTTTTATTTTTATAGCTTTATTTGGGTATAATAAATACACAATAAACTGCACACATTGAAAATGTACAATTTGATGCATTTCAATATATGTACACACCTCTGAAACATCACCATCAAGATAGTAAATATGTGCATCACCCCAAGTTTCCTTCTGCCTATTCGTAATCTTTCCTTATGGCCCTCATTTGCCTCAGGCAATGCCACGCCTCTGCTTTCTGTCACTATAGATTAATTTGCATTTTCTAGAATTTTATATAAAGGGAATCATATAGTATATATTCTTTTGTGTTTGGCTTTGATTCAGCATAATTATTTTGAAATTTATCCATGTTGCTGCATCCATTGTTCATTCATTTTTATTGCTTAGTAGTTTTCTATTGTATGGATACGCCAAATCTCTCCTCCTGGTTTTTTGAACTCCATACTCAAATCAGGTTTTCATCCTCACTATATCACTGCACTGCTCCTGCCAAGGTCACCCGAAGTTAATTCTAACTCATCTTCCCTGAATACATCCGCAGCATTTGTCATAGCTGATCTCCACCTCCTCACTGAAGCAGTTCCAGGTGCCTTCCAGAATGGCTCATTCTCCTGTTGTCTTTCCCTGTCTCCCGACCACGCTCGCTCCAACTCCTTGGCTGCTTTTCCCTCATCTCCCAAGGCCTCTAAACTGGTGTGTCCTGGGGCTCAATCCAATCTCCTTTCCATTTATACTGCATTGGCGATTGCATCCTGTTTTTTGTTTGTTTGAGACGGAGTCTCTTGTTGCCCAGGCTGGAGTGCAGTGGCGCAATCTCGGCTCACTGCAACCTCCGCCTCCCGGGTTCTAGTGATTCTCCTCCTCAGCCTCCCAAGTAGCTGAGATTACAGGCGTGTGCCACTACACCCGGCTAATTTTTTATATCTTTAGTAGAGACGGGGTTTCACCGTGTTGGCCAGGCTGGTCTCAAACTCTGACCTCGTGATCCACCCGCCTCAGCCTCCCAAAGTGCTGGGATTACAGGCATGAGCCCCCGCACCTGGCCTGTTTGTTTTTTTGAGACAGGGTCTCATTCTGTCGCCCAGGCTGGAGTGTAGCAGCATTATATTGGCTCACTGCAGCCTCTGCCTCGGGTTCAAGCAATTCCCCGCCTCAGCCTCCTGAGTAGCTGGGACCACGGGCACGTGTCATCATACCAGGCTAATTTTTTGTAGAGCTGGGGTTCCGCCATGCTGCCCAGGCTGGTCTAAAGCATATTTTTTTGCTTTCAGTCATATATAACCACAAGAGGCAGAGTTACATAGATCCTGCCTGCCTATCCCCCACTGTTCCTGGCCTCAGGCCACTCCAGCATCCAGCAGGCCAGGAACCTTAGAGGCTTTCTTGTCTCCTTTTCTCTCCTCCAGGACCGCGGTTCGATGTCCCCATCTGCCTACAGCGCCTCTCGCCTCAGCTGCTCCCCCCTGTCCTGCCCTTGTGCAGATCACCCAAGCATCACCCGTGCTCTGGCCCCTGGCCACAAGGTCCATCTCACATGCTGTGGTCACAGGTGGCGCCTCGCCATTTCTGGGGATCAGGGCCTCCTTGTTCTGGGTACACACAGTAAGGTGTAGGTCGAACAAGTGAGCAGTTCTGCACGTCAGGTGGGCCGAGGGTGGAAATTCGGGCGTGAGCATGGGGGTAGGGAACGTTGCATGGGATACACGTAGGCTGGGTGTGGCGTGCGGCAGGGTGGCGCCAGATAGGCGGCTTGGCGGGGCTCACATTCAGCGCGGTTGAGACCGTTAGGACGGTCAAACAACCGTCAGGTTCCTGTCGCGGTGGGGGCGGGGTTCTGGGGATGGACGGAATCCTTATTGGTCAGAGGCGGCACTGAGGGCGTGCTGTGCGTACTGCCTGTAAGACCATTAGACCTTTAGGACGGTTAAAACCGTTAGCTGCCTATCGCGGCAGGGGCGGGGCCCTGGGACGGGACGGAATCTCTATTGGTCAGAAGAGGACCTGGGGGCGGGGCCTCGCCTGCTGTGGGGAGCGGCAACGGGACGCGGCCACCTCGAAGCCAGATTAGGGCAGCTCCTCGTCGGGCGCGCGCCAGCAGCCAGAGGTGGGGACGGGAGGGGTTTAGGCAGGGTGGGCTGAGGAGAGGCGGGGGAGGGGCTGAGAAGCTGGATGGGGCCATGGGTCTGGGTTCGGGATTCCAGGGGTTCTCCGGGGCTTTCCCGGGACGTTGATCTTGTAGTCCCTCTCCTGCCCTTTCTTTCTCTGTGGTGATGGCCGCTTTGGCTCTTGAAGGAGGCTTCACCTCTGCGCTTATCCTTGGAGAGCAGTTTTCATCGGATTCCCAGGGATCTCGACCTCCTATCCCCAGGTCCCTGCCTGGAGTTAAGGAGTCAGACGGGGTCGGCAGGGATCCAGAGTGAGCGGAGATCCAGAGAATCCCGCTGGGATTTCTCTTTGATTATGAGTAGGGAAAACCCTGTGAGGCCTCTGGAAAAACATCAGAAGAATTTAGTCTAGGAGCTCCGAGTGTGTCTCCAGGTGGAGAAGAGGCGGAAAATGAGAGAGGCCGGCCTGGTGGGACCACAAGGGGCCTGAAGTCTGAGGAAGAGACATGTTTTTTTCTGCTAGAACTTTCTGCAGTGGAGGAGACGGGAGGGGCACCTGGAGGGCCTCACCTCGCAGCCTCAAGATTCTCGCAGTAGGCTGGGCGCGGTGGCTCACACCTGTAATCCCAGCACTTTGAGAGGCCGAGGCGGGCGGATCATGAGGAGGTCAGGAGCTTGAGACCAGCCTGGCCAACATGGCGAAACCCCGTCTCTACTAAAAATACAAAAATTGGCTGGGCGTGGTGGCACATGCCTGTAGTCCCAGCTACTAAGGAGGCTGAGGCAGGAGAATCGCTTGAACCCGGGAGGCAAGGTTGTGGTGAGCCGAGATGGCGCCATTGCACTCCAGGCTGTGAGACAGAGCGAGACTCCGTCTCAAAAAATAATAATAATAATAATAATAAAATGGGGGTGGGTGCGGGCGTGATGGCTCACGCCTGTAATCTCAGCACTTTGAGAGGCCGAGATGGGCGAATCATGAGGTAAGAAGATCGAGACCATCCTGGCCAACACGGTGAAACCCTATCTCTACTAAAAATGCAGAACATTAGCCGGGCATGGTGGTGGGCGCCCGTAGTCCCAGCCATTCAGGAGGCTGAGGCGGGAGAATCATGTGAACCCGGGAGGCGGAGGTGGCAGTGAGCCGAGATTGCACCACCGCATTCCAGGCTGGGCGACAGAGCGAGACTCCGTCTCAAAAAGAAAAAAAAAAGATTCTGGTAGTAGAGTTGATGACGGTGGTCAGATGGGGGAGTCTGTACCCCTCAGGGTGGGCCTCTCCCCCGTCACGTGTTCCTCCCTTGTGTACCCACCCTGCCAGGGCCCTTTCCTTGTACATAGTTTCATTCCTTACATGCACTCAATTTTTTCTCCCCCGCCTCTTTTTTTTTTTTTTTTTGAGATGGAATCTTGCTGTGTCGCCCAGGCTGCAGTACAGTGGCATGATCTCGGCTCACTGCAACCTCCGCCTCCCGGGTTCAAGTGATTCTTCTGCCTCAGCCTCCCGGAGTAGCTGGGACTACAGGTGTGTGCTATAAATCCCAGCACTTTGGGAGGCCGAGGCAGGTGAATCCCTTGAGCTCAGGAGCTTGAGACCTGCCTGAACAACATGGAAAAACTCTATCTCTACCAAAAATACAAAAAATTAGCCGGGCGTGGTGGCATGTGCCTGTGGTCTGAGCTACTCAGGAGGTTGAGTTGGGAAGATTGCTTGACTAGGAGGTGGAGGTTGTGGTGAGCCAAGATACGCACCATTGCACTCCAACATGGTTGTGAAGCCCTGTCTCAAAAGGATAGAAAACCATGTATTTTAAATTTCTGACTACTTGGCATGTCTACAAAATTTAGTTGTAATTTAGTTCCCAAGTTTTTAACTCATTAAACAATAAGTGTTTTTTGAGCATCTACTATGTTCCAGGCATGACTTTTAGGTTCTAGGGATGTAGCAGTAAATCAAAAATTCTTGTCCTCAAAGAGCTTAATACTCTAGTAAGCATGGATATCTGTAGAGACAGAAAAGAAGTTAATAGAATATATAGTGTATTAGAATGATGATGTGTTGTAGAGAAAAAAAAGCAGAGGAGAGCCATAGTGATTGTCAAAAGCTTACAATTTTTTTTTTTTTTTTTTTCCCAGACAAGAGTCTCCCTTTCTCGCCCAGGCTGGAGTGTAGTGGCACAGTCTTGGCTTACTGCAGCATCCGCCTCCCGGGTTCAAGCGATTCTCCTGCCTCAGCTTCCAGAGTAGCTGGGACTACAGGTGTGTGCTACCACGTCCAGCTGATTTTTTTTTTTTTTTTAGTGGAGATGGGGTTTCACCATGTTGCCCAGGCTTGTCTCCAACTCCAGAGCTCAGACAATCCTGCTGCCTCGGCCTCTCAAAGTGCTGGGATTACAGGTGTGAGCCACCGTACCTGGCCTAGACGTTACAATTTTGAATAAGTAATTTGAAGGAGATGGAATTGTCTGTCATGCTGATATCTCAGGGAGGAGTGCACCAAAATGAGAGTGCAGCATGCAAAAGCGACATGAAACTGCTTGTGCCCAGCAAGGGAGAACAACAGTAGGTAGGCCCATAAGAGGCATGCAACAGGATATAGATGGGAATGGTGGAGGACTATGGGGAGATTACAGATACCATCTAAATAATCGTAGAGAATTCTGGCTTTTATTTTGAGTAGGGTAAGAGGAATGGAGGGTTTGAGCAGGGGGATGATGTGATCTGACTTAGGGTTAGTGTAACTCTGGCTGCTTTGTAGGGAAGAGACTGGAGAGGGACAAGGGTGAAATCAGGGAGAGTAGTTAGGAGGCCATTGTGATAATCCAGGCTGGTGGCAGCAGAGTAGGGTTGCCACATTTAGCAAATAAAAATACAGTTGAATTTGAATTTCAGGTAAACAGTATTTTTTGAACAAGTGTGTCTCACATAACATTGGGAAATTCAAATGGGTGTTCTATTTTATCTGGCAACCCTCCAGTTGCCAGAAAGGGAGTGAGGAGTGGTCATGTTTTGAAGGAATTAGTGTAGTATTTGCTAACAGATTGGATGTGAGACTGAGAAAAGGGAATAGAGGAGGACTTAGATTTTGGCCTGAGCACCTGGAAGATGGAATTGTCCTTAAATGGGAAGAGCACAGGAGGAGAGTGTTTAGGGGAAATGATGAGGATCTTGGCTTTTTTTTTTTAGTCGGAGTCTCACTCTGTCTAAACATAACATTGGGAAATTCAAATGGGTGTTCTATTTTATCTGGCAACCCTCCAGTTGCCAGAAAGGGAGTGAGGAATGGTCATGTTTTGAAGGAATTAGCGTAGTATTTGCTAACAGATTGGATGTGAGACTGAGAAAAGGGAATAGAGGAGGACTTAGATTTTGGCCTGAGCACCTGGAAGATGGAATTGTCCTTAAATGGGAAGAGCACAGAAGGAGAGTGTTTAGGGGAAATGATGAGGATCTTGGCTTTTTTTTTTTAGTCGGAGTCTCACTCTGTCACCAGGCTGGAGTGCGGTGGCATGATCTCAGCCCACATCAACCTCTGCCTCCTGGGTTCAAGCAATTCTCCGGCCTCAGCCTCCCAAGTAGCTGGGACTACAGGCATGCGCCACCACGCCCAGCTAATTTTTTTGTATTTTTAGTAGAGACAGGGTTTCACCATGTTGGCCAGGATGGTCTCAATTTTTTGACCTCGTGATCCGCACGCCTCAGCCTCCCAAAGTGCTGGGATTACAGGTGTGAGCCACTGTACCTGGCCTGGATCTTGGCTTTGAACATTGTCTTAGTCCGCTTTGTGTTGATATAACTGAATACCACAGCTGGGTGATTTAAATAAATTTATTTCTCACAGTTTTTGAGGCTGGGAAGTTCAATATCAAGGTGCCAGCATCTGGAGCTCACTTTTATAACAACCCACTCTAGCGATAATGAACTCACTCCTGCATGAACTCCAGTTTATGAACTCACATTAATCTATTCATGAGGGTGGAGTGGAGTCCTCATGGCCTAATGACCTCTTAACAGTTCTACCTTTTCTTTTTTTTTTTTCGTTTTTGAGACAGAGTCTCTGTCGCCAGGCTGGAGTGCAGTGGCACGATCTTGTCTCATTGCAACCTCTGACTCCCTGGTTCAAAGTATTCTGCCCCAGCCTCCTGAGTAGCTGGGATTACAGGCATACACCACCACACCCAGCTAATTTTTGTATTTTTAATAGAGATGGAGTTTCACCATGTTGGCCAGGATGGTCTCAATCTCCTGACCTTGTGATCCACCTGCCTCAGCCTCCCAAAGTGCTGGGATTATAAACTTCAACATAAGTTTTTGGAGGGGACATATAAACCATAGCACTTGGCCATGTGGATTCAGCATGTGAAAGCTGCATATATGGAGGGCCAGTTTTTCATATATGGTTGTTCTGGAGGGCTGGCTTCTGGACTTGAGTGTGTGTGGATTTTGATATATTGTTGGGGCTGGGATGTGTTCTGGAACCAATCCCCCCACATATACAGAGGGACAACTGTAGTTCCCTTAACTCAGGTTAATGATTACTAGTTATGTGAAGGGATTACCACCCAAATTTTATACTATCGTTTTGAAAGAAGAATTTTGGTGATGAGGAGCTGTAATCTGAAAGGGGCTTTTTCTGAGAGCTTATGGAGAAAAGTAAGACAGATGAAATACAAAAATTAGCCGGGGGTGGTGGCGGGTGCCTGTAATCCCAGCTACTTGGGAGGCTGAGGCTGAGAACTGCTTAAACCTGGGAGGCTGAGGTTGCAGTGAGCCGAGACTGCACTACTGCACTCTAGCCTGGGCAACAGAGTGACACTCTGTCTCAAAAAAAGGCCAAGCGCAGTGGCTCACACCTGTAATCCCAGCACTTTGGGTGGCCGAGGCAGGCAGATCATGAGGTCAGGAGTTCAACACCAGCCTGGTCAATATGGTGAAACCTCATCTCTAACAAAAATTAGCCAGGCGTGGTGGCGCACGCCTGTAATCCCAGCTACTCAGGAGGCTGAGGCAGAAGAATCACTTGAACCCAGGAGGCAGAGGTTGCAGTGAGCTGAGATGGCGCCATTGCACTCCAGCCTGGGCAACAAAGCGAGACTCCATCTCTTTTTATTTTTTTAAATTATTTTTATTTAATTTTATTTATTTCAATATGTATATTTTACTACTTTGATGGCTTCCATAATCTCAAAAAAAGAATGGCGACTCCATAGAACAGCCCTAAAAGCTACTGGTTGCCTATTTTTATTGTTATTTCTTGATGTATGCTAAACAAGGGTGGATTATTAATCAGTTTTCTGGGAAAGGGGTGGAGATTTCCAAGAACTGAGGGTTCTTCCTTTTAGACCATATAGATTAACTTCAAACGATTCTCCCACCTCAGTCTTCTGAGTAGCTGAGATTACAGGCGCACCATCATGCCTGGCTAATTTTGGTATTTTTAGTAGAAATGGGGTTTCACCATGTTGACCAAGCTGGTCTCAAATTGCTGACTTCAAGTGCTGGGATTACATTGTGAACCACTATGTCTGGACTTAATTTTTGTTTGTTTGTTTTTGAGATGGATTCTCACTCTGTAACCCAGGCTGGAGTGCAGTGGCGTGATCTCAGCTCACTGCAACCTCCACCTTCTGGGTTCAAGCAATTCTCCTGCCTCAGTCTCCTGAGTAGCTGGGATTACAAGCATGTGCCACCACACACGGCTAATTTTTGTATTTTCAGTAGAGATGGGGTGTTAGAGACAGAATGCTTGTTTTTAGGTGCTGCAAGGAAAAATTAGCCTTCAGACAAAAAGCTTTCTCAGCAAGTCAATTTTACTTTCTGCAGAAAGGGTGCTACTTGTCAGCAATCTTGCTATGAGAGCACACTGAACAAAGGAAAGGAAGGAATATTTATTCTTTATGCATTGAGTCCTTACTGCTGTGTCCTGTCTCCGTTGGTTGGAGCTGGACCTCAGGCTAAACTTAACTTGATTGGCTAACAACTTAAAACTTTCTTAAATAGGTAAAAGCAATGGAGAACAAAGGAAAAGAGGAAGTTGCTTGTGAAAGGACTCAGAAAAAGTAAAACATTTCTTTTTTTTATTTTTTATTTTATTTTTCATTAGAAAAGTAAAACATTTCTAAACAAGGAAGGGGCATGGGCTGCACCCTGGAACATGGTCACAGGCATGTCCAGCACAAATATCTTGGTTAAAGTACAAAGACATAGAGTGTACTACGTGCCTGTGAGCATGTCCAGCACAAAATCTTGGGGTAAAGTACAAGGACATAGAATGTACTTATTCCCTTATATCCTAATAGCTATATAGGGTAGGGCTTAGCAAAGAGTTACTAGCAAAAAGCGAGAAGGCTTGGAAGAAAATTAGTCTTTAAAAGAAACTATTATTTCTAACATTTATTATTATTATTATTTAACAAGAAGGGAAACTTTGAAGAGGAACTTTTTACACGGGGTTTCGTCATGTTGGTCAGGCTGGTCTCAAATTCTTGACTTCATGATCCACCCACCTCGGCCTCCTAGGCCTGTTTTTTTTTTTTTTTTTTTTTTTTTTTTGAGAGGGTCTCTTGCTCTGTCACCCAGGCTAGAGTGCAGTGACACAATCTCAGCTCACTGCAACTTCCACCTCCTGGGTTCAAGCTATTCTCCTGCCTCAGCCTCCTGAGTAGCTGGGATTACAGGAGTGAGCCACTGCACCTGACCAAATTTTTGTATTTTTAATAGAGATGGGGTTTCACCATGTTGGCCAGGCTGGTCTCAAACATAGGCATGACCACCACGCCTGGCCCAGAGGTCACTTTCACTGCCATCTTGGATATGGTGGGTTTGGCCAGCTTCTTTACTGCATCCTTTATAATCGGCAGGGCCTTTGTGACCTGTATCTTTGCTGACCTAGCTCATCCTGTGACTATGAATGCGTCCTCCTGGGAATGCAGCCCAGGTCTCAGCTTCATTTTACCTAGCCCCTATTCAAGACAGTCACTCTGGTTCAAATGCTTCCAACAGGCAAGGTGCAGTGGCTCACACCTGTAATCCCAGCACTTTGGGAGGCCAAGGTGGGTGGATCACCGGAGGTCAGGAGTTCGAGACCAGCCTGGCCAACATGGTGAAACCCCATCCCTACTAAAAATACAAAAATTAGCCAGGTGTGGGGCAGATGCCTGTAATCCCAACTACTCAGGAGGCTGAGGCAGGAGAATCACTTGAACCCAGGAAGCAAAGATTGCAGTGAGTGCCAAGATAGTGCCATTGCACTCTAGCCTGGGCGACAGAGCAAGACTCTGTCTCAAAAAAAAAAAAAGCCTCTGACAAAGAATGTGTGGAATGCAGGTGGACAGATGAAAGAGGGTAGGAAAAGCCAAGCTTATCTGCTTTAGTTTGTTACTTGATGACTGGTTATGCTATTACCTTGTTTCATTTTGAAACTACATCATGCATCAGCCCTGTGTTCTCACAGCAATTTTTCTTTCTGGTGAGTTTTAGTCCTTGTAACTCAGACTACATATTTTAGATACTACTGATTTAATACTGGAATATTAACCATATATTCTGTAATATAATTTGTAGCATACCTTACTCTGCCACTATTTAAAATTGTGATTGTTTCTAAAAAAATGTCTGTTTTTCAGCCCTTGTAATTAGTTGGCACCAACTAATCATTTAAAAATTCGTAACCTCAAAAAAAAAAATTGATAACCTCTTTGCTTAAATAAAAATAGTCCTTGGCTGGGCACGGTGGCTCATGCCTGTAATCCAGCACTTTGGAAGGCCAGAACAGGTGGATCACAAGGTCAAGAGATCAAGACCATCCTGGCCAACATGGTGAAACTTTGTCTCTACCAAAAATATAAAATATATTAGCTGGGTATGGTGGTGCATGCCTGTAGTCCCAGCTACTTAGGAGGCTGAGGCTGGAGAATCCTTTGAACCCAGGAGGTGGAGGTTGCAGCAAGCCAAGATCATGCCACTGCACTCCATCCTGGCGACAGAGCAAGACTCCATCTATATAAAAAAAGTCCTTCTGATTCCTTTGTTTATTAATTTCTGCTGCCATGTCTGGCAGACTCTGGTCGAGCGAGGGATGAAAGGAGTACTCAGACAGAAGTTTGCAGTATAAGAGCAGTTAAGGGGCTGCCCAGCACTAGTAGCCGAAGAAGAGAGCAGCCTCGAACAGCTGGAGCTGCTTGCTTTTATTCAGACGTAATGCCAAAAGCCTGGAGCCAACACAATCTATGGGTAATTAACATTATTGTTCCCCCTTTCAGGAGCAGTCACGGAAGATCAAGGGTCAGTTTCGGACAACATAAGTAAAAAAGCCTATTAAAGAAAAATTCCCCTACACTTACTTGTACCTACTCCTTGTCCTCTGCCTCAGGGTAAGAGAACAGCTGCCTTCAGCTTATTCTTCCCCAAAGCTATGCAGAGCCTTCTGACCTTTCAAAAGGCCTGCTCCTTTCCCTTATAGCTTTTCCCCACCACTCTGACCAATCTCCTGCTTCTACATATAATATTTCTAAATTAATCTGGGTTCAGCAATAACTTATCTCTCAAGGCAAACATGCTTTTCTGTGTGCTCTTGCTTTGCACACAGTTATTTCTTTCTGCCTCTATGGAATAAACAGACCTCCACAGCAATGCGATTTAGGTCCCTAGAACAGGGGTCCCCAACTCCCAGGCCTCAGGGCCAGTACCAGTCAGTCCATGGCCTGTTAGGAACCAGGCCACACAGCAGGAGGTGAGCAGTGGGACTGCCTGAGCTCCATCTCCTGTCAGATCAGTGGCAGCATTAGATTCTCATAGGTATGTGCATGAACCCTATTGTGAACTGCACATGCAAGGGATCTAGATTGTGCACTCCTTATGAGACTCTAATGCCTGATGATCTGAGGTGGAACAATTTCATTCTGAAACAACCCCCTGCCCCGCCCACAACCAATGTCCATGAAAAAAATTGTCTTCCACAAAACTTGTCCCTGGTGCCAAAAAGTTTGGGAAGTGCTGCTCTAGGACTCAAGGTCAGAAACCTAATGCTTGAGGGAGTTTACTTACCATCCTGAGAAACCACCCTTAGCCATATTTTGCTAATTTGACCCATAATCACCTCTATGTGTTTTTCTATCTTTATTCAGCTAACAACTTCCTTACTTTGCTCCTATTCTGTTTTCCCCACTTCTATTGCTGCCCAGAGTCACAGCCTTTGTAAAGCTAAACATCACCATATCAAAATCTACCACCTACAGAGAGGGTACCTGGGGCTTGACCCACTCAGGAGCAAGGAACAGTGTACTTTTTCTATAAACCATTGGAAAACCCCATACTTTATAGAAAGTATACAACTGGATGATCTAGGTCAGCTGCAGTGGTTCACACCTGTAATCCCAGCACTTTGGGAGGTTGAGGCAGGCAGATTGCCTAAGGTCAGGAGTTCGAGACCAGCCTGGCCAATGTGGTAAAACCTGTCTCTACTAAATATGCAAAAACTAGGTGGGCATGGTGGTGGGCGTCTGTAATCCCAGCTACTCAGGAGGCTGAGGTAGGAGAATTGCTTGTACCCAGGAGATGGAGGTTGCAGTGAGCCAGAGCAAGACTCTGTCTCAATTTTTTTTTTTTAATTGGATGATCTAAAGACCTCTTGTGTGGTAGGGGTTGACCAGTCATGACTGAATATAACTGACAGGTTCCTGACCTTTGTAAGACATCTTTCCTCTGGTTGAATTCTAGGAAGATGGACATCCTCAGGATTGGATAAACATGTGGTAAACATAGACTCGATGCATAAGTAAAGGCAGGATAATTAATCAAAAGGAAAAAATGTTATTCATCTTCTACCACACATATATTGAATCTCTTCTGTTTAATTCAGTTAACTGGAGTTGCTGGTTTCATTTTCAACAGTAAGGAGGTTTGGTCATATAGTCTGAGAGACTACCTTTGTTACCTTCTGGTCATACAGGATCTCATTGACCTCACCCCTTTGATGCTGGCACAGTGACACATACTTGGAACTATACGGGCTTTTTAAAAGTTTGTATTTCTGGCTGGGCACAGTTGGCTCACACCTGTAATCCCAGCACTTTGGGAGGCTGAGGCAGGTGGATCACTTGAGGTCAGGAGTTTGAGCCCAGCGTGGCCAACATGGTGAATTTTCTCTACTAAAAAAAAAAAAATTAGCTGGGAGTGACGACGCATTCCCGTAATCCCAGCTACTCAGGAGGCTGAGGCAGGAGAATAGCTTGAGCCTGGGAGGCAGAGGTTGCAGTGAGTTAAGATTGCACCATTGCATTCTAGCCTGGGTGACAGAGTGGGACTCCATATCCAAAAACAAAAAACAAAAAAAAAGAGGCCGGGTATGGTGGCTCACGCCTGTAATCCCAGTGCTTTGGGAGGCCAAGGCAAGTGGATCACCTGAGGTCGGGACTTTGAAATCAGCCTGGTCAACATGGCGAAACCCCGTCTCTACTAAAAAATACAAAAATTAGCTGGGCATGGTGGCACGTGCCTGTAATCCCAGCAACTAGTGGGGCTGAGGCAGGAGGATCACCTGAACCTGGGAGACAGAGTGTGCATTGAGCCAAGATCATGTCACTGTACTCCAGCCTGGGCAACAGAGCAAGACTCTGTCTCAAAAAAAAAAAAAAAAAGTTTGTTTGTATTTCTAATTCCATGAATACAAGGTATTTTGAGCTTTATATGTATTCACAAAAAGCAAATTACATGTCTTTTTTTTTTTTTTTAGAGACAGGGTCCTGTTTTGTTGCCCAGGTTGGAGTGCATTGGTGGGATCATAGCTTACTGAATTCCTAGGCTCAAGTGATCCTACTGCGTCAGCCTCCCAAGTAGCTGAAACTACAGGCGTATGTCACCATGCCTGGCTTGTTTAAATTTTAAACTTTTATTTTTTACTTTGTTATTATTATTATTATTATTATTTTAAATAGAGACAGGGTCTCGCTATGTTGCCCAGGCTGGAGTGCAGTGGCTATTCACAGGCGCGATCCCACTACTGATCAGCATGGGAGTTTTGACCAGCTCCATTTCTGACCAGGGCCGGTTCACCCCCTCCTTAGGCAACCTGGTGGTCCCCCACTCCTAGGAGATCATCATATTGATGCCGAACTTAGTACAGACACCCACTTGGCATAGTGCACTACAGCCCAGAACTCCTGGACTCAAGCAATCCTCCGGCCTCAGCCTCCCAAGTAGTTGGGACTACAGGCATGTGCCACCACGCCCGGCTAATTTTTAAGTTTTTTGAAATAGTTTGAGAGATATTTTTTTTTCTCTGTTGCCCAAGCTAGAGTATAGTGGGGCAATCTTAGCTCACTGCAACCTTGACCTCCCAGACTCAAGTGATCCTCCCACCTCAGCCTCCCAAGTAGATGGGACTACAGGTTTGTGCCACCACACCCTGCCAATTTTTAAAAAATTTTTTATAGAGGCAGGGTTGTCCAGGCTGGTCTCAAACTCATGGCTTCAAGCAATCCTCTTGCCTTGGACTCCCAAATTCTGGGGTTACAGGTGTGAGCCACCATGCCTGGTCTACTCATTGTTTTTCAAAGGGTGGGTGGAGATCGTGGGAGAAGTCTGAACATTGCTATGATTCAGATGATAATAATAGCTAATAGCCAGTTCTTTTGGAATCTATATACTGATTGTGGTGTGATGATTACATGAATTCTAAATATTAGTTAATATTCATAGAATGACTTTGGAAAGCTGAGGCAGATGAATCACTTGAGGCAGGAGTTTGAGACCAGTCTGGCCAACATAGCAAAATCCCATCTCTACTAAAAGAACAAAAAATTAGGCCAGGTATGGTGGCTCACACCTATAATCCCAGCACTTTGGGAGGCCGAGGTGGGTGGATCACGAGGTCAGGAGTTTAAGACCAGTTTGGCCAAGACAGTGAAACCCCATCTCTACTAAAAATACAAAAATTAGCCAGTTGTGGTTGCAGACACCTGTAATCCCAGCTACTTAGGAGGCTGAGGCAGAGAATTGCTTGAACCTGGGAGGTGGAGGTTGCAGTGAGCCGAGATCACGCCACTACACTCCAGCCTGGGCGACAGAGTGAGCCTCTGTATCAAAAAAAAAAAAACATTAGCTGGACATGGTGGCGCATGCCTGTAATCCCTGTAATCTCAGCTACTTGGGAGGCTGAGGCACAAGAATCATTTGAACCCAGAGGCAGGGGTTACAGTGAGCCGAGATTACATCATCACTGTACTCTAGTCTGGGTGACAGAGCATAACTCTGTCTCAAAAAAAAAAAATTAATGGTATGTACACACACATATAGACACACACAATTTTGTATGTTACTTAAAAAATGTGAAAGGGTTGGGTGAGGTGGCTCAGGCCTGTAATCCCAGCACTTTGGGAAGCTAAAGCAGGCATATTCCTTGAGCTTAGGAATTCGAGACCAGCCTGGGGAATGGGGTGAGACCCCATCTCTATTATATACATTTTTTTTTTTTTGAGACGGAGTCTTGCTCTGTTGCCACACTGGAGTGCAATGGCATGATCTTGGCTCACTGCAACTTTCACCTCCCGGGTTCAAGCGATTTTCCTGCCTCAGCCTTCTGAGTAGCTGGGACTACAGGCGCGTGACACCATACCCAGCTAATTTTTGTGTTTTTAGTAGAGAGAGGGTTTCACCATGTTGGCCAGGATGGTCTCGATCTCTTGACCTTATGATCTGCTGGCCTTGGCCTCCCAAAGTGCTGAGAGATTACAGGCGTGAGCCACTGTGCCTGGCCTATATAAAAATTTTTTTTTAAAAAAGGGTAAAGTATTTTTGAAAGGATATTAGGAGGCTCATTTTTTGTCTTTTGAGACACAGTTTTGCTCTTGTTGCCCAGGCTGGAATGCAGTGGTGCGATCTTGTCTCACTGCAACCTCTGCCTCCTTGGTTCAAGCGATTCTCCTGCCTCAGCCTCCTGAGTAGCTGGAAATTACAGGAGCCCACCACCATGCCCAGTGAATTTTTTTGTATTTTTAGTAGAGACAGGTTTTATTATGTTGGCCATGCTGGTCTCAAACTCCTGATCTCAGATGATCCACCTGCCTTGGCCTCTCAAGGTGCAGGGATTACAGGCATGAGCCATCATGCCTGGTGTTTTTTGTTTGTTTGTTTGTTTGTTTTTAGACAGAGTCTTGCTCTGTTGCCCAGACTGGAGTGCAGTAGTATGTTTTTAGCTCACTGCAACCTCTGCCTCCTGAGTTCAAGCAGATCTCCCACCTCAGCCTCCTGAGTAGCTGGGATTACAGGTGTGCACCACCACATTGGCTAAGTTTTGTATTTTTTTAGAGACAGGGTTTCACCATTGTTGGCCAGGCTGGTCTCAAACTCCTGACTGCAAGTGATTTGCCCACCTCGGCCTCCCAAAGTGCTGGGATTACAGGTATGAGCCACCGTGCCCAGCCAGAAGTTTTAAATTTTAATGAAGTCCAGCTTATTCTTTTTTTTTTCCCCATGAGTATCTTTGAATTTATATCTAAAAAGTCATTGCCAATCCCAAGATCATCTATATTTTCTCCTATGTTATCTTCTAGGAGTTTTATCATTTTGCATGTTACAATTAGGTTTATAATCCATTTTAAGTTCATTTTTGTGAAGGGTGTAAGGTCTATATTTAGATTTATTATTTATGCACGTGGCTATCTAGTTGTTTAGCATCATTTATTGAAAAGACTATCTCAGTTGCATTATCTTTGCTCCTTAGTCAAAGATCAGTTGGCTATTTTTATGGGTCTATTTCTGGGCTCTCTATCCTGTTCCATTGATTTCTTGTCTTGTTCTTTTTTTTTTCTTTTTTTTGAGACAAGATCTCACTCTGTCACCAAGGCTGGAGTGCGTGGCATGATCACAGCTCACTGTAGCCTCAACATCCCCAGGCTCATGTGATCCTTCCACCTCAGCTTCCTAAGTAGCTGAGACTACAGGTGTATGCCACCACACTCAGCTAATTTTTTATATTTTGTAGAGACAGGATTTTGCCATGTTCCCCAGGTTGGTCTCTAACTCATGGTCTCAAGCAATCTGCCCGCCCCAGCCTTCCAAAGTGCTGTAATTACATATCTGAGCCACTGTGCCTGGCCTTATGTCTTAAAGCCACGTAGCATCAGTCTTCTGGCTTCTTCTTCATATTGTGTTAGCTATTCTGGATTTTTTGCCTCTCCATATAAATAGAGTCAGTTTATCAATATTTACAAAATAACTCGGTGGAATTTTTATTAGGATTGCATTGACTCTATACATAAGGTTGGGAAGAACTGACATCTCGACAATATTGAGTCTTCCTATCCATGAATATGAATCTCTCTCCATTGATTGATTGATTGAGACGAAATCTCGCTCTTTCACCCAGGCTGGAGTGCAGTGGTCCGATCTCGGCTCACTGCAACCTCTGCCTCCTGGTTCAAGCAATTCTTTTGCCTTAGTCTCTGGAATAGCTGGGACTAGAGATGCACGCCACCATGCCTGGCTGATTTTTGAATTTTTAGTAGAGATGTAGTTTCCCCATATTGTTCAGGGTGGTCTTGAACTCCTGACCTCGTGATCTGCCCGCCTTAGCCTCCCAAAGTGCTGGGATTACAGGCGTGAGCCACCATGCCCAGCCATATCTCTCCATTTATTTAGTTCTGATTTGATTTCTGTCATCAGAGTTTTATAGTTTTCATCATATAGATGTTGTATATATTTTGTCAGAGTTACATGTAAGTATTTCTTTTTTGGGGGTCCAAATATAAATGGTTTTGTGTTTCTATTTATTTATTTTTTTTGGGGACAGTGTCTGGCTCTGTTGCCAGACTAGAGTGCAGTGGCGCAATGTCAGCTCAGTGCAACCTCCACCTCCTGGGTTCAAGCCATTTTCCTGCTTCAGCCTCCCAAGTAGCTGGGATTATAGGCACGTGTCACTATGCCCAGCTAATTTTTTGTATTTTTAGTAGAAATGGGGTTTCACCATGTTGAGCAGGCTGGATCCTCCTGCCTCAGCCTCCCAAAGTGCTAGAATTACAGGTGTGAGCCACCATGCCCAGCCGGTTTTGTGGGTTGTTTTTGCTTTTTTTTTTTCGACAGAGTTTCACTCTTTTTGCCCAACCTGGAGTGCAATGGCGCCATCTCGGCTCACTGCAACCTCTGCCTCCTGGAATCAAGCAATTCTCCTGCCTCAGCCTCCTTAGTAGCTGGGATTACAGGCACACACCACCATACCCAGCTAATTTTTTGTATTTTTAGTAGAAACAGGTTTCGCCATGTTAGCCAGGCTGGTTTTGAACTCTGACCTCAGGCGATCAACCTGGCTTGGCCTCCCAAAGTGCTGGTATTACAGGCATGAGCCATCACGCCTGGCTAGGTTTTGTGTTTTTAATTTCAAATTCTATTTGTTCATTGCTGGTATATAGGAAAGTGATTGACTTTGTATGTTAGCTTTGTATCCTGTGACTTGCTATAATTGCTTAGTTCCAGGAATTTTTTTTTGTCAATTATTTCAGATTTTTTTTTTTTTTTTTTTTGAGATGGTGTCTCATTCTGTAGCCCAGGCTGGAGTGCAGTGGCACAATCTCGGCTCACTGCAACCTCCACCTCCCAGGTTCAAGTGATTCTTCTGCCTCAGCCTCCTGAGTAGCTAGGATTACAAGTGTGCACCACCACAATCATTTTTGTATTTTTAGTAGAGACGGTATTTCACCATGTTAGCCAGGCTAGTCTTGAACTCCTGACCTCAAGTGATCACCTGATGTCAGAAGTTTGAGACCAGCCTGGCCAATATGGTGAAACCCCATCTCTACTAAAATCAGCCGGGTGTGGTGTCAGGAGGCTGTAATCAGGAGCTACTCAGGAGACTGAGGCAGGAGAATCACTTGAACCCAGGAGGTGTAGGTTGCAGTGAGCTGAGATCATGCCACTGTACTCCTGCCTGAGCAAGAGAGTGAGACTCCATCTCAAAAAAGAAATTTATATTCAGAACATCTGTTTCATTTTATCTATGTTTGTGTTGGGACAGTATTTTATATTTGATGGTCTTTTTTTCACCATATGTGTGGTAATCATATTTTCTGATGCCGTAATTATAATATATAATCTGATAAATATGAATGCTCTTGTTAAATTGGAGAGACAAAATTTAGAAATGGGCTTTTTAGCTGGGTGCAGTGGCTCAAGCCTGTAATTCCAGCACTTCAGGAGGCCAAGGTGGGCAGATCATGAGGTCAGGAGTTTGAGACCAACATGGTGAAACGCTGTCTCTATTAAAAATACAAAAAAAAAATGACCAGGCGCGGTGGCTCACCCCTGTAATCCCAGCACTTTTGGGAGGTCGAGGCGGGCCAATCACGAGGTCAAGAGATGGAGACCATCCTGGCCAACATGGTGAAACCCTATCTCTACTAAAAGTACAAAAATTAGCTGGGTGTGATGGCATGCGCCTGTAGTCCCAGCTACTCGGGGGCTGAGGCAGGAGAATTGCTTGAACCCCGGAGGCGGAGTTTGCAGTGAGCTGAGATCGCGCCACTGCACTCCAGCCTGGCACCTGGCAACAGAGCGAGAGTCTGTCTCAAATAAATAAATAAATAAAATATTTTTAAAAATACAAAAGAAATTAGCTGGGCGTGGTAGCACGAACCTGTAATCCTAGCTACTCAGAAGGCTGAGGCAGGAGAATCGATTGAACCCAAGAGGCAGAGGTTGCAGTGAGCTGAGATTGTGCTACTGTACTCCAGCCTGGGTGACAGAGTGAGACTCCGTCTCTAAAAAAAAAAGGACTTTTAAAATAAAATTTAAGCTATATGATCATCATAATGAACTATAGTATACAGCGTGTTGGGTTGTCAATGAGCAGAACAACTGTTGATAAGAGGTGTGAGAAGGTACTTTTGCCCAAAGCACTCCATATTTCCTTCTCTAGCTTCTTTACTGCCCAAATTCACAGCTGATTTTGCATTCCAACATCTTTTTTTTTTTTTTTGAGACAGGGTCCTGCTCTGTTGGCCAGGCTGGAGTGCAGTGGCTTGATCTCAGCTCACTGCAACCATCTCTTAGGTTCAAGTGATTCTTGTGCTTCAGCCTCCCGAGTAGCTGGAATTACAGGCATGTGCCACCATGTAATACAGCTAATTTCTGTATTTTTAGTAGAGATGAGGTTTCGTCATGTTGGCCAGACTGGTTTCGAAATCCTGACCTCAGATGATCCACCTGCCTCGGCCTCCCAAAGTGCTGGGATTACAGGTGTGAATTTTAATGTCTTCTAGTCTAGGGAGAACTAGTTTTCTTAGGAAAGGTAATAGATTAAGTCATTCATTGTACCAAGCAATGAAAGATGGAGTTTATTGGTTCTTTCCTAATAGCAGATTATGATTGGATGGCAAGAGAAAGGGGCCAAAAGCAGAAAATGGAAGGCAAATTTGCCGTCTTAGAAGTGACTTTGAGTTTTGCCTGGCATTAAGATTGATGGGGGTCAGCAGCTACTTGGGAGACTGAGGCAGGAGAATCGCTTGAACCTGGGAGGTAGAGGCTGCAGTTAGCTAAGATCATGCTATCGCACTCCAACCTGAGTGACAGAGCCAGACTCTGTCTCAAAAAAAAAAAAGAAAGTACGGACACAGTGGCTCACTCCTGTAATCCTAGCACCTTGGGAGGCTGAAGTGGGCGGATCACCTGAGGTTAGGAGTTTGAGACCAGCCTGGCCATGGCAAAACCCCGCCTCTACTAAAAATACAAAAATTAGCCAGACAATAGCTACTCATGAGGGAGGCTGAGAAAGGAGAATCTTTGAACCCAGGAGGTGAACAGTGAACTGAGATAGCACCACTGTACTGCAGTCTGGGCAACAGAGTGAGACTCTGTCTCAAAAAAAAAAAAAAAGAAAAAGAAAAGAAGTGATGGGGGTCAGGCATGGTGGCTCATGCCCGTAATCCTAGGATTTTGGGAGGTCAAGGCAGGAGGATCACTTTCACTAGAGTTAGGGACCAGCCTGTGCAATATAGTGAGACCCCATCTCTATAAAAAATTACAAAATTAAGCCAGGCGCAGTGGCTCATGCCTGTAATCCCAGCACTTTGGGAGGCTGAGACAGGCAGATCACCTGAGGTCAAGAGTTTGAGACCAGCCTGGCCAATATGGTGAATCCTCGTCTCTACTAAAAATACAAAAAAGAAATTAGTGGCCGTGCACGGTGGTGGTGGCTCATGCCTGTAATCCCAGCACTTTGGGAGGCTCAGGCGGGAGGATTGTCTGAGCTCAGAGTTCGAGACCAGCCCGGACAACACGGTGAAACCCCTTCTCTACTAAAATACAAAAAATTAGCCGGTCGTGGCGGTATGCATCTGTAGTCACAGCTACTCGGGAGGTTGAGGAGGAGAATTGCTTGAATCCTGGAGGCAGAGGTTGTAGTGAGCCGAGATCGCACCACTGTACTCCAGCCTGGCCACAGAGTAAGACTCCATCTCAAAAAAAAAAAAAAAAAAAAAAAAAAATGAACTGGGCGTGGTGGCGTGCACATGTAGTCCCAGCTACTCGGAGAGGTTGAGGCAGGAGAATCACTTGAAACCAGGAGGGAAGTTTGCAGTCAGCTAAGATCACACCACTACACTCCAGCCTGGGGGACAGCAGGAGACTTCAAATAAAAAAAACATAAGCCAGGTGTAGTGGCATAGGCCTGTAGTCACAGCTATTTCAGAGGTGAGGTGGGAGGACTGTTTGAGGCCAGAGTTCAAGGCTTTAGTGAGCCATCATTGCACCACTGCATTCCAACCTGGGAGACAGAGCGAGACCCTGTCTCTTAAAAAAAAAAGAAAAAAAAAATTTTGATGGGAATTTGTATGCAATTGAACAGCAGAAGGGAATTTGCCTGCAATTTAGCAACAGACATACCTGTTTCTGGCACATAGGTAATAGAAATTTTCACTAACTGGATGAGAATATAGCTGCTGGAATGTCCTCATGTACATACAATAGTCACTATTAATCTTTGGAAAAATTATACTGTTAACTTTCTTAATATTCATCTGTTCTTTCTAATAGGTGTAATTATAAGAAATGAATTTTAATGTCTGGAATATCAAAGAGATGCTCAGTATTCCGTCAGGCTCTGGGTAAGTTTTCTGGTTATATTCTCTGCTCCTTAAGAGGATTTTCTGGTTTCATTGATTCATAGAAAGAGGGTTCCTGGCTAGGCGCAGTGGCTCATGCCTATAATCCCAACACTTTGGGAGGCCAAGGCGGGTGGATCGCCTGAAGTCAGGAGTTCAAGACCAGCCTGGTCAACATGGTGAAACCCCGACTCTACTAAAAAAATACAAAAATTAGCTGGATGCAGTGGCGCACACCTGTAATACCAGCCAATCAGGAGGCTGAGGCAGGAGAATCGCTTGAACCTGGGAAGCGGAGTTTGTGGTAAGCCGAGATCGCACCACAGCACTCCAGCCTGGGTGACAGAGTGAGACTCCATCTCAAAAATAAAAAGAGGGTTCCCTTCCCATTAAGGGTTCCCTTCTCCATATAATAATGGAGGTACCCCCCATACAGCCTCTTCTCTTCTCCTCTGTCTCTGCTGCATCTTCTTGTGCTTTTTTTTCTTCTGTCCATTACAAAAGTAGTACCAACCCAGCTCTGTGTGTTAACTGAGTAATACTTATCCAGCACTGGGCCTGTGAGTGTCAGGGTAGGTCCAACATCTGGACACTCAGCCCAGCTGGGGTGACTACTATTGAAGTAACAAGGAGCAAAATCGTGACAATGTTCAGATATATGTTCAGTTGTACAGTGCAATTTATAGATACTGTGAAGATTAAGAACCGCTCTAGCTATTGACAAGGCTTGTTGAGATTTTGTCCTCTCAACTACTCCATTAAGGTATTTACACTGGTGTCTACTGTTCTGCAATAAGCCTGCCACTGCTAACTTGGTGAGTATTCCCTAGAAGTAGTGTATTTTTAAGGGATTTGTAATTACTCATGCTATGCTCTTATCACTGGATAGTTTCTTTCCTCTTTAACACCTTCCTTGAAGAGTTATCAATTGATCAGAAACCTAGAGCACTGTTTTTAATTTCTCAAAAAGGAAAAAAAATGCTTACAGTTGATAGGGAGTGGTGAAAAACTATCTTTACTTTCAGATTATAGTTTTTTGTTGTTGTTGTTTTGTTTTGTTTTTAATTTGAGATGGAGTTTCACTCATTGCCCAGGCTGGAGTGTGATGGCACGATCTTGGCTCACTGCAACCTCTGCTTCCTGGGTTCAAGTGATTATCTCACCTCAGCCTCCCGAGTAGCTAGGATTACAAGCGCCCACCACCACCCCCAGCTAATTTTTGTATTTTTAGTAGAAATGGGGTTTCACCATGCTGCCCAGTCTAGTATCAAACACCTGATCTCAGGTGATCTGCCCACCTCAAAGTGCTGGGATTATAGGCGTGAGCCACCACGCCTGGCAAATCTTCCAACATACCAATGAAGTCCAATTGGTATGTTGGACTTTTTTGGTTTTGTTGCTCGTTGTTCCTTTGGTATCATATCCAAGATTACCAAATCCAATTTCATGAATCTTCTTCCTTCTGTTTCTTTCTTTCTTTCTTTCTTTGAGATGGAGTCTCACTCTGTTACCCAGGCTGGAGTGCAATGGCATCATCTTGGCTCACTACAACCTCCGGCTCCCAGGTTCAAGCAATCCTCCCGCCTAAGCCCCCCTAGTAGCTAGGATTACAGCATGTGCCACCATGCCTGGCTAATTTTTCTATTTTTAGTGTGACAAGGTTTTGCCATGTTTGCCAGGCTGGTCTCAAACTCCTGACCTCAGGTGATCCACCCAAATCAGCCTCCCAAAGTGCTGGGATTACAGGCATGAGCCACCACACCTGGCCTTCATATTTTTTTTTTTTTTTTGAGACACAGTCTTGCTCTGTCCACCCAGGCTGGAGTACAATGGCGTGATATTGGCTCACCGCAACCTCCACCTCCCAGGTTCAAGTGATTCTCCTGCCTCATTCTCCTGAGTAGCTGGGACTATAGGTGCATGCCACCACGCCCAGTTAATTTTTTGTATTTTTAGTAGAGACGGTGTTTTACCATGTTAGCCAGGATGGTCTCTGTCTCCTGACCTTGTGATCTGCCCGCCTTGGCCTCCCAAAATGCTGGGATTACAGGCGTGAGCCACCGCACCCGGCCCCATAGTTTTAAGATATAAATCCTACATAATTTTAGTAGGTTCACAAAAACTGTCCCCCACCTCCGCCCCTGCCACCAAGCCTAGCTAATTATTCTATTTGGCTTAAGAGGAAAGTAACAGAGAACTATTTTTGAACAATGATTATGTTACTCATATTACAATGTATGTGTGTAACCCATTACCTAACTTATCTCAGGAAATGTTTCTGTTACCAAAACACCAGGGATTCAGTCTAGGTCCTGCTGCTTGCCACACAGAAAGCCAATCACTGAGATGACAAGTATTGTTAAGGAAGAAGGCTTTAATTTAAGGGTGCTACAGCTAGGAGATGGGAGCTTAGCCTCAAATCCATATCCCTGACTAAAACTAAGGGTTTATATAGCAGGGAGGAAATGTGAAAATATGTAAGAAGACAAGAACTAGGGAGGTATCTGGTGAGGTGATCTGGTGAGTTTCAGTTATTTGATACTTTTTTAAAAAATTTTATTTCCTCCTCCCTCCTTCTCCTCGTTCTCCTTTTCCTCCCTCCTCCTCCTCCTCTTCCTATTCCTTCTCCTCCTCTTTCCTCCTCCCTATTTAATACTTTTTTGAGAGGCCCAAAGGTCCTTTCCTGAGGAAGGAACTCAGATAAAACAAATACAAATTTCAAGTTTTAACAGGAGAAAGGTCAATTTCTATGTTTATCCAAAAACAGCTATCTATGGGACTAGGGCTGGTTTCATTGCTGAGTAAAAATAATCACCCTTCTCTATCCTGAGCTACTTAGTTTCTTTTTGTTTTAATAATAATATGTTTATATCAAAATAGAAACAAATAGTTTGTATTGATGTAAAGGTTTCTTTGGTTCAGAATATGTACTTATATAATATCTAATTACTTTAAATTTAACATTTGATAAAGGAATGATTTGGGTGTGTGTTTTAATGTAGCAGTCCCTAACCTTTTGGTAACAGGGACCAGTTTGATGGAAGACATAGATCAGGATATGGAGAAATGGTTTCAGGATGATTCAAGTGCATTATATTTATCATGTACTTTATTTCTATTATTATAACATTGTAATATATAATGAAATAATGGTTGGGCACAGTGGCTTACACCTGTAATCCCAGCACTTTGGGAGGCTGAGGCAGGTGGATTGCTTGAGGGTCAGGAGTTTGAGACCAGCCTGGCCAACATGGTGAAACTCTGTCTCTACTACAAAATACAAAAATTAGCCAAGTGTGGTGGTGGGCCCCTGTAATCCCAGCTACCCAGGAAGCTGAGGCATGATAATTGCTTAAACCCAGGAGGCAGAGGTTGCAGTGAGTCAAGAACACACCACTGCACTCCGGCCTGGGTGACAGAGTGAGACTCCATCTCAAAAAAGTAAGAAAGAAAAGAAAGAAAGAAAAATAAATAATTATACACTTCACCATGATGTAGAATCAGTGGATCCCCTGAGCTTGTTTTCCTGCAACTCAACGGTCCCATTTGGGGGTGATGGGAGATAGTGACAGATCATCAGGCATTAGATTATCATAAAGAGCATGCAACCTAGATCTCTTGCATGTGCAGTTCACAATAGAGTTTGTACTCCTATGAGAATTTTATGCTGCCACTGATCTGACAGAAGGCAGAGCTCAGATGTTAATAGAGATCAGCCTGGGGCAACATGTCTGTCAGTTCCTGGGGTTTGGGTTCAGTCCCTGCTGAAGTCCAAGGGGGAGTGGATAGATAAGCAGAAAAGAACATTCAGGGGTCCCTAGGCAGATGAATATGGTTTCATTCAGCAGCTTTCTCATTAGCAGCTTACTTTCACACTGGCTTTCTTATTAGCAGCTTACTCACACTGTCCGCCCTGTCTTGGCTGCTTGAGCCGGCTACCCCCCATGCACAGCTGTGCGACTGGCTCTCCCTTGCCTTCAGGGTCAACAGCTTAACTCTTTCTCTCTCTGGGCGAGCAAGCCGAGGTGTATCCTGGCTCCGTCCTGTCTGTCTGCAAAGATGGACAGCTCTACCTCCTTCTCTCTCTCTTCTTTGGGTGCCAGCATGCTTGGCATGTCAAGCCATGTTGAGCTGAGCCAGCCAAGCCCCCAAGAGACCCCTCTACAGCATCAGCAGGAGAGTTATACCTTTATAGATAATAGTGGCATAGAGCCAAGTATGAACCTACACAAACAGGTTATATAACAAGTGGAGGTGTGCACTTGCACGCCAAACTTGCTGAGCCATGCAGGCTTGGATATCCACCTCAGCCTATTCCTTGATGAAAGCACATCCATGTACCTTACAATGACAAAACCCTGTCTCTACAAAAAATACAAAAATTAGCTGAGTGTGGTGGTGCATGCCTACTACTAGGGAGGCTGAGGTGGGAGGATCACCTGAGCAGAGGTTGCAGTGAGATGGGATCATGCCACAGCATTCCAGCCTGGGCAGCAGAGTGTGACCCTGTCTCAAAAAAAAAAAAGAAAAGAGGCCGGGCATGGTGGCTCATGCCTGTAATCCCAGCACTTTGGGAGGCCAAGGTGGGCGGATCACTTGAGGCCAGGAGTTTGAGACCAGCCTGGCCAACATGGTGAAACCCCATCTCTACTAAAAATACAAAAATTAGCCGGGCGTGGTGGCGCAGGCCTATAATCCCAGATATTGGGAGGCTGAGGTAAGAGAATTGCTTGAACCCAGGAAACAGAGTTTCAAGCCGATCAGTGAGATTGCACCATTGCACTCCAGCCTGGGCAACAAGAGCAAAATTCTGTCTCAAAAAAAAAAAAAAAAGTAGCCAGGCGTGGTAGCTCATGTTTGTAATCCCAGCACTTTGGGAGGCTGAATAGTTGAATCACCTGACATAGGGGTTAGAGACCAACCTGGCCAACATGGTGAAACCCCATCTCTACTAAAAATACAAAAAATAAAATAAAATTAGCTGGGGATGGTGGCGGGTGCCCAGCTACTTGGGAGGCTGAGGCAGGAGAATCGCTTGAACCTGGGAGGCAGAGGTTTCAGTGAGCTGAGGTCACACCATTGCTCTCCAGCCTGGTCAACAAGAGCGAGACTCCGTCTAAAGAAAAAAAAAAAAAAAAGAAGAAAGAAAAGGAAAGCATGATTTTTTGTTTTTTTTTTTTTGACATGGAGTCTCACACCATCGCCCAGTGGCACAATCTTGGCTCACTGCAATCTCTGCCTCCTGGGTTCAAGCAATTCTCCTGCCTGAGCCTCCTGAGTAGCTGGGACTACAGGCATGCACCACCACGCCCAGCTAATTTTTTTTAATTTTTATTTTTGTATTTTTTTTTTTAAGTAGAGACTGGGTTTCACTATGTTGACCAGGATGGTCTTGAACTCCTGACCTCATGATCCGCCACCTCGGCCTCCCAAAGTGCTGGGATTACGGGCATGAGCCACCGCGCCTAGCTTTTTTTTTTTTTTTTTTTTTTTGCGATGGAGTCTTGCTCTGTCGCAGGTTGGATTGCAGTGGCGCGATCTCAGCTCAATATAGCACCTGGCCCTCAACAACATTTTAAAATGGATCCTCCTAGCCGGGTGCTCAATAAATGTTGCTGTTAAATTAATGAACAGGCTGGGCGCAATGACTCAAGCCTGTAATCCTAGCACTTTGGGAGGCTCAGGCGGGCATATCATGAGGTCAGGAGATCGAGACCATCCTGGCCAACCTGGTGAAACCCCATCTCTACTAAAATACAAAAAATTAGCTGGGTGTTGTGGTACGCACCTGTAGTCCCAGCTACTCAGGAGGCTGAGGCAGGGAACTCGGTTGAACCTGGGAGGCAAAAGTTGCAGTGAGCTGAGATAATGCCACTGCACTCCAGCCTGGCAAAAGATCAAGACTCTGTCTCAAAGAATAAAAAAGATCTTCCTATGCACAGATCTAAGTTGATCATATTCATTAGTATGAATAAGGCCTATATTAGTCTGCCTAGATTGCTATAACAAAGTACCAGAGACTGGGTGGAGGCTGGAAGTCATGGATCAGTGTGCTAACATAATTGGTTTCTGGTGAGGTATTTTCCTGGCTTGCAGACAGCCCTTTTCTTCCTGTGTCTTCACATGAGGGTGGGTGGATGGCTGAGGAGCGGCATGAAAGAGCTACCTCTCTGGTGTCTTCCTTTTTTTTTTTGGAGATGGAGTCTCACTGTGTCACCCAGGCTGGAGCTCAGTGGCGTGATCTCAGCTCACTGCAACCTCCGCCTCTTGGGTTCAAGAAGTTCTCCTGCCTCAGCTTCCCAAGTAGCTGGGGCTACAGGCGCGTGCTGCCATGCCTAATTTTGTGTGTGTGTGTGTGTGTGTGTGTGTGTGTGTAGTGTGTTTTAGTAGAGACGGGATTTCACTGTATTGCCCAGGCTGGTCTTGAACTACTGAGCTCAGGCAATCTGCCCACCTTGGCCTCCCAAAGTGTTAAGATTACAAGTGTGAGCCACCGAGCCCGGCTTCTGGTGTTCCTTTTTATAAGAACACCAATCCTATCATAAGAGCCCTACCTTCTTGACTTCATCTAACCCTGATTACCTCCTAAAGGGCCCATCTCCAGATACTATCATATCAGGGTTGATATGATGATACCGTCATATCAACGTATTAATTTTCGAGGGACACAAACATTCAGTCCAAAACAAAGCCAATCTGTGATTGTTTTGTTATGGTTCTTTCTCTCCCCTTCAGTCCTGCTCTGTTCCTTCCCTGTAGGCACACACTCTAGAATTAATGTGTACCCTCCAATTACCTTCTATACACTCAGTTACGTAATTGTTTGATGTATATAATTTGGGTTTAAAAATTTACATAAATGATCTGTAATAGAGTTCATTCAATGTTTACCTTTTATTTGACTCAAAACTATGTTTCTGAGAAGTCTCAAAATCTCATGTGATTATATTTAAATCTAACTTAATGCTTCTGGCTGCTGAATCAGTTAATGCATGAACCTTATTTTATTTATCTATTTTAATGATGAACAGATTGATGTTTTAAAAAGATGACATTCTTGGCCGGGTGCGATGGCTTATGACTGTAATCCCAGCACTTTGGGAGGCCGAGGTGGGCAGATCACCTGAGGTCAGGAGTTTGAGACCAGCCTGGCCCACATGGTGAAACCCCGTCTCTAGTAAAAATACAAAAATTAGCCGGATGTGGTAGCATCTACCTTTAGTCCCAGCTACTCGGGAGGCTGAGGCAGGAGAATTGATTGAACCCGGGAGGCGGAGGTTGCACCACTGCACACCAGCCTGGGCAGCAGAGCAAGACTCTATCTCAAAAAAAAAAAAAGATAACATTTTTGGCCCAGCGCAGGTGGCTCACACCTGTAATCCTAGTACTTTGGGTGGTGGAGGTGGGCAGATCACCTGAGGTCAGGAGTTCAAGACCAGCCTGGCTAACATGGTAAAACCCCATCTCTACTAAAAATACAAAAATTAGCCGGTGTGGTAGCATGTACCTTTAGTCCCAGCTACTCAGGAGGCTGAGGCAGGAGAATCATTTGAACCCAGGTGATGGAAGTTGCAGTGAACTGAGATCACGCCACTGCACTCCAGCCTGGGCAACAGAGTAGGACTCTGTCTCAAAACGATAAAATAAAATGATAACATTCTGTTAATCTCTATAATTTTATGAACTGCAATTTCCAAAATGATGTTATAGCCTACAATGCTGTTATATAAGGAATAATGGTGTCAGTCCTTTCTGTCTGAGTTTCCATCTGGTTGTTCTTAGATTGTAATAAAAATGTGTGGTATTCAGAATTTTCTTGTGTTTCTTTGTAAGTAGTACTAGCAATGTACAGGGGACTTGAAAGTCAGAACAAGCTAACACTCTGCCCAGAATATTCTGAAACGGACAGCCGTGAACTATGATTTCATTTGTTCAGGATATTTATCCATTTGATATACTTTTTTTGCTTAATTTCAGGACCATGAAGCCATCCAACTGGAATAATAATCAAGCTGATTATTCCAGTCTCAGTGATTCCCAGTTCCTCTTTGGATCTCAGTTCTGTCCAGAAAATTCCGAAACCCTTTCAGCACCCTTGGACTTTGGTGCTTACTTGAGACATTCAAAACAGTCACAACAGAATTCTCTGGAGGTGAGTTTGGTTTCCAGAATTGCTCTGCACACATTTCACAGTCATTACGGAGATAAACTATAAAGGATACTTATTCTGGCCGGGCATGGTGGCTCACGCCTGTAATCCTAGCACTTTGGGAGGCCAAGGTGGGCAGATCACGAGGTCAAGAGATTGAGACCATCCTGGCCAACATGGTGAAACCCCATCTCTACTAAAATACAAAAAATTAGCTGGGCTTGGTGGCGCACACCTGTAATCCCAGCACTGAGGAGGCTGAGGCAGGGGAATCACTTGAACTCGGGAGGTGGAGGTTGCAGTGAGCTGAGATCACGCCACTGCACGCCAGCCCGGGGACAGAGCAAGACTCCGTCTTAAAAAAAAAAAAAAAAAAAAAAAAAGAATACTTATTCTGGCCTGGTAGAATACTTATTCTGGACTGGTATGGTGGCTCACACTTGTAATCCCAGCACTTTGGGAGGCTGATGTGGGTGAATCCCTTGAGCCCAGAAGTTTGAGACCAGCCTGTGCAACATGGCAAAACCCCATCTCTACAAAAAGTACAAAAATTAACTGAGTGTGATAGCTGAGACAGGAGGATTGCTTGAGCCCAGGAAGTCAAGGCTGCAGTTCGCCGTGATTCTGCCAGTTTACTCCAGTCTGGGTGACAGAGTGAGACACCATCTCAAGAAAACCAAACCAAACAAACAAACAAACAAAAACAACCAACATCTATTCTCTAGCCTTAAAAAAGTACTTATTCTGTTGGAATATATTTTAGAATTGTACATCAGTAAGGATTACTCTCCTAAAGGGATTTGTGCTTGATTAGTGACTCATTTAACTTGATAGTCTGAAATGAAAACATTTATATTTGCAGTTTCTTCTTCTTTTTTTTTTTTTTGAGGTGGAGTTTCACCATGTTGGCCAGGCTGGTCTCAAACTCCTGACCTCAGGTGATCTGCCCACCTTGGCCTCCCAAAGTGCTAGGATTACAGGCGTGAGCCACCACACCCAGCCTGCAGTTTCTTCTATTACAAAGCAACATAAAATACTGTCAATCATTTGACCACTCCTATGGAGAGGCAAATACATACACACACACACACACACATGTATATATATGTGTGTATATATATATATATATTTCTAAGGCTAATTTTTTTTTTTTTTCAAAGAGACAGGGTCTTGCTACGTTGCCCAGGCTGGAGTGCAGTGGCTGTTCACAGGCATGATCCCACTACTGATCAGCATGGGAGTTTTGACATTCTCCGTTTCCGACCTGGGCCGGTTCACCCCTCCTTAGGCAACCTGGTGGTCCCTTGCGCCCGGGAGGTCACCATATTGATGCTGAACTTAGTGCAGACACCTGATTGGCATAGCGCACTACAGCCCGGAACTCCTGGACTCAAGAGATCCTCCCCTCAGCCTCCTGAATAGCTGGGACTACAGGCACGTGCCACCACGCCTGGCTAGTTTTTTAATATATATATTTTATATCTATCTCTATCTATCTATCTATCTATTTGCCTCTCCCTAGGGGTGGTCAAGTGATTATTTTATATATATATATATATATATATATATATATATATATATTTTTTTTTTTTTTTTTTGAGATGGGTTCTCACTCTGTTGCCCAGGCTGGACTACAGTGGTGCTATCACAGCTCACTGCAGCCTTGACATCTCAGCTCAAGTGATTCTCCCACCTCAAGGGAGAGGCAAATATTGTATGATATTTCCTAAGGCTAGTCATACTATTGTTTGTAAGAATGTCTTTCTTTTTTTTTTCTGAGCTTCCAGAACAAAGTTCCATAGACAGAGAATTTCATAAGTAAAAATAGTTTTCATAAAATAGAAATAAAAAAACATAAATTTTATTTTAGATGGACTTTTTTTTTTTTTTTTAGGATGGAGTCTTGCTCTGTTGCCCAGGCTAGAGTGCAGTGGCGCAATCTCAGCTCACTTCAACCTCTGCCTTCTGGGTTCAAGTGATTCTCCTGCCTCAGCCTCCCAAGTAGCTGGGATTATAGGCACCCACCACCACACCTGGCTAATTTTTGTATTTTTAGTAGAGACTGGGTTTCACCATCTTGGTCAGGCTGGTCTCAAACTTCTGACCTCGTGATCCACCCACCTCAGCCTCCCAAAGTGCTAGGATTACAGGCGTGAGCCACCGCCCCCAGCTGAACTTTTTTTAAATAAGAAACTTCATGTATTTTGTATACTTTAGCTAACTACACTACATTATGTCCTTGAAGAAGAAGGAGATGAGGATTCTGAGGCCTAGGTTAATGAGTAAAGGCCAAAATGAGGAACAGAGTCTCTTGAATCCTTGATTTTTTGAGATTAACTTTTCTTTTCCTTTTTTTTTTTTTTTTCTAAGACGCAGTCTTGCTCTGTCACCTGGGCTGGGGTCCAGTGGAGTGATTTCGGCTCACTGTAACCTCCACCTCTCGGGTTCAAGCAATTCTCCTGCCTCAGCCTCCCCAGTAGCTGGGATTATAGGCGTGCACCACCACACCTGGCTAAGTTTTGTATTTTTAGTAGAGACAGGGTTTCACCATGTTGGCCAGGCTGGTCTTGAACTCCTGACCTCAGGTGATCCACCCTCCTCGGCTGCCCAAAGTGTTGCGATTACAGGCATGAGCCACCGCGCCCAGCCTGAATTTTTGAGATCAACCTGTCTTTTCGTGTCAGTCAAAAACATTTTGATTTTGGGGGCACCTATAACTAGATGCAGTTTTTTGGTTTTTTGGGTTTTTGTGAGACAGAGTCTCACTCTGTCGCCGAGGCTGGAGTGCAGTGGTGCAATCTCAGCTCACTACAACCTCTGCCTCCTGGGTTCAAGAGATTCCCATGCTTCAGCTTCCTGAGTAGCTAGCTAGGATTACAGGCGCCTGCCCCCATGCCTGGCTCATCTTTGTATTTTTAGTAGAGATGGGATTTCACTGTTGGTCAGGCTGGTCTCGAACTCCTGACCTCAAGTGATCCACCGTCCCTGGCTTCTCAAAGTGCTGTGATTACAGGTGTGAACCACAGTGCCCGGCCACATTCAGCTAATTTTTATATTTTTTGTAGGGATGGAGTTTCGCCATGTTGCCCAGGCTGGTCTAGAACTCCTGGGCTTACGTTTGTTTTTTTGGGGGGGGTGGGTGGGGTTTGAGATGGACTTTTGTTCTTGTTGCCCAGGCTGGAGTGCAATGGTGTAATCTCGGCTCACTGCAACATCTGCCTCCCAGGTTCAAGCGATTCTCTTGCCTCAGACTCCCGAGTAGCTGGGATTACAGGCATGCGCTACTACACCTGGCTAATTTTTTATTTTTAGTAGAGATGGAGCTTCTTCATGTTGGTCAGGCTGGTTTTGAACTCCCAATCTCAGGTGATCCGCCTGCCTTGGCCTCCCAAAGTGCTGGGATTACAGGTATGAGACACCGCGACAGGCCTGGGCTCAAGTTTTATATACAGACTTACATGTATCAAATAGGGATTTAACAAATAAGATTAAGTTGATGCTTTAAGTTAGTGAAGTATGCTCTGAGATAAGTATTGCAGTACAAAAACTGGTATCTATTGATATGAAGGAATAAATGACTTCCCTGAATGTTTTTATGCCAGACAAAACCCCAGCTGTTTGGAGGAGATACAAAAGATGGAGGTTTATTTCCTCGTCCTTTGTCAGTTGGAAAATTAAAAGGCCTCTTGGAACAGTTAGAGGAGAAAAAGTAAAGGGCAAAAGCCTAAGAATGCAGAAAGTGGCTCACCATGTGTCAGCATGCCCACTCTCCAGTCCACGTCAAACTTATCAATATGAATTTAGTTCACTAGCAGCTGAGCAACAGCAATTTGAGTTAAACTTATGATTATGAAAACTTTTAACACATCGTCTCAGAGATAGCATAAATGGTTCTCTGTTCTTGCCTTTAAATTTATGCAATTGATTCTAAGCTATTTTAGTTGACATTTAAAATCTCTCTGGGCTGGTAAGGCAGAAACTATATTAATAAAAGCAGTTGCTTTATTTTAAATATAATTTTCTGGTATATACAAAAATAAAATGGAAATAC
Organism: Ateles fusciceps; assembly: GCA_036589455.1. NCBI lineage: Eukaryota > Metazoa > Chordata > Mammalia > Primates > Atelidae > Ateles > Ateles fusciceps. The sequence goes on along the minus strand of JAZHEH010000562.1, from coordinate 28,945,697 downwards.
TACTTGCTATGTTACGTTACAGCAATATGGTTTGCACTTAAATGTGACTCTGCATTGCACAGAAAATAGTGAATGCTATAAATATTTTTATGTGTGAAATGCTATATATTTTTTTCATTTATTTAACAGGGTGAACCTAACATTTTTGCAAAGTACCAGACAAAACCCCAGCTATTTGGAGGAGATACAAAAGATGGAGGTTTATTTCCTCCTCCTTTGTCAGTTGGAAAATCAAAAAGCCTCTTGGAACAGTTTGAGGAGAAAAGAAAAGGGCAAAAGACAAATGTGACAGGTATGTAAACCTTTCAAGTGGATGAGACAACTCATTTTTTTCTGAGCAAAATAGGACATAGAGTGTCAGTAATCTAATTCAATTTTAGCATAATAGCATGTATTAGAGTTCTCCAGAGAAACCAAACCCTAGCACTTACACACACACACACACACACACACACACACACACACACACACACACACACACAGGAATTATAGACTGATTCTTTTTTTTAGACGGAGTCTTGCTGTATCACCAGGCTGGAGTGCAGTGGCACAATCTCAGCTCACTGCAACCTCCACCTCCCAGGTTCAAGCGATTCTCCTGCCTCAGCCTCCCGAGTAGCTGGACTACAGGTGCACACCACCATGCCCAGCTAATTTTTGTATTTTTAGTAGAGATGATGTTTCACCCTGTTGGCCAGGATGGTCTTGGTCTCTTGACCTCGTGATCTACCTGCCTCTGCCTCCCAGAGTGTTGGGTACAGGCGTGAGCCACCATACCCAGCCTATAGATTGATTTATTTTAAGAATTGGTTCATGAGATCATGGAGGTTAAGAAGTCCCAAAGTCTGCCATCTGTAAGCTAGAGAACCAGGAAAGAGAGTGGTGCAATTCACTCTGACTCCAAAGGCCTGAGAACCAGGAGCTCTGATGTCCAAGAACAAGAGAAGTTGGATGTCCCAGATGAAGAAGAGTGAATTTGCACTGCCTTTGCCTTTTTGTTCTATTTGGGCCTTCAAAAAAGTGGATGATGCTCACGCACACAGGTGAGGGCAATCATCTTTACTCAGTCTACCAATTAAAATGCTAATCTCCATTTTTTATTTTTTGGGACAGAGTCTCACTCTATCATCCAGGCTGGAGTGCCGTGGCTCTATCATGCACTCTGCATGGCTCACTGCAGCCTCAACCTCTTGAGCTCAAGTGATTCTCCCAACTCAGCCTTCCTAGTATATGGGACCATAGGCATGTGCCACCATGCCTGGCTAATTTTTTACTTTTTGTAGAGACAGTGTCTCACTATGTTATCCAGGCTGCTCTTGAACTTCTGACCTCAATTGATCCTCCCATGTCAGCCTTCCAATAGGCTGAGCCACTGTGTCCAGCCTAAATGCTAATGTCTTATGCAAACACTCTCACAAACATACTGACTATCTGGGCATTGCTTAGATGAGTCAAATTGACACATAAATTAACCATTTCATAGCACTCTTGCCTTTAAAGTTCATCTAATAGTACTGCTACTACTAATAGTTATTATTATTATTATTTTTGAGACAGAGTCTCACTCTTGCCAGGCTAGAGTGCAGTGGCATGATCTCGGCTCACTGCAACCACCGTCTCCTGGGTTCAAGCGATTCTCCTACCTCAGCCTCCCAAGTAGCTGGGACTACAAGCGTCCACCACCATGCCTGGCCAGTTTTTTGTATTTTAGTAGAGACAGGGTATCACCATGTTGGACAGGATGGTCTCGATCTCCTGAACTAGTGATCCACCTGACTTGGTCTGCGAAAGTGCTGGGATTACAGGCATGAGCCACCATGCCCAGCCTTTTTTTTTTTTTTTTTTTTTTGGTGAGATGGCTTTTTGCTCTTTTTTGCCCAGGCTGGAGTGCAATGGCACTGTCTTGGCTCACTGAAACCTCTGCATCCTGGGTTCGAGCAATTCTCCTGCCTCAGCCTTCCAAGTAGCTGGGATTCCAGGCGACCACCACCACGCCCAGCTAATTTTTGTATTTTTAGTAGAGATGGGGTTTCACCATGTTGGCCAGGCTGGTCACAAACTCCTGACCTCAGGTGATCTACCCACCTGAGCCTCCCAAAATGCTGGGATTACATGCGTGAGCCACCACGCCTGGCTATTATTATTATTATTATTATTTATGTATTTATTTTTTGAGGTGGAATTTCACTCTTGTTGCCCATGCTGGAGTGCAATGGCGTGATCTAGGCACACCACAACCTCCACCTCCCAGGTTCAAGGGATTCTCCTGCCTCAGCTTCCTGAGTAGCTGAGATTACACATGCAGCACCATGCCCAGCTAATTTTGTATTTTTTTTTTTTTTTTTGAGACAGGGTTTCACCATGTTGGTCAGACTGGTCTCGAACTCCTGACCTCAGGTAATCCACCCGCCTCGGCCTCTCAAAGTGCTGGGATTACAGGTGTGAGCCACCGCACCTGGCCGCTAATTTTGTATTTTTAGTAGAGACAGGGTTTCTCCATGTTGGTCAGGCTGCTCTCAAAATCCTAACCTCAGGTGATCCACTTGCCTTGGTATCTGAAAGTGTTGGGATTACAGGTGTGAGCCACCGTGCCAGGCCTTTTTTTTTTTTTTAATTTTAAGATGGAGTTTCACTCTTGTTGCCCAGGCTGGAATGCAATGGCATGATCTCAGCTCACTGCGCCTCCACCTCTCCGGTTCAAGCGATTTCTGGCTAATTTTTGTATTTTTAGTAGAAACGGGTTTCACCATGTTGGCCAGGCTAGTCACAAACTCCTGACCTCAAGTGATCTGCCTGCCATGGCCTCCCAAAATGCTGGGATTACAGGTGTGAGCCACCATGCCCAGCCTATTATTATTAATTTTTAAGAGACAGTGTCTTATGCCCAGGCTGGAGTGCAGTGGTGCAGTCACACTCACTGCCTCAACCTCCTGGGCTCAAGTAATCTTCCCACCTTAGCTTCCCAAGTAGCTAGGACCAGAGGCACACACTACCATGCCCACCTAATTGTTTTTTGTTTGTTTGTTTTTATTAATTTTTGTTTTTTGTTTGTTTGTTTTTTGAGATGGAGTCTTGCTCTATCATCCAGGCTGGAGTGCAGTGGCGTGATTTTGGCTCACTGCAACCTCCGCCTTCTGGGTTCAAGTGATTCTCCTGCCTCAGCCTCCCAAGTAGCTGGGATTACAGGCATGACCACCACACCCTGCTAATTTTTGTATTTTTAGTAGAGATGGGTTTCACCATGTTGGTCAGACTGGGTCTGTCTTGAACTCCTGACCTCAGGTGATCCACCTGCTTCGGCCTCTGAAAGTGTTGGGATTACAGGCGTGAGTCACTGCACCTGGCCAATTTTCTTTCTTTTTTTTTTTTTTTTTAAGATGTTGTGTCTCATTATGTTGTCCAGGCTGGTCTTAACTCCTGGGCTCAAGCAGTCCTCCTGTCCCACCTTCCCAAAGTGCTGGGACTACAGGCATGAGCCACCATACCCTGCCTCCTAGTTATTCTTCATTTGCTTTCTTGTCAGTGTGATTTGTGGTAAATTTGCATGTAGTCTACCACAATTTTCTTCTCTCTGAAAAATAAAAACTAGAGGATTTCTAAGAGATATGTAATATTCAAGTAATGTTACACTTACTTTTCCTAAACATCTGCCCCTTGATTTGTTTCTTTTCATATCATCAGGATTAGGAAGTTAGACAATAGCATTTATTTTAGAGTCTTGAATAGAATGAGGCCAGGCACGGTGGTGGATGCCTGTAATACCAGCTACTCGGGAGGCTGAGACAGGAGAGGATAATTGCTTGAACCCAGGAGGCAGAGGTTGCAGGGAGCCAAGATTGTGCCATTGCACTACAGCCTGGGTGACAAGAATGAAACTCTGTCTCAAACAAATAAACAAAAGGACATAACCAAAACAACAACAACAATAAAAAAGAATAGAATGCATGAAATTTTCTTTTTTTTTTTTTTTTTTTAATAGAAATGGGGTTTCACCATATTGGTCAGGCTGGTCTCGAACTCCTGACCTCAGGTGATCCACCCGCCTCAGCCTCCCAAAATGCTGGGATTACAGGCGTGAGCCACCGCACCTGGCCCTGAAATTCTCTTAAAAATTTTTTTTTTTGATATGGAGTCTCGCTGTATTGCCAGGCTGAAGTGCAGTGGTACAATCTTGGCTCACTGCAACCTCTGTCTCCTGGGTTCAAGCGATTCTCCTGCCTCAGCCTCCCAAGTAGCTGGGACTACAGGCATGCACCACCACGCCCAGCTAATTTTTGTATTTTTAGTAGAGATGGGGTTTCACCATGCTGGCCAGGATGGTCTTGATCTCTTGACCTTGTGATCCACCCACCTCAGCCTCCCAAAGTGCTGGATTACAGACATGAGCCACTGCACTTGGCCTTAATTTTTACATTTAAAATTTTCTGTGAATTTTTTTTAACTTTTATTTTAGGTTCAAGGGTATATGTGCAGGTTTGTTACATAGGTAAACTCTTGTCACAGAGGTTTGTTGTACAGATTATTTCATCACTCAGGTACTAAGCGTAGTACCCAATCGTTAATTTTTTTCTGATCCTCTCCCTCCTCCATCCTTCACCTCAACTACGCCCCAATATCTGTTGATTTTCTCTTCATGTCCTTGAGTTCTCATCATATAATGTATGAATTCTTTTTTTTTTTTTTTTTTGAGACAATGTCTCTCTCTGTCACCCAGGCTGGAGTGCAGTGGCACGATCTTGGCTCACTGCAACCTCCACCTCCCAGTTCAAGCTATTCTCCTGTCTCAGCCTCCTGAGTAGCTAGGATTACAGGCATGTGCCACCACACCTGGCTTATTTTTTTGTTTTTAATGGAGATGGGGTTTCACCATGTTGGTCAGGCTAGTCTCGAACTCCTGACCTCATGATCTGCGCACCTCAGCCTCCCAAAGTGCTGGGATTACAGGTGTGAGCCACTGAGTCTGGCCCTCTTTTTTTTTTTTTTTTTTTTTTAAATTTTGATGGCGTCTCACTCTGTAGCCCAGGCTAGAGTATAGTGGTGCAATCTCAACTCAGTGCAACCTCCACTGCCTGGGTTCAAGCAATTCTGGTGCCTCAGCCTCCCTAGTAGCTGGGATCACAGGCACGCGCCCCATTTCTGGCTAATATTTTTGTAGTTTTAGTAGAGATGGGGTTTCACCATGTTTACCAGGCTGGTCTCAAACTCCTGATCTCAAGTGATCCACAGGCCTTAACCTCCCAAAGTGCTGGGACTACAGGAATGAGCCACCGCGTCTGGCCCGTGTCTGAGTCTTTTTAAGAGCAGGATGTATAGTTGAGGAATAACTGTAATAGCTTCTTTTTCATTAGAAATTAATATTTTCATATTAATATTTATACATAAATATGTATATAAATATGGACTTTAAAAAGAAAAAAGTGATTTGCCTAAGCAGTGGTCATAGGAAGTCTGTGTTCTCTCTCTCTCTTTTTCCCCTGCTTGGCACTAAGGTTTCTTAGGGTCAAGTCTCCAAATCTACTCAAGCAATGTTTTGATGCTATGCTAGGTAGAGGTCTGCCATATTCATGGAATGATTTCTGTAACTTATCACTTCGATATTTCACAAAGATTTGTTTTCTTTTTTCCCTCCTATTCTAGTGAGACTCTATACAACTTTGTTTCTCATGTTAGAGAAAGCATTCACAGGGTAAGTACAGATACTTTTTAAGGAATTAGAATGTCATATTTTTAAAAGTTTAATATTTATATTGTACTGGCTTTCAATTTATTGTTAAATGACAATTCTCTAAGATACTAAAATAAGGCAACAGGCTGTGAATTCTTTCATAATTTTGAGTTTCTTAGTTGCAGACATCTGTGGAAAAGTCAGAGGAACATCTCAGTTCGAGAAGCCAATCTATTTTGGATTCTTTAGAGACTGTGGCCAAGACATGTGAGTGCCTCATGTTTAAGGTATCAGCAGAGGGCACTGGTGAATGATGAACATGAACTTTCTGACTCTAGCCTGGTTTCCAGTGGTGAGGTTCCTTATAGAGTTTCAGATGAGAGGATGGGTATATAGGGTTAGTCCTGAAGAGATATGGAGCATACTAAGCTGGGTAGTGGGACCCACCTCTATGTGACAATGCTCTGGTCCCATGATGCCTTTTGTGAAGGACTCATCCCCCACCTGGTAACCATGCTGCCTCAGGGCAGGTAGCTCTGCTAGGTTTCTCACCTCACTGCCTGAAGTGAGTCAGCAACGTCCTTGAGTCCCAAATGAATTGCTGCCTGTGCTGTCTATAGAGACACTGACTGTACCCTTAGGAGTTAGAAATACTATAGTACTTGCTGCTCTTCTTGCTGCCTTAGTTTCAGTGGGAGCTGTGTTGTGAATCACAGCATCATTCTTAATTTCAGTTACAGTTTATAGTTTATAAAACCCTGTGCCCCACCAATTAGTGATTTACATTTAGATGAAACCATGGCCCTTGCCCCATAAACAGAAGAGAACAAATATACTGTTCTCTTTAGGTGAATACCTCTCTAGAACTACGTGTTTCCTAGCAAAATGATGAGCTGATGACTGTGCATCTGCACCTGTTTGCGTTTGTCTGTGTGTTTATTTTTTATTTTAAACAAGCTGAAATCAACTTATTCAAATGCCATGGGGTGGACTGCTCGTGATTTACAAAAATTGATGCCTTTGTGTGGCCTAAAAGTTAATCCCCAGCTGTCTGCATAGAAGCACTGTACTCTCTGCTGGCTTTCAACCTGGACATCCCACACACAGGGCAACTATGCATCTGTCTGGAAACTTGTTCTGGAAGCCTTAAGACTGTTACCCCCACAAAGTAGCAAGACAGAGAACAGAAGCAAATCAGGGATGCTTCCTGTGTATAACATGATAGAGTAACTCATTTATAAATACCTAAGGAAAGCACTCTGGTTTTGTTCTACATTTAAAACTGGGTTGACTGGGTGCAGTGGCTCATGCCTGTAATCCCAGCACTTTGGGAGGCCAAGGCGGGAGGATCACTTGAGGTCAGGAATTCGAGACCAGCCTGGCCAAAATGGCGAAACCCCATCTCTACTAAAAATACAAAAATATTTAGCCAGGCATGGTGGCAGGTGTCTATAATTCCAGCTACTTGGGAGTGTGAGGTAGGAGAATCACTTGAACCCGGAAGGCGGAGGTTGCAGTGAGCTAAGATCATGCCACTGTACTCCAGCCTGAGCAACAGAGTGAGACTTTGTATCACATAAATAAATAATAACAATAAAACGGGGTGAAGTACAAAAAAGGGGGGATTGTTGCAAAAGTGTGACATTTAGAAAAGGGAAAGGAAGTGCCCGAAGCCCCAATACAAGATCAAGGCAGAGAAAGAACTAAAACTGAATCTGGCTTATAGTAGGCACAGGGATCTGATCCTTTGCTCCAGTGGTTCCTTAATTTTCTTGTTTTGTTTTGTTTTGTTTTGTTTTGTTTTGTCGAGACAGGGTTTCACCATGTTGGCCAGCTGGTCTTGAACTCCTGACCTCGTGATCCACCCACCTCAGCCTCCCAAAGTGCTAGGATTACAGGCATGAGCCACCACACCCGGCCTAATCCCAGCACTTTAGGAGGCCAACGTGGGTGGATTGCTTGAGCTCAGGAGTTTGAGACCAGCCTGGGCAATAAAGTGAGACTTCGACTCTAAAAAAAAAAAACTAGCAGGGCATTGGATACATGCCTGTAGTCACAGCTACTAGGGAGGGTGAGGTGGGAGGATGACTTGAACCTGGGAGATCGAAGCTGCAGTGAGCTGAGATGGTGCCACTTCACTTTAGCCTGGGAGATAGAGCAAGACCGTGTCTCTCAATACTAAAAGTAAATAAATAAAATGAAAAAAAAAAAGACTTAAGCCTGGGCTTGGTGGTTCATGTCTGTAATCTCAGCACTTTGGGAGGCCAAGGTGGGAGAATCACTTGAGGTCAGGGATTCAAGACCAGCCTGTCTAACATGGTGAAAACCTGTCTCTACTAAAAATGTATTAAATTAGCCAGGCATAGTGGCAGGCGCCTGTAATTCCAGCTACTTGGGAGGCTGAGACAGGACAATTGCTTGAACCCAGGAGGTGGAGGTTGTAGTGAACCGAGATGGTGCCACTGCACTCCAGCCTGGGCAATAGAGTGAGACTCCATCTCAAAAAAAAAAAAAAAAAAGACTTAGGAGAAGGAGCCATACTGAGAGGACAAACAGTAACAAACACAGTAGCATCATATGAATTGGAAGGATAGGTCATTCTTGAAAATGGGCACAAGTAGCCTATCCAGAATAATTCTCTTTCTTGGTAGGAAATGATGAGGAATAGAAAATTAATCATTAAGAGAGGAACCAGACAAATCCTGTAGCATATGGCCAGGTCCAGTCCAGCTATCCTAGAGCACTGAACTCCACCTCAGTGCATTCCGCAGGCTTTCAGTCTCTACTCACTGCGCTCATCAGGGAATAGAGAAGTAAAGATACTATGCAAAAGTGTTGTCTTGTGTTACTATGTAATTGGTGCCTTCACAGATGAGGTCATGAAATATTTTCCCAGTCAGCATGCCCAGCCAGAAGGGTCACTGTAGCCATCTAATCTAACTCTTCCTGTTCTTCAGCTGAGGACACTAAGGACCAGAGTAATAAAGTGAATTACCAAAGCCACTTATATCCTACCTCATATATTAAGTCCAGTGATTAAATTATTAAAAGAACTAAGGCCTGGAGCATTGGCTCACGCCTGTAATTCCAAGACTTTGGGAGGCCGAGACAGGTGGATCACCTGAGGTTGGGAGTTCGAGACCAGCCTGACCAACACGGAGAAACATTGTCTTCACTAAAAATACAAAATTAGCTGGCGTGGTAGCGCATGCCAGTAATCCCAGCTACTCAGCAGGCTGAGGCAGGAGAATCGCTTGAACCCAGGAGGCGGAGGTTGTGGTGAGCCGAGATCGTACCACTGCACTCCAGCCTCGGCAACAAGAACAAAACTCCATCTCAAAAAATAATAAAATACAATAAAAATAAAATAAAAAGAACTAGAAGATAATATGGACAACACTTTTATAATTTTAGAAAGGGAAAAGCCTTTCTAAGCAAAATAGACATAATTGTTAAGAAGAGTGAGATCCATCTATATGAACATGGTAGAATGGAAATATCTGTTCATTGTTAAATTAAAACAACAAGGTGCTGTTCATGTGCTCCAGGGTACATCTTGTCAGGAAATGTGACCAGCCAGTGAAAATTGGGAAGAGTATCCCTAAAAAAGTTGGAGGTGGTCTCATCTTATACAATGAGGCTTCTAGATCTTTCCTCAGGCTCTCATCAGCATCTCAGGGAGAATGAAACTACAGAGTAAGAGGAAAATCACTGGCCATCAGGGAAAAACATTCATTTCTAGGTTGCATCACAATATGATCTCATCTCAACTGAAGCCTTGTCAAATTGCTAAAATAGAAACAAATTGTTTAAAAATCATCTTGGCTGGGTGCAGTGGCTTAGGCCTGTAATTCCAGCACTTTGGGAGGCCGAGGCAGGCAGATCACCAGGTCAGGAGTTCGAGACCATCCTGACCAACATGGTGAAACCCCATCTCTACTAAAATACAAAAAATTAGCTGGGCATGGTGGCACACACCTGTAGTCCCAGCTACTAGGGAGGCTGAGGCAGGGCAATTGCTTGAACCTGGGAGGCGAACGTTGCAGTGAGCTGAGATCGTGCCACTGCACTCCAGCCTGTGACAGAGCCAGACTCCCTCTCAAAAAAAAAATAAATCATCTTAACAGGAAAACAGATATTGTTTAGAATATGGAAATGGATTTTAAATGGCATTTTTACATAAAAGCTAAAAATATCTAATGTTTATAGTCAAAGCAGAAATGAATACTCTTCTAAGACACACATACACATACAGATATAGGACCTAGGATGTATATACAGATATGCACATGTATTAATGTAAAATTCCAGAAACTGATGATATTGTTAAATCCAGGAAGTGAGACCAAGGTCTGCAGAGGAGAGATTAAATCTTTTTTTCTCGCTTTTCCGGGGCAGTCAGTGCTGTGCATGCATTGCTGTGCCCCAACTCCCTCAGGGCCTGTGTTGCCACATTCCCTGCTGCTATGAGCTTCCTCAAAAGTTTCCCGCCGCCTAGGCCGGCTGAGGGGCTCCTGCGGCAGCAGCCAGACACCGAGGCTGTGCTGAACAGGAAGGGCCTTGGCACCGGTACCCTTTACATCGCCGAGAGCCGCCTGTCTTGGTTAAATGGCTCCGGATTAGGATTCTCACTGGAATACCCCACCATTAGCTTACATGTATTGTCCAGGGACAGAAGTGACTGTCTAGGAGAGCACTTGTATGTTATGGTGAATGCCAAATTTGAAGAAGAATCAAAAGAATCTGTTGCTGATGAAGAAGAGGAAGAGAGTGATGATGATGTTGAACCTATTACTGAATTTAGATTTGCGCCTAGTGGTAAATCAGCATTGGAGGCAATGTTCACTGCAATGTGCAAATGCCAGGCCTTGCATCCAGATCCTGAGGATGAGGATTCAGATGACTACGATGGAGAAGAATATGATGTGGAAGCACATGAACAAGGACAGGGGGGACATCCCTACATTTTACACCTATGAAGAAGGATTATCCCATCTAACAGCAGAAGGCCAGGCCACATTGGAGAGATTAAAAGGAATGCTTTCTCAGTCTGTGAGCAGCCAGTATAATATGGCTGGTGTCAGGACAGAAGATTCAATAAGAGATTATGAAGATGGTATGGAGGTGGATACCACACCAACAGTTGCTAGACAGTTTGAGGATGCAGATGTTGATCACTGAAAATGATGTATGCAGGTTTAAGATTCTGCTCCTAACTGTAGGAGAGAACTTGGTGCCTCTTCCACTCTGGAGCAAAGTTGATGAAAGTCTTTTTCCTTTTCCAAAACCCAACCTGAACCAGTTCTTTCTTGAGACAGACTATACTGAGACAAGTTATCACCAGCAGAAGATAGATAATATGACCTTTATTAACTTGATGAATTAACTTAACCAAGAGGGTATTTATAGTTTATTATTTACCCCAAAACTTTCTGTGTCTGGGTACCCTCTGAGTGGGCCTATAATTCCTGCCTTCACTGTATCCGTCTTTTGTAAGCTAGCAGATCCATCTGTGTGGTGAAAATGCACAGGAGCGTGGTGTACGTAGACTGGGTGGAAAAGAGAGAGCTCCTTTGCCATAGTTTACCAGTCTGCTCTGTTATAACCTCTTAGGTTATATACTTATTTCCAACCTTTTAGGTTAGTTTCTGTAACAGAACAAGTGAGTCTGGAATGAAGTCCTCAAAGTACTTCAAATGGTAATTGTTTTGTTTTTGTAATAGCTTAACAAATAAACCTAGGTTTTCTATTCAAAAAATCTTTTTTTCTCATTGTATGCCTTTTTATACTGTTACAGTTTTATTTTGATAACTAAATTATTTATTTATTTATTTATTTATAAAAATAAGACGGGGTTTCACCAAGTTGGTCAGGCTGGTCTTGAACTCCCCACTTCAGGTGATCCGCCTGCCTTGGCCTCCAAAGTGCTTGGATTACAGGTGTGAGCCACCACGCCCAGCCAACTAAATTTTTTTTAAAGAAAAAATACGGATAGACTTTGGAAGTAATGAGTTTGATACAAAAGCTCCTGTAAAAGGGAAGACTCCAAACATATGTTGCCCTGGGGGACAAGAACTCAATGTATGAGACCACAGATGGATGTTTTGTGAGCGCTTAATCCAGAATCAAACACTTTTCTTGCCTTTCTCATGCTCTGCTTTTGTGAGGGTCGGTAATGTCCACTGTTGCTAAGAAACATTACTATTTAGGAACTTCTCCAGGGAAGGATAATTACATTTGCTCTCTACTATAAATATCTACACGGATGTCTGAAGAATATTTGACTAATTGAGTTGAGAAGCTGGAATCCAGTACCTAAGTAAACAGCCTCTTTCTAATTGATTGACACATGGAATTTAACTTGCACCTGTGGTGAGAAATATGGGAAAATTTCCTTTCTAAATAATTCTTTGGCTGGGCGTGGTGGCTCACACCTGTAATCCCAACACTTTGGGAGGCCAAGGCGGGTGGATCACCTGAGGTCAGGAGTTCGAGACCAGCCTGACCAACATGGTGAAACCCCATCTCTACTAAAAATACAAAATTAGCCAGGCATGGTGGCGCATGCCTGTAATCCCAGCTACTTAGGAGACTGAGGCAGGAGAATCACTTGAACTCAGGAGGTGGAGGTTGTGGTGAGCGAGATCTCACCATTGCACCCAGCCTGGGCAACAAGAGCGAAACTCCGTCTCAAAAAAAAAAAAAAATTCTTTTAGAAAATGAGCTGGGAACAGGTGGCTCACGCCTGTAATCCCAACATGTTGGGAGGCTGAAGTGAGGATCGCTTGAGCCTAGGTGATCTAGAACAGCCTGGGCAATATAGTGAGACCTTGTCTTTACAGAAAAATAATTAAAAATTAGCTGGATGTGGTGGTGTGTGCCTGTGGTCCCAGCTTCCCTGGAGGCTGAGATGGGAGGATTTTTGAGCCTGGGAAGTCAAGGCTACGGCGAGCTGTGATTGTGCCACTGTACTACAAACAAGGTGACAGAGTGAGACCCTGTCTCAAAAAAAAAAAAGTTGAATGTTTCTTATTTTGCTGCAAAGCTGTTGTTTCACTGTTAAAAAAAAAAAAAAAACAGCACCAGCAAATGGAGTATAAAACAAAATTAAAATAGTATTGTTTTTCTTTTCTTTTTTTTTTTTTCCGAGATGGAGTCTTGCTCTGTCACCCAGGCTGGAATGCAGTGGTGCAATCTCGGGTCACTGCAACCTCTGCCTCCCAGGTTCAAGCAATTCTCGTGCCTCAGCCTCCTGAGTAGCTGGAATTACAGGCACCCGCCACCACGCCCAGCTAATTTTTGTATTTTAGTAGAGATGGGGTTTCACCATGTTGTCCAGGATGCTCTTAAACTCCTGACCTCATGATCTGCCTGCCTCAGCCTCCTAAAGTGCTGGGATTACAGGCGTGAGCCACCACACCCAGCTTTTTTTTTTTCCTTTTTTTTTTTTTTTTGAGAAAGAGTCTTGCTATCACCCAGGCTGGAGTGCAGTGGCATGATCTCAGCTCACTGTAACCTCTGCCTCCTGAGTTCAAGGAATTTCCAGCTAATTTTTTGTATTTTTAGTAGAGATGGGGTTTCACCATATTGGCCAGGCTGGTCTCCAACTTCTGACTTCATGTGATCCCCCTACCTCGGCCTCCCAAAGTGTAATCCTAAAGGATTACAGGCCTGAGCCACTTTGCCCAGCCAAGATAGTATTCTTTTTCACCTGACACTGTACAACTGACAAAAACTTGTCTTCACTCCCAGTTATTGGCAACAGAAAGATCATTAAATATACATATTTTTTTTTGAGGCAGAGTCTGGCTCTGTTGCCCAGGCTGGAGTGCAGTGCTGCCATCTCAGCTCACTGCAGCCTCTACCTCCCTGGTTCAAGTGATTCTCCTGACCTCAGCCTCCCAAGTACTTGGGGTTACAGGCACCCACCACCACACTTGACTAATTTTTGTATTTTTAGTAAAGACAGGGTTTCACCATGTTGTCCAGGCTGGTTTCAAACTCCTGATCTCAAGTGATCCACCCGCCTCAGCCTCCCAAAGTGTTGGGATTACAGGCGTGAGCCACTGCCCCCAGCCAAATTATAAAATTTTTATAACTAGTTTTTACCATGGAAAATGTCATGAACTTTGAATATTATAGCCAGAGCCTAGAGCCTAGAGCCTAGCCTAAAAATCATAGAGTATTGTGAAAAAGATGCATATTGTGTTTATCTGTAATAATTAGAAAGTTGGCTGGGCGCAGTGGCTCACACCTGTAATCCCAGCACTTTGGGAGGCTGAGGTGGGCAGATTGCTTGAGGTCAGGAGTTCAAGACCAGCCTGGCCAACATAATGAAACCCCATCTCTACTAAAAATACAAAAATTAGCCAGGCGTGGTAGAAGGCACCTGTAATCCCAGATACTCAGGAAGCTGAGTCCAGAGAATTGCTTGAACACAATTGAACAGGATGTGGAAGTTGCAGTGGGCCGAGATCATGCCATTGCACTCCAGCCTGGGCGACAAGAGGGAGACTCTGTCTCAAAAAAAAAAAAAAAAAATTAGAAAGTTAAGGGGTATTTTCTTTCTTTCAATAGCAGTATTGCCAACAGTTTCTTTTCCCATTGTTATTGCTAAAAGTTGCAATTTTAAGTACTCTATCACTAATTTAAAATAACTATGGCTGGGTGCAGTGGCTCACGCCTAGAATCCCAGCACTCTGGGAATCCGAGGCAGGTGGATCACGAGGTCAAGAGTTTGAGACCAGCCATGACCAACACGGTGAAACCCCATCTCTACTAAAAATACAAAAATTAGCCAGCATGGTGGCATGCACGTGTAATCCCAGCTATTCGGGAGGCTGAAACAGGAGAACTGCTGGAACCCAGGCAGGGAGGTTGTAGTAAGCTGAGATCGCACCACTGCATTCCAGCCTGGGTGACAGAGTGAGACTTCGTCTCAAAAAATAAGTAAATAAATAAATTAAATATGCTAGATTAAATTGTTTCATACCAGTTTATTTAGAGGTTTCATTTTCACTTCTCAATATATTTTACTTAGTGTGTGTTAGTTTGTTTTGAGACAGAGTCTGGTTCTGTTGCCCAGGCTGGAGTGCAGTGGCGCGATCTTGGCTCATTGCAACCTCCCTCTTGGGTTCCAGCAGTTCTCCTGTTTCAGCCTCCTGAGTAGCTGGGACTACAGCACACGCCACCATGCCTGGCTAATTTTTGTACTTTTAGGAGAGACGGGGTTTCACCATATTGGTCAGGCTGGTCTCAAACTCGTGACCTAAGGTGATCCACCTGCCTCAGCCTCCCAAAGTGCTGGGATTACAGGCGTGAGCACCTCACCCAGCCCTTACTTAGTTTTTATATGCTTCTTCACTCATTAGTTCGAGTGGTTCTGAAGGGTTGCTTAGTGTCACATTGATCGGCCAACCATCTTCATAAGATTTGTTGACAAGTCCAATATTTTCTGCAAGAGCTTCATTAATTTTGGTTACTTCTCCTATCAGAGAATAGAGTAGCAGCTTTCAAGCTTTTCAAAGCCCCAAATTCATCTTTTTTTTTTTTTTTCTTTTAGACAGAGTCTCACTCCATTGCCCAGACTGGAGTGCAATGTTGTGATCTCGGCTTACTGCAACCTCTGTCTCCTGGGTTCAAGATATTCTCCTGCCTCAGCCTCCTGAGTAGCTGGAGATACAGGCGCGCGCGCCGCCATGCACAGCTAATTTTTATATTTTTAGTAGAGAAGGAGTTTCACCATATTAGTCAGGCTGGTCTTGAATGCCTGACCTCATGATCTGCCCACCTTGGCCTGCTGGGATTATAGGCATGAAGCATTAGCCACCGCACCCAGCCTTTTTTTCTTTTTCTTTTTTTTTGAGATGGAGTTTCACTCTTGTTGCCCAGGCTGGAGTGCAATGGCAAGATCTCGGCTCACTGCAACCTCCACCTCCATGGATGAAGTGATTCTCCTGCCTCAGCCTCCTGAATAGCTGGGATTACAGGCATGCGCCACCATGCCCAGCTAATTGTATTTTTAGTAGAGACCATGTTGGTCAGGCTGGTCTCAAACTCCTGACCTCAGGTGATCCACCCGCTTTGGCCTCCCAAAGTGCTGGGATTACAGGTGTGAGCCACCACGCCCGGCCACCAAATTCATCTTGTTTGTTCAGTTTTGTCCCAGCTTTAGGCAGAGTACAGTAAACATTTTCTAAAGCTTACTATGCAAAATTGTGGATTCCTACTGTTTTAATACCATTTTGTGTTGTTATCCATTAGTGTTTGTGAATTTACACACTGAGGGAGGTAAGGCATATGCAGTTTCCAGAAGGCGGTCAGCATTGCCAGTGGGGTGGGGCAGCCCTGGACCCACTTTTTAAAAATTGTGGTAAAATACACAATGTACCATTTCTTAATGCTTTTTTCTTCCTTTTTTTTTTTTTGAGATAGGGTCTCCCTCTGTCATCAAAGCTGGAGTGCAGTGGCACAAATACAGCTGACTGTAGCCTTGACCTCCTGGAATCAAGCAATTCTCCCACCTCAGCCTCCTGAGTGGCTAGGACCACAAGCACATACCAACCAACCCAGCTAATTTTTATTTTTTATTTTTTAGAGACTGGATCTCACTATGTTGCCTAGGCTGGTCTAAAAATCCTGGGCTCAAGCAATCCTCCCACCTTGGCGGCTCCCAAAGTGCTGGGATTACAGGTGTGAGCCACTGTACCCAACCTGTTTATTATTTTTCCCCCTTCTAGACTGTAAAATTCATGTAGGTAGATAGTTTTGTTCAAAATTGTTTCCTGTAGCACAGTGTCTGGCAATAAACTTTCAGATAAAACTGTAAATCTCAGCCGGGCATGGTGGCTTATGCCTATAATCCCAGCACTTTGGGAGGCTGAGGCAGGTGAATCACCTGAGGTCAGGAGTTTGAGATCAGCCTGGCCAACATGGCAAAACCCCGTCTCTACTAAAAATGCAAAAAATTAACTGGGCATGGTGGTGCATGCCTGCAATCCCAGCTACTTCGGAGGCTGAGGCTGGAGAATCACTTGAACCCAGGAGACAAAGGTTGCAATAAGCTAAGATCGCACCACTGCACTCCAGCTAGGCAATAGAATGAGACTGTGTCTCAAAAAAGGAAAAAATAATTAAGTCCACCAATCTTGCCATGGCCCATACACCCCTCTGTGCAGCTCTGACCTGCCTCCCCACAGCTGTGGCCTGCTCTTGGCCCTCTTGCTCACCATGTTTCAGCCATGCTGATCTCATAATTCCTCTTTTTGGAACATGCTCTTTATTCTGTTGGTAATATTCTTTCCTCCACAGTTGTATGAAAAGTCAGCTAAATATTAGTTTCACAGGGAAGTCTTAACCCTGAAAGTGACTGTGTCTACATGTTACATGGTTTCAAACACAGTATACTCATTAACTACCTGTTTTCCCTGATAAGATTGCAGTTTCAAGAGGGCTTTATCTTTTTTTTCCTTTTTTTTTTTTTTTTGAGATGGAGTCTTGCTCTGTCACCAGGCTGACATGCAGTGGCACAATCTCAGCTCACCACAACCTCCGCCTCCCGGGTTCAAGCAATTCTCCTGCCTCAGCCTCCTGAGTAGCTGGGACTACAGGTGCACACCACCACACCCAGCTAATTTTTGTATTTTTAGGAGAGACAGGGGTTTCACCATGTTGGTCAGGATGGTCTCGATCTCTTGACCTCATGATCCGCCCTCCTCAACCTCCCAAAGTGCTGGGATTACAGGCGTGAGCCACTGAGCCCAGCCTTTTTTGAGACGAAGTCTCACTCTGTCACTCAGGCTGGAGTGCAATGGCATTAACTCAACTTGCTGCAACCTCCACCTCCCAGGTTCAAGCAATTCTTATGCCTCAGCCTCTGAAATACCTGGGACTACAGGCAGCCACCACCATGCCTGGCACATTTTTGTATTTTTAGTAGAGATGGGTTTTTACCACATTGGCCAGGCTGGTCTTGAACCCCTGACCTCAGGTGATCTGCCCACCTCAGCCTCCCAAAGGCATGAGCCACCAAGCCCAGCTAGCTTTGTCTTGATAACTGTTATATCTATAGGGCCTGGCATATAGTATATGCTTATTAAACATTCATTGAATAAATATCAAAGCATCTTCATAGGACCTATAGCCTAGCAAGAGTATGGCAATAAATTGCAACACAATGTGTCATTAAATTGGTGTGTGTGTGTGTGTGTGTGTGTGCATAGAATCTTAGTGTGCAAAAGAGGGGAAATCAGTATCAGTCCTGATGTAGTTAGCACTCAGGTCCCAAAGTCTATTTGGGTCCAAGAGTAAGTATGGGATAAATAAGTGGAGGGCAACAAATGATGGTAGGGAACATACACAGAGCTACCAGCAGAGAGAAGCAACACCCAAGCTGGGTGGGGAAATGGTGTTTTCTGAGGAGGTGACTGCTGAAAGTAGAAGGAAGACTAGGAATTAGCTGGACCAAGGTCGTGATTAGGGGGAGGGGTAGGAATGACAGGGACAGAAGCAGGGTACTTGAAGCTAAGACTTTGCACAAAGGCCAATGGTGAGAGAGAAAGAGAGTCCAGAGACATGGAGGGGAGGATAAATGGGTAAAGGGAAGAGCCCAGATCTTGTTAGTCAATTTAAAGATTTAGATTTTGTTCAGTGTCCATTGGGATGCCATTGAAAGTTTCAGTGGGCCAGCGCAGTGCCTCATGCCTGTAATCACACGCAGCACTTTGGGAGGCGGAGGCAGGCGGATCACCTGAGGTCAGAAGTTCAAGACCAGCCTGGCCAACATGGTGAAACCCCATCTCTACCAAAGATACAAAAATTGGCAAGGGCAGTGGCTCACACCTGTAATCCCAGCACTTTGGGAGGCTGAGGCGGGCAGATCACCTGAGGTCAGGAGTTCAAGACCAGCCTGGCCACCATGGTGAAACCCCATCTCTACTAAAAATAAAAAAATGAGCTGGGTGTGGTGGCGTGCACCTACTCGGGAGGTGAGGTAGTCCCACCTACTCGGGAGGCTGAGGTAGGAGAATCGTTTGAACCTGGGAGGCAGAGGTTGTAGTGAGCTGAGATTGCACCACTGCACTCCAGCTTGGGTGACAGAGTGAGACTCTATCTCAAAAAAAAAAAAAAAAAATTAGCTGGACATGGTGGTGCACACCTGTAATCCCAGCAACTCAGGAGCTGAGGCAGGGGAATCACTCAAACCCGGGAGGTGGAGGTTGCGGTGAGCTGAGATTGCGCCACTGCACGCCAGTCTGGGCGACAGAGCAAGACTCCATCTCAAAAAAAAAAAAGTTTCAATAAAGGTTTCAGAGGGGGCATGATGACACCTACATTCTACAAAGTTCACTCTGATGACAGGGCCAAGAAGGAAGACCACAGTGGTTTGTGCTATTGTCTGGGCACTTGATTCTCAGGGCTCCCAGCAGGTGCTGAGGTTAGGTCTGCCCAGCCAGGATCTTGTCAAGGAGGGAGGGAAGGAGAGTCTGGAGGAACCACTCTGGTCTGCATCCAGCTCCTCCCTTTTCACTACTGTGGTACTGTGGTTCTGTGGTTTGGGCAGATGGGACATACCATACATAGTCTTCAGGAGGTGAATTGTCATTGTTTTGTATTTAGTACAAGAGACTGTGCAGGCCCAGAATGAACTGGTGTTTGAAGCAGTGCAGGACAAAGGCAACATGGAGCAGGCCATCCTTGAGATGAAGAAAAGATTTGAAGCAGTAAGTGTAAATAAACCCCAGCCTTTTTCTTTAAGTGTGTTTTGGGCGTTGTAACTAGACCCAGAGAGAAATCTTTAAAGTTGCAAACTTTCAGCCAAGACAAGAAGCCAGCACAGGCCACTTGGTAATGGGCCAACATACAGGCTAGCTTCCTTCCCCAAGGTTTCTTGGCATGATGTGGGCCCCAGGGGTTCAACTCCCGAGTGTAGTTGTGCTTACCCTGGGAGGTTCCCTGAAAGGAGCAAGCTTTGGTTCTGCTGGCACATCCATTGGTCTGTTTTCACGTTTTATTGTGCTTTCTGACTTGCATTGTCCGTTACTCTCTTTGTCATTGCCTCTCGCCCCAGAGACAAGCAGAGTTCATAGAAATGAAGTCCAACCTCAAGCACCTTGAAGTTTTAGTTGCTCAACAGAGTAAGGAACTCCAGCAGCTGTGTGAGCAATTAGGCCAGCTGAATGTGCCCAGTGTCCTAGCAGAGCTGAAGAGATTGATCTCAGTGCCTCTAGTACCTGGGCCTGTGAAAGACAGTGCTTCTCAGACATCGCCACCTTTGGCCCAGAGCCTCAATCTCACCAGGCAGGAAAAATACACCTCTGAGGAACCAGTTTTATGGCAGGCCCAGGCCCTCCCTGCTGCATGGAATCCTAGTATGGGCTCCCTACAGCCTGGAGAATTTGGTGTCTGGGGTGAAGGAGCAAAGAATGATGCTCTCCAAGAAAAGCCTGCACTCCCAGCATTTGGATCCCATGAAAGAAATAGGCACGTAAAGGACAAGGCAGTGCAGACTAACTGCAAGAACTGGGCTATTACTAAAACAGGTGCCAAGAACCATGGTTTCAGCATCCCAGGTCATAAGGTTCCTAGTGACAGGGACCTAGTTTCCCAAGGAGCCTCACAGCTCACATCCCTGGAGATAAACAGCGTTTCAACCAGCACTAAGAATGCCTGCCAAAAATATCAAGCCCAAAGTATGTTTTTGTGTGACCCATGCCCATGTGAACAGCTGGTGACTAAACAGAAAGATGGGACTGTAAAAATGAGGGGGAAAGGCAAGAAGCAGCAGCCCAGGAAGGCCCACAGGGCCCACAGAGGCAAGCTCCTAGCCAGGAAGCAAAAACAAATCCCAAACCGGACCTGTACATTCAATTCCAAATATCAGAGTCCTCAGCCTGCAGTTTCTGACCCACAAAGTCCCCTCCTCAGGCAGCAGGAACCCCTTGCTCAGCCTCTGCATCTGCAGTATCCCAGGAGCCCTAGAAAACCAGTCTGCCCTATTCTGGGAGAAACAGTCACGCCCAATAAGACAAGGGCAGTTCAGGGAAGACACTTACAGCTCAGCAGGTCCTCTTCCCAAGACAACAGGCTACTTTCCAGCAGTCCCCAAGGGGACCACCAGATGAGCTGGTTCAGTGACCTCAATCTTGGATGTTCAGAGACCCCTCTATGCAAGGAGACAGGGAATAATTTGCTCTATGACCTGGGTTTTGATAGCAGTGATGATGGCTTCTGACCAGCCCACAGTTGGTTTATTGGTCTCAGCTAGAAAGACAAATTGCAGAACATTTGGTCTGGACAACAGCAGAAAGTCCCTGAAGCCTGCCAAGGACCCTCAGGGTCAGAGGCCCTGCTAAGGAGGGGTCACTGGGGTGCAGGGGCAAGGGAAGGTCCAGCACTCTGGGTACCAGGTGCTGCCCATGACAAGGACATAGGGTTAAGTGCATCCTTATTTATTGGAATGAAATGTAAAAATGGTGGTGATGAGAGCTGAGGCAGCAGCCTGGTGGTGGGGCATCTGGAGGAGGGTGCTGTACTTGGCGAAGGCAGGCAGGCTTCCTTATGGAATACTGTGTAGCAGAAGGGCTCTCAAAAAACTGTAGCTGTAGCAGCATAACTCCAAACAACATTTTTGGGTCTTTAAAATATTCCCTACACATAACCAATACATTTTCAGGCCTCGGGATTTTTTTTCTTTCTTATTTTTAGCCACTTATGCTGCCAGAATGTTTGCATTTTTTGATCAGTAGACATATTACAGGACACCCTAAATCTTCCTGTGAATAGAGAAAGAGTGATAAGGCTGCCAGTGAAAGAGGTGACAATGCACTAACAAATGTCCAGAGCATCACTGCTCATGAGCCATTTTTCTTCCTGGCTGCTTTTTCCCTTGTTCTGTTTTCAAGCACTCTTAAAACTATTAATAGTGCAGACCTTGTATTATTCCTGAAGAGCAGTGGGCTTATATGGGACTTTGGCTTTCCATTTATATCTTGCTGAAGTTGTTTGTTGTTGTTGTTGTTGTTGCTTTTCTTGAGATGGAGTCTCACTATTGTCAGCCCACCCAGGCTAGAGTGCAATGGCTTGATCTCAGCTCACTGCAACTTCAGTCTCCTGGGTTCCAGCAATACTCCTGCCTCAGTCTCCTGAGTAGCTGAGATTATAGGCGCCTGCCACCACGCCCGGCTAATTTTTGTATTTTTAGTAAAGAAGGGGTTTCATCACGTTGGCCAGGCTGGTCTCAAACTCCTGCCCTCAGGTCATCCACCCACCTCGGCCTCCCAAAGTGCTGGGATTACAGGCGTGAGACACCATGCCCAGCCTATTTAAAAAAAAAAAAAAGTTATTTTTTCAATTTTTGTAACACATATGTATTTTTTTGTAATCAGAAATAAAGATAAAACATTTAAAAACATATATATGTATATATGTATGTGTGTATGTGTGTGTGTGTATGTGTAATATATATATATAAAATATATATATTTTATATATATAATATATATTTTTATATATTTATATATATTATATATTATATATATTATATATATAATATATATATAATATAAATATATTATATATATAATATATATATAATATAAATATATTATTATATAATATAAATATTATATAAATATATTTATATATAATATAAATATATTATATATATATATATAATATTATATATATATATATTTTTTTCCCCCAAGACACAGTTTTGCTTTGTCACCCAGGCTGGAGTGCAATGGTGCTATCTCAGCTCACTGCAATGTCTGCCTCCCCAATTCAAGCAATTCTCCTGTCTCAGCCTCCCAAGTAGCTGGGATTACAGGTGCCTGCCAACACACCCCAGCTAATTTTTGTATTTTTAGTAGAGACAGAGTTTCACCATGTTGACCAGGCTGGTCTCGAACTCCTGACCTCGTGATCCGTCCGCCACTGCCTCCCAAAGTGCTGGGATTATAGGTGTGAGCCACTGCTCCTGACCTATTTTTTCTTTCAAGTTTATCAAACTTATGTCTCAGTTTACTATTTTAAGTTTACCTAAGAAATCAAATAGAAGCCACACACAGTGGTTCACACTTATAACCCCAGCACTTGGAGAGGCTGACTCAGGAGGACTGCTTGAGGCCAGGAGCTCAGACCAACCTGGGCAACATGATGAGACGCCATCTCTACCAAAAAAAAAAAATCAGCTAGACGTGGCAGTGTGTACCTGTGGTCTCAGCTACTTGGGAGGCTGAGATGGGAGGGTCACTTTAGCCCAGGAATTTGAGGTTACAGTGAGCTATGACTGTGCCACTGCACTCCAGCCTTAGTAACAGACCAAGACCCTGTCTCTTAAAAATAAAAATCAGATACATACCATCTTTTTAGTTCCTAAAGCTCTCACAAGATGAGTTTGAATAAACACCACCCATTCAAACTGGTTTTTCCTTTTCCTATATTATATGAAGGTGAAGATCCTCATGGGATGGATAGTTTCCAGAATTTGCCCATTTCCAAGCCAGTACGGTAACTGACTTTGGGGCCACTGAGTGGACCACTGTAGAAAGCTATGATTCTTGTTTTTTATTTTTTACATTATTTTCAGGGATGTGTGTCCCATCGAAGTCTCATTATGGAGGAGTGGAATTTTCCTGGGACACCTATGGCAGGGCTGCCAGACACCTAAACTGCTCTCACTCTCATTTCCAGACCAAGGGCCTCCTGTGGCCTGTAGGGAGCCATGGGCAAGCACAGCAAACCTCTCTGAGGCCAAGGAAGTTCAGGTATGAGCTGTACACGAGGCTGCCCTGGCCCCTCCTCTCCCTTCGGTCCTCACTGGGTGTCTTCTCACCCTGCCCTCTGCCAGCTCCACTGCTTTCCCTGCTGGATTTCATTGCTTGTGCAAGGAAGATAAGGAAGGAGTCCAGTCACACAATGGGTTATTTCTAGTCTTTCATAGACTGACTAAATGCTGGAGGGGTCTGTATCTAGAACTCTTTTATTACTCTAAGTTGAAAGGTTTAATGATTAGTCATTTGAATTCAGACTTGAGACTCCATTAGTATTTATGACTTTGGCCTTCTTATTGAGAACTGTGTCCAACTTTGAAATGCCAAAGCGGGACCCTTTGTTCTTTGATCCTGCTGTAAGTTAAGAAATTCTGTATTTCTTCAGAAGTATTTCATTTTGTGTAATGAAGTCAAGGGTCAGGGTGACTCAGTGTTCCATGAGTTAAGTGTCTTTGTAGAATGAACAGTAAACTTATCTCTTAATAAGACTGGGTTAATTAAAATTACACTGCCTGTCTCTGGTGATCATCAGAAAAGGATGTTGTTTCTTAATTGATTCCTAAGGCTTAAAAAAACATTAACTACTGTGTTCCTGCCAGATTTGGTGAGGGTGACACAGCCCAAGCATGTCCCTGGGGTAATCAACATTTTTGGCTCTTCAGATGCTCCTGGAGCTGTATGTGGCTACCCAGGGGCAGATGTGGTGGGACATCTATGGACCTGGGGCCCAAAAAGCTACCCAGGGCCTTCTCCCTCTGATACAACTCCAGCTACAGCCCAAGGATGGAAATTAAGCTGACTACAGTACCAAATTGTCTCCACATTCACATGTATCAATCTATTTATTTATTATTATTTTTTGAGATGGTGTTTCACTCTTGTGGCCCAGGCTGGAGTGCAATTGTGCAATCTCAGCTCACTGCAACCTCCACCTCCTGGGTTCAAGTGATTCTCCTGCTGCAGTCTCTGAGTAGCTGGGATTACAGGCGCCCACCACCACACTGGTTAATTTTTGTATTTTTAGTAGAGATAGGGTTTCACCATGTTGGCCAGGATGGTCTCAGTCTCTTGACCTCGTGATCCACCCGCCTTGACCTCCCAAAGTGCTGGGATTACAGGCATGAGCCACTGTGCCTGGCCTTTTTTTTCTTTGACACAGAGTCTCACTCTGTCACCCAGGCTAGGGTGCAATGGCATGATCTCAGCTCACTGCAACCTCTGCCTCCTGGGTTCAAGTGATTCTCCTGCTTCAGCCTCCTGAGTAGCTGGGATTACAGGTGTGCACCACCATGCCTAGCTAATTTTTGTATTTTTAGTAGAGATGGGGTTTCACCATGTTGACCAGGCTGGTGTTGAATTCCTGACCTCAGGTGATCTGCCCACCTCGGCCTCCCAAAGTGCTGGGATTACAGGTGTAAGCCATTGTGCCTTGTCACACCCGCCTAATTTTTATATTTTTTGTAGGGATGGGATTTCACCATGTTGCCCAGGCTGGTCTTCAACCCCTGGGCTCAAGCCGTCCGCCCACCTCAGCCTCTCAAAGTGCTGGGATTATAGGCATGAGCCGAGTTTATGCCAGGCCTGAGGCCAAAACTCTTCATCAAATCAGGCATTTTCCAGACAGCCTAGAACACAGAGTCCTTCCCCACTACTGCTGGGATCCATTTTCAAATAGATTTCCTGAGTAAACCTTTGTTCACTCTAAATATTTAGTTGGAACCTAAAATATTAATGTTCTCCCACACTTTCCCAGGAGAATGCAAATAGCCTTAGCCACAGTTCATCTCAGGATGACAGAGCCTTTTCTTTTTTTAAAGTTTTTTATTTAAAAAAATTAAATGTAGGCCAAGCATAGTGGCTCACGCCTGTAATCCCAACACTGGGAGGCTGAGGCAGATGGATTGTTTAAGTTTAGGAGTTCCAGACCAGCCTGGTCAACATGGCAAAACCTCATCTTTACAAAAAATTCAGAAATTAGCCAAGTGTGGTGGCAGGCGCCTATAATCCCAGCTACCTGGGAGGCTGAGGCAGAAAAACCATTTCAACCCGGGAGGCAGAGATTGTAGTGAGGTGTCATCATGCCACTGCACGCACTTCAGCCTGGGCAGCAGAGACCCTGAGACACACACACACACACACAAAATTTAAAAATAGAGATGGTGTCTCCCTGTTTCCCAGACTAATCTCAAACTGCTGCACTCAAGCGATCCTCTCACTGTGGCCTCCCAAAGTGCAGGGATTACAGGTTTGAGCCACTGCACCTGGCCCAGAGCCTTTTCAATAATCATCTATAATCAGGTATATTGGCTTCTGAAGGCCTCCCATGGTTTGCATGACTCATTGGTCTTTGCTACAACATTAAAACATCTCGTGGCTCAATCAGAAGTACCATTCTAAGGCTGGGTACGGTGGCTCATGCCCTAATACCAGCACTTTGGGAGGCTGAGCGAGGCTCTCTCTCAAAAAAAAAAAAAAAAAGATACCACTCTGGGCCGGGCACAGTGGCTCATGCCTGTAATCCCAGCACTTTGGGAGGCCAAAGTGGGCAGATCACTTGAGGTCAGGAGTTTGAAACCAGCCTGGCCAACATAGTGAAACCCATCTCTGCTAAAAATACAAAAATTAGCCTGGCCAACCTGGTGAAAGCCCGTCTCTACTAAAAATACAAAAATTAGCTGGGTATAGTAGTGGGCACCTGTAATCCCAGCTAGTTGGGAGGCTGAGGCAGAAGAATCGCTTAAACCCAGGAGACAGAGGTTGCAGTGAGCCGAGATCTCACTGAGATCTCACCACTGCACATCAGCCTGGGCGAGAGAGATTCCGTCTCAAAAAAAAAAAAAGAAAAAAGTACCAGTCTGAAACCAGGTCAGCCCCTGGTCTAGCCATTTCAGGAGAGAGATTGGCCTGAGCTAGGTCCCTTTTGCAAATCTTCTTCATCCACTTTTGAACATTGACAACTCACAATTTCACCAGGTGGCAGAATGGTGTTACTCTATCACCACATTCCTGAGTGAAAATGTGAGGGACACAGGACCCCAGGTTGTCTGTCTCCTTCCTCCTGGTCTCCTGATGCTGTTGGAATCATCCCTGGGATTGAAAGTTGGTGGTGGGGTGGGCCCAGGAGAATGCCAAGGAGTCAGGGCAGGTGTGCCAGGAGTTGGCTGCCCTATCCTAAGAGGGAGGGAGTAGCAGAGGGATGGATAAGGGGAACCCTGAGCCCTGGAGATGAGAAGGTAGGTCCCCATGCCCAATTGTGGTGACTTGAGCCTTAGAGACAGAGGTGTGCTAAGTAAGTGCTCCCAGGGCTCAAGTGGCAAGAGTTCAGAATCTAGAATCAGATCCATGTAGCTACACAGGCAGTGATGCCTGTGAGTGTGGGAACACAGGAATCTGAATGAACCGAGGGTAGGGTCATCATTTCCAGCCTGCAGCCAGACGTCTTGAATTGCCCCTTTGGAAGAATTGCTGCTTTTCTCCCAGGCCTCAGCTGTGACTCTGTGCTCCCTGCTGGAACTTCACTCCACCATTCACTTCTCTCTCTCCTTGTTCCTGCCATTTCTTCTCAGCCTTCCTCTCCAGCTCGAAAATCTCTCCTAGAAGCATCTAAAGACCAGCTCCTCTCTTAAGTATTGTTACAAAGTTTATCATCAGTTGGCTTACAACCCTGGTTTCAAGTGGCTTTGGCATGAACACTGGTGGGGATGCAGCCATGGATCCTGGAAACCTCTTGTCATAGCGTTGGATGGGTCCAGCTTCTCATATGCCTTGTGCTATGGCTTGAGTTTGCAGTTTGTGACTAGCAAGTTCCAACGCTATTTATTTTTGAAGCTGTCTTGTTTCTATTTTGATTCTGGTAATCCAAATTGCGGTTTGGTGTTTCCACGGAAACAATTCAGTGATTGTTTGGCTTGCCAAGATGAACTGTGGGGGAGAGAACTGAATGATGTAAAACATTTTAAGTTTCTCAGTCATGACCAAGGTCAACTATTGAGTCTCCCTGAGAAGGCTTTGGTCCTAGCTCCTTGCAAACCTAAGGAAGTTTTATTAAAATTCTGGGCTTCTGTCTCCCCTCCAACTAAATCCCTGGAGAAGAGCTCCCCAAACCCTGTTCTGAGCAAACGAGCATGCATCTGCCCACTGCCTAGACACAGATGATGAAGGCGGGAAGTTATTGGGCACCTCAGGGAGCCCGAGATACAGAGACAGGAGTAGTCTGTGTCACCAGGGAAATAAGGAGGCCTATGTGCCCACTCCCTGCTAATCTGGGACTGGCATGGAGAGGCTCAGGGCTCACCTGCTTGACTGTACACTACATTTCTACAGTGAGGAAAAGTTCCACATTCAAGGATTCCAGGATGAATTACCTGTTTGGCAAATCTGAATGTTTACATAAAGGCTTTGCTTAAGCAAAGGCATACCTGTCTCTCAGGCCAAGGAGAGCCTGTACTCTCCCTTCTTCTCCACCCCACCCTGTGCTGGGCCCTCATTCCCAAGTCTCTACTCCAGGTAGGAAAAAAAAATCAATTTCAAAGTCTTCTAGAGTTAGGGACAGATCCCCATTTATTTATTTTGAGACAGAGTCTTGCTCTGTCGCCCAGGCTGGAGTACAGTGGCACAATCTCAGCTCACTGCAACCTCCGCCTCCTGGGTTCAAGTGATTCTCCTGCCTCAGCCTCCCGGGTAGCTAGGACTATAGGCATGCACCACGATGCTGGCTAATGTTTGTAATTTTAGTAGAGATGGGGTTTCACCATGTTGGCCAGGCTGGTTTCAAACTTGTGACCTCAAGTGATCCACTCACCTTGGCTTCCCAAAGTGCTGGGATTATAGGTGTGAGCCACCAAGCCTGGCTAGAACCCCATTTAATACAGCCACTTCTGCAAAGCCCCACCTGGTAGGGGCCAGGCCCTGACCAGTAAACCAGTGAACTAACTGAGCTCCTGAGAAACAGCTCTTTGAGACCTAGAGAATCCAGCTCCTGCAGATCCACGTCCCCCAAAAATGACTGCCCCTGAGTCACGGTCCTACCAAGCCCTCCTGTTGTGGCACTAGGCTCCACTCCAGAAACTGAAGGTCGAGTCTGGACAGGTACCTGGTAAAGGATGTCTGTGGCTAGTTGACTGGAGATGAGTGTTTTTAAACTGCTTTTGTTAGCCAGGCTTGGTGGCACATGCCTGTAATCCCAGCTACTTGGGAGGCTGAGGCAGGAGAATGGCTTGAACCCGGGAGGCGCAGGTTGTGATGAGCTGAGACCGCGTCATTACACTCCATCCTGGGCAACAAGAGCAAAACTCCGTCTCAAAAAAAAAAAAAGTGCCATCCACAGCTCTATGAATAAGTAATTAATTAAAATGCTATTTCTGAAATGTAAAATAAAGGACAAAATAGTAAAAAAAAAACAAAACCTGCTTTTGTCTTTACAGAAGTGATACATGTTCACTACAAATTAGAAAATACATTTGACAAAAAGATTACCCTCTTATCCACTACCCTCAACAGTTTTTTTGCACATATGAGCTCATACACATTTTCACAAACTTGGGATCAATTCCACTTGATCCAAAGTACAATTATGTGCATTTTTATTTGGGGATAACTTTAGATTTACAGAAGATACCTCATATATACCCTTCACTCAGGCTCTCCGATGTTAACGTCTTACAGAACTCTGACACATCAAAACTAAGAAACTGACATCAATACATTCAACACTAGACTTCATTCAAATTTTATCAGTTTTTCCAATAATGTTCTCTTTCTGTTCCAGGATGCATTCCAGGTTGCATTTAGCCATTGTGTCTCCTTAGTCTTTAGCGGTCTCTTGATAATTTTTGGAGTCTTCCCTAATTAATTAATTAATTAATTAATTTTGAGATGGAGTCTCGCTCTGTCACCAAGGCTGGAGGGCAGTAGCACGATCCTGGCTCACTGCAACCTCCGCCTCCTGGACTCAAGTGATTCTTCTGACCTCAGCCTCCCAAGTAGCTGGAACTACAGGCTTGCGCCACCACACCTGGCTAATTTTTGTATTTTTAGTAGAGACAGGGTTTCACCATATTGGTCAGGCTGGTCCTGAACTCCTGACGTTGTGATCCACCTGCCTTGACCTCCCAAAGTGCTACATTACAGGTGTGAGCCACCACGCCCTGCCCGAGCCTTATTTTTCATGACTTCAAGTCTTTTTTTTTTTTTTGAGGTGGAGTCTTGCTTGTTGCCCAGGCTGGAGTGCAGTGGTGGGATCCTGGCTCACTGCAACCTCCACCTCCTGGGTTCAAGCAATTCTCCTGCCTCAGCCTCCTGCGTAGCTGTGACTATAGGTACATGCCATGACACCTGGCTAATTTTTGTATTTTTAGTAGAGATGGGGTTTTGCCATGTTGACCAGGCTGGTCTCGAACTCCTAACCTCAAGCGATCCGCCTGCCTTGACCTCCCGAAGTGTTAGGATTATAGGCATGAGCCACTGCACACGGCCACCTTGACAGTCTTGAGTTCTGGCAGGTATCCTGTAGAATGTCCCTCAGGTCTGGGTTTGTCTGACATTTGTCTCACAACCATATACTGGGAATTTGGGTTTTTGGTAGGAATACCAGAAGTGATGCACCCCTCTCATGACATCACTTGGTTAGGTGTTTGCCAGGCTTCCCCCACTATAAGTTTGTGACTTTTCCTACTTCAGTCGTGGGAAGAATCACTAAGTCTAATTCATCTTCAAAGGGTGGTAATGAGGTGAGAATATGAGAGGAAGGACAGGAATTAAGCTCCACCTCATCTATAGGAGATCTATCCATCCACATCCCTATGCATTCTTTGGAAGGCATTGTTTTGAGACCTGTTTTTCTGAGTATCAAGTTAGCCTGACATTTCTCCATCCAGAGAGCCTATTCTTCACCTGAGCAGGGGCAGTCAACCATGCTGTGAGCACTTCTCATTTGCTTCCACTCTCTTGCTCGGCAGAAGCAACTGGCCTCTGACTCCACAGGCTATGAATGCTTATTCAGCGTGCTACCTCCCTGCAGGGACTGAGTAGTAGGCGGTCTGGAAGGAGGCTTTAGTTAGTTTTGATCTCTACTCCTGTCCTAGACAGGGCAGTGGCAGTGGCCATAACTGGTTGGGAACCAGGGCATTCCCACTGGGGAGTCACATCCAATCAAGTGGCCAGGGTCTAACCATGCCATAGTTCTTGAGGAACCAGCGGTGCTAGGCCAAGCTCTGCTAAGGAGTGGGTGTGTAGCCTCCACCTGCAAGCCAAAAGGAATCACTAGACCTGTGGTAAGGGGTGTTGCTGGCTGGGAAGCCTACCCCTGTGCCAGAGTCACTGTCCTAAAAGATAGCCTGTTGGGCAGTCACTCAGCTGTTAGCCCTTTCTTCCCAACTTTTGGTTTGTTCAGGCATTAGCACTTATAAACAGCCCTGGCTAGTCCAAAGGTAGTGACTTATCTCAATTGACTATTCACAGTTACGGATCTAACTCCTTGTTCTACTCTTTCCCCCACTTCTTATACTAAACTTCACTAGTCTTTAAAAACTAAACAAAAAACAGCCTTTTGCCAGCTCTGCCTCACCCCCATATTCCTTCCTCTCTTACTAGCTCAGGAGGTGGGCACTTCCCCTGAGATTCGGTTTCCTTTTTTTTTTTGAGACAGTGTCTCACTCTGTCGCCCATGCTGAAGTACAGTAGTGCGATCTCAGCTCATTGCAACCTCCGCCTCCTGGCCTCAAGTGATCCCCCAGCCTCAGCCCCCCCAAGTAGCTGGGACTACAGGCACGAACCACCACACCCAGTTAAATTATTATTATTTTTGAGACGGAGTCTTGCTCTGTCACCCAGGCTGGAGTGCAGTGGTGCAGTCTTGGCTCACTGCAACCTCCGCCTCCCGGGTTCAAGCAATTCTTCCGCCTCAGCCTCCTGAGTAGCTGGGACTATAGGTGCATGCCACCACTCCTGGTTAATTTTTGTATTTTTAGTGGAGATGGGATTTCGCCATGTTGGCCAGGCTGGTCTGGAACTCCTCACCTCAAGTGATCCACCTGTCTTGGCCTCCCAAAGTGCTGGGATTACAGGCGTGAGCCACTATACCCGGCCACTCCTGTATTTTTTAGGGGCCCATGGAAAAGAACACCAAGAGACACAGCAGAGGCCCACGACCCACACCTACCTTGGATACTGGGTATACTGAACATCAGTCAAAAAAACACATTCAAGATGTCAAGTAAAAAAATAATAATAATAGGAAACACTTCAAAGCAATAGAATTCAAAAAACCGGTCTCACGGCTTAAAAAGGGACACAACTGGGAGTTAAAAACGGTCTGGTAATTCCGGTTCTGCCAACTTTTTGAGAAATGTGGCTCAAGGGCCCCCTCCTGCTCTAAGGCTTAGATCAACTGTCCTTACTCAATTTGATATTTAAAAGATGTCATCACATTGTAGTCCTCTTCTAAGTCCAGAACAGTTTCAATGATATTATGATCATCAAAAGCCTGTTTGAGGCTGCCAGGGTCTGTATCTGAGGCCTTCTGAGGACTCTTGTCCATGAGCAGGGCCCAGGCTTCCTCCTTGAAGGGTGAATCTTGACAATGACCATACACGTGGTTCAATTCGTTTTCAAATTCTATTTTTCCAGCCAATTCTTCAATAGTTCGGATGCTTGTATGGTCTTAAAAATAAGAACATTCAGCTTTACAATTCCAGTGGAAGGTTTCTGAAGACATTTCAGGCACAAGTTAAAAACCATTAATGGGTTGTCATTCTTCAGGGATTGTGGAAAAGCAGACATTTCCGCCCCAGGGCAGGTAAGCTGCCTGACTGCCAAACTAAGGTAGGTTTGGTATCCTCCTTTCAGGCCCAAGCATTTATTGAGTTCCAACTATATGCCAGTCCCCAAGAAAGGTATAAGTGGGAGGATACTGAAATGTACCTGGTTGGCCAGGAGCGGTGGCTCATGCCTGTAATCCTAGCACTTTGGGAGGCTGAGGCGGGCAGATCATGAGGTCAGGAGATCGAGACCATCCTGGCCAACATGGTGAAACCCTGTCTCTACTAATGCAAAAAACTAGCCAGGCATGGTGGTGTGCGCCTGTAGTCCCAGCTACTCAGGAGGCTGAGGCAGGGTAATGACTTGAACCTGGGAGGCTGAGGTTGCAGTGAGCTGAGATCGAGCCACTGCACTCCAGCCTGGAGAGAGAGCGAGATTCCGTATCAAAAAAAAAAAAAAAAAAGGAAAGAAAAAGAAATGTACATGGTTGTCCTGGTTCTCAGGGATGACAAGGCACAATGTGAAAAAAAAAACAAGGTCTTTAGGGTAACCGAAATGTTCGTAGCCAGGAGTGGTGGTGTGTACCTGCAGTCCCAGCAACTTGGGAGGCTGAGGTAGAAGAATCACTTGCACCCAGGAGTTTTGAGACCAGCCTAGGCAACAGAGTGAGACCCTGTCCCCAAAAAAAAAAAAAAAAAAAAGATCCCTGATGGTGAAGGCCAAAGAAGATGGTGGGTAGAGGCAGTAATGATTTCAGTTCACCTCCTGGGGCAACTGGAGCAGGCCACTGAAGTCACAGGCTGGCAGGGGTTTTACTTTGTGGCCCAGGGTGAGTACCTATCCTCACCAGGCCTCCTTTTCCTCCCTCATAACCTGGAGACCTTTAGAAACAACAGCTTCAGGGCAGCACCCAAGGCTATATAGTCCTTTATTAGGAGCTGTTTGTCCACTATGTAGTATGAGTTGTTTAAAAACAGGGCACACTGGCATGGTAAGCCTGTAAAAACAGGGCACATTGGCTGGTAAGCCCCAGCACTTTGAGAGGCTGAGGCAGGAGGATCACTTGAGACCAGGAGTTCAAGACCAGCCTGGGTAACAAAGCAAGACCTTGTCTCTATTTATAAAAATACTACTACTAATAATAAAAAGGCAAAATAAATAAAAAATAGAGCACATGTAGTTCACATACAGAACATACAGATTTCTATGTAGAAAAAAAGTCTGACAGGATATATGCTATACTATATTAACAGTGGTTATCTCTGGGTGGTAGCATTATAGGAAAGCTTTTGGCTTCTAATTTTTCTCCAATTTTTTTTTTTTAATTGAGACAGAGTCTCGTTCTCATTCTGTCGCCCAGGCTGCAGTGCAGTGGTGCGATCTCGGCAACCTCTGCCTCCTGGGTTCAAGCAATTCTCATGCCTCAGCCATCCAAGTGGCTGGGATTACAGGCGTGTACCACCATGCCTGGCTAATTTTTTATGTTGTTAGTAGAGAAGGAGTTTTGCAATGTTGCCCAGGCTGGTCTTGAGCTCCTGACAAGTGATCTGCCCACCTCAGCCTCCTAAAGTGCTAGGATTAAAGATGTGAGCCACTGCGCCCAGCCCTTTTCTCCTGATCTTCAATTACCTACCCCAGCTGGACTACTCTCCTCTTTTTTGCTTCTGTCTGGTCTCCTAAAAAAATCTAAGCTCAATCACCATGTCCTAGTGGTCACCATCCCTTGCCTTCAGGGACTCAGTGTATCTAGACATTTATGAAATGACCTGATTGATGTATCACCTCACTAGATGATCAGTTGTATGGGGGAAGGGAAAGGTTTTATTTCTTTGTTGTTTTTTTTTTTCATTTTAGGTTTTGGGGTACATGGGGAAAAGATTTGTTAACATTCAGTTCTCCATGCAGAGTATGCTGTGAGCAAAACAAATCAATCAAATAAAAATATAAGGCTCATGACTGTAATCCCAACATTGAGAGGCCACAGGGAGGACATCACTTGAGCCCAGGAGTTCAAGACCAGCCTGGACAATATAGCAAAACCCTGTCACTACAAAAAATACAAAAATTAGCCAAGCATGGTGGCGTGCACGTGTAGTACTACTATAGTACTATGGTGATTTGGGAGGCCGAGCTGAGAGGATCATCTGAACCCAGGGAGGTTGAGGCTGCAGTGAACTGTGATCGCGCCACTGCACTCCAGCCTGGGTGACATAATGAGACTCTGTCTCTCTCTGCAAAAAGTGGTGGTGGTGGGTTTTGTTTTGTTTTTTGTTTTTTGAGATGGGGTCTTGCATTGTTGCCCAGGCTGCAGTACAGTGGTGTGGTTATAGCTTGAACTCCTGGGCTCAAGTGATCCTTCTACCTCAGCCTCCCTAGTAGTTGGGATTATAGGCACACACCACTGTGCCCAGCTAATTAAAAATTGTTTTAGAGACAGATCTCGCTATGGTACCCAAGCTAGAAGAAAGTGTTTCTTAAATCTGAGATATTTATTGACTCAGGGACCCACGTGAAGGACCTATCTTCCCAAGGAGAGGATGGACTGGCCCTCTGTACTCACCAATCATATCAAGCAGATCCTCTGTGACCTCTTGGCTAGAATTGTTGAGTGGCATGTTTGAGTCAGCCTTCAAATCTCTCTCCATATCTTCCTGCAGCCCCCAGGTTGGGGAGGGGGGGGAGAGAAAGGTGAGGAATTAGATTGTCTTTCAAGAAAATATTCAAAGGAAACTCAGTTTTAGATAATCTCAAAGACAGAAACTTAATGGTGACCTTGTCATTTATGCTTTGATTAGAGGACAATCAGAAACTGCCACATCAGTGGAGAAATTGACTAACAGCATTATCATAATGACTCATGAGCATCACGGACTGTATTAAATTTTTTTCTTTTTTAGAGACAGGGTTTCACCATGTTGCCAAGGCTGGTCTCGAACTCTTGGGCTCAAGCCACCTCAGCCACCGAAGTGCTGGGATTACAGGCATAAGCCACCTCGCCCGGGCTGCATTTTTTTTTTTTAAGATGGAGTCTTGCTTTGTTGCCCAGGCTGGAGTGCTGTGGCAAGATCTCAGCTCACTGCATCCTCTGCCTCCTGGATTCAAGCAATTCTCCTGCCACGGTCTCCCGAGTAGCTGGGATTACAGGCATACACCACCGCACTTGGCTAATATTTGTATTGTTAGTAGAGATGGGGTTTCACCACGTCCCAGCTGATCTCAAACTCCTGACCTCAAGTGATCCACCCACCTCAGCCTCCTAAAGTGCTGAGATTACAGGCATGAGCCAGCCACCGCACCCTGCAAGGCCTGCACTGTATGAGTACTAATATAAATACTTGTGGAGTTGAAAGGAAAAAAAATTTTGTGGAGTTGAACCAGTTAAATGGGCTCTTTATTCCTTGCCTATGAAGCAGTCAAGATGGCAGAACTTTTGAAGTTTCATCTCATATGTTCATCCCTTCTCCAAGTCAAGGTGCCTGGGACCAGGCAATTTCAAGTTACTTGGGAGAGAGAAGTCTAGAGGAGGCCTAGTGATGGTCCAAAAACCTCTGGGGTTAGAGTGGGGGAGCAGAGGCAAGGATGAAGCCAGAAAGGGTTCAGCTTTCAATTCACCCTCTCAGTAACATGGGCAAAGGAGGATACCAAAGGCCCCAATGTCCAGGTTCAAACACAGGAGTTAAGATGGAATTAAGACTTTTGTTTCTGCAACTTAAAAAATAAGGTTATTTTAAAAACCAGGTTATTTTATATCCACTACCCCTTTGGGTACTGCAAAGTGGTTTCCATGACTGGTTTGACATCAGCGATTGACAACTAGCCCCTCACCTGGGACACAGACACAAAATATAACTGTTTCCTAGGCCAGATTCTGAAGAATGTCTATGAACTCCCCAAATATAGTCACAGGGCTGCCAAGAGGAGGCAAGAGCACTGTCATGAACCATTTTTGCAGAAATAAGAATGCCCTTAATTGTAGCTGTTAAGCTATCAAAATTAGAATCACCTGAAACTGTCTTTCTCCAGTTTGTCCCCTCTCCTGCAGTTCTCTGAAACTCACTCTCAGGTGCCAAAATGGAGGAATGCATCAGTACATTTTCCTTGCTGGTCAGAGGTTTTCCCTCAGGGCACAAGGCGTGTGGTTTTGCATTTACCGGGGCACGGTTTGGTGCAAAGGCAGGGTTCTCATTCTCAGGAGCACAGGAGACAGCAGCAAAGGAGCAGCAGAGGAGCAAGCTGCCAGAGGATGTCTTCTGCAGAGGAGCCTGTGCACGGGCAGCGAGAAGGAAAAGGGAGCAGGGCCCGGCTCCAGCCTCTGCTGACCTGTGCACTCCTGGGAATGACTGACTCCTTCAAAGGCCCGGTCAATGGCTGCAGTCAGTTCCTCTCTTGCATCTTCTTAGTTTTTCAGACATTTCTCCTAAAAGCGGCCATGTCTTTATGTAATGCATTGGAAATGCACAGGGCAACACAAGAATGATGTTACAAATGAGGCTGCAAACCACCCCGAAATGGCCACGATTTCCTGGAGCTTGGCCCTAGGTATAGCAGGACCCACAACCCTCGGGCTTTCCTCTTGGAGTAGGCGGTTCTCTGCTCTCGGGAGGAACCCGCGATCTGCCAGAAGCCCTAAAGACGCCCCGCCCCGCCCCGCCCCCTCCCCTCCCCACCCCCACAGCTTCCTAGCCCGCCCCGCCACGGCCTCCCGCCCTACTGCGGCTCCCAGGCCGCCGGCCCTACCCCGCAACTCGCGGCCAGCCCTCGGACAGGTCGGCAGCCAAGTCCTTGTCCTCACCCGCAGCGCGGCGACGCCGACCCTGCCAACGGTCATCGCACGCGCGCGTCGGAGACCGGCAGGCCCCGAACACCCACGGGTCAGGTTAAAGGTCAAACAGAAAAGCCCAGACCCGTACATCCGGTTAAGGTCTGCTGGCCCCACACGCAGCTGCTGGGCCCCCACTGGGAGTGGGGGACGGGGCTTTCGGACTGGGGGCCCCGGGAGGAGTCTTGGCAGGGTGGAGGAAAGAGCCCGGGCTGGAAAGCATCTGCTTAACACCAAAATGTATTACTACCCTAAATCGGCATGAACTGGAGCCCCTTCCAGGCTGACAGCTCCCACAAAGGTTTCTGTTCTCACGCCAACATGGAAACGACTGACGGACACAGCACTGGGCAGTTTTATGTACTGACTTTAAGTGTTATCTAATAAAAGTTCCACACAGTATTTAACTGTCTTAATTCATCTAGGATAGCGAGGGGGTCAACAGACCTGCTGGGTTCCACAGGAAGTTGAGGGGCCGGAGACGCCCAACACTAAATATCTTCATTTCTTTAGCAGGGAGAAAGCTGGAAATTACAAGCTGACTGAAAGGAGAAATGGGCTTCAGTGGCTAACTTTCAGAAAATTATAAACCCGTATCTGTGCACATAGCAAGGGAGAGAGGGGGAGTTGACTTGAGGCTTGGGTTACTGTGAACAGACTACTTAGGTGACCAGTATCGGCACCAGAACCAGAAATCCAGGAGCTCAGGGCAGCCCTGCAGGTGGGGGTGGGTCTCCAGGATCCTCCATACTCAGTGCCTGTGTTCCTCTCCATTTTTTGGGATCCATCGGACATACTCCATTGTGTACCCCCATCCCACCCCCACTTCTCAGCTTCACAGGTTTCACAGAAATTTCTCACCACCTGTTTAAAAAGAAAATAATTCAGCCTCTTGACATAGCCTCTTCTAGGCAAACAGTCTTTTTTTTTTTTTTTTCCTTCTGCTGATAAAAGAAGGGCATTTCTTCATCTGGTTTTTAAACGGAACACTAGCAGTCTGCAGAGTGCCAAAGATGTTCTCCTGGGGGATTACGCTGGTGCTGCAGGGTGGCAGGATCATGGTGTTAGCATCAGTTGGTGTCCATGCTGCAAGCCTCGTCATCCCCCCAAGCCCTGCTGAGAGCTGCTTGGTCGTGTCGCTCCATCAGAGGAACCAGAACTGCTGAGTGAAGGTGTCTTATAAAATTCATCATCTCGACGCTGGTAAAATAGCACATAAGCTGCTTTAGTCTAAAACACAAGAGGGGGGAAAGACCATTCACTGGTTGGAAAAATCACCCATTTTCCCCAGCTTTTCTCTAGCTGTCCAGAACCTTCAAGATCTGCCATATCCAACACAGAGGAGACCCTTCCACCTGAGGATGGCTGCCCTGCCCCTGCCAGGGAGTAGGGAATGGAAGGAGCCCTGTGCAGAGAACTCTGAGGAGAGCTGAGCTTCTCATTTACAACGGTCCCTGAAGGAATGGCAGCCAGCTCTGTCACACCTAGCTTCCACTGTCACATCAGGATGATGAAATAACCAAATGGCCTGAGAGAGGCCCTTCCCAGCTTTAATCCATGAAGACAAGGAAGAACCACGTATCATGGCCTACTCACCACAATCTGATCCTCAGAGGCCAACGACACGTTGCTATCATCAAAGTAATACCATTTCCCATTCAGTTTGTTCTTCGCATATGCAGTGTCTGCCAAGTCAACAAAGAAAATACTCCAGCACTCTCCAGAGGATTAATCAGGCTAGCTTATTAGGCTTGCACTAAATAAACACAAAAATCCCCAAAACAAAAACCCTGAAATTAAAAATAGTTTACAGTGTGTGTCTCAACAACCAAAAGACAACTCACCTTCTTTTCTAATCTGTTCCTTCTCAAAAAGGATCTAAAGGCTAAAAAATGGAGATGTCAGGGACCAAGGTTTTAAACTGTAATTTTGGGAGACTAATCCAAAAAATAGAGCTGTTCAGTGCCAATCTTCAGGATGGCTATGTGCAATAATCCAGAGCCAGGGAACCCATAAAAGGAGCTGAAACTTCTAAGATTTAAGCAAAACAACAGCTCTCACAAGGGCATGCCAAGTCAATCCCCCACTTCGTCTAGGCAGGTGGTACTAACATCAGCAGAATGCTTAGTGCCTCTGGAGCCTGCAGAATAATCCCAGTTAGGGGAACATTGGGTGTTTGGGTTTGCAGAGCTGGGATGTGAACAACATGCCTTAAAAATATATCTTTCTCTAAAACTGGGTCCAGAGTCTGTGGTGGGGTAACAGTTCCCACAATGATTCAAGCATTTCCCATAGGCAATGCTTCCTGTCTTGATTTTACACTATTCCCAAGTAGGATGTGTTTATTACAGCAATCCCTGCCCAGTTCCTACTCCATCCAGACTTTCAGAAACTACAGCATCCAATGGAGATCTGATTTCCAGTGTCAACTTACTGTGTGGCTTTAGGTAAGGTGTGGAACACTTCAGCCTCAGTTTCCTCATCATAGCGTTGACTACAAAGTGGTGGTGAGGAACATGGGGAAGGGCAACAGAGAAGGTGCCCAGGCTTTGCATAATAGCAGCAATGGAAGGAGCCCTATGGTGGCTTTCAATCGAAGTTCTCACTGTAGGTCCAATGTGGACCCTCACACAACTAGCCTAACCTCATGGACGAGAAAACTGAGGATGAGAAACTTGCCCAAATGGTATGTTTGGGTGCAAAAATTAGCAATTAAAAATGAACACAGGCTGGGCGCAGTGACTCAACACCTGTAATCCCAGCACTTTGACAGGCCGAGAAGGCAGGGTGAATCCCTTGAGCCCAGAAGTTTAAGACCAGCCTGGGCAACATGGCAAAACCCTGTCTACTAAAAATACAAAAATTAGCCGGGTATGGTGGTGTGCGCCTGTAATCCCAGCTACTTGGGAGGCTGAGGCAGGAGAATTCTTGAACCTGGGAAGTAGAGGTTGCAGTGACCTAAGATCGTGTCACTGCCTTCCAGCCTGTGTGACGGAGTGTAAAAAAAAAGCAAACCTTACAGAAATTTTGCAAAAAAAGTGGAGCAAAAAGGACAAAGTAAAATTAACATTTTGGTGTCTCTCCTTTCAGGCTCACATCCCTTGGCCCATCAGAGATTCTTTGCTTGTTGGTTAATACAGTTGTGATAACACATCTTGTAAGGATATAATTTTGTATAGTTTTTTTTTTTTTTTTTTTTTTTCTGAGACAGAGTCTCGCTCTGTTGCCCAGGCTGAAGTGCAGTGGTGTAACCTTGGCTCACTGCAACCTCTGCCTCCTGGGTTCAAGTGATTCTCCTGCCTCAACCTCCCGAGTGGCTGGGACTACAGGTGTGTACACAACGCCCGGCTAATTTTTGTATTTTTTTTTTTTAGTAGAGACAGGGTTTCACCATATTGTTCAGGCTGGTCTTGAACTCCTGACCTTGTGATCCTCCCACCTTGGCCTCCCAAAGTGCTGGGATTACAGGCATGAGCCACCGAGGCCGTTTTTCATTTAACATACCATGAGCATTTTACCAGGTTAGTACTAATTTAATTTTTATTTATTTTTTATCTTTTTAAGATAGGTCTTGCTCTGTTGCCCAGACTGGAGGGCAGTGGCACAATCATGGCTCACTGCGGCCTCAATCTTCCAGACTCAATGGATCTACCAGCCTCAGTCTCTCAAGCAGATGGGACTACAGGGGTGCTACCACATCTGGCTAATTTTTTTTTTTTTAAGAGACAGAATCTTTCGTGTTGGCCAGGCTGGTCTTGAACTCTTGGTCCCAACTGATTCTCCCACTCTGGCCTCCCAGCGTGTTAAGATTACAGGCATGAGCCACAATGCCTGGCCTAATTTTATTTTTAATGGCTGTGTATTCTTTCATCAAGTAGATGGGCAGTACTGCCAATTGGTCACTAATGCTGTTACTAACTTTTCACTGTTATAAACAGGTGAACATCTGTGTGTATAAAGCTTCTCCCCAATGTCAAGTTATTTCCTTAGGATAGAGTCCCAAAGGTGGGGTACTGAATTAAAGAATATGAAAATGGAAAAAAGAATTTAAGAAAGAAGAGAGGGGGAATCGGTATGAAGAAAGCCTGCAGCATGAAGCCTATGGAACTGCATAAGCAAAGCACTTAGGGCAATGCCTGGTCCACTGGTGGAGAGATGATGGCTGAGTGCATTTCAACATCTCAGAAGAAAGCAGATGCCAGTACTTACAGTGGCCAACCCCCATGGCTCCGTAATGATTGGACACGGCAATGAGGTCATACACGTAAGGCCTTGCTGACTGGTTACAGACAAACTCGGACATGTTCAATCCTCTACACACAAAACACAGAAACAGCTCTTGAATATGTTAAACCCAGACAAAGTAGTTACAGTAACCCAGCAACCTCTGTTATACAACAGGGCAGAACACAGGAAGGCACTCAAACTATTTGAGACAGAATAAATGAACAGACCGCAACGGGAGGGGCCTTAAGGTCTGTGTTCTGACAACTGACATATTCAGGCTAGAAAGTGGGGCCGGGCGTGGTGGCTCATGCCTGTAATCCCAACACTGGGAGGATGAGGCAGGTGGATCACCTGAGGTCAGGAGTTTGAGGCCAGCCTGACCAACATAGAGAAACTCCGTCTCTACTAAAAATACAAAATTAACTGGGTGTGGTGGCACATGCCTATAATCCCAGCTACTTGAGAGGCTGAGGCAGGAGAATCGACTGAACCCAGGAGGCGGAGGCTGTAGTGAGACAAGATCGCGCCATTGCTCTCCAGCCCGGACAAGAGTGAAACTCCATCTCAAAAAAAAAAGAAAATGGGAGAACCTTCCAGGTAACTCCAGCACCAGATAAAATGGTGACAAGGGGTCTGGAGACACACACAGAGGGCTTTAGCAAGTATGCAGAAATGGCTGTTATTAACAGAATTACAATTGGTGCCATAATAATTTAAACTCAACCAAAACAGGCCCCAGAAGGTCTCTTCCTCCAACATTTTATTTTAAAAATTTCAAACACATAGAAAAGATAAAGAATTTTTATAACAAATACTTACTATCCATCACTCAGAGTCTCCTGCTGACATGCTATACTTCATGTATATATTCATTCCCCCAGAAACCAATTTAAAATCTGTATTTTGTGGGCAATTCCCTTTTTATTTGAGACCGAGTCTTGCTCTGTTGCCCAGGCTAGAGTGCAGTGGTGCAATCTTGGTTCACTGCAACCTCTACCTCCTGGGTTCAAGCAATTCTCCTACCTCAGCCTCCCAAGTAGCTGGGATTACAGGCATGTACCACCACGCCCAGTTAATTTTTATATTTTTAGTAGAGACAAGATTTCACCATGTTTGCCAGGCTGGTCTCCAACTCCTGACCTCAGGTGATCCACCTGTCTTGGCCTCCCACATTGCTGGGATTACAGGCATGAGACACTGCACCCAGCCTTTTTTTTTTTTTTTTGAGACAGAGTCTTGCTCTGTCACCAGCCCGGAGTACAGTGGCACGATCTCAGCTCACTGCAACCTCCGCCTCCAGGTTCAAGCAATTCTTCTGCCTCAGCCTCCCAAGTAGCAGCGCATGCCACCACACCCAGCTAATTTTTGTATTTTTAGTAGAGACGGGGTTTGACCATGTTAGCCAGGATGGTCTCGATCTCTTGATAATGTGATCCGCCTGCCTTGGCCTTCCAAAGTGCTGAGATTACAGGTGTGAGCCACCACACCTGGCCTATTTTTTTTTAAATGTATTTTTTATTTTTTGTAGAAATGAATTTTTATTATGTTGCCCAGGCTGGTTTTGAACTCCTAGACTCAAGTGATCCTCCCATCTTGGCCTCCTAAATTGATGAGATTACAGATGTGAGCTACTGTGCCCTGCCAGGGAACTCTTTTTTTCCTTTTTTTTTTTTTTTAGCATCTCTGCCTAGGCTGGAGTGCAGTGGCACGATCACAGTTCACTGCAACCTCTACCTCCCAGGTTCAAGCGATTATTCTGCCTCAGCCTCCCGAGCAGCTGGGATTACAGGTGCCTGCCATAACACACCTGGCTAATTTTTGTATTTTTAGTAGAGATGATGATTCACCATGTTGGCCAGGCTGGTCTCAAACTCCTGACCTTAGGCAATCCGCCCGCCTCGACCTCCCAAAGTGCTGGGATTACAGGCTTGAGCCACCGAGCCCAGCCTGGAACTCCTGTCTTGTTGACTTACTTTCCTATTCTCAGCTACATTCTATACCCTGGGGCTTGAGAAGATATGAGTAGACAGCCAATCCCAGCCCCTTTCCCAGGGACAGGACCATGGCAGGTCTGTAGCCCACCTGTAGCACCCAGTAGAATCCAACTCTCCCTGGCAGGCTATTCTTGGTTGCCTTGTCCCCTATTGTGAGGCTCCCTGTGACAGATGATGGACAGGAAAAACAAGCCAGTTAGATGGCAGCAGCCTGAGTCTGGGCAAATACTTCCACTGGAGAGTCTCTTCCCCCAAAGACGGGAGGATAGGGACGGGAGGGATATCTACAGCTAAACTCTGACCTCTAGAGCCCAGCAACACACATCCTTACTCAGAAAAGTTTTTGGTGGCAAACCACTCAGCCAATCAGTGTCAAGATTTTTTTGCCTGTTTTTAAATGTTCCTAACAATGTAGTCACCATGACCCACCTGACTGGAAATTCTACGACTGTGTCGAGCTTATCCCCTCCAGTATCTGTTGTAGGAGAAACGTTTGAGGTGGACCACCAGGATCTTGGGCAAGGACCATAGGTCAAACTTCTTTGTGGCTTGTTGATGCTTCTTACAGTTGGGACAGTACCTGAAAAGAGAAACCTCCACTTAGTAGGGCAGGCAGGCAGGCAGTGCCACCTGGGCACTCATGTATGGAGACACAGCTGCAGTCCCATGACAGCTGCCATCCTTTCGGTCAGCATTCAACGCTACTACTTCCAGGCAGGGACCTGTC
This sequence comes from Ateles fusciceps, assembly GCA_036589455.1. Lineage (NCBI taxonomy): Eukaryota > Metazoa > Chordata > Mammalia > Primates > Atelidae > Ateles > Ateles fusciceps. The sequence continues at coordinate 28,901,734 of JAZHEH010000562.1, read as the reverse complement.
TTCCAAAATAGGGTGATGGCTTTCCTAGGAAACCTCAACTCACAGAGGACTATGTTGTGGGGATGGCTATATAAAAAAAGTGACACATCCAAATAAAAAGGAGTTTTTTGTTTTTGAGACAGAGTCTCGCTCTTGTCACCCAGGCTGGAGTGCAGTGGTGCGACCTCGGCTCACTGCAACCTCCATGTCCCAGTTTCAAGTGATTCCCCAGCCTCAGCCTCCCGAGTAACTGGGACTACAGGTGCACACCACCATGCCCAGCTAGTTTTTTGTATTTTTAGTAGAGACGGTGTTTCACCATGTTGGGTGGGATAGTCCTGATCTCCTGACTTCGTGATATGCCCGTCTCCCTCTCCCAAAGTGCTGGGATTACAGGCATGAGCCACTGCGCCCAGCCATACAAAGGAGTTTATGTGCACAGAGGGCCCTAGCAGATCTGAGTCCTGGGGTACATGGGGCCTCTGCCCAGAGAGTGAGGAGCTGCATACCAGGGGTCATGCTCCCCAAGGGTCTCCATGGTGGTGAAGAGCTCGATGCAGTCTCTCAGGGCCACTGTGGTCTTCTTCTTCTTCTGAGGCTGTAACATGCTCACATGCTTCTCATAGGCCTGTGAGAAACAAAGCACTCAGTTCTGCTGGAGAAGAGATCTTACTGGCTTAAGACACGAAAGCCTACAGAGGCTCTCCCACCTGGAATGCAGTACCCTTTCTAGAGTCTCTGAACAGAAAATGCCAAAATCTTCAAGTGCTTTTCCTTCTCAGTCTTAAACATAACTTGTTAAATTGCTGTCCAACTGATGAAAGTGATCCCAGTCCACATCTAGAGCAGAAACCAGCAGACACCACTGATCACGAACCCTGAGGAACCTACCTCAGATTCTTGCTCATCATAGTAAAGGCTCCGAGTTTCACTGTCCCAATCGATGGCCAGTGTAGATCGAGCTGAGGACCAAAATGTCACTTGTTATGGGACAGCAAGCAACAGGAGAGGCTCTCCAAGTGATAGGAGAAGGACCACACTCAGGTCACACTATCCCAACACCTACTCCCCCCATTAGCAGCCACTGCCACCAGCAATGCTCTGCAATGGGCCAACCCTTCTAACTCCCAGCCCCAAAAAGCCTTTGGCAAAGACTTCCTCAGTGATACAAATAAGCTACAAAGGAACTAACTATGGAGAATTCTGAAAGGGCACAGGTCAAGATGATGTAATAGGGACCAGATTTATCATCCTATCATAAACCACAAAAAAACCTGACAAAATTGATGAAACAATTGTTTTCAGACCTTGGTAGAGCAGAAAGGAGATCCCTGAGAGAAGGGAAAAAAAAGACATCCCTACATCATCCTAGCTTATTGCCTGCAGGCAGTTTCCAGGACTTGGCACAGGAGAGAGAGGGGGAAGACTAAGCTGAAGAGTCAGACTGGAGTTTGAGAAGGTGGTTAGAACTTGCAAGGCATTCCAGCCTGGGCAACACAGTGAGACCCTGTCTCTACAAAAACTAACTGGGTGTGATGGTGCACAGCTGTATTCTCAGCTACTCAGGAGGCTGAGGTGGATTGCCTGTACCCAGGAGACAGAGGGTGAAGTGAGCCAAGACCATGCCACTGCACTCCAGCCTGGGCAACAGAGTGAGACCCTGTCTCAAAAAAATAAAATTGCAAGGCATTGTACCACAGAGGGGGAAGCCACAGAGGACAGAGCTGCAGAGACTGATCCAAAACTATCTCAATAAAACTGTTAATTGAAAAAGAAAATTAGGCCGGGCAAGGTGGCTCACACCTGTAATCCTAGTACTTTGGGAGGCCGAGGTGAGTGGATCACAAGACTAGGAGTTTGAGACCAGCCTGGCCAACATGGAGAAACCCTGTCCCTACTAAAAGTACAAAAATTAGCTGGGCGTGGTGGTGCCTGCCTGTAATCCCAGCTACTGGGGAGGCTGAGGCAGGAGGCGGAGGTAGCAGTGAGCAGAGATTGTGCCACTGCACTCTAGCCTGGGTGACAGGGCAAGACTCTGTCTCAAAACAAACAAACAAAAAGTTAAAAAAAAAAAATTAAAACTAAGGTATACCACCCATTCAAAAAAAAAAACACAAAACAGCTAATTAACTTGTTTCTCCTCCAATGAAAGGAGCTGTAAGACAGAGATGCTTCCTCTCCTCCAACTGGCACAGGCATCCTCACTGGCCAATTGTGCTTTGCACACAACCCCTCGGAATGCCTCTTCCTGTCTGTACAGCAGTCCCCATTACAACCTCCATGTGTCGGTGACGCTACAAAATCCATGACCATCCTCTGAGTGGGTCACATTTCGTGAGAATTAATGAACAAAATAAATACACATTTATTCTTATAAGTGAGTGAGTATGGGGAAGTGTTGCTGCCAAGGGTGGCCATGGGAAAGGTTATTGACCCACAGCAAACTCCCACAGAGTAGAGGGTGTGGAGGGAGACCTACTTTCCTCCAAGGTCATCGAGGACCAAGAAGAAAAGCCTGAAAGGTAGGGGACCTCTGAAACAGTCCTTAGGGGGCGTGATGCCAAGGATCATACAAGTGTCTGCTCCTGGAGGCACACAGACTGCGAAAGCCCAATGCAGAGTGTCGAGTGCCAGGACTTTCAAACAGATCCTAAGCCCCTAAAGCTCAGCTTGAAAGGTCAGAGAAAGTGCTTACAGTTGAGTTTAAGTAGTTTTCCATCAGTTGCAAGTGAATTTATGTCAGCTGTTCCATAGGAGTTCACAAGACTGAAGGTAAAAAGCCTTTTTGGGCAGGGCTGGCCTTTGATCTTCTTTTGGGTGGTCTCACTGGAGTCATTTCCCAGCTCATCTTCCCCACTGCCTTCCGTTTCTAAAAGCTGCTCGTTGCCTTCTTCCTGATGTTCCATTTCTTCCTCATCTTCTCCTGGCACACAAATGGAAAACATGTATAAAATTTCCCACCATTTCAATGCTAAAAATTTTGTTTAATAGGTAACTATGGTGTTTCCTTACAAATTTTGTTCTGTGTATGTGAAGTTAATCCTTTGCATTTAACTTGAACTCACATGTGACCCTCACCACACCCTTGCAAGACAGGCAGTGGGCACTGCTATTCCACGATGAGGAAGCCAGGCTCAGAGAGCTGACATGAGCCACCTGCAGGCACAACGAGATTCAGCGGTCCTGCCATCCTAAAAGGGCCCTTCCCACTCGGTTGTCTACCGGCCGTAACAGCACGTGGTCTTGCTCTTGCAACTATACCATTAGGCCCAGAAAGAAAAGGGCTTAAATGAAACACATACTCAACACACAAGAAGATAGCCTGGTGAGAAGCTGTATTTATTTATTTAGTCTCACTCTTCACCCAAGCTGGAGTGCAGTGGTGCAATCTCAGTTCACAGCAACCTCCGCCTCCAAGGTTCAAGAGATTCTCCTGCCTCAGCCTCCTGAGTAGCTGGGATTACAGGCACAGGCCACCACACCCAGCTAATTTTTTTTGTATTTTTATTAGACATGGGGTTTCACCATGTTAGCCAGGATGGTCTCCACCTCCTGACTTCACCATCTGCCTGCCTCGGCCTCCCAAAGTACTGGATTACAGCCGTGAGTCACCGTGCACGGCCAAGAACACAACTTAAAGGTCAATTGTCTTTTTTTTTTTTGGAAGCAGAGTCTGACTCTGTTGCCCAGGCTGAAGTACAGTGGTACAATCTCAGCGCAATGCCACCTCCGCCTCCCAGGTTCAAGTGATTCTCCTACCTCAGCCTCCTGAGTAGCTGGGATTACAGGCACTCGCCACCATACGCAGCTGATTTTTGTATTTTTAGTAGAGACAGCGTTTCGCCATGTTGACCAAGCAGGTCTCGAACTCCTGACCTAAAGTGATCTGCCCTCTCGGCCTCCCAAAGTGAGGGATTACAGGCATCAGTCACCATGCCTGGCTATTTTCAAATATTATAATAAACACAAATATTAAGTAAAAGTATTCAGTTTCTCCAGAAAAAAACCTATCCTGAATTTTCCTTCAACTAGTATTTACTGAAGGTCTCTTAGATGCAGGTACCATGCTGAGTCCCAGGGCACCATAAGGGGAGCACACAGTCTAAGGGGAAAGTCTGAGTATCAAATAAGTAAATTCACCAAAGATGGAGACCACACCAAAAGGTGGTGTAAAAGTAACAGAGGAAGAGCAGATTTAAAACAAAGTCTATATATTTGATCAGTAAAAATGGAAATTCTGAGAAAAAGAGGATGTGCTATTTAACAGCCCACAACCCCTGACTCTCATGGAGGTTCCTTTCCCACCTTAATTCCTGAGACATGGCGCTGTCCCTTTACACACAATAAGCCTGTCCCCTTCCTACACTGGCAAGGAAGACCCTGCCATGCCTGCTGCCTCTCAGAGAAGGAAAGAACCCAAAACTGCCTCAATCCCACTCAAAGAATGAGCAGTACCCTCATACTTGTAAGAACTCTGTCCTTACCCGGCCAGGCGCAGTGGCTCATGCCTGTAATCCCAGCACTTTGGGAGGCCGAGGCAGGCAGATCATGAGGTCAGGAGATAGAGACCATCCTGGCCAACATGGTGAAATGCCACGGTGAGGCATGCCTGTAGTCCCAGCTACTTGGGAGACTGAGGCAGGAGAACTGCGTGAACCCAGGAGGTGGAGATGGCAGTGAGCTGAGATCATGCCACTGCACTACAGCGACAGTGCAAGACTCCGCCTCAAAAAAAAAAAAGCACAATAATTATCCAGGCACAGGGGCGCGTGTACTTTAAACACGCTACTCAGAAGGCTAAGGCAGGAGAATTGCTTGAATCCGGGAGGTGGAGGTTTCAGTGAGCCAAGATCGCACCACTGTACTCCAGCCTGGGCAACAGAGCAAGATTCCATCTCAACAAAGAAAAATAAATAAATAAAGAGATGCCAAATATTGGTGTGGTGTGATGGTTCACCCCCATAATCCCAGCACTCTGAGAAGCCAAGGTGGGTGGATCACTCGAGCTCAAGGAGTTCAAGACCAGACTGGACAACATGGGAAGACCCCATCTATACAAAACAAAACAAAACAAATTAGCTGGGCATGGTGACACATTCTCATAGTCCTGGCTACTCAAGAGGATGAGGTGGAGGATCACTTGAACCCAGTAGGTCAATTGCACCACTGTACTCCAGCCTGGGTGACAAAGTAAGAACCTGTCTCAAAAAAAAAAGAATCGAAATATAATAAAATTTACCCAATCCTATAATGCCAAAACTAATTTGGAATATCTCTTGATTACAGAGCCTTGTGGTCATTATTTTTAAAGTCAATTCTCAGCTGGGCACAGTGGCTCTGGCCAACATGGAGACACCCCATCTCTACTAAAAATACAAAATTTAGGCTGAGCACAGTGGCTCACACCTGTAATCCGAGCACTTTGGGAGGCCGAGGCGGGCGGATCACCTGAGGTCAGGAGTTCGAGACCAGCCTGACCAACATAATGAAACCCTGTCTCTACTAAAAATATAAAAATTAGGCCAGGCATGATGGCTCATGCTTGTAATCCCAGCACTTTGGGAGGCCAAGGCAGGCAGATCACGAGGTCAAGAGATCGAGCCCATCCTGGCCAACATGGTGAAACCCCATCTCTACTAAAAATATAAAAATTAGCTTGGGTGTGGTGGCACATGCCTGTAGTCCCAGCTACTCGAGAGGCTGAGGCAGGAGAATGAGTTGAACTAGGGAGACAGAGGTTGCAGTGAGCTGAGATTGCGCCATTGCACTCCCATCCTGGATAACAAGAGCGAAACTTTGTTTCAACAAAAACAAAATTTAGCTGAGCATGGTGGTGCATACCTATAGTACCAACTACTTGGGAGGCTGAGGTCGGAGAATCGCTTGAACCCAAGAGACTGAGGCTGTAGTGGACTGAGACTGTGCCATTGCACTCCAGCCTGGGTGACAGAGCAAGACTCCATCTCGAAATAAATAAATAAAGTCAATTATCACTTTCTAGGACTGCATGTCTTGGAGGAATCTGGGCATTTGGTTTTGTAACTGAGATTTTTTTATTGTTGCTGTTTTGTTTTTTGAGATGGAGTCTTGCTCTGTTGCTCAGGCTGAAGTGCAGTAGTACAATCTTGGCTCACTGCAACCTCCACCTCCCAGGTTCAAGAGATTCTCCTGCTTCAGCCTCCCAAGTAGCTGGGACTACAGATGTGTGCCACCACACCTGGCTAATATTTTTTATTTTTTATTTTTAGTAGAGACGGGGTTTCACCCATGTTGGTCAGGCTAGCCTTGAACTCCTGACTTCGTGATCTGCCCGCCTCGGCCTCCCAAAGTGTTGGCATTATAGGCGTGAAACACCATGCCCGGCCATTTTTTTTTTTTTTTGCTGCTGCTGTTGTTTTTAATGAGACAGAGCTTTGCTCTTGCTGTCCAGGCTGGAGTGCAGAGACGCAATCTCAGCTCACTGCAACCTCTGCCTCCTTGGTTCAAGCGATTCTTGTGCCTCAGCCTCCTGAGTAGCTGGGATTACAGGCACACACCACCACACCTGGCTAATTTTGTATTTTTAGTAGAGACAAGGTTTTGCCATGTTGGCCAGGCTGGTCTTGAACTCCTGACCTCAGGTGATCTGCCTGCCTTGGCCTCCCAAAGTGCTGGGATTACAGGCATGAGCCATCGCACCTATCTGCAACTGAGAACTTATGTGGTAGGCACAGTGGTTCACACCTGTAATCCCAGCACTTTGGGAGGGCAAGGTGGGAGGACAGCCTGAGTCTGGCAGGTTGAGGCTGTAGTAAACCATGATCACACCACCATACTCCAGACCGGGTGATAAGCAAGACCCTACTCTTAAAGAAAAAATGTACAACACTAACTTGGAAGACATATATGGTTTTACAGAAATAAAGCCACTGAGTCACCTAAGTTCCAAAAGAAGAGTGTTATGTCAGGTGCAGTGGCTCATGCCTGTAATCCTAGCCCTTTGGGAGGCTAAGGCAGGAATATCGCTTGAGGCCAGGAGTTCAAGACCAGCCTGAGCAACATGGCAAAACGCCCCGTCTTTACAAAAAATTAAAAAATTAGCTGAGTGTCATGGCATGCACCTGCAGTCCCAGCTACTCCGGAGGCTGAGGTGGGACAATTGCTTGAGCCCAGGAGTCTGAAGTTAAAGGGACCTATATGATCGCACCACTGCATTCCAGCCTAGGTGACAGAAATGAGACCCCTGTCTGGAGAACAAAAAAAAAAAAAGGGAAGATTCCACAAGGTAGCAAAGTTGGACAACAGGAACTGGCAGAGTAGAATGGTGCAGACCTAGCTCCCAGGTCTGCTGCTGCAGGCAGAGCGCCAGCCCTGTCCTAACCCCCTTCTCCCATGTGTATAACATCTTTAGAAGAAGAAGGAAATCAGGAGGTATCTGGTCAGTCACAGCCCCACAGCATGGTGCATGCTCACCTTCACAGCTGTTCCTGGAGCCACTGCAGGCCCCTGGCTCCAAGGGTGAGCTGCCAAACTCATCAGGCAAAGGCTGTTTCACATAGCGGCTTCAAAAAGAGAAAAGAGAAGGAAAAAAAAAAAGATTGTTTGTCAGCTGTAACATTTACCTATTTTTTCCATCATGCAGCTAAGTAGTAATTTATATGAACAGTTACATAAAGCAATTAATGTAAATAAAAGTGCTTTAAAATTATCCGCTGGGCTGGGTGTGGTGGCTCATGCCTGTAATCCCAGCACTTTGGGAGGCCAAGGCGGGTGGATCACTTGAGGTCAGGAGTTCAAGACTAGCCTGGCCAACATGGTAAAACCCTGTTGCTACAAATAATAAAACTAGGTGGGCATGGTGCCACATGCCTGTAATCCCAGCTACTGGGGAAGCTGAGGCAGGAGAATTCCTTGAATCCGGGAGGTGGAGGTTGCAGTGATCCAAGATCGTACCACTGCAAACCATCCTGGGCGACAGAGCAAGACTCCATCTAAAAAAAAAAAAAAAGAAAAAGAAAAAAAACCAAAAAAAAAAAAAGAAAAAAAAAAACCCACAAGAAATTCGATGTCTAATCAATCAAGCCAATGAACACTGTAAGAAAGTTTGTCTGCAGTCTTATGTGAATGTCATGTGGCACCACCACCATCATTTTTGAAGGTATTTCCCAATAATCCTAATTTCCAGCTTCAGAACAACAGTGGAACACTTCAGAAATAGAATATTAATGCCATCAAAGCACTAGCCTCCCTAACATGATTCTAAGAGGACTGGACTCCCAGGGTCATGGTGTCTAAAATGTGCCAGGTGGCTCATCCCAACAACACCTGCCCTGGCCCATCCAGGGGCTGGCATAAGTGCATTTCATTTTTTTTTTTTTTTTTTTTTTTTTTTTTTAGACAGAGTCTCGGTCTGTCACCCAGGCTGGAGTGCAATGGTGCAATCTTGGCTCACTGCAACCTCCACCTCCCAGGTTCAAGTGATTCTTCTGACTCAGCCTCTCGAGTAGCTGGGATTACAGGTGTCTGCCACCACACCCAGCTAATTTTTGCATTTTTAGTAGAGATGGGGTTTCACCATGTTGGCCAGGCTGGTCTGGAACTCCTGATCTCAGGTGATCCACCCACCTCGGCCTCCCAAAGTGCTGGGAGTACAGGCATGAGCTGTCATGTCTGGCCTATAAGTGAATTTCTTACAGAGGTGAGCATGTGGGATCAACACAGCCACTTGGCAGGGGTTGCCACTACTATTACTGGGTATATCTTGTTCTCAGATAACAACCAAATCACATTCCTGCCACCAACCTGATACGATCACAAACGGCCTGGTACAGAGACTCAAGGGTTAACTTGTGCTTAGGGACAGAAAGCAGCAATGGCTGTCCATACAGTGCTGCCCCAGAGGAAGTGCTTGATGGCCTGGACTTCCTCTCCCCTGAAGTAGACTGGAAGCATGACACATTCTGAGCCATCCACGGAAGTGCTGCAGACCTCGTACCTGCATCAATCACACAAGAGGGCACCTTTAGGAGTAGGTCCCTATGAACAACAGAGATTTGAGCTGAAGCTATGTGGTAGCCAGGGCTATGATTACTGGGACAGAGCCTATTTGAGTAGAAAAGGTGGCTATAACTATTTCCAAGATGATTCTAGAGGTTGAGTCAGGAATCCCAAGAAGGACCGTTGTCAGCACAATGTAAACCTATACAATCTGGGGCTGAGGGCTAACCATGACACTCCTTCTTCCAACCATGGCCTCAAATTCTGTGGTCCCTCAACTGGGACCCAACACAGATAATAGCCGTCATTCAGATCATCACTCTGAACACAAAGGCACATAGCTGGATCCAGCCACCGAGTTCATCTTTTGTCATGAAAGAGCTCAACTTTAAAAAAATGCATTGAGTGCCTGCCCTTAATAAGACCAAATACTATACAAAGATGTACACCTAAGATATTAGCCAAAGGCTCTTTTTTTTCCAAATCAGCAAGCAAATTTATAAAACTAATTGTTGTCTTTGTTCAAAAACATTGAAGTAAAAGAATCATAACTAATTTTGAAAAACATCAGAGATAATCAAAGAAACTGCTAGATATAATCAATGGTTTTGAAAAACTGTATCTTACTTAGTGAATACATGGGACTGAGGAGATTTATAGATGTTTTATCCCGGAACAGATGTTACCAAAATTGCTGGCAACTGACTGTAGTCTTTCTCTCTGCCTATAGGGGGAGACACAAACTTACTGATTCAAATTGAAACTAAACATGCGTGTGCATGTGTGCAGGGACAGACACACACACACACACACACCCCTCCCCAAATGCCAAATGCCTAGCAAACAGTCCTGACTGAGGTTTACGCAGAAGGAATTTCTAAGAACACACAAAAATATCCAAGGTGCACTCTGGAGTAAATACTGTGGTCCAGCATAGTGGTCAAGAACCAGGCCTTGGAGTACAGCTGGCCCAGGTTCCAGGTCCACATTGCCATTTTCTGGCTGCTAAGACCCAGTAATAAGCACCTAACTTCTAAGTCTATTTACTCAGTGGACAATGGAATTACCATTTAAAGGGTGCGGTGAAAATTAAATAATTTAGTAGACAGTGTATAACGCATTAAAAAAAGCACCAGATGCTACTATTGCTTTCATAAAACAATTGTCAATTCATCTATAAAAGAATTTGCTTTTCCAATGGTTGGCCCTTAGGCCCTCTGAAAATTCCTTTGCTGGTGGTCTGCTAAGCTCCCCCACAGGGTAGTCCTCCAGTTCCTTTCAGCTCAAGTGTGTGAAAAAACTAGTTTCTGGAATTTATGGAGACCATGTTAAGTGCTTGGGATTACAAATGCCTACGAAAGCAGACTTTCCCATGTCCTAGCCCTTGGCACAGTGCAGAGTTCTTGGCTGTGTCTATATGCAACTCAGAACAAAAATAGATCTTGGGTGTGGCTAATAACTATTCCTTTTAGAGTGTTCTAGAAGTCATAGGCCCAAAAATATAAAGGGAAAGAGCTATCTCCTTTGAATTCCTCAGCCAAAAACAAAAACCAAAACAAAATCCTAAAACCCTTTCTCAGCAGAGGCAAGTTTCTGAGTGAGGTAAAGAGGGAGGGACAGTACGACTGTGCTCCACACTTCCTAGCAAATGGCTGTCTGGGAATGGCAGGCAAGTTCATGTATGCGAGCACCAGGGAAGTTATTACTCCACTCTGCCTAGAAGAGGGATACACATACAATTACACAGAGCAGCCATGAAGCAGCATGTGGGAGGGGCAGAGGAGACATCTGTGTTTTCCTCACAGAGATGAAAAAAACTCAGTCTCAGAGCTTACAGAATGTTTGAGCTGAAAACAGCTGTCTAAATCAGCCCTCCCTATCATTTCTGCACTGGGAATGGTAGGTAGTATCGTGGTACTGGCTGAGAAGCCACGGCCCATCGCTGAGAAAGGACAAGTCCTTCTGTACCACTCCCCAGCTACCATCTTGCTGTGTCACACAGCTGTGACTCCTGAGAATGGCATCTCTGAAAGTAGGACCAACTGTAGGAGCACTGAATCAGCCTTCATAGGAAACAACTGTTGAAAAAGGCTGTATCTGTGCTGAAGAGAGTTATCAGAATGTCTAGCTCTGGAGGGCAGGAGGGGTTGAGCACTGATGGCTGCCCATGATGCCCTCAACACCCATCTCTTGCACCGAGGCGTCAGGGCCAATCCACATGAGCACCGACTGACCAAATTTTTGTTCTGGAGATATGAATGCAGCAAAGTCTCTAGCATGTGTCCTCTGACCTGACCTGCAGCAGAAACTGCTGAGTACTCACACGAAAATGTCATCCCGAGGCATGATGTGGTTTAAACCTTCATCCATTTGGAAAATTTTGTGGAATCGGTGATTATACACATCTGTGACCACCATCTAAGAATCAACAGTAACAGAAAGATCACAGAATGACTAAGAGTGCCCCTACTAACTGCTTAAAACCCAGAAACAAATGAAATAAATAAATAAATAAAATACCGTACTCAAGCGGTGCCTCTAGAGAAACCACCACACAAACAGCCCCAGAGAGCTCAGGGTCAAGTATGGCTGCCATCAGAATTGAACATGCTGGTAGCATCTGCCCTCAAGTGGCAGGAAGGGTGAGGAGTGTGGTGCTAACCAGAGACTAGCAGTTGTTCAGAGCCTCTGGAGTATTTCATAGCCTGCGGTCTCTATGGCACCCTCATCACACAGTACTGAGAGCAAAGCCCTACTCCTTCCACTCTGACCACGGCTAGTGTGAACCCAATGAAGAAAAGATGGTGTTTCCTGGAGCTAGAAGGGACAGTCTCGGCCACAGTGTGCATAGTGAGTGAGGTATCCACACACACACAAATAATCACATTTGCGCTGGCCAATAACAACTACTCCCAAAAAGTGGCTTCAAGGATGAAAGTAAACTCTAAATGCTACGAAATATCCCAAATAGTCCGAGTGCCACTGATCACCCAGCCTTACATTTTCTGCAGCAATGCCAGACAGCCTGGAGAGAGCCTCGCACAGGTCAGACACAGCCCCCATCAGCGGCACAGTCACGCGGTACTGCAAGAAAGATGGTCAAGGTCACAGGGGTGCCCCACAAAGGGTGGGAAATGAATTAGGAGAAGTAGGCATCACCAAGGGCAGAGAAGCCCTTCCAAAAACAGGTTATGGCAAGGTCAGCACGCAGATGAGTCAGCAGCAGAGCAAATAAGTAAGACCTCTCTGTCCACACCCTCCTCAATATATAAGCAGCAGCATGAGGGCTGGGCCATCTCTCTCTTCCAAACATTGCTTCATTTTACTCTTAATTATTTAGAGTACTTCACTATTTCCTCTAAAGAACTGCTAAAATTACACAAATTTAAATTGCCATCTGGTCCTACCTTTATTTTTTTATTTTATTTTTTGTAGAGACAGGGTCTCAAACTCCTGGCCTCAAGCAATCCTCCCGCCTCAGCCTCCCAAAGTGCTGGGATTAAAGGTGTTAGCCACCAACCTTGGCCTTTCTTTAGAGATTAAAAAAAAACCAAAGCCAGAAGACTAAGCAGTACAATTACTCAGTGAGCCATCAGCAGGGTTAAACACTAAGACCTGCTGCTCACACCTCTCATCTGACCTAATCTTCTGGATAGGCTATCCTAGCTGACTTCAGAGTATATCTGAGTATGAAAAGTACCCTGCTTCTGGTTCCCCAGCATTCAGATTCAAGAACCACTAAGCAGATCAGGTTATTTACTCACATGAATGAAGCATGGCCAAAAAAGTGACAGAGGCCAGGCATGGTGGCTCATGCCTATAATCGCAGCACTTTGGGAGGCCAAGATGGGCAGATTACTTGAGGTCAGGAGTTCTGCCCAACATGGTAACACCCTGTCTCTACTATGTCTCTACTAAAAATACAAAAATTAGCTGAGTGAGGTGGCACACACCTGTAATCCTGGCTACGGAGTGGCTGAGGTAGGAGAATCGCTTGAACCTGGGAGGTAGAGGTTATAGCGAGCTATCGTGCCACTGTACTCCAGTCTGAGCACAGAGCAACTCTGCCTCAAAAAAAAAAAAAAAAAGTGACAGAGAAGCAGAGAAGCCCCAAAGGCCTTCACGATAGGTCTTGAATGATATGGAATTACATGAAGGTCTGATGGAGGCCAAGGGCCCATACTCAGGCAAGTACCAAGGGGACTCAGGGGCAGCCAATGCAGCAGATAGGAGCAGTCCCACTGGGATCTGGAGTCCACTTGCAGTGAGGGGCGCCATGAGGGGTGTGGATTCTGTTACCTGGGTAGGTCTGCAGTGAGGGTCAGCAGGAACCAGGAAAACCTCCATAACTCGATCTTTCTTCAAGGGCAATGGGAGTGTTAGATAGCAAAATGGGTCAAAGGTCACAGAAACCTTAGAACATTCTGGGCAAACCAAAGTAGATTTGAAGAGGCCATGGAAAGTATCCACAATCACAGAATCATTCCTCAACCTGTGATTCTCCCAGGCTTCCTTTGCCACCACCTGCGTGAAAGGGATAAACAGGACATTCTCAACAACTCTCAGTCCCTTGCCCCTGCATCCGGAATGACTCACAGCAAACCTGGAGATGAATCAGGTGGCAATCTGTACAGCCAAGAGCTTGGTCAACAACAAGCAAGGCCAGGACTACCCTTAGTGTATCATACTCACACCACATGCCAGCTCTATACCCAACCCCCACCCCAACACACACACATACATATATTTCACATATATATATTTCAAATTTATATTATATTGATTGATGGAGACATGGTCTTGCTCTGTCACTCAGGCTGGAAGGCAGTGGCATAATCATGGGTCACTACAGCCTCAACCTCCTGGACTCAAATCGATCTTCCTGCCTCAGTCTCCCAAGTAGCTGGGACCATAGGCATGTACCACCATGCCTGGCTAATTTTTTTCTAGGTTTTGTAGAGATGGGGGTCTTACTATGTTAACCCAATGGTTCCAGAGCTCCTGGCCTCAAGTGATGCTCCCCACCTCAGCCTCCCAAAGTGCTGGAACTGCAGGGGTGAGCCACTGTGCCTCGCCCTAATCCCCACACTTAATAAGGTTGGCAACATAGGATCTATTGGAAAATAGGGGTCTCTGTGTCCTGATAGGAAACAGAATCCTATGCTTCTGGATTCCCTAGAAAAGAAAAGAAGAAAAAAAAAAAGGAGGAAACAGAATCCTAGAGAACACTGTGGATACAGAGACATGGCCAGGGCATGGAAAACCCCCCATGTGTTTCCAGTGATCTAAGGTAAGATTTTTGGCAGGGCGCAGTGACTCAAGCCTGTACTCCCAGCACTTTAAAAGACTGAGGTAGGTGGTTCACCTGAGGTCAGGAGTTCGAGACCAGCCTGGACAACAAGGTGAAACCCCATCTCTACTAAAAACACAAAAATTGGCCTGGTGCGGTGGCTCACGCCTGTAATGCCAACACTTTGGGAGGCTGCGGCAGGTGGATCACCTGAGATCAGGAGTTCGAGACCAGACTGACCAACATGGAAAAACCCTGTCACTACTAAAAATAAAAAATTAGCTAGGCGTGGTGGCGCATGCCTGTAATCCCAGCTACTCAGGAGGCTGAGACAGGAGAATGGCTTGAACCTGGGAGGCGGAGGTTGCGGGGAGCTGAGATCGCACCATTGCACTCCAGTCTGTGCAATAAGAGTGAAACTCTGACTCAAAAATTTTTTTTTAATTAAAAAAATACAAAAATTAGCCAAGCGTGGTGGTACATGGTAGTCCCAGCTACTCAGGAGGCTGAAACAGGAGAATCACTTGCACCTGGGAGGTGGAGGTTGCAGTGGGCCAGGGCCACGTCACTGCTCTCCAGGCTGGGCAACAGAGCAAGACTCCTGACTCAAAATAAATAAATAAATAAATTTTAAAAATAGGCCAGGTGTGGTGGCTCATGCCTGTAATCCCAGTACTTTGGGAGGCTGAGGTGGGCAGATCACAAGGTCAGGAGTTTTGAGAACAGCCTGGCCAATATGATGAAACCCCATCTCTAATAAAAATACAAACATTAGCCAGGTATGGTGGTGCGTGCCTGTAGTCCCAGCTACTTAGGAGGCTGAGACAGAAGAATCGCTTGAATCTGGGAGGTGGAGGTTGCAGTGAGCTGAGATCGCACCACTGTACTCCAGCCTGGGAGACACAGCGAGACTCCATCTCAAAAAAAAAAACAAAACAGTTTTAGCTGGGCACAGTGGCTCACACCTGTAATCCCAGAACTTTGGGAGGCTAAGGTAGGTGGATCACAAGGTTAGGACATCAAGATCATCCTGGCTAACACGGTGAAACCCTGTCTCTACTAAACATACAAAAAAATTAGCTGGGCATGGTGGCACGCACCTGTAATCCCAGCTATTCGGGGGGTTGAGGCAGGAGAATCACTTGAACCCAGGAGGCAGAGGTTGCAGTGAGCCAAGATTATACCACTGTATCCCAGCTTGGGTGACAGAGCAAGACTCCATCTCAAAATAAATAAATAAATTAATTAAATAAAAATAAAGTTTTTATCTATACTACAGTTCAGCTAACTCATAGTTTTTCTAAGAAGATCTAAATGTTACTTTAAAGCATTCAGATTGATTATCCCAATGTGTTAGGGTAGCTGAAATACTAAAATCCTCTTTCACTGATCAGAAAATCAAGGCAAAAAGTATAAATGTACTAATGATACTAATAACAAATTATTTAAGTAATCATGGATAAATTTTATTGTGAGTCATAATCTTAGGGGTCCTCACTATAGGCACTTTACAGTTTTCAGAGGGTCCTCAGTCCCTAGTTCACTAGTAAAATATCAAACAAGCTCACTCTAATTTGAAAAAGCCCAAGAGGAAGCATTAGGAATAACCAAGGTACAGTGGCTCATGCCTGTTGTAATCCTAGCACTTTGGGAGGCCAAGATGAGAGGACTGCTTGAGCTCATGAGCTGAAGACCAGCCTAGATAACAGCAAGATTTCGTCTCTATTTAAAAAAAAAAAAGAAAAAAAAAGGCAGTAACTAGAGTTAGCCCCTTTCTGACCAGAGACCATATCCCTATAACTAGCTACAGTGAGAAGCAACCAGGGCCCTGGCAGCAACACTCAAAGACCAGAAGGATATCCTGCATGCTCAATAGGAGGCTCCTTCTTTGGCATATTATTGTTCAGACATGGTTAACAGCATACCGCATCTGGCCGCCCACTGGCATCCTTCAGCTCCAGGTAGGGTTTCTTCTTTACTCGGTTCAGATCTTCATGCAATCCATCTAGAAGAAAGGCTAACAGCTCCTGTGAATCTTGTTGCTGGTAGCCAGAAAACTGAGGAGCAAAACGTCCCACTTGGGTCTACAACAAAATCAACTGCATCAGAAGGTATAATATGTAAAGAATGAGTGAAATCAAATGAGAACTGTCATCAAAAATAACCTGTGGAGTCAGCTGGGGCAGTGAGAGAGAACACTTGGTTGACTAGTTCAATTAACTCCTGAAGAGCCTACAGGAGGCCAGTGGTTCCCCACCAGAGAGAAGCCCTAGATCAGAGAGCCAGGAGGATGAACCTGGAACCTGGGCTACTGACCTAAGTCCTAGGGAAGTGCAGTGGGGTACCCTGAATAACCACACCCAAGTACTGACATGAATCCCTCTCCAACATGTCCTTCTTTGGTTCAGAGTCTTAAACTCCATAAGGACATTACAAACGATACTTTAATCAGCTGGAGGAATCCTCCTGTATATGACAGCCCTCAGGTCCCTAAATACTATCTGTCCAGTATTACTCTCTACCAGGGATTCTCAGAGTATGGTCTCCAGCCAGCAGCATATCACCTGGGAGCTTAGTAGAAATGCACATTCTTAGGCCCCACACCAAACCTATTCAGTCAGGAACTCTGGGGATGGGACTAGCAGTCTGTGTTGTACTAAGCACTCTGAGACTGTGATGCTTCCTATGGAGAACTGGCCAGGTACGGTGGCTCACGCCTGTAATCCCAGCATTTTGGGAGGCCGAGGCAGGCAGATCACCTAAGGTTGGGAGTTCAAGACCAGCCTGGCCATCATGGTGAAACCCTGTCTCTACTAAAAATACAAAAATTAGCCAGGCATGGTGGTGCACACCTGTAATCCCAGCTATGCAGGAGGCTGAGGGAGGAGAATCACTTGAACCCAGGAAGTGGATGTTGCAGTGAGCCAAAATCGTGCCACTGAACTCTAGCCTGAGCAACAGAGCAAGACTCTGTCTCAAAAAACAAAAAAATTAGAGAACCACTGTTCTACACCAGTTGTCTAATAATACTATAGCCACTAGCCACATGTGGCAATTTAAATTGACATTAATTACAATTAAAAACCATTAAAAGGCCGGGCGCGGTGGCTCACACCTGTAATCCCAGCACTTTGGGAGGCCGAAGCGGGCAGATCACGAAGTCAAGAGATCAAGACCATCCTGGCCAACATGGTGAAACCTCGTCTCTGCTAAGAAATACAAAAATTAGCTGGGCGTGGTGGCACTCGCCTGTAGTCCCAGCTACTCGGGAGGCTGAGGCAGGAGAATTGCTTGAACCCAGGAGAAGGAGGCTGCAGTGAGCTCCAACTGTGCCACTGCGCTCCAGCCTGGCACCTGGTGACAGAGCAAGACTCTAAAAAAACAAACAAACAAAAAACATTAAAAATTCAGTTCCTTGGTCAAATGAACAACGTCTCAAGTGCTCAGAGGTGCTTGAGCTAGTGGCTACCACATCATAGTGCAGATATATAACACATCCATCACTGAAGAAGCTCCACACTTTCCTAACATCCCTAAACACTGCCTCCCGGTTGTTTATTTACATTAGCTTCAGCACAGTGTGTTGCCATCTAATTCTTTTGTTGTTGTTGTTCTCTGAGAGGGGATCTTGCTCTAGCCCAAACTGGAGTGCAGTGGCACGATCTTGGCCTCACTGCAACCTCCGCCTCCCGGGTTCAAGCAGCTCTCATGCCTCAGCCTCCCAAGTAGCTGGGATTACAGGAGTGTGCCATCGTGCCTAATTTTTGTATTTTTAGTAGACAGGGCTTCACCGTATTGACCAGGCTGGTCTTGAACCCCTCACCTCAAGTCATCTGCCCACCTCAGCCTCCTCATGTGCTGGGATTACAGGTGTGAGCCACCGCACCCAGCTGTTGCCACCCTAGTTTACTTGTGACTTAGTATGTGAACAGTCATTTACATATTTTCCAGGGATTAATGTGACCAAGGGGATGAAAGGGAATTAGTTTTCAACAAACCACCTGAGATTTTAATTTTCTCAATGAGCTAAGATGCTATTTTTTTCTTTCCTCTCTGAATCATAAATATGCATGTCTTTTTTTTAATCATATGCTTCATGAAGCTCCATGAATCCCAGTGGTACAGGCTAAATAGGATCTCTCAGATTTCAGCTTAAATCTACTGGGGGAGGGGGAAGGGGTAAGTTGTAGGGAGAAGATCCCATAGGCGCCAAAGCAGGAGCAAAAGGCCTCAGCCTATTTCCACATAAATAATGAAGAAGAAAGTAACTAGAAATATAACTGTAGTAATCACTAGTTATTCATATGTGATCTTAGTTATTCATAGGTGATCTTAATTCTTTTACTAATGCCTCTGAGGTCGGAAGTGTGAACCTGGGGTGACACTGTGAAATGAATGACACTAAGGCAAGATGCATTAAGCCCTCTGTCACACCCGCATAAGGGCTGCTGGAGGGCGCCTTGGCTGTGCGGCAGCGCCAGGGCTGGGAAAGCGCCTGCTATTAGCCAGCTAGGAAAGAAGATGTCCAAAATGGCCAAGACATCTCCTTCCTGGGGAAGTTTGGAGAAAACTCCGCTTCTCCAAGCTCTTGTGGTAAGGCCTGACGGCTGTCAGGTAAACCCACAGACACCCGCGGGCTTAACTGTCTCTATGTGATGCTGTGCTTCAGTGCTCACGTTCCATGTCTACTCTCATGTTCTACTTCTGAACCTGGTTCCTTTTTCTTAGAAAAGATAGTAATATAAATCTTAATGTTTTAGTTCTTTCTTGATAAGTATGGAAAAGGTGCTGATGCATTATGCTCCTTACCTCACTTCAGGTGCCAGAAATTCCTAAGCCAATACCTGAATGACACGTGATGTACTTGACCCTATCATTGCCACACCCTATCTACCCTGCCCTTAGTCTCTGACTACCAAGACCATGCCCTACCTACCCTGCTCCCAGATTTGCAACTCAGTAAAAGTGAGAGTGTCTCAGCATTCGGGGCCACTGCTGGTCTCCGCGATTTGGGTAGCAGTGGACCCCTGGGCCCAAACTCTCTTTTCTCTATCTCTGTGTCTTGTGTCTTTTATTTCTACAATTTCTCGTCTCTGCACCAGCCAGGAGGAGCTCACAGAACCCTGCAGGGCTGGACGCTACAGCAAGGCACCTTCACCTCAGCAGGAAAAAGCATTTGGGGCAATGGAAAGCCCAAGTTCCTCCAATTGTCCATTGTACTTCACCCAGGTCTTCTTAAACCTTCCTGGTTGAAGGACCCCAGTGATAACTGCCCCTCACATCACCTTCCAAGAATATGAGCCCAATTCCTGACTCAGGGGGTCCCAACTCAAACCACAGAGGCTATAGAATCCAGGCTCAGAGAACCTGGAAACAGCCTTCAGATGACACTAGAAGTTAAACTGAATTTTCTTTTTTTTTTTTTTTAGAGACAGGGTCTCTGTCACCAAGGCTAGAGTGTGGCACAATCACAGCTCCCTGCAGCCTTGACTTCCCAGGCTTAAGTAATTCTCCCACCTCAGCCTCCCTGGTAACTGGAACTACCAGCGTGTCACCATGTCCAGCTAATGTTTTTGTTTGTGTTCTTTTTTTTTTTTTTGAGACAAAGTCTCGCTCTGTCACCAGATAACAGATTAGGTCTCGATCTGACCTCGAGGCTGCCCACCTTGGCCTCTGAAAGTGCTGGGATTATAGGCATGAGCTACCTTGCCTGGCCTTTTTTGTTGTTTTTAAAGAAACAGAGACTCGGCTGGGCACAGTGGCTCACGCCTATAATCCCACCACTTTGGGAGGCTGAGGCAGGTGGATCACCTGAGATCAGGAGTTCGAGACCAACCTGGCTGACATGGCAAAACCCTGTCTCTATTAAAAATACAAAAATTAGGCTGGGCACAGTGGCTCACGTAATCCCAGCACTTTGGGAGGTCAAGGTGGGTGGATCACAAGGTCAGGAGATGGAGACCATCCTGGCCACGATGAAACGCCATCTCTACTAAAATACAAAAAAAAATCAGCCAGGCGTGGTGGCCTGCGCCTGTAGTCCCGGCTACTCAGGAGGCTGAAGCAGGGGAATCCCTTGAACCCGGGAGATGGAGGTTGCAGTGAGCCGAGATCGAGCCACTGCACTCCAGCCTGGCAACAAAGCAAGATTCCATCTCAAAAAAAAATAAAAATTAGCCAGGCATGGTGGCACACGCCTGCAGTCTCAGCTACTCAGGAGGCTGAGGCATGAGAATCGCTTGAACCCAGGAGGTGGAGGCTACAGTGAGCCAAGATTGTACCACTGCACTCCAACCTGGGCAACAGAGTAAGACTCTGTCTCAAACAAAACAAAACAAAAACAGAGCCTTACTGTGTTGCCCAGGCTGGTCTCAAACTCCTGGGCTCAAGGGATGCTCCCACCTTGGCTTTCCAAGAACCTGAATTTTTATAGTCTGGCTTAGGAAACTGACTATTTAAATACTGCCACCACAGAATACAGCATTCTGAGGAGCCAGTTTACAAATAACTTCTGGGACATCCCCAACCCAGAAGTGGCACTGAGGACAGTTAAGGGTGTGCTAAATGACTGAATGACAGAAAAAGGGTTTGACAATGTGGTGTTATTAGTCTCAGATCTCATCTTTTTTTTTTTTTGAGGCATAGCCTCACTATGTCACCCAGGCTGGAGTGCAGTGGTGTGATCTCGGCTCACTGCAACCTCCATCTCCCGGGTTCAAGTAA
Source organism: Ateles fusciceps (assembly GCA_036589455.1). NCBI lineage: Eukaryota > Metazoa > Chordata > Mammalia > Primates > Atelidae > Ateles > Ateles fusciceps. The sequence continues at coordinate 28,880,766 of JAZHEH010000562.1, read as the reverse complement.
TTCTCCTGCCTCAGCCTCCCTAGTAGCTGGGATTACAGGCGTGCACCACCACAGTCAGCTAATTTTTGTATTTTTAGTAGAGACAGGGTTTCATCATGTTGGCCAGGTTGGTCTTAAACTCCTGACCTCAGGTGATCCACCCGCCTTGGCCTCCCAAAGTGCTGGGATTACAGGCATGAGCCACTGCAACCGGCCATCAGGTCCCATCTTAATCCCAAATGCAATGAAAGGAATGCCTCAAAACAACACTAAACCACTCTCCCCCAAAGTGGGAAAAAGGAAGCACAGGAAAATATCCCTTATCTGAAAATCTGAAATCCAAAATGCTCAAAGATCCATAACCTTTCTAACAGTGACATGATATTCAAAGGAAATGCTCATTAAAACATTTGGGATTTTGGAATGGGGACACTGAACTAGTAAGCATATATATTCCAAAACCCTAAAAAATCAGAAGTCCCGAAACATTTCTGGTCCCAAGCATCTCAGATAAGGGATACTCAACCTGTATATGTATCTGTACCTACTTTGAACATGCGAGGTGCCACGTGGGCATCCCTTCCAGACCACATCTGCTTAATGAGCTCTGCGTAGGCTTCTGCAATTTCCCCTTTCATCCCTAGGGGGTTGATTCTGTTGATTTCGGCTTCATACTCATCTTTGAGAAAGTAGTCAGTCAGTGGTGCCGTGTTGCTCAAACACTGAAACAGAACATGATGAGGGCTCACACGCCTTCTGGACAGTACGAGATATACAAGATAAACCAAATTCTAAAGGGTCACTGAGGGACAAACCCAAAAAAATGAGGCACTCAGGAGATTCTCTGAAGGCTCACAACAGTAAAGCATAGCCTCAAGGAGGCCAAGTTGGTGGACCCCTCGCAGCTAATCTCTGAGGAACGTGGTCTTAGAGGACCTCACATGCATTGGCTAAGACTTTGTCTCTGAAATAAACTACCTCAGGAAAAAAGCTGAATAACTGAATAATTCTTGTTTAATGAAAAAGTTTTGTTTTTTTTCTTTGAGATGGAGTTCCACTCTTGTTGTCCAGGCTGGAATGCAATGGCGTAATCTCAGCTCGCTGCAAACTCCACCTCCTGCATTCAAGCGATTCTCCTACCTCAGCCTCCTGAGTAGCTAGGATTACAGAAGGCGGCTACCACGCCCAGCTAATTTTTGTATTTTCAGTAGAGATGAGGTTTCACCATGTTGGCCAGGCTGGTCTCAAACTCCTGACCTCAGGTGATCTACCTGCCTCAGGCTCCCAAAATGCTGGGATTACAGGCGTGAGCCACCACGTCTGGTCTTTTTCGTTAGTTTCTGTTCTTATTGCTATAATTTCTCTCCTCCTACTTCCTTGAGTTTATTCTTTTTCCTAGCATTATGAGATGGAAGCTTAAATCATGGAATTTTAACCCTTTTTGCCCTAATATTTACATTTAGAACTATAAAACTCATTATCATACTCTCTCAATAGCTGAGGAAAACTGAGGGTATAAAGATTTGGAAAAACTTGTTCGTGAAAAGCCAAATCACATCCCTTCTTCAGTACTAGGCTATTTCCACCTCACCACAAGTGGAAAATAATTTCAAAACCCAAGGGTTATCTAGTATTTTAATAAATGTTTTATCTTTTCCCTCACACTCCAAAAAAAACTTCAAAGTTAGACTACAGGCCAGGTGTGGTGGTTCATGCCTGTAATCCCAGTACTCTGGGAGGCCAAGGAAGGTGGATCACTTGAGGCCAGGAGTTCGAGACCTTCCTGGCGAACATGGTGAAACCTCATTCTACTAAAAATACAAAAAATTAGCTGGGTGTAATGGCACATGCCTGTAATCTCAGCTACCTGGGAGGCAGAGGTTGTTGTGAGCCAAGACTGCACCACTGTACTCCAGCCTCGGCAAGAGAGCAAAAAAAAAAAGTTAGAATGTAAGTCTTCTTTTAAAGACAGGGTCTTGCTTATGTTAGCTAGGCTTGGTCTCAAATTCCTGGGCTCAAGTGATCCTCCCATTTGGACCTCCCAAAACACTGGGATTTCAGGCGTGAGCCACTGTGCCCAGCCAGATTGTCAATTTTATGAGGACAAAAACCATTTCTGGTTTGCTTACCATTGAGTCCCTATGTAAAGAATATTGGGCCAAGTGCAGTGGCTCAGACCTATAATCCCAGCACTTTGGGAGGCCAACACAGGAAGACTTCTTAAGGCCAGGAGTTCAAGACCAGCCTGGGCATCATAAGTGAGATCCCATTTCCACAAAAGAAACACACACACACACACACAAACAGCAAAAACAATTAGCAAGCCCTGTTGGTATACATTTGTAGTCCCAGCTACTTGGGAGGCTGAAGTGAAAGAATCACTTGAATCCAGGAGTTCAAGATTACAGTGAGCTATTATCATGTCACTGCACTCCAGCCTCGGCATCAGAAAGAGATCCTGCCTTTAAAATATACATAAAATTGCCCAAAGATCCCGCCTCTAAAATATATATATATATATTTATATATTTTATATTATATATATATATATTTATTTATTTATATATTTTATATTATATATATATATATATTTTAGAGGCGGGATCTTTGGGCAATTTTGCTTTGCCCAAAGAGAAGGTCTAGCTTTTGCCCCTGGCTTCTGGGAAGTAATCTATTTGCCCTTGGAATGTTATGCCTGATAGAACTGTCTGTCTGCCTGGTGGGCCTTGGGTCATACTGGATAATCTAACAATACAATCTTGGAGGTGGAGAGGAGGCTGACCAGAACTGTATAGTCTAGTCTTAGGGTGAGGAGGGTTAGCCACTCCAGAAAAACCAACAATGACTTAGGGTGGGGGCTTTGGGTCACATGATTATCAGTTCACATGGGTAATTGGTCAATCATATTTATATTACAAAGCCCCAACAAAAACTCTGGACAGTGGGCTGGGCACAGTGGCTCACGCCTGTAATCCCAGCACTTTGGGAGGCTGAAGCGAGCGGATCACAAGGTCAGTAGCTTCAGACTAGCCTGGACAACATGATGAAACCCTGTCTCTACTAAAAATACAAAAAATTAGCCAGCCGTGGGGGCAGGCACCTGTAATCTCAGCTACTTGGGAGGCTGAGGCAGGAAAACTGCTTGAACCGGGGAGGCGGAGGTTGCAATGAGCCAAGATTGCACCACTGTACTCCACCCTGGGCAACAGAGCAAGACTCTGTCTCCAAAAAAAAAAAAAAAAAGAAAGAAAAAAAAAAGAGAATGACAGAAGCTTCACATTTTGAACCATGCTGACCTCTGCCCTATATGCCTCTTCCTTTGGCTGATTTTAGTTTACAACCTCTCACTACAATAAACCATCATCCTGAGTATAATAAATTTAAGTGAATTTTGTGACTCTTTTTAGCAAATTATCAAAGCTAAAGGTGGTATTGGGAACCTGCAAACTTTCAGTTGGTTTCGAAAATGAGGGCAGTCTTGGGGACTGTGCCCTCCTAACTTTGAAACTGGACTTCAACTCCTTGAAGACCATGATTATCACTGTGCTGTCACATAATATATGCCAAGTATTTGATGCATGAATAAACAAGGTTTCTTGTCTTTCCCATTTTGAGACAGGGTCTTGCTATGATGCCCAGGCTGGCCTCAAACTCCTGGGCTCAAGCAATCGTACCCCCTCAGCCTCCCAAAGGGTTGTGATTACAGGTGTGAGCCACTGTACCTGACCAATAAACAAGGTTTCAAAGACAGGATTTTGGATTTTCTCTAGTAAGGAGCAGGGAGTGGGACAGCTATTTTTAGTGAAAAGGTAGTCACCCTTCAGCAAGTCGTAAGTGAGCTGCTGTTAAGTTTTCCTCATCCTATCAGAGACCAATCAGGCATGCACTCCAATATTTCCTAGACAGATCATATCTCAACAGTCAATAAAATTCAAAATAATTTTACTATAAAATCAAACACAGGCCGGCACAGCAGCTCACGCCTGTAATCCCAGAACTTTGGGAGGCCGAGGCAGGTAGCTCAAGAGGTCAGGAGTTCAAGACCAGCCTGGCCAAGATGGTGAAACCCTATCTCTAGTAAAAATACAAAAATTAGCCAGGCATGGTGGTGGGCGCCTGTAATCCCAGCTACTTGGGAGGCTGAGGCAGAGAACTGCTTGAACGCGGGAAGCAGAAGTTGCAGTGAGCCGAGACTGTGCCACTGCACTCCAGTCTAGGCAACAGAGCAAGACTCTGTCACAAAAAAAAAGCTTTCTAACTTGGACCCGGCAGAACAACTGCCGCAAAGAAGTGTGGCAACAAGAAAAAGGGCTGTTCTGCCATCAACGAGGTGGTGACCCAAGAATACACCATCAACATTCACGAGTGCATCCATGGAGTGGGCTTCAAGAAGTGTGCCCCTTGGGCATTCAAAGATATTCAGTAATTTGTCATGAGGGAACTCCAGAAGTGTGCATTGATACCAGGCTCAACAAAGCTGTCTGGGCCAAAGGAATAAGCAATGTCCCATACTGAATCTGGGTGCGGTTGTCCAGAAAACATAACAAGGATGAAGATTCACCAAATAAGCTGTATACTTTGGTTACCTATGTACCTGTTACCACTTTCAAAAATCTACAGTCAATGTGGATGAGAACTAACCGCTGATCATCAAATACATCAAATAAAGTTATAAAATTGCCTTTAAAAAAAAAAACACGGAACTGACTACAAAGACATCTGGAGACCATAAACACTGATGAAGCCATTCTGTACCCTCTAGTGGGAGATGCCCTGGCAGAGACTACTGAAACACTTAACAAGGGATAGGCAGGGACTCCTGGGAGAGTATCCACCCAGGATCTTTGCAGGCTGCTCCCACCCAAGCCTCAAGATGCCATGTTATTTGAATGGAAGTTCTCTCCTCTACCTGCAAAGCGGAGTTCATGAAGCAGGTGTTTCCCAGATTTCCGAGTCCACAGAGCCCAGGTTGTATATGAGATGACGGTGGCTCCTGACAATTATACGAAGCAGAAAAGCCAGATCCACTGGAAAACACAACACGCATCAGCAATAAAAGCAAGTGCTTAACACATGCCCTCAAGATGCTTTTCGAGGCTCATATGGGGGCCTCTAGAGCTTATGTGTGGTAGCGAGCCCATGATCCAAGTTCCCTCTACCCGCTCTCCTGCCCTCCAGACCTGCCCCACCCTTGACCTGACATGCTTGCAGCTGGTAAGCACATCTTAAGGAAAGAAATACTATTTGAATTTTCCTATTAGGCTCTGGCAAACGCTAATTTTGCCAGGTGACTTTAGAGAAGAACATTTGTTATCAAGAGCTTGCATCTGCTACCAACCACCAGGCCACACCCAGCCCTGCCTGGCCCTGAGCGTTCATGCACACTTCCTCACCTCATTTGCCCTCTTTTCCCCATCTATGCCATGTGGCAGGTGTGCCTGAAATGCTTAGAGAAAAAGATCACGGCCATTCACAGCTGAGCACTGTTCCTTCACAACTATTCTGCCATATGTGCCAGCCCATCCCTTCATAAAGAAATGGAGTGAACCCCTGAGACTACCTGTGATGTAGGCTGTGGGGAAAACACCAGCTCACAGGAGGACAAGCAACACAGATCAGAACTTGGAAGCACTGTATGTATGAAATGGAGAACTACATGCAGCATGTTCCCATGAGGAACTGTAACCCCACTGTGCTTTGTGTAGCAGCAGATGAGCTCTCAAGATACAGCCTGGGAAAGGACTGAGGGAAAGGAAGCAGAGTGAAAGGACCTGCTCTTACCCCCTGCTGACACCGGAACTGTGCATCCCAGAGGTGCCAGTGCTATCACCATTTGCAATGGGAGAGGCAGACACTGAGGAATAGGGACTTGCTGATGATTTTGGAGAGGTAGTAAAATTTCTGCTAGGCGCAGTGCTTGATCTGGGAGAGAGAAGCAGAAACAATGCTACTGACTTTTTTGCAAAGAGCTAGCCCTATCTAATGCCTTAGGTCTCTTCTCAAGAAATAAATGTTCTTATTCAGTAATTCAAAGTAAATTACAAAAAGCCTGTATTCATACTATTTCAAGATAGATTTTATTTAAGTGAGAGTCCAGAAATTAATTGGTCTTCCTGTCACATCAGCCCACACCATCACATACCCTTTCACTGTGAAAAACCACAAGGCTGGCCAGGCCTGGTGGCTCACACCTGTAATCCTAGCACTTTGGGAGGCCAAGGCAGGCGGATTGCCTGAGCTCAGGAGTTCAAGACCAGCCTGGGCAACACAGTGAAACCCGGTCTCTACTAAAATACAAAAGAAATTAGCCAGGCTGGGCATGGTGGCTCACGCCTGTAATTCCAGCACTTTGGGAGGCTGAGGCGGGCAGATCACGTGAGGTAGGGAGTTCCAGACCAGCCTGACCAACATGGAGAAACCCCGTCTCTACTAAAAATACAAAATTAGCCAGGCATGGTGGCGCATAGCTTGTAATCCCAGCTACTCGAGAGGCTGAGGCAGGAGAATCACTTGAACCCAGGAGGTGGAGGTTGTGGTGAACCGAGATCTTGCCATTGCATTCCAGCCTGTGCAACAAGAGTGAAACTTCATCTCAAAAAAAAGAAAAAAAAAAGAAAGAAAGAAGTTAGCCGGGCATGGCGGTGTGCACCTGTAGCCCCAGCTACTTGGGAGGCTGGGGCAGGAGAATTGCTTGAACCCAGAAGGCGGAGGCTGCAGTGAGTCGAGATCATGCCACTGCACTCGAGCCTGGGCAACAGAGCAAGACTCCAACTCTAAAAAAAAAAAAAACAAAAAAAAACCCCACAAGTCTGATCTTCAAGCATCCTGGTTTGATTTACAATCATAAGCTTCTCTGAATTTTAGGAGTTACCAATGAAAGACAAAAAAAAAAAAATAGCAATAAGGCTGGGCGAGGTAGCTCATACCTGTAATCCCACCACTTTGGGAGGTCGAGGTGGGTGGATCACCTGAGGTCAGGAGTTTGAGGGACTAGCCTGGCCAACAGGGTGAAACCTTGTCTCTAGTAAAAATATAAAAAATTAGCCGGGCATGTTGGCGCATGCCTGTAATCCCAGCTACTTGGGAAGCTGAGGCAAGAGAATTGCTTGAACCCGGGAGGTGGAGGTTGCAGTGAGCCGAGACTGTGCCACTGCACTCCAGCCTGGGCAACAATAGTGAAACTCCATCTCAAAAAAAAAAGGAAGAAAATGGCAATAAGAGATGACTTTCCCCAAAAAGGCTTGATGCAAATTAAATAGATGGCTATAAGGATATGAGAACAGAAAAATGGCAATTTGGTTTCACTATGCCTTCCATGGAGAATTTTCTTTCTTCAAATTTGCCAAGTGTAACCTGTTCAAACTCATGTTTTAATATTTTTCACACTCTTACTTTACATTTATTCCTACTTTCAAATTAATTAATTCAAGGAGTAATTGCCCAAATTTTAAATTGAGATCAATTTCATCAATCTGGACATAAGAAAGTAAGTCTTATTTTAAAATGTTGAATTTTTACTTTTTTTTTTTTTTTGTAATACATAGCAACAGTCTCCCTATGTTGCCCAGGCTGGTCTCAAACTCCTGGACTCAAGCAATCCTCCTGCCTCAGCCTCCCAAAGGGCTGGGATTACATACATGAGCCACTGCACTCAGCCAAAAAAGAAACTGAATCCTCCTCCATTGTTTCAAATATAAAACTGGGATTTCCCTTGTAGAATACTGGGTTATTTTTAGAACACAGGAAATGACTAAGATGTGCTGTCCCCACACAGTGCTCACCCTTATGGGATCTGATCTCAACCTGGCTTCCCTGTAAGAAAAACGTGGCAGCAAATACAAGGTATGATCTTGCATAGCAGCAGTGGGCACATCAGGAAACTATACAGGCACTAAATAGGTATTGGAACTCAGTTTTGCTCCACAATGAGGTCACAGAGAGGGAGAATGAGGGCACCCCAGTCTCTTCCCTTCCCATAAGGAAATGTACCCTTTTCTAATCCTCAAGAATATTTGGTTCACAGTTTCATCCTTATGCTGCAAAGGAATCTAAGAACTCGAGCAGCTGCACTAAGTGAGACGCATCACAGCCAAGAGTACTCTCATTCACCACATGTGAGACTTAAGTATGTGTTCAATCCTGTCCAGTGAGATGTGCAATGTGATTTCCTAGCTTCCTATTCAGGAAGGAAGGAAAGTCTGCTGCCCAAGGCTGGTCTGATATGTAATGGCAGACTCAGTCATCTCAGAACTGAAGGCAGGTAACAAAGAGCAGTGAAATTCAAATTCCGATGCACAGAACTTCAGATGTATGGTATGATATGACACTCCTCTTTTCAGTTAACTATTCATTGGTAACTTATCTATATTCTTGAGCTTAAAAGCACAAAAATCGGCCAGGACTGGTGGCTCATGCCTGTAATCCTAGCACTTTGGGAGGCCAAGGTGGGAGGACTGCTTGAGGCCAAAAGTTCAAGACCAACCTGGCCAACATAGCAAGACCCTGTTTCTATTTATTGATTTTTTTAAAAAAAGGGGCAAAAATCCACACAAACCGTTTGAAATAGCCAACACCTGTCAATTTCTTAAACAGACAACATTTCTGGGTGATAGAAATTCAATAAAAATTTTGACATTTGTTAAAATGTTCTAGAAAATACTGCCAGTAGTTTTCATAGTAAATTCAATCAAAAAGAAACCAAATTAAGGGACTATAAGGACACTTTTTATATACTTGAAAATTTACACACTAAGATGATTAAAAAAAAAAAAAAACCTCTACCTTAGGCTGGGTGCAATGGCTCATGGTTGTAATCCCAGCACTTAGGGAGGCTGACCCTGTCTACAAAAGAAGCCAGGCATAGTGGCACATGCCTGCAGTCCCAGCTACACGGGAGGCTAAGGTGAGAGGATCCCTTGACCCCAGGAGTTTTAGGCTGCAGTGAACTATGATCATGCCATTATATTCCAGTCTGGACAACAAAGCAAGACCCCATCTCTTAAAAACAAGACTCTATTTTTGACAGACAAGTCAAAAGCAAAACCTCTGTTCAGAAAACTTACTTGTATCTGGGCAATGCTGAGCTCTGGGGCAGGGACTTGTCCCCAGACCTTCAGGCCAACTCTGAACACATCCTGGGGCATTACAGGATGGAAAATAGGCAGCCAGGGGAAATGTCTGAATCTCAGGCATATGTATTAGGTAAGGCAAGATCTCACTCTGATTTGTGACTGGGTCTCGTGCCACACTCTGAAAACAGACACCATGCCTCCAATCAAGGATCCCTCTGCTTCTAAGAGACACTGTAGTCAAGCCTCTGGACTCCCAGGCACCTTTCCACTGATATGTCCTGCTCCCCCAGGCATGTCAGTTGATTATCAATTACAACTCAAACGTGTGCCTGAAACCATGGTGGGGCCCTGTAACAACCCTGTGCCCAGGCCCAAAGTGAGGCTCTGGGCAAACCAGGCAGAGCCCATGCCTGTCCTCCTTAATCTACTGTACTCCACTTGCTTCTCAGATGTTCTCCAGATTTAATGCTGCTCTAAGGATGAGTCCATCCCTTAAGACTGACCTTAAGTATCCAGAGTCTGGTACCTGGAATTATAATTAAAATAATGATAAACTCTTTTAATTTGATTAATTTATTTATTTGAGACAGCATCTCACTCTGTCACCCAGGCTAGAGTGCAATGGTCCGAACTCGGCTCACTGCAGCCTCTGCCTCCCCAGTTCCACCAATTCTCATGCCTCAGCCTCCCCAATTCAAGCAATTCTTACGCCTTAGCCTCCCAAGTAGCTGGGATTATAGGTGCATGCCACCATGCTTGGCTACTTTTTGTATTTTTAGTAAAGATGAGGTTTTACCATGTTGGCCAGGCTAGTCTCAAACTCCTGGCCTCAGCTGATCTGCTCACCTCAGTCTCCCAAAGTGCTAGGATCATAGGCGTGAGCCACTGCACCTGGCTAGTTTTATTTTTCATTTATTTATTAATAAAAAAAATTTTTTTTTTACAAAGATAATCTTTATTGACAGTCACAGTCCACAGGGGTGAGCCCTGAGGTTTGGGTTATGGGGTGAAGAACTCCTACCTCCCGCCCTGGGCCTCTGCTGGCTGAGGAGGGACAAGGTGAGGGGACCCCCCGCAAGATGCTCAGACTATAACCAGGGCCTCCCTGGCAGCCCAGGAGTGTATGTGCCTCAGACACAGGCCCCTTGCAGAGCTGACCTGGAGCCCACCATCCCCACAGCCTGTATGAGCATGAAGCCAGGACTACCCCAAGTGGGCTGTGCCCCAGGCTTGTAACTGATACCAGTGGAGGTTGGCAGCTGCCCCTCTTGGCACCTAAGACAGTGAGAGAAGGCAGCTGCTGCCATGAAGAACAAAGACGCTCTGAGGACAGACTTGCCGGGGCTGAGGTGAGGGATGCATGGAGGCAGGCCCCGCCCGTGGTCTGGTCAGCTGTCCCTGCCACCGCTACTCTTCTAGTCTAAGGCTGTAACCTTGGTCAGGTTCCCAGCTTCCCTCTTCAGGACACTGAGCAAAGTCTGGGAGCTCTCCAGGATCTGGAGGAAGGTGGCCTCCATCTCTGCAATGGTCCGGTGGAACTTGTTGCGAACGGCAATCTTGTGTGCTAGGTTCTCGTTGACGCAAGCCAGCTTCTCTGTCAGCTACCTCAACTCATTCTGCAGCCGCTGCTTCTTATCCTCCTCCTGCTGGATCTGCTGGCACAGCTCTTCCTGCTTCTGGCACAGCTCCTTTATGCACTCGACCAGCTCGTTGTTGTAGTTCTGCAGTATCATACCCTGCTGGGTCAACGCTGCCCAGATCCCCCCTATTTATTTTTTTTTGAGACAGAGTTTCACTCTTACTGCGCAGACTGAAGTGCAGTGGCGCAGTCTCGGCTCACTGCAACCTCTGTCTCCTGGGTTCAAGCGATTCTCCTGCCTCAGGCTTCTGGGTAGCTGGGATTACACACATGTGCCACCACGCCTGGCTAATTTTTGTTATTTTTAGTAGAGACCCGGTTTCACTATGTTGGCCAGGCTGGTCTCGAACTCCTGACCTAAGGTGATCCACCTGCCTCAGCCTCCCAAAGTGCTGGGATTATAGGCATGAGCCACCATGCCGCCAGACCTAGTTTTATTTTTTTAAGAGACGGGGTCATGTTATATTGCCTAGGATGGTCTCAAACTCCTGGGCTCAAGCAATCTTCCCACGTCAGCCTCTTGAAGTGCTGGGATTACAGGCATGAGCCACCAGTGCCCAGCCACAATAAATTCTTAACAGTCAGAATACTTGCTGCCTTCCCAAAAGTCAAGCTGTGACTCCGCACCAACCCTCTTAACCCCATCTGTACACAAAGGTGGCTTTCTTAACCTCAGGGACATCAATCTCTTCTGGCTCTGGGCTGGCTGCCTTGAAAGGCCTTATAGACCTCAGGCAAGTGAAGTTAAAGGGCAAGAGAGAAACAGATGGAAAAAGACAAAGCCAGGTCTACAGAAACCCTTAGAAATGGATACTAAGTTAGCTGGAGCAATTCACATGGAAGGCAAAACTCTGAAAATGCTCAGAATTTACAAGGTGGCCCTCACCAGTAAAAAAGAGTTAAATACAAACAACCAGCCCAGCATGATGGCTCATGCCTGTAATCCCAGCCCTTCGGGAGGTCAAGGCGGGTAGATTACCTGAGGGCAGGAGTTTGAGACCAGCCTGGCCAATGTGGTGAAATCCCGTCCCTACTAAAAATACAAAAAATTAGCCAGGAGTGGTGGTGTGAGCCTATAATCCCAGCTACTCGGGAGGCTGAAGCAGGAGAATCACTTGAACCTGGGAGGCAGAGGTTGCAGTGAGCCAAGATCATGCCACTGCACTCCAGCCTGGGCAACAAAACAAAAAAAACCACCACCAAGGAACCCATCCATGGAAACATTTACTATCCTGTGCCAAGAAATAGATAAAATTGGAGGGAGGACTGTGCAGGGATAAATAAACAACAGAAATATATAAAACTGACTCTACTGGTAGGTTTTAAAAAGTTATTAAGCCAATTAGTGATTTCCTTCAATGACATATTCCCTTGATATATGTTTTCCCTTTTTTTTTTTTTAAGATGGAGTCTTGCTCTGTCGCCGAGGCTGGAGTGCAGTGGCAACATCTCAGCTCACTGCAACTTCCGCCTCCTGGGTTCAACCAATTCTCCTGCCTCAGCCTCCCGACTAGCTGGGACTACAGGCGTGCGCCACCACTTTCGGCTAATTTTTCTATTTTTAGTAGCGACGGGGTTTCATCGTGTTAGCAAGGCTGGTCTTGAACTCTTAACCTCAGGCAATCAGCCTGCCTCAGCCTTCCAAAGTGCTGGGATTACAGGTGTGAGCTAGTATTTTCATTCCCCCCAATTTCAACTTCTCTGTGTCTTTGACACACAATGTATTACAAAACATGTTTTTTTTGTTTTTTGTCTTATGTTTTTTTTGAGACAGAGTCTCGCTCTGTCACCCGGGCTGGAGAGCGGTAGTGCAATCTTGGCTCACTGCAACCTCCACGTCCTGAGTTCAGGCGATTCTCCTGCCTCAGCCTCCCAAGTAGCTGGGATTACAGGTGCACACCACCACTCCTGGCCAATTTTTTGTATTTTTAGTAGAGACGGGGTCTCACCATGTTGGCCAGGCTGGTCTTGAACTCCTGACCTCAAGTGATCTACCTGCCTCAGCCTACCAAAGTGCTGAGATTATAGGCATGAGCCACTGTACTGGGCTTTTTTTTTTTTTTTGAGACAAGCTCTTGCTCTGTCACCTAGTGCACTGGCACAATTACAGCTCACTGCAGCCTCAAACTCCTGTGCTCAAGGGATGTCCCATCTCAGCCTCCCAAGTAGCTGGAACTGCAGGCACAAGCTACCATACCTAGCTAATTTAAAAAATTTTTTTGTAGAGACAGGAGTATTGCTATCCTCAAGCAATACTACCAACTCAGCTTTGCAAAATGCTGGGATTACAGATGTAAGCCACCACGCCTGACTCTTTTTTTTTCCAAGAGACAGGGTCTCACTCTGTTGCCAGGCTGGAGTGCAATGATGCAATCATGGCTCACAGTAACTTCAAACTCGTGGGCTCAAGCGAGCCTCCTTCCTCAGCCTTCTGAGTAGCTAGGACTACAGACACACACCACTGTATCCCTGGCATGGTTTGTCTTTTAAAGTCTGATCTGAGAGTCTCTTTAGGATGGTAAATTTAACTCCTCTACAGTGATTCTAATACTGTTATCAGACTTAACTGAATCTAATTCAGTCTCCTTATTTCAGGTTTTCTTTTTCCTCCCCTTTTACCACATGTACTAACACGTTTTCTAATTACCATACTTCTTAGGTTTCTTTCACCCTTCATTCTTGCCTTCCATTAACTTTGCTTTTGCAGGTGTGGCAGTTTGCTAGTCACCTCCTGATACCTATTTTCCTCTCCTTCCTTAGTTTAAGAACTCCAATTTTTAGCTGGACATGATCCAGTCCTGCTATACCGTACATCCCAGCCTCCCCTGGAAGCCAGGTATTGTCATATGATTGGCCACTGAGATGTAAAGGAAGGTTTGAAGTATGATTTCTGAGAAATGTCCTAAAAAAGGAAGGGGTAGGTCCTCCTTCCCTCTTTCCTCTCCCCCGCTACTGGAATGCAGGTCTAATTACTGCAGTTCTAGCAGTCACCTGGGCCAGAATTGGCCACCTTTTAAGTAGAAGTAGAAGCCACACACACAGTAAACCAAAAAGACAAAACAGCTGGGTTTCTAATAATGCTATAGTGCTGCTATATCAGCAATGGATTGACTGCCTACATCAGAAATTATTTTCAGAAAGATGTAAGCCTCCATCTTGCTTAACATGCTAATTTGCAGGTTATTCTTATCTGCCAGCAAGACTTTCCTGACACAGCATGTTTCAAAGTTATACATTCAATTTTCCATTTCTATTAGTTGCTCTATTACCTTATTAGGATCTCTATTTTTATTTTTCCCCATAAATTACCTAAACTTACAACTGTTCACCTTTCTCACCCCCCAAGAAGAGCAGTTCAGGACATTCTCATCTCTCTCTCCTCTGCTCTTCTCTATACTAGCTCCTGCCCCCTCACCTATGTTGGCATTACCCAGAATTTACCTCCGGAATATTACAGATGTTAGTTGCTTTCTTAAAGCTATATTATTATTATTGTTGTACTTTTATTTTTTTCCTGAGACAGTCTCACTCTATCACCCAGGTTGGAGAGCACTGGCATGATCTAGATCACTGCAATCCCTACCACCATTCTCATGCTTCGGCCTCCCCAGGAGCTAACATTACAGGTATATGCCACTGCACCTAATTTTCTTCTGTTTTTTAATAGAGATGGGATTTCATGCACCTGGCCTATTATTATCAAACCCTATTATTATTAAACTTTTTTTTTTGAGATACTGTCTTGCTCTGAAACCAGGTGGGAGTGCAGTGGTGTGATCTCGGCTCACTGCAATCTCCACCTCCCAGGTTCAAGCGATTCTCCTGCCTCAGCCTCCCGAATAGCTGGGACTACAGGCACGTATCACCACTGCCGCCAGCCAATTTTTATATTTTAGTAGAGATGGGGTTTCACCATGTTGACCAAGATGGTCTCAATCTCCTGACCTCATTATTCGCCCACCTTGACCTCCCAAAGTGCTGGAATTACAGGTGTGAGCCACTATGCCAGGACAATTTTTTTTTTTTTTATCGTTGACAGGGTTTCACCATGTTGGCCATTGCACCCCGTCTATTATTAAACTTTTAATTGAAGTATTACATAGAGACATACATAACTCATGAATGTATAGTGGCCAGGGACAGTGGCTCATGACTGTAATCCCAGCACACTGGGAGGCTGAGGCAGGCAGATCACTTGAGGCTACGAGTTTGAGACCAGCCTGGCCAACATGGTGAAGCCTGGTCTCTACTAAAAATACAAAAATTGGCTATGCATGAGTGGCATGCACCTGTAATCCCAGCTACTTGGGAGGCTAAGGCACAAGAATTGCTTGGACCCAGGAAGCGGAGGTTACAGTGAGCCAAGATAATGCCACTGTACTCCAGCCCGGGTGACAGACTAAGGCTCTATTTTTTCATGAGTGAATAAATCAAGAAATTTACACCAAGTGATACATCCATGTAATCAGCACCCCAACCAAGAAACAGGACAAGCCCCAGGCCCATAGGTGTCCTCCTCACACTTCAGTCACAATTCTTTTTTTTTTTTTTAAAGACGGGGTTTCACCATGTTGGTCAGGCTGGTCTTGAACTCCCGACCTCAGGTGATCCCCTACCTTGGTCTCCAAAGTGCTTGGATTACAGGCATGAGCCACCATGCCTGGCCCACAATTCTTTCCAACACTAACCAGTCCTGACCTGGAGTCCCCAAGGTGAATTTTTCCTGTTATAAAGCTTTATTTCAACAGAATCATTATGCCCTGCTTTGTGTCCACCTTCGTTCATTCACCATTTTTCATAAGACTCATCACTGTTGTACACAGCTATATAGAATTTCATTGTGTGCATACACTTACTGTAGCTTATCCATTTACTTTTGGTGGACATTTGGGTTAGCTCCAGTTTGTGACTATGACAAGCAGTGCTAGCACAAACATCCTGAAATATGTATTTAAGAGAACATGGGCTATATTTCTATTAGCTAAATGCCTAGCAAGAGGATTGCTGAGTAGCAGAATGTGCATATAACTCTACATTTTTGCCTCTTTTTTTACTGTTGTTGTCTGACTTTTTAGTATTGACTAGGAATTTCTTTGAAACTCTGGATATAGGGCCAGGAGTGGTGGCTCATGCCTATAATCCCAGCCCTCTGGGAGGCTAAGGTAGGCAGATCACTATAGGTCAGGAGTTCAAGACCAGCCTGGCCAACGTGGTAAAACCCCATCTCTACTAAAAATGCAAAAATTAGCCGGACGTGGTGGTGGGTGCCTGTAGTCCCAGCTACTCGGGTAGCGGAGGCATCAAAATCACCTGAACTTGGGAGGCGGAGGTTACAGTGAGCTGAGATGGCACCACTGCACTCCAGCCTGGGCGACAGAGCGAGACTCTGTCTCAGGAAATTAAAAAAATTTTTGAACACAACTTGTCAGACGTGTATTACAAATATCTTCTCTCACTATATGGCTTGCCTTTACTCTCTGGTGAACAAATTTTTTTTTTTTTATTTTTGAGATGGAGTTTTGCTTTTTTGAGATGGAGTCTCCAGGCTGGAGTGCAGTAGCACAATCTCCGCTCACTGCAACCTCCGCCTCCCGGGTTCAAGCAATTCTTCCGCCTCAGCCTCCCAAGTAGCTGGGACCACAGGCGCGTGCCACCACACCTGGCTAATTTTTTTGTATTTTTAGTAGAGACGGGGTTTCACCATGTTGGCCAGGATGGTCTCGATCTCTTGACCTCGTGATCCACTCGCCTCGGCCTCCCAAAGTGCTGGGATTACAGGATGGCCTTTTTTTTTTTTTTTTTTAAATGGAGATGACATCTTGCTGCTGTTGCCCAGGATGGAGTGCAGTGGCGGAATCATAGCTCACCGTGGCCTAAAACCCCTGGATTCAAGCATTGCTCCCACCTTAGCCTGTCAGGTAGCTGGGACTACAGGTACTCACCATTGTGCCTAATCCCATCTATAAACTCCCTTTGCCATGTCACCCGACATAGTCACAGATTGTGAAACAGATGCTGGGAATTAGGATATGGACATCTTGGGGTGAGGGTGAGCACAGTTATGCCTACCACACTATTTTATTCATCTTGTCAGGAACTGGCAACCAGGGTTTCTTAAACTGGAGTCCATGACTGGGCTTCAGGAGGTCTAACATTTCTTCTTTTAAGAGTTCACAGTTTTCACGGTTTTCAAATGAGCTAGAAGCCCACTACTATGTAATGGTCACAGTCCAAGGCCTGACAGAGGGAAAGGGACAGAGCCCAATATTGTTCCCATAACTACTGGAACACAGATGTAATTTCCAAAAGTTATACTATAAGAAAAATTCATCACTTCTTTATCTCCCTTTCTAAGAACATGCACAGTTCCACATACCACATGAACATTTCCTGAGATAGATATGTCTGTAGTCCAAGTTTTGTAGCTGAACAATTCCCCCAGCAAGCTCCCAAGGCAACAATGAGTAATAGGCCACTGGGCAGAAACAGGTGGAATCAAACTATCACCTTTTTTTAGGGGGGGGGGGGGGGGGGGTCAGAGTTTTGCTCTGTCACCCAGGCTGGAGTGCGGTGGCATGATCTCAGCTCACTGCAACCTCCACCTCCTGGATTCAAGCGACTTGAGTCTCAGCCTCCCGAGTAGCTAAGATTACAGGCACCTGCCACCATACCTGGCTAATTTTTGTATTTTTAGTAGAGACAGAATGTTACCATGTTGGCCAGGCTGGTCCCAAACTCCTGGCCTCAGGTGATCCACCTGCTTTGGCCTCTCAAAGTTCTGAGATTACAGGCATAAACCACTGTGCTTGGGCCTCAACTATCACTTTTGTTTTTTCTGAGACAGAGTCTTGCTCTGTCACCAGTCGCCAGGCTGGAGTGTAATGGCACGATCTCGGCTCACTGCAACTTCCGCCTCGTGGGTTCAAGGAATTCTCCTGCCTCAGCCTCCCGAGTAGGTGGGACTATAGGCATGTGCCACCACACCCAGCTACTTTTTGTATTTTAGTAGAGACGGGGTTTCACTATGTTGGCCAGGATGATCTCGAGCTCTTGACCTCGTGATCCACCCGTCTTGGCCTCTCAAAGTGCTGGGATTATGGGCATGAGCCACCACATCAGGCATTTTTTTTTTTTTTTTTGAGATGGAGTCTTGCTCTGTCGCCCAGGCTGGAATGCAATGGCACACTCTTGGCTCACCACAACCTCCGCCTGCCAGGTTCAAGTGCCTCAGTCTCCCAAGTAGCAGGGATTACAGGTGTGCACCACCACGCCTGGCTAATTTTTGTATTTTTAAGTAGAGACAGGGTTTCACCATGTTGGTCAGGCTGGTCTTGAACCCCTGACCACTTGATCCCTCAGATATCCCTGACAGGTTTCCCTTAGATGCTACCCTGCTACCAAAAGCCAGGGTCTTCATCCAGGAGCATGAACTCTGGATACACAACTGAACAAGCATTTTTCATCTGAATCAGACTAATTTTTCTTAGTATAAGTACTGCCTTAGGAAAGATTGTCTCTTTTACACATGTGAACCTATGACAAGGGAAAAAACATTCACTTACATTGACTGCAAGGTCTGCCTGGGCCATGTGCCATCTTCATTTTGAGGCTCAATTACTAGCACCTGAGTGAAAGGGGAAATCAAATGAAGAGAGTTCAAACCACTGCACTTCCAACATGCTTAGAAGCAGAGAAGTATCTGGCCACACACACTGGCAAAGCTACTTGCTGGGGAATGGCCTGGGCCCTCCTACCTGACCCTGGTATAGCCCAGCATCCTGGACAGTGTTGTCTAGCTTGCTCAGCTGCTCGTAGGTGTTGCTCATGTATTTGTTCCAGAGCCGCGTTTCACGCTCCGCAGGGATGTTGAACAGCTTCCGCATCTCTTTCTCGATGGTTGCTAGCAACAGGGAGAAACATCACTTGAGGCTTTGTCCACATGCAAGGCTAAAGACAGCCATGGCAAACTAATGCTCATCCTCCTGCCTTTTCAGATACTCACAGGTGCTCTGGGTCAACCCCCTAATGACTCCTAAGGCCAATCATCTCCCATGGGTGGCCTCTTGCACTCATACCCGGAAAGTCTCCCTATGCTTCTCCTTCTCTAATGTGTGTCTCATTTATAGCACAAAGCAACATAGAAAGTGAGAAGGTTTATCTTTGGAATCAACTCAGATATGGTTCAAAAGCTAGCTCTGCCACTTTCTGGCTTTATCTATTTTCTTTATTTTTGTTTATGTATTTATTTATTTATTTTTGAGACAGGGTCACACTCTGTTACCCAGGCTGGAGTTCAGTGGCATGATCTTGGCTCACTGCAACCTCTGCCTCCCAGGTTCAAGCAATTCTCCTGTCTTAGCCTCCCAAGTAGCTGGGACTACAGGTGTGTGCCACCACGCCCAGCTAATTTTTGTATTTTTTAGTAGAAACAGGATTTTACCATATTGGTCAGGCTGGTCTCAATCTCTTGATCTCATGATCCATCCACCTTGGCCTCCCAAAGCGTTGACATTACAGGCGTGAGCCACCATGCCCAGCCGTGATTTTTTTTTTTTTAAGACAGGATCTTTCTTATACCCAGGCTGCAGTGCAGTGGTGGGATTGCAGCTCACTGTAAACCTTGCTGAGATTTTTAAATAAGTTACTTTTAAACTTCTCTGGATTACATTTCTTTATCTTCATCATCACAGACAAATGGCCAAGGAGCAGGCCCAGTGTTCTCTCCATAAGAACAGGGAATAGGCTCCCAGGTTAGGACTGGCAACCACAGCTCGAGAGGATCTAGGTAACAAATCTAAAGAGGGCACCTCAGCTTCCCCTCCCATCAGCCACAATGTCCTACATTCTCTCACCACATACCAGGGACCCCAGCCCAGCCTCTCACCAATGGTGTCTGCCTTGCTGAAATGGCAACTCAGCACATTTGTGGGTCACTGCTCTCACAGAGCTTCAGTTCCAGCAAATACACCTCAACTTTGCAGTGCTTGACAAACAGGCCATGCTCCACGACCTATGAACAAGAGGCAGGGGTGAGGGTGCAGTGGTTTTGCAGCTGGGCAGTCCTGGATGTAACATATCTTGCCAGTAGCAAAAAGCAGAAAATTCATGATAATCAGTTTCCTTTACTGATCAAGGGATCGAAAGGACAGATTTTTAAAGCCACCAGTGCCTAGACCAGGAGTTTAAAAATCTTTCTTCTGGCTGGGTGCAGTGGCTCATGCCTGTAATCTCAACAATCTGGGAGGCCAAGACGGGCAGATCACTTGAGATCAGGAATTAGGGACCAGCCTGACCAACATGGTGAAACCCCATCTCTACTAAAAATACAAAAATTAGCTGGGCATGGTGGCATGTACCTGTAATCTCAGCTACTCAGGAGGCTTAGACAGGAGAATCACTTGAACCAGGGAGGCAGAGGTTGCAGTGAGCAGAGATTGTGCCACTGCACTCCAGCCTGGCCAACAGAGCAAGACTCTGTCCCAAAAAACAACAAAAAACACTTTTTTCTACCCACTAAGACCAAGAGTATCTTGACGAAACCAGAGAAGCCTATTCTTCACTGTGTATTTTTTTTTAAAGATGGGGTCTTGTTTTGTCACTCAAGTTGAGGTGAAAGTACCACAATCACAGCTCACTGCAGCCTCAAACTTCTGGCCTCAAGTGATCATCCCACCTCAGCCTCCCAAGCAGCTGAGTCTACAAGCATGTGCCACCACAAGCTGGTATTTTTCTTTTGTAGAGATGGCATCTCGACATGCTACCGAGGCTAGCCCTGAACACCTGGGCTCAAGCAATCCTTCTGCCTTGGTCACCTAAAGTGTTGGGATTACAGGCGAGAGCCACTGCGCCAAGCTCCTCACTGGTTTTAATACCACACTAGGGCATCTAGGCAGGTCTCAGGAAGTCAGCTTTCAACACAGAGGTCTTGTTTCAGACATGGCAAAGGACATTCTAATCAACTACCCTTCCCCTTAAAATATAAGCCTGAATATATGAAATTACTTTTTGTTTTTTTGAGACAGAGTCTTGCTCTGTCACCCAGGCTGGAATGTAGTGGCACGATCTTGGCTCACTACAACCTCTGCCTTCTGGGTTCAAGCAATTTTCCTTCCACAGCCTCCCTAGTAGCTAGGATTATAGGTACCTGCCACCACACTCAGCTAATTTTTGTATTTTAGTAGAGATGGAGTTTCACCATGTTGGGCAGGTTGCTCTCAAACTCCAAACCTCAAGCAATCCACCTGCCTCGGCCTCCCAAAGTGCTGGGATTACAGGCGTGAGCCACCACACCCGGCCCTATGAAACTACTTTTTGTATCTATAGTTTGGCATTGGGACAGTCACTAGCTCATCATTACCCAAAGATCAAAAGCTAATTAACTCATTACTTCAGAACTAATTACAAGAAAAGAGCCACAACTCATCCATAAACCAGACACCGTACAAAAGGCAAGTCACTTTTTATCTGCAGTGGGATCATGACGCCTCCTCCCTTGCAGGGTTTGTTAAATTAGAAGACTAGAGAATATAGGTAAAGCCCTTAACAAAAAGCTGGCATGCCTCTCTAACCTTTTATTGATTTTTTTTTTTTTTTTTTTTTTGAGACAGGGTCTCACTCTGTCACCCAGGCTGGAGTGCAGTGGCATGAACATGGCTTACTGAGCCTCAACCTCAAGTGATCCTTCCACCTCAGCCTCCCAAGTAGCTGGGACCACAGGCATATATACCATGCCTGGCTAATTTTTTTTTAACTTTTTGTAGAGACAAGATCTCGTCATGTCTCAAACTTCTGGGCTCCCAAAATGATGGGATTACAGCAGTGAGCCACCATGCCTGACCACCTCTGACCTTCTGATACCTAACCCTTCTCAGGGTCCCAGGTTTCAAGTTAGAGAAAAATACAGTTTAGCCCTGAATAGTGACTCTCAGAAGCACGGTGTCAGGACTGCAGCACTTTCTTACTTTGATAAGAAAGAGAACTACAGACCTGGTAGAATGAGAAATTTACCCAGTTCCTAAATATCACCAGACATGTAGGCTCTTGTGATTTTCCCTTAGGAAGGACAGGCAAACAACCATAGGTGTCAGGGGTGGTGGTCTTCTCTCTCATGAGTCCTGTCTACAAGAGGAGTTAACAGTCTGGTATCTGTTTAAAAAAATAATAAAATTAAAGAAAAAAAGAAAAAAAAAACAGTCTGGTGTCTGTTCCAGGGCCTGCCTTCCCTCAAGAGGTTAAATTTTCTCTTGGCTATAAATGCCAGCTTTTTAAATTACTCAACAGTCTGATCAAAGACTCTTTTTTTTGAGACAAAGTCTCACTCCATCACCCAGGCTGAAGTGCAGTGGGGCCATCTCAGCTCACTGCGACCTTTGCTTCCCCGGGTTCAAATTATTCTCCTGCCTCAGCCTGCCGAGTAGCTGGGATTACAAGTGCCTGCCACCACGCCCAGCTAATTTTTGCAGTTTTTTGCTTTTTTTTTTTTTTTGAGATGAAGTCTCACTCTGTTGCCCAATCTGGAGTGCAGTGGCACGATCTTGGCTCACTGAAACCTCCACTGACCAGGTTCAAGCAATTCTCCTGCCTCAGCCTCCCGCATAGCTGAAACTACAGGCACACACTACCATGCCAAGATTAATTTTTGTATTTTTAGCAGAGATGGTGGTTTCACTATGTTGGCCAAGCTGGTCTTGAACTCCTGACCTTGTAATCTACCCACCTCGGCCTACCAAAGTGCTGGGATTACAGGTGTGAGCCACCACGCCCAGACTAATTTTTGTAGTTTTTGGGAGATGGGATGTCACCATCTTGGCCAGGCTGGTCTTGAACTCCTCATCTCATGATCCACCCACCTTGGCCTCCCAAAGTGCTGGGATTATAGGCATGAGCCACTGCACCTGGACTGATCAAAAACTCTTGAGCATACATGGTAAAGCAGTATCATAAATGTTTTTTAAGATAAATAAGAAGCTGGCCGGGCGTGGTGGCTCACGCCTGTAAGCCAAGCACTTTGGAGGCCAAGGCGGGCGGATCACCTGAGGTTGGGAGTTCAAGACCAGCCTGACCAACGTGGTGAAATCCCATCTTTAAAAAAAAAAAAAAAAAAAAAAGATAAATAAGATGCTACAACCACAGTGCAGAAAGAAGAAAAAAAAAACAAGATAAATAAGAAGCAGGACATTAACTATATGTCCATATGCCCTTAGTGAATTTTCTCACATAGAATCTTCCAGACAGTGATCTTACAGCACATTCCAAGCCACTGGGCAGCTCTGATGTTTAGAGGTCACTCACTGTAACATCCTGGGTGAGCAACTTTGCTCACAACCACAATTTCCTAAAGAGAACCAGAAACAAGGCCTCAAGCACCACTATTCAACCACTCAGGTATATTCATTTTCCTAGGAAACAAACACTAGTCAGTGTCCAACAGAAAGCACCTGCAGACAGTGACGAGCAGGTGGGACAATTCACATTAACTCACTGTTCTGACGATGGGCTGTTGGCCTTCTACACAGCCGTACCAGTTTAGTAATTTATTCCAGGCCTCAGTGGGGACCAATACATAGTCCAATTCATCAATTAAGTGTTCTTTCAAGGTCTGACTCTCAGGATCTGAAAAAGAAAAAGAGCATGTAAGTCACTGCTCTTCACCCCAGAATGATGGTTTTACTCGATTTTTATGTATTTTTCAAAAAGAAGAAAATTATTTACAGAAATAGGTATGAAATTCCAAAATTCTGCTACTGGTCATTATACAGAGCAGACGTTTGTCTTTATTCAGGTTTTCTGAACATTTTATGAGGAACTTGTATTTCTTCTATAATTGGAGGGAGAGAAGAGGATAAAAAAAGAAAAACTCTTCAAGATCAAGATAATGGTCAAACAAATAAAAGAAAAAAGAAAAAAAAAGAAAAAACTCCAGGCCAGGCACAGTGGCTCATGCCAGTAATACCAGAACTTTGGGAGGCTAAGGTAGACAGATCACAAAGTAAGAAAATCAAGACCGGTCGTGTGCGGTGGCTCACGCCTGTAATCCCAGCACTTTGAGAGGCCAAGGTGAGTGAATCACCTGAGGTCAGGAGTTCGAGACCAGCCTGACCAACATGGAGAAACCCTGTCTCTATTTAGGAAAAAAAAAAAGAAAATCAAGACCATCCTGGCCAACACGGTGAAACCCAACCTCTATTAAAAATAAAAAAATTAGCTGAGTGTGGTGGCACGTGCCTGTAATCCCAGCTACTCAGGAGGCAAAGGCGGGAGAATCGCTTGAACCCAGGAGACAAAGGTTGCAGTGAGCTGAGATCATGCCATTGCAATCCAGCCTGGTGACAGAGCCAGACTGCATCTTAAATAAATAATAAATAAATATTGGGAGGCTGAAGCGAGTGGATCACAAGGTCAGGAGTTTGAGACCAGCCTGACCAAAATGGAGAAAACTCATCTCTACTAAAAATACAAAATTAGCTGGGCATGGTGGCGCATGCCTGTAATCCCAGCTACTCCAGAGGCTGAGGCAGGAGAATCAAGTGAACCCAGGAGGTGGAAGCTGCAGTGAGCCAAGATTGCACCATTGCCCTCCAGCCTGGGCAACAAGAGTGAAACTGCATCTCAAAAAAATAAAAATAAAATAAAATCTGTTGTTTAGGCCAGGCACGGTGACTCACACCTATAATCCCAGCACTCTAGGAGGTCAAGGTGGGAGAATCACTTGAGCTCACCTTGAGGAGTTCAAGACCAGCCTGGGCAATGTGACAAAACCCCATCGCTACAAAAAATGTAATAATTAGTCAGGTGTGGTGGCACCTGTAGTCCATTACTCAGGAGGCTGAGGTGGGCGGATCACCTGAGGTGGGGAGGTTAAGGTTGTAGTGAGCCATGATCGTGCTACTGCACTACAGCCTGGGTGACAGAGTGACACCTTTTCTCAAAAAAGAAAAAAAAACAAAAATAAAAAACTTTCTCTATATCAGCAATAAAGGTGTTTCACTCTCTTACCATTCACTTGTTCACTCGAGTAGCACTTTTTTTTTTTGAGACAGAGTATCTCAGAGCTCACTATAACCTCTGCCTCCCGGGTTCATGTGATTCTCCTGCCTCAGCCTCCCTAGTAGCTGGGATTACGGGCACATGTCACCACGCCCGCCTAATTTTTGCGTTTTTAGTAGAGACGGGGTTTTACCATGTTGACCAGGCTGGTCTCTAACTCCTGACCTAGTGATCCGCCCACCTCAGCCTCTCAAAGTGCTAGGATTACAGGTGTGCGCCACTGCCCCCAGCCTTTTTTTTTTTTTTTTGGAGTCTCACTTCTGTCACCCAGGCTAGAGTGCAGTGTCACAATCTCAGCTCACTGCAATGACCATTTCCTGGGTTCTTCCATCTCCCAGGCAACATGGCAAAACGCTGTCTCTACAAAAAAAAAAAAAAAAAAAAAAAAAGAGCCAGGCATGCTGGCAAGCACCTACAGTCCTAGCTACTCAAGAGGCTGAGGTGAGAGGATCACTTAACTCCAGGAGGTTTACATTTACATTCACAACCTGGCTAGCTGTATGGCACAAGAGGCCTAGCTTGGATTCCTCAACCACACCCAATCACTTCTAGCTTTGATTTGAAGTGAGAGATATGCAACTCTTCTTTTCACTTGAAGCCGATGTTAGGGTTACTAAGCAGCCTAATTTCAATATCATTGTGTGTCAGGCAATAGGAAAGCCTGAGGACAGGGAAAGAGATGGAATGGCTGGTTGGTGGAGCAGTGAGAATACACACAATAACTACCAATTAAGTTTGCTGTCTGATATGGGCTCCCTTCATGATGCCCCAAAACAATTACAATAGCAACATGAAAGATCCCTGATCACCACAAAAATAATAATAAAAAACTTTGAAGTATTGTGAGAATTACCAAAATGTGGTAACAGAGACATGAAGTACATGCTGTTGTAAAACCAACATTGACAGACTGTTCAAGGCAGGGTTTCCAAATATCTACATAATTTGTTAAAAACCCAGTATCTGCAACATATAATAAATCAAAACACAATAAACCCAGGTATACCTGAATTTAAAACCTTAAGAATTCTCAGTTTCATAAAAATGAGAAAAAAGACAGGGTACGATGGCTCACACCTGTAATCCCAGAACTTTGGGAGGCCGAGGCGGGAGGATCACCTGAGGTCAGCAGTTCGAGACCAGCCTGGCAAACATGGTAAAACTCAGTCTCTACTAAAAATACAAAAAATTAGCTGGGCATGGTAGCAGGCACCTGTAATCCCAGCTACCCAAGAGGTTGAGGCAGGAGAATTGCTTGAACCTGGGAGACAGAGGTTGCCTTGAGCCGAGGTAGCGCCACTGCACTCCAGCCTGGGCAACCAACCCTGTCTCAAAAAGTAAAAATAAAATAAAAATATCCAGGTTAGTATTAGGTATGCAGATCAAGTCTCATGCCTTGTCTGCCTTCCTGCTGCCCCTGATTCTTTTTTTTTTGAGATGGAGTCTCACTGGAGTGCAGTGGCACGATCTCGGTTCACTGCAACCTCCAACTCCTGGGTTCAAGCAATTCTGCCTCAGCCTCCCAAGCAGCTGGGATTACAGGTGCCCACTATCATGCCCAGCTACTTTTTGTATTTTTAGGAGGGACAGCGTTTCGCCATCTTGGCCAGGCTTTCTTGAACTCCTGACCCCGTGATCCACCGGCCTCGGCCTCCCAAAGTGCTGGGATTACAGGCATGAGCCACCACGCCCGGTCTTTTTTTTTTTCCCCTTGAGACAGTGTCATGCCTGTCGCCCAGGCTGGAGTGCAGCAGTGTGATCTCAGCTTACTGCAACCTCCACCTCTCAGGTTTAAGCGATTCTCCTGCCTCAGCCTCCTGAGTAGCTGGGATTTGTCATGGCACCCACCATGATACCCAGGTACTTTTTTGTATTTTAGTAAAGATGAGGTTTCACCATGTTGGCCAGGCTGGTCTCGAACTTCTGACCTCAGCTGATCCACCTACCTCAGCCTCCCAAAGTGCTGAGATTAAGGCATGAGCCACTGCACCCAGCACTGCCCTGATTTTTGACACACATGATAGATCACCTCTATTATGATTATAGAGAGGTCTGAAGTCAGGCAGAAGAAAGCCTGGGAAAAGCTGACTGTCATCTCGGTACATGTACAAGTGCAAGCAAAGGTCTAGTATGTTACATACCACTTTTCCCACAGTTCCCATTGGGAGCTGACTACAGTCATAACTCTGTCTACTGACCTTCAACCTCTCCTCACACTAGTACCATGAAAAAACAACCAACACAGAAATTCTTGATGAAAGTCCACAGTTTTACAATTTTTCCCACTGCAAAGGTAACAAAAAATTCTGGTTTTCCTTTGTTCTTTCGTTTTCAGAGATGAAGTTTTGCTCTTGTTACCCAGATTGGAGTGCAATGGTGCTATCTTGGCTCACCACAACCTCCGCCTTCCAGGTTCAAGCGATTCTCCTGCCTCAGCCTCCCAAGTAGCTGGGATCACAGGCATGCACCACCATGCCCAGCTAATTTTGTATTTTTAGTAAAGACAGGGTTTCTCTAGTTCAAGCCAGGCTGGTCTTGAATTCCCGACCTCAGGTGATCCACCCGCCTTGGCCTCCCAAAGTGCTGGGATTACAGGCATGAGCCACTGTGCCCAGCTCAAAAATTCTGGTTCTTAAATTTCAGATACAATTTCAAAATGACATCCCATTTCTTTCCATTCCATATAGTAACTTAAAATGTGAAATACCTAGAAGAACTAATTTGCAAAGAGAGAAAGTTAAAATGTTAGAAGGATGCTCTTGTCAGATACAGTTAATTTAGGTGGAAAAAAGTAGCTTAACTTCTCATTAAGGGTTTGCAAAGGCTTTTGCTAAAGATGCAAATTGAGGATTCTTGTTTCTAACACCTCACACTAGGAAAGTTCACAAGGTCCATTTTACAGATGCACATAACATCAGATCACTTGCCCAGGTAAATGTTTAGCTAGAAAGCAACATTTACTATACCTGAAAAGAGCCCAGAGTTGTCAATTGGGCCAGGAAATACGTTATGTTGACCCATACTGTACATGTCCCAGCTGTCAAAGCCCACATACTTCTTCCACTGCTTGAACCACCGGCTGTCAATAAGATACCTAGAAAGAGACAAAAATTTACTATAGCAGAAAAGCTGAGATTAAAAATTTTGCAGCTGCTTCCTTAATCTTTTTTATGGTCCTTCCACTTGGGGCATATGTAATCCTCACTAAAAAATACTCTCACAAGAGCAAGAGCAGGGCCCAGGCCCCACATGGCAGAGTCTGGCCCAGGATATGCATCCATTAAGTGAAATGATTGTTCAAAAAGTGAATAAAGGCCAGGCGCGGTGGCTCACGCTTGTAATCCAAGCACTTTGTAGGCCAAGGCGGGCGGATCACCTGAGGTCGGGAGTTCAAGACCAGCCTGACCAACATGGTGAAACCCCGTCTTTATTTAAAAAAAAAATTAAAAATAAAAAGTGAGTAAAAGAAAGAAAACAAGACGCTTCAAAATGCTCATTTAAATGGAGTCTTTTTTTTTTTTTGAGACGACGTTTTTGCTCTTGTTGTCTAGGCTGGAGTGCAGTGGTATGATCTCGCTCACTGCAACCTCTGCCTCCCAGGTTCAAGAAATGCTCCTGCCTCAGCCTACCAAGTAGCTGGGATTCCAGGCATGTGCCACCATGCCTAGCTAATTTTTTTGTATTTTTAGTAGAGACGGGGTTTCACCATGTTGGCCAGGCTGGTCTCAAACTCCTGACCTCAGTGATCCTCCTGCTTCAGCCTCCCAAAGAGCTGGGATTACAAGCATGAGCCACTGCGCCCAGCCTAAATGGAGTCTTTCTATAGGTAAAATCATGTTTGTTAATAAGTCATTAATTTCATAATGATCTTTATAGAGGTCCCTGTCCAAGCAGACAGTTTGGTTACACTGTTTTGCTTGACATAAACAACACTAAACTAATGTTCTTTCTGAGAATAGGTTAGAAACACTACTCTCTAGGCCGGGCGCAGTGGCTCACACCTGTAATCCCAGCACCTTGGGAGGCTAAAGTGGGCAGATCACAAGGTCAAGAGATCGAGACCATCCTGGCCAACATAGTGAAACCCCGTCTCTACTAAAAATACAAAAATTAGCTGGGCGTGATAGGGCACACCTGTAGTCCCAGCTACTCAGGAAGCTAAGGCAAGAGAATCACTTGAGCCCGGGAGGTGGAGGTTGCAGTGAACCAAGATCGCGTCACTGCACTCCAGCCTGGTGACAGAGCGAGACTCTGTCTCAAAAAAAAGAAAGAAAGAAAGAAAGAAAGAAACATCACCCACATTAGTCTTCCCTTAAGGGCCAAACAAGATCCAAAAATGTACACACAAGGCCAGGCGTGGTAGCTCACACTTGTAATCCCAGTAGTTTGGGAGGCTGACGATGGTTGACCACTTGAACTCAGGAGTTCAAGACCAGCCTGGGCAACATGGTGAAACCCCGTCTCTACTAAAAATACAAAAATTAGCTGGGCATGGTGGCACACTCCTGTAGTCCCAGCGCTGAGGCACAAGAATCACTTGAATCTGGAAGACAGAAGCTGCAGTGAGCTGAGATCACACCACTGCACTCCAGTAATAAAACACTGTTTCAAAATAAAAAGTATGTAATGTGTGTACATATATATACACATACACACATACATGTACATATAATAGTGCTTAGGTATGTTCATCTTGTCAAAAGCACTAAGTTGTGCTTCATATTCAACTCACCACTTTTGTACTTAAATGTAAGCAAATCTGATATTTTATTTATCTATCTATTTATTTATTTCCTTAGAGAGAGGGTCACCTAGGCTAGAGTGCAGTGGCATAATCATAGCTCTCTGTAGCTTCAAACTCCTGGGCTCAAGTGATCCTCCTGCCTTAGCCTCTGAGTAGCTGTGACTACAGGCACATATCACCATACCCAGCTAATTTATTTTTTATTTTTATTTTGTAGAGACTAGGTCTTGCTATGTTGCCCAGGCTGGTCTTCAACTCCTGGCCTCAAGTGATCCTCCCACCTCAGCCTCCCAAAGTGCTGGGATTACAGGCATGAGCCACTGCACGAGATTTGTTTATATATATATATATATTTTTTAACTTTTTTTTTTAAAGATGGGGTTTTACCATGATGGCCAGGCTGGTGTTGAACTCCTGACCTCAGGTGATCCACCCACCTCAGCCTCCCAAAGTGCTAGGATTACAGGCGTGAGCCATGGCGCCCAACCCTTGTTTATATTTTTAAAGTATCGTTAATGCTGTTTGACAATTAAAACAGAAAGAGGGGAAAAATCTCTGTGGGGGCAACAAAGCATCAACAATTATATTGGTGCATCCTTCAAATTGTATAACAAACGTGAGAAGTCAGGCAGCTTCCCAGACGTCACAAGGATCCATAAACACATCCATCTCTAAAATGTTATTTTTCTTCCAGTTCCCTTGAGCAACACCTTCCATACAATTTTACTGTGTGATTTTAGTGTATCTTAAATTTACTTTGCTTCTGCTGAGGAGCCCTATAGAGATTAACTTAAAAAGTACCTCTGCTTGCTCTGCCTTTCACAAACTGGCTAGCTCAAGGTGAATACATAAGCTGTATCTGTACTCCTCCTAAACCCAATTTTTCTATTCTCCCGCTCAATTCCTCTGCAGATGGTTTCTTAAAGATAGGTAACACTCAGTCATACTCAACGCAAAGTCTAGCCCCAGTTTTCTACTCCCACGCAATAATATCACCCAGGAATCTCTCCAGTAGTACAAAGTATTGTCTGTCCCTTCTACTAAACAATCTGTTAAGACTGCTCACAACTCAGCCTTGGTTTTCTAAATTCTGGACTCTTCATCTTCTATCTAGCTCCAGGACCTAGGCTATCCTCCTCTCCCACTCCGAGATACTGCTGCCACAAATGTTTTTGACATTTGCTACCAAAATAAGCTGGGGTTCTCAGACACTTTTTCAGCTTCTGACCTTGACATCTGTTGGCAGTTTACAAGTTACAAAGTATCTACTTCTGATATTCGCCTCAACCCACTGAGGGCAGTGAGCCAAATATTGCTATCCTGGTTTTAACAGGGAGGAATCAGGTCTGTGACAACTTCGTCCAAGATCACATGGCGAGTCCTCGATGATAAAGGGCTCTCCCCCACTCTCAGGGGCCCGCCAACACTCCCCTTCTCCAGATCCTTCCCCTTGGCCCCGCCAGGCCTGCCCCCTGGGGCTCCAAAACAGCAGACAAGACCCCGAGCCCTCGCCTGCGCTCTCGCAGAGCTGATCCTGGAGTTCTCCTGCGGGGCGGGTGTCAGGCTACTATTTCAGGGCCACTATATACCATACCCGCCCGGCCCCTACTCTGGCCGAGAAAGGGGGGCTGGCCTAAGGGCCTGACACTCCGCCCCTAGCTCCGCACAGGTGAGCCGGATGCTCACCACTGCGCCCCCGCGTTGGAGTGTGGTCCTCATTAAGGCTCCAAGCTCGGACTTTTGAGTCTCCGCATCCGGTCGCTCACCGCAGCCTCCACCTTCCGCCATCTCTTCCGCGGCCCCGGCCCAGCCGGCCCGGACATCCGCCCCGCGCCGGGCGTGCTATAGACCGCGCCCACGCACGCACGCACGCACGCGCGCCCGCCCCTGCCCCACGTCGCGCAGCGGCCTTCGGCTCCTGCAGCTGCTGTCTTTTTCCCCTCCCCCCTCGCGCCTTCTTCCTCAGCTGGAAACAGTGGCGCGGAAAGGCAGACGGGAGAGGGGTAGGCGGCGAGCAGCAGCCGCTACTTCCTCTCGCAGTGCCGGCCGCGCCTTGGCTGCCCGCTGTGCGGCCGTGGGGCTTCCCTTCCTCCGCTCAGGACGCCGTTACACTCCGAAGCTCTGTCCAGCCCGCCGATCTCAGGGAGTCAGACAGCAGGCCCCACGACCGGTCCGGCACCCTAACCCGGCCTTCGAGGTTATCCTGGTCCTAAATAAACGCACGCCAGGTGCGAGAAGCCCCGTAGCTAGGTCTCCTCATTCTCGCCCCTGCCATTCCGCTTTCAGCTGGAGGCCTTAGCCGAGTCGGCTGCCCAAACATGGGATCGGAGCTTCTGCTCCAGCGGCCCTACGGTGATTTCGGGAAGTGCCATGTGCACAGCGCCTTGGGACCAAGACTCAACGGTGTTCTGTAGTGATTAACAGTCGCCTTAAACAATCTGGACGCCAGAGCCACCTGGCCCACCACAGAATTCCGTCAGTTCTTCATACAGAGCTACTTGCCAAGCAGCCGCAGAGGGGCGATAGCAACGGGGGAAGGAGAAGTACTCCACATTGGGTACTCAAGCATCTTAGTTCCTTGAACTAGATACAACGTCCTGAACACTGTTTGCCAGTGGACTCGCTCACACAAACACACAGCCCTCCTCCTGGAGGGAGAAATAAATCCAGAGGAAAGAGGAAGTCAGACAGTTGGCCTAGATGAGTCTCCATTCACTCTCTTAACAGTTCTTGACCTCAGAGAAAAGTAAGACCTAGTTCCTGTCCTCATACAATCTAGTAGAGGAGAAGAGATGTTTCGGAAATAACCTCAGTGCCTAGCAGTATGTGGTAAGTGCCATTAAAGGGAGTGAACCAGGCCGGGTGCAGTGGTTCAAGCCTGTAATTCCAGCACTTTGGTAGGCTGAGGCGGGAGGAATGCTTGAGCCCAGTTCGAAACCAACCTCGGCAACATGGCGAAATCCCGTCTCTACAAGAAATACAAAAATTAGCCGGGCGGTGGCGTGCATCTGTGGTCCCAGCTACTCCGGAGGGTGAGGTGGTAGGATCGCTTGAGCCCTTGTGGTTGAGGTTGCAGTGAGCCGGGGGTGGCGCCACTACATTGGCAAAGTGAGACTCTGTCTCAAAAAAAAGTAAACAATACAAATAAAGGGTGTGAACTGGCCAGGCGCGGTGGCTCACGCCTGTAATCTCAGCACTTTGGGAGGCCAAGGTGGATGGATCACCTGTGGTCAGGAGTTCGAGACCAACCTGACCAACATGGGGAAACCCAGTGTCTACTAAAAATACAAAATTAGCCGGGGGGGTGGGGGGGGGGATCACGAGGTCAGAAGTTCAAGAAAAGCATGGCCAATATGGTGAAACCCTGTCTCTACTAAAAATACAAAAAAAAAAAAAATTAGCATGATGGCGTGCACCTATAGTCCCAGCTACCTGGGAGGCTGAGACAGAAGAATCGCTTGAACCGGGGGAGGCAGAGGTTACAGTAAGCCCAGATCATGCCACTGTACTCCAGCCTGGGCCACAGAGCAAGACTCTGTCTCAAAAAAAAAAAAAAAAAAAAAAAAGGTTGTAGAATGCCGGGCACAACCCCCTCTCATAGGAAGCCTTTGACTTGAGTAGCATTATTTGAGTGTGCTATTGAAAAAAAAATGCTGGCAGAATAAAGATGAGTATGCATGTTACAGGAGTGGAGACTAAATGGATCAGAAGAGAATTTCTGGAACAGGCAGGACAGGATCAGAGAATGGGGATTAGGCCAGTTGAGCCAGGCACAACAGCCTAAGGGGACCTAAAGCTAGAAAGGAGGCCAGAAAGAATATATTCTGCCTTAAAAGGCAGGCAGGCTTTGTAGGAAGTTTTGGAGCAGAGACAAAATGGCTGAGGGTGCTTCATACCCACAGTGGTGTAACTTAGACACAGAACCATTAGGAACCTCTCACTCTGGAGGTGGCTGTGAGGGAGAAGAGGAGAAACACATGAGCCTTGTCTGTTTTATTATTTTTCTATCCTATTCCTGTTGAAAAGATGAGCTATATTTTGTGTCAGGGGTGAAGGAAGGGAAACTGGCCCAGTGAAAATATGGTAGGTAATTTGAACAGATTTACTATTTTTATGTTGGGTTTGGCTAATTTAAGTTAATTTGTACTCCCTGGGGCATCCATCACACGCCATCTGATAATGAAGGCCTCTTGGCAGTTGGGTAGATAAAAGGGGAAAGTAAATGTGGAATTAAAACTGCCTTAAATAACCACATAGCAATTAATCCCCTGTAGATAAGAGTTACCACCACATAATGATTCTACATCTGCAGAGCCAACCCTGACAAGTCCTCTTCTATGAAAGTGCTTTGAAACTTTTTTTTTTTTCTGAGATGGAGTCTTGCTCTGTCCCCCAGGCTGGAGTGCAGTGGTGTGATCTCAGCTCACTGCAACCACCACCTCCCGGATTCAAGCAATTCTCCTGCCTCCACCTCCTGAGTAGCTAGGATTACCGGCATGTACCACCACGGCCGGCTAATTTTTGTATTTTTAGTAGAGATGGGGGTTTCACTGTGTTGGTCAGGCTGGTCTCAAACTCCGAACTCAGGTGATCCACCCACCTCAGCCTCCCAAAGTACTGGGATTATAGGCATGAGCCACCACACCCTGCTGAAACTCTTAAAAATGTTATCAAACAAGAAACACTACCTTTAGTCCTGCTTTTTATGGAAAATGAAAGTTGGTTACTGATATCACTTCAGAATCTACATTACAGGGTGTCTGCTTCCCTCTTCTTTTTTTTAGCAATTTCTCCTATACCATTTATGGCAGTCTTGAGGAGGACAAGTAGGACAAGTCCTCAGCACCACCTGAAAAGGGGACAAAACCTAATTATCAAAATGAAAAATTTGGAAAATATTTTAAATCAGGAATTGAGTGCTTTTAATAGCTATGAAAATAGTGCACTAATTATTGGTAATTCCTTAAAAATTAATATTAGGATTACAAAGTATTCTTGATATCTGGGTATTTGGAGAAAAAAAGAAAAAAATAAAAGATTACAAAGTGCAAGTAGTTGAAATGTGAAGAATAAAGTGAACTCCATAGTTCAAAGATCAACTTTTTTTTTTTTTTCTGAGACAAGAGTCTTTGTTGCCCAGGCTGGAGTGCAGTGGTATAATCATGGCTCACTTGCAGCCTCGACCTCTTGGGCTCAAGTGATCCTCCTAACTCACCCTCCCAAATAGCTGGGACTACTGGTCTCTGTCACCATGCCCAGCTAATTTTTGTATTTTCAATAGAAATGGAATTTCACCATGTTGCCCAGGCTGGTCTTGAACTCCTAGCCTCAAGTGATACTCCCTTTCTTGGCCTGCCAAGTGCTAGGATTCCAGGGATGGGCTACGGCGCCTGGACTACAAGGTCACTTTATTTCCAAAGTCTTTAAACTTTGTTAGCGAGTTTGTTTGATTTAAGTGGTGGGGGTGACCAGGCACAGTGGCTCATGCCTGTAATCCCAGCCCTTTGGGAGGCTGAGTCAGGCAGATCATGAGGTCAGGAGGTCGAGACCAGCCTGACCAACATGGTGAAACCCCATCTCTACTAAAAATACAAAAGTTAGCCAGGTGTGGTGGCATGCACCTATAATCCCAGCTATTCAGGAGGCTGAGGCAGGAGAATTGCTTGAACCTAAGAGGTGGAGGTTGCAGTGAGCTGGGATCGCACACCATGGCACTCCATCCTGGGCAGCAAGAGCGAAACTGTCTCAAAAAAATAAAAAAATAAATGGTGGAGTTTTTTGTTTGTTTTTGAGACAAGGTCTTATTCTGTCACCCCTGCTGGAGTGCAGTGGCACAGTCTGGGCTCACTGCAATTTCTGCTCTGCCCCCGAGGGCTCAAGCGCTCTGCCTACCTCTGCCTCTCAAAGTGCTGAGATTACAAGTATGAGCTACTGCACTGAGCCGTTTTTTGTTTTGTTTTGCTTTTTGAGACAGAGTCACTCTGTGGCCCAGGCTGGAGTACAGCGGCACGATCTTGGCTCACTGCAACCTCCACCTCCTGGGTTCAAGCAATTCTCCTGCCACAGCCTCACAGATAGCTGGGATTACAGGTGAGCACCACCATGCCTGGCTAATCTGCATGCGTATGTGTGTGTGTGTGTCGTGTGTGCGCGCGCGTGTGTGTGTGTGTGTGTTTCGAGACTGAGTCTCACTCTGTTGCCCAGGTTGGAGTTCAGTGGCGCCATCTCAGCTCACTGCAACCTCTGCCTCCTGGGTTCAAGTGATTCTTCTGCCATAGCCTCCCCAGTAGTTGGGACTACAGAACCATGCCACCATGCCCAGGTAATTTTTTTTGTATTTTTAATAGAGACAGGGTTTCACCATGTTAGCCAGGATGGTCTCAATCTACTGACCTCGTGATCTGCCCGCCTTAGCCCCCAAAGTGTTGGGATTACAGGCATGAGCCACTGCGCCCAGCCATTTTTGTGTTTTTAGTAGAGACTGAGTTTCACCAGGTTGGCTAGGCTGGTCTCAACTTCCTGACTTCAAGTGACCCACCCACCTCAGCCTACCAAAGTGCTGGGATTGCAGGCACGAGCCCCGTTTTGTTTGTTTGTTTGGGTTTTTTTTAGACACAGGGTCTCACTCTCTCACCTAGGATGGAGTACAGTGGTGTGATCTCAGCTCACTGCAATCTCTGCCTCCCGGGTTCAAGCAATTCTCCTGCCGCAGCCTCCGGAGTAGCTGGGACTACAGGTGCACACCACCATGCCTGGCTAATTTTTTGTATTTTTCTTTTTTTTTAGAGTCTCACTCTGTCACCAGGTGCCAGCTGGAGTGCAGTGGCGTGATCTCGGCCCACTGCAACCTCCGCCTCCCAGGTTTAAGTGATTCTCCTGCCTCAGCCTCCCGAGTAGCTGGTATTACTGCCATGCACCACCATGCCCGGCGGATTTTGTATTTTTAGTAGAGGCGGGGTTTTTCCATGTTGATCAGGCTGGTCTTGAACTCCCAACCTCAGGTGACCCACCTCAGCCTCCCAAAGTGCCGGGATTGCAGGTGTGAGCCACTGCACCTGGCCAGTTTTTTGTATTTTTAGTAGAAACTGGGTTTCACCATGTTGCCCAGGCTGGCCATGAACTCCTGAGCTCAGGCAGTCCTCCCACCTCGGCCTCTCAAAGTGCTAGGTTACAGGTGTGAGCCACCACACCTGGCCCGTATTTTTTTAAATTAATTTATGTTTATTTATTTATTTATTTTTAGACGGAGTCTTTTTTTTTTTTTTTTTTTTAACAAGCCAAGACGATTTTATTACATAAATTAACCCATTTATTACAGGCCAGTGATGTCTCAAAGAGTAGAGGAGCGTCTACTGGTCTTTCAATTCCTTCAGTCTTCTGATGGCGGACTTTACCGTGACAGCAGAAGTGGTATTGTACGTCCAGGCACCGCCAGCCACTGTCTTCATGCAGGAACCACAATGCCAGATCCCCACAGCTCGTCTCTTCATCTTGGTTTTGCCACAGAAAGAGCAAGTGTACTTGGCATGCTGGCTGATTTCAATTTTCTTCACCATTTTCCGGAGGGAGGCCCCATAGCGGGTCCCGTATTTACCGACGATCCCAACTTTCTTGGTACGTTTGGCCATGTTCCCGGTCCGAACCCAGAGAGCTTTTAGACGGAGTCTTACTCTGTGACCCAGGCTAGAATTCAGTGGTGCGATCTTGGTTCACTAAAACCTCCACCTCCCGGGTTCAAGCAGTTTCTCCTGCCTCAGCCTCCTGAGTAGCTGGGATTACAGGTGTGTGCCACAATACCCGGCTAAATTTTGTATTTTTAGTAGACGGAGTTTCACCATGTTTGTCAGGCTGGTCTCAAACTCCTGACCTCATGATCCACCCACCTCAGCCTCCCAAAGTGCTGGATTTGCAGGCATGAGCTACTGCGCCTGGCTGGCCTGCCTAATTTTTGTGTTTTTAGTGGAGACGGGGGTTTCACCATGTTGGCCAGGCTGGTGTTGAACTCCTGACCTTATGATCCGCTCACCTCAGCCTCCCAAAGTACTAGATTACAGGAGTGAGCCACTGCTCCCGGCCTGTTTATGTGTTTTTTTAAAAAGAGACAGTCTTGCTATGTTGTCCAGGCTGGACTTGAATTCCTGAGCTCCAGTGATCTTCCCACTTCAGCCTCCCAAAGTGGTGGGATTACAGGTTTGAGCCACTGTGCCCAGCCAAATGTATTTTTTTTTAATTGAGGCTGGGTTCGGTGGTATCACACCAATAATCTTACTACTTTGGGAGGCC
This sequence comes from Ateles fusciceps, assembly GCA_036589455.1. NCBI lineage: Eukaryota > Metazoa > Chordata > Mammalia > Primates > Atelidae > Ateles > Ateles fusciceps. The sequence continues at coordinate 28,843,004 of JAZHEH010000562.1, read as the reverse complement.
AGGCATTTGAGACCAGACTGGGCAACAAAGCAAGACCCGGTCTCTACAAAAAATAAAACAGAGCCAGGCGCTGTGACTCATGCCGGTAATCCCAGCACTTTGGGAGGCAAAGGCAGGTGGATAACTTGAGGTCAGGAGTTTGAGATGAGCCTGGCCAATATGGTGAAACCCTATCTCTACTAAAAATACAAAATTAGCCAAGCATGGTGGTGGGCACGCATAATCCCAGTTACTTGGGAGGCCAGGGCAAGATAATTGCTTGAACTTGGGAGGTGTAAGTTGCAGTGACCCAAGATAATGCCACTACACTCCAGCCTGGGTGACAGAGTGTGACTTTGTCTTAAAAAAAAAAACAAAATTGGGCCGGGCGCGGTGGCTCACGCCTATAATCCCAGCACTTTGGGAGGCCGAGGCGGGTGGATCACTAGGTCAAGAGAACGAGACCATCCTGGTCAACATAGTGAAACCCCATCTCTACAAAAAATACAAAAATTAGCTGGGCATGGTGGTGCGCGCCTGTAGTCCCAGCTACTTGGGAGGCTGAGGAAGGAGAATTGCTTGAATCCAGGAGACAGAGGTTGGGGTGAGCCGAGATTGCGCCATTGCACTCCAGCCTGGGTAACAAGAGCGAAACTCCGTCTCAAAAAAAAAAAAAAAAAATTGGCTGGGCTCAGTGGCTCATGCCTGTAATCTCAGCACTCTGGGAGGCTAAGGTGGGCAAATCATGAGGTTAGGAATTCAAAGACCAGCCTGACCAACATGGTGAAATCTTGTCTCTACTAAAAATACAAAAATTAGCTTAGCTTGGTGGTGCGCACCTGTAATTCCAGCTACTCAGGAGGCTGAGGCAGGAGAATCGCTTGAACCCAGGAGGCGGAGGTTGCAGTGAGCCAATATCACACCACTGCTTTCCAGCCTAGGCGACAGAGCAAGACTCCACATCCAAAAAAAAATTTTTTTTTTAATTTTAAAATTAAAACAATTAGCCTGGCATGGTGATGTGCACCTGTAACGCAGCTATTAAGTAGGCTAAGGTGGGTGGATCTTTTGAGCCCAGGAGTTTGAAGATGAAGACAGCTGTGATCCTGTAATCATGCCACTGCAGTCCAGCTTGGGTGACAGAGCTGGGTGACACCCAGCTTGGGTGTCTCAAAAATAAAACAAAAAAGAGAACTGGAAACAATGAACATCTGCCTGCTGTGTTCCTGTTGTGGTAGTGAACCAGGGACTTGGGAGGAAATGACAAGGGTGAGTGATTCAGCTCAGGAAACATCTTGGCCTCAGAGCTGTGTTCTATGTTGAACCACTTTATCCTAGAGAGAATTATAGGTGCAGTAGGACACCAAGATCCCAGAAGTGGACGATCCACCCATTACCAGAGGACCTTGGGCTACAAGAACAGAAGAGAAAGCAGGAAGGGAACTGGAGGAAAACCTGGCTTATTGGTCACATACTGCTTGATCTTGGACTGTGATGTCTAATTAAAGATTCATAATGTCAGGCCTGGTGCAGTGGCTCACACCTGTAATCTCAGCACTTTGAGAGGCTGAGGTGGGTAGATCACCTGAGGTCAGGAGTTCGCGACCAGCGTGACCAACATGGTAAAACCCTGTCTCTACTGAGAATACAAAATTAGCTGGACATGGCGGTGCATGCCTGTAGTCCCAGCTACTTGGGAGGCTGAGGCAGGAGAATCGCTTGAACCCAGGAGGCGGAGGTTGCAGTGAGTCGAGATGTGCCACTGTACTCTAGCCTGGGCAACAAGAGTGAAACTGTCCCAAAAAAGATTCATAATGTCTGGCTGTGTAAACTTTAAGCTTTATTTGATTCCAAATCATAAGGTTTTTGTCTTAGCTCCTACTACAGCTTTCTTTACACCTGACAGGACTTACCTCTCCCGATTACCCTTGGTCCTCACTTGATCAGCACTAACAGAGCACACATGGCAGTATTCACAAATATTGGACATACTTTAATTGGAGGTGGCAGCAGGGGGAGAAATATTTTTGATTCCTTCTCACCTGTGCCTCCTTAACCTGCCCAGGGGACTGTGAAAAGAAAAAAGACTCTAGAAATACACTTTAGAAGAGTTAAAAGTCTCCTCAGTGATTTCTAACCTCTGTTATGTAAGGATTAGGTTACTGCGGAAGATAAGCGAGGCAAAAAACTGAACAAGTCAAGTCTCACAGAGAGGAAGTGGGATCATTTTTTTTACACAGGGGAGTTGTGCCAATGGACAGATTCCATTCTGGTTATGCCACTGTGTTGGTGGCCAGCCCACTTTAGGCAGAGAGGGTGTGGCAGCCTGGGCCCAGGTGCTGCCAGTGTCTTGTCTTCCTTTTCTAATTCTATTGCCATCACAGTCTTAACCATCAATCAGTATTGAGATGTTAATTTGCATGTATCATTTGCCCTTTGCACAGTGCAAATTCTCAATAGGCATTTCTTGCTCAAGTGGAAGAAAGAATTATCCAGCTATATTTCTTAACTGGACTAATAGTACTTGAGTATCTATTATGTGCTCATGGTCCCTACCTTCCAGGGGTTCACAGTGTGGTTAGGGATGGAGGATCATTACATATGTAATACAGTATTGTATGTTATGTGATAAAAGTGTCACAAGAATATAGAGAGTCATGCTTGCAGATACTTCTCTGGGAAGGAAACTTAAACAACTAGTGTAGGAAGCAAAGGCATACTTAATGTTCCCTTTTGCCTTTGGGGGTATATGATGCGGTCCACAAAGGATGCTCAGGAGACCAGGACATTTTTTTTTTTTGAGACGGAGTTTTGCTCTTGTAACCCAGGCTGGAGTACAGTGGCGCGATCTCGGCTCACCGCAACCTCCGCCTGCTGGGTTCAAGCAATTCTACTGCCTCAGTCTCCCGAGTAGCTGGGACTACAGGCGCGCGCCACCATGCCCAACTAATTTTTGTATTTTTAGTAGAGACTGGGTTTTACCATGTTGACCAGGATGCTCTCGATCTCTTGACCTCGTGATCCACCCGCCTCGGCCTCCCAAAGTGCTGGGATTATAGGTGTGAGCCACCAGGCACGACCAGACTTTATTTATTTTTATTTTTATTTTTTTGTGACAGAGTCTCACTTGGAGTACAGTGGCGTGATGTGGGCTCACTGCAACCTCCACCTCCCAGGTTCAAGCAATTCTCATGCCTCAGCCTCCCCAGTAGATGGGACTACAGGCCCATGTTACCACACCAGGCTAATTTTGTTTGTATTTTTTGTAGAGACATGGTTTTGCTGAGCCAGGCACAGTGGCTCACACCTGTAATCCCAGCACTTTGGGAGGCTGAGGTGGGTGGATCACCTGAGGTCAGGAGTTTGAGACCAGCCTGACCAACATGGTGAAACCCCGTCTCTACTAAAAAATACAAAAAATGCCGGGCGTGGTGGCTCACGCCTGTAATCCAAGCACTTTGGAGGCCAAGGTGGGTGAATCACCTGAGGTCGGGAGTTCAAGACCAGCCTGACCAACATGGTGAAACCCCGTCTTCAAAAAAAAAAAAAAAATACAAAAAATTAGCCAGGCGTGATGGCAGACGCCTGTAATCCCAGCTACTCAGGAGCCTGAGGCAGGAGAATCACTTGAACCTGGGAGGCAGAGGTTGCAGTGAGCCAAGATCGCGCCATTGCACTCCAGCCTGAGCAAGAGATTGAAACTCTGTCTCAAAAAAACAAAAAAAAGGCCAGGCTTGGTGGCTCATGCCTGTAATCCCAGCACTTTGGGAGGCCAAGGCAGATGGATCACCTGAGATCAGGAGTTTGAGAGCAGCGTGGCCAACATTGTGAAACCCCATCTCTACCAAAAATAGAAAAAATGAGCCAGATGTTGTGGCAGGCACCTGTAATCCCAGCTACTCGGGAGACTGAGGCAGGAGAATCACTTGAACCCAGGAGGCAGAGGTTGCAGTGAGCGGAGATCATACCATCGCACTCCAGCCTGGACAACAAGAGTGAAACTCTGTCTCAAAATTTGAAAAAAAGAAAGAGAAAAAGAGATGTAGTTTTGCTGTGTTGGCCTGTCTGGTCTTGAACTCCTGACCTCAGGTGATCCACCCCACTCAGCCTCCCAAAGTGCTGGAATTATAGGCATGAGCCACCACACCCAGCCTGAGACCAGGACTTTAGATTCACACACACACAGTCACATGCTGGGAACAAAGGAGACCTGGGTAACAGGTGCTTCTGCTGCAGGAAAATTCAGACTCCCTTCACTTGCCTCCCTATGAAGCCACATGGTCTTCAGAACTATAGGACACCACTGAGGGTAGTCCAAATTCCTGGACTCTAGGAATTTGGATTAAGTGGTCTTGCTTTGTGGTCTCCTATACTGGTCTGGAGGGCCACAACTACACTGGACTTGTGAGGGGCACTAAGAGTGGGTCTCCTGGGTCTTCCAGGAGCCTCTGCATCTCTTCACAGCCAAGATCAGGTCACCTGCCCTTACCTTTACAACAGGTAAGGCTGGCTAGGAAAACATTCTGCCAGCCAGTTAGAGGCAACAGCTTGCCTAGCAGCCTGCCTGGCACACCACTGTCATGGCATGCCAATCTCAATGCTTCTAGATGCAACTAACAGAATCCCCAGCAGCAATTGGCCCACCTATTTAGTGGTTCTTGTTTTTTCACATGATACCTCTGGAGTTGAGTTCTTCTTGGGAAGGTCAAGGCTGAAGGATATCAGTTTGTTTCTCTTGGGCCTTCTAGTTCTTTGCCTTCAAAGCTCCAAGGTGGCTACCTTGCTCCCAGAATTCGAGATACTCTCAACAACACCCACCAGTGAGAAGGGAGAGAGGAACCTTCCCTTCTCCTGTTGCCTGGGATCATGGGAGCATTTCCAGAAGCCTCTGCATCTCTTTGCAGCCAAGATTAGGTCACCTGCCCCTAACTTTACAGCAGGAAAGTAGATTCTGCCAGCCAGCTAGGAGGAAGGACTTGGGAATGGCAGTTGAGTAGATACCAGCAATGTCTCTGACCTGTTGTACACAGCCTCAGAGAGGAAGTGAGAATTATGCCATTTCAGGGCCAAGGGCTATGAGACCTCATTCCTTGGACAAGGACTTCTGTCATTTGTGCTCCTCAGCTCCCAATCAGTGTCTGATGTGAGGCAGATACCCATTAATTTCTGTGGCTGGCTGGAGCTGGGCTTTATTTTAGTGCCCTCCCAGGTGTGTCACACCTGTATGTGAATGTATACTCTCCCCACTTATTTGTTGAGTGCAATAACAAAAACATGTCAATCCAGAGTACTGTGATAGGGATCATGGCCTGCTCTTTATAAACCTGTGCTGTGTTTTCTTGAGAAAATCTTTTTTTTTTTTTTTTTTTTTTTTTTTGTTGAGACAGGGTTTCACTCTGTCGCCCAGGCTGGAGGGCAGTGGCACGATCTCGGCTCACTGCAACCTCTGCCTCCAGGGTTCAAGCGGTTCTCCCACCTCTGCCTCCCAAATACCTGGGACTACAGGCTCACGCCACCACACCCGGCTAATTTTATTTTTGATAAATCAGTCTCATTCTGTCACCTAGGCTGGAGTACAGTGGCACAATCTTGGCTTCTGCAACCTTCATCTCCCAGGTTCAAGCAATTCTCCTGCCTCAGCCTCCCAAGTAGCTGGGATTACAGGAGTGTACCACCATGCCCAGCTAATTTTTGTATTCTTAGTAGAGCTGGGGTTTCACCATGTTGGCCAGGCTGGTCTCAAACTCCTTACCTTAAACGATCTACCCTCCTCACATTCAGCTAATTTTTGTAATTTTTTGTAGAAACAAGGTTTCACTATGTTGGCCAGGCTGGGTTTTTTGTTGTTGTTATTTCTTTGTTTGTTTTGAGACAGCTTAGGCTGGAGTCACACAGGCTGGAGTGGAGCAGCACAATCTCAGCTCATTGTAACCTTGACCCTCTGGGTTCAAGTGATCCTGCTACCTCAACCTCCTGAGTAGATAGGACTACAGGTGCATGCAACCATGCCTGGCCCCTTGGAGAAATCTTTAGCCAGTATTTTTTACTCTTTCTTATCCAAAAGTTAAAATGTAAGAGATTTATTAGATTTATAATGCCAGGCATGCATTTTTGAAAATAAACTTGTTTTATTTATTTTGAGACAGGGTCTCACTCTGTCTCCCAGGCTGGCGTACAGTGGCACAGTCATGGTTCACTGCAGCCTCAACCTCCTGGGCTCAAGCAATCCTCCCACCTCAGCTGCCCAAGTAAGTAGCTGGGACCACAGTCATGTGTCACCAAGCTTGGCTCTATTTTTTTTTTTTTTGAGACAGAGTCTTGCTTTGTCACCCAGGCTGTAGTCCAGTGGCGCAATCTCGGCTCACTACAACCTCCGCCTCCTGGGTTCAAGCAATTCTTCTGCCTCAGCCTCCCAAGCAGCTGGTACTACAGATGTGTGCCACCATGCCCGGCTTTTTGTATTTTTAATAGAGACGGGTTTTCACCATATTGGCCAGGCTGGTCTCAAACTCCTGACCTCGTAATCCACCCACCTCAGCCTCCCCAAGTGTTGAGATTACAGGTGTGAGCCACCATACCCAGCCAGTACATTTTTTGTAGAAACGGGGTTTCGTCATGTTGCCCAAGCTGTTTTCAAATTCCTGAGCTCAATCTGCCCACCTTAGCCTCCCAAAGTGCTTGGATTATAGGCATGAGCCACTGTACCCAGTCTGAAAATAAACTTGTTTTAAATGTTGTTTATAGGACTACATTGAATCAGACTAAGGAAGTCATTTGATCAACTGCTAATTGTGCAAGAAATGCCTGACCTAATTTTATCAGATTTAATGTTTGAAAAAAAAAAAGAACCGCAAAGCAGCCCTTCTGCAAGAATTGCTAAAATGAAAGTTTCTGAACCTGGGTCAGTGGCCTAAATGCTGTATGTGTTTTCTGTGCAAAAAAATGCTCTGCAGCCATTTCTGCCTAAAGCCAGGACTTCACACAGCTGAATGTCATTTTACTGTTTAACTTGTTCATTTGAGCTGCTGATTCACAAGGGGGTGGGGTGGGTACTGGTCAGAGCAATAGCAGTTGCATGGATGTGTATGTGTGAGAGTGTGTGTGTCTGTGTGTGTTGGGGGAAGATAGTGAAGTCTTTTTTTTTTTTTTTGGAGACGGAGTTTCACTCTTGTTGCCCAGACTGGAGTGCAATGGTGCAATCTTGGCTCACTGCAACCTCTGCCTCCCAGGTTCAAGTAATTCTCCCACCTCAGCCTACCGAGTAGCTGGGATTACAGGCATACGCCACCATACCTGGCTAATTTTGTATTTTTAGTAGAGACAGGGTTTCTCCATGTTGGCCAAGCTGGTCTTGAACTCCAGACCTCAGGTGATCCCCCCCTTCTTGGCCTCCCAAAGTGCAGGGATTACAGGTGTGAACCACCTTGCCCACCCAATAGTGAAGTCTTAACTGGCTTTACTTTGAATCTTCCTGGAGAAGAGAGAGTTAGAAAGGACTGGCCACTAAAAATACAAGAAAATTAGCTGGGCATGGTGGTGGGCGCCTGTAGTCCCAGGTACTTGGGAGGCTGAGGCTAGAGAATCGCTTGAACCCAGGAGGTGGAGGCTGCAGTGAGCTGAGATAGCACCACTGCACTCCAGCCTGGGCAACAGAGCGACACTCCCTCTCAAAAAAAAAAAAAAAAAAGGACTTCTAGTTGAGGGAGGAGGTAGACAACTTGAAGTCTGAGGAGGAATGTTCCCCAGCCAGGATCAGGCATACTAGGAGTTCAGAAGTTCCCTTTACTGAAACTGAGTAATTTCAGGGGAAACCAAAAAAAGTTCCCTTTACTGGTAGCCCAAGGCATAAACTCACCGGGGTGGGGGTGGCACAGGGCAAGGAGGGCTGAATAACCAGGCATCTTGGAGGGAAGAAGTTTGAATCTGTTTGGAAAGTTCTGGGTTCCCATCCTGGTAGCCTAACTAGAGAGTGTGGCCTAGCCCACACTGACCCTGTACAGGAAAGGGGAGACTTGAAGTGGGATGTCTCTTCTCACAGGTCCAGTTCGTAGAACACTGAGTAGGACCCTAGGTCCCTAGACATTCCAATTCAGCACCTCTGGAGGTGGGCCATGGAACATGTTTTCACAAGTACCTGGGTGACTCCTGGGCACTGTGTATTCATCGCCTAGAATAGGACCTGGTACCTCCTAGACACATGACTTTCTAGCTTTGGTTCTAGCTGCCCCCTGAGACTGCATTCAGTCCAGAAGCATGGGTCACAGCTAACTATTCTTTAGGAATGCTCCTTGCTCCAACCTTGTTCCTCCCCCAGCTATTTCTCTCTGCCACCTAATCTCGGAGGATTGTGAATCTATAGGCCTCAGGCCCAGGTCCCCTAATCTTTTTCTTGCCACTTTCCCTAGGTGACTTCATCCTCCCCAGTGCTACTGCTCCCTTGGCTAGACCACTGTCTTTATTTAATTTTTTTTTTTTTTTTAAGATGGGGTTTCACCATGATGGCCAGGCTGGTCTTGAACTCCTGACCTCAGGTGATCCACCCACCTCGGCCTCCCAAAGTGCTAGGATTACAGGGGTGAGCCACCGCGCCCGGCAGTTTTTTTTTTGTTTGTTTGTTTTTAAAAGATGGGGTTTCACCATGATGGCCAGGCTGGTCTTGAACTCTTGACCTCAGGTGATCCACCCACCTCGGCCTCCCAAAGTGCTAGGATTACAGGCGTGAGCCACCGCGCCCGGCCAGACCACTGCCTTTAACCATTCTTTTCTTGTAAGCCTCTTGTAACTGCCTGCCCCAGATACCTCTGTCTGGATATCTAATGCAGTACATCTGAATCTGAACACATCCACCTACCCCCCAAAACCTGCTCCTCCTGTTGCATTCTCAGTTAATAATGCCACCTTCCCATCTCAGGCTCTCACACACTATACTCTCTGCCTGCCCACCTGCCATCTGTTTATTCCTTAACCAACTGCTTCTTGACCTCTTTTCAGTCTGTCACTTTTTTTGTTTTTTGAGATGCAGTCTCGCTCTGCTACCCAGGCTGGAGTGCAGTGGCATGATCTCGGCTCGTGCAACCTCAGCCTCTCGGGTTCAAGCGAATTCTCCTGCCTCAGCCTCTTGAGTAGCTGGGATTACAGGCACCCACCACCATGCCTCGCTAGTTTTTTAGTAGAGATGGGGGTTTCACGATGTTGGTCAGGCTGGTCTCCAACTCCTAGCCTCAAGTGATCTGCCCACCTCAGATTACTTGGGATTATAAAGTGCTGGGATTATAGGCATAAGCCACTGCAATCAGCCACTCAGGAGTCTTCATTCCATCTGTGAATGACTAATCTGCCCCCCCCCAGAGGTTAACAGTCTAGGAGAGGGACTGGGGCTAGCCATCAAAGGGCCCAGCATATATATTGGTCTATTAATATAAAAACATTCCACTCTGGCCTGGCACAGTGGCTCACGCCTGTAATCCCAGAACTTTGCAAGGCCTAGGCGGGCAGATCACCTGAGGTCAGGAGTTCAAGACCAGCTTGGCCAACATGGCGAAACCCCATCTCCACTAAAGATAAAAAATCTAGCCAGGCATGGTGGCGGGCACGTGTAATCCCAGTCACTAGGGAAGCTGAGACAGGAGAATCGCTTAAACTTGGGAGGCAGAGGCTACAGTGAGCTGAGATCATGCCACTGCACTCTAGCCTGAGCGACAGAGCGTGACTCCTGAGAGTTCCAAGGAACAACACGGGTAGAGTGAGGTCCAAAGGGGAAGCTGACAGTTCTGCCTGGGTTACCTCAAGGTGGACTCAAAGGCTGAGGTGAAGAGGTCTTGTAACCAGAGGTGGGACTGTTCAGGAGTTCTGAGAAGGGAGGATAGGGAGCCAGAGCAGGTGCAGAAGGCCCTACAATCCTTAGTGACCAAAGGGCATACAAAGTAGAAGGGCAGCAGCACAGATTCTTACTTAGGGCAAGAGGAAAGGTCCTTGAGAGTTGGTTCAGACATAAGAAGGGCCTTGAGTAACCAATTTGAACACAAATGCTGGGACTCCAGAACCTCTGGCCCCCATTCAGCTGGATGAACAGCACTGCCACGTCTCTGGGTACCTGCCTGCCCAAGCAGAATCTACACCCAGGCCCTGCAGTTCCCTGCACTGTGGTAGGAAATGGCTCCAAATCTGTCTTGAAAGATTACTAGCAGCAGGGTCAACAGATGGATAGGCAGGACCTGAGTGGTGCCCGAGAAGCAGAAGCTGGCTTCAAAGACAAGCCCTTATCCTGGGCCTGAATGTGCAATTGCACCTTAGTGTTAGGCAGGACAGAGCCAGAAGGGCCAGTTACATTGTAGTCTTCTCACTCTTGAATACATGAGGCAGAAACTTTTAAGAACAGTTTCACAGCAGATACAAGCACTTGGTAGCAGCATGGAAAGATCTAGCCAAGTAACAGAATTTGTAACTTTGCATGAGCTTCCAACTGTGTAAAATGGGTTTGTGTGGGCCTAACACTTGGAGAGGCCATAGACTCCGAATGTGAGTGGGGGCTCATGTTATCTTGTGGTCACTTCAGTGTGGAGCAAATACTGAGAAGCCTACTATTTGAGTTAGGCAGTCAACCCCTGCCTTGTGTCTTGTTTTTGAAGTAAGGACTTTGTTTTAACTGGGCCTCGGGATGGCCCTATTCCATGTTCTGGCAAAGGCAGAAGTGCAGGCCAGGAGCCAGACTTCCCACAAAGAGTGGATCCTACACACTGTAGACAAAAGGACAAAGTTCAAACTTGGCTAGGATAAGGGGAAGAGGGTTAAGTTCCCACCACTATGACAATGAGGTTAGAAAAAGCATCCCCAAAAAAAAAGAAAAAAAGAAAAAGTATCCCCAGTTGGCAGTGATACAGGACACACACACAGTTCTGCTAACACCTGGCACTTTATTAGTGGGGAAACTCTCATTGGTCTGGCAGAGAGAATGGGATGGACAGGACCAGCGCCCATTCTCCAGGGGGTATTTTCTGGAAGATCAGGTATTCCTCCTTGTAGGTTTAGAGGAAACACCCTCATAGATGAAAATCCCCCAGAGAGCAGCGCTGCAACTGCCAGGCAGCCGGGGTAGGAGGGGGCGCCCTAGGCACAGCTGGACCCTTGGGACAGCAGGGCTTCGATGTCAGGCTCGATGTCAATGGTCTGGAAGCGGCGGCTGTATCTGCGCACAGGAACACCGTCAGGGCCCACCAGGAACTTCTCAAAGTTCCATGCAACATCGTTTCGGCATACCGGAGACCAGGTGATGAGCTTGGGGTCGGTCATGAGCGCAGTGGCATCGTCGCTGGGCGCTGGCAGGGCCTCCCGCAGGAAGGCGAAGAGAGGGTGCGACCCCGCACCGTTCACCTCGCACTTCTCGAAAAGCAAGAAGTTGGGCTCGAACCCACCACCAGGTCGGACGTACTTGAGGGAATTCAAAATCTCTTCGTTCTTGGCGTTCTCCTACGAGAGAGAGGGCAGCTGGGACCCGGGATCGAGAGGGGGAGGGAAACTTTCTAACCACAAACAAGGAAGTCTCTCTATGAGTCACCGGGACTTTGCCCTCCATGCGCAATCCCAAGGGCGAACCGTCATTCCAACATCTACAAGCACCAAAAGGGAAACAGCGAGTAGCCAGACTCTCAGTGCACGGGGCCTGCGGCGCCCCCAGCACCCCGCCGGAGCCCCCAGCCACCACTGCACGCCCGTCCTCGCCCGCCCCGCCCGGCGCACCTGATGTCCAAACTGGTTGCATGGGAAGCCGAGCACCACCAGGCCGCGGGGCCCGAGGCGTCGCTGCAGCTCGTTCATCTGGGTGTAGTCCCGGACCGTGGTGCCTCAGAGGGACGCCACATTCTCGATAAGCAGCACCTTGCCCCGCAGGGAACCCAGGCTCACAGGCTCCCCGCCGGCCAGCGGGCGCGCCGAGAAGGCGTACACCGACTGGGCAGCCGCCGCCGCCGCTAGCCGAGCAGCACACATGGCGCAGCTATTCGACAAGCTAATGGAGCGCCCCGAACCAGCAGTGAGAAGCCAGGAGGCGCCTCTTTTAACTGGTCTGCGGTGGGTCACGTGACCCAAGCAGTTTTCCGGACCCGAGGGTCCCGCCTCGTCCGGCCCCCGCCCTCCCCCGTTGGGCTCGGCCCCTCCTCAGCCGAGAAAAGGCTGGAGGGTGCGCCCGAGTGGGACGCGGGCTCCGCCCAAGACAGGAGAAGCCGCGGGCTTGCCCGGTCTGATCTAGGCAACTAGGCGGCAGCGGTCCGGGTTACACTTCGAAGGCCCAGGCCCTCAAGGGCTCTGTTCTTTCTCAGAGGTTCCTCAATTAGGGTGTGGGGTTCGGCATAGGAGGCTGGTGGGCGACGGCAGCAGCAGCTGCAGGAGCTGCCCGTGCACACAGCCCTTCCGTACTGTGCCATGTTACCAGCAGTCTAGGGCACAGCCAGAGGGATCTAGCCCTCCGGTCTCCCTCCTCTCGGTCTCCAAAGCGGCACCGCCCTCGTGCAGGTTTTCTAACAAGATAAAGAGTCCACAAAGCACTGCCCCAGCCTCCTGAAGTGGATCACAACAGTTCGCCAGGGCCAAGGAAGCACGGCCTGAGTCTTCCCTGTCTGGCCTCCATAGGCTGCATTCACCCCACCCCCTAATCTGAACTAGAATGTGGTCCAGGATAATCTTTCCATGCTGCTTGGAGAGACCAGGTTAGTTGCTGCGTGGGTGGGAGGTGGGGCAAAAGCTAGTCCTTTGCACCCTTAACAAACCTCTCCAGGGTGAGCTAGGTCAGGAAGTCCTTGTGTCCTCCTGCCCCCAGCCCTGGAGAGAGCGACACAAACACCAGGATACAGGAAGTTTAGAAAACTGCCTTTATTCTATTAGTAGTTGGAAAATTAACTGGTACAGAAAAAAAGTTTAGTCAGCTGGAAGGAAGAGAGACTGAGTGCCACCCATGAGAACTGGTGGCTATTCTGGGAGGGGACCTGGATACAGTGAGGAGAAAAAGCACTGTGAATTAGAGCCAGGCGCTGCAGTCCAGGTGAGACAGGTTATGCCACCTTCCAAAGTGTCTAATTGCCTCAGGAATGAAACCAATTCTTATTACTGAGCCCAGCTCCAGATAGGGGTGAGATACGTGGGGCCTAAAAGGAGTAATATGGCCATCTTTTATCAGAAAAAGTGACAAAACGGGAATTTAAAAAATGAATTTTCCATCTGACTTTATTTCCAAATACACTTTCTTTTTTAAAAAACCAATACACTTTCTTTGGGGATGACAAATATCAGTATTAGGAAATCCAATTATACAAAAAAATACTACATCTAGTCTGGGGTAGATATATTTATTTTTGGTAACATACATTAAGTGGCACTAATTACACAGTAACTATAAGGTAACTAACATGAAACCACAGAACTGTAACTGCCACAGCTGCATGGACTTGGGCTTTTCTGGTTCAGCCCATTCTCAAAAAACTGCCCACCCCAGAGCTATGCCAACAAAATCTGTTAACGAGTAAAGCCCTGAAGTGGTGACTCACCAGAGTACCTTGCAGCTGAGAGATGACAGGCAGGACATGTTAGTTATAAAGTAGTTACAGCCTAATTCACAAAAGTTACCAACTGTTTCTCTTTCTAGAAAGAAGCAAGAAGTTAAGAAATTCCTTGAATTAGTGCCTGGTGTATCAGGTGGGAGTGCAGAGGAGGGATGTTAGAGCAGTGTCAAAAGGACCCTGGTGGGCCAGACAGGTTGGACATCATTAATAATCATAGTTGGCTTCTAAATACTGGTAGCAAGATGACTTCTGATTTGTAATCTTAGGTAAATTATAGATAAATGAAAAAGGCCAGTAATCATACACTAAGATTAATAAACAGCACTTGTTCAAAATGAACCGCATAAAGGCTGTGCTTGCAGCAAGGTTTCACAAGACAAGGCACCCAGATTTTTTCTTCCCACGTCTAGCTTGCAGAGCAGCTCTCGTAGCCATTTCAAAAACCTCTCTCACTCCATCTTTGGTCTTTGCTGAACACTCCATGTACCCAAAAGCGCCAATCCTGTTTGCCATATCTCTGCCTTCTTCAGGTTTCACAGGTTCCTAGCAAAGACAAAAAATAGTTTTTAGCTAATAGTGTGACATACATATGGTAAGTAAAGAGTATTCAAATTCAGCTGACTTTTTTTTTTTTTGAGATGGAGTGTCACTCTTGTTGCCCAGGCTGGAGTGCAATGGCACAATCTCAGCTCACTGCAACCTCTGCCTCCTGGGTTCAAGTGATTAACTCAGCCTCCCAAGCAGCTGGGACTACAGGCGTGTGCCACCACACCCGGATAATTTTTTTGTATTTTTAGTAGAGATGGGTTTCACCATTTTGGCCAGGCTGGTCTCGAACTCCTGACCTTGTGATCTGCCACCTTGGCCTCCCAAAAGTGCTGAGATTACAGGCGTGAGCCACCGCGCCCAGCCTAAAATATTTTTAAAAGCTGCTAAACTCCCAGATTTGAGTGCTCTGTTATGAAATTTTTAAACTGACTATGGTGACTACCCCCTACCAAACATAAAATCTCTATTAAACATGGTCTTCTCTGGGAAATAGAAAAAGAAGAGATCAGAGGCACCCTGGAAGGTTAAGGAGCCAATCAAGGGCAAAATTGCTCAAGCTACCAATCCAGGACTGAATGTTCATGGAAGGAAATAGAGCCTACCCTTGACATTCAAACAAAAACCTCAGTAAGAGAACTTAGGTTGAAAATCTCAATGCTTCTCCTGCAGTGAGGAAGCCCTGCCATTAGGCCACATGGTTACTGAGAGGCCCAGATGCCACATCCATCATCACTTTTAAAAAGACATTGGGGGGTGGGGGAGAAAGAAGGCATTAGCACTTTTTTTTTTTTTTTTCTCTTTTAAAGATGGGGTTTCACCATGTTGGTCAGACTGGTCTTGAACTCCCAACCTCAGGTGATCTGCCCACCTTGGCCTCCAAAGTGCTTAGATTACAGGCGTGAGCCATCACGCCCGGCCGGCATTAGCACTTTCTATATGGACTCCCGCCCTTCATGATTTCCTTATCTTTCCAGTTGCCACTTATTTATCTTTGGCCTCACATGTACTGAAGTAAGAGCTGGAGAAGGCAATCCAGTCTAACAGGCCCCGGGTGGTGGCTCACCCCTCTAATTCCAGCACTTAGGGAGGCTGAGGTGGGAGGATCACAGGAGGTCAGGAGTTCCATACCAGCCTGACCAACATGGTGAAACCCATCTCTACTAAAAATACAAAAATTAGCCAGGCGTGGTGGCACACGCCTGTAATCCCAGCTACTTCAGAGGCTGAGGCAGGAGAATCACTTGATTCAATCAAAAAAAGGAAGAAAGTTCCTATATCTAGAAGCATTGCCTGCTGACTACTGATGAAATGGTTAATTCTCAGGCCAGTAGTCCTTGCGGACATAGCACTACCTCATAAAAGACATTCCATCTCACAGGACTAGTGATCTATCTTAGGGATCCTTCTGTGTAGATCCCAATTACTGAGGGCCAGAGGGCCACAGAGGGGCTTCTGTGCCTCTAAAACAGCCCGGCCTGTGAAAGTTCCTGCTGGGCTCCCCAAACCTCCAACCTTGGGGCCCTAGTTCAAGAATACTACAAGACAGAACCCTGCCCCAGATCATGCCTGCTTCATCTTGGCTAGCTCCCGCCTTGTGTGCTCATCATTCCGAAGATCCTTCTTATTCCCAACCAGGATGATGGGCACGTTGGGACAGAAATGCTTCACTTCCGGTGTCCACTTTTCTGGGATGTTTTCTGAAAGAAAAATGTACAGAATTTGGGGATACATACAATTCTACCTTGAAGACTTTCCAAGAGCCCTAGTGAAATTGCATAGATACTTTGTTGCTTAAGAATGTTAGACATTTAATGAAACCCACTAGTTTCAAAACCATAAAATAGAGCAAATATAATCCCTTTCCTTTAAACAGAGAACCACCAGCTTTTCTCAGTTCAGTCAAGAGCAGTGCTGAGCTCCTCTGTAGGTGGGGCCCAAGTAAGGGCTCTGGAGGAGCAAAAGATCCATAACACTAGGTAGCTTCACAATGGTACTTCCTGTCCCACACAGGCAGGCTCTTTACAGACATCTGTCACTGCTAGATGACTCTGACATACCTTACAGAAGGGGTCCCCATTCTTCTAGGGCAGGAGCTGATCCAGGGTCTACATGCTGTTTTTCTAGCCTGTTCATGGCTCTCACAGCATAACTTCTACCCTATGGGGATTACTGGTATTTCAAAAAGCTGAAGAGTGACTTTAGAAAATAACCAAGAGGCTGGGCGTGGTGGCTCACACTTGCAATGCCTGCACTTTTGAGAGGCTGAGGCAAGTAGACAGCTTGGGCCCAGGAGTTCAAGAACATGGTTAAACCCCATCTCCAGCCGGGTGCAGTGGCTCAAGTCTGTAATCCCAGCACTTTGGGAGGCCAAGGAGGGTGGATCACCTGAGGTCAGGTGTTCAGGACCAGCCTGGCCAACATGGCAAAACCCCATCTCTCCTAAAAATACAAAAATCAGCTGGGCATGGTGGCATGTGCCTGTAGTCCCAACTACTTGGGAAGCTGAAGCAGGAGAATCACTTGAACCTGGGAGGAGAGGTTGTGGTCAGCTGAGATTGAGACACTGCATTCCAGCCTGGGTGACAGAGTGAGACTCTGTCTCAAAAACAAAAAACCCCACAAAACCCCCACCTCCACAAAAATATACAAAAACTTAGTAGTGTACAGTAGTACATATACCTGTGCTACCACCCCTACTTGGGAGGCTGAGGTGAGAGGATCCCCTGGAGCTCAGGATTCAAGGTAGCAGTGAACTATGATCACTGCTACTGCACTCCAGCCTGAGTGACAAAGTTAGACTTCATCTCTTAAAAATAAATATCCTAGTCTGCTTCCCTAAAAATAAATAAATAAATAAAACAAAACAGCATACAACCATGGTCCAACTCTACAAATGTTATTTGTAAAATTTATTGTTATTGGGTTTACTATTATTTTCTGATTTACTTTTTTGGGGGCATCGAGGGGAGCCTCTTCTGTCTTCTCTCATCTAGAACAGAAGTTTGTTTATTTATTTATTTAGAGACAGTCTTGCTCTGTCGCCCAGGCTACAGTGCAGTGCCGCAATCTTGGCTCACTGCAACCTCTGCCTCCTGGGTTCAAGCGATTCTCCTGCCTCAGCCTCCTGAGTAGCTGGGATTACAGGTGCCTGCCCATGCCTGGCTAATTTTTTTGTATTTTTAGTAGAGACAAGGTTTCACCATGTTGACCAAGCTGGTCTTGAACTTCTGATCTCAGGTGATCTACCCACCTCAACCTCCCAAAGTGCTGGGATTACAGGCATGAGCCACAACACCTGGCCTAGAACAGAACTTCTATTAGTAGGTGCTCAAATTATTTCCTTAATATGTAAAATTATACCAATAGATAGGTAGTCTACCCCATTCCTCAAGTATGATGTACGCAGAATTTGAATAAATTGCCTGTTGTCACTTTTGGTAAATAAATAAATAAATAAATAAATAAATAAATATATATATATATTTTTTTTTTTAATTGCATTTTAGGTTTGGGGGTACATGTGAAGAACATGCAAGATTGTTGCATAGATACACACATGGCAGTGTGATTTGCTGCCTTCGTCCCCATCACCTATATCTGGCAGTTCTCCCCATGCTATCCCTCCCCTTTTCCCCCCCGACAGACCCCAGTGTGTGATGCTCCCCTCCCTGTGTCCATGTGTTCTCATTGTTCAACACCCGCCTATGAGTGAGAACATGCGGTGTTTGATTTTCTGTTCTTGTGTCAGTTTGCTGCGAATGATGGTTTCCAGGTTCATCCATGTTCCTACAAAGGACACGAACCCATCATTTTTGATGGCTGCATAATATTCCATGGTGTATATGTACCACATTTTCCCTGTCCAGTCTATCATCAATGGGCATTTGGGTTGGTTCCAGGTCTTTGCTATTGTAAACTGTGCTGCAATGAACATTTGTGTGCATGTGTCCTTATAATAGAATGATTTATAGTCCTTTGGATATATACCCAGTAATGGGATTGCTGGGTCAAATGGAATTTCTATTTCTAGGTCCTTGAGGAATCACCACACCATCTTCCACAATGGTTGAACTAATTTACACTCCCACCAACAGTGTAAAAGCGTTCCTATTTCTCCACATCCTCTCCAGCATCTGTTGTCTCCAGATTTTTTAATGATCACCATTCTAACTGGCATGAGACGGTATCTCAATGTAGTTTTGATTTGCATTTCTCTAATGACCAGTGATGATGAGCATTTTTTTTACTTGCAGTCTACTTTTGTAAAACTTAGTGGAACACAGCGAAGTCCACTAGTTTACATATTTTCCATGGCTGTTTTTGTGTTACAAAGTCAGAGGTGACTAGCTGTGGCAAAGTTAAACAGTTATAACAGAAACCACACTGCTGGCAAAGCCTAAAATATTTACCATTTGGCCCTTACAGAGGAAGTCTGTCGATCCCAGGTCTTGACTAGACTCTAGACCAACTGCCGTGAAACTGCAGAGGCTCCAAAAAGCACATCATTTTATGTCACAGTCTTGGCAGCAGGACTGCAACTTACATAGATTCTCATTCTTGATGAAACTCACTGTCCTACACACAGACTTAAGGCCACAGTCTAAAATCTAGCCAGGTAAAAACAAAACTAAGTCACATACAAGGTGGTAAAATAAATAAATAAAATAAAATAAAATAAAAAAAAACCAAGTCCATTACGTTGACATCAGCTCTCCATTTTCTTTTCTTTCTTTTTTTTTTTTAGACAGAGTCTTGCTCTGTTTCTCAGACTGCAGGGCAGTGCCTATGGCTCACTGTAGCCTCTACCTCTTGGACGCAAGAGATCCTTCCATCCGAGCCTCCCAACTAGCTGGGACTATAGGTGCACACCACCATGACTGGCTAATTTTTAAATTTTCTATAGAGATGAGGTCTCATTTTTTTCTTTTTGAGATAGCATATTCCTCTTACCCAGGCTGGAGTGCAGTGTGTGATTACAGCTCACTGTGGCCTCAACTTCCTGGGCTCAATCAGCCTCCCATCTTAGCTTCGCAAGCAGCTGGGACTACAGGCATGTGCCACACATCTAATTTTTTTTTTTTTGCGTAAAGATGGGGTATTGCCATGTTGTTCAGACTGGTCTCAAGCAATCCACCCACCTTGGCTTCCCAAAGTGTCCATTACAGGCATGAGCCGCTGCACCTGGTTACTTTTCTCTTTTAAAAACAGTAACTCAGTCGGGCGCGGTGGCTCACACCTATAATCCTAGCACTTTGGGAGGCCAAGGTGAGTGGATCACAAGGTCAAGAGTTCAAGACTAGCCTGGTTAATGTGGCAAAACCCTGTCTCTACTAAAAATACAAAAATTAGCTGGGCATGGTGGCGGGTGCCTGTAGTCCCAGCTACTCAGGAGGCTGAGGTTGCAGTGAGCTGAGACAGCACCACTGCACTCCAGCCCAGGCGACAGAGCAAGACTCCATCTCAAAAAAAAAAAAAAAAAAAAAAAAAAAAAAAAAACTCTCCAAGTCCCAAAGGAGGTCTTTGGTTTTCAACATCTGCCTTTTTACTATAGTCATGACTTGTTTCCTTCTGGCCCCTCCCACAGAGGGCAAGACCTAGAGAACAGAGCAACAGTAGAAAGTGAACAAAGACATTGGTCTCCTCTCTGATGTACACACACACCTGGGGATAGGGCCTAGATGCTGCACAATGCTGCACTCACTGGATATCACTGCAGGAGAGTTTAACAGATAGGTGGGACCGTTTTGATGAGCTGACTGACCTAGCTTGATTTTGCTATGGGCAATTTAAAAGTTCTCAGTTATCTTGAGTAGAGAGTAGGGCCAGAATCCCACCAGTAGTTTGCCTCAGTAACATGTGTCATGGGAATTCAAATGTCTGTATCAAGAAAATAAAGAACTATTAAATAAGAGTAAGAGTGAAAGAAATATCATATAAATAGAAAGAAAATTAAGCTGGTAGCTGGGCACGGGGGTTCACACCTGTAATCCCAGCACTTTGGGAGGCCAAGGCAGGCAGATTCCCTGAGTTCAGGAGTTCAAGACTAGCCTGGCCAACATGGTGAAACCCCGGCTCTACTAAAACACACACACACACACACACACACACACACACACACACACACACACACACAATGAGCCAGGTGTGGGGGCATGTGTCTGTAAACCCAGCTATCTGGGAGGTTGAGGCAGCAGAACTGCTTGGAACCCGGGAGACAGAGGTTGCAGTGAGCTGAGATTGTGCCACTGCGCTCCAGCCTGGGCAACAGGGCAAGACTGTCAAAACACAAAACAGGCCGGGCACGGAGGTGCATGCCTATAATCTCAGCACTTTGGGAGGCTGAGGCAGGTGGATCACTTGAGGTCAGGAGTTCTAGACCAGCCTGGCCAACATGGCGAAATCCCATCTCTACCAAAAAACATAAAAATTAGCCAGGCATGGTGATGCGCACCTGTAATCCCAGCTACTTGGGAGGCTGAGGCAGGAGAATCGCTTGAACCCGGGATGCAGAAGTTGCAGTGAGCCAAGAGTGTGCCACTGAACTCCAGTCTGGGCGACAGAGCGAGACTCCATCTCAAAAACAAACAACTATAACAACAATGAAAAAAAAAACTAGGCTGGGCACAGTGTCTCACACCTGTAATCCCAGCACTTTGGGAGGCCGAGGCAGGTGGATCACCTGAGGTTAGGAATTCCAGACCAGCCTGGCTAACGTGGCAAAACCCCGTCTCTACTAAAAATACAAGTTAGTAGAGTGTGTTGGCGTGCACCTGCAGTCCCAGTTACTCGGGAAGCTGAGACAGTAGAAATGCTTGAACCCAGGAGGCGGAGTTTGCAGTGAACTGAGATTGTGCCACTGCACTCCACTCTACATAATAGAGTGAGACACTGTCTCAAAAAAATAAATAAATAAATAAAACCAAAACTAAATCACAACTGCTGAAAATGATCTGCTCTTTCTCAGTCCTGGGACACACTGCACAGAGGACTCAATCTTTGCATTTTTTGTTTTTGAGACAGAGTCTTGCTCTGTCACCCAGGCTGCAGTGCAGTGGCGCAATCTCGGCTAACTACAACCTCTGCCTCCCAGGCTCAAGTGATTCTTCTGCCTCAGCCTCCCAAGTAGCTGTGACCACAGGCGAGGGCCGCCACGCCGGGCTAGTTTTGTTTTATTCATTTATTTTTGTTCAGTAGAGACGGGGTTTCACCATGTTGGCCAGTATGTTCTCAATCTCTGATCTCGAGATCCGCCCACCTCGGCCTCCCAAAGTGTTGGGATTACAAATGTGAGCCACCGTGCCTGGCCAGGACTCAATCTTAGCTTGGCTCCTTGGGCCAGTATGACCTTCAACAAGTGGTTCAATGTCTTGGAGCCACCCTAGTTATCATTATTAAGGTGGGGACAACCATAACACAATCAGACTAACCCTAACTGTCCAGCCAACCCCAGGCCACAAGCAGACACTCAAAGGCTGTTTGTGTTAATGATGACAACATCCTTGACCCACCTGCTGCCCTGTCATGACAGGAAGGGCTGTAACCACAAGTTTATTAACAGATACTTCATCATCTTCAGCACAAACCAAAAGCATTTCTGTTTCAAGCCATGTTTCACAGAATGTCAGGTCAGCATTCTTAAGTCTTTTTCTAAAGAACACTGACTTCTGAATGATGTGGCTGTTTGGGCTAATGAAATTATCAGATTCAAACTTCTACAGCTAAGATGCTTCAGAAAAAGGCTAAGACTAGGCAACCAAAAAACATCTTTCCCAAAAAGAGATGGCTTTGTATTTAGAACTCATCTAGTTTACTCATCTTTTTTTTTAGGAGACAGTCTACCTGTCACCAGGCTGGATTGCAATGGCACGATCTTGGCTAACTGCAACTTCCGCTTCCCAGGCTCTAGCTACTGTCCTGCCTCAGCCTCTGGAGTAGCTGGGATTACAGGTGCACACCACCATGCCCAGCTAATTTTTGTATTTTAGTAGAGATGGGGTTTCGCCTTGTTGCCCAGGCTGGTCTCAAACTCCTGACCTCAGGTGATCTGCCAGCCTCAGCATCCCAAAGTGCTGGGATTACAGGAGTGAGCCACCATGCCCAACCTTAGTTTACTCATCTAGTTTACAAGGCAGTTTGATTTTTAAATAGTATTTAATATTATTTTGTAATAATAATTTTTATTTTGAGATGGAGTCTCGCTCTGTCTCTCTAGTGCATTGGCATAATCTTGGCTGACTGCAATCTCTGCCTCCCAGGTTCAAGCAATTCTCCTGCCTCAGGTTCCCGAGTAGCTGGAACTACAGGCGTGCGCCACCATGCCCAGCTAATTTTATATTTTTAGTAGAGACAGTTTCACCATGTTGGCCAGGCTCCTGATCTTTTTCAAAAAAAACTTTTATTTTTTAACAGCTTAGCCAAAGCACCTTTGTCTTCCGAGTTAACCTGTGTGAAGGCGAAACTCCTGATCTCAAATGATCTGCCTACCTCAGCCTCCCAAAGTGCTCGGATTACAGGCATGAGCCACCACGCAGAGCCTTTAGCCACACCTGGCCTGTAGCCCAGGCTGGAATGTAGTGGCGCGATCTCAGCTCACTGCAACCTCTGCCTCCCGGTTCAAGCAATTCTCATGCCTCAGCCTCCCGAGTAGCTCAATTACAGGCATGTGCCACCATGCCCAGCTAATTTTTATATTTTTAGTACAGACCAGGTTTCACCATGTTGGCCAGGATGGTCTTGAACTCCTGACTTCAGGTGATCCAATTGCCTTGGCCTCTCAAAATGTTGGGATTACAGGTGTGAGCCACTGCGTCTGGCCAAATTAATTATTTTCAAATAAAATCTTTATCTTTTGAGACAGAAGTTCACTTCTGTCACCCAGGCTGGAGAGCAATGGCGTGATCTCAGCTCACTGCACCCTCCAACTCCCGAGTCTCAAATGATTCTCCTGCCTCAGCCTCCCAAGTAGCTGGAAGTTCAGGTGCACACGCCACCAGGCCCAGTTAATTTTTGTATTTTTTGTAGAGACAGGGTTTCGCCATGTTGCCCAGGCTGGTCTTGAACTCCTGAGCTCAAGTGATCCATCTGCCTCAGATTCCCAAAGTGCTAAGATTACAGGCATCAGCCACTGTGCCCGGCCAAAATCTTTATTTTTAATAGAGAAGGAGTCTTGCTGTGTTGCTGAGGCTGATCTGAAACTCTCGGCTTCAAGTGCTCATCCCACCTTGGCCTCTCAGAGTTCTGGTATTACAGGCATGAGTTACAGCACCTGAACCTAATTAATTTTTTAGAGCCAGGGGTCACTAGTCCCAGGCTAAACACAAACTCCTGAGCTCAAGCAATTCTGCCTCAGCTTCCCGAGTAGCTGGGATTACAGGCACATGCAACTATCCCCCAACAAATTGGATACATTTTCTTTTTTTTTTTTTTTTGAGACAGATTTTCTTGTCTCCCAGACTGGAGTGCAATGACGTGATTCCAGATGACTGCAACCTCTGCCTCCTGGATTCTCCTGCCTCACCCTCCCAAGTAGCTGGGATTACAGGTGCATATCACCACACCCGGCTAATTTTTGTATTTGTAGAGACAGGGTTTCGCGCCATGTTGACCAGGGAGGTCTCAAACTCCTGACCTCAGGTGATCCACCTGCCTCGCCCGGCCTAGGTGGATACATCTTAAACACAGTAGCCATGAGAGACCCAGGCTGAAAAGGGAACCAGAGCCCACGCTCTATAGTCCCAAACTCCAAGACTCTGGCCACTGATGATTCCTTCTCTGAAGCTCCTGTCTGCTTTTCAGCCACTTGAGGCCTAGAAACCAGATGCCAACCAGGTACATAGGCAGTGACAAACATCGGGGCACAGGGCCACTCACCTAAACTATCAGGACTGTCAATGGAAAAACACATCAGGATAACATCGGTGTCTGGGTAGGAGAGGGGCCTCAGGCGATCATAATCTTCCTGTCCAGCTGTGTCCCACAAAGCCAACTCTACCTGTAATGGGAAAAACAACCACAAGAGCTCAAGGTTAATCCTACTACTCACTTTTAGAAAAAGTGATGCTAACCATAGTACATTCAAATGGCAGAGAGTCGCTCCCTTCGATAGCTCAGCTGGTAGAGCGGAGGACTGTAGGCGCACACCCGTGGCCATCCTTAGGTCGCTGGTTCGATTCCGGCTCGAAGGAGAGATACCTTTATGGGCCGGGCGTGGTGGCTCACGCCTGTAATCCAAGCACTTTGGAGGCCAAGGCGGGCGGATCACCTGAGGTCAGGAGTTCAAGACCAGCCTGACCAACCTGGTGAAACCCCGTCTTAAAAAAAAAAAAAAAAAAAACAAATGGCAGAGAGTCTAAAACAGTAAAACACAAGAGTATTTATTTATTTATTTTCTTTTTTTTTTTTTTTTGAGACAGAGTCTCAGTCAGTCACCAGGCGCCAGGCTGGAGTGCAGTGGCACGATCTTGGCTCACTGCAACCTCCGCTGCCCGGGTTCAAGCATTCTCCTGCCTCAGCCTCCCGAGTAGCTGGGACTACAGGCGCGCGCCACCACGCCCAGCTAATTTTTTTTTTTTTGTATTTTTAGTAGAGACGGGGTTTCACCATGTTGACCAGGACGGTCTCGATCTCTTGACCTCGTGATCCGCCCGCCTCGGCCTCCCAAAGTGCTGGGATTACAGGCGTGAGCCACCGCGCCCGGCCCCAAGAGTATTTACTTTTAAGAGCATCAAGCTCAAATGAGAGTACATTTATTTTAGGCTGAAATTTCTCCAAATTGGAAATTTGAGACCCTATCTCTACAAAGCAATCCTTAAAAATGAGCTGAGTGTGGGCTGGATGCAGTGCACACCTGTAATTCCAGCACTTTGGGAGGCCAAGGCAGACGGATCACCTGAGGTCGGGAGTTCGAGACCAGCCTGACCAGCATGGAGAAACCCCATCTCTGCTAAAAAATACAAAACTAGCCAGGTATTGTGGCGCATGCCTGTAATCCCAGCTACTCGGAAGGCTGAACCAGGAGGATCACTTGAACCCGGGAGGCAGACGTTTTGACAAGCCAAGACCATTGCACTCCAACCTGGGCAAGAAAAGCAAAATTTCGGAGTGTGGTGGTGCACACCTGTAGTCCCAGCTACTTGGAAAACTGAGGTGGGAGGATTCCTTGTACCCGAGAGGCAGAGTTTGTAGTAAGCAGAGATCATACTACTGCACTCCAGCCTAGGTAGTGAGACCTTATGTCCATTAGGAAAAAACAAAAAAAAACCCAGATACTAGAACTGAACCAAGTGGCATAATTAAAAACGTCAAGTCAAAAATAACGTACCTTGTAAGTGTTTAATTATAAAGAACATTGTACTAGGAAAGAAAGCAGACAGACAGGACGAAAGATATAAAATTGTAAATAACATTCCACCAAGTATACAGGCAAGAAAGGGAGATACCACACTAGGTAAATTTTCTGCTGCAATGTGGAAACATGGAGACAAATCTGCATTCTGAGTTGGTAGGAAAGAAAAGACACAATGCTGGGTGTTAGGCAAGGCCTGAGATAACAGGAAAGTCCTTTGGCTGTGCCTTTACTACTCAAGAAATGTCTGAATGGCTGAAATAATGCATCACATAAGGTGAGAGAGCACTCTTTTCACATCCAGGTACATGCTCACCCTCCTGTAATAGAAGGGTAAATTTGTTGGGTACCAGCCCCAACCCTGTTCATGAGTGCCCTTAGTCTTGGCGGTGACAAGGGATTGAGAAAGGAAATAAAGACAAAGACAGAAGAGCAGAATTTTACAGCATGGGTTCAGGGGACCAACGCAAGCATGGGGACCACTGACCCCAAGTTCTGGTTTCCACAGGCTTTTATTAGGTGCACACACTTGTTAATTGAGGGGTGTGGGAGCGGGGGAGGGGGGTGATAAGGGGAGGCCTTGAAACTATTGAGAGAGGCCTTGAAACCAATGTGGGCAAGATAGCCAGGGGGAGAGGTGAGGTCTGCAGTATTTGTAGCAGGTGTGAATGATTGATTATTTATTTATTTATTAGAGATGGGGTTTCACCATCTTGGCCAGGCTGGTCTTGAACTCCTGGCCTTGTGATCCACCCATCTCAGCCTCCCAAAGTGCTGGGATTACAGGCGTGAGCCACTGCACCCGGCCAGCAGATGTGATTCTTAAGCAAACCTACAACACTGAATTCTACAAGGTGCATTTGCCATCAGAAGCACATCTGATAAGGCGCCACCAGGTCTGACCACACCCAAGGCATCAAGGGGCTTTTATCTCCTGAGCATTTGCGGACACAAAGCAATCAAAATTACTCCATATTCTGAGAGCCTAGGCAGAGCCTGTGGCGTTTGGTTATCTCTGCCCTGCAAAGCTTTTCTTCCTTGCAAGCTCCCATCTGAAAAGACCCTCCGGGATCCTGTGAGCAGAGGTCTCCCTTCTCAGAGATCTTGCACAAGTCCTCTTTACGAGACCCTCATGAAGCATCCATGTTGAGAAGGCATTCATGGGACCAAAGCAGTATTTCCTGCTCTGCAACCACCCCGAGGCGTTCCACCGTTTTACAAGGCTCTCAGATGGTCTTTACCTTAGGCCTTCTGTTGCCACCTGATTTCTATTTTACTGAACTAATATTTGATATAGCTTAGTTTGGGGTATAAACTTCAGTGTACAGTAAGCAAACCAAGCTTCTAATTATTTAACTAGAAGTAACATAGGTCTGCCCCTGGCCATCTTGACCCACAAAAATTGATGCCTGGTCTCTGAACATAAGTCCCATTAAACACTGTCCAGCACTGCAGCCAGCTTTGCTACCCCTTCTTATCACCAGACTCCATGTTCAACATCCTCTGTACAGAGGCCCTTTGAGGCTGAAGAGGTCTCCTTCCAATACTTATAACACATCCTTCTTCTGTTAGCACCTTCACAGCCCGAATTTCAGATTTCTAAATGATTTCTGCCTTAAAATTGATGGCTCTTCCACCCTCCAACTTTTGCCCCCACAATGTAACACAAAGAAACTCCATAAGGCCCACTGTACTTCTGTCATGCACACCATCATTCTGTCATGTGTAACTAAGATATACTGATGCCTGATTATCACAATCTGTCTGCTTTCACAATGATGGAGCTCATTTACTCCCTGCCAAATCCCACTCTCCTGGCCCCCTCCGCCCCACGGTGTTCAGTCATATATACAGCCTCTGTTGGCGCCTGACAAAATGCTTTCAAGGTGCTGAGCCTGTCTCATATCAAAGGGGGCCTTTTCGCTTTGAGCAGGCCTACTCTTGGTACCATGATCACCTACAATCTTGTATGGTTCTCTAGGCACTGGATATTGTTGAATGAACATTCCTACACAGCACCTTCTCCCATCCTGGGGACTCTGAGGCAGGTAGCTAGTCTGTGATATGCTCTTCAAATTCAAACACTTTTATTCTGGGGGACTCTCCTCAAGTGAGAAGTGTCCTCCTATCTGGCAAGGGTCAGTGATGTTCCAGGTTTGCAGCACAAGAAAGATACTCACAGACCATTCCTCAAGGTTTCAGGTCAAGGTCTCTAAATTTCTTATGGGCAAGATTCTGGTTGTTCCAAGATGCCCAGGCAGAGATGATGTTTCCAAGAGAACCAAAGAGCTATTGCTGCCTCCAAAACATATATACTGCCACAGATGGAAAACATCCTTCCAGTTCATGGTCACAGACATCCAACAACTAATAGCCACTCTCTGGAGAAAATGTTAGGACACAACCAGTAATACACATTCACCAGGCTTTTGAGAAATGAGCTATGAAAATACCAACCTGACACTGCTTCCCCAAGCCAATGGATCTTTCTATATATGGTGTATCAATCTAAGTTAGGTAAGAGGGCTATTATTTGACATCAATTCTGAAGACTTCAGCACATTTCTACCTAGTTTGTTACAATTGGGCCCTGTCTCCACATAAAACCAATCTTCCTATCAGGACCACAAAAACACCTATGTTCAAACATCCATGCAGAGTATTGAGGCTGAATTAACACTCTGCATTAGTGGACCACCTTCAGAGTACATCCGAAAACTCTGTTAGGCGGCTATTTATTGTATTTTTTCCATCTATATTTGGGCCAGAAAGTATCTAGTTCCTAACAGCAAAACAGCAATTATCGTGGCTCTCTCTGAATTTGAATAAAAAAGACTACAAACTAAGAAAGAGGGTTTTGAGCATGGCAGTATTCACCTCAATTTATAAAGCGCTTTGGTGCTTCCAAACACTTTATGTTGCTTCATAGAACCTTGATGTCAACTATAAAATGGTTTAAATCGTTTTATAAATGAAGAAGGCTCAAAGGTCAGGCAGCTTACTGATGGTCAAAGAACTATCAGGAAACCCTACAATGAAGGACCCTGGAGTTCTGAGCAGCTGGTCTAATCCACATTCCTCACACAGTGCCACAAACGGAGGCCAGGTAGCCTGGGAGAGAAAGAAATAAGTAATGCACCAAAGTAAGAAGTGGCCAGGAGCAGTGGCTCAAGTCTGTAATCTCAGCACTTTGGGAGGTCAAGGCAGGTGGATTACCTGAGGTCAGGAGTTCGAGACCAGCCTGGCCAACATGGTGAAATCCCAACTCTACTAAAAATACAAAAATTAGCCAGGCATGATCATGGTGGCAGCCACCTGTATTCTCAGCTCCTCGGGAGGCTGAGTCAGGAGTATCGCTTGAATCCAAGAGGCAGAGGTTGCAGTGAACCAAGATCGTGCCATTGCACTCCAGCCTGGGTGACCAAAGGAGACTCTGTCTCCAAACAAACGAATAAACAAAAAGTAAGAAGGCAGAAAGGGGATGAATTAATGAAAGGTAATGTATCAAGTGTTAGCAGCATATGAGACATATAACTGAATGCCCAAGAAAAATGAGAATGTTGGGAGAAGAGTACCTTGTTCTAGTTTCTGGGGTTTTCTTTTTTGAGATGGAGTCTTGCTCTGTCTCCAGGCTGGAGTGCAGTGATGTGATCTCGGCTCACTGCAACCTCCAACTCCTGGGTTCAAGTGATTCTCCTGCCTCAACCTCCCAGGGTTTTTTTCTTTCAGTTCACCCACTTCAAAAGATGTATAGGAGAGCTGGGCACACTGGCTTGTACCTGTAAAGCCCAGCCACTAAGGGGGCTGAGGTGGGAGAATCACTTGAGCCCAGCTGTTTAAAACCAGCTCAGTCGGCTGGGCGTGGTGGCTCACGTCTGTAATCCAAGCACTTTGGAGGCCAAGGCGGGCGGATCACCTGAGGTCGGGAGTTCAAGACCAGCCTGACCAACATGGTGAAACCGTCGTCTTTTTTTTTTTTTTTTTTTTTTTTGAGACAGAGTCTCGCTCCGTCGCCAGGCGCCAGACAGAAGTGCAGTGGCACCATCTCGGCTCACTGCAACCTCCGCCTCCCGGGTTCAAGCAATTCTCCTGCCTCAGCCTCCTGAGTAGCTGGGATTACAGGCGCGGGCCACCACGCCCAGCTAATTTTTGTATTTTTAGTAGAGACGAGGTTTCACCATGTTGGCCAGGGTGGTCTCGATCTCCTGACCTTGTGATCCGCCCGCCTCGGCCTCCCAAAGTGCTGGGATTACAGGCGTGAGCCACCGCGCCCGGCCCTCCCTCGTCTTTATTTAAAAAAACAACAACAACAACAAAAAAAACTAGTTGGGTCACCAGGTACCTGTAATCCCAAGCACTCTGGGAGGCTGAGGTGGGCAGATCACAAGGTCAGGCGTTCGAGACCAGCCTGGCCAACATGGTGAAACTCCATCTCTACTAAAAATACAAAAAAATAAAAATAAATAGCCAGGCTTGGTGCTGCATGCCTATAATTCTAGCTACTCGGGAGGCTGAGTCAGGGGAAACTGCTTGAACCCAAAGTCAGAGGTTGCAGTGAGTCAAGATTGTGCCACTTCACTCCAGCCAGGGTGACAGAGCAAGACTCCGTCTCAAAAATATATAAATAAATAAAACCAGCTGGGTCAACATAGGAAAACCCTATCTCTAAAAACATAAATTACCCAGGTGTGGTAGCACGTAACTATAGTGCCAGCTATTTGGGAAGCTGAGGTGGAACGATCACTTGAGCCCAGGAGTTCAAGGTTGCAGTGAACTATGATCATGTCACTACACTCAAGGCCTGGGAGACAAAGTAAGATTCCTGTCTCTTAATTAAAGCATTATTTAGACAACAAAAGGAGGCAGAAAATTAAACACACACACACACACACACACACAAAAACCAAAATTAAAAAAAAAAACAAAAAACCTCCAATTCCAAAAGAGCTTTGTTCCAGTCTTACCAGAGGGCTTTTAGGACAGAAATGGGGAAGCACTGTTCTCGCCATCAATCACAAAATAAAACAATTGTGGCAGGCTGCTTTATGTTAAAGTAAAAAAAATCTTTTAAAATTAAATGCAAACAGCCAGGCTCGGTGGCTCATGCCTATAATCCTAACACTTTGGGAGGCCGAGGCGGGTGGATCTAGAGGTCAGGAGATAGAGACCATCCTGGCTAACATAGTGAAACCCCGTATCTACTAAAAATACAAAAAAATAGCTGAGCGTTGAAGATGATTTGGGTGGAACAACAACAACAAAATAGCCAGGCGCAGTGGCACACACCTGTAGTCCCAGCACTTTGGGAACCCGAGGCGGGTGGATCACCTCAGATCAGGAGTCCGAGACCAGCATGGTGAAACCCCATCTCTATTTAATACAAAAAATTAGCTGAGCATGGTGGCACATGCCTGTAATCCCAGCTACTTGGGAGGCTGAGGCAGGAAAATCACTTGAACTCAGGAGGCAGAGGTTGCAGCGAGTTGAGATCATGTCATGGCACTGGGTGACAGAATGAGACAGTCTCCAAAAAAAAAAGAACAAACTTTGCTGGGCACAGTGGCTCACACCTGTAATCCCAGCACTTTGGGAGGCTGAGGTGGGCAGATCATGAGGTCAAGAATTGAAAACCAGCCTGGCCAACATAGTGAAACCCCATCTCTACTAAAAATACAAAAAATTAGCCAGGGGTGGTGGTGGGTGCCTGTAATCTTAGTTACTCAGGAGACTGAGGCAGGAGAATCGCTTGAACCTGGGAGGCAGAGGTTGCAACGAGCTGAGGTCATGCTACTGCATACCAGCCTGGGCAACAGTGCAAGACTGTGTCTCAAAAAAACCCAAACACGCCGGGTGCGGTGGCTCATGCCTGTAATCCTAGCACTTTGGGAGGCTGAGGCGGGCGGATCACCTGAGGTCACGAGTTCAAGACCAGCCTGACCAATATGGTGAAACCCCATGTTTAAAGATAAAAAAATAAAATTAAAACAAACAAACAAACTTGGACTAAGATGGCAGTATGAGAATGGATTATTCCTTCCAACATTTTTGTTATATGGTACACTGAAACAGCAAAAAGTTCTTAGTTCCATACATGCTCCGTAAATAATCCAACACAGAAAATGGCACCAGTTTTTACGAAAAGTATACTCACCTGTTTTCCATCCACCTCGATATCTGCCACATAGTTCTCAAACACTGTGGGCACATACACCTCTGGAAACTGGTCCTTGCTAAAGACTATGAGCAAGCATGTTTTTCCACAGGCTCCATCACCAACAATCACCAGTTTCTTCCGAATGGCAGCCATTGCTGAAACACAAACCACAGGATTATCTGGAATGCACAAGAAGCCATAGGTAGCGTCAGGCTATGACACATGCTTTTTTAACCATGGGGCATAAGCCTCTAATAGCATACTCAAATTCAAAATTCTAGTACACTGATCCACCTGGCACCAAAATGTTATACAACAAAACCTCGTAACATTTTATACTTAATGGTGAAAGACTGAAGAGAAGGTCTGCTCCCTAAGATCAGGAACAAGACAAGAATGTCTGTTCTTGCCACTTCTTTTTTTAAGACTGAGTCTCACTCTGTTGCCCAGGCTGGAATGCATTGGTGTGATCTTGGCTCACTGCAACCTCCGCATCCTGGGTTGTGCCTCAGCCTCTCAAGTAGCTGAGACTACAGGTACATGCCACCAGACCCGGCTAATTTTTGTATTTTTAGTAGAGACAGGGTTTCACCATACTGCCCAGGCTGGTCTCAAACTCCTGACCGCGTGATCTGCCCACCTAGGCCTCCCAAACTGCTGAGATTATAGGCCTGAGCCACCATGCCTGGCCTGTTCTTGTCACTTCTACCCATCAAGATACTGAAAGTCCTACTCAGGGCAATAAGTAAATGAAATAAAAGACACCCAAATTGGAAAGGAAGAAGTAAAACTATCTCAATTCGTATATGAGATGATCTTACAATGTGGGAAATCCTAAAGAATCATTAAAATACTTTTAGAAAAGGCTGGGTGCAGTGGTTCACGCCTGTAATCCCAGCACTTTGGGAAGCTGAGGTGGGCGGATCACCTGAGATCAGGAGTTTGAGACCACCCTGACCAACATGGAGAAAGCCAGTCTCTACCAAAAATACAAAATTAGCCAAGGGTGTTGGCAAATGCCTGTAATCCCAGCTACTCGCGAGGCTGAGGCAGGAGAATTGCTTGAACCCGGGAGGCAGCGGTTACGCTGAGCTGAGATCACACCATTACACCGCAGCCTGAACAAGAAGAGCAAAATTCCATCTCGGGGGGGAAAAAAAAAAAAGAAAAGGAAAAAAAAAACCTTTTAGAATAAACAAGTTCAGTCAGGTTGCAGGATACAACATTAACATTAAAAAATCAATTCAACTGAGGCTGGGCACAGTGGTTCTTATCTGTAATCTCAACATTTTGGGAGGCTGAAGCAGGAGGATTACTCAGACCCAGGAGTCAGAGACCAGCCCTGGCAACACAGTCAGACACTGAAAAGAAGGACGGACGGAAGCATGAGAGGGGAGGGAAGAAAGAAAAGGGCCAGGCAGAGTGGCTCACGCCTGTAATTCTAGCACTCTGGGAGGCTGAGACAGGCAGACTGCTTCAGAGTCCAGGAGTTCAAGGCTAGCCTGGGCAATATAGTGAAATCCTGTATCTATTAAAAATACAAAAAAATCAGCCAGGTGTGGTGGTACACACTAATCACAGCTACTTGGGAGGCTCAGGTGGGAGAATCACCTGAGCCTAGGAGGTTGAGGCTGCAGTGAGGTGAGATAGCACCAATGCACTCTGGTTCTGGGGAACCAGAATGAGATGTTGTCTTTAAAAAAAGAAAGAAAATAAAATCAGCTAGGTGTGGTAGCATGCACCTGTGGTCCCAGCTACCGAGGAGGCTTAGGTGGGACGACTGCTTGAGCCAAGGAGGTAGAGGATGCAGTAAGCCATGACTGCACCACTGCACTCCAGTCTGGGTGACAGAGTGGAACACCCTGTCTCAAACAAACTCTTAGGACTCAACTACAAAAAAGTAAGTAGCTTAGGTTGGTGATCTGGCTCAGGATCTCTTGCAAGGTTTAAGTCATAAAGAACTCTTTTGGGCTGGGCACAGCAACTCACACCTGTAATCTCAGCACTTTGGGAGGCTGAGGCGAACAGAACACTTGAGGTCAGGATTTCAAGACCAGCCTGGCAAACATGGCAAAACCTCATTTCTAAAAAAAAAAAAAAAAAAAAAAAAAAATACATAATAAATTAGCCAAATGTGGTGGTGGGCACCTGTAATCCCAGTTACTCGGAAGGATGAGGCAGGAGAAATCGCTTGAACTTGGGAGGCCAAGGCAGGTGGATCCCAAGGTCAAGAGATACAGACCATCCTGCCCAACATGGTGAAACCCCTTTTCTACTAAAAATACAACAATTAGCTGGGCCTGGTGGCGCACACCTGTAGTCCCAGCTACTTGGGAGGCTGAGGCAGGAGAACTGTTTGAACCCTGAAGGCAGAGGTTGCAGTGAGCTAAGATCGTGCCACTGTATTCCAGCCTAGGTGACAGTGAGATCCGTCTCAAAAAAAAAAAAAAAAAAGAGCAAAGGGGCCAGGTGTGGTGGCTCACACCTATAATAACCCAGCACTTTGGGAGGCCGACTAGGCGGGTGGATTGCCTGAGCTGAGGAGTTGTCTGAGACCAGCCTGGGCAACATGGTAAAACCTCGTCTCTACTAAAATACACCAAAAAAAAAAAAAAAAAAAAATTAGCCAGGCATAGTGGTGTGTGCCTGTAGTCCCAGCTACTCAGGAGGCTGAGGCAGGAGAATTGCTTGAACCTGGGATGTGGAGGCTGCAGTGAGGCGAAATGGTGGCACTGCACTCTATCCTGGATGATAGAGAAAAAAAAAAGAGCAAAGGATGTGAGTAGGTATGACACAGCAATTCTATTCCTAGGTATACATCTAAGAGAAACAAAAAATATGTCCACATAACAACTTGTACCTCCACATAAATATTCATAGCAGGATTATTCATAATAGTCAAAAAATGTAAAGAACTCAAATATCCAACAACTGATGAATACAGTATATCCATACAATGGAATGGAATATTATTCAGCAATAAAGGATAAAGTATTGATATATGGTATACCATCAATCTTGAAAATGTTGTGTAAGTAAAAGAATACAGTCACAAAAACCAACATGCATGATTCCACTTATATAAAATTGTCCAGAATAGACAAATCCAGAGAGAGAAAATAGACTGATAGTTGCCTAGGGCAGGGACTTGGGGGGGTGGAGATAAGTGGAAAATGACTAATGAAATAATGGAGTTTCTTCCTCAGGTAACGACATTTTTCCAAAATTATTGTGGTGACGGCTGCACAACTCTATGAACATACTATAAACTACTGATTAGAGTATATATAATTCACATTTTATTTATTTTAAGACAGGTTCTCACTCTGTTGCCCAGGCTGGAGTGGAGTGGTGTGATCTCCACTCACTGCAACCTCAGCCTCCCCAGCCTCAAGTGATCCTCCCATGGTAGTCTACGAGTAGTTGGGACTACAGGTACATTCCACCACACCCGGCTAACTTTTTGTATTTTTAGTAGTGACAGGATTTCGCCACATTGCCCTGGCTGATCTCAAACTCCTGAGGTCAAGTGATCCGCCTGCCTCTGCCTTTCTCCCAAAGTGCTGGGATTACAGGGGTGAGCTACTGCACCCAGCCCACAGTATACATAATTCACATTTTAAATAGGTGAATTGTAATGTATGTAGATTATATTTCAATAAAGCTGTTACCACCCCTCTCGTACCCAGTGGGGAA
The DNA here is from genome assembly GCA_036589455.1 of Ateles fusciceps. NCBI lineage: Eukaryota > Metazoa > Chordata > Mammalia > Primates > Atelidae > Ateles > Ateles fusciceps. The sequence goes on along the minus strand of JAZHEH010000562.1, from coordinate 28,807,732 downwards.
AAAAAATCAGAAATCTGCAGATTGTTTCCAACTGGCAGACAGTGATGGTCAACCACCACAATTCCCACCCTTCTCTCTTAAACCATACTTCAATTTTTAGCTACGTACTTTGTTGTAGACTACAATTCCTAGCTTCCCTTGCAGACATGGCCATGTACCATAAGATGTGAATCAGCAGTATGTTGTGGGACTTCCAGGAAGTCTTTCTTAAAGTGAGGTCACATGCCCTTCTTCATTCTCTTCCTCCTTTCCTGCTGGTTAAACCTGAAGTAAGGACTGTTTTTTTTTCTTTTCCTTCTGAGACGGAGTCTTGCTCTGTCACCCAGGCTGGAGTGCAGTGGAGCGATCTCAGCTCACTGAAGCCTCTGCCTCCCGGGTTCAAGCAATTCTCCCTCCTCAGCCTCCCAAGTAGCTGGGACTACAGGAACATGCCACCCAGCTAATTTTTGCATTTATAGTAGAGACGGGGTTTCACCACGTTGGCCAGGATGGTCTTGACCTCCTGACCTTGTGATCCACCCACCTCAGCCTCCCAAAGTGCTAGGATTACAGGTGTGAGCCACTGCATCCGGCTGTAAGGGCTGGTTTCTAAGCAGCCATCCTGGTAGGTGAGAATGAATGCCATACCATGAGGCTGGAGGAAACAAAAGGTAAAAAGGACCCTGGATCTCAGGTGATCTTGGCAGCCACCATCTCAGCCCCAAGACTGCCTACCTTCCACGCTTCTTCCACATAAACAAGAAATAAACGACCACCTTAAGGTGGTATTTTTCAAGTCTCTGTTTCCTACAGACAAACTAATCCTAAAGAACATATACTCATTATCAAAACTCTGTCGTCTAAAGCGTATGTTCCCCAATCAGAATGGATAAGACAATCCACTGAGGTACCAACTCAGAGGGCTAACAACAACAACAAAAAGGACAAAAATAAAAAATAAAAACAAAAAAACCTCAAGAGGGCTGACGGTACTGCCTTCCTGAATTCATTTGTGAATTCTAGCACAGTATTACACAAGGCAGTAAATATGTACCTGAGCTAAGTATGTATGTACAGAGATTATAGAATTTTATCCAAATCCACAAAATGATCTAATTAATGATCTAACAATTTTTTTTTTTTTTTTGGCAAAATGGCAGTGGATTGAAGATACTGCTAATCATGAAAGCACAATAAGAAGCATATAGATGATAGGGAAATGTGCTCAATACAAATCTTTAAACAAGAGCATGCAGTAAAGGCTGGGTGCAGTGGCTCACGCCTATAATCCCAGCACTCTGGGAAGCAGAGATGGAAGGAACACTTGAGGTCAGGAGTTCGAAACCAGCCTGGCCAACATGGCAAAATACAAAAATTAGCTGGGCATGGTAGCACATGCCTATAATCCCAGCTACTTGGGAGGCTGAAGCACAAACATCGCTTGAACCTGGGAGATGGAGGTTGCAGATATTCAATGAAGAACATTTGGCCCAGAAAAATTATAAAATCATTTAGCCACTAATGGTGAGAAAGACAAAAATTACAAGTGATTATGGGACAAATGAAAGCCTAGGTGATTTCTGGGATGCTGGGAGTCTGGCAATACAAACATGGATGTTGAGAAGAAGTAAAAAGTACAAGCACAAAAAATCAAACTTGCTGTTTTTTCCTTAAAAAAAAAAAACAGAAAAAAATTCTGCAGAATTATCTTTCCTTTCCACTTTCCTATAATCCAGAGTCTTTATGAGTATATGGCTTATCAGCTTAAGAAAGGAAATCACGCTGAGCTCTTCCAGATGTGTCATTTTCTAGGCTAGGTTTAGTCTCAGAAATGACTTTTATAAGAGTTTGGAGTAGAGATATATTTATCCAAAAGTCACCAGTAACAATATACAAGTAGCAGTAAGTCTTTTTTTTTTTTTTTTTTCTAGACAGGGTTTCACCATGTTGGTCAGGCTGGTCTTGAACTCCCGACCTCAGGTGATCCGCCCGCCTTGGCCTCCAAAGTGCTTGGATTACAGGCGTGAGCCACCACGCCCGGCCCAGTAAGTCTTAAAATTTTTTTTAATTTTTTTTTTTTTTTTTTTGAGACAGGGTCTCACTCTGTCATGTAGGACGGAGTGCGGTGGTGCTATCATGGCTTACCATAACCTCCACCTCCTTCCCAGGCTCAAGTGATCCTCCCACTTCAGCCTCCCAAGCAGCTGGGAGAATTAGTGTCATCGGCTCACTGCATCTTCAAATTCCTGGGCTCAGGTGATCCTCCCACCTCAGCCTCCCGAGTAGCTGCCACCATTCCCGGCTAATTTTTTTGTATTTTTTTTGTGGAGACAGGGTTTAGCCATGTTGCCCAGGCTGGTCTCAAACTCCTGGGCTCAAGCGATTCACCTGCCTCTGCCTTCCAATGTGCTGGAATTATAGGTGGAGCCACCACACCCAGCCAGTTCTGGCTTTCTGAGCCTCAGGAAGCTCTGCTACAGGAAGAATAACTGAAGGCCAGCCCTTTTCACACTTCTTTTACAAGTCTAAGTGATTCCCTGGGATAATTATAGCTCATATGCACACCTTCCCGCCTTGCTTATTTGGGTGCAGAGTATGGGAGTGGTGTGTCCATCAGATGTTCTTTAGATGCTACCGTGGCTACTGGGTATGCTTCAGTAGGTAAATCACAAACATGCATTAATGTGCAATTCTCTGCATTTCACACAGCAGTCTTTGGTGATTTGCTCACATTTGTGTGACCATGATGCTTACTCACACTTCCCTGGACAACTTCCTGAAGGCCATGTGGAGCTGTTCAATGAAGCTGTTCATTTGGCCAAGAGTTTAATATGTAACTTTATACCGTCTTCCTCAATTAAACTGAAAATTTAAAATAACTATTGACTTGACCAAAAGCAAATATCCTAAGGGACTAGTATAACTATTTAAAAAAATTTTTTTCTGGCCGGGCGCAGTGACTCACGCCTGTAATCCCAACACTTTGGGAGCCCAAGACAGGCGGATCACCTGAGGTTGGGAGTTCAAGACCAGCCTGACCAACACAGTGAAACCCCGTCTCTACTAAAAATACAAAAAATTAGCCAGGCGGTGGCGCTTGCCTGTAATCCCAGCTACTCGACAGGCTGAGGCAGGAGAATCGCTTGAACCTGGGAGGCGGAGGTTGCAGTGAGCAGAGATCATGCCTTTGCAGTCCAGCTTGGGCAACAACAGTGAAAATCCGCTTAAAAAAACAAAATAAAATTTTTTTTGGGTGACAGAGCAAGAATCTGGAATGTAGTAGCACGACCTCAGCTCACTATAAGCTCTGCCCTTGGGTTCAAGCGATTTCTTCTTCCTCAGCCTCAAGTTAGGACTACAGGCACTCATCACCATGCCTGGCTAATTTCTGCATTTTTAATAGGAGTCTGGTTTCACCACATTGGCCAGGCTGGTCTCGAACTCCTGACCTCAAGTGATCTGTCTGCCTCGGCCTCCCAAAGTGCTGGAATTACAGGTGTGAGCCACCATGCCCAACCCACTACAACTAATTTAATGTATCCCATTTTGAAATCTTTATTCATTAGCTTTTAATCAACAAAATAATCCTATTTAAGCTACATATCTAACCACGTGGTACAGACATACAGTGGAGTACTACTGAGCAATAAAAAGGAATGAAATACAATACTGTACTGATACATGCTACATCGATGAACCTTGAAAATACTATGCTCAGTGAAAGAAGCCAGTCACAAAGAACCACATATTTCTTACCATATTTGTATGAAATACCCAGAAGAGGTAAATCTACAAGGACAGAAAGTAATGGCTAGGTACGGTGGCTCATGCCTGTAATCCCAACACTTTCGGAGGCAAAAGCTAGTGATCGCCTGAGGTCAGGAGTTCAAGATCAGCCTGGCCAACGTGGTGAAACCCCATCTCTACAGAAATTTTTTTAAAAAGTTACCCAGGCATGATGGCGTCCACCTGTAGTCCCAGATACTTGGGAGGCTGAGGCGAAAGAATTGCTTGAACTCGGGAGGCGGAGGTTGCAGTGAGTCAAGATCATGCCATTGCACTCCAGCCTGAGTGACAGAGCGAGACTCCGTCTCAAAAAAAAAAAAAAAGTAGCTTAGTGGTTGCCTAGGGGTGAGGGTAATGGGGACTCTCCAGGAAAAACCCAGAAACAATGTGTGAGCTCAGTTAGGGGTTCAGCAGTGCTTCCTGAGAGGAACCTGCTGTGCTTCTCAGATGCCCTAGGCCCATCGTGGAAGGACTCACTCCAGAATAGGTTTTGAGTGGCAGATCTATTTCCAGCCACATGTCCTTAATAGACTTCTTCCTCTGCTGAACAGAGTCATGACACTTCTTACTTCTTACAGCAGTGAATAGCCTCAGTAGATCTGTTCTGTCCAGAATTCCAATAACTAACAACTTACAATAAATAAAAGTTATAGAAAAAATAGTAAGACTTGATTAGTAGGCTCAAGTCCACACACTGATTTAGAAGACAGAGGCAAATCAGTTTCACAAAAGGAGGTTTCCCCCTCCTTTACTGACAGGTGCCCGTCCATCTATAGTATCCACAGACTGTGAGAAGCAATCAGTTTTGACAGTCCATCTTGTGCTATAGCTGGCCTAGAGTTAGAACCTGAACAACACCATCTTATAAAAGATAAAGCTATGTTTTAAAATAAGTTGTAACGGCTGCCCCACTCTCCTCACAATAACTGCTGGGCTTTGGCTTCTGTACATAGAACTGCTAGTTTGCTCTGCAAACTATCTACCTTTCTTATCAGTAATAGCCAGAATTGTCAGCCTTTGTGACTAGAATAGCAGCCCAAGCTAATTCCATCCTGGTCCCTGTGCCTTGTAATAAGTAACCAAAATCTGTTATTTCCACTACAGCCCAGGAGATGTGCAAACTAACGCTTATCTTGACTTCTGTAAGCCACTTAAGTAACAATCGAGGGGGCAAGATGTCCTCAAGCCCTTGGAATGTCCGAAGCCCCGCTCCCTCCTCTCTGTCCAGGAGATGATTTACGAAAACCCCTAAATATCTGTGTCCCTTCACCCCCACCCCCACCTCTCGCTCTGACTCCCAAAGTAATTCTTACGGGTATAAAAGGTCTTAACACCCTCCATTCAGGGCCACGGGTTGGAGACACGCGAGTCCTCCGTGGTCGCCGGCTTAATAAACCCTGCTATTTGGCATACTTTTGTCTTGGTACTGGTCCCTTAATCTCGCCTTGAATATAACAATCTGAGGATTTTTTTTTTTTTTTTTTAAGACAGAGTCTCTCACTCTGCCACCCAGGCTAGAAGTGCAGTGGCATGATCTCGGCTCACTACAGCCTCTGCCTCCCGAGTTCAAGCGATTCTCATGTCTCAGCCTCCTGAGAAGATGGGATTACAGGCACAGGCCACCATGCCCAGCTAATTTTTTTTTTTTTTTTTTTTTAATTTTGAGACGGAGTCTCACTCTACAGCCCAGAGTGGAGCGCAGTGGTGTGATCTCGGCTCACTGCCAAGAGATCTGCCGCTGCATTCAAGCGATTCTCCTGTCTCAGACTCCTGAATAGTTGGAATTACAGGTACCTGCTATCATGCCTGGCTAACTTTTGTAGTTTTAGTAGAGACGGGGTTTCACCATCTTGGCCAGGCTAGTCTTGAACTCCTGACCTCGTGATCCACCTTCCTCAACCTTCCAAAGTGTTGGGATTACAGGCGTGAGCCACCACTCCTGGCCTTAATTTCTGTATTTTTAGTAGACATTGGGTTTCACCATATTGGCCAGGATGGTCTTGACTCCTGACTGCAAGAAATCCACCCACCTCGGCCTCTCAAAAAGTGTTGGGATTACAGGTGTGAGCCACCACGCCTAGCCCCATGTCAGGATTTAATTCACACCTTACCTGGGATGCTAATCATTTTGAACTAGTCAACATGTAAAAGGAAAATACAGATGTAACAAAAGTTAGGCTGGAAAAACACATGGCTTAATCTGTCCAGAAATCCAAGGAAAATTTACAAATTTTGATAGTGTGACACTAGAGAAGCTGAAAAAACCTATTTCAGGAAAGGTAAAAGGAGTCATGGATATTAATATAAAAGATTAGGGGGCCAGGCGTGGTGGCTCTTGCCTATAATCCCAGCACTCTGGGAGGCCGAGGGGGGCGGATTACTTGAAGTTAGGAGTTCGAGATGAGCCTAACACAGTAAAACCCCATCTCTACTAAAAATACAAAAATTAGCTGGGCGTGGTGGTGCACACCTGTAATCCCAGCTACTAGGGAGGCTGAGGCGAAAAGATGAATTGAACCCAGGAGACAGAGGCTGCAGTGAGCCAAGATCACACCACTGCGCTCCAGCCTGGGTGACAGAGTGAGACTGTCAAAAAAAAAAAAAAAAAAAAAAAGTGGTTTATGTGAGACTAATCAGGGGCAATAAGAATTTGTGACAAGGGACCTGTGGTCCCAACTGATCTTGAGGCTGAGCCTGCCTCAAAAAAAAAAAAAAAAAAACAAGTCCAGCACAGTGTCCCACGCTTATAATCTCAGCACTTTGGGAAGCCAAGGCAGGTAGATCGCTTGAGCCCAGGAGTTTGAGACCAGCCTAGGCCATATGATGGAACCCCCATCTCTACAACAATTAGTCAAACATTGTGGTGTGCACCTGTGGTCTCAGCTACTTGGGATACTGAGGTGGGAGAATCGATTTAGCCTGGAAGGTGGAGGCTGCAGTGAGCCGTGACCATGCCACTATATTCCACCCATCCTAGGTAACAGAGTGAATCTCTCTCTGAAAAGAAAAGTTGAGACAAGGCCACTGGGCCTGGCAAGGAGAAGATCAGCGTTACACTGCAGTAGTGGGTGGTAGAGTGACTAAGAAGGAAGTGTAAAGGATGGATGGAAGCACTTAGAATTTATCTTTAAAATACATGATTTTTTTTTTTTTTTTTTTGAGACAGAGTCTTGCTCTGTCGCCCAGGCTGGAGTACAGTGGTGCAGTATCGGCGCACTGCAACCTCCACCTCCCGGGTTCCAGCGATTCTCCTGCATCAGCCTCCTGAGTAACTAGAATTACAGGTGAGTACCACCATGCCTGGCTAATTTTTTAATTTTTAGTAGCGATGGAGTTTGACCATATTGGCTAGGCTGGTCTCAAACTCCTGAACTCAAGTGATTCACTTGCCTCAGCCTAGAGAAATGAGAAAATTTTCTCTAATGAAGAATAATGAAAAAGTCACCTAACAGTTTAACAGAGCAAAGACAAATAGAAAGCTGCTCAAATTTTGGCACCTGCATAATTCATTGAGACATTTCAATGATAAAATTGATTAGGTATCCTCTCTCACACTACACACACACACACACACACACACACACCCCATTAATTACTGTGCCCCACTGCCTACAAAGTTGACTTTAGTCATCAATTGTAATCCTAGCACTTTGGGAGGCCATGGTGGATGGACTCCTAGACCAGGTGTTTGAGACCAGCCTGGGCAACATGGCAAAACCCTGTCTCTACAAAAAATACAAAGAATTCACCAGGCATTGTGGCACGGGCCTGTAGTCCCAGCTACTCAGGAGGGTGAGGCAAAAGGATTGCTCAAGCTTGGGAGGTTGAGACTGCAGTGAGCTGGGAGCACTCGTTCTTCAAGGTCCATGTCAGATAGCTTTCCCCTTTATAGTCACATGGCTGCCAGTTATAAAGACTATATGTCCCAGCATTAACTGCAGCTAGGTGGGGTATTAAGGTCTGACCAAGGGACTGCACGCAGAAAATGATGTTGCAGGAGAAGGGAGAACTGCCAGAGCAACATTATGAAATTATAGGTGAATGAGATTTAGCTTGCCAAGTGGAAGGGCTGACCATAGGTAGAACAATGGACTCCCAAGGGATTGATCCACAGGAATAGAGAAAGAGGCAGACCACAACAGCCAAATGGAGCTATGTCAATAGATACAGTGATAGATTCTTATTAATTCCATTTTTTCAATTAAGTAAGAAGCAAGATCATGACAGTTGATAGAGGCAAGGAAAGTGAACAGGAGGTTTGAACTAAAGGAGATGGTGCTATATTAACCTTAAAGGCAGGAGAATAAATAAACTAAGGAATCTCAGTGGGACTGCTAGGCAGTGCTAAAAGCAGCCACCTTTGAGGTCAGGAGTCTTGAGTTCAAAGTGAGACAAGTCAGTGAATTTCTTCATTCACTACATTCGGTCATAAGCACATAATAATAGGTAAAGAGCAGGATTTAGGCTGGGCAATGTGGCTCATGCCTGTAGTCCCAGCACTTTGGGAGGCCGAGGTGGGCAAATCACTTGAGGTGAGGAGACCAGCCTGGCCAACATGGTGAAACCCCGTCTCTACTAAATTAGCCAGACATGGTGGTGCGCTCCTGTCGTCCCAGCTACTAGGGAGGCTGAGGCACAAGAATAGCTTGAACCCAGGAGGCGGAGGTTGCAGTAAGCCTTGAGATTGCACAACTACACTCCAGCCTGGGTGACAGAGCAAGACTCTATCTTTAAAAAAAAAAAAAAAAAAAAAGTAAGATTTAAACCAGGGCTGAGATTTTGCCAAGTAAGATAAAATAAGAGAGAGGACAGGGAGTTGAGAATATATAAAGGCAGTAATAACATTAATAAACTGAAGGTGACGGGCAGTGAAAGGGTAGTAGTATCAATACATTTTAAGCCCCAGTGTGGGCTTAAAAGAATTTTGCTGTCAGGCCAAGCGTGGTGGCTTACGCCTGTAATCCCAGCTACTCGGGAGGCTGAGGCAGGAGAATCACTTGAACCGTGGGAGGTGGAGGTCGCAGTGAGCCGATATTGCACCACTGCACTCCAGCCTGGGCAACAGAGCAAGACTCACACAAAAAATATACGTTAGGCCGGGCGCAGTGCCTCATGCCTGTAATCCCAGCACTTTGGAAGGCCAAGACAGAAGAATCATGAGGTCAGGAGTTCAAGACCAGCCAGGCCAATACCCTGAAACCCCATCTCTACTAAAAAAAAAAAAAAAAAAATACAAAAATTAGCATGGTGGTGTGCACTGTAATCCCAGCCACTGGGAGGCTGAGGCAGGAGAATCACTTGAACCCAGAAGGTGGAGGTTGCAGTAAGATGAGATCACACCAAAAAAAAAAAAAAAAAAAAAAAAAAAAGATGAGATCACACCACTGCACTCCAGCCTGGACAAAAGAGCAAGCCTCTGTCTCAAAAAATAAAAAATGGCCGGGCTCGGTGGCTCACACCTGTAATTCCAGCACTTTGGGAGGCCAAGACAGGTGGATCATGAGGTCAGGAGATCGAGACCATCCTGGCCAACATGGTGAAGCCCCATTCCTGCTAAAAATACAAAAATTAGCTAGGCATGGTGGCGTATACCTATAAACCCAGCTACTTCAGAGGTTGAGGCAGAAGAATCACTTGAACCCAGGAGGCGGAGGTTGCAGTGAGCCGAGATCACGCCACTGTACTCTAGCCTGGCGACAGAGCGGGGCTCCGTCTAAAAATGTAGTAATAATAAATAATAATAAAATAAAAATACTAAATAAATGCAAATGTCTGGTCTTTTGGAGACTAAACTTCTCAATACCCGCCTGGCCAACATGAAACCCCTTCTCTACTAAAAATGCAAAAATCAGCCAGGCGTGGTAGCACGTGCCTATTGTCCCAGCTACTTGGGAAGCTGAGGCAGGACAATCACTTGAAACCAGGAGAGGGAGGCTGCAATGAGCAGAGATCACACCACTGCACTCCAGTCTGCTCAACTGAGACTCCATCTCCAAAAAGGAAAAAAGTCCTGTGAATTTCATTAAGAGAAATGATGAGATTGGTATACATAAAATCTTCATCCCAAATGTGGGTTTTGTTGATGTTAGTTTCTGTGAGAGGGAGTGGTGTCAACGTAAGCAGTACAAAAAATATTTTGGTTGAAGTTTAGGCACAAAGTGTCATACTGCAGATAAGGAAATAACTATAAATCCCAAGAAACTGACTTAAGAAATCATAGTAAAACCCAACCACATGGTGGCTCACGCCTGTAATCCTAGCACTTTGGGAGGCTGTGGCAGGCAGAGCTACTGCAATCAGGAGTTCAAGACCAGCCTGACCAACATGGTGAAATCCCGTCTCCACTAAAAATACAAAAAGTAGCTGGGCGTGGTGGCACTTGTCTGTAATTCCAGCTATTCGGAAAAAAAAAAAGGAAGAAGAAATCACAGTTTAAGAGCCCAAATTTTAGGATGTTTTATTGTTTTGGCTGAGGGTGATTATATGCTTTGGGTTTTATTATAATTTCTTTTTCTTGAGACAGAGTTTTGCTCTCGTTTCCCAGGCTGGATGGAGTACAGTGGCACAATCTCGGCTCACTGCAACTTCCACCTCCTGGGTTCAAGCTACTCTCCTTCCTCAGCCTTCTAAGTAGCTGGAATTACAGGCATCCACCACTACGCCCCGCTAATTTTTTTTTCTTTTAAGACAAATCTAAGATAGTAAGCTAATTTTTTTTGTATTTTTAGTAAAGACAGGATTTTGCCATGTTGGCCAGGCTGGTCTCAAACTACTGACCTTGGGTGATCTGCATCTGCCCGCCTTGGCCTCCCAAAGTGCTGGAATTACAGGTGTGAGCCACTGAGCTCCGCCCATCTCCTACCATCCTTTTTTTTTTTTTTTTTTTTTTGGAGACAGAGTTTCACTCTTGTTGCCCAGGCTGGAGTACAATGGTGTGATCTCCGCTCACCGGAACCTCCACCTCCCAGGTTCAAGCCATCCTCCTGCCTCAGCCTCCCAAGTAGCTGGGATTACAGGCATGCACCACCATGCCCAGCTAATTTTTTAAATATTTTTAGTAGAGACAGGGTTTCTCCATGTTGATCAGGCTGGTCTCAAACTCCTGACCTCAGGTGATCCCCCCACCTCGGCCTCCCAAAGTGCTGGGATTACAGGCGTAAGCCGCCACGCCCAGCCTTCCTACGTTCTTATACACAGGCTACATACACCACCTTCTCACCCAACCATGCATTTTTCTTATTTTTGTTGTTTTTTTCTTAGTAGAGACGGGGTTTCACCATGTTGGTCAGGCTGGTCTCGAACTCCTGACCTTGTGATCTGCCTGTCTTGGCCTCCCAAAATGAAGGGATTACAGGCGTGAGCCACCAGACCCGGCAGCATGCATTTTTCTAAACTGCTGTGAACTGTGCTACTGACCAATCAGACTTGCAGATTTGTCTAAAATAAGGGAACATAATTTCCCTACAAAGTTTCTACTTGCCAAACTCCATTAATGTAAGAAACATATCCGTCTTATTCACCATTGTCGGACAAGCATAGGCACAAGCACACAGAGTTGTGGGCTCAAATAAACTGTTGAAAAAACAAATTTCTAGAAGCAAAGAAACATTATATAACCAATTTGTGGCACAAAGATTTTAAAAAGAAAACGGTTTCACAATATATTGACTGCACATCATAGTCCATCAGCTGTGTACCATACTGGTGAGGATACCCCTTAGGATATTTTAGTAGGTCAAGAATTCGGCCAGGTGCAGCGGCTCATGCCTGTAATCCTGGAACTTTGGGAGGCCAAGGCAGGTGGATCACCTGAGGCCAGGAGTTCAAGACCAGCCTGACCAACATGGCGAAACCCCGTTTCTACTAAAAATACAAAACTTAGCAAGGCATGGCAGCTCACAGCTGTAATCCAAGCTATCTGGGATGCTCCAGTGAAAGAATCGGTTAAACTCGGGAGTCAGAGGTTGCACTGAGACAAGATGGCACCACTGTACTCCAGCCTGGGCAACAGAGTGAGACACTGTCTCAAAACGGGAAAAAAAAAATTAAAAATAAAAACCCCAAAACTGTTTCAGTGCCGATTAGTAGAAACCTATCCTATCTATCAACTCCAAGTTCACCCACACCCAGGATGGTGCCTCACACAGAGGAAACACCATTAAACATTTGGGAAATAGGGCAAGGCGCAGTGGCTCACACCTGCAATTCTAGCACTTTGGGAGGCCAAGTCAGGCAGATTGCCTGAGATCAGGAGTTTGAGACCAGCCTAGCCAACATGGCAAAACCCCGTCTCTACAAAAATACAAAAATAAAATTAGCCAGGCGTGGTGATGGGCGCCAGCAATCCCAGACACCCAGGAGGCTGAGGCAGGAGAATCACTTGAACCCAGGAGGCAGAGGTTGCAGTGAGCAAGATCACGTCACTGCACTCCAGCCTGGACAACAAGAGCAAAACTCTGTCTCAAAAAAAAAAAAATGAAAAAATGAAAAAATCAGGAAATGAAGTTGAAAACATAAAGCTGTTTATGTTGTTTACTGGCTGCATAGGAAATTCCTGGTGAAAAAGCCAAACTATCATCCATCCATCTGTCCGTAACGAACTTGAGCCTGGTATAGGTTGAGTACTGCTTATCCAAAATGCTTGGGCCCGGAAGTGTTTCAGATTTCAGAATTTCTTCAGACTTTGGAATATCTGCATTACACGTATTGGTACAGTATCCCAAATCCAAAAATTCTAAGCCTAAAATGCTCCACTAAGCATTTCCTTTGAATGTCATGTCAGCACCCAAAAGGATTTTGAAGCATTTCAGATGCTCAACCTGTACTGCCATTATTTGGCTACCTGGATCAAGTGGCTGCCAAGGGTTGCTGTCAGTTCAAGAGCTTTCCCTTCTATAGCAGTAAGGGCACTTGGAGATCAGGAGCAGCGGGTGTAACGCATATGGCGGCAAGCAATGAAGAAAACCTTCAATTGACTTCCAAGTAAAAATCACTTCAAACTTAAGGTCTTTGGGGGAAAGAGAGGTAAGGAACACTACCTGAGGTAACATATCTTCAAGTTCCCTAAATAAGAGCGTGAAATCATCTTTTAAAATATTATTCATATCCAAGTCACGGCATCAAAAAAAATAAAATAAAATAAAATAAAATATTATAAGGTTATTGTAAATATTATATTCAATTAATATTTTAATTGTTAATTATAATATTGTTAAGTTAATATTATAAATATTATAAGGTTAACCTTCAATGGATACAGAGAATCAGGATTTGACTTTGTTTGGCCTAATTTTCAACTTACGTCTCCTCTAAGACAGTGCTCGTCTGGAAAGACTGACAAAGAATGAACCATTAGGTAGCCCCCAGTGAGCTGGTTAAGAATTTATATGTGCTTATTGTAAACCTTATTGCAGGATTTTACTTTTACCAAGTATATATATTTCTTAAAACAAAAAAACTAGGTCAGATGCAGTGGCTCACACCTTTAATCCCAACACTTTGTGAGAACTGAGCTCAGGAGTTAAAGACCAGCCTGGACAACATTGAAAAACCTCACCTCTATAAAAAATAAATAAATTAGGCCAGGCGCGGTGGCTCACGCCTGTAATTCTAGCATTTTGGGAGGCCAAGATGGGCGGACTGCCTGAGGTCAGGAGTTCGAGACCAGCCTGACCAACAAGGTGAAACCCCATCTCTATTAAAAATACAAAAATTAGCCTTTTGGCTGCAACCGCCATCTTCCAGTAATTCACCAAAATGACGAACACAAAGGGAAAGAGGAGAGGCACTCAATATATGTTCTCTAGGCCTTTTAGAAAACATGGAGTTGTTCCTTTGGCCACGTATATGAGAATCTGTAAGAAAGGTGATATTGTAGACATCAAGGGCATGGGTACTGTTCAAAAAGGAATGCCCCACAAATGTTATCATGGCAAAACTGGAAGAGTCTACAATGTTACCCAGCATGCTGTTGGCATTGCTGTAAACAAACAAGTTAAGGGCAAGATTCTTGCCAAGAGAATTAATGTGCGTATTGAGCACATCAAGCACTCTAAGAGCCAAGATAGCTTTCTAAAATGTGTGAAGGAAAACGATCAGAAAAAGAAAGAAGCCAAAGAGAAAGGTACCTGGGGTTCAACTGAAGCGCCAGCCTGCTCCACCCAGAGAAGCACACTTTGTGAGAACCAATGGGAAGGAGCCTGAGCTGCTGGAACCTATTTCCTATGAATCCATGGCATAATAGGTGTTAAAAAAAATAAAAGACCTCTGGACTGTAAAAAACGTTTTTCTTCATTGAGTAGAAGTATGGTGTCTTAATGTATTTTTTTGCTGAAAGACATGAGGTAGCTTATTGCAACAAATTACTTAATTGGTTAGAAAATGGCCAGTTATTTTGATACCTGGGAGACTGAAAAAAGGAACAAAAAATAAAAAATAAAGAAAAAAATAAAAAAAAGAAAATGGCCAGCTATTACATATCAAATATTTGTACTGGTTTGAAGACAGTCCCTCTAAATCATCAAGGAAGAAACAGAATATAAAAATAAGCTGCTCCACCCAGAGAAGCACTTTGTGAGAACCAATGGGAAGGAGCCTGAGCTGCTGGAACCTATTCCCTATGAATTCATGGCATAATAGGTGTTAAAAAAAAAAAAAAAAAAAAGACCTCTGGACTGTAAAAACAAATAAATTAATTACATAAATAAAAATACAAAAATTAGCCAGGTGTGGTGGCAGGTGCCTGTAATCCCAGCTACTTGGGAGGCTGAGGCAGAATAATCACTTGAACCAGGAGGTAGAGCTTGCAGTGAGCCAAGATCATGTACTTCAGACTAGGCGACAAGAGCGAGAATTTGTCTCAAAAATAAATGAATGAATAAATAGAGCCAGGAGCTGTGGCTCACACCTGTAATCCCAGCACTTTGGGAGGCTGAAGCAGGTGGATCACCTGAGGTCAGGAGTTCGAGACCAGCCTGGCCAACATAGTGAAACCCCATTTCTACTAAAAATACAAAAAAAATTAGCTGGGCGTGGTGGCAGGTACCTGTAATCCCAGCTACTTGCGAGGCTGAGGCAGGAGAATCACTTGAACCCGGGAGGCGGATGTTGCAACGAGCCAAGATCGTGCCACTGCATTCCAGCCTGGGCGACAGAGCTAGAATCCGTCAGGGGGTAGGGGGAAGGCTGCGCTCAGTGGCTCACCCCTGTAATCCCAGCACTTCAGGAGGCTGAGGTGGGCGAATCATGAGGTCAAGAGATCGAGCCCATCCTGGACAACATGGTGAAACCTCGTCTCTACTAAAAACACAAAAATTAGCCGGGCGGGGTGGCACATGCCTGTAGTCCCAGCTATTTGAGAGGCTGAGGCAGGAGAATTGCTCAAACCTAGGAGGTGGAGGTTGCAGGTGAGCCAAAATCACACTACTGTACTCCAGCCTGGCGACAGAGTGAGACGCTGAACTCAAAAAAAAAAAAAAAAAAAAAAACAAGCCAGGTGCAGTGGCTCACACCTGTAATCCCAGCACTTTGGGAGGCCGAGGCAGGTGGATCTTGAGGTCAGGAGATAGACACCATCCTGGCCAACATGACGAAACCCCTTATCTACTAAAAATACACAAATTAGCTGGGCATGGGCTGGGCATGGTGGCTCACGCCTGTAATCCCAACACTTTGGAAGGCCGAGGTGACCAGACTGCCTGAGGCTGAGTTTGAGACCAGCCTGCCCAACATGGTGAAACCCTGTCTCTACTAAAAATATAAAAATGTGCAAGGTGTAGTGGTGGGCGCCTGTAATCCCAGCTACATGGGAGGCTGAGATAGAAACATCGCCTGAAACTGGGAGGCAGAGGTTGCAGTGAGCCAAGCCCAGGCCATTACACTCCAGCCTGGGCAACAAGAGCAAAACTCCGTCTCAAAAAAAAAAAAAAAAAAACAAAGTTAGTTGAAGGGCTGCATGTGTAGCACTTGAGCTAAATGCTTCTCTCTCGCTGAACTCTCAAAGAGCTCCCTTACTATTTTCCCTTTCTACAGAAGAAAAAAACTGAATCACTCCTGTTGGATAAAGTTTGCAAAAAAAAAAAAAGAAAGAAAGAAAGAAAGAAAAAATTGAATCACAAAGGGGTCATATTACAGTCAAGGGTCTCAGGCCATCAAGTGTCAGAGCTAGTATTTAACTGTCAGTCTCTCTCCAGAATCCATGCTCTTAAATAAGATACTCTATTGCCTTCCCTTCCTTCCTCCCTTTCTTCCCTTCCTCCTTTCCTTTTCCCCTTCCTTCCCTCTTCCCTTCCTTCCTTCCTTCCTTCCCTTCCTTCATTCCCCTTCCCTCCCTCTCTCCCTCCTTCCTTCCTTCCATGAGATGGCGTTTTCTCTGTCACAAAGACTAAAGTGCAGTGATCTCAGATCACAGCAACCTACGCCTCCCCAAGTTTGAGTGATTCTCCTGCTTCAGCCTCCTGAGTAGCTGGGATTACAGGTGCTGGGTACCACACCCAGCTAATTTTTGTATTTTTAGAAAAGACCAAATTTCACCGTATTGGCCAGACTGGTTTCGAACTCCTGACCTCAGGTGATCCACCCACCTTAGGCCTCCCAAAGTGCTGGGATGACAGGCGTAAGCCATCGCACACATCCTGCCTTCCTTTTCTGAACTTAAGATCTTCAAAAGATAAACAGAGCTTCACTATGAATAACTGGAAAAGTTAAACAAGAGATTTCATCCAGAAAAGAACTTTTCCACACACATACACCCTCTGAACAAGGTTATTTCCAACAAAGTTGCCATAGCAAATAAAATTATCTTGTAGAAAAAGCATTAACAAAGTGTTACAACATTAAATATCTATCTTAAATGTACTTCCTTAACCTCTCAAAGTCTATATCCCCAACAACAAACAGAGTTACAAAAAGGTACCCTGGTAGTAGAACATGTGATCTCTAGGTGCATAGAAAAGACACCAGAGAATCACAACTCATCTGCAACATAGAGTAGGATACAACAGCCATGAGAATACAGTAAAATAAAAATGTACACATAACAAAAGTTAGAGTGTTCAACCATATACTTGAAGTCAAAAGAAGCAATTTTTTTAAATAATGGAATTGAGTCCTTGTGATTTAGAGCAGCCATAAGCTTCAGAAGTTAAAAATCTTGGCCAGGAGCAGTAGCTCACACCCATAATCCCAGCACTCTAGGGAGGCTGAGGCGGACGGATCGCCTGAGGTCAGGAGTTTTGAGACCAGCCTGGCCAACATGGTAAAACTCTGTCTCTACTAATACACAAATATTAGCTGGGGGTGGTGGGGGCGCCTGTAATAGAGCTACTCAGGAGGTTAAGCCACAAGAATTGCTTGAACTCAGAAGGCGGAGGTTGCAGTGAGTTGGCACTCCAGCCTGGGAGACAAAGCAAGACTCTGTCTCAAAAAAAAAAAAAAAAAAAGATGCAAAATCAAGTAACATTGGAAAATGTGATGAAAAATGTAACTTTCTAAATAATAAGCTTGAAAGATAAAGTGTACATAGCTGGTACATATCAAATAAATGCTTCTGAGCTCAAAATTGCAGCCTCTCAGTCACAGTTCACCAAATACACACAACAGAATTGACACAGAGTTGTTTAAGAACCCTTCATTTTCAAAAAGGTGATAAGGGCCAGCCCTGAGGCCAAGACAGGAGAATTACATGAGGTTAGGAGTTCGAGACCAGCCTGGCCAACATGGTGAAACCCTGTCTCTATTAAAATTACAAAAATTAGCAGGCATGGTGGCACACGCCTGTAATCCCAGCTACATGGGAGGCTGAGGCAGGAGAATTGCCTGAACGCAGGAGACGGAGGATGCAGTGAGCTGAGATCTCAACACCACACTGCAGCCTGGGTGAGAGTGACCACTGCTTCGAAAAAATTAAAAGGTGATGCAAGCAGATAATAGCAAGGAAAAATCTCCACCTTTCCATCTACTCTTCTGCAACCTCTGCAGAAAATACAAGACAAGGATTCTTATCATGCTATTAATTACATTTCAAAATTTCTTTTTCTTTTTTTTTTAAAAAGATTTTTTAAACTATGGAACGCTTCACAAATTTGCGTGTCATCCTTGCACAGGGGCCATGCTAATCTTCTCTGTATCGTTCCAATTTTAGTATATGTGCTGCCGAAGCAAGCACAAATTTCAAAATTTCATGGGCTGGACACAGTGGCTCAAACCTATAATCAAGGCACTGTGGGAGGCTGAAGCAAGAGGACTGTTTGACCCCAGGAGTTTAATACCAGCCTGGGCAACATGGAGAGACCCTATGGCTACAATTAAAAAAAAAAAAAGGCTGAGCACAGTGGCTGACAATTGTAATCCCAGCACTTTGGGAGGCCAAGGCAGGAGGATCACCTGATGTCAGCAGTTCAAGACCAGCCTGACCAACATGCGAAACCCTGTCTCTGCAAAAAATACAAAATTTGGGCCGGGTGTGGTGGCTCATGCCTGTAATCCAAGCACTTTGGAGGCCAAGGCGGGCGGATCACCTGAGGTCGGGAGTTCAATACCAGCCTGACCAACATGGTGAAACCCCGTCTTAAAAAAAAAAAAAAAAAATACAAAATTTGGCCGGGTGCAGTGGCTCTCACCTGTAATCCCACCACTTTGGGAAGCCGAGGCAGTGTATCATGAGGAGATCAAGACCATCCGGGCTAACACAGTGAAACCCCCACCTCTACTAAAAGTACAAAAAATTTGCAGGGCATCGTGGTACGTGGCTGTAGTCCCAGCTACTCAGGAGGCTGAGGCAGAAGAATTGCTCGAACCCAGGAGGCAGAGGCTGCAGTGAGCGCAGATCGCACCACCACACTCCAGCCTGGGAGACAAAGCAAGATTCCATCTCCGGGGCCAGGGGGGAGGTGGAGGCAGGAATAGCTGGACATGCTGGTCTGCACCTGTAGTGCCAGCTACTTGAGAGGCTGTTGCAGGTACACTGCTTAAGCCCAGGAGTTCGAGGTTGCAGTGAGCCATGATTGTACCACTGCACTCTAACCTGGGTGACAGAATAAGACCCTGTCTCTAAATAAGTTAATTTTGAAAAAAACCTCTGGAACCAGTCAAGGTGGCATAAGCCTGTGATCTCAGCTTTCAGCTACTTCGGAGGCTGAGGTGAGAGGATCACCTAAGTCCAGCAGTTCAAGGCTACAAGGGTGCTATGAGTCAGCCTTCCAACCTGGGCAACATAGCAAGACCTCCATCTCTAAATACACACACACACACACACACACACACACACACACACACACACACACATTTTTAAAAAAACATCTGGCTAGGCACAGTGGCTCACACCTGTACTCCCAGCACTCAGGGAGGCTGAGATCTGAGGACCACCTGAGGTCAGGAGTTCGAGATCAACCAGGCCAACAAGGCAAAACCCCATCTCTACTAAAAATATAAAAATTAGCTGGGCATGGTGGCACATACTTGTAATCCCAGCTACTTGGGAGGCTGAGGCAGGAGAATCACTTGAACCCAGGAGGCAGAGGTTGCAGTGAGCCGAGATCATACCACTGCACTCAAGCCTGGGCATCAGAGTGAGACTCAGTCTCCAAAATAAATAAATTAAAGAAAGAAAGAAAGAAAAAGAAAAAGAAAGAAAGAAAGAAAGACACATCTATTTCCCTTATTGATAACCATTTAAAAATATCTGGGGCCAGGCACGGTGGCTCATACATGTAATCCCAGCAGTTTGGGAGGCTGAGGCAGGCAGATCATGAATTCAGGAGTTCAAGATCAGCCTGGCAAATATGGTGAAATGCCACCTCTATGAAAAATATAAAAAATTAGTCGGGCAAGGTGGCGCGCACCTGTTCTCCCAGGGACTCGGGAGGCTAAGGCAGGAGAATTGCTTGAACCTGGGAGGCAGAGGAAACAGAGAGCTGAGATTGCACCACTGCACTCCAGCCTGAGCAACAGAGGGAGACTCCGTCTCAACCAAAAAAAAAAAAAAAAGAAAGAAAAAACTCAACATTTCAGCCAGAGGTGAGAGATTAGGGAAAAAATTAAATATATGAGAGCAGGCACAGTGGCTCACACCATTCATCCCAGCACTTTGGGAGGCTGAGGCAGGGCGATCGCTTGAGCTCGGGAGTTCAAGACCAGCCTGGGCAACACAGCAAAAGCCCGTTTCCCAAAAAAAACAAAACAAAACATCAAAAACTAGCTGGGAGGGCCGGGCAAGATGGCTCGCGCCTATAATCCCAGCACTCTGGGAGGCTGAGGTGGGCGGATCACCTGAGGTCAGGAGTTTGAGACCAGCCTGACCAACATGGTGAAACCCCATCTCATTTAAAAAAGAAAGAGGCCGGGTGCAGTGGCTCATGCCTGTAATCCTAGCACTTTGGGAGGTCGAGGTGAGTGGATCACCCGAGGTCAGGAGTTCAAGACCAGCCCAGCCATCATGGTGAAACCCCATCTTTATCATTAAAAAAAAAAAAAAAAGAAATAAAGAAAAAAAAAACTAGCTGGGCATGATGGCATGCGCTGTGTTCCCAGCTAATCAGGAGGCTGAAGTGGGAAAATCACTGGAGCCCAGGAGGTTGAGGCTGCAGTGAGCCATGATCATGCCACAGTGCTTCAGCCTGGGCAACTGAGACCCTGTCTCAAAATAATTAAAAAATTAAGTATCTGGGCTGGGTGTGGTAACTCACCCCTGTAATCCCAGCACTTTGGGAGGCCAAGTGGGTGGATCACCTGAGGTCCGAAGTTCGAGACCAACCTGACCAACATGGTGAAACCCCATCTTTACTAAAAATACAAAAATTAGCCAGGTGTGGTAGCACACGCCTATAGTCCCAGTCACTTGGGAGGCTAAGGTAGGAGAATCACTTGAACCTGGGAGGTGGAAGATTCAGTTAACTGAGATGGCTCCACTGCACTCCAGCCTGGGCAACAGAGCAAGACTCCATCTCCAAAAAAAAAAATTACAAATCTGCACAGTCCCTGCACAGATGTTGTACCTATTGTTTACACTGCTCCCTACCAAGCTAATATTACTGCTGACCTTTCTGGTAAGAGAAAGGATTGCCCTGATCCTCATTTTTTTTCTTTTTTTGAGACGGAATCTCACTCTGTCTGTTGCCCATGCTGGAGTGCAATGGCACGATCTCAGCCCACCACAACCTCCAACTCCTGGGTTCAAGCGATTCTCCTGCCTCAGCCTCTCGAGTAACTGGGACTACAGGCACACCTGTAGAGACAGGGTTTCACCAGGTTGACCAGGCT
The DNA here is from genome assembly GCA_036589455.1 of Ateles fusciceps. NCBI lineage: Eukaryota > Metazoa > Chordata > Mammalia > Primates > Atelidae > Ateles > Ateles fusciceps. Next base: position 28,786,711 of record JAZHEH010000562.1, on the reverse strand, counting down.
GGTCTCCAACTCCTGACCTCAAGTGATCCACCCGCCTTGGCCTCCCAAAGTGCTGGTATTACAGGCGTGAGCCACTGCACCTGGCTTGATCCTCATTCTTTAAGTGACTCATGTTGACACATCCACAGCGCAGACAGTAAACTGTAAGATGATCAGCCTACTCAATCAAAAAAATAAAGAACAGGCCTGGCCAGGCGCGGTGGCTCACGCCTATAATCCCAGCACTTTGGGAGATGGAGGCAAGTGCATCACCTGAGGTCAGGAGTTTGAGACCAGCCTGGGCAACCTGGTGAAACCCCGTCTCTACCAAAAATACACAAATTAGCTGGGTGTGGTGGCAGGCACCTGTAATCCCAGTTACTCGGGAGACTGAGGCAGGAGAATTGCTTAAACCTGGCAGGTTGCCACTTCACTCCAGCCTAGGCAACAAGAGCAAAACTCTGTCTCAAAAAAAAAAAAAAAAAGATGAAGAAAAGTAGGGGTAAGGCCGGGCACGGTAGCGCGTGCCTGTAGTCCCAGCTATTCGGGAGGCTGAGGTGGGAGGGTCGCTTGAGCCCAGGAGTTCTGGGCTGTAGTGCACTATGCCCATCAGGTGTCTGCACTAAGATCGGTATCAATATTGTGACCTCCCAGGAGCAGGGGACCACCAGGTTGTCTACAGAGGAGTGAATTGGCCCAGGTCGGAAACGGAGCAGGTCAAAACTCCTGTGCTGATCAGTAGTGGGATTATGCCTGTGAACAGCCACTGCATTCCAGCCTGGGAAACATAGCGAGACCCCAACTCTAAAAAAAGAAAGACAAAGAAAGAAAGAAAAGAAGAGAGAGAGAGACAGAAAGAAAGAAAGAAACAAAGAAAGAAAGAGAGACAAAGAGAAAGAAAGAAAGAAAAAGAAAGAGAGAGAAGAAAGAAAGAAAGAGAAAGAAAGAAATGCAGGGATAAGATGGGAATGGTCCAGATTAAGAGAAGTATGTATGTAATACAGTGAGTTCATCTCTTTAAAGGTTAAGCAAGGGAGAAGTTTGGAAATACATCTTCATCTAAGAAAGAGTATGTTGCTTAGAAAACAGACAGGAAGTTAGAGAACTATCTCATGGAGAAGTAGGAAAGTAAGTACAGAGAAAAGTTCTGGAGTAATACAAAAGTTCCGGAGTAATCCTCAAAATCAGTGGACAAGAGAATGTCCGCATTTCCCTAGAATTTACATTAATAATTATCTCTCTTCCGGCAGGCTGCAGTGGCTCACACTTGAAATCCCAACATTCCAGGAGGCCAAGGCGGGCGGATCATGTAAAGTCAGAAGTTCGAGACCAGCCTGACCAACACAGTGAAACCTTGTCTCTACTAAAAATACAAAAATTAAGGCCAGGCCGGGTGGCTCCATCTCAAAAAAAAAAAAAAAAAAAAAATTTAATCAGGCTTGCTAGCAGGCAACTGTAATCCCATTACTCCCAGAGGCTGAGGCAGGGGAACTGCTTGAACCTGGAAGGCAGAACTTGCAATGAGCGGAGATCACACCACTCACTGCACTCCATCCTGGCAACAAAGTGAGACTCCATCTTAAAAATAATAAAAATAGAGGCCAGGCGCGGTGGCTCACGCCTGTAATCCCAGCACTTTGGGAGGCCGAGGAGGGTGGATCACAAGATAGGAGTTTGATACCAACCTGGCCAACATGGTAAAACCCCGTCTCTACTAAAAAGACAAAAAATTAGCCGGACATGGTGGCATATGCCTGTAATCCCAGCTACTTGGGAGACTGAGGCAGAATTGCTTGAACCCAGGAGACGGAGGTTTTGCTGAGCCGAGATGGCACCATTGCACTCCAGCCTGGGCAACAAGAGGAAAATTCCGTCTCAAAAAGAAAAAAAAAAAAACCGGGCGCGGTGGCTCACACCTGTAATCCCAGCACTTTGGGAGGTGAGGTAAGTGGATTACCTGAGGTCAGGAGTTCGAGACCAGCCTGATCAATATGGTGAAACCCTCGTCTTTAAAAAAAAAAAAAAAAAGTTTATAATAATAAAAAAAAAAATCTGGTGACAGTGTACCATTTATCATAATCACTAGCAACCATAATGCAATTAAACCCAAGGTGCTATCTACAGAAGGCCAGCAGGCTCAAATTAGCTCTCTTAGAAGCTGATCAAAAAAGAAAAAAAGAAAAAACAACAACAAAAAAAAGAAGCTAAACTATCAGTCTTTCTTCTCACAGAGTTGACATAAATCTCTCAGCTCTCTAAGACAATTAAGAAGACGCAAACTAGCGCCTTCTCTAGTCAATGTGTGGACTCTACCCCATGGACAAGAAACACTTGAAGAACTACCTGTTTCTACTCTCCTAATAACTTACACCCCCCACACGACCAGAATAAACCTTTAAAAGGAGTTAACTGACAAATGGAAAGAAATCAAGACTATGAAAATACTCCACCACCACCACATACATGTGCAGAGGGAACTGTTTACTTGATATATGAGTACCCCAAATCAATAGTCAAAAGTGCCCACAGTTACCTAAAACTATCTTAGCCTTTCCAGCATGTCCTGAGCAAATATATATATATATATATCTTAGCCTGACCTAACTATCTTCGTTTTGAAGCAGTGAAGTGTGGGCCTTGCTCTAAAAGTTGGTCCCTTAAAAAAAATCCAAACACTTAAAGCCATGATTAGGCCAGCCAGGGACCCTTGTACATTCATCTAGCTCCCCTCAGTTGAAGGCAGGACCATCCACCTAACAAGGGGAGAACGCTGTGAAAGAAAGCTAATGAACTGAAATTTGTTTGGCAAATGAATTTTTCAGATTCTATTCATTATAGTTTTGTTTTTCCCCAACTGGAAAATACTCCTATTCCATTCACTACAGACTCCAAAGCTTTCAGACAGGTTCTGGCGGGTTCAGGGTGGTATGGCCGTACATCAGACTCCTAAGCTTTCAATACAGCCTTTTACTTACAGCTCTGAATTTGAACAGAATAGAATTTCTTACAGTTCTGAATTTTCAGAACTATTCACCATCAACAAGGTATAAAAGAAGAAACACTGGAATAAGTTGGAAGTCCTGAATTTCAGCTGACTCTGCAGGCCAACTGGTTGGGAGTAAATGGAAAATAATACCTTAAAAAAGAACACAGTTGTGGTCTGCTCCTGACTAGATATATAATCTTGGGAAATTTACTTAAGTCTCTGGGACTCACTTTGCTCATCTGCAAATGGGGTCTGACACCATTTGCTGGATGGACACCCAGTCCTGAAAGATTCCTCTTCGATCTAAAATTCAAGAACTACAAAGTATTCCTACTCTCTTCTTCCCTCCAACACAGATTTTTATGAGAACAGAGAGCATAAGTCTAGCGCTAGACTTTAACTCAAACCAAGGTGCACCTTATATATTTAATGTCTCCAAGAGCCAGTAGTGCTCCACAAAAGTAGATGGAACCAATTAAGACAAGTTATCCAGAGATCCTTCAAGAAGTCATTCTTTACAATTAAAAACTAGTCTTTTTCAGTCCAATGTCACTTGTGCCAAACGCTCAAAACAGTATCTCCGCCAATCTAGCCACATCTAAGGTGACAACCATCCACATGGTACACATTACACATATGGGTGGGTGACACCAAGTGGCAGAAAAATTCCCCACTACATACAAAATTTTAAATTATAGAAGTTCTTTGGTTTTTCAATTTTTTCTCCTTCAGAAAGGCAGAATGAAACATAATCGGCTTACACACCTGCAAGAAACGTTTATTTTTAGACTTTCTTCGAGACAAAAAGAACCAAACAAGTCAACAACAGAGGTAGAAATTTAAAATTAGAACTATTAAAAAACACAAGTGTAACCAACTCTGAGGTAAAAAGGATTCCAATTTTTCACCGTAAACTACTAAACATGGTTTGTGAACAAATCAATTTGAATGTAAATGGTGCTATTCAATGAAGACGACCTGTAACTGTAGATCCAATCAGTAACTAAGATACAGATGTTTAGGTGATTCCTAATCAATACAATGACTTAGACTAAGCATACTGCATCTATCTTCATGCAACATCGCTTAAATCATTTAGTGTTTTTTTTTTTTCCCCAACTGGAAAATAACCCCTTTTCCACTCAACACAGACCCCAAAGCTTTCAGGCGAGTTCGGGCGCGTTCGGGGTGATATGGCCATAGACCAGACCCCTAAGCTTTCAATACAATCTTTTACTTACACAGTCTTCAAGAAGTCTGCATTAAAAGAAAACCTACCCAAAGTATAACTGGACTTCAATCAATATAAAACGGTGATTCACGTTTCTTCGTTAAATGCAAAAGGCAAATGGAGTTGTAAAGTTTCTTTCCCATTTCAACTCCAATAGCCACGCGCGCTTTCAGCGACCGGCTACACTGCGCGGTCGCGGGGCCCGGCCCAGAGCCCCCGCCCTGCCCGGCGCTGCCGGGAGAGGAAGCGCCGGGGACCGAGGGCGGGCGGACGGCTTGGGCTCCACCAGGCCAGGCCGGGCGGCGGAAGGGGCACTGGAGACTACGGGGCGCGCTTCCGGGGACTGCGCGGGCGGGGTCGCCGCTTTGGGGCGCGGGGCCCGGGCTGGGAGTCAGGTCAAGGGTCAGGGGGCCAGGGGCGGCTGGGCCAGAAGCAGCCGGTGGGGCGCGGCCGCGGCGGGGCGGCGGCCTACGGGCCGGAAGAGTGCCGGGCGGGCCGGCCTGGGGCGCCGCGGCGCCTGGAGGGAACCCTTCTGCTCACCTCAGGCAACGAATCCGAGTCCAGCCTCTTTGCGCCGGGGACGCCGGTCCGCGAGTCGCAAGCTCGGAGACGAAGACGGGTAGCTTAAGACGAGACCGCAGACTAACCAGGGAACCGACGGAGGACCGCGGGCAGCGGGAGGGGGAGCGCGAGAGAGCGAGGGCGGGCGGCGGCGGGAGGGCGGGGAACGACGTGCGCGCCCCCGAGTGCCCAGCGGGCTCGAGCCGGCCCCGTTCGCGGCCCCGCGCACGCGCGCGCACTCACAGCTCATCCACGATTGCTCAGGAGTGCATCCACGCCCTAAAAGCAAAACGCTTAACCAATCATTGCAGCCGCGTGGGGCATCACGGGAACTCTGGGGCTATAAAAGACCTGGTTGCTATTTTGTACTCCCGAAGTCGCTCATCCCTTAAGCAAGCTGGGTGTGTCTAGGTGCGCGTGCGCGGTTTTAATACTCCTCCCCAAACTGCCAACTCTTCACGCATGCGAAGTAGTCCCCCTCCCCGCCTGAATTTACGCGTGCGCACTAGTGGGCCGGGCCCCGGAAGACCGCACTCCTGCGTTTTGGGGATTACGGTGACAGTATCCCGGGTGGGGCGTGGGCCAGTCATGGCGGAACCCTGGTTTGGGCAGGCCTTGCAGGCTCTGCCGGCCACCGTGCTGGGCGCGCTGGGCGCGCTGGGTAGCGAGTTTTTGCGGGAGTGGGAGGCACAGGACATGCGCGTGACCCTCTTCAAGTTGTTGCTGCTGTGGTTGGTGTTAAGTCTCCTGGGCATCCAGCTGGCGTGGGGGTTCTACGGGAATACGGTGACCGGGTTGTATCACCGTCCAGGTGAGGCTCCCTACGAACCTCCGTGGGCTGGCTGCCCCCGCCCCTACCCTCTCTGAACTGTACCATTGGGTTCCCCGCTATCCTGCAAGAGGCTCTTGAGATTTTGGCACTGGTTCACGGCCTTACCACCCTGAATGTATTTGGCCTCGGAAGCTAAGCAGGGTACTTGGATGGGAGAACTTTACGTTGTACCGTGACTCATGCCACCATACCATTTTACGCCAGAATCCCCCACCAGTCCACCCATCGAATTGTATCTGTTGCTCGGAACTCTCACCTGACAATACCATTAGTCCCTTAGGACCCTCACCAGACTCCACCAAACAATACCAGTGGCCTCTAACCTGACCTGGGCTGATGCCTACTCAGATCCCCACCCCAGCCTGCTGCAGCCCTGGATGTGTTTTTGCCTCCAGGTCTGGGTGGTCAGAATGGATCCACGCCTGATGGCTCCACGCATTTCCCTTCTTGGTGAGTAAATCTGTCCATACCGCACCCCCATGCTTGGCGTTCCAAGGACATTCCTGTCCTGGTGACAGAGAGGGGAGTTCTCAGGCTATAAGCCCACCAACTTAATGGCCTTTGCAGCAAGCTTCAAGTCTGCACATAGAGCTCAGGCTTCAAGTTTGGATGACACCAAGGTCTGGACAGTCCATCAGCATGCTGTTCAGCAACCTGTAGCATGGGTGGTGGTATTGTCATAATTTCAAGGAGAAGAAATGACAGGTTTGTTGGATTCCACTCCACACAGTACCCTCAGTTGGGAAGGCAGGAATCTCTGTCCTTAGCACACTGACCTCGTCAGGGTCAGCCTCTTCTGCAGAACATGGCCTCACTAATCAGGGCATTCACACAGATAATCTCTGGGCCCCTGTCACATGGTGGGGGCCACACTAGGCCCAGAGAACAAAAACAACCCCGGGCACTGCTCAGGGGGGAGCCAGGAATTTATTAGGGGGAGGGCAGCAGTGCATGGGGCAAGGGTGGTCAGGGCTTCTCCCTAGAAAGACACCTGAGCTGAGATCAAAGGCCACAGGGTGACAAAGTATACCAGGCAAAGGGAATGGATAGAGCAAGGCTAAAAGGAAAGGATAAGGGGACATATTAGAAGTGACGTATTAGAAGAGACTCATCTCTCATATAGATGAGACTGTGATGCTGGAGTTTGAATGTGAGAGCTTGTTGGACCCTGAGAGCAACTGAAAGACTAACTCAGCAAGGCCGTGGGTCTGATCTAATTTGCCTTTATAACTGCCTACTTCGTGGCAAGTAGATAAAGAGGTCCAAGAGTGAGGGCTAAAGGTCAGTTAGAAAGGCTGCCACTGCCCAGGATTCTGTCTTAGAGAAGAGGCCAGGCCTGGTGGGTCATGCCTGTAATCCCAGCACTTTGGGAGGCCACAATGGGCAGATCCTCGAGGTCAGGAATTTGAGACCAGCCGGGCCAACATAGTGAAACTCTGTCTCTACTAGAAAAAAATTAGGTCGGCATCACCATGCCTGTAATCCCGGCTACTCGGGAGACTAAGGCCTGAAAATTACTTGAACCCAGGAGGCAGAGGTTGCAGTGAACCGAGATCAAGCCACTGCACTCTAGCCTGGGCATCAGAGTGAGACTCTGTCTCAAAAAAATAGGCCGAGTGTGGTGGTTCACACCTGTAATCCCAGCACTTTGGGAGGCCAAGGCAGGCAGATCACCTGAGGTTGGGAGTTCCAGACCAGCCTGACCAACATGGAGAAACCCTGTCTCTACTAAAAATACAAAAATAGCTGGGTGTGGTAATCCCCACTAAATGGGAGGCTGAGGCATGGGCAATAAGAACAAAACTGTGTCTCTGAATGAATGAATGAATGGCAGGGCATGGTGGCTCACGCCTGTAATCCCAGCACTTTGAGAGACTGAAGGTAGATCACCTGAGGCCTGGAGTTTAAGACCAGCCTGGCCAATATGGCAAAACCTGTCTCTACTAAAAATATAAAAATTAGCTGGGTGTGTTGGCGGGCGCCTGTAATCCCAGCTACTTGGGAGGCTGAGACAGAAGAATTGCTTGAACCCAGGAGGTGGAGGCTGCAGTGAGCTGAGATCTCACCATTGCACTCCAGCCTGGGCAAGAAGAATGAAACTCCATCTCAAAAAAAAGAAAAAAGAGTAATAATAATAATGAAAAGAATAAGAAAACTACAGAAGGACGGCAATGCCATACTAACATGGAGAACCAGGAGGAAGAATGGGTCTGCAGGGAGAGGGTGCTGTGGGAGATCAGCAGAGAGGTCTAGATTGTTATGTGACCTTACTGAGCCTAGCTTAGCCCCCAAGGAGTTTGTGAGAGCCAATTTCAGCTACTGTTCTGCCCATGGAATAACCCCCCCCCTCTCTCTCCATCACTTTCAGGGAAATGGCAGCAAACGAACCTCTCAAAACCCACAGAGAATAAGGGAAGACAGCAGAGGGTCTCCAAGGGCATCACTGGGTGTGCTGGCTTCTACACTGAGTTCTGCTGCTTACCAGACCCCAGGGACAACTGCCAGGGGTTCAGGGTTGGTAGCAGGGAGTACCCCAGTGCCTGCGGGGCTGAGCCTCCTCTGCCCCTTGGCCATGCTCCCTTGCCCAGGCACTGGGCAAGTGAAGAGTTTGCCTGTACCTTTTCTGGGTGCCTTAAGGAGAGAAATCGTGTTCCTCCTCTCTCAGGGGGTGACAACTCAGGAAGCCTCTGAGTTGGGAAGGCCAACAGTTCTTTTGTCTTGAGTTTCTTTTCTGTCCCTCTTCACATCCCCCTGAAATACAACCCCATAAAAATTTTTTCTGAGTTGACCGGGTGCAGTGGCTCATGCCTGTAATCTCAACACTTTGGGAGGCCAAGGCAGGCAGATCAGAAGGTCACGAGTTCAAGACCAGCCTAACCAACATGTTGAATCCCCATCTCTACTAAAAATACAAAAATTAGCCAGGCATGGTGGCAAGCGACTGTAATCCCACCTACTCCGGAGGCTGAGGCAGGAGAATTGCTTGAACCTGGGAGGCAGAGGTTGCAGTGAGCCAATATCATTGTGGCAGTGTACTCCAGCCTGGGTGATAGAGCAAGACTCCGTGTCAAAAAAAAAATAATTCCCGAGAGGAAGCCTGAGGTTAACCAGCTCTGGGGTTTGTAAGGCAGGTCTGTTTTCTCCTAAGCCCTGAGTTTTCTGAATCTCGTTTTGCTTTGTTGGCAAGGAGCCAGGGAATCCTGACCTGAGCCAGACCTTAAGCTCTGTGGTTACTTAGCTGGCCATTCAGATATAAGGCAGTGTGGTGTCCCTGCAGGCACCATCCAGATGGAGGCACCAAATACCCACATCCCTGGTCCAACCAGACTTCTGTGAGCCACGCGAAGGAAATTGTCTTCTGCCAACTGTCCTATTCATGTTCCTCTCAGTCCTTCTTGGGGGGTAAGCTGGATGCTGAAGGAGCACAGCTGAGCCCCGGGGGTGGCCTCCTACCCCCCAATGCTTAAGTGCCTGTGGGAACTTGAGTCTGTACCTTGTCCCCCTCGTAGGATGGTACCAAGCAGTTAGTGCACAGTGGCCCCGTCATAGCCTGCAGCCTCATCATTTCCTATCTAGACCTGGTACAAACCACCTCACAGGCTCAGCTCTTACCCACTAGCATCTCCACCTTCATGAACCAGGCAGTCCTGCCATGTCACAAAAGGCCAGGGGAGTTTCCAAAGGTGTGGGTGACAAATTCCCCTATAGAAACACCAGTACCTGAGAGCACTGTAACCCTGGACCAGCCTCCTTCCCTGATGGCCATACTTCTGCCTCCATCTGCTGGGCCGCCAGCCACTTTAGTGACCCCTGCCTACTTCCCCCTCTTGTTGGATGTCACACTTCCATCTGGCTTCCTTTGCCTAAGCCATCTTTGTGGTAGAGGTGCACTGGAGTTGCGGCTATACTGAGGATGATGGTCTTCACAGCCCCAGGCCCACCCTCTAATACTACTGCACAGAATCAGAGTCTTACATTTCACCCCAGGCTCAACTGAGGATGTGGCTTATGAAACACGCAAGCGCATTGGTTGTGGTGGTTATTCAGAACAAGGGTGTGCATGCACGGGGCAGTGAGAGAGGGAACATCCTGGAGGCTGTTCCCCCTTGGTACCCTGATGCAATAACTTGCAGGGAGGGGGAGAGGTGATGCCAGCTCCCTGGAGGAGCAGGGATGGGGTGCCCAACAGGGGTGATACCTCCATTCATAGACTGGCCCCTTTCAAGGGGAACCTATTCTAAGCTTGTCTTGGAAGCCAGGAAAGCAGGCATTGGGTTGGCATTTCAGGAACCCTGTGAACAAAGAAAATGAAGCTAGAGACTGGCAAGTAAAAAGGAAGTTTAATTTTTCTTTATTATTTTTTTCTTTTTTTCTCATCCATGCCAGTGCAGAAGGAAGTTTAATTTTTCTTTCGGGATTCAGTGGAGTCCATTAATGGATACTGAGGCAAAGGTCAGCCCAGGGTAAGGCAAGTCCAGGAGGAAGCTCACCCTGCCCTACAGCAGCCCTGGAGCTCAGAACAGGTGGTGAGCCTGCTATGGTTTGCTACTGGGCAGCACACTAGACCAACTTGGAAATGTGGAAGAGTAAATCTGTTCCCTCAGCCATCCCCCAAGTTCACATACAGGCATAGCAGCCCTACTATGAGTCAGCAATCATTTCTGACAGGCAGTAGGGACGATTCGCATTTATGGAAAGCAAACTGGAGAGGGTAGCCTAAGTCCACACTGCCCGTGTTACTACCCTTTGCAATGTGAAATACCATGGTGAGGTAGGTTGGGCAGGTTTTATCCTCCCCACAGAAGTGAGCCTTTGCTCCACAGCCAGCACCTGGCAGGGTAGGAGAGATGGCAGAACCAAAGCTTCTTATTACCCTCCAACAGGGAAGAGTAGGTCAGTGGGATCATGGACTAAAACAAGACATTGTGTGAGCTGGTCCATCACGCAGAAGCAGGGTCCTGAAGGAAGCTGGAGTGGCATGAGTTAGGTGGGGATAATAGGTGGTATGGCCCCTCAACCAGACAATTAGAATCAGCCTCCACCTTAGCTGCCCAACCCTAGTGAGTTCTGCCTCAGCTTCTTGACTAATCCCTTGTAGGATGCCCTCCAAGGCAAGACTCCTGGAGGGGACAGCCCCACCCTGAGCCATCCTCATTTAAGGGTATAGTAGTTTGTGGGCACAAAGGGCATCTTGCTGACCACAGCCATCTGCTGCTTCCGCCGCACCTCTACCATCAGTTTTGTCCCTGGACGACTGTACTCACAGGGCACGTAACCCATCGCCACGTTCTTCTTCAGAGAGGGTGAGGGGCAGCCACTGGTCACAGTACCTGTCAAGCATAACCCATGCATCAGCACTACCCTGCCAGTGCCCCCACCCTCCTGGGAAAGAGACAGGGCTTCCCAGCTTCCCCTGGTCCACCTACCAATCATGGTACCCTCCATGTTCAGGATGGGACTGTGTGCCCGCATCGGGGCCCCCTCACACATCAAGCCCACACGCCTCCGCTGCACCTTGCCCTTCAGCTGGGGAACAATGACCTTGGCTCCAGGGAAGTCCATAGCAGCTCGGCGGCGCTTCCCTGGAGAATGACACATGAAACATAAGCCACAGCACATAGAAGCCCTGGCCACAGGAGGCCCTTATGAGGACTTCAAGTAACACCCCATCTAGCATCACGACCCCTTTGCTTGGGCTACTCCAAGCTCTATTCCTCCCCCTGCACTGCCGTGAGTCAGCCAGCCAACCACCTCCTACCCTCTAAAGGCCATACTGCCCACCTGCTGAACATCTTCAGTTTCTAATGGGCAAAGCCACAGTGGCACCTTCAGGGAAAGGAGGCTCAGGAAGGCTGAGTCACTTGCTCCAGGCTACACAACCTTAGGAGGAGTCATGGGCTGCTAGTCTTATTAAGGGTCACCCCAGCTTCCAGAACCCCATCCTTTTAGTGCTGGCCCAGCTTACCCAGTGTCCAACTGAGGCTGCCCTCCACAGGTGTAGTGTGTTCATCAATGTCATTCCCATACAGGCAGAGGCCTGCCTCCAGACGCAAGCTATCCCTGGCTGCCAACCCTGCCAGCTTCACCTCTGGGTTTTCCAGAAGAGCTGTTGCCAGGTGAACTGCTCCCGCTGCTGGCACCGAGATCTGTATGAAACATCAGAGGGCAGATGAGAAGCTCCCTGTACCGCACAACCCCTACCCCTCAACCCCATCTCGTGCCCTGTACTGCCTCCTACACCCACTTCTTGACACACCTCCACACCGTCCTCTCCTGTATAGCCACAGCGGGTCACACGGCAGCCAGACACACCAAACACCTCCATCACAGCACTGGTCATGAAGGGCAGTTTCCTCAGGTCATCTGCCACGCCGGCCTGTAGCACCTGGGCTGCAGTGGGGCCTGGGCCCAGGGAGCCAGTGACCAAGTATCCAGGTCTCGGCACCCCTCAAAGCTGGACTAAAGCCTTATTCAGGGACCAGAACAAGCCCTGAGCAAGTCTAACTCTGCAAGTGGGAAAAGATGGCCTTGTCCCTGGCCCATGAAGCCTTGTGGTAGGTAGGAGGAGGGCAAGATAGCAAACTTAAAATTATGGCACACAAATATCACACTTTCTATACCTCCTTGGTATCGCCTCTGTGCTAAGCAGTCAATGAAACCAGGAAGGCAAAGGCTGGCTCCAACCTCAGCCCAGCCCTCTCACCTTGAAGGGCTAGCAGGGCATTATCCAGCACCTCCAGGCCCACATCTCTGCCCTGGTTCTGAAGCTCCCTGACCTTGTCCTAAAAGACAGAAACACCACATGAGCATCTGGGGCCACTTACTGAGCAGCTACCATGGGCTGGACACTGCAGAGCTGGACAGTAGTAAGACAGTGGAAAGGAGAAGGAAGGGGGGAGAAAAAAGGTAGTGGGCAGATTCCCATCTTACAAGGTCACCCAAGCCCAGGTCTGCCACCTCACACCCTCACCAGAGGGGCCAAGGCCCCCTTCCCCATCCCCGGTAATCCCCCACCACCAAACTCTGGCATGCTCCAGAGAGGGCCTGCTCTGAAGTCTCACAGCTATTCATTCACTCAGAAAGCCGTTTTCCAGGCCCCTTGTCTGCGCCAACCCTGTCCTGGACAACAAGGATGCTGCTGTATGAACATGGAAGACAAGGTGCCTAGAACACAGAGGGGGGTGTACCTGCATGAGGGCCAAATCTTTCTCCCAGCAGCCAGCATTGGATACCACATACAGGTGCCCCTCAGAAGTATTGGTTACAATCAAGTCATCTAAGATGCCTCCAGCCTCGTTGGTAAACAGCGACAGTGTCCCCTAGGACCAAAGTGGAGCGTTTTGGCCTCCAGGTCCAGGAGGTCAAGGCCAAGGCTGAGCCAGACACACCCCTGGACCCACTTAGCTACTACAAGGTTATGAACCCTAATGTGAAGGACTCAGGGTGTGCAAAGTGCAAGACTGGGTCCAAGTCCACGGTCTTTGATCCTTATGTACCAAGTAAGTTTTCATCCCTTCCCCACCTTGGGGTAGGTACTTCACTGATCTGGTAAGACCTCTGCACCCCTCCCCCACTCTTTACGGAGAGCCCCATCCACGCTTAATCTATAACACCTAGGACTTGCTGCTTCACCTACCCAAACCTGGAACAACTCAGCCCATGTGCCAACCCACAGGACAAAACCTTCAAAGGCCATCTTGATGATCCCAGGCTCTCCTAAGTACTCCATGGCAGTGCCCCCAAAATACTGGTCTTAGCCTCCCCCTCTAGATGGACGAAGAGCCTGAGGTTGAGGGTACATGAATCACCTGGGGATCTTGTTAAAACGAAGGTTCTGATTCAGCAGGTCTGGAGCAGTGCCTGAGAGTATATTCCTAACAAGCTCCAAGGTTGCTGGTTTAGAGACCACACTTTTTTTTTTTTTTTTTTGAGACAGAGTCTTGCTTTGTCACTCAGGCTGGAGTGCAGTGATGTGATCTCAGCTCACTGCAACCTCTACCTCCCCAGGTTCAAGCAATTCTCCTGCCTCAGCCTCCTGAGTAGGTGGGACTACAGGTGTGTACCACCACACCGGCTAATTTTCGTATTTTTAGTAGAAACGGGGTTTCACCATGTTGGCCAGGCTGGTCTCAAACTTCTGACCTCCGGCGATCCACCTGCCTTGGCCTCCCAAAGTGCTGCGATCACAAGCGTGAGCCACCATGCCTGGCTAGGGACCACACTTTGAATAGAGAAGGGTTAGGCAGCAGGTTTGGTCAGAGAGCAGAATATTGACCTTGGTTTCTGGCTTCCTAGCCTAACATGGTAAGGCTGGGTTAGTCCCCTCCCTGCAAATGGCTGGGTCTCTGGAAATGACTCAGGGATTTCGTCTTCCAAGACTGCAGCCTGAGAAGCCGTGTTTGACTCATCTCTGTGCCCCTAAGCCTGAGGTGGGGACTTAGCCCATTTGCTGCCTCATGACTAAGAAAACTCATAGAGCAGAAATAAAAGAAGGGCCCACCTGGTTTGGTCTTAGCTCTGCAATGTCTCCAACCACTAGACTCTCCATCAGTTTCACCCGGTCACTACCACATATCTTGGTCTGGGGAAAGAGACTGAAAGCCTCAGGCCATTGCAACAGCTACAGTCCAAAAGGCCACTAAGCAAGGATGCATCCTCCCTGCCATCCACAGTGCAGTTCAGCCCAGCCAAAGTGACTAACCAGTCTTTTGGTTCTACAAGTGGCAAAGGATCACCTTGATTTCCTGACCTCCCCCAGTCACCCTGTGCAGGGGGGACTGCCAGGGAACTGGACAGGACCTCGCACCTTCCTGAAATAACCCTTTTCAAACCAACACCCAGCCCAATACATTAGAGTGGGTGTCACCCATGGAAAACCCAAGACATTAAGGCACACCACTTAGTGGGAGCAGGCTAGAAATATGAGATGATGAGGCCCTCTGAGATCATTTCCTTGGGGCCATTGACCTATCCATGACACCCCCATGACCTCTAGCTCTTCTGGGAGGGCTGTCCTTGGAATCCAGTTCCCAGCAAACAAACCCAAGGAGGGCACCACTGTAAACGAGAAGGCCTGATCAGGCAGCCAGCATGCTCCCCTGACTCACCTGTAGCATGTGAGACACATCAAAGAGCGAGCAGTGCTGGCGTGTGTGTAGGTGCGAGTCAGTGTGACTGTCCCGGTACTGCACTGGCAGACTCCAACCCGCGAAAGCCACCATTTTCCCGCCGTGGGCCAGGTGGAAGTCATAGAGTGGTGTCCTGCGGAGCACATCCTGCAGGGGGCTGGGCTTAGTGCCACCAGGGCCCTAGCCCCCAGCCGCTTCCCTCCCCCACCCTCCAAGATCAGCACCCCCTATCCCACCTGTGCGAGACTGAGTGGACGACACAAGTCCGGGAAGAATGCCTGCAGGCGAAAGCCCAGACGGGCCACCACACTTACAGCCCTCTGCATCGTCGCCAGCAACGAGTACAGACGGCGCACAGAGGCCACCACACTGCCAGGCACGCCGGGAGATGTAGTCCAGGCCTCTGCTTGGACAGGTCTCTCCGGAGCAAAGGATCAAAGGAGGGGGCGGGCAGCCCCCAGGGCAGGCTGGGATTTAGAGCAGAGAATGCAGGAACTCCCAAAGCAGGGAAACTACCTCTGGCTGGCTCTTCAGGGAAGCTCAGGCAATCCAGAGCTGATTGGGCTGCCCAGAACAGAGCCAGGGACTAGACCGCCCCCTGCAGAACTGCCCTGTCTCCAAAGGGTCAAAGTTCTAGAAAGGGCTGAAAGGTCTCAATCATACATTTAGGACCTCAAGAGAGTAAGGTCAAATGGGGGTGGGGGAGAGTGGAGAGGTCACAGCTGGGTGGAGCCAGCCTGGCAGGCCAGCAGCACCACAGTAGTCTGCCCTCAGGTAGGGGTCCCCAGCTCTCCCACCAGGCAGACACAGGCAGCCAGCAGTCATGCATTCCACAAGTATTTATTGATCTTGCTGCATATCAGGCCCTGGGCTGCAGACACAGCCACAAATGAAGCATGGTCCCTGCTACCACAAGGTCCTCTTCACTCAAACACACACTGAAGACTACTGCTCCATCATTCTTTCAGAAGCAGCTGAGTGGGGCTATGTAAGTAACCTTGCAGGTAAAGTCACCACCTACAGGAACTCATGGGTGAGAGCAGAGGGTAGCCACCAAAAGGTCACTGAACTCCCCCGAGAAAACTGTTAAGCCTCACACATGTCCAATTTTCCAGGTCCAAGACATACTCCAGTACTGCTTCATAATAGCCACCAGGGGCAAAGCCAGGAAGAATCAGAGGGACACAGGATTTTCTCACATGAAGGAAAAGCAGCCTGCATCACTTAATGGTTGGCCTGAGTTAATGGAGGACCTAGGCCTCTTAAAAGGCACCAATGAGGCCGGGTCCTATGGCTCACACCTGTAATCCCAGCTGTTAGGGAGGAAGAGGCGGGAGGATAGCTTGAGCCCAGGAGTTCGAGACCTGCCTGGGCAATATAGTGAGACCCCGTTCTCCACAAAAAGAAAAACAAAACAAAACAAAAAAGGTACCAATGAGAACCCTTATTTGGACCCACTTCCCACCATGGTTGAGCTCTCATCATGCTGAGCATGTGTCTTGGAAAGGGGCAGGCCAGGCGCGGTAACTCACGCCTGTAATACCAGCACTTTGGGAGGCTGAGGCAGGTGGAGGTTGGGAGTCTAGACCAGCCTGACCAACATAGAGAAACCGCATCTCTACTAAAAATACAAAATTAGCCAGGCGTCATGGCACATGCCTATAATCCCAGCTACTTGGGAGGCTGAGGCAGGAGAATCGCTTGAATCCGGGAAGCAGAAGTTGCGGTGAGCAGAGATTACACCACTGCACTCCAGCCTGGGCAACAAGAGTAAAACTCCGTCTCAAAAAAAAAAAAGCAAAGGGGCAATTGGCAGAAAGGATAGAGATGTGCTTTAGGCTATATCAGATGGCAGAGAGGTCCCAGTTCTCATTCTCAGGCCCTGGCTTTGCTAGAGACACCTGCCCAGGCCCTACGGGCACACCCATTTGGACACATATTCAGGAGCCAGTTCAGAAACCGAGAGACTCAGGCTGCCCAAATCTTCAGCTTTACTTCCTAGGCAGGCAGCAGAAGAGTTTAGGCAGAAAATTTCATTCTGTGGCATAACACAAAGGGAAAGAAAACCACTAGGGGACACACAGGAAGAAATAAGGTTTCTGTTTCTTGCTCAAGGGTCCCAAGTGCCATGGCAGCAATGGCTTTCCACGTCCATAAATGGAGCAGGTTCTAGTAGGTCAGCCCAGCCCAACCGCACTGAGGTGAGGGAGCAGGCAGAAGACAGGAATGTGCATGTTGGCAGAAGGGGCAGAGGGCACTCAGGGATTCTTAAAGTAAAACTAACTGGAGGGTTTTGGGTAGAAGGAAGAATTTAGTTGCAGCCAGGTGAAGACAGAGCACACCCCTGCCAGGAGCTCATGCTGAAGCAACACAGTAAGCCCTCAAGAATCTTGAATCTGTGAATGTGGCCCAGACAGAACAGGCATGCAGGCAATACTTGGAATGCACAGGAAACACAACTTCAGCCTCTGGTGGCCCAAACCAAGTCTGGGTGGGCACAGAAAGGCCAACATCTTGGCTAGGAACCACCATTCAAGTGTAGGAGAGCAAGTTCAGGTCATAACAGCCGTCCACCTGAAATACAAAAGACCGTCAGGTCTGATCTGCTCAGGGCAAAGCAAGCCAAGCAGAGGGAAGCGATCACTTACATCAAAGCGGCCGATCCTCGCGGAGGTGTGACTGGCCCGGATCATCTCTGTCAGTGCCCACATCTGCTGCACCTCGGAGGATACCCTGCTGGGGTCTGGGAGACCCTGTCCCAGAAGGAGGGGTCAGTGGCCATGGTGCCTTTAGGGCTCCAGAGAGGCCAACCTGGGCTAGGGGCCTTCCAGCTGAGACCAATAACATTCTCAGATGGCTTATAAAACATGAGGTTAGGGCCTGATGTTCAGTAGACAGCCCAGTGCCACACCAGAGATGCCTCAAATCCCACCCCAAGAGGAAGATAGTACCCAAGGGTCCTGGGCCCAGCCCCAGAATTTTACAGGAAGGGGTCCCCCCTGGCCTGTGCTGGACACTAGAGCCATTCACACATGGTTCTTACCTAGGGTGAGGGCTTACCTCACAGAGGAGTGCAGGTTGCTCACAGGGCACTGGGTGGGAGAGCCACTTGGGGAAGGTCATGGAGGGGCTCTGCAAAGCAAAGATGAACTGCCCTGAGTGAGACAAAGTAGACAGCTCTGGGACCAGAGCTGTCCAAGGTCCTAGGAGCAAAGAGAAGGGCCCCAGAGCCTCAGACACTGGGAACTCTGTTTAGGGAACCCAAGGAGACCTAATGGGGCAGTCAGACTACCTAAGTTCTCCTGCTGTGCAGACAGAGTCCTCAGAAACACAAGCTCAAAAGTGTCTCCCAGCACCTAAAGGCTCCAGCTCTGAAAGTAGCTGGTAGCCCCAAAGGTCAGGGGATATGGGGACATGGCCTCACCGCTCATGAGCTTCCAGCATTCACACCAAACTAACCTCCATGAAAGCCCCCTTCACCATCTTTACCCATTACCCACCCCACCACCTAGCTTTCCCAGTCATAGAAGCCTTCTGGGGAAGGGCCAGCCAGCAGCTGAGCTAGTCACTTACCTTTGGTCCCTGCTGATAGATCTGCAGCTCTTCCACTGTGAAAGACAGCCACAGTGGTGATGGCTGCCGCAGAATCAGGCGTAGCTCCAATACTCTGGCCATGTCACACAGCATCTGACACACACACACAAGGACCCAGCGAGGACCCAGCTCACTGCCCAGAAGCCTCTCAACCAACGATGAGCCAAAATGCTGCCCACCCCCGCAGGCCTTTGGGAAGGAAGGAACAGTAGTCCCTCCAAGACACTTGCCTGATAGTCACAGTCCAGGCCAGACTGGCCCCCTCTTCCCTCTTAGTATATTGACCCATTACCCCCACCTCTGGTAAGTCCTCATCTGGGCTGCCCTGGCCATCCTGAGGCCCAGCTGACCTGATGCTTGAACAGCGATACATACTCCTGGGCTCCCTCCTCACTGTGTGGGTCAGGCATCAGACAGTAGTCCCGCAGGCAGGTCACCCACTTGGCCGGTGTGTGTGCTGAGGTGTGCTGACGGACACGGATGCTCAGAAAAGCTGTGTAGTAATTCTTAAACGTGATCTCCTGCAACTAGAGCACATACAACCCATTCCAACAAGTCAGACCCAGGCCCAGGGACTGAAAAGCTCAAAGGTCAAAGGCACCACCTCTTCCTTCCCTTTTTTTTTTTTTTTTTTGTTTGAGAGGAAATCTTGGCTGGGCGTGCTGGCTCACGCCTGTAATCCAAGCACTTTGGAGGCCAAGGTGGGCGATCACCTGAGGTCGGGAGTTCAAGACCAGCCTGACGAACATGGTGAAACCCCGTCTTTAAAAAAAAAAGAGAGGAAATCTTGCTCTGTCGCCCAGGCTGGAGTGCAGTGGCACAATCTCAGCTCACTGCAACCTCCATGCCCTCGGGTTCAAGTGATTCTCCTGCCTCAGCCTCCCAAATAGCCGGGACTACAGGCACATGCCACCATGCCTGGCTAATTTTTTTGTGTTTTTAATAGAGACAGGATTTCACCATGTTGGCCAGGATGGTCTCAAACTCCTGACCTCATGTGATCCACCTGCCTTTCCTTTTTGAATGTACTCTTCTACTAAATTAACAATTTCAACAAGCATCACTGGGGCCCAAAAACAATTCTGGTTTCCTAAAGGTGCTCACAGTCTAAATGAGTAGGTCGTGGAAACAAACCATGACCACAGATCTTGCCACATGTCCAAGATGCTCCTAGAGGGCAGAGCTCTAACCCTGAAAGAGGCAGAAAATGTGCATATAGGCCTGAAAGAGAAAGAGTTCACCAAGTGGACTAAGAAATGTAGATAACATAGGTGGGTGTGGTGGCTCTCACCTGTAATCCCAGCACTTTGGGAGGCTGAGGCGGGTGGATAATTTGAGGTCAGGACTTTTTTTTTTTTTTAAAGACAGGGTTTCACCATGTTGGTCAGGCTGGTCTTGAACTCCTGACCTCAGGTGATCCACCCGCCTTGGCCTCCGAAGTGCTTGGATTACAGGCATGAGCCACCATGCCCGGCCAATGAGGTCAGGACTTTGAGACCATCCTGACCAATATAGTGAAACCCAATCTCTACTAAAAGTACAAAAAAATTAGCTGGGCGTGCTGACATATGCCTGTAGTCCCAGCTACCCCGGAGGCTAAGGCAGGAGAATTGCTTGAACCCAGGAGGCGGAGGTGGCAGCACTTTGGGAGGCTGAGACAAGTGGATCTCAAGGTCAGGAGTTCGAGACCAGCCTGGCCAATATAGTGAAACCGCATCTCTACAAAATAAATAAATAAATACATTTTTAAAAATGTAGATAATATAAAAGTAGCATATACAGGAGAATCAGGAAAAAAAAAAGTAGTATATACAAATAATTACAAGAGGGTGAGTGAACCTGGTGTACCACCGGAACAGCCAGTGATTCAGCTTGGCTACGGCAATGGTTCTTGTCACTGGATACTCACCAGAATCGCCCAAGAAAATTTGTTACCAAATAAATTGTCCAGGCTCCACCTTAATCTACTAAGTCAGGATTTCCAAAGCTGGGTTCTTTAATTAAGTTTCCCAACTGATAGTAAGGAACAGTTTGGGGGAGAACCACACACTACATACAGCACAAAGCTCATGAGACAAAGAGACAGGGCTGGGCGCAGTGGCTCAAGCCTGTAATCCCAGCCCTTTGGGAGGCTGGGGCAGGTGGATCACCTGAGGTCAGGAGTTCAAGACCAGCCTGGCCAACATGGTGAAACCCCATCTCCACTAAAAATTTAAAAAATTAGCTGAGCATGGTGGTGGGTTCCTATAATCCCAGCTACTTGGAAGGATGAGACAGGAGAATTGCTTGAACCCAGGAGGCAGAGGTTACAATTATCACACCACTATACTCCAGCAAGGGCAACAAAAGTTAAACTCTGTCTCAAAAAAAAAAAAAAAAGAAGACAGAGAGACAAGTGGGGCACCGACACAGAGGGCTCTCAATGCCATGCCATCTGAGGTAGGTTTTGCTCTCTGCAATGAGTCATGCAGTGTCCAGTCCCTCTATCAACTGATGCGGAAGTGGTGCAACTGGAGATTGGAGATTGGCAACTCGAGTCATTGGGGGGGATAGTGATGAGGTACTTGACCTCTGGCAGGGACTATAAGAAAGGGAAGGAAGCAGATTTTGGGTAAATCATTGCTTAGCGATCCCCCAACTGTGGCCAGGGCCAAAATGACCCCTAACTTCTATTTTGGTTCACTATTTGGTATTTCTAGCACCACCTAGCCCACTCTCAGCACCTGCATGCCAGCGCTGTACTGGACGTGGGCAAGAGACATAGCAGAGAACAGAGTAGTAAGATCAATTCTAGGGAAAATGTGTTAACTGAAGGACTAAACAAATGAATGATTAACTAATTTGCAAGGGCAAGGAAGGCTGCAGAGGCTTTCCTGTAAAAGATTAAATGCCTGGGAAACGACCGAGATTCCAGGTTGGCCCCGCCAGGGAGCCTCGGTAGCGCCACCAGGCTTGCTCACCTCGAAGGGAGCGACGCTGGGGAAGGTGACATCGATGACCAGCACGCCAGGCCGGCCTTGGGAGGTCCGCACGTCGCCCACCTGCAGGGCTACGGTGCCTTTCACATGGCAAGGCACCAAAACGCGGGACATGGTGCCAGCAGTCGCGACTAACTGCAACCACCGCTCCAGGCCTCGGACCACCAGCTCTTCCCGGCATCCTCAGCCGTCCGTCAAGAACTACAACTCCCGGGAGGCCCTGCGAACCGCCTGCCCAGCCAATCACCGAAGCTCAGGGTGAGCCGGAAATCGGAAGTGCCTGCGGAAGTTTTTTTTTTTTTCTTTTTACACGGAATCTCGCTCTATTGTCCTAGCTAGAGTGCAGTGGCGCCATCTCTACTCGCTGTAACCTACGCCTCCCGGGTTCAAGCGATTCTTCTGCCTCTGCCTCCCTAGTAGCTGGGATTACAGGCGCCCGCCACCATTCTCGGCTGATTTTTTTCAGGTATGTCTTAGTAGTGTGAAAACTGATTTTTTTAAAAATTGTGTTTCACCATGTTGGCCAGGCTGGTCTCGAACCTCTGACCTCAAGTGATACGCCCGCCTCGGCCTCCCAAAGTGCCGGAATTACAGGCGTGAGTCACCGCGCTCCTCCCACGGAAGTTCTTCTTCAGCTAATCATTGCGCAAACCTTAGAGCCTATCCGCGGGCCGCGCCCAGCGACTACCCTACCTTTCTGTTTGCAAGCCATTCGGCTCCCTTTGGATTTCTCTCACTGCGTAGGGCGATAGTCTCTTAAAGCACATAAAGCCATCGACACAAATCAGCAGTGTCTGGCCTCCATTAACCTGAAAAATACGTATTAGACATTGGAAAACAAAGAGGATTTGAACACACGCTTTGCAAAATTAGATAGCCAGTAAGCCCATGAAAAGATACTTAACATTTATAAAGGAAATACAGTTTAGAACCTCCACACAGTTATTAGGCCAAAATTAAAGATTGACAAGGATGTGGAGTGCTTTGAACCATCTTCCATTGCTGATTTCCAACCACTTTGGGATTTTTTGTTTTAGAGACAGGTCTTATTCAGTCACCCAGGCTAGAGTGCAGTGCCCCGTCACAGTTCACTTGCAGCCTCGACTTCTCAGGCTCCAGGGATCCAACCTCAGCCTCCCGAGTAGCTAGAACTACACGCACAAGCCACTGCATCCTGATAGTTTTGTTTATTTTATTTATTTATTTATTTATTTATTTTTGAGGCGGAGTTTCGCCTCATTGCAGAGGTTGCAATGAGCTGAGATCCTGCCACTGTACTCTAGCCTGAGCAACAGAGCAAGACTCCGTCTCAAAAAAAAAACAGGCTAAAGAGATTGCCAGGGGCTGAGAGTAGGGAGGAATAAGGGGTATTGTTAACAAGTACAAAAAAAAAAAAAAGAAAGAAAAGAAAAAAGGCCGGGCATGGTGGCTCACGCCTGTAATACAAGCACTTTGGAGGCCAAGGCAGGCGGATCACCTGAGGTCGGGAGTTCAAGATCAGCCTGACCAACATGGTGAAACCCCGTCTTTATTTAAAAAAAAAAAAAAAAAAAAAGTGCTTTAAATGGTACCGTTGCTCACACCTGTAATCCCAGCACTTTGGGAGGCTGAGGTGGATCACGAGGTCAGGAGTTTGAGACCAGCCTGACTAACATGGTGAAACCCCCCTCTCTACTAAAATGCAAAAATTAGCCAGGCCTGGTGGCAGGCGCCTGTAATCCCAGCTACTCAGGAGGCTGAGACAGGAGAATCGCTTGAAACCAGAAGGTAGAGGTGGCAGTGAGCTGAAATGCCACTACACTCCAGCCTGGGCCACAAGAGTGGAACTCCAGCTGGGTGAGGTGGCTCACACCTGTAATCCCTGCACTTTGGGAGGCCAAGGTGGGTGGATCACCTGAGGTCAGGAGTTTGAGACCAGTGTGGCTAACATGGTGAAACCCCGCCTCTACTAAAAATACAAAAAATTAGCCGGGCATGGTGGCTCTCGCCTTAATCCCAGCTACTCAGCGGGGCGCTGTGGCTCAGGCGTGTAATCCCAGTTCTTAGGGAGGCGAGGCGGAGGTGTTGAGCCCAGGAGTTCAAGACCTGCCTGGGCAATATAGCAAGACCCCGTCTCCACAAAAAAGGAAAAAAAGAAAAAAAAATAAATAAATAAGAGTAATCCCAGCTACTCAGGAGGCTGAGGCACAAGAATCGCTTGAACCCAGGAGACAGAGGTTACAGTGAGCCAAGATCACGCCACTGCATTCCAGCCTGGGCAATAAGAGCAAAACTCCATCTCAGGGAAAAAAAAAAAGGAATAGCCGGGCGCAGTGGCACACACCTGTAATCCCAGCACTTTAGGAGGCCGAGGTGGGCGGATCGCGAACTCAAGAGATGGAGACCATCCTGGCCAACATGGTGAAACATCCTCTCTACTAAAAATACAAAAATTGGCCTGGCGCGGTGGCTCACGCCTATAATCCCAGCACTTTGGGAGGCCGAGGCAGGTGGATCACAAGGTCAAGAGATGGAGACCATCCTGGTCAACATGGTGAAACCCTGTCTCTACTAAAAATACAAAAATTGGCCAGGCGTGGTGGCTCACGCCTGTAATCCAAGCACTTTGGAGGCCAAGGCGGGCGGATCCCCTGAGGTTGGGAGTTCAAGACCAGCCTGACCAACATGGTGAAACCCCATCTTTAAAAATAAAAAATAAAATAAAAATACAAAAATTAGCTGGGCCTGGTGGTGCACGCCTGTAGTCCCAGCTACTCGGGAGGCTGAGGCAGGAGAATTGCTTGAACCCAGGAGGCGGAGGTTGTGGTGAGCCGAGATCACGCCATTGCACTCCAGCCTGGGTAACAAGAGCGAAACTCCGTCTCAAAAAAAAAAAAAAAACAATACAAAAATTAGCTGGGCATGGTGGCACGCGCCTGTAGTCCCAGCTACTCTGGAGGCTGAGGCAGGAGAATCGCTTGAACCCAGGAGGCTGAGGTTGCAGCGAGCTGAGATCACACCACTGTACTCCCAGCCTGGGCAACAAGAGCAAAACTTCATCTCAAAAAGAAAGGAACAAATCAAACGACTAGTACACACAACACAGATTGATCTAAAATGCCTTATGTTAAGCAAAAGAAACTAGACCCAAAAGAGTATGTATTGTATGATTCCACTTGCATGAAATTCTAGAAAAGGCAAAACTAATCTATAATAATATTAAATCAGTTTTTTTTTTTTTTTTATTTAACAAAGTTCCCTGAAGCCAGAATGAGAGAAAGGAATTGACTGGGAAGAAGTACTAGGAAATATTTTGGGGTGATGGAAAGGTTCTGTAACTTGATTGTGATAATAGTTGTATTTGTCTAGACATTTTCCAAAACTCATTAAACTGAATACTTATGATTGTTCATTTTATTGTATCTAAATTGTACCTCAATAAACATGATTTTAGAGAGAAAAGGGGATGGGGAAGAGAGTGGTTGTTGTGTGGAGGGAGGAAAAGGTAAAGGAAAAAAATAAATATTGACCAGGTACAGTGGCTCACGCCTGTAATCCTAACACTTTGGGAGGCCAAGGCCTGTGGATAGCTTGAACTCAGGAGTTCGACACCAGCCTGGGCAACATGATGAAACCACATCTCTACAAAAAATACAAAAATTGGCCGGGCGCAGTGGCTCACACCTGTAATCCCAGCACTTTGGCAGGCCGAGGTGGGCGGATCACGAGGTCAAGAGATCAAGACCATCCTGGCCAACATGGTGAAACCCCGTCTCTACTAAAAATACAAAAATTAGCTGGGCATGGTGGCACACGCCTGTGGTCCCAACTACTTGGGAGGCTGAGGTGGAAGAATCACTTGAACCGAGGAGGTGGAGGTTGCAGTGAGCTGAGATTGCACCACTGCACTCCAGCCTGGCGACAGAGTGCAGATGGCGACAAGACTCCATCTCAAAAAAAAAAAAAAAAAAATTAACAAGCTGTGGGAGGGTGGACCTGTAGTTCCAGCTACTCGGGAGGCTGAGGTGGGAAGATCACTTGAGCCTAGGAGATCAAGGCTGCAATGAACCTTGAAATTGTAGCACTGCACTCCAGCCTGGGTGACAAAGCGAGACCCTGTCTCAAAAAACAAAAACCACACGCACAATTTACCATCATATTTATCATTGCCATTCTTCCGGATATTTGTGGAAAAATGTCCCAGAGATTGTCAGTTAAGCCTGTTTTACAGACGACAAAGCTGAGACAGAAGAGGTCCAGTGATTTCCCCAAACCAGGAAAGCAGTGTGGAGTAAAGCCGGAACCCTGGCCTCTCTTGGCTCCCATCTCACAGGTCAGAACCCTTCAGGCAATGGTCAGCTTCAGGTAACCTGTGCCTCCTCTGTATTGAGGGGCCCCAGAGACACAGGTCCTGCACAGCCCATGGGGCTCTCATGGCATGAGGTCAAACAAGCCCAGGCACATGATTCCAGACCAGCCCAAGGAATGCCCCAGAAGAGCTAGGCCTTCCCACTCCAGGCCTGGTGACCTTCCGTGACAGAAAACATTCCCTGCCTCCTCCTTGGGTGTTGTCAGGGGAAAACAATTTCTAATGTTGGACTCCTGGACTGGCCATTGCCATCTCCATTTTGACCCAGCGTAATGATTCACTGAGTAGCTCCCTTCATGTTCCTGAGATTTTTCCCCTTTAGGAAGCCTGCTTGGGCTGAAGCAGAGGTCTTCCCAAATCCCACGGATTACAGTATGGACCCCCGGGCATCAGGACGATAAGACAAGCTCTGGTCTTAGGTTCCATCTCTGTGAGCACAGCCACCAGCAGACATAGACCTGTGCAGCCCCTCACTGCACATGAGTTTCACCTCTTAACTTGCTGGTAAACAGCCATTTTCACTCCAGTCCCTTCAATCCACTGCCCAACTGTTGCAGGCTGATTTTTCAATGTGAAATCTTCACTGAGTCTCTCTGTTTTACAGCCATGTCCAAAAGCTCTCAATAAGGCCGGGCAAAGAGGCTCACACCTATAATCACAACAGTTAGGAAGGGCAAGGTGGGATGATTGCTTGAGTGCAGGAGTTCAAGACTGGCCTGGGCAAGATAGTGAGACACCCATTTGTTTTGTTTTGTTTTGTTTTGTTTTGAGATGGAGTTTCGCTCTTGTTACCCAGGCTGGAGTGCAATGGCGAGATCTCAGCTCACCGCAACCTCTGCCTCCTGGATTCAAGCAATTCTCCTGCCTTAGCCTCCAGAGTAGCTGGGACTACAGGCGTGCGCCACCATGCCCAGCTAATTTTTGTATTTTTAGTAGAGATAGGGTTTCACCATGTTGACCAGGATGGTCTCAATCTCTTGACCTTGTGATCTACCCGCCTGGGCCTCCCAAAGTGCTGGGATTATAGGCGTGAGCCACCGCGCCCGGGTGAGACACCCATTTCTATAAAACAAAACAGAGGCTGGGGGCGGTGGTGCACACCTGTAATTCCAGCACTTTGGGAGGCCCAGGTGGGCAGATCACGAGGTCAAGAGATCCACACTATCCTGACCAACATGGTGAAACCACGTCTCTACTAAAAATACAAAAATTAGCTGGGCATGGTGGCACGCTCCTGTAGTCCCAGCTACTCAGGAGGCTGAGGCAGGAGAATCACTTGAATCTGGGAGGTGTAGGCTGCAGTGAGCCGAGATCACACCACTGTACTCCAGCCTGGTAACAGAGTGAGACTCCATCTCAAAACAAAAACAGAAACAACAGAACAAAACGACTCTAGATAAGTTCACAGGTCCAGGGCATAAATGGCACAGGCCCAATGGCTGTTCAAAATTGTCACTGTCGGCCGTGCATGGTGGCTCACGCCTGTAATCCAAGTACTTTGGAGGCCAAGGCGGGCGGATCACCTGAGGTCGGGAGTTCAAGACCAGCCTGACCAACATGGTGAAACCCCGTCTTTAAAAAAAAAAAATTATAGGCCGGGCGTGGTGGCTCACGCCTGTAATCCAAGCACTTTGGAGGCCAAGGCGGGCGGATCGCCTGAGGTCGGGAGTTCAAGACCAGCCTGACCAACATGGTGAAACCCCGTCTTTATAAAAAAAAAAAAAAAAATTATAATAAAAACACAAAAAACAAAGTTGTCACTGTCCTCAACCCTGGCACCTTCATTCTAGTTCTCCCAACATGTTGCCTTCTCCCCCACTTCTTAGCCTCCTCCTAGAATGCTCTCTGCCGAAGATACTCTATAGCTTCCTTCCAACCCACTTTTCCACTCTTCATTCTTTTTCCATTTCCATTCCTTTTTTGTTGTTGTTGTTTGTTTGTTTGAGATAGAGTTTGGCTCTGTTGCCCACACTGGAATGCAATGGCACGATCTTGGTTCACTGCAACCTCTGCCTCCTAGGTTCAGGTGGTTCTCCTGCCTCAGCCTGGCGAGTACTGGGATTACAGGAGCACGCCACCATACCTCGCTAATTTTTTTTATATCTTTTTTTTTTTTTTAAGACGGAGTTTCACAGTGATAGCCAGGATGGTCTCGGTCTCCTGACCTTGTGATCCGCCCACCTCAGCCTCCCAAAGTGCTGGGATTACAGGCGTGAGCTACCATGCCCGGCTTTTATATCTTTTGTACAGATGGGGTTTCACCATGTTGGCAAGGCTAG
The DNA here is from genome assembly GCA_036589455.1 of Ateles fusciceps. Classification (NCBI taxonomy): domain Eukaryota; kingdom Metazoa; phylum Chordata; class Mammalia; order Primates; family Atelidae; genus Ateles; species Ateles fusciceps. Next base: position 28,758,795 of record JAZHEH010000562.1, on the reverse strand, counting down.
TCTCAAACTCCTGACCTCATGGTCTGCCCACCTCGGCGTCCCAAAGTGCTGGGATTACAGGCATGAGACACCACGCCCAGTCCCTAATTTTGTATTTTTAGTAGAGACAGGATATCACCATGTTTGCCAGGCTGGTCTCAAACTCCTGGCCTTAGTCTCCCAAAGTGCCGGGATTACAGGTATGAGTTGCCGCACCCAGCCCCATTGTAGTTAAAAATTTTAACTTTGGGCTGGGCACAGTGGCTCACACCTGCAATCCCAGCACTTTGGGAGGCCGAGGCAGGCAGATCACGAGGTCAAGAGATTGAGACTATTCTGGCCAACATAGTGAAACCCTGTCTCTACTAAAATAAAAAAATTACGTGCTCCCTACGGCAGCACATATACTAAAATTGGAATGATACAGAGAAGATTAGCATGGTCCCTGCGCAAGGATGACACGCAAATTCGTGAAGTATTCCATAAAAAAAAATAATAATAATAATAATTAAAATAAAATACAAAACTTACCTGGGCATAGTGGTGTGCCTGTAGTCCCAGCTACTTGGCTTGGGAGTCTGAGCCAGGAGAATTGCTTAAACCCAGGACACAGAGGTTGCAGTGAGCCAAGATCGAGCCACTGCACTCCAGCCTGCTGCCTGGTGACAGAGCCCAGACTCTGTCTCAAAAAACAATTTTTTTTTTTTTTGGCCGGGCGTGGTGGCTCACACCTGTAATCCAAACACTTTGGAGGCCAAGGAGGGCGGATCACCTGAGGTTGGGAGTTCAAGACCAGCCTGACCAACATGGTGAAACCCCGTCTTTAAAAAAAAAAAAAAAAAAAATTTTTTTAACTTTTGGGGAGTTCTTTCTCAATCTCCTGGACTAGTCAGATCACTGTATATTGTCCATATGTCTCCAGATAGTATTGTAATAATCATCTAGAGCCTGTCTCCCACACTGACCTATGTGGAGCAGGAGGAAAGAAATTGAATCTTTTATTTATTTATTTTTTTTGGAGATGGAGTCTTGCCCCGTCGCCAGGCTGGAGTATATATAGTGGTGGGATCTCAGCTCACTGCAACCTCTGCCTCCCAGGTTCAAGAGATTCTCCTGCCTCAGCTTTCCAAGTAGCTAGGAGTATAGGCGCTCGCCACCGTGCTTGGCTAGTTTTTGTATTTTCAGTAGAGACAGGGTTCGCCATGTTGGCCAGGCTGGTCTTGAACTCCTGACCTCAGGCGATCCACCCACCTTGGCCTCCCAAAGTGCTGGGATTACAGGCTTGAGCCACCGCACCCAGCTCTATTGTTTTGTTTTATTTTCTATTTTTGTAAAGATAACCATCTTGCCAGGCACAGCGGCTCAGGCCTCTAATCCTAGCACTGTGGGAGGCCAAGCCAGGCGGATCACGATGTTAGAAAATTGAGACCATTCTGGTTAACATGATGAAACCCCATCTCTACTAAAAATACAAAAAATTAGCTGGGTGTGGTAGCAGGTGCCTGTAATGCCAGCTACTCAGGAGCTGAGGCAGGAGAATCGTTTAAACCTGGGAGGCAGAGGTTGCATTGAACTGAGATTGGCCACTGTACTCCAGCCTGGGCAGCAGGATGAGACTCCGTCTTAAAAAAAAAAAAAAAAAAAAAAAAAAAAAAAAAAGGCCGGGCGTGGTGGCTCACGCCTGTAATCCCAAGCACTTTGGGAGGCCAAGGCGGGTGGATCACCTGAGGTCGGGAGTTCAAGACCAGCCTGAGCAACATGGTGAAACCCCATCTTTAAAAAAAAATAATAAATAAATAAATAAATAAATAAATAAATAAAACAGGCAAAAAAAAAAAAAAGGGCCAGGTGCAGTGGCTCATGCCTGTAATCTCAGCACTTTGGGAGGCCGAGGCAGGCAGATCACGAGGTCAGGAGTTCAAGACCAGCCTAGCCATTATGGTGAAACCCCGTCTCTACTAAAAAACCCTGTCTCAGGAGGCTAAGGCAGGAGAATCGCTTGAAACCAGGAGGCAGAGGTTACAGTGAGCTGAGATTGCGCCACTGCACTCCAGCCTGGGTGACAGAGCAAGACTCTGTCTCAAAACAAAGCAAAACAAAACAAAACAAAGTTAGCTGGCTGGTGCCTCATGTCTGTAATCCCAGCTACTTGGGAGGCTGAGGTGGGAGAATTGCTTGAACCCAGGAGGCAGAGGTTGCAGAGAGCCAAGATTGGGCCATTGTACTCCAGCCTGGAAAACAAGAACGCAACTCCGTCTCAAAAAAAAAGGATACAAACAAAATGAGCTCAGCGATTACCACCAGCTTATTGTCTGCAGAGAGTTTCTAAGTGCAATAAGGGGAAACGCAGGTGGAGTCTGGTAGGTTCCCTGAGTTAGAGACAAAACTGGGCTGAGTGTGGTGGCTCACGCCTGTAATCCCAGCACTTTGGAAAGCCGAGGCAGGCAGATCATGAGGTCAGGAGTTCGAGACCAGCCTGACCAACATGGTGAAACCCTGTATCTACTGAAAATACAAAAATTAGCCAGGCATGGTGCCAAGCATCTGTTAGTTAATCCCAGCTACTCAGGAGGCTGAGGCAGGAGACTTGCTTGAACCCTGGAGGTGGAGGTTGCAGTGAGCCAAGAGTGTGCCATTGCATTCCAGACTGGGCAACAGAGTGAGACTCCGTCTCAAAAAAAAAAGAGACAAACATGCGTTGGAGAGGCAAAAATGGTTAGAGATTAGAGAGGACAGAACTCCACAGAGAGATGACAGACGATTTGCGAGGGGGTTCCTTGAGGCTTCAGCTGAGTGATAATCAGCAGAAGTATGTGAGGAAACTACCCAACCCCAGGGAGAGAATTACCCAAAAAGAATAAGATAATTATTACCAAATCTTACAAGTATGTGAGGAAACCACCCAAGCCAGTGAAATAATTACCCAAAAAGAATAAAATAATAATCACCAACACTCAGTCTGAGCCAGAAATTGTGTTTCCACCAGCCATAGCAAAAGCTCTTCTAATTCATGAGGGACTGTATAGCATGCTTAAAAGGGTATTGCCAGGCCAGGCACGCTGGTTCACACCTTTGGGAGGCCAAGGCTGTAGATCATGAGGTCAGGAGTTCGAGACCAGCCTGGCCAATATGGTGAAACCCAGTCTCTACTAAAAATATAAAAAATTAGCTGGGGGTGGTGGTGCCTGCCTGTAGTCTCAGCTACTCGGAAGGCTGAGACAAGAGAATGAGAATCGCTTGAACATCGGAGGCGGAGGTTGCAGTGAGCTGAAATTGCACCACTGCACTCCAGCCCGGGGGAACAGAGCAAGACTCTGTCTCCAAAAAAAAAAAAAAAAAAAGCCGGGCACAGTGGCTCACACCTGTAATTCCAGCACTTTGGCAGGCCAAGGTGGGTGGATCACCTGGGGTAGGAGTTTGAGACCAGCCTGACCAACATGGAGAAACCCCATCTCTACTAAAAATACAAAATTAGCTGGGTGTGGTGGTGCATGCCTGTAATCCCAGCTGCTCAGGAGACTGAGGCAGGAGTATCGTTTGAACCCGGGAGGTGGAGGTTGCCGTGAGTCGAGATCACACCATTGCACTCCAACCTGGGCAACAAGAGGGAAACTCCATCTCAAAAAAAGAAAACTCAGTGGCTCAAGCCTATAATCCCAGCACTTTGGGAATCCCGAGGCCGGTGGATTACTTGAGGCCAGGAGTTTGAGACCAGCCTGACCACATAACGAAACCCCATCTCTACTAAAAATACAAAAATTAGCTGGGGTGTATTGTTGGAACACACCTGTAATCTTAACTGCTTAGGAGGCTGAGACATGAGAACTGCTTGAACCTGGGAGACAGAGGTTGCAGCGAGCCAAGAAAGTGCCACTGCAGGCCGGGGGCAGTGGCTCACGCCTGTAATCCTAGCACTTTGGGAGGCCAAGGTGGGTGGATCACCTGAGGTCAGGAATTCAAAACCAGCCTGGCCATCATGGTGAAACCCCTATATTTATATATAAAAAAAAAAAAAAAAAGAAAAAGAAAGTGCCACTGCACTCCAGCCTGGGCGACAGACTGATATTCTGTCTCAAAAAAAAAAAAAAAGTTATTGTCATACATTATAAATGAAAATTTGTCTGAGGCTAAAATCTACTCTGATCCCACCTGAAAAAAGCTTAAAATTGCTGAGCGCTGTGGCTCACTCCTATAGTCCCAGCTCTTAGGGAGGCAGAGGCAGGAGGATAGCTTGAGCCCAGGAGTTCGAGACCTGCCTAGGCAATATAGCAAGACCCGTTCTCCACAAAAAGGAAAAAAACAAAAAGACAAAAAAAAAAAAGCGTAACTCCCCTCAAAAAAAGCTTAAAATCAAGTCTCAAAATAATCAAATGTTTAAATGTATCCAAGAAAAATGCTTAAAAATATCTCTAGGAACACAATAATATCCAGCATTTGAAAAGGTAAAATGTACAATGTTTGGCATTCTATTCAAAATTACCAGTCAGCCAAATGAGAGGGCACATACCTGATCACACCTGTGAATAGCCACTGCTCTCTAGCCTGGGCAACATAGCCAGACCCTGACTCTCCAAAAACAAATTATATATATATACATGTAACTACTACTGTCCTTTTTTCTTTTTTTTTTTTTTTTGAGACGGAGTCTCACTCTGTCGCCAGGCTGCAGTGCAGTGGCACCATCTTGGCTCACTGCAACCTCCACCTCCCAGTTCAAGCAATTCTCCTGCTTCAGCCTGGAAAGTAGCTGGGACTACAGGCGTGCACCACCACGCCCAGCTAATTTTTGTATTTTTTAATAGAGACGGGGTTTTACCATGTTGGCCAGGATGGTCTTGATCTGTTTACCTCATGATCCACCCACCTCGGCCTCTGAAAGTGCTGGGATTACAGGCGTGAACCACCGTGCCTGGCCACTACTGTCCTTTTTTATATTTTTATTTTTCTTTTATTTTTTGAGATAGAGTCTTCCTCTGTTACCCAGGCTGAAGAGAAGTTGCAACCTCTGCCTCCTGGGTTCAAGTGATACTCCTGCCTCAGCCTCCTGAGTAGCTGGGATTACAGGCATCCTCCACTATGCAAGGCTAATTTTTGTATTTTTGGTAGAGATAGGATTTCACCATGTTGATCAGGCTGGTCTGGAACTCCTGACTTCAGGAGATCCACCTACCTTGGCCTCCTAAAATGCTGGGATTAGGGGTGAGCCACCGAGCCCGGCTATATTTTTATTTCATTTATTTATTTTTTAAAGATGGAGTCTTGCTCTGTTGCCCAGGCTGGAGTGCAATGGCAAGATCTCGGCTCACTGCAACTTCTGCCTCCCAGTTCAAGCAATTCTCATGCCTCAGCCTCCTGAGTAGCTGGGATTAAAGGCGCCTGCCACCATGCCTGGCTAACTTTTTTGTGTTTTAGTAGAGACGGGGTTTCATCATCTTGGCCAGGATGGTCTTGAACTGCTGACCTCATGATCCACCCACCTCGGCCTCCCAAAGTGCTGGGATTACAGGTGTGAGCCACCGCGCCCGCCCATTTTTATTTTTTAAGGTAGAGTCTCACTCTGTCACCTAGGCTAGAGTGCAGTGGTGGTAACATGGCTCACTGCAGCCTCAACCTCCCAGGCTCAAGCCATTCTCCTACCTCAACCTCCCAAGTAGCTGGAACCACAGGTGTGCGCCATCTTCCTTGCCTAATTTTTAAGTTTTTGAAGGGATGGGGTCTCACTATGCTATCTAGGCAGGTTTCCAACTCCAGAGCTCAAGCAATGCTGCCACATTGGCCTCCCAAAATGCTGGAATTACAGGTGTGAGCCATTGTGCCTAGCCTGTATTGTATTTGTTATAAATATATAATGTCTAGCTGGGCACTGTGGCTCAAGTAATTCCAGCACGTTCTGAGAGCGAGACTGTCACTCACACATACACACACACACACACACACACACACACACACACACACACACTGTTTTTGGCCAGGTGCGGTGGTTTTGCCTGTAATCCCAGCACTTAGGAAGTCCAAAGTGGAAGGACTGCTTGAGCTCTGAACTTTGAGACCAACCTGGGCAACAAAGGGAGGCCCCATTTTCATCTTTTTTTTTTTGTACAGTCTCACTGTCACCCAGGTTGGAGTGCAGTGGCGCGATCTGGGCTCACTACAACCTCCAGGGAGGTCCCATTTCTATAAAAGATATAAAAAATTATCTGAGTATGGTGGTGCATGCCTTTAGTCCCAGCTACTCAGGAGGATGAGGTTGGAGGATCACATGAGCCTGGGAGGTGGAGGGTACAGAGAGCTGTATTCATGCCTCTACACTCCATCCTGGGTGACTTATCTCGAAAAGATATGTGTGTGTGTGTATCTGTCTATCCAGATATGTAAGGACACATATACAATGTCTTTGTCTCTTGTAATCTGTCTGATTTGAGTCTATTTTCTTTTTTTTCAATTTGAGAGCAGGTACTGTTTATTAACCGACCAGCTTAGAAAAATAATCATGATAGACACCTTAGTTAATTCTTCTAATAAGCCTGTTGACCCGGTCCTCCCTGTTGCTATCATCTCCACATTCTACAAAATGAGTGGTCTTTTTCTTCACTCTGCCTCGTGGAGAAGATAATTTGAAGGGCCACGGGAAGTTATTTGCTTCTTTGAAGCGTTTTCCAACAGTGTAGATCTCATGAATCAGATCCTCCATGTAGATGATGCCATGTTTACCAAGAGATCAAGCAGTCAAAGCGTAATCTGTCAAAGCAATTCGCTTCTTTTTGATTTTGCCATAACCACGTTTGTAGATTAGTTCATTTACTGACTTCAGATTTGGGTACCCCCATGCAATATATGGCTCTACAATCCTCAGCATGTTAATTGAGGCCTTGTTGAGCTTCACAAAGTTTCCACTGAAGATCTGACAAAGGCGAAGAAGCTGCAACACCTTTCGGACCTTTGGGCTCACACCATCGATACCTCTGGTCCTGATGACAAATGCCAATTTGGGTTCTGCAGGTACAAAGAAGTTGCCAGCTTTCCTTGCCATCCTTGCCATTTGAATTTCAGTTCTGTGCATCTGCCTATATTCCTTGTGATAGTGCTTCGCTTTTTCATAGATAAGCTTCCTCCTTGCCTTTCTAAGCATCTTTTGGGCAAACTTCTTTCTCACGCACTTGATCTTCAGCTCTGTGAAATTCCTTTTGTTTTTCTGAAGGGTTTCTGGCACAGCAGGAGCCTTCTTCTTCTCTTCTATACCTTCCATGGTTCTAGCCGGAAAAGAGCTTGGGTGTATTTTCACTTACAATAATAAAGCCCCTCCAGCTCTCTTTTGGTTATTATTTGCATCGAATATATTTTTCCACCCTTTTCTTATGTAAACCTAAAAGGAGGAAGCTGAGGGAAAATTAATATAAGTAGAGAATTTGTTTGGGCTAAGCTTGAGGACCGCTACCCAAGAACATAGATTAATATTCTACCCAAGAGCATATTATTAAGTTGTCCTTAAAAATATACACTGATGGCCAGGTGCATGGCTCACACCTGTAATCCCAGCACTTTAGGAAGCCGAGGTAGGTGGATCATGAGGTCAAGAGTTCAAGACCAGCTGGGCGCGGTGGCTCATGCCTGTAATCCTAGCACTTTGGGAGGCTGAAGTGGGTGGATCACCTGAGGTCAGGAGTTCAAGGCCAGCCTGGCCATCCTGGTGAAACCCCATCTTTAAAATAAAAAATAAAAAAAAGAAAAAAAAGAGTTCAAGACCAGCCTGACCAATATGGTGAAACCCCATCTCTACTAAAAATACAAAAATTAGCCAGGCATGGTGGTGAGCACCTGTGGTCCCAGCTACTCAGGAGGCTGAGGCAGGAGAATCGCTTAAACCTGGGAGGAGGAGATTGCAGTGAGCTGAGATTGTGCCACTGCACTCCAGCCTGGGTGACAGAGCAAGACTCCATCTAAAAAAAAAAAAAAAAAAAAAATATGTATATATATATACACACACACACTGATTAGTAGCAAGTGTCAGGCCTCCAAGTGCAAGCCCGGACCCAGAAAGTCTAAAGTCCTGCCTGCCTCAGCTGATCAGCCCTCACCCACTGCCTGCGTTGGCCATTATCCCTGATGGCCCAGCTGAACTTCCCCTGGACATTAAGCTTCTAAACCCACCCTGCCATTTTAACTGTTCTTGTGATAATGTGAATACTCCTCACCCCCACCCTGCCAACTTAACTACTGTTACCCCACCCGCCATTATAACTGAACTTATGGTAAGGTATACTCCTTGCCCCTACCCCCCACCACTGTAATTGATCTTACTCTGTAACACCCCTGCCGCCTCCCCAAAAGATTTGCCCCAACCTATAAAACCAACTCCTATCCCACTGCCCTTTGGTAAAGCCCTTTCGGCCTTAGCCCACCTGCACCTAGGTGAATAAGCAGCCATGTTGCTTACACAAAGCCTGTTTTGGGGTTCTCTTCATTCAAAGCGCAAGTTTTAACAGCAAGTGTATTTTTTTTTCTTTTTCATTTCCATTATCAAATCAATAGTATTGCATCAGGTAGATTTTTTTAAAGGAAAAGAAGAAGCAATTCCTGAGTTGTTACCTGTTGGGTACCAGCCCCAACCCCGTACGTGGGTGCCCTTAGTCCTGGCAATGAGGAGGGATTGAGAAACACAAGAGAAGAATTTACAGCATGGGTCCAGGGGACCAACACAGGCGTGGGAACCCAGTTGGCCCCAGCTCTGGTCTCCAGACATTTTATTATGTGCATAATCTCATTGATCTTATGGGCTTGGAAGGGGAGGGTGAAGGGGTAGGTAAAATGAGGCGGAAGCACTTGTGATCCTTCTTTTTATTTTTATTTTTATTTTTATTTATTTATTTATTTATTTTAAGATGGGGTTTCCCCCTGATGGCCAGGCTGGTCTTGAACTCCTGACCTCAGTCAGCCTTCCAAAGTGCTAGGATTACAGGCGTGAGCCACCACACCCGGCCTGTGATCCTTCTAAGACATGCTAAACTAGTGCTCTGAGCATTTAACAGCACTTGAGATCCTTCTAAGACATGCTAAACTAGTACTCTGAGTTTATCACCGATTGTTATCAGGATGCAGCTGTATCAGAAGTATAGTGGATAAGGAGCCACCGGGTCTAACCACACCCAATGCATCAAGGAGCTTTTATCTCCTGAGCATTGAGGACATAGAGCAATTAAAATCACTCCATATTCGGAGAACCTAGGCAGAGCCTGAGGCGATCCAGTTATCTCTGCTCTGCAAGGCTTTTCTCCTCCTTGCCAGCTCCCATCTGCAAAGACCCTCCCAGATCTTGTGAGCAGAGGTTGCCTCCCTTCTCAGAGTCCTTTGCACAAGCCCTCTTTACAAGACCCTCATGCAGTCTCCATGTTGAGAAGCCATTCATGGAACCAAAGCAGTATTGCCTGCTCTGCAACCACCCCGCGGTGCTCCCCGGTGTTACTGTGCTCTCAGATGGTCTTTACCTTAGGCCTCCTGTTGCTGCTTGATTTCTAATTAACTACACCAATAATATAGTTTAGTTCAGTGTACAAACTTTAGTGTACTCTGAGCCAAGCAAGCTTATAATTATTTAGCTAGAATTAACATAGGCTTCCCCCCTGGCCATCTTGACCCACAGTTACCATTAACTTACATTACAATAACATAAGGCAATCGATCGGTTATACATTGTTTTTTTTTGTTTTTTTAATTGTGACAGGGTGTCACTATGTTGCCTAGCTAGTCTCCTGGACTCAAGCAATCCTCCTGCCTCTGTTTCCCAAAGTGCTGGGATTACAGGCCTGAGCCACCCTGTCCAGGCCCCATTGTTTCGTTATATCACAAATTCCAGGAACATGAAGTAAAGGGGTGAGGCTGTTAGTCAAGAATTACCTATGACTTTTTTTTTTTTTTAAGACAAGGTGTTGCTTCTGTCACCGAGGTTAGAGTGCAGTGGTTAACCATAGCTCATGGCAGCCTCAAACTCCTGGGTTCAAGTAGTTCTCCTGAGTAAGTAGGACTACCTGCTCAGACTACCAGCAAAGTTTTTTTTCTTTAATATTTTTGTAGAGACAGGGTCTCGGTATGTTGTTCAGGCTGGTCTCAAACTCCTGGCCTCAAGCAATCCTCCTGCCTCCGCCTCCCCAAAGCACTGGAATTACAGGCATGAGTCACTGTGTCTGACCCAAAATAACCTTAAACAACTCCCCCCAGGCATGGGCTTGAGGGAGGGGGCATGACTGAAGTTCCATACTGAAGTTTCTCTGCACACCACAGATAGCTCAGACTGCTCTGAGCTATTTTTTTCTTACAATTTCTTTGTGTTAATTAATTCATTCATTCATTCTTTGAACTAAGGTCTGGCTCTGTTGCCCAGGCTGCAGTACAGTGGGATGATCTCAGCTATCCTCCCACCTCAGCCTCCCAAATAGCTGGGACTACAAGCACAGGCCACCATACCTGGCTAAGTTTTGTATTTTTTGTAGAGACTAGGTTTCAAGGTATGGCCAAGGCTGGTCTTGAAAGTGTCCTTATATTTAAAGTGAGCCTCTTGGGGGCAGCATATAGCTGGATCTTGTCTCTTAATCCAATCTGCCAATCTTGTCAAAACCAAAATCACAACAACAAACTTAGTTTAAGGATCTCTTTTTTGGCAGGGCGCGGTGGCTCACGCCTGTAATCCAAGCACTTTGGGAGGCCAAGGCGGGCAGATCACCTGAGGTTGGGAGTTCAAGACCAGCCATGATCAACATGGTGAAACCCCATCTTAGGAAAAAAAAAAAAAAGGATCTCTTTTTTTTTCTTTTTTCAGAGACGGAGTTTTGCTCTCTTGCTCAGGCTGAGATAGAGTACAATGGTGTGATCTCGGCTCACTGCAACTTCGGCCTCCCAGGTTCAAGCAATTCTCCTGCTTCAGCCTCCTGAGTAGCTGGAATTACAGGCACACCTCCACACCTGGCTAATTGTTGTATTTTTAGTAGAGATGGGGTTTTGCCATGTTGGCCAGGCTGGTCTCAAACTCCTGACTTCAGGTGATCCACCCACCTTGGCCTCCCAAAAGTGCTGGGATTATAGGCATAAGACACCTTGCCTGGCAAGGATCTCTTTTCTTTTTTTTCCTTTTTTTTTTTTTTTTTTGAGATAGAGTCTCTCTGTTGCCCAGACCAGAATGCAGTGGAGTGGTTCACTGCAGCCTCAAACTCCCAGGCTCAAGTGACTCGCCCATCTCAGCCTTCTGAGTAGCTGAGACTGTAGGTGCAGGCCACCATGCCCAATGAGTTTAAGGATTTTTTTTTTCTTTTGAGGCGGAGTCTCACTCTTGTTGTCCAGGCTGAGTGCAATGGCTCGGTCTTGGCTCACCACAACCTCTGCCTCCTGGGTTCAAGTGATTCTCCTACCTCAGCCTTTGGAGTACTAGGATTACAGGCATGCGCCACCACAGCTGGCTAATTTTGTATTTTTAGTGAAGACGGGGTTTCTCCCTGTTGGTCAGGCTAGTCTCAAACTCCCAACCTCAGGTGATCCTCCCACCTCCGCCTCCCAAAGTGATGGAATTACAGGCGTGAGCCACCACGGCTGGCCTAGTTTAAGGATCTTAACTGGCTTTTATTATGGTTCCAGAATCAGACAACACCTCATTCTATAAATTAGAATGAGGCTGGACATGGTGGCTCACGCCTGTAATCCCAACACTTTGGGAGGCTGAGGCAGGTGGATCACTTGAGGCCAGAAGTTCAAGACCAGCCTGGCCAACATGGTGAAACCCTGTCTCTACCAAAAAAATGCATAAATTAGCCAGGTGTAGTGGCACGTGCCTGTAATCCTAGCTACTTCAGAGGATGAGGTACAAGGATCCCTTGAACCCAGAAGGTGTAGGTTGCAGTGAACTGGGATTGCCCAGCTGCACTCAAGTTTGGGCAACAGAGTGAGGCTCTGTCTCAAAAAATAATAAAATAAAATAGAATAGAATCAGTGTTCTGATGAACTGAGCAGAGGAGTTTGGCTGTGTAGGCAGAAAAGGGCTGAGGAAAGCAGAAACAGTGAACAAAAGTGGATTGGTTCTTTCAAAGGTACTTTCCTTGTAGAGGTTAAAACAGAGGGAATTTCTTTATCATGTTGTCTCAAATTGGCTTGTTTGGAGATTTGGCTGTTATCTCTCCTGATTTCTTGGAAGATTAGGTAAATAATTTAGTTTCAGCTTGGCGGAATGGTACTTCAGCACAAGTAACTCAATTTTAGTTTGGTCTTTTGGGCCTAGTACAGGAGCTCTGCCGAAACCAATGGCCTGCTATAAATATAATTTAATACTCTCTTTTATTTATTTTATTTTATTTTTTGAGACAGGGTCTCACTCTGTTACCCAGGCTAGAGTGCAGTAGCGTGATCTCAGCTCACTACCGCCTCTCCTTCCCAGGCTCAAGCAATTCTCCCACCTCAGCCTCTTGAGTAGCTAGGACTATAGGCATGCACCACCATGCTTGATTAATGTTTTAACTTTTTTTTTTTTTTTTTTTTTGGAGACAGAGTCTTGCTCTGTCGCACAGGTTGGCGTGCAATGGCACTGTTTCAGCTCACTGCAACCTCTACTTCTCCCAGTTCAAGCAACTCTCCTGCCTCAGCCTCCTGATTAACTGGGATTATAGGCATGTGCCACCACGCCCGGCTAATTTTTGTATTTTTAGTGGAGACAGGGTTTCACCATGTTGGTCAGGCTGGTCTCCAACTCCTGACCTTGTGATCCACCAGCCTCAGCCTTCTAAAGTGCTGGGATTACAGGCGTGAGCCACCGCGCCCTGCCATGTTTTAACTTTTTTTTTTTAATTGAATAGTTATTTATTTGTTTGGGTCAATCTCAGTACTCCTAGAACTCAAAATACTATATTCTAATCGTTCTAATTTGTACCATCTGCAAAAGACCGTTTAAGACTGCTTCAATGATTCTGAGAAGAATTAACAAAACCCTGTTACACAGGTGCCTGACTTTAGATATTACAATTGTTTCACTTACAAAACCTCCACTACAAAACACTAAGCTTGCAACAAAATAATAAAATGAAAGTCACATAATATAATTTGAATAACACAGTATTAAATATTCCTCAGCCAATTAGAGTAATGGGAAATGTATATACTTCCTGCACAAATGCATCTAGGGAAAGCAGGCTATATTTATTTAGGAACTAGAAAAAGGTTACAATATAAATCTATCAAACAAAATTCATTTTTGTTATATTCAAGTAATTCCTATGTATTCAAATTTAGACCAAATCAAGACAACAATCCAATACACAGATTATTATATAGCTCAAGGAGCAAAAAACCCCAAACATAAAAGTCTTGTCAATACAGACTACATAAATACACAAATCTCAAGTTTTAATGTAACACGAGCAAGTCACAAGTATATGTGTTAGTGTTCTTTCCCAAATTTCTAATAGTAAATATTTTATATTTAGTAAAAGCATATAGAATGTATAAAACCTTCAACCACATGTAATGTAGACTAAGAAGTGTAAAATCAAGTAGAATGTGAGGTTTTTATATGTGAAGATGTGCATTTCAGAAAGAACCCAACATTAAGTAAATCCATTAACAAACATATTGCAAAGGTGGTCACTCACTAAAATGCTTATCATTTGCAATTGTATACAGAGAACAAACTGCCCAGAAATTAAGTATTATATGCCGGGTGCGGTAGCTCACGCCTGTAATCCCAGCACTTTGGGAGGTTGAGGCAGGCGGATCACCTGAGGTCAGGAGTTCGAGACCAGCCTGACCAATATGGTGAAACCCTGTCTTTAAAAAAAAAAATTAAGTATTATAGTAACCAACCTTAAAGGACAAGTAACTTATTTGGGGGAGTTAAAATAGCTGAGATCAATGTAAATTAAATAACACATGAGTGAAAAAATATCCTATATACATTAAAAAAAGATAAAAAAGGGATGTGGGTTTAAAAACAAAAAAAAGAAAAAATATGCAATATACAATATACAACAGCAAGAGGTGAGAAAACTGAATACTCTGAAAAAGATTTATTAGTCTGTACTAGTTGGTTTTGATAAACTATTGGTTACCTGTTACAGTAAGTTGTCAAGATTTTCATTGTGACAGTATTTTCCCTCACACATCAGAATCTGGAAGCAATATGCCTTTTTTTCCCCCACCCCTCAAAACACAAAAGTAGGTTTTTGAATATCAACTAGCCATGATGGAATCCATAAGATACAGATATTCATCAACATTACACAAGCTACAGTTGAGATACCTGGACAAACACTACCAAAATTTATGAAAAAAAGATGTTGGTTTTAAAAGTGGTTAGTACTAGGAGTTACAATAAACACACCATTCATGTCCTCCTGAAACCAAAATGGGCAAAAACTTTATTGTCATTCTGCCAAACACTATATAACTAAAAATTCTTCACAGAGTCATGAATCCAACGTACATATCACAGGATTAAAACTCCAGTTAAGCTACTGAGCTAATCATTGAAGTAAATTAAATATACCAAGTTTCTTTAACCTATCAATGCTATTTAGAAGCATCATCAGAACAAATAGAGATTTAGTTATAAATTGGCGTGGGCTACATTCTGTAATGAGAATTTTGCTTAGTACTAAAAAAGAATCTTGGCCGGGCGTGGTGGCTCACGCCTGTAATCTCAGCGTTTTGGGAAGCCGAGGCGGGTGGATCACCTGAGGTCAGGAGTTCAAGATCAGCCTGGCCAACATGGTGAAACCCTGTCTTTTCTTAAAAAAAAAAAAAAAAAATATATATATATATATATATATATATAAAGAATCTCAAACATCCTAGAAAAGCTGTGGAATCATGCTCTTTATTATTCCTGAAAGAAAATTTGCCACATTTGATGATGCCTCTATTCTTCCCTGTGGTTCTAGGAGTTCTATGTACCAAGTAATTCAGAAATTAATAGGAGTATTGAAGAAAAAGAATACCAAAAGCAGACTGTATCAACATATACTACGTAGATGGGTTTTTAAAATTACATGATAAATATAAATCATAAAATTGAATGTACTTATAAAGAAACACCTATTTTGGCTTTGCGCAGTGGCAGTATCGTAGCCAATGAGGTTTATCTGAGGCGCGGTTATTGCTAATTGAAAACTTTTCCCAATACCCCGCCATGACGACTTGAAATATAGTCGGCATTGGCAATTTTTGACAGTCTCTACGGAGACTGAATTAAAAAAAAAAAAAAAAGAAACGCCTATTTTGTGCTACATTAAAAACCGCAGACTGCAAACTGTGCATGTTTACCGTAACATTTTACCTGGGTCCGATGAGTGGGATTTCTTGCAAATATTTACTGCTATGATATAAAACAATTATGTGCAAACTGCAAGGTCCCTAAAATAGCAGTTAAAGAGTTTATATACAGAAAGATGTCACTATCTGATCAAATATGCAAGAGATGGAATTTCCCAGAGTTTATAACACAGAACAATAACCACCACAGGTTCCTCCTCCTTGGCCTTCTTCCCTATGTGACAGTTTGACTCCTTTATTCTGGTTCTCACTCTCCCACAGTCCAAGGGTCTGAATGATCTTTTCTTTTCTTTTTTTTTTTAAAGATTAGAGACAGGGTTTCACCATGTTGGTCAGGCTGGTCTTGAACTCCTGACTTCAGATGATCCGGCTGCCTCGGCCTCCCAAAGTGCTGGGATTACAGGCGTGAGTCACAGCGCCCGGCCTGAATGTTCTTTTCAACAAGTTCTTCAAAGGCACATTGTACACCATCACAGGTTTTTGCACTTGCCTCTATAAATAACATGGAATGCTTTTGTGCAAATTTCAGACCTTCATTTCTATTAACTTCAGGATTTCCCTTATCAATTTTATTTGATAGTATGCTTCCAATTCATTTAACCAATTATCCAGTTTAACAAATGTGTCTCTTCTTGTGACATCATAAACTAATATAACACCGTGTGAACCTCTGTAATAGCTGTGCACCTCTGTAATAACATGAGTTAATGTTCTAAACCTCTCTTGACCAGCAGTATCCCATATTGCAAGTTTAGCCTTATTTCCATCCTCTGAAATTGTTTTCACCTTAAAGTCAACACCTATTGTTGCTGCAAGTTCTGGATCAAACGTATCATCTGTGAACCTCAAGAGCGGGCTGGACTTGCCCACCCCACTCTCGCCAATGATGAGGATCTTCAGGGTGGTCAGCACATCCTCGTCCATCTTGACCCCTCTCCACTCCGAGCCCAGCTGGCTGCCTGGGTGTGCCTCTCAGTCCTTCAGCAGGGGGGACTGTTTTAACTTTTTATAGAGATGAGGTCTCATTATATTGCCCAGGCTGGTCTCAAACTCCTGGTCTCAAGCAATCCTCCAATCCTGGCCTCAAAAAGTGCTGGGATTACAGGATTGAGCCACTGCGCCCATCTAGTATTCTCTTTTCATAATAAATCTGGCTGGACGGGGTGGCTCATGCCTATAATCCCAGCACTTTGGGAGGCTGAGGCGGGAGGTTCATGAGGTCAGGAGTTCAAGACCAGCCTGGCCAATATGATGAAACCGCCATCTCTGCTAAAAATTCAAAAATTAGCCTGGCATGGTGGCTCGTGCCTGTAGTCCCAGCTACCTGGGAGGCTGAGGTAAGAGAATCACTTCAACCTGGGAGGCAGATGTTGCAGTGAGCCGAGATGGTGCCGCTGCACTCCAGCCTGGGCGACAGAGCAAGACTCTGTCTCAAAAAAAAAAAAACAAGTTTAGGCCAGGCACGGTGGCTGATGCTTGTAATCCCAGTACTTTGGGAGCCCTAGGTGGGTGCATCATGCAGTCAGGAGATTGAGACCATCCTGGCTAACACAGTGAAAACCTGTGTCTATTAAAAATACAAAAATTTAATCCAGCGGGGTGCTGTGGTTTACACCTGTAATCCCAGCACTTTGGGAGGTTGAGGCAGGTGGATCACAAGGTCAGGAGATCGAGACCATCCTGGCCAACATGGTGAAACCCCGTCTCTACTAAAAATAGAAAAAAAATTAGCTGGGTGTGGTGGCACACACCTATAGTCCCAGCTATTCAGGAGGCTGAGGGAGGAGAATTGCTTGAACCCGGGAGGCAGAGATTGCAGTGAGTCGAGATCGCACCAGTGCACTTCAGCCTGGACTACAGAACAAGACTCCGTCTTAAAACAAACAAACAAAAATTTAGCCAGTTACGGTGGCAGGCACCTGTAGTCCCAGCTACCTGGGAGGCCGAGGCAAGAGAACCACTTGAATACAAGATGTGGAGGTTGCAGTGAGCAGAGAGCATCACTCCCCCTCCAGCCTGGGCAACAAAGCCAGACTCCATGTCAGAAAAAATAAAAAGGCCAGGCACAGTGGCTCATGCCTGTAATCCCAGCATTTTGGAAGGCTGAAAATACAAAATACAAAAATACTAAAAATACAAAAATTAGCTAGGCATGGTGGTGGGCACCTGTAATCCCAGTTACTCAGGAGGCTGAGGCAGGGAATTGCTTGAACCCAGGAGGCAGAGGTTGCAGTGAGCCGAGATCTCACCACTGCACTCCAGCCTGGGTGACTCCGTCTAAAAAAATTAAAAAGTTGGCCAGACTCAGTGGCTCAGGCCTGTAATCCCAGCACTTTGGGAGGCCGAGGTGGGCGGATCACCTGAGGTCCGGAGTTCGAGACCAGCCTGACCAACACATGGTGAATCCCCATCTCTACTAAAAATACAAAATTAGCTGGGTGTGGTGGTGCATGCCTGTAATCCCAGCTACTTGAGAGGCTGAGGCAGGAGAATTGCTTGAACCCAGGAGGAGGAAGTGGCGGTGAGCAGAGATCTCGCCACTGCACTCCATCCTGGGCAACAAGAGCAAGACTGTCTCAAAAAAAAAAAGCTGGGCGCGGTGGCTCACTTCGGTAATCCCAGCACTTTGGGAGGCTGAGGCAGGTGGATCACCAGGTCAGGAGTTCGACACCAGCCTGACCAATATGGTGAAACCCCATCTCAAAAAAAAAAATTTTATTTATGGCACTTAGCTAATTGTTTGCTATATGTCTTATATATTTTTTGTTCCTCAGTTCTTTCACTTCTGCCTTTTATGTATTTAGTTGATTTTTTTGCAGTGAACTATTATATCTTCTGTTTTTGTATATATATATATATTTTTTTGAGACGGAGTTTTGCTCTTGTTGCCCAGGCTGGGGTGCAATGGCGTGATCTCGGCTCACCACAACCTCTGCCTCCCGGGTTCAAGCAATTCTCCTGCCTCAGCTTCCTGAGTAGCTGGGATTACAAGCATGTGCCACCACGCCCGGCTAACTTTGCACTTTTAGTAGAGACGGAGTTTCTCCATGTTGGTCAGGCTGGTCTCAAACTCCCAACCTCAGGTGATCCACCCACCTGGGCCTCCCAAAGTGCTGGGATTACAGGCTTGAGCCACCATGCCCAGCTGTTTTGGTTATTTTTTTAGTGAGTAACTCATGGATTACAATTAGCATCTTAAACTTATAACAGATTAGTTTGAATATCATCTAGCTTCAATAGTATATAAGCACTCTGCTCCTATACACTTCGGTCCCTCTCTGTTTATGTTGATATTGTCACAAATTACATCTTGATAGGCCAAGGTGGGAGAATCACTTGGGCTCAGGAGTTTGAGATCAGCCTAGGCAGCATAGTCAGACTTTGTCTCTACAAAAAATATTTTATTTTTCTTTTTTTTTTTTTTTTTTTGAGACAGAGTCTCACTCAGTCACCAGGCGCCAGGCTGGAGTGCAGTGGCACGACCTTGGCTCACTGCAACCTCCGCTGCCCGGGTTCAAGCATTCTCCTGCCTCAGCCTCCTGAGTAGCTGGGACTACAGGCGCGCGCCACCACGCCCAGCTAATTTTTCTGTATTTTTAGTAGAGACGGGGTTTCACCATGTTGACCAGGACGGTCTCGATCTCTTGACCTCGTGATCCGCCCGCCTCGGCCTCCCAAAGTGCTGGGATTACAGGCGTGAGCCACCGCGCCCGGCCCAAAAAATATTTTAAAAAATAGCCAAGTGTGGTGGTGCACACCTGTGGTTCCAGCTACTTGGGAAGCTAAAGTGGAAGGTTCGCTTGAGCCCAGGAGGTTGAGGCTGCAGTAAGCCATGATTGTGGCACTGCATTCCAGCCTGAGTGACAGAGTGAGACCTTGTCTGAAAAAAATAATGTTAATATATTTTTTTATTGTTTATTTTTGAGACAGGGTCTCCCTTTGTTGCCAGGGTGAAGTACAGTGGTGTGATCTTGGCTCACTGCAAGCTTCGACTCCCTGGTTCAAGCGATTCTCCTGCCTCCGTCGCCCGAATAGCTGGGATTACAGGCAAGCCCCACCACGTCCAGCTAATTTTTGTATAGTAGAGACGGGGTTTCACCATATTGGCCACGATGGGCTCTATCTCTTGCCCTTGTTATCTGCCCACTTCAGCCATCCAAAGTGCTGGGATGACAGGTGTGAGTCACTGTGCCTGGCCATTTTTTTTTTTTTTTTTGGAGATAGAGTTTTGCTCTTGTCACCTAGGCTGGTGTGCAATGGCGCAATCTCAGCTCACTGCAACCTCCACCTTCCGGGTTAAAGCAATTCTCCTGCCTCAGCCCTTCTTAGTAGCTGGGATCACAGGCATGCACTACCATGCCTGGCTAATTTTTGTATTATTAGTAGAGATGGAGTTTCACTATGTTCACCAGCTGGTCTCTAACTCCTGACCTCAGGTGATTCACCTGCCTTAGCCTCTCAAAGTGCTGGGATTACAGGCCTGAGCCACTGCCCCGGCACATTTTATGATTATTAACATAGATTTATAACAATTGTCTTATGTGTTTGCCTTTTCTATTTTTTAGACAACATCTTGCTCTGTTGCACAGGCTATAATGCAGTTGTGCCATCATAGCTCGCTGCAGCCTTGACCTCCTGGGCTCAAACAATTCTTTGCCCAAGCCTCCCAAGAAGCTGAGACTACAGGCACATGCCACCACTGTCTTTTTTTTGTAGAAACAGGGTCTCACTATGTTGCTCAGGCTGATTTCAAACTCCTGGGTTCAAGCAATCTTCCCAACTTGGCCTCCCACCACCCCCAGCACTGTCAAAATTTGTCCCAGCCATATTTCCCTTGTAAATCTACCTCCCAGGCTCAATTAGCTGAGACTACAGGCTGCTCAATAGTTGGGACTAGAGGCACACAACACCAGGCCCAGCTAATTTATTTTATTTTAGATTCAAGGTCTCACTATATTGCCCAAGCTAGTCTTGAACTCCTGGTCTCAAGTGATCCTCCCATCTCTGCCTTCCAAAATGCTGATTATAGGAGTGAGCCACCACATTCAGCCTGTCCAGCTCTTCTTAACTTCTTTTGGTTCTGTGTCTTTGGATAACCTAGTGAATCTGTCCCTTCATTTTAGTCTGAAAGACTCTCTTTTACGTTTTTTCTTCTTATTATTTTTTTTAATAAAAGAGACGGGGTCTCGCTATGTTGCCCAGGCTGGAGTGCAGTGGCTATTCACAGGCGCGATCCCACTACTGATCAGCACAGGAGTTTTGACCTGCTCCGTTTCCGACCTGGGCCTGTTCACTCCTCCTTAGGCAACCTGGTGGTCCCCCACTCCCAGGAGGTCACCATATTGATGCCGAACTTAGTGAGGACGCCCGATCGGCATAGCGCACTACAGCCCAGTAGTGCTCAAGCGATCCTGGGCTCAAGCGATCCTCCCACCTCAGCCTCCCGAGTAGCTGGGACTACAGACATGCACCGCCATGCCCGGCTCTCTTTTACATTTTTTATAAAATAGGTTTACTGGTATATTGTTTATTTTATTTTATTTTATTTTATTTTTTAGACAGAATCTTGCTTTGTCGCCCAGGCTGGAGTGCAGTGACATGATCTCCTCTACTCACTGCAACCTCCGCCTTCTGGGCTCAAGTGATTATCATGCCTCAGTCTCCCAAGTAGCTGGGATTACAGAAATGTGCCACCACACCAGGCTAATTTTTGTATTTTTAGTAGAGACTGGGTTTTGCCATGTTGGCCAGGCTGGTTTTGAATTTCTGGCCTCAAGTGATCCGCCTGCCTTGTCTTCCTAAAGTGCTGGGATTACAGGCATGAGTCATCGCACATGGCCTATATTGTTTATTTTATTTTATTATTATCAATTTTTTTTTGTTTTTGAGACGAAGTCTCTTGCCAGGCTGGAGAATCACTTGAACCCAGGAGGCGGAGGTTGCAGTGAGCCGAGATGACGCCATTGCACTCCAGCCTGGAGGATCGATTGAGCCCAGAGGTCAAGGCTGCAGTGAGATATGATCTCACCACTGCACTGGGTGACAGAGTGAGACCCTGTCTCAATAAAAAGCAAACAGGCTGGGCTTGGTGGCTCATGCCTATAGTCCCAGCATTTTGGGAGGCCAAAGCAGGTGGGAGGCTGAGGCAGGAGAATCGCTTGAACCCAGGAGGTAGAGGTTGCGGTGAGCCCAGATTACACTATTGCACTCCAGCCTGGGCAACAAGAGCAAAACTCCATCTCAAAAACAAACAAACAAACGGAAATAGTTTAAAATTTTCTCAGTTTTAATTTCTAATACCATAAACATCTATAGATATAACTCATAAGGTCTCTCTTAGGCCTGGCAAGGTGGCTCACGACTGTAATCTAAGCACTTTGGGAGGCCCAATCAGGAGGATCACTTGCACCCAGAAGTTCAAGACCAGCCTTGGCAACATGGGTTGACCCCATCTCTACTTTACAAAAAAAAAAAGAAAATTGCTGGGTATAGTGGTACATGCCTGTAGTCCCAGCTACTCTAGAGGCTGAGGCAGGAGAGGATTGCTTGAGCTGGAGAGGTTGAGTTTGCAGTGAGCCATGACTGTACTACTGCACTCCAGCCTGGGCAACAGAGCAAGACCCTGTCTTTTTTTTTTTTTTTTTTTTAATAGAGACGAGGTTCACCATGTTGGTTAGGCTGGTTTTGAACTCCTGACCTCAGGTGATTCACCCACCTCGGCCTCCCAAAGTGCTGGTATTACAGGCTTGAACCACCACGCCCAGCCTGTCTTAAAATAACTAAATAAATGAAAGTCTTGGCTGGGCACAGTGGCTCACACCTGTAATCCCAGCATTTTGGGAGGCCAAGGCAGGTGGATCACTTGAGGCCAGGAATTCAAGACCAGCCTGGCCAACAGAGAGAAATCCCCTCTCTATTAAAAATACAAAAAATTAGCTGGGTGTGGTAGCATCTCCCTGTAAGTCCCAGCTATTCAGAAAGGCTGAGACATGAGAATCGCTTGAATCTGAGAGGTGGAGGCTGCAGTGTGCCATGATCATGCCACCAAACTCTAGCCCGGGCAACACAGTGAGACCCTGTCTCAAAAAAAAGGCTGGGAACGGAAAAGAAATAGGTTAAATTTATTTTAATAAGATAGTTCACTTGTATATAAAAGATGATCATTTCAACGTAAAAATTAAAGTTTAAGGGCCAGGCGCATTGGCTCGGGCCTGTAATCCCAGCACTTTGGGAGGCCGAGGCAGGTAGATCACGAGGTCAGGAGATTGATACCATCCTAGCCAACATGGTGAAATCCCCTCTCTACTAAAAATACAAAAATTAGCTGGGTATGGTGTGCATGCTTGTAATCCCAGCTACTCGGGAGGCTGAGGCAAGAGAATTGCTTGAACCCAGGAGGCAGAGGTTGCAGTGAGCCAAGATTGAGCTGCTGCACTCCAGCCTGGTGACAGAGTGAGACTCCATCTCAAAAAAAAAAAAAAAAAAAAAAAAAAAAATAGGGCTGGGTGTGGTGGCTCATGCCTGTAATCCAAGCACTTTGGAGGCCAAGGCGGGTGGATCACCTGAGGTTGGGAGTTCAAGACCAGCCTGACCAACAGGGTGAAGCCCCGTCTTTAAAAAAAAAAAAATTAAAAAAAGAAAGAAAAAAAAAATTAACGTTTAAAATATTAGTTTAGATTTTTTTTCCACACTAAATCTTTGACATTGGTGTATATTTTACACCTAGAGTACATCTCAATTTGGACTAACCACATTTGTTTTGTTTGTTTGTTTGTTTGTTTGAGACGGAGTCTAACTCTGTTGCCCAGGCTGGAGTGCAGTGGCGTGATCTCCGCTCACTGCAATCTCCGCCTCCCGGGTTCAAGAGATTCTCCTGCCTCAACCTCTTGAGTAGTTGAGATTACAGGGGTGCACCACCATGCCTGGCTAATTTTTCGTATTTTTTTAGTAGAGATGGGGTTTCACTGAGCTTGCCAGGCTGGTCTTGAACTCTTGACCTCGTGATCCGCCCGCCTCTGCCTCCCAAAGTGTTGGGATTACAGGCGTGAGCCACTGCACCCGCTGACTAGCCATATTTCAAGTGCTCAGTAGCTGGTGACTATCATATTTGACAACACATCTCTAAAATGCATACCTTGTAAAAGTGGGACTTTGTCTTGTTCATGGCCAAATTCTCAGCTCCTAGAATAGGCCCTGGCACATAGATGTTTAGTTGGTGGTGTTTCTGTAATTAGTGAGTGCATGGGTTTCCATTCTTTGGCACCATTTCCAGCGACCAGTCCCGGTCTCAGGTCTCAGAACAAACTCTAAACCCGGCAACCCTCAGATATAATCGAGCCAGTTAGCGCCACCTGCTGGAAGATGGAGCGTCACCTGCCTCTGAGAATCGAGCTCCTCTATCCAAGGCTGGTGGGGCCTGGAATGGTATTCCTTACCTTGGCCTTGGATCCCCAACTTTCCAAAGGTTTTTCTCAGCTCTTATGTCCTAATATTACCAAGGCAATAAAAACAACAGGCTCCCTTTCGTACAGTCCACACCTGAATTCTGGAAATGGCTGGCTGAAAGAGTGATTTGCAAACCCATTCATTCTCTGCCCTAGCCCATTCCTTCATTCTCTGCTCAGCCCCTTTCTTTTTTTTTTTTTTTTGAGACAGAGTTTCACTCTTGTCACCCAGGCTGGAGTGCAGTGGTGCGATCTCGGCTCACCGCAACCTCCGCCTCCTGGGTTCAAGTGATTTTCCTGCCTCAGCCTCTCAAGTAACTGGGATTACAGGCATGCACCAGCACACCCAGCTAATTTTGTATTTTTAGTAGACACTGGGTTTCTCCATGTTGGTCAGGCTGGTCTCCAACTCCAAACCTCAGGTGATCCACCCACCTTGGCCTCCCAAAGTGCTGGGATTACAGGTGTGAGCCACCGTGCCTAGCCACTGCCCTCCCTCCTTCCTTCCCTCCCTCCCTCCCTTCCTTCCTTTCTCTCTTCCCTCCCTCCCTCCCCTCCCTCCTACTTTTCTTTCCTCCTTTCTTCTCTCTTTCTTTCCAGAGATCCATAAAGGCTGCCCACAGCCTTCAAGATAGAACTCCTGCCCTCAGAGTAAGTATGTATAAATGAGCTAGGCACAGATGTTCACACTTGTAATCCCAGCATTTTGGTAGGCCAAGGCGGGCAGATCACCTAAGGTCAGGAGTTGGAGACCAGCCTGGCCCACATGGTGAAACTATGTCTCTACTGAAATACAAAAATTAGGCAGGTGTGGTGGCGCATGCCTATAGTCCTAGTTACTTGTGAGGCTGAATCAGGAGAATCACTTGAACCCAGGAGGTGGGGGTTCCAGTGAGTCGAGATTGTACCACTGCACTATAGCCTGGATGACAGAGCCAGACTCCAACTAAAAAAAAAAAAAAAAAACTTGTAGTAAATAAATGGCACCTCAGTCCAATGGTATAGGTATAGTAGCGATCAAGTTTCTGATCCAAGTGGAGAAAACTTCTAGCAACGTTAAAGGAATAAAGCGGGATGATGACAGCAACAATAATCACTGCTAGCATTCATTTACTATTTACTATGTACCAAGTGCTTCCTGATTTGTGTGTGTTCTCACTTCAACTCACTCCCCCTTCAAGGTAGAAATCATAATCATTCCCATGTCAGAAACTGAGTGGTGGTCAGGCGCGGTGGCTCACATCTGTAATCCCAGCACTTTGGGAGGCCGAGGCGGGTGGATCACCTGAGGTGAGGAGTTCAAGACCAGCCTGGCCAACATCGTGAAACCCCATCTCTTCTAAAAATACAAAAAATAGCTGGGCAAGGTGGTGGGTGCCCGTAATCCCAGCTTCTCGGAAGGCTGAGGCAGGAGAATTGCTTGAACCCAGGAGGCAGAGGTTTCAGTCAGCCGAGATAGGGCCATTGCACTCCAGCCTGGGTGACAGACCAAGACTGTCTCAAAAAAAAAAAAAAAAAAAAAAAAAAACTGAGTGGAAAGGTAAGAAACTGAATGGAAAGATTGAATAACTTGCTCAAAGCCATACAGCTGATGAGTGATCATAGAATCCTTCTGCCAAATTGTAAATCTAGTTTTAGCATTATGATTTTGCTTATTTAACAAATATTTTACTGGGTATAGTGGCTCACATCTGTAATCTCAGCACTTTAGGAGGCTGAGGCAGGAGGATTGTTGAGCCCAGGAGTTTGAGGCCAGCCTGGGCAATGTGTAGTAAGACTCTATCTCAAAAAAAAAAAAAAAATAAATTTAGGTCTGGCATGGTGGCTTATACCTGTAATCCCAACACTTTGGGAGGCCAAGGCAGGTGGATCACTTGAGGCCAGGAGCTTGAGACCAGTCTAGCCAACATTGTGAAACACTGTCTCTCCTAAAAATATAAAAATTAGCAGGGTGTGATGGTCCCAGCTACTCTAGAGGGTAAGGCAGGAGAATTGCTTGAACCCAGGAAGCAGAGGCTGCAGTGAGCCAAGATCACACCACAGCACTCCAACCTGGGCAACAGAGCGAGACTCTGTCTCAAAAAATATATATATATGGATATATATATACACACACACAAATTAAATAATAAAAAACTACTATTTACTGAGCACTTTTCTCACAGAAATGTACAACATAGGTTGTGTTCTCAAAGAGGTTTTTTTGTTTTGTTCTTTGTGTTTGAGACGGAGTCTCACTCTGTCCCCCAGGCTGAAGTGCAGTGTAATCCCAGCATTTTGGTAGGCCGAGGTGGGTGGATCATCTGAGGTCAGGAGTTTGAGACCAGCCTGGCCAACATGGTAAAACCTCATCTCTACTGAAAACACACACACAAAATTAGCTGGGCGTCATGGCAGGTGCCTGTAATCCCAGTTACTCAGGAGGCTGAGGCAGGAGAATCAGCTGAACCTGGGAGGTGGAGGTTGTAGTGAGCCCAGACTGCACCACTGGACTCCAGCCTGGGCCACAGAGTGAGACTCTGTCTCAATAAAATAAAATAAAATAAATGAGTACTTTGGGAGGCTGAGGTGGGAAGATTACTTGAGTGCAGGAGTTTAAGACTGCAGCGGGCCCTGATTGCATCACTGTACTCCAGCCTGGGCGACAAAGCAAGATGTGTCCGCACCCCCCACCAAAAAAAAAAAAGCCAGGCACAGTGGCTCAAATCTGTAATCTCAGTCCTTTGGGAGGCCCAGGTGGGCGGGCTACCTGAAGTCAGGAGTTCAAGACTAGCCTGACCAACATGGTGACACTCCATTTCTACTAAAAATACAAAGAATTAGCTGTACGTGGTGGCTTGTGCCTGTAATCCCAGCTAGTAGGGAGTCTGAGGCAGGAGAGTCGCTTGAAACCAGGAGGCAGAGGTTGCAGTGAACTGAGATCATGCCACTGCATTGCAGCATTGCAGTCTGGACAACAGACCAAGACTCTGTCTCAAAAAAAAAAAAAAAATACACACACACACACACACACACACACACACACACACACACATATATAAATGTGGTGAGTGACTGATATTGCCAATAAATAAAAGGAAAAACAGAAGGGTTGGTGATGATGAGTGTGTTTGTGGATGAGAGCTCAGAGCCTCAAAAGCCTCCAGAGGTCCACAAGCTGGCAGCCAGACTCATCTGGATGGCCAGAAGGTAAGGAAGCAATGTCAAGGGTCTGGGCAGTTCTAATGTGCGTGGACAGCTCTACACTCACAAGTGCAGGCCTAGCTTCTCACCTGGGTTTGAAGCTACCCTTTCTTCTTCTTCTTCATTTTTTTTTTTTTCAGAGTTTTGCTCTGTTGCCCAGGCTGGAGTGTAATGGCATGGTCTCGGCTCACTGCAACCTCTGCCTCCCAGGTTCAAGCGATTCTCCTGCCTCAGCCTCCCTGCCTCAGCTATAGGCCTGTGCCTATAGTTCTAGCTGCATGGGAGGGTAAGGTGGGAGGATTGCATAAGCCTGGGAAGTTGAGGCTACACTGAGACCTGATCGAGCCACTGCCCTCCAGCCTAGGTGACAGAGTGAGACCCTGTCTCAAAAGTACATACATACATACATACATACATAACAAACTCAGTCTCTGTCACCCAGGCTGGAGTATAATGGCATGTTCATAGCTCACGGCAGCCTCAACCTCTTGGGCTCAAAGGATCCTCTCAGCTCAGCCTCTTGAGTAGCTGGGACTGCAGATGCATGCCACTATGCCTGGCTAATTTTTTTTTTCTTTTTCTTAGAGATAAGGTCTTGCTATGCTGCCCCAGCTAGCCCTGAACTCCTGGCTTCAAGCAAAGCAATTCTCCCACCTAGATCTCCCCAAGTGCTGGAATTACTGGCGCAAAGCACAACACCCAGCCAGAAGCTGCCATTTCTTTTCCCCTGTCTCCTGTAAGATGATTTGAAGTAGCTCTAAGCAGGTGGCAGAGGAGGTGAGTCTCTCAAGGTTTTCCTAGCCCAACCCCTCGGGCTCTAGAGGGCAGTACAAGTCAAAATGGCCGGGGGCAGGCCCAGGGCTCACAGCCAGTTTGGGTAGAACCAGACTGGAATTTCTCTGACCTTAAGCACACTGCAGGGGCTCCTAGGCTGAAGTCCCTGCAAGTAAGTACTGCAGAACTTTCAGAGACTCTTTTAAATTACAGCAAAATGGTGTGTGTAAAGGGTGTGTTTCTGAAAAAATTGTCTATAGCTTTTTCAGATAATGGAGATAAAGAAGGTTGGAGCCTGCCATAAGGTATGAGATCCATGGTATCCCTTCCCAGGCTTGGTCTCGAGAAAGGCTCCACACCGTCTTCCTAAATGTAGTCTGGCAGCCCATGATCTCCCTGGGGCATGCCATGGAGTACTCAGCTGCCCCCATCCAGGACTCTGTGTGTCCAATCAGGGGGGAGGGCAGGAAACAAGATTTTCTCCGGTCCTTGGGGGCTGCTGGAAGAGCCGGCAGCTTGGAGCAGCTTCCTGCAGCTGCTGGGAACAGGGAGCCAAGGAATGCTTGTGCTTCCCTGGATTTCCTGGGACCCACGTCCTGCTGCTGAAGTCACTGGGCCCCCCCAGGTCCCACCATAGGCCTCTCTGTGGGCACATTTTATTCCATTATGAAAGGAATCAGGAATGAGATGAACTTAGTATGAGGCAATGTAAGGCCCAGCAAGAGGTGGCCCAGCTGGCTCTCTTGCCAGTTTCCCTATCTTGTTCCCTGTGCTCCCTCTGCTTGACCCCTACTCCAGATTATTCTGCTCAGTCAGACAAGTCCCAGCAAAGTCTAGCATGCCTGGTCAAGGCCTGCTGGGGCAATCACCTCTGCCCCATTCTTGCCCATCTGGCCAGGCTTGGACATGTCCTGCTACTGCTGAACTCTTCCTGGGAGTTCACCAAGCCAGCAGGAAATTCAGCTGCTCCCCCTCTCCAAAGACTCCACTGAAGTGACTCCTTTTCCATGTGGCCTTCTCAGACCAGGTCCTCATACCTCCTTGTTTCCCGGATGCAGCTTTTGCTACCCAAGAGCAGAAACACATGCTTCTCAGCTGCCCTGGCTGTGACTTCTATTTCTCCGCTTTTGGCCTTCTTGAATGTCTAGGAATGGAATAGGTGCTCAGTAAAGGGCTTTTTTGTTTTTTTGAAACAGAGTCTCACTCTGTCGCCCAGGCTGGAGTGCAGTGGCGTGATGTTGGCTCACTGTAACCTCTGCTGCCTAGGTTCAAGCGATTCTCCTGCCTCAGCCTACCAAGCAGTTGGGATTACAGGCGCTCACCACCACGCCCGGCTAAAGTAAAGGGCTTTGTAATTTGATTTGGCTACTTACCTGCCCTCCTCCCAATTCCTTACCCTAATTACAAATAATGCTGGGCACAGTGGCTCACGCCTGTAATCCCAGCACTTTGGGAGGCCAAGGCAGGTGGATTGCCTGAGTTCAGGAGTTTGAGACCAGCCTGGGCAACACAGTGAAACCCTGTGTCTACTAAAATACAAAAAATTAGCTGGGCATGGTGGCGTGTGCCTATAATCCCATCTACTCAGGAGGCTGAGACAGGAGAATCACTTCAACCTGGGAGGTGGTGGTTGCAGTGAGCTGAGATTGCGCCACTGCACTCCAGCCTGGGCAATAGAGCGAGACTCCACTTCAAAAACAACAACAACAAAATTACTGAAGTGGGCTTAGATTAAACCCCAGAACTGCAGAAGATCCTAGAATCAGGCCACCCTGAGAATACCTTTGTTCAACCACTGGCCCCTAGGTCTTTTTGCTGCCTTTTTAAGGGGGCGAACCAACCTGGAGGCCTCTGCCTTTTCTTCCTTACTAAGGTTACCCTGCAGCCTCTTTTCTCTGTCTCTGGATCCTGACTACTCTCACAATTCAACAGTGTCAAGACTCCACCAAAGTAAGTTCAAAGGGCTACTGGCCATGTGCCAAAGGTGGGAGAGGGACATAAACCTAGTCTTGTTTCTCCTGGACTGGCCTGGAAGCCCCCTAGATGACTCCAAGACCTCTGTGTCCTGGGCCCCAGGGTTGGATAGGTCCTGGTAGCTACAGTTTTGATGAAATTGTATCCATTCATTGGCTCATTCAGCAAGCTCTTGGTCACTTACTGGCTATGTGACCTTTGGTAAGTAATTTAACCTTTGGGCCTCAGCTTTCTCATCTGTAACGTGAGGCCAATAATAACTGTGACAGAGGGTTGTTGGAAGACATGGTGAGATACTGTGTGCCCAGGGTATAGGACAGAGCTCAGTGATGGTAACTGTTATTATCAAGGGCAATCTTTGCCTTCTAGAAGCTTGAGGTTTCCTAGACAATGGGGAGTCATGTATCAGGGAGACCCCATAAGTGTAGAGGCAGGAGCCAGAAGCCTCAGCTTATTTCCATATAAATAATGAAGAAGAAAATAACTAGAAATATAACCATAGTAGTTCTTAGTTATTCATATGTGATCTTAGTTATTCATAAGTGATCCTAATTCTTTACTAATGCTCTCAGGTCTGAAGTGTGAACCTGGGGCGACATTGTGAAATGAATGACCCTAAGGCAAGATGCTTTAAGCCCTCTGTCACGCCGCTATAAGGGCTACTGGAGGGTGCCTTGGCTGTGCGGCAGCGCCAGCGCTGGGAAAGCGCCTGCTATTTAGCCAGCTAGGGAAGGACACACCCAAGATGGCTGAGACCTCTCCTTCCTCGGGGGAGTTAGGAGAAAACTTTGCTTCCCTAAGCTCTTGTGGTAGGCCTGACGCTGTCAGGGTAGGCCTGCAGACATCCAGGGGCTTGTCTCTATGTGATGTTGTGCTTCCCAGGCCCACTTGCTCTTACAGTCAAGGACTCCATCTTGAAAAAAAAATTATGGGCCGGGCGTGGTGGCTCACGCCTGTAATCCAAACACTTTGGAGGCCAAGGCGAGCGGATCACCTGAGGTCGGAAGTTCAAGACCAGCCTGACCAACATGGTGAAATCCTGTCTTTAAAAATAAATAAATAAATAAATAATAAAAAAGAAAAAAATTATGGAAGGCCATTGTTTTGAACTGAGTGCCTGCACTAGGGCACAACAGATAAGACCAAACCAAAATGGAGTCAATGATGCTAAATGCCATGTAATTAAGCTGAAACTTTAAGGAAGCAGATAGATCGCGAAACAGATGAGTTTTTTTTTCTAAAAACCAGAAATTCTAATCTATCCGTATTAGTGTAATTAGGACGCTCCCTCTGCTTTAACCCTAAAGTAATCTGATGTTAACCAATAATTTTTTTTCTATTCTGTTTCCTTGTTCACACTTTATAAACTTTCCCTACTTTTCTGCTCCTGCCCAGTGGGAGCTCCCACTCTGTTTATAGAATGGAGGCTGCCCCAAATTTATATATATTTTAAATAGAGACAAGGTCTTGCTATGTTGGCCAGGCCGGTTTCAAACTCCTAGGCTCAAGCAATTCTTCTGCCTCAGCTTCCCAAACTGCTGGAATTACAGGCATTAGCCACCATACCCAGCTTGTCCCAATTCTTGAGTGGCAAATAAAAACCAGTTTGATCTGTAACTAAATTTGTTGTAATTTTGACTTCTGTCTACAGCCATACGACCCTGAACGTGCTTGATCTCATCTGTTGTAATTTTGACTTTGGACAATTCCAATTTTATTAGGTATCTTCCAAGTGCCAGGCACTGTCTCCAATGCTAGAGGTTCCCAGGATGGGGAAACAAAGCAGACAGACACACTCTGTCTGGTATGTCCTAGTGATAACCTAGTGGGTGTGGTGGCTCACGCCTGTAATCCCAGCACTTTGGGAGGCTGAGGTGGGTGGATCACGAGGTCAGGAATTTGAGACCAGCCTGACCAAAACGATGAAACACTGTCTCTACTAAAAATACACACACACAAAAATTAGCTGGGCGTGGTGGCACACGTCTGTAATCTCAGCTACTCAGGAGGCTCAGGCAGGAGAATCGCTTGAACCTGGGAGGCAGAGGCTGCGGTGAACCGAGATCGCACCACTGCACGCCAGCCTGGCAACAGAGCGAGACTCCGTCTCAAAAAAAAAAAGAAAAAGAAAAAGAAAAAAAATTACACATAATCTCACACACAATTATATAGTGGGCTAAGTGGGGGTCTAGTGCATGGATACTCTGCCCATTCCCATTCCAGAAGCTGAGACAGAATGAGCAAGAGTGAGGCAGGTCAAGTGGGTAAAGAAAGCTGCAGATGGGCCAGGTGAGGTGGTTCATGCCTGTAATCCCAGCACTTTAGGAGACTGAGGTGAGAGGATTGCTTGAGCCCTGGGAGGTCGAAGCTGCAGTGAGTAGTGATTGCACCACTGCAATCCAGCCAGGGTAACAGAGGGAGACCCTGTCTCATAAAAAAAAAAGACAGCTATGGGTCAAGGGTCAGCATGTGGGAAGCCTTGAAGGGAGCCAGCAGATGCCTGACATGTTTATAGAAACTTAAAGAGGCGCCATGTGGCTGGAGTTATGTGCAAAGAAAAGCTGGAGGAAAGAGGTTGGGGTAGGTACTGAAAGAAGTGGAAGTGGAGAGGTACGGGGAGAAGTGGAGGGTGAAGAAGCAGGGGGGAGGTAAGTAAAGCGGACAGGATAGGACCAGGAGGCTGGTCAGGGGGGAGGTGAGGATTTTTATCTTCCAGCAGCTGGAAGTTGGGAAGAACACTGAGCAGGGCAGGATCACAGGTAGATTTGGGTTTGAAAGTTAGCTCTGGCTGCTGCCACAGTGGACTGGATAAGCAGTGTGCTGCACACAGAGTCTCCAGCTGAGGACAGGGCCCTGTAGCCCCTCCTTTCTGCACACCACTGTTTTTTGGAGGGAGAAGGTATTCAGACGACCAAGGCCCAAGAAGAAAAGAGCGGAGTGCAGGGTAGAGGCTGGCACCTCGGGCAGATAGGAGGCAGGGGGACCTTGGCCCTTGAGTCTGAGAACAGCAGCAGCTATTGCTACTGGCAAGGCAAGTGGGTAGGCAGCCCATGTCTGTGGTGGCCAGTGGGTGCCAGGGTCTCCAGGATTTGAGGCCAAGGACATCTGAAAGGGTGGGCAGCAGAGCCATCAAGACAAGGGAGGAGGAGGTCCTGGCAGGTCAGCCAGGGACAGTGTCCCATCCTGATCCAGCTGTCTGGGAACAGCTGCAGGAAGAGGGAGGGAGGAGGCCTGGCAGCAGCAGGTGAGGAAGCTCTCTAGTTGCATGACCATGGGAAAGGAGAGCTGGTGCGAGTGGGAGGGAATTGAGGGAGGGGACCCAGGAAACAGGGATAGAAGCATGTCCATATCAAACAGACTGCCTAGTTCTCATGAATACAAATGCTGCTGGAATTCTTCAGGGAAAGAATGTATGGGTGGGCGATTAGAGTAGGGAGGGAACCAAGTGCTCTCCTCTTCCTTCCAGAGGTTCCCCCAAAGGCCATCCTCCTAAGCTGCTTGCCCCCTCTCAGACCCCTCCCCCTCACCTCATTCCCAGATTGAATTTTCCTCTTTCCCCACCCTCCTCTTTTCTTATCCACTCCTGTGGTTTGATCTTATTGCTAGGAAGAAAAGCAAACAGAAGGCTGGGTGCAGTGGCTCATGCCTATAATCCCAGCACTTTGGGAGGCCAAGGCAGGCAGATCACCTGAGGTCAGGAGTTCAAGACCATCCTGGCCAACATGGCGAAACCCTGTCTCTACTAAAAATACAAAAATTAGCCTGTGTGGTGGTGCACACCTGTAATCCCAGCTACTCAGGAGGCTGAGGCAGGAGAATAACTTGAACCCAGGAAGTGGAAAGACTGTGTCAGTGTACTCCAACCTGGGTTACAGAGTGAGACTCTGTCTAAAAATGAAAAGAAAAAAAGAAAAACAAACAGAACCTAGGATTCCTAAGGGCCCTTTGGAAAGCTCTGGTCCACAGGGGTGGAAGAATACAGAGAGAGGTCTTTGCCCAAGGCCCTACAGGCCCCACAGTCAGTCAGAGGCAGGGACCAGGGCACCTGCTTGTATACACCCAGCCTTGGGGCCTTGACCCTGGGTAAGACCTTGACTGTAAGAGCAAGTGGGCCTGGGTACCCCTGGGCTCTGCCTCCTGTGAGGTGAGGGCTCTTACTAGAAACAAGTCTGTTCCCAGTGGCTGTAGGTGTCCTGAGGAGGCCTGGGATTTCCCACTTCTCTGCCGTCCAGGGCCTCAGTGCTGCTGACCTTGAACTAATCGCTGAGAGCCCCAGGCAGCACAGTGAGTACAGGGGGGTTTTGGGTAGAGGGAGAGTAGGGGGTCAGCTGAGGCCAGGCTTTCTCCCTGGGATTTCCCCCAAAGTAGGAGGAGCAGCTGCTGGGCCCTGGAGCAGCCTTCCTCACACTTAAATGTTTTCACTTTTACACTGTATCAGCTGCTACATTCTTTTAAGTATCCCGGCCAATGGAGATGATGAAATATTTCTTTTAATCTTTTCTGGAAAAACCCTCCACACACCATGAATGGGTTTTTGTATGGCACTGGGGACATGTCAGTGCCTCTGCAGAGAGCCACTACCATGCTCGTAGCCAGTCATGCCCACCCTTGAAGGCCCACAGCCTGGACTTCAAGCTGAGGCTTTCTCTTTCTTACCTTAAGGGCCAGTCCTGAGCTGAGCCCCTGATACTTCCCACTCCAGGCCTTCCTAGTCGCTGGGGTCCCTTGCCAGGTCCAGCACAGTTAACTCATCCGATGGACATAGATCTTTTCCTGAGGGTCACACCTATTTGCAGACCTCAGCCAGAACTTCTGTCCAGCTTGGTTAAGTGACAGCTGCTGGGGGGGGACGTTTCAGGGTCACCGGCCCAGAGCATCCCAGAGATGGATGGGACAGCTGGCTGGGACTTTGTGCCTACCAGGTTACCCTGCACCTGTACTGAGGGCCTCCTGCATGCTGATGTCAGGCAGTAGCTCAGGGGGAGGCAGGTGGGGTGTGGCCCTGGAATCCATCTTAGGGCAGGACCTTCTGCCTCTGCTCCCTGCTCCCCAGCTGCCCCCTCCTCTCCACTCTTTCCTTTTTCCCCCATCTCTGCCATTGGCCGGCTCCGTGCGTTTCCTTTCCCCAGGCAGTTGAGGCTGGGCCCTCTCTGATGGGCCATGCTGGGTCTGCCCTGAGGTCCTTACATACAAAGTACACCAGGAGTTATCCAGGCCCTATGGAGCCCTTCCTCCACCAAGTCCCTTCCCCTTAGACATTTCTCTCCTGGGGCTGGAAGGAGGGGAGTGGCCTCTCTGCATTCCGGGGGAAGCTGGAGGTAGGGAAAGTGAGACATTGTCTCTCTAAATGCTTGTTCTGACTTGACTTCCTTGGCGCCTGTTGCCCCTCCTCCACATGACCCCTATCTCTGCCCCAATTCTGCCTGATCTCTCCTCCCCGAGCCCCCTCTCTGCTCCCTCATTTCTTTCTCCACCTACAGGGGAAGGAAGGGCTGTAGGCCTGGGGCTCAGCTGCTGTTCCCTCACCCCTCACCCAACTGCATTCCTTCCTGGAGGCCTGAGGGCACTGCCTGCCCTGGCCCTCTCACCCTCCTTCTTGTCCTCCTCCTTGCTTCCATCTTTCAGCTTCTATGCCCCTTGCTCCTGGGATCCTACATTTCTGACAAAGCCCAGCCTGGTTAAATCTAGTGCTGACACTGGATGTGGTGGCTCACACCTGTAATCCCAGCACTTTGGGAGGTCAAGGTGGGCAGATCACGAGGTCAGGAGTTCGAGACCAGCCTGACTAACATGGTGAAACCCCCCACTCTACTAAAAATATAAGAATTAGCCAGGTGTCGTGGCACGTGCCTGTAATCCCAGCTACTCAGGAGGCTGAGGCAGGAGAATTGCTTGAACCCAGGAAGCAGAGGTTGCAGTGAGCCGAGATCATGCCACTGCACTCCAGCCTGGGTGGCAGAGCCAGACTCTGTATCAAAAAAAAAAAAAAAAAAAAAAAGCCTGGGTGCGGTGGCTCAGGCCTGTAATCCCAGCACTTTGAGGGGCTGAGGTGGGCAGATCACCTGAGGTTGGGAGTTTGAGACCAGCCTGACCAACATGAAGAAGCAACCCCGTCTCTACTGAAAAAAAAAAAAAATTAGTTGGGTGTCATGGTGGGCACCTGTAATCCCAACTACTTGGGAGGCTGAGGCAGGAGAATCACTTGAACCCAGGAGGCAGAGGTTGCAGTAAGCTTGCAGTGAGCTGAGATTGCGCCATTGTACTCCAGCCTGGGCAACAAGAGCGAAATTCCATATTTAAAAAAATTAGCCAAGTATGGTGGCGCATGCCTGTAATCCCAGCTACTCAGGAGGCTGAGGCAGGAGAATCACTTGAACCTGGGAGGCAGAGGTTGCAGTGAGCCATTGCACTCCAGCCTGGGCAACAAGAGCGAAACTCCATCTCAAAAAAATAAGAAAAATCTAATGCTGCTCTCCCATCTGTTGCTCTCTCTCCTTTATTCCCACTCCATTTACTGCTCAGGCCTTGGTGATCTCCAGGGTCTTTGAGGCCTACCCTGCCCACTTTCTCCTAAGCTTTCACTGTGGCCTTTATCTAGGCTTATGCCGCTTATTCTCCGGAAAACCTCAGGGCTTCCTCCTTCACCTCCTACAGGCTCTGCCTTCAAAGAGTGGATTTCTCTTATATTCTGTACCACATAGTACACCCTAGTTCCCCCCTTCCCTCTCATCCCCTTTGTAACTACCTGATTATTACATTTGTATTTACTAATTTTATTTACTGTCTATATTATTTGTCTAGAATTTGGGCTCTACAAGGGCAGGGCTTATACCTTTTATTTCTTGTTGTGTTCCCAGCATAAAATAGACTCCCAGCACTTTGGGAGGCCGAGGTGGGCGGATCACGAGGACAGGAGATCGAGACCATCCTGGTTAACACAGTGAAACCCTGTCTCAAAATAAATAAATAAATAAATTCAGCACTTTGAGAGGCTGAGGTGGGTGGACCATGAGGTCAAGAGATTGAGACCATCCTGGCCATCATGGTGAAACCCCGTCTTTACTAAAAATACAAAAATTAGCCGGATGTTTGGCACGTGCCTGTAGTCCCAGCTACTCAGGAGGCTGAGGTGGAAAAAATCGCTTGAACCCGGGAGGCGGAGGCTGCAGTGAGCCGAGACTACGCCACTGCACTCCAGCTTGGCGACACAGCAAGATTCCATCTCAAAAAATATAAATAAATAAATAAATTCAGTAAATATCTGTGGATTGAACAAGGAGGCATGGATGAATGTTTCACCCTGGCCCTGACTCAGTCACATAATCTGGTCTTCTGTCACTTTCAGTGAGCAGGCAGGACCACAGCCCACATATGAGGTCACTTGATGATGAGGTGACCACGGGGCTTAGAGAGGACAACCAGCTTTTGCAAAGTCATACAGTGAACTTGGCCGTAGGTCTCAGTAGGGGCTTGTTCTTTATTCTTTTCTTTTCTTTTTTTTTTTTTGAGACAGAGTCCTGCTCTGTTGCCAGGCTGACGTGCAGTGGCATGATCTCGGCTCACTGCAACCTCCGTCTCCCGGGTTCAAGGGATTCCCCAGCCTCAGCCTCCTGAGTAGCTGGGACTATAGACACGTGCCACCACGTCCAGCTAATTTTTTGTATATTAGTAGAGACAGGGTTTCACCATGACCAGGATGGTCTCAATCTCCTGACCTTGTGATTCACCTGCCTCAGCCTCCCAAAGTGCTGGGATTATAGGCATAAGCCACTGCGCCTGGCTTTTTTTTGTGTGTGTGTGAGATGGGGGTCTCACTATGTTGCTCAGGCTGGAGTGCAGTGGCTATTCACAGGTGCAATCCCACTACTGATCAGCATGGGAGTTTTTGCCTGCTCCGTTTCTGACCTGGGCCGGTTCCCCCCTCCTTAGGCAACCTGGTGGTTCCCCGCTCCCGGGAGGTCACCGTATTGCTGTTGAACTTAGTGCGGACACCCGATTGGCATAGTTCACTATAGCCCAGAACTCCTGGACTCAAGTGATCCTCCCACCTTAGCCTCCCGAGTAGCTGGGACTACAGACACCCGCCACTGTGCCTGGCCATTTTTCTTTTTTTTTTTAAGACAGAGTCTTGCTCTGTGGCCCAGGCTAGAGTGCAGTGGTGCAATCTTGGCTCACTGCAACTTCTGCCTCCTGGGCTCAAGCAATTCTCCTGCCTCAGCCTCCCAAGTAGCCGGGATTATAGGTGCAGCGACTGCCACCACACCTGGCTAATTTTTGTAGTTTTAGTAGAGACGGGGTTTCAGCCATGTTGGCCAGGCTGGTCTCGAACTCCTGACCTCAAGCGATCTGCTTACCTTGGCCTCCTAAAGTGCTGGGATTACACACGTGAGCCTCTGTGCTTGGCCTCAGCAGGGGCTTATTCTTTACGTGGACATGCTGGGGAATGTGACTGATTAGCTAACATTCATATTTTATTCCTTTATTAGTTCACTTCAAGATGACCAGAGGACTGCTCTCATTTATCCCAGAAATGTTGAGGATTCCCTAGACTAGAGGTAGGGCTCTCAGAGGCCCTTCCTGTCTCTGTCAGCACTCAGCCTAGAGGCAAAGGCTTTTTTACCTGGATCCAACACTTTCCGGTGTTGCAGGGGCATACTCATCAGCCATGACAACAGGGTCAGAATCAGTGTTTGTTTGGTGGCCCATCAATGTCTCTGACTAAAGGGCCATGGAGGGGGTGCCCAGGCCGATGAGAAGGACAGGCCCAGATAAGATCTGGCCATCTCTGAAAAGGAAGAGGTGTTTCTGCCCTAGAAACACCCCTGGCTGACCTCTGAGCCAGATTTGGACTGACATGCAATGGAGAACAGAACAATTCTGTTAAACTGGACAAATGTGGTGGTATCCCCCACGACTCTGGGTTTAGGGGCTAGCTGGTCAGTAACTGAAGAGAATGAACAAACAGACCCCCCCCCAACCCCGCCAGTTTTGCTTGCTTCCACTGACTGCCTGGCTTGACTGAACCTAATCTTTTTTTTTTTTTTTTTTTTTTTTTTTTTTGAGACAGAGTCTTGCTCTGTTGCCAGGCGCCAGGCTGGAGTGCAGTGGCGCAATCTCGGCTCACTGTAACCTCCGCCTCCCGGGTTCAAGCAATCCTCCTGCCTCAGCCTCCTGGGTAGCTGGGACTACAGGCACACGCCACCATGCCCAGCTAATTGTTTTTTGTATTTTTTAGTAGAGACGGGGTTTCACCATGTTGACCAGGATGGTCTCGATCTCTTGACCTCGTGATCCGCCCGCCTCGGCCTCCCAAAGTGCTGGGATTACAGGCTTGAGCCACCATGCCCGGCCTAATCTTTTTTTTTTTTAAGACAGGGTTTCACCATGTTGGTCAGGCTGGTCTTGAACTCCCGACCTCAGGTGATCTGCCCGCCTTGGCCTCCAAAGTGCTTGGATTACAGGCGTGAGCCACCACGCCCAGCTGACTGAACCTAATCTAATGTTTAGTCCAGTGCTCAAGGCCACAGACGCAGTGTTTTGGGAATAGCCATGCAAAGTCAGCCTTGGGGGACTATCTTATCCCAGAGCCATCAGGGAGCGGAATGTAGCTAAGGGAGGGGGCATTGGATATATATGTTCACTCACAGGGAAAGGTGTCTTTTAGTTATTCAACCAACACTCCCCCTTGCTGTGGGGTTCCTGCCCCATAGGACCCCATGTTCCTAGAGGGACAGGTGTGGAAGCTGTGGTCCAGTTGATTGGAGAAAGGCTCTTTGCCAGCCATGTATGGAGGGGTCTGGTGGAAGTGCTGGAGTGGAGGGCCCTGCAAGGGGAGGAATTGGCTTCTAGGAAGGCTGGTAGTGACCCACAAACACGCCTACTGGCAGTTTCTCCCAGATGAACTTATCAGTCCTTTCTTTCTGCCAGAGCCGCCAAACAATCTGTCCTCTGTTAAATCCAGACAAAAGGGGCTCCTCCCTTGCCCTGACTTGGCTGGCCCTGCTTGCTAGCCCTCTGCCTCAGGCAGGCCTGTGGGTCTGGCATTTGGGTCAGGAGCCTCCACCCTTCACCAGCACCGGCCCCTGCCCATCTCTGTCAGGCCTGGGGGAGAAATCAGCAGCAGGGGCCTCCCTCCCATGGGAAGAATCTGAGGATGAGCACTGGTCCCTGACCCTAGGCTTCTTGAAAACATGCCAGAGTAAAAAGCCCTGGAATCCTAGGACCATAGGAAACTTTGGTCCAGGTAATGTCCCTTGGATTTGTTCTGACTAGGACCATGGTCTTAGTTTAAGTCACATGAGCCCCAAGCAAACACTAGGACATTTGCCTTGGGCCTTGCACCAGAACCCCTGGAGATAACTGCTGAGAAGGAGGTCAAGCAAGTAGGAACTTGCTTCCTTCCTTCGCAAACCAAAACTGAGCCTCTGCTATATGCCACTTGCTGTTAGGTGGTGGTTACAATGTGGGGCCAAGCAAATTGGTCTCTGGCATCAAGGGCTCATACTTCAGTATCAGATATTTAATCAGATAATCTTCCTGAAGCCTCAGGCTGAGGGTTTAAGTGGAGGAAACACTGGGGGCTGAAGGCCTAAGAGAGTTGGGGACTGACAGGCCCGAAGATCCTCATTCTTTGCCTCTTGATCAGTCCTCCCAAATCCATACCACATGGGTTCTTTGAGTAGCTGCTCCTAGGAGTAACCTAGGCCTCAGTTTAGTTTAGTTTAGTTTAGTTTTGTTTTTGAGAAGGAGTTTCGCTCTTGTTGCCCAGGCTGGAGTGCAATGATGCAATCTTGGCTCACCGAAACCTCCACCTTCTGGGTTCAAGCGATTCTCCTGCCTCAGCCTCCTGAGTAGCTGGGATTACAGGTTTCCACCACCACGCCCAGCTAATTTTGTATTTTTAGTAAAGATGGGGTTTCTCCATGTTGGTCAGGCTGGTCTCAAACTCCTGACCTCAGGTGATCCGCCCACCTCAGCCTCCCAAAGTACTGGGATTATTATTATTATTTTTAGACGGAGTCTTGCTCTGCTGTCCAGGCTGGAGTGCAGTGGCGCAATCTTGGCTCACTGCAATTTCTACTTCCCAGGTTCAAGCAATTCTCCTGCCTCAGACTCCTGAGTAGGTAGGACTATAGGCACCCACCACCATGCCTGGCTAATTTTTGTATTTTTAGTAGAGATGGTGTTTCACCATATCGGCCAGCTAGTCTCAAACTCTTGATCTTCTTCTTCTTCTTTTTTTTTTTTTTTTTTTGAGAGCTCCCACTATGTGGGAGGGGATTCCATAGAGCTGGAAATTCTCAAACTCCTGATCTTGTGATCCACTGGCCTCAGCCTCCCAAAGTGCTGGGATTACAGGTGTGAGCCACCATGGCCTTTTTTTTTTTTTTGAGACAGGAAACTGCTCTGTCACCTGGCTAGAATGCAATGGCATGATCACAGCTCACTGCAACCTCTATCTCCCAGGTTCAAGTGATCCACCTCAGCCTCCTGAGTATCTGGGACCACAGGTGCATGCCATCTTGCCTGGCTAATTTTTAAATTTTTTGTAGAGATGGGAGTCTTGCCAACATGTTGCCCAATCTGGTCTCGAACTTCTCCTATCCAAGTACTAACCAGGCCTCACCCTGCTTAGCTTCTGAGATCAGATGAGATTAGGTGGATTCAGGGTGGTCTGGCCATGGACAGGTATTGAACTTCTGAGCTCAAATGATCCACCTGCCTTTGTCTTCCCAAGTGCTGGGATTACAGGTACGAGTCACTGCACTTGGCCCAGACTTCACTTTTGGCTCCGCCCTCCAACTGGTTGTGAGCACCAAGCCTGGCCTGGAGTGGCCTAGGCTCTGTTGGGGTTCAGAAGGTGAGTTACTGGGGACCTTGTGCTGAGCTCTAGGGTGGGCTGCGCAGTTCCTACTGAGGGTAAAGGCCTTGACTCTTAGAACTAAAGGGAGTAATGAGGCCTTAACTTTACAACCCCAACCCAGTCTAGGGGATCATGAAGACAGCTAGTTCTATCTCAACTTTGGTATGGACTCCAGTGGGGGCTGGGTGGGTTCTGCTCAAGGGTGGTTAGGCCCCCCCAAGTGGCTTGTTCAGGTCTGGCCAGCCAAGCCTCCTGACTTCTAAGGTCTGAAGGAACAGTGGGTTTGGGGGAACACTTACTCCAAAAAAAAGGAAGACAGCAATGAAGCCCAGAGCTTAGGCTATTCTGACCTGGGATCTGCCAAGGCTGGAGGGCTGGAGAAGAGGAGGAAAGCATCCCAGACAGCCTGGGGCCTCAGCACCTTCAACTGAACCCCAAACCTGGGAAGGCAAGGACTGGAAAGGATTTGGCTATCAGGGCTTTAGACAAACTTTGGTTCTTTCTCTCTGCCCCTAGTACTAGGAAGGGCCTATCCTATCCTTGGGTGCCAGATAATTCAACTAGAGTCCCTCTCTCCAGTGGAACTCTGGGGATGGTTGGGCGTGGGTACTGGGACCCTGTAGGCCACCACAATGAGTCCTTATACTTCATCTAGCAAGACCAACCCCAAAAAGGAAGACGGAGAGCTACTCTGGCATCTGTGAATGGTCAGTGGGGTCTGAAGAGTGATGCTGCTTCTTTGTTTCTTGTTTTTGAGATAGGGTCTCACTCTGTTGGCCAGGTTGGAGTGCAGTGGTGTGATCATGCCTCACTGTACTCACTATAGTCTTAACCTCCCGAGCTTAAGCACCTGGCTGATTTTTTTTTTTTTTTTTTAATTTTTGTATTTTTAGTAGAGATGGGTTTCACCATGTTGGCCAGGCTGGTCTCGAACTCCTGACCTCAGGTGATCTGTCTGCCTTGGCCTCCCAAAGTGCTGGGATTACAGGGGTGAGGCACTATGCCCAGCAACATTTTTTTTTTTTTTTTTTGAGATAAAGTCTTTTGCTTTGTTACCCAAGCTGGAGTGCAGTGTCGTGATCTCAGCTCACTACAACCTCCCATGTTCAAGAAATTCTGTCCCAGCCTTCCAAGTAGTTGGGATTATAGGCGCTGGCCATCATGCCTGGCTAATTTTTGTATTTTAGTAGAGACGGGGTTTTGCCATGTTGGCCAGGCTTGTCTCAAGCCCCTGGCCTCAGGTGATCCACCTGCCTTGGCCTCCCAAAGTGCTGGGATTACAGGCGCGAGCCACTGTGCCTGGTCAAATGTTTTTTTTTTTTTTGGTGCTGTGACTCAGACGCGAACCGAAGTTGCTGCGTTGTTTTTATTTATTTATTTATTTATTTATTATTCTTTATTTTTAAAAAGACGGGGTTTCACCATGTTGGTCAGGCTGGTCTTGAACTCTCGACCTCAGGCAATCCGCCCGCCTTGGCCTCCAGAGTGCTTGGATTACAGGTGTGAGCCACCACGCCTGGCCTTTTTGTTTTTGTTTTGTTTTTTTTTTTGAGATGGCGTTTCACTCTTGTTGCCTAGGCTGGAGTGCAATTGTGAAATCTTAGCTCACCACAACCACAACCCGTGCCTCCTGGGTTCAAGCGATTCTCCTGCCTCAACCACCTGAGTAGCAGAGATTATACGCATGCACCACCACGCCTAATTTTGTATTTTTAGTAGAGACGGGGGTGCCTCCATGTTGCCTAGGCTAGTCTTGAACTCCCGACCTCAGGTGGTCTGCCTGCCTCTGCCTCCCAAAGTGCTGGGATTACAGGTGTGAGCCACTGCGCCTAGCCAAATGTTTTTTTTTTGGTATTTTTTGGTAGAGGCGGGGTTTCACCAGGTTGCCCAGGCTAGTCTTGAACTCCTGAGCTCAAGCTATCCATCCAACTGCCTCAGCCTCCCATAGTGTTGGGACTACAGGCGTGAGCCAGAGCACCTCATTGTGTGAATGAGGTTTGGAGCCTAGGCACTTAAGTATAGAGAATTGCAAACAGGTATGTGTTTTTGGGAGATGGGGCATTCTTTTCCTCTCCATTACTTGCTTCTTCCAGACACTCCTGAGGAAGGAGAGAAAGCCAGGGAGCCCCAGAGCTCTCTGGCAGGTGGCAGCCAATGTGTTCAGAATGTGCTTGCTGTCAAGAGTGCAGACCTAGAATTCCAACCTGGCCACAGGCCAAGGAGGGAATGGACCCATCCTGCGCATGATGTGGAGATGAAAAGTAGCCAGACTCCACCACGGGTCTCGTTCCCAGACCCATCCAGTAACTATCAGGTTCAGTAACTGTAAAGTCTGGGGCCTTTGGAGTGGGGGGGCTGCAGGAAGACTGGGGGAGAGCTAGAGCTATTTTAGGACCCCCACCTTGAATGTTCCAGGCAGTAACCCCCCGTCTCTTATTTCTTTCCCCACCCAAAGAATGCTGGCCACTAGGAGTGAGTGACCAGCGCCTGCGGGTTAGAGCTATTTTGGGCAGGAGAGCAGGCATCAGATTCCAGCGTTCCAGGCAGGGGGAGGGGAGAAAGGTTAGGCCTG
Source organism: Ateles fusciceps (assembly GCA_036589455.1). Lineage (NCBI taxonomy): Eukaryota > Metazoa > Chordata > Mammalia > Primates > Atelidae > Ateles > Ateles fusciceps. The sequence goes on along the minus strand of JAZHEH010000562.1, from coordinate 28,714,709 downwards.
AAGGGCTTTCCAACTCCCCAGCCTGCTGTGGGCGAGGCTGTAGGAGATGAGCTAGCTTCCCCGCTGCTCCAGGTCCTAGCCTCCGTCTTCCCTTAGGGCCGGGAAGCAAGGCTTTCATCCTTTGCAATTGAGAGAACGCTTCCTGATTGTTCTCGTGGCTTATAAATACCCCTTGATTTGCATTCAAGGGAAATTAGGAAGGCTGAAAGCAGTCGACGGGTGGCCAGTTGCTGGGCCAGTTCGCAGTCTTGATTATCCCTTGTTTACTCTTAGAGGCCCAAAGGCCTGAAGTTGGGGGGGGGTCGCCCCACCCCCCACACTCTTGGTCCTGAAGGCTCCGGGTGACCAGCACTGGCCACCGTGGTGTGTCCCGGGACGGACCAGCCTGGCCGTGGGGGGCGAGGCTTCCATGATGGGGCGTTACTTTTAGGACAGGGGCGTGGTTAGCCAATGAGCAGAGAGGTGCGGGCTGGGGCGGGGCTTGCACGCGGGTGCGGCGCGCTGCGGAGCGGCCGACGCAGGCAGAAGCGGGCGGCGCGCGGACAGCCAGTCGGCGCCGCGCGGAGCTGGGCGCTGGATTGGCTACAGCACTCGCGTGTCAGGCGGTTGCTAGGCTCCGGCCGCGCGCCCCGCCCTCGCGCTCGGCGCCCTTTCACCGCCCGGTACGTGCTCGCGCGGAGGCTGCGGCGCGGCGCTCGCGCTCCTTGGGGTTGGCGGAGGCAGCGGCGGCAGCTTCGCGCCGAGTCCCCGGGGAGCGGCGGTGGCGGCGTCCTGGGGCCGGAAGAAGCGAACACCTGCCGCGGCCCTCCCGCCGGCGCTGGGTGAGTGCACCGCCCGCCTCCTGCCGCTGTGCCTGGCTGCTCGGGCCCCCATCCCCCTCTGCCGGCTGAGCCTTTCGCGGAACACCTGCTGCTGCTCGCTGTTCTGCCCGGGGCGGGGACACTGCCGCGGACGTCCTTGTGGGTGAGGAGGCGGTGCCGCCCAGGCGGAGCCGCCCCTTTGCTTTTGGTCCCGCAGGCAAAGGCTCGGAGCGTTCGGCTGCCAGGCCCGGGACGCGCGGCGCGGCGATGGGCCAGGCCTTAGCTCGGCCTTCGCTCCCGGGAACGCGAATCCTGCGCCTTGGCCGCGGTCGTGAGCGGGCCGCCTGCCGGGCTTTCTATGGGGGTCGTGGCCCAGTTGGGCCGGATTCCGACTGTGGGGGCGTCGAGCCCCGCCAGAGGCAGGGAAGGGCACCGCTGCCGCCACTGCTCAGTCAGAGTTGTTCAGAGCCTTGGTTGGGGTCCCTCACCCCTACTTGAGCTCCTTTGGAAGCCAACTTACTACCTTTTCACCTTTTCACTTTGTATTTGGCAGACCAGGTTTATCTGCGAGTGTATTTGGACAGTGTCTCCATAGAAAATGTCGTCTTGGGTCGGAATCTTTTTGCCATAAATTCCAAGTTAATTTCCTACAAACTCAACTGGTAACTTAAAATGCATCTTTTAGTCTCTATAACTTGAAAAGTTCTTGTTTTTGTAAATCGAGTTACTTCAGAATTAGTTTTAATGGTGACGATGAAGTTTTGGTTGGGGCAAATGCCTGGGACAGCACCTTTATAGCGCAGAGTTCTAACTTAAGATTCCAGCCTGCTGTTTCCCTAAATAATCAAGTAGAAGTGACTCCTGGCATGGAAGCCAGACTCCATGAAGGGAGGGTGATGTTTATAGGACCTAATTCCAGATAAAGAGTTGGATGTGCTTTCAGGTGTTTTGGAAAGTCTGGTGTAGTGGGGTATTGTAATTTTATCAGGTTCTATGCTGTGTGTTCAGAGACACGATTATTTTGGAATGTTCCTGTTCTAAAAAGAATTCTACCGTGCTACATTTTGGAGGCATAAAAATCTATAGTTTGAGTATGGAGAAGTTTAGTTGAACTTTTGTGGATTTTTTTTTTTTTTTCTGTTAGCTAAGGAAGAAGACCTCACGGCCTGTGTGCTTAAAAGAGGCTGAGGGGCCGTATTTTGGAGAAATCAGATTTAAGTACGGAGTTGGATACATCATGTGAGGATCCTATGGTATATAAAAGCTTGTGTTGATATGTGCCTTTGTTAAAGAGGCACAGTGCACATCCTCACTGTTCTTAAAAATTGATTTGGCAAGATGCATTTATTCATTTTAATAAATATTTTGATTCACTACTTGCCAAATTCTGTTGTAGATCCTGGGGACCCATGTAAAAGAGTCTGCTTCTGCCTTTAAGGAATTCAGTTTGGGGGCAGTGGGGCCCAGGGGAACCCATGATTAATAGTGTCTGCCCACTAAGCATGCTTGAATAGTAGCCTGAGGAGAGAGGGAATTCCAGAGCTGTGGCTTGCATGGCCAGCAGGAATTAGTGGGGGGACATCAAGGCCTGACACAGGGAACCACATGTACATGAGCACCTAAAATAGTGCTTGGGAGTCCTCCAGCTTGGCAGGTGGGAGCTCTGGGTCTTCCTTGTTGTGCTCAGGAGTTCCAGCTTTATATGCGGGGTGCAGGAGTCTGGGGAGTCTTTTTTTTTTTAAATAGAGGCGGAGTTTCTCCATGTTGGTCAGGCTGGTTTCAAACTCCTGACCTCCAGTGATCCACCCGCCTCCGCCTCCGGAAGTGCTGAGATTACAGGCGTGAGCCACCACACCCAGCCTGGGGAGTCTTTTAATCAGTATAGTGATGTGACTCTGACCTGTGTTTAGAAAGATATTGCTGGTGGAGTGGCAGGGTGAGGAGGGGTCAGGACCTCTGTCAGTTAAGTCAGCCAACAGAGGGGTGATGGGGAGGGAGAAGGAGCCATCAGAAAAGAGACTGAAAAGGTAGTACAGAGGGGATGTTGCTCCATGATGGCGGGGGGAGGAGCTGCGTTCTGGAATTCATGGGCTGGAAGACCAAGCAGAACCAAGGATTTAAATTCCCTCTTGACTACCTGGTATAGTGGCCCACAGATTTGCTGGTGTCTGTTAAGTGTTGAGGATGGTGGGATTTGGGATTTGGAGGGACCGCTTAGGGACCACTTAGACTGGAGTTGATGCATAGGAAAGGAGGCCTGGGATTTGATTATTAAAAACTTTATCTCCTGTCTGGGCGCGGTGGCTCATGCCTGTAATCCCAGCACTGGGAGGCCAAGGCAGATCGATTACCGGAGGTCAGGAGTTCAGGACCAGCCTGGCCAACATGATGAAACCTCCGTCTCTACTAAAAAATATAAAAATTAGCCGGGCGTGGTGGCAGTTGCCTGTAATCCCAGCTCCTCGGGAGGCTGAGACTCAGGAGTTCAAGAATTACTTGAATTCAGGAGATTACAGTGAGCTGAGATTGTGCCATTGCAGTCTGGCCTGGGTGACAAGAGTGAAACTCTGTCTCAAAAAACAAAAAAAAAACTTTATCCCCCTACTTGAACCTGGGGTATTGCATTTCTTCTTGGGCATAGTAGGTATCTTAATCCGTGAGAGTCAATGTATGTTCATCCTTGTAGTGGCAGATGAGAGCATGTTTCATTTTTTGTTTTGTTTTCTTTTTTTTTTTTTTTGAGGTAAGGTCTCTGTTGCCCAGGCTGGAGTGCAGTGGTGTGATCTCCACCGACCTTCCTGGCTCAAGTGATCCTCCCAGCTCAGCCTCCCTAGTAGCTGGGACCACAGGCTCACTCCATCACTCCTGGCTAATTTTTTTTTTTTTTTTGAGACGAAGTCTCACTCTGTAGCCCTGACTGGAGTGCAGTGGTGTGATTTCGGCTCACCACAACCTCCGTCTCCTAGGTTCAAGTGATTCTCCTGCCTCGCCTCCGGAGTAGCTGGGATTACAGGAGTGTGCCACTGCACCTGGCTAATTTTTTGTATTTTTAGTAGAGACTGGGTTTTACCATGTTGGCCAGGCTGGTCTTGAACTCCCGACCTCAGGTAAATCCGCCTGCTTTGGCCTCTGAAAGTGCTAGGATTACAGGCCTGAGCTACCATGCCCAGCCTTTTTTTTTTTTTTGAGATGGAGTTTTGCTCTTTCTCTCAGTCTGGAATGAAGTGATGTGATCTCAGCTCACTGCAGCCTCCGACCTCCCAGTCCTGCAAGCCCCATGCACTACCATGCCCAGCTAATTTTTGTAGTTTTAGTAGATACGGGGTTTTGCCATGTTGGCCAGGCTGGTCTTGAACTCCTGACCTCAGGTGATCCACCTGCCTCCTAAAGTGCTAGGATTACAGGCTTGAGCCAGTATGCCCCACCCTAATTTTTGTATTTTTTGTAGAGATGGGTTTTCTCCATGTTTCTGAGGCTGGTCTCGAACTTCTGAGCTCAGGTGATCTGCCTTCCTCAGCCTCCAAAAGTGCTGGGATTACAAGTGTGAGCTACCACGCCAGCCATCTCTTCTTTTCAATTTTTTTTTTTATTGAGATGAAGTTTTGTTCTTGTTGCCCAGGCTGGAGTGCAATATCGTGATCTTGGCTCACCACAACCTCCGTCTCCTGGGGTCAAGTGATTCTCTTGCCTCAGCCTCCTGAGTAACTGGGATAACAGGCAAGCACCACCACACTTGGCTAATTTTGTATTTTTAGTAGAGACAGGGTTTCTCCATGTTCGTCAGGCTGGTCTCAAACTCCCGACCTCAGGTGATCTGCCCGCCTTGGCCTCCCAAAGTGCTGGGATTACAGGCGAGAGTCACCTTGCCTGACTGCCTGGACATTTGTTTACCTCATTGTTTGGCCTTTCCTGATCCCTGTGTCAGTGATCTCAATGTGTACCTACATGAGCTGCAGTCTAGGGCCTTTTGTTTCTGCTGTCTACCATTGCTAATGCTGATGAAAACTCTTTATATTGACTGAGGAAACTGAGTCACAGAAGAAGAAATGTGCCCAAGGTTACACATTGTCATGTGGCAGAGTCGGGATTTGAACTCAGGTTGAACATTTGGCTGTCTGTACTCATTGTGTGTTTATGTTGTATCAAACTTAATGGTGTACTCAGTCGGGGTGCTTCTCTGGTGAAGACCAAGCCTGGGTGCCAGGTGTCGGGCGTAAGATAAGACAATATGGGAGAGGTGATCAGGGAACCCAGGTGGAACTCTGGGAACATGCTGTGAGGGACCAGTTTCAGAAACCAGGACTTGTCAGACCCTACTTAGGGCCTGTGCTGATTGCTTTGGGGACCATGTGGAGGTAAGCTAAGGAAGTTGGTTCCTAGTCCAGGAAGGGAGGGCAGACTTCAGGGGAGGAGTGCATTTGAGCTGGACCTTTAAGAAGGATTAGTGGTTTCACTGGTAAAGGAAGATAGCAGAAAGATTAGAACTCTGATAGGAAAAGAGGTAAGGAGAGGCAGTGGCCAGGAGTGGGAGGAAGACTGGGTACCTTTTTTTTTTTTTTCCTTTAATTCCTGAAATGGGGTCTCCCTCTGTCATCTAGGTTGTAGTGCAGTGACATGATCTCGGCTCACTGTAGCCTCTGCCTCCTGGGTTCAAGCAATTCTCCTGCCTCAGTCTCCTAAGTAACTGGAGACACCTCAGCTTCCCCAGTAACTAGGACTACAGGGGCCCGCCACCACGACTGGCTAAGTTTCTTTAAATTTTTTTGTAGAGACAGGGTTTTACCACATTGCCCTGGCTAATCTTGAACTCCTGAGCTCAAGCCATCTGCCTGTCCCAGCCTCCCAACTGCTGAGATAATAGGCGTGAGCTACTGCGCCCACCAGGTACTTTTTTGAGTGTTCTGGAAGGTTGGGTTGGGGCCAGAATGCTGCATTAAGGAGTTTAGAGTTGTATAGGAAGAGTGAGCTTTAAAGCCATGGTGTGATAAACTTTTGGATTTTTTTTTTTTCTTCCTGAGATGGAGTCTTGCGCTGTCATCCAGAGCTGGTGTGTAATGGTGTGATCTCGGCTCACTGTAACCTCCGCCTCCTGGGTTCAAGCACTTCTGCCTCAGTCTCCTGAGTAGCTGGGATTACAGGCACGTGCCACCATGCCTGGCTGATTTTTGTATTTTTAGTAGAGGTGGGGTTTCACCATGTTGGCCAGTAGCTGGGATTAGACATTCACCACCACACCCGGCTAATTTTTGTATTTTTAGTAGAGATGGGGTTTCACCATGTTTGCCAGGCTTGTCTCAAACTCCTCACCACAGGTGATCTGCCCGCCTTGGCCTCCCAAAGTGCTGGGATTACAGGCATGAACCATCGTGTCCCACCTGTATTTGCCTTTTTGAGTTGGGTTTATTTTGCCTGTAGCCTTCTTGGTAAGAGGCATACAACTAGGTAGTTGTTGGAATGACAAGTGTGGCAGACCCATTTTATGGATGGGCAAAAACCCGAGTGAGGACTTCTGTATTTTTTTCTAGCCCAGTAGGAAGTTAGTGTTGAGAAGTGTGATTCAACATCCAGGTTCCAACGGAAGTGTGCTATTTAGATTAGAGCTGCTGCAGAATGTGACTGTTAGAGGACTAGAGACTTTCAGAGTATCAGAAAATAAGAAATGCTGGTATGAACATCAAAAGGGACCCAGAGGCTGGGTGCAGTGGCTCAGACTTGTAATCCCAGCAGTTAGGGTGGCTGATTCAGGCGGATCGCTTGAGGCCAGTCGTTCGAGACCAGTCTGGCCAACATAGTGAAACCCCAACCCTACTAAAAATACAAAAATTAGCCGGGTGTGGTGGCATGTGCCAGTTGTCTCAGATACTTGGGAGGCTAAGACAGGAGAATTGCTTGAACCCAGGAGGCAGGGGCTGCAGTGAGCCGAGATGCCACCACTGCACTCCAGCCTGGGTGATAGAGGGAGACTCTGTCTCAAAAGAAAAAGAAAAAAGGGACCCAGATCGGGATGAGAGAGACTATTGAACCTCAGGGGGGAATAAATTTGGGTAGTGTATTCTTGTGTGTGTGCTGTGTGTTGGTCAAGGATTTCTGGCTCTCTTTCTGGAGTAACTTTTACCCCCTTCCACTTAAAGAGCATTTGTGTGCCTTTGCCATTGTTTCCTTTTTCTTTTTTTTTTGAAGTGAAGTTTTGCTCTTGTTGCCCAGGCTAGAGTGCAACGGTGTGATCTTGGCTCACTCCAACCTCTGCCTCCCAGGTTCAAGCGATTCTCCTACCTCAGCCTTCTGAGTAGCTGGGATTACAGGCATGTGTCACCATGCCTGGCTATTTTGTGTTTTTAGTAGAGATGGGGTTTCTCCATGTTGGTCAGGCTGGTCTCGAATTCCTGACCTCAGGTCATCCGCCCACCTCAGCCTCCCAAAGTGCTGGGATTACAGGTGTGAGCCACTGTGCCTGGCTTGCCAGTGTTTGCATTGCTGTTGCTTTTTAAGCCCCTTTCCTCTACTTTTTCTTTCGTTCTTTTTTTTTTTTTTTGAAATGGAGTCTTGCTCTGTGGCCCAGGCTGGAGTGCAGTGGCGGGATCTCGGCTCACTGCAACCTCTGCCTTCTGGGTTCAAGCAGTTCTCCTGCCTTAGCCTCCCAAGTACCTGGGACAACAGGTGAACTGCCACCGTGCCCTGCTAATTTTTTATTTTTAGTAGAAATGGGGTTTCACCATGTTGGCCAGGCTGGTCTTGAACTCCTCACCTCGTGATTCACCTGTGAGCCACCACATGAGCCACCACTCCCGGCTGCCTCTGCTTTCTTTGTGGTGATACTCCAGACCTGCAGTAAAGTGATGGCAGTTTTTTGTTTTTTTGAGACGGAGTTTTGCTTTGTTGCCCAGGCTGGAGTGCAATGGCATGATCTCAGCTTACTGCAACCTCTGCCTCCCAGGTTCAAGTGATCTCTTGCCTCAGCCTCCAGAGTAGCTGGGATTATAGGCATGCGCCACCACACCTGGCTAGTTTTTATTTTTTGAGCCGGAGTCTTGCTCTCTCCTGGGCTAGAGTGCAGTGGCATGATCTCGGCTCACTGCAACTTTTGCCTCCCGGGTTCAAGTGATTCTTCTGCCTCTGCCTCCTGAGTAGCTGTGATTATAGGCACATGCCATTATGCCTGGCTAATTTTTGTATTTTTAGTAGAGACGGGGTTTTCTCCATTTTGGTCAGGCTGGTTTTGAACTCCCGACCTCAGGTGATCTGCCCACCTTAGTCTCCCGGAGTGCTGGGATTACATGTGTGAGCTACTGTACCCGGCCAGCAATTTCTATAAATAGGAATTTAGAGTAACTTACAAAATTACACCAGCCAGAAGGCTTAATTTAGCCTTAATGAAAGCGTTTCCTCTTTTCCAATTTCTTAGGTTTGATAGCTAAGCATTTTCTTAGTCTTACTCGGGGTCCAAGGTAGAAAGATGGATGAGATGCAGTAGTAGATCATAAACTGAGGGTGTCAAAGTTGGTGAAGCTGCTCTGTATTCTGTGTTAGAGTGAAGTAAATCTGAACAAACTTTAGCAGTATGTTGACTTAATTTATATTTACATTTTAAAAGCAGGATTCTGCCGGGTTCGGTGGCACGTGCCTGTAGTCCCAGCTATTCGGGACGCTGAGACTGGAGGATCTCTTGAGTCCAGAAGTTCTGGGCTGTAGTGCGCTATGCCGATTGGGTGTCCGCACTAAGTTCGGCATCAATATGGTGACCTCCCAGGAGCAGGGGACCACCAGGTTGCCTAAGGAGGGGTGAACCGGCCCAGGTCGGAAACGGAGCAGGTCAAAACTCCTGTGCTGATCAGTAGTGGGATCACGCCTGTGAATAGCCACTGCACTCCAGCCTGGGCAACATAGCGAGACCCTGTCTATTATTAAAAAAAAATGAAAAAGTAAAAGCAGGATTCTACTGGCAACAATCAGCTGAATATTTTAAAAAATCACTTTTATGACCACATGTTTTTATCTTGCTTGTCATGAGAAACATTTAATAGTGTTGAGGTTTTAGGCCAGGTGCAGTGGCTCATGCCTGTAATCCCAGCGCTTTGGGAGGCTGAGGCAGGCAGCTCACCTGAGCTCAGGAGTTCGAGACCAGCCTGTCCAACATGGTGAAACCCTGTCTCTACTACAAAATACAAAAATTAGCTGGGCATGGTGGCGTGTGCCTGTAATCCCAGCTACTTGGTAGGCTGAGGTAGAAAAATTGCCTGAACCTGGGAGGTGGAGGTTGTAGTGCCGAATTTGAGGTTTTGTAGTGTTGAGGTTTTGCTTATCACTTATACCTTCTTGAGCTAATCATTTTAAAAAATACCACTGTCTAAAATACAGACACTGAAATTAATTTTACTATTTATAATTTTTGGTTCTGGATTGACTGTACAGAAAATGTTTCATTTTCTTTTTTTTTTTTTAAGATGGGGTTTCACCATGATGGCCAGGCTGGTCTTGAACTCCTGACCTCAGGAGATCCACCCACCTTGGCCTCCCAAAGTGCTAGGATTACAGGTATGAGCCATCTCGCCCAGCCTGTGTTTCGTTTTCTTACTGTGACCTTTGGCAAAGAAGGGTGACTAATTGGTGGTGTGGGCAGGAGACTCAGTGACATTCCCCCACTTCCTTTGGAGTTGGTCAGTGTGGTATAATTCTTTGTCAGTTGTGGGCATTCACCAATATTGTTTCCTCCTTTTCCTGCAGGGCCTCTGCTCTCCAGGAAGATAAGGCTTTTAAAGTAACCTAGCACTAGAAGGTGAGGTAAGGTACTTGAAAAGAGACATTTCTGCGAAAGAAAGTTGAGGGATAATCATGTACTGGCCAAAATGATAACCACATAATTTAATTCATTTATTTTCATTTTTATTATTTATGTATTGAAAAAAAAAAAAGGGTTTCACTATGTTGGCCAGGCTGGTCTTGAACTTCTGACCTCAGTTGTTCCGGCCGCCTCGGCCTCCCAAAGTGCTGAGATTACAGGCATCACCACCACACCCGGCCTTATTTATTTACTTATTTTTTTGCTAGACACCTCTTTCTGTAAACTTATTTATTTTTTTGAGACAAAGTCTCACTCTCTTGCCCAGGCTGGAGTACAGTGGTATGATCTTGGCACACTGCAACTTCTGCCTCTCGGGTTCAAGTGATTCTCCTGCCTCAGCTTCCTGAGTAGCTGGGATTACAAGTGCCCACCACCACACCTGGCTAATTGTTGTATTTTTAGTAGATATGGGGTTTCACCTTGTTGGTCAGGCTGGCCTCCAACTCCTGACCTCAGGTGATCCACTTGTCTTGGCCTCCCAAAGTGCTGTGAGTACAGGCTTGAGCCACCTCACCTGGCCAGACCTATTTATTTGCTTTTGAGACAGGATCTCAGTCTGTCATCCAGGCTGGAGTGCAGTGGCATGATTACAGCTTACTGCAGCCTCGACCTCCTATTCTCCAGCCGTCCTCCCACCTTAGCCTCCCAAGTAGCCGGGACTACAGGCACATGCCACTGTGCCCGGCTAATTTTTTAAAATTTTTTGTGGAGATGGGATTTCACTATGTTGTCCAGGCTGATCTCAAAACCCCTGGGCTCAAACAATCCTCCCATCTCGGGCTCTCAAAGTGCTGGGATTATAGACATGAGCCACCATACCTGACTTAGAATTTTTTTTTTTTTTTTTGAGACGGAGTTGCACTCTTGTTGCCCAGGCTGGAATGTGATGGTGCGATCTCAGCTCACTGCAACCTCCGCCTCCTGGGTTCAAGTGATTCTCCTGTTTCAGCCTCCTGAGTAGCTGGGATCACAGGCATGTGCTATTCTACCATGCCCGGCTAAGTTTTTGTATTTTTAGTAGAGATGGGGTTTCTCCATGTTGGTCAGGCTGGTCTTGAACTCCTGACCTTAGGTGATCTGCCATCCTTGGCCTCCCAAAGTGCTGGGATTACAGGCGTAAGCCACCACCTCTGGCTGACTTAGAATTTTAAAACATTAATAGTGGGGGGAAAAAGCTCTATTGAATAATACATAGATTTAAAATAAGTAGTGTGGAAGTTAAAAGTGGAAAGAGGCTGGGCGTGGCGACTCATGCCTGTAATCCCAGTACTTTGGGAGGCCGAGGTGGGCGGATCACCTGAGGTCAAAAGTTTGAGACCAGTCTGGCCAACATGGCGAAACCCTGTCTTTACTAAAAATACAAAAATTGTCTCCTCAATCAAGTCAACATTAGTATTAAAAAAAAAAAAAAAAAAAAATTTCCAGGCATGGTGGCTTACGCTTGTAATCTCAGTACTTTGGGAGCTGAGGCAGTTGAGATTGCCTGAGGTCAGGAGTTCGAGACCAGCCTGGCCAACGTGGTGAAACACCATCTCTACTAAAAATGTAAAAATTAGCTGAGCGTGATGGTGGGCGCCTGTAATCCCAGCTACTCAGGAGGCTGAGGTAGGATAATTGCTTGAACCTGGGAATTGGAGGTTGTAGTGAGCTGAGATTGAGCCACTGCACTCCAGCATGGGTGACAGAGAGAGACTCCATCTCAAAAACAATAACAATAACAAAAAACAAAATTAGCTGGGGGTGGTGGTGAGCACCTGTAATCCCAGCTACTCAGGAGGCTGAGGCGGGAGAATGGTTCAAGTTGCAGTGACCCGAGATTCTGCCTTGCACTCCAGCTTGAGCAACAAGAGTGAAACTCTGTCTCGGGGCGGGGGTCGGGGGAAAAGGGAAGAAAAGGGCCAGGCATGGTGGCTCATGTCTGTAATCCCAGCACTTTGGGAGGCTGAGGTGGGTGCATCATTTCAGGTCAGGAGTTCGAGATCAGCTTGGCCAACATGGTGAAACCCTGTTTCTATTAAAAAATACAAAAATTAGCTGGGCGTGGTGGTGTGTGCATGTAATTCAGCTACGGGGGGCGGGGGAGGGGGAAGGCAGAATTAAAGTAGAAAGAAAAGAGAAAAGGAGGCTGGGCTCATGCCTGTAATCCAGCACTTTGGAAGGCCAAGATGAAAGGATAACTTGAAGCCAGGAGTTTGAGACCAGCTTTGGCAACAAAGCGAGACCCTGTCTCTACAAAAAATAAAAAAAAAAATTAGTTGAGTATGGTGGCATGTACCTATAGTCCTAGCTACTCTAGAGGCTGAGGTGGGAGGATCTTTTGAGCCCAATAATTTTTTTTTTTAAATTTTTTGTAGAGACAGGGTTTTCCCATGTTGCTCAGGCTGGTCTCAAACTGACAAGCTCAAGTGATCTGCCTGCCTCAACCTTTCAAACTGCTGGATTACAGATGTGAGCCACTGCGCCCGAGCCTAGGAGTTTGAGGCTGCAGTAAGCTTTGATCACACCGGATCATGTCACTGCACTCCAGCCTGGGTGAGAAAGTGAGACCCTGGCTCAAAAAAGAAAAGAAAGGAAAAATCCCTTGTTTTCCCCCTTCCCATTTTGTTTTTTCTGTAACTAGGGAATATAACGCATGGTACAAACTTTAAAAGTTCAAAAGGATTATGCAAAGAAGGGAAAGAAACCTTCCATCCATCTTCTCAGCCTCTGGTTTGCTTTCCCAGAGGCGATTGTCATCCCAATCTCAGTGTTCCCTGCCCTTAGGTACATGTGCAGCCACAGATTCTTTTTTTTTTTTTTTTTTCTTTTTTTTGCCACAGGGCCTTGCCCTCTTGCCCAGGCTGGAGTGCAGAGATGCAGTCTTGGCTCACTGCAACCTCTGCCTCCCAGGCTGAAGTGATTCTTGTGCCTCAGCCTCCCAAGTAGCTGAGATTACAAGCATGCGCCACCACACCTACCTAATTTTTGTAGTTTTAGTAGAGACAGGGTTTCACTATGTTGGCTGGGCTGGTCTCAAACTCCTGGCTTCAGGTGATCTGCCTGCCTTGGCCTCCCAAAGTGCTGGGATTACATGGGTGAGCCACCACATCCAGTGTGAATATAGCATTTATTTTTTATTTTTTTAAAAGATGGGGTTTCACCATGTTGGTCAGGCTGGTCTTGAACTCCTGACCTCAGCTGATCGGCCCGCCTTGGCCTCCAAAGTGCTTGGATTACAGGCATGAGCCACCACGCCTGGCCTCTTTTTTTATTTTTATTTTTTTTTAAAGACGGGGTTTCACCATGTTGTTCAGGCTGGTCTTGAACTCCCGACCTCAGGTGATCCGCCCGCCTTGGCCTCCAAAGTGCTTGGATTACAGGCATGAGCCACCGCCACGCCCGGCCTGTATTGATTTTTATTTTTAAATATTGTGCACGTTTTCTGTAGTCCCTTTTCTGTGACTTGTATGGATTTGCAATTTTTATAGCCATGTCGGGACCCAATCTCAGTTTTCCCTCCCCTAGGGACATGTGTAGCCACAGATTCATTCTTCCTGAGATAGTCACGGCCCTTGGTTACCCTAAGTATAGGGGAGTGTGCCAGTTGTGGGGAGGTCAAGGATGAATGAAGCAGTTGGGAGGATATGTCGTATTCAGGGAAACAGTAGCCAGTGGCCAGCTTGGTTCCCCTATTTTGACATTTACTCTTCATTTCTATGGATGTTGTTTTTGTACATGAAATATGAGAATCTACAAACAAGCACCTCTTACAGAGTTCCTTCTAATTGGTACACAGTCAGTTTTCTGTATCTGTAGGTTCCACAACTGGATTCACCCAAATGTGGATTGAAAATATTTGGGTAAAAAGGATGGTTGTGTCTGTATGAAACACGAATAGACTTTTTTCCTTGTCATCATTCCCTAAATATTATAGTGTAACAATTATTTTCATATCATTTACATTGTATTACGTATTAAAAATAATCTAGGCATGACTAAAGTATATAGGAGGATGTTCGTAGGTTATTTGCAAATATTACACCATTTTATATGGGGGACTTGAGCATCTGTGGTTTTTGGTATCCTGGAACCAATCCTTCATGGGTACTGAGGGAGGAGTTTGTAAATGTAGTGGAATTGGAATCAAATTCTTTTGATTTTGCAGATATCTCTGTTTAGCCTCTTCACTGTGCTGGGAACATTTCCCCCCCAGGCATCCCAGAGGTTGATAGGAGATTTACTTAAGAAGATTCCCAAGGCTGTCTATGGCAGAAATGAACTGGTTCTGCCTTGGTTGTCATAAACACCTCTGTTAATTAGCTCAGTTGTTCTCCAGGGGTAGATTGATTCTCTAGCCAGCTTTTGCCCAGAAAAATGATGTAGTCAATAATGGAATTCCAAATAAGATTTCCTTTTTATTTGGCTATTAATCAGAACCTGGGATACCATCCATTTTCTGGGCCCTAATTTTATTATGGAATGTTTCCATAATACACCTGAAAAAAAAAAAAAAACACACACGAAGCTGATTACTGTAAATGTCCTGTAAATACTCCTGCTTGGGCTGGTAGGTCATCTTTTTTTTTTTTTTGAGATAGAGTTTCACTCTTGTTGTCCAGGCTGGAGTGCACTGGCGTGATCTTGGCTTACCACAGTCTGCCTCCCGGGTTCAAGTGATTCTCTTGCCTCAGCCTCCCAAGTAGCTGGGATTACAGGCATGTGCCACCATGCTCAGCTAGTTTTTATATTTTTAGTAGAGACAGGGTTTCTCCATGTTGGTGAGGCTGGTTTCGAACTCCCGACCTCAGGTGATCTGCCTGCCTCGGCCTCCCAGAGTGCTGGGATTAGAGGCATGAGCCACCGTGCCTGGCCTGTGGGTCATCTTTATGTCCAATCTGCCCTGACCTCTGGGGAGGTCAAGGATGCCTTGCCTTCTAGAATTTTTTATATTGGAGACCAGTCTGGAGACCAGTGTGATGAGTAGCCATTGAGCAGGGGGGTGGATTCTAAGTCTTGGAGAAAATAAGAAAGTTCTGCCTCTTATGTGAGGTATGGTTGAAGAAGTTGTGTTTTCTTTGTTTTTTGAGAGGCAGGGTTTTGCTCTGTTGCCTAGATTGGAATGTGGTGGTATAATCATAGCTCATTGCAGTCTTAACCTCCTGAGCTCAAGCAGTCCTCCCACCTCAGCCTCCTGAGTAGTTGGAACTACTAGCATGTGCCACTATGCCCAGCTAATTTTAAATTTTTTTGTAGAGATGAGGTCTTGGTTGTGTTGCCCAGGCTGGATCCTCCTGCCTCAACCTCCCAAAGTGTTGGGATTATAGGCGTGAGCCACCATGCCCGGCCCAGAAGTATCTTATATTTTTAGACTTTTGAGGAGTGTTAGAAGGATTGAATTGCCTGAGTGGAGAAATTTGGTAGGAGGAGACTAGAAGAGAGGCTCTTTATTAAAGACCTAAAAATAGAATTCATTAAAATCACAAATAACAGTAGGATTCCTGTCTCTCTCCTGCTTTAGGTTTGTGCTGCCAGCTGTTGCTTCTGCTTACCTTGAAAATATAATACTACTTTGTCAGAAGGATCAACAGTATAGTCCTAAAACACTGTGTTTGCAAGTCTGAGGATGTGCTTTTTCCAGTTTTAAAAGTAGTTTAGAAAGTGACCAGCTTCTAGCCGGGTGCGGTGGCTCACACCTGTAATCCCAGCACTTTGGGAGGCTGAGGCAGGTGGATCATGAGGACAGGGGTTCGAGACCAGCCTGACCAACATGGTGAGACCCTGTCTCTACTTAAAAATAAAAAAATTAGCCAGGCATGGTGGCGCACACCTGTAATCCCAGCTACTTAGGAGGCTGAGGCATCAGAATTGCTTGAACCCAGGAGGTAGAGGTTGCGGTAAACCGAGAGCATGCCATTGCATTCCAGCCTGGGCTACAGAGTGAGACTCTGTCAAAAAAAAAAAAAAAAAAAAGAAAATGACCAGCTTCTTTGATGTAGGGAAGAAATCTTAGCAGGAGACGTTGGTTCTTCTGCTTGTAGTGCCAGCCCTAACCTGACAGGGCCTGGGGGAGTCCCCCTATCTCTTCAGAGCTCTGAGACTTTTTCCCTTCTAGTTGGACATTGCTGACTAGAGAGGGATCGCCTACGTAGGCCATCTGATTACCTGATTTAATCAGATGATACACCTCTGGTATTTTGGAGGAGAGGGTCCCCCTCTTGATTCTAACAGCTGGAGATAAAAATGGCTTTTGCTTTCTTCCTATGGAGTCCTCTGCTGCCCTGAGCTCCCTGTGCCCTTTCCATCTGTGTGAGGGGGTGTAGGAATGTCCTGGCCTCTCCGCTTCCATCCTGCTATGGGCTTCCAGGGAGAATGGGGCCCATTGTGGGCTGTGCCCAAAGACACAGGCCTCTGCCTCAGTGTCAGGCTTACTGTGGCCTCTCTGTTGTTTGCCGTGGTCACTGGGTGCCAAGGGCCTGGGAGCCCAGGAAGCCATTGCTGCCTTTTTTTTTTTTTTTTTTGAGATGGAGTCTTGCTCTTGTCGCCCAGCCTGGAGTGCAATGGCGCAATCTCCACTTTGCAACTTCCTCCTCCTGGGTTCAAGGAATTCTGCCTGAGCCTTGAGAGTGGGATTACAGACATGTGCCACCATTGCCAGGGTAATTTTTGTATTTTTAGTAGAGATGAGATTTCACCATGCTGTCCAGGCTGGTCTTGAACTCCTGACCTCTTGATCTGCCTGCCTTGGCCTCCCAAAGTGCTGGGATTAGGCATGAGCCACTGTGCCCAGCCTATTTTTTAATTTTTTCTTTTTTGAGACAGAGTTTGCTCTTGCTGCCCAGGCTGGAGTGCAATGAATGGCGTGACTTCAGCTCACGGCAACCTGTACCTCCCAGGCTCAAGCAATTCACCTGCCTTAGCCTCCTGAGTAGCTGTGATTATAGTCACCCGCCACCATGCCCAGCTAATTTAAAAAAAAATTTTTTTTTTTTTTTTTTTGAGACAGAGTCTTGCTCTGTCACCAGGCTGGAGTGCAGTGGCGAAGTCTCGGCTCACTGCAACCTCCACCTCCTGGGTTCAAGCGATTCTTCTGCCTCAGCCTCCCGAGTAGCTGGGACCACAGGTGTGTGCCACCACGTCTGGCTAATTTTTGTATTTTTAGTAGAGAACGGGTTTCACCATGTTGGCCAGGATGGTCTCGATCTCTTGACCTCATGATCTGGCCCCTTGGCCTCCCAAAGTGCTGGGATTGTGGGCGTGAGCCGCCGTGCCCGGCCAGTTTTTAAATTTTTAGTAGTGACAGAGTTTTGCCATGTTAGCCAGGCTGGTCTTGAACTCCTGACCTCAGGTGATCTGCCTGCCTCGGCCTCCCAAAGTGCTGGGCTTACAGGCGTGAGCCACTCCGCCTAGCCCCAGTCTTGATTTTTTAAATGGTTGCCTCAAACTCTGTCTTATGATTTTTCTGTTTAAAAACTTTTTCTATGTTTGAATGCTATTTTAAAGGAGTTCCTTGCTTCTCCCTATAGGGCATAGCCCAGCTATAAAGAAATGGAGAAATTAGAGCAGCCAAAATCTATGTCATCAAGCCGGTTGGGCTGCGGTGAATATGGAAGGCTCTGGGCTGTGGTCATGGCGTCACCTGCTGGTCTTAAGCTCTGAGTTGAGAGACTTGCCTTACAGGATAAGAGGTCTGTCCACTGCTAGTGCTGCTGCTATGCTGGCAGGTGGCTGAAGTTGTGAGCACATGGAAGGGCAGAATGTTGATTCATTGCAGGGTGGTCTCAGATTCCACACCCAGGAATTTGTCAGCTGGTCTTGGTTTTCT
Source organism: Ateles fusciceps (assembly GCA_036589455.1). Classification (NCBI taxonomy): domain Eukaryota; kingdom Metazoa; phylum Chordata; class Mammalia; order Primates; family Atelidae; genus Ateles; species Ateles fusciceps. The sequence continues at coordinate 28,697,269 of JAZHEH010000562.1, read as the reverse complement.
TGTGTGCAGGCCCCACTCCAGCTTACCCTGAAATTTGGTAGGCAGCCTAAGCCTGTGTCTTGTGTGAGGGTAACTCGGTGCTCACCTGAGAGACAGAACCACTGTGTAATTGGCTGTCACTGTGAGGACGGAGTCTTGTTCTGTTGTACAGGCTGGAGTGCAGTGGTGTGATCTTGGCTCACTGCAGCCTTTCGGAGGCAAAAGACTGTGGTCATGTCTGGACTTTATCTTTGTCATAATGACCCTGAAACCCTGGCCTGAGTCTTTGAAGTGGAAGTTGCCCCAATAGAAGATGTCATGTAATACAGCAGAATTTATCAAGCCTTTCCTTAGTGCTGGGAAACTTAACATGTGACTGTGGTATTTTTGTTTGTTTTGCTATTATTTCACATTTAATTTCATTGTTGTAAATACTTAAATGATTTTGAAGTCAAATAAATACAGATTTTTTTTCATCTTTATGTCCACCTAGATGGCTTAGACCTCAGGTGGTAGACCAGGTTTTGTTTTGTTTTTCTTTTTTTTTTTTTGAGAAAAGGTCTCACTCTGTCACCCAGGCTGGAGTGCAGTGGCGTGATAATGGCTCACTGCAGCCTGAATTCCTGGGCTTAAGCAGTCTCAGCCTTCTGCACAGTTGGGACTATAGACATGTGCCACCATGCCAGCCAATTTTTTTTTTTTCTTTTGTAGAGACAGGGTCTTGTTATGTTGCCCAGGGTAGTCTCAAACTCCTGGCCTCAAGCAATCCTCTCGCCTCAACCTCCCAAAGTGGTGGGATTACAGGTGTGAACCACTATGCCCAGCCTATTTTCTTGTTTTGAATCCACGTTTTCTGAGGGTTGTCCTTTAGGGAGGAGAACGTAAGAAATTCCAGATTCAGGGAGGCATGGGCTGTGCTTTGGGAGAGGCCTGGGGGGGCATTGCTCTGGAGCCGCCTGTAGGAGTCGGTGTCAGACTGCCAGCAGAAGTCAGGCTGGTGGCCGGGCCTGGTGGTTCACGCCTGTAATCCCAGCACTTTGGAGGCCAAGGTGGGCGGATCACGAGGTCAGAAGATCAAGACCATCCTGGCCAACATGGTGAAACCCCGTCTCTACTAAAAGTACAAAAAATTAGCCTGACAGCCTGGGCGACAGAGCAAGACTCTGTCTCCAAAAAAAAAAAAAAAAAAAGACGGCAGAGTGGTGAGGGGAGGGCTGAGTGTTTTGCAAGAGATTTATACCAGTGCATTTTTTTTTTTCTTGAGACAGAGCCTTGCTCTGTCGCCAGGTGCCGGGCTGGAGTGCAGTAGCACGATCTTGTCTCACTGCAATTTCTGCCTCCCGGGTTCAAGCAATTCTCCTGCCTCAGCCTCTGGAGTAGCTGGGACTGTAGGCATGCGTCACCATGCCCAGCTAATTTTGTATTTTTTAGTAGAGACGGGGTTTCACCATGTTGGCCAGGATGGTCGCAATCTCTTGACTTCGTGATCTGCCCGCCTCGGCCTCCCAAAGTGCTGGGATTACAGGCCTGAGCCACCACAACTGGCCTACCACTGCATTTTTTTTTCTTTGAGACAGAGTTTCGCTCTGGAGTGCAGTGGTTTGATCTCGGGTCACTGCAACCTCCCTCCTGCAAACAGTTCCTGTGCCTCAGCCTCTCAAGTGCTGGGATTACAGGTGTGCACCACCACACCTGGCTAATTTTTATATTTTTAGTAGAGACGGGGTTTCACTCTGTTGGCCAGGCCGGTCTCAAACTCCTGACCTCAGGTGATCTGCCCACCTCAGCCTCCCAAAGTGTTGGGATTATAGGTGTGAGCCACCGTGCCCAGCCTGATGTGAATATTCTTGACAATGTCTTCTGGGTATATACCTAAGGGTGAACTGTTAGATACATAGTATTTGATCTTTTTTCTTTTTTTTTTACATAGTATTTGATCTTTTTTCTTTTTTTTTTAGACCGAGTCTCACTCTCTTGCCCAAGCTGGAGTGCACTGGTGTGATCTCGGCTCACTGCATCCTCTGCCTCCCAGGTTCAAGTGATTCTTCTGTCTCAGCCTTCCCAGTAGCTGGGATTACAGGTGTGTTCCACCATGCTGGCTAATTTTTGTATTTTTAGTAGAGATGGGGTTATTCCATGTTGCCCAGACTGGTCTCAAACTTCTGAATTGCTCAAGCAATTCACTTGCCTTGGCCTCCCAAAGTGCTGGTATTACAGGTGTAAGCCACCACGCCTGGCCTGATGTTTTAATTATTGAGAATTTTGTATTTTTTATAGAGATGGGGTTCTTCCTCTGTGCCTAAGCACATGACTATCTATCCCAGATGGCTGCACTGGCCTAGGATAGATGGTCTTCCCCCAGTACCTGGAGGGTACAACCTCCAGAACATCTGGGCTCCTGGATTCCTCCCAGTCCCTGACCTCAGTTGGAGGACAACAGCCAACAAACTTAGATTTGGGCATATGAATTTAGAAAAGGCTACTGTTTTCCAGAACAGTGAAACTGAAATGTAAAGGTTAGACTTGAGAACCCAGAATTATTCTCTAGCTTCCCTCTCCTGCCCTTTGTGTGCTCAGCACTTGTATCTGAGTTCTCACCACCCTGAGCCCTGAGTTCTTCTGGAGTTGGCCCAGGAGGTGCCTTGGTCCAGAAAGATGCCTGGGAGGACCACATGGAAGCAACAGTAGCACTATGTGTATGTTATTATTTGGAGTAATTAGCCCCATAAATTCTTGATAGCAATTTTCCTGAGGTACTCAAGTTTTACTAGAAAAACATAGCATCATGTTTTGATTCATTAGTTGTCTAGATGCTCACCCTCCTGTATTATCATTACCAGCTAATTATTAAGTAGCATTACTCCCAGCTTGAATTTATGACACCTGCTACCCACCATGCCCATTAATCAAACAATAAGGGAAAGGCAAACTGCTGTCTCATGTTGTTTCAAACTGCCTCACCTCCTTCCTCTTCCATTTCATGTTATTTTTTTATTTTTTGAGATGGAGTTTCACTCTTGTTACCCAGGCTGGAGTGCAATGGAGCAATCTCGGCTCACCGCAACCTCTGCCTCCTGGATTCAAGCAATTCTTCTGCCTCAGCCTCCCAAGTAGCTGGGACTACAGGCGTGCGCCACCACGCCCAGCTAATTTTTGTATTTTTAGTAGAGACAGGGTTTCACCATGTTGACCAGGATGATCTTGATCTCTTGACCTCGTGATCTACCCGCCTCGGCCTCCCAAAGTGCTGGGATTTAGGCATGAGCCACTGTGCCCAGCCCCCATCTCATGTTATTAATGAAAGAGTTTGACGATACTTAAATGTTAGTGAAAATAAGGGAAAAGTCATTTGTATCTTTAGGTGAGAGTGTAAATTGAAGGACATTTTGCCAAGTGTAACAATTCCAATGTACATATCCTTTGACCCAGCAATTCCACATCTAGGGTTATATCTTTAGTTATGTTCTAAGAAGAATGCAAGGATGAATGTGAGAACACCCTGAAGAGCAAAACATGCAGGATACTTAGACATTTGAATGTGCCACACACAATAGGAATGAGTGAGTGAGTGAGTGAGCCCTATCCACTGAGGCTAAGGTCTCTCAGTTCTACTAAATTAAAAAAAGGAACAGTTTCATTTATTTATTTTTTTTTTTTTTTTTTTTTTTTTTTTTTTTTTTTTCCCCCCCCCCCCCCCCCCCCCCCCCCCCCCCCCCCCTTTTTTTTTTTTTTTTTTTTCGCCCCCCCCTCCCCCCCTCTCCGCGGCCCCCGTCTCGTCCTCTCGCCTCGTGGCGGGGGGGCCGTGCGGGCCCCCTTTTATTTATTTTTTTGACACGGAGTCTTGTTCTGACACCCAGGTTGGAGTGCAGTGGCGCGGTCTTGGCTCACTGAAACCTCCACATCCCCAGGTTCAGACAGTTCTCCTGTCTCAGCCACCTGAGTAGCTGGGGATTACAGGTGCATGCCATCATGCCTATATAATTTTTTGCATTTTTGCAGACAGGGTTTCCCCATGTTGGCCAGGCTAGTCTCAAACTCCTGACCTCAAGTGATCTGCCCACCTCGGCCTCCCAAAGTGCTGGGATTACAGGTGTGAGCCACTGTGCCTGGCAAAAAAAGGAATAGTTTTGAAGAATTATTTCATTTTAACTTTAAGAATGAAATAAAAGAGATGTACTTGTTTAAGTGTTTAGCAGTATATATTCAATGTGTTGTTTGTGGAGAGCTACTGAAGAAACTCAGCCTGCTCACCTGAGGACCTGGGAAGGAGACCTGTTTTTCACTTGTGTCCTAGTGTGGTGTTGGAATTTATTTTACCTTCATGTGAATTACTTTTATTGCATTAAGTCAAAAGGGGAGGACCAGACAACTGATGACATCATTGTGAGATAGACTGGGAATCAATAGTAGGGAATCAGATACTAGGAAACACTGGATGCCCACATTTTGCCCGTAGCTCTGGGACCTCTGAACTTGGTAGTGGTCTGATTTGGTTTTTTCCCCTCTAGGAGGGAAGGTTCCTGGGAAGGGGAGATAGAATCTATTTTTAATCTTAAGAAAACATAGCTCAATATAGTAATTTCGGGGCCCCTAGTGTGACATTTTCTCCATTATAACCCAACTCACTTTTTGTGTGTGCGTGTGTGTGAGAAAGTGCCTGCAGAACCCCAAGTTACTTTTAAAACAAATAAACAAAATCCTTTTCTTGTATATTTTGCGTTTGTAATGTTTCTAGAGGAAAATGCTTTTAAAATATCCTCACTTCCCTTCGTAAACTTGGAGGGCTTGGGACCTGGTGGGGTATGTGTTTTGAATCATGCTGTCTGGGGGGATTAGTATGTGGAATCCAGATTGCTACTGGACAAAGCGCTGGGGCATGAGGTAGGTGGGATGTAGGAGGCTGAGGGTTATATAGCTGTCACAGTTTACAGAGCTTACCTGCTGACTTTGCTTCACAATTACTGGTACATAGATCTGCTTTGCCACGGAGGTCCTGAGAGGAGACTTGGACCATTTTCTGTGTTCCTTCTCTTACCACTTATTTTTTTCCATTTTCCATGGCCATATAGTTTTGTAAATTTTAAAAATTTTGATACGACTTTAAATTTACAGAAAAATTGCGAGAATAATTCAAATACTCCCAAATACTCTATATAGAGTCACCATTTGTTTACATTTTGCTGTGTTTGCTCTGTCATTCTCTTTTTTTCTGAACCATCTATGAGTAATTGACAGAGACATGCCTCTTTACTCCTAAATTTTCTTTTTTGAGACCGAGTCTTGCTCTGTTGCCACATTGCAGTGCAGTGGCACAATCTTGGCTCACTGCAACCTCCACCTCCTGGTTTAAAGTGATTCCGTTGCCTCAGCCTCCCGAATAGCTGGGACACAGGCACACGCCACCACGCCTGGCTAATTTTTTATATTTTAGTAGAGATGGGATTTCACCATGTTGGCCAGGATGGTCTCCGTCTCCTGACCTCGTGATCTGCCTGCCTTGGCCTCCCAAAGTGCTGGGATTATAGGCACGACCCTCTGAGACAGAGTCTTGCTCTGTCGCCTAGGCTGGAGTGCAGTGATGCAATCTGGGCTTATTGCCATCTGTGCCTCCCAGGCTGGAGCGCTCTTCCTACCCTAGTCTCCTCAGTAGCTGAGACTACAGGTGCAGCCTACCATGCCTGCCTAATTTTGTTTTTTGAGATGGAGTCTTAACTCTGTTGTCCAGGTTGGAGTGCAGTGGCATGTTCTCGGCTCACTACAACCTCCGCCTCCCAGGTTCGAGTGATTCTCCTGCCATAGCCTCCCCGAGTAGCTGGGACTACAGGTGTGCACCACCACACCAGCTAATTTTTATATTTTTAGTAGAAAGGGGGTTTTGCCATGTTGGCCATGCTGGTTTCGAACTCCTGACCTCAGGTGTTTCACCTGTCTTAGCCTCCCAAAATGCTAGGGTTATAGGTGTGAGCCACCGTGCCTGGCCCTCCTAAATTCTTAATTGTGTATTTCCTAAGAATGAGAACATTGTCTTACATAACCACAGTATAGCTATCAACATCAGGAAATTTAAGACTGGTAGAAGAATACTGTTTTGTTATCTTTTTTTTTTCCTTTTTTTTCTTTTTTTTTTAATTTCTCCTCCTGTGAAAACAAATCTTTTTTTTTTTTTTTTTTGGGACAAGGTCTGGTTCTGTCGCCCAGGCTGGAGTGCAGTGACGCAATCTTGGCTCACTGCAGCCTTCACCTCTCAGGCTCAAGCCATCCTCCCTCAGCCTCTGGAGTAGCTGGGACTATGGGTGCATACCACCACCCTGGCTAATTTTTGTAGAGATGGGGTTTTGCCGTGTTGCCCAGGCTGGTCTCAAACTCCTGAGCTCAAGTGATTCACCCACCTTAGCTTCCCAGAGTGCTGGAATTACAGGCATGAGCCACTGTACCTGGCCAAGTACTGTTATCTAGAGTCCATAGTCACTTTGTCTCAGTTGTCCTAGTACATCTTTGATAGCCCCATATGAGTTGGCACGTTTGTTTTGATGATCAACTCGAGACACCCGGCAATTTTCTCCACTGGAAAGTTGATGTTTTCTCCTTTGTAATTAATAAGTCATTTATGGGGGGAACACTTGAGACTATGTAAATATCTTGTTGCTTTCCTTATCAAATTTTGACCCTCTATCTTCAGCGTCCAGTCATGCTTCTGAGCCCAGTATTCCTTCTGCATTTGTTGTCATCTTACTCTAAGGAAGAGCTTTCTCTTCTCCTATGTTTACTTATTAATTGGTTTATTTTATTCATATTAATCGCTTATTCAATATGGCGTAATACATTTATGTCACTCTTCATTTCTTTTTTCCCGAGACACAGTCTTGCTCTCCTGTGTTCAAGTGATTCTCCTGCTTCAGCCTCCTAAGTAGCTGGGATCATAGGTGTGCAGCACCATGCCTGGCTAATTTTTGTATTTTCAGTAGAGACAGGGTTTCTTGTTGGCCAGGCTGGTCTCAAACTCTTGGCCTCAAGTGATCTGCTTGCCTTGGCCTCGCAAAGTGGTGGGAGCCACTGTGACGGGCTGCTGCTGCCTTTTTTTTTTTTTTTTTTTTACAGATGCGAACCACTGTGTCTGGCTTTTTTTTTTTTCCTCTCTTTTCTTAGAGACAGGGTCTCACTTTATTGCCCAGGCTAGTGTACAGTGACACAGTCATACCTCACTGCAGCCTCAATCTCCTGGGCTCAAGCAGTCCTCCTGCCTCAGCCCTCTGAGTAGCTGGTATTACTGGCATACACCACCATGGCTAGCTAATTTTTTTCTATTTTTGATAGAGATGGGGTCCCACTGTGTTGCCCAGGCTGGCCTCAAATTCCTGGGTTTAAGTGATCCTCCTGCCTCAGCCTCCCTAAATGTTGGGATTACAGGTGAGAGCCACCCATCCCAGCCAAGTTTTTTTTTTTTTTTTTTTTGAAGATGCAGTCTCATTTAGTCACCAGGTCTGAAATGCAGTGGTGCGTTCTTGGCTCACTGCAACCTCTGCCTCCTGGGTTCAAGTGATTCTCCTGCCTCAGCCTCCCATGTAGCAGGGATTATAGGCACCCGCCACCATGCCTGGCTATTTTTGTATTTTTTGTAGAGACAGGGTTTTGCCATGGTGTCAGGTCTCAGGCTCCTTACCTCAGATGATCTTCCCGCCTTGGACTCCCAAAATGCTGGGATTGCCAGCCTGAGCCATTGTGCCTGGCCCGAAGTCTGTTTTTTTTTTTTTTTTTTTTTTGAGACAGAGTCTCACTTTGTCTTCCAGGCTGGAGTGCAGTGGTGCAATCTGGGTTCACTGCAACCTCCACCTCCCAGGTTCAAGCGATTCTCCTGCCTCAGCCTCCCCAGTAGCTAGGATTACTGGTGCATGCCATGATGACTGGCTAATTTTTGTATTTTTAGTAGAGATGGGGTTTCACCGTGTTGGTCAGGCTGGTTTCGAACTCCTGACCTTGTGATCCGCCCACCTCAGACTTCCAAAGTGCTGGGATTACAGGCGTGAGCCACCAGGCCCAGCCTGGCCCCTGTATTCTTAAGACCACAAAACTTTTAAGATTCACTGGACAGATACACAAGAAGGCATAAATCTTTATTTACAAAATAAGTCCTTTAAGTAGTTAGCTCCCAGTTGATATAATGATTTGGACTGGGTGTGGTGGCTTATGCCTGTGATCCCAGTATTTTAGGAGACCAAGGTGGGAGAGTTGCTTGAGCCCAGGAATTTGAGAGCTACCTGGGCAACATGGTGGGGGTCCCATCTCTACGAAGAACAAAAAAATAGTCCAGGCGCGGTGGCTCACACTTGTAATCCCAGCACTTTGGGAGGTCGAGGTTGGCAGATGACGAGGTCAGGAGTTCGAGACCAGCCTGGCCAATGGGGTGAAACCCTGTCTCTACTAAAAATACAAAAATTACCTGAGCATGGTGGTGGGCACCTGTAATGCCAGCTACTCAGGAGGCTGAGGCAGGAGAATCACTTGAACCTGGGAGGTGGAGGTTGCAGTGAGCCAAGGTCATGCCACTGTGTTCCAGCCTGAGCGAGAGAGCTAGATTCCGTCTCCAAAAAAAAAGAAAAAATTAGCTAAGTGTGGTGCTATGCTTATAGTTCCAGCTATTTGGGAGGCTGAGGTGGGAGGATCACTTGAGCCTGGGAGGTTGAGGCTGCAGTGAGCCATCATCATGTCACTGTACTCTAGTGCAGGTGACAGAGTGAGACCCTGTATCTTTAAAGGAAATTTAAAAAAGGTGCTGTTATAATTTATATATTCCTAAGTACTGGATGGGCAAGGGGAATAGCATCTACAAGATACTTTTCAGTAGTGGCTTTAATCTGCTGATGCATGGAAGATGTTTTCTTTTTCCAAATAGCCCTGGGAATTTCTGAATTTCCAGTTTGGGCCACTGTCAGGCATGGATTGACCCCTACAGTTCAGGTGGATGGAGATCTCACCAGCCCACAGCTTAATTCTTAAGATGCTTTATCTTCCTTTCCCTTGTATCTTCAGTTGGCTTCTAATGTGAGCACATAAATGCCTTGTAGAATTCCTTTCCAGTCTTTATGCAAATTCCTTTTCCAGTCTTTATGCAAATCATTTTTATTCTTTTTTTTTTTTTTTTGAGACAGGGTCTTGCTCTGTCACCCAGGCTGGAGTGCAGTGGCATGATCACAGCTCACTGCAACCTCCACCGCTCAGGCTCAAATGATCCTCCCACCTTAGCCTCCTGAGAAGCTGAGACTATAGGCATACGTCACCACACCCAGCTAATTATTTAATTATATTAATTAATTTATTTATTTAAATAAGATGGGGTTTCACCATGATGGTCAGGCTGGTCTTGAACTCCTGACCTCAGGTGATCCACCCACCTCGGCCTCCCAAAGTGCTAGGATTACAGGCGTGAGCCACCCCGCCCGGCCATAATTTTTTTATATTTTATAGAGACAGGGTCTCTTTGTGTTGCCCAGGCTGGTCTCAAACTCTTGGACTCAAGCGATCCATCCACCTTAGCCTCCCAAAGTGCTAGGATTACAGGCACGAGCCAATGTGCCTTGCCTGCTTTTCATTTTTAATCCTTGGGTTCTAAAATGCAGGAATTAATTTCCAAATAATTAGTATAGAGTGGAATCCCACTTTTTCCTGTGTGCTGAGAGAATGATCAAAAACTACAGAAAGGAGATGGAGACAGAAGAAGTTGAGAGCAAGGGCATCTTCAAGGATTTCTTCAGTCTTGTTAACCTGGGTGTAAATTCTGTGTGGCAGGCAGCAGCTGAGGATCCCCTGAAGTTTTGAGAAGGAGGAAAGCTCTTGAGAGTAATGGGTTTTCTCAGTCTTACTTTGTATGGAAGAGCCTGAACTGGACATACTTCTCCAGATCAGTGCTGTGGTCCTTATCCTTTGCTCAACATCCTTTGCTGCGGAAGGCTAGCAATGTGGGAGCTAGCAGGGACTAATCAGGAGCCTTGCCTTCACCAGGTCACTGGGGGCTGCTTCTCTCTGATGCCTCTCTATGCAAGCCTGATTCTGAAGTCAGGAGTGTTGCACATCCCTGTCCTTAGTGTTGGCCTGGCCCACCATTTCACTGGTCATAGAATAGCTGTAGCTTTGCAGAGCAGGGATTGTGAGAATGGAGGAATGTCTTCTGGCTCTTTTGCTCTAGCTTTTGGAAGTACATCAGTTAGAGAAGTTTGTGATTTTTTAGGATTTGTAGCTGTGGCAAGGCTGAAGTAGGTAAAGGGGCCAATTAGAACCATCTGTGGGAGGGAAGGAATTCTGTTAGCAGGAAGGAAAACCTGAGCAAAGGGAGTGGGTGCTAGTTTTGTCTTGTTCTTTTATAAACAAAGTGTGTTGATACTGGCAGTTTCTGGGATGGGTGAAATGTTTTTGATGGTTGAGCATTAAGAATGTAGCCAAAAACAAGGATGTGGCTAAACGCAGGTCACAACTTTAAACACTGAAGATTGAAGTATTTGCCTATATAAACACTCTACAGTGAATATGCAAGAACTCCCACTCACCTGTTTGACTCCTGAAGCACTAGGCTTAGGGTCCCAGGCCTTTATTATGGGGCTGCTGGCAGGGTCAAGGGCTGGGTTGCCTGGAGCTTCCCTGACACCTCACTCATCTGTTTTGGATTCTGATTAGCCAATTAGGTCAGAAAGGCCAGCAGCCCAAAAACTTTTTCTAAGTTTAATACATCATAGCTAGATTAGCATATTAATTTTGAGCTATGGCACTTAATTTTAATCTTTTGTAGTGTAATGGAAAAAATACCAGAGAGTTCAACATTGAACTTCAAAGTGTGAAATCAGGTGATCATTGTCTTTATGCTTGTTGAATTATTTAGAGGATTTAGTGGCAGTTCCTTTCCTGTACTCTGTGGGCATCTGCTGAGTACCTGCTTGGTGCCAGGCATCTCCTGGGGGAGAGAGCAGCAGAATAAATGCTGCCAAGACCCCTGCAGTGAACCTCTTCTCTCCCTTTTCTCTCAAGGGAACCACTGGCATCCAGCCTTGACCCCCAGTAGACATTGATCATCCTGCCCCCACAGCATAGCCCCACTGTACCTTTGTACTGAGTTGGGGAGGGGGTAGGATAGCCAGGGGGCGTTTGGGGAAGTCAGAAGGCAACTTTTAGTTTCTATTATAGTAAGCACTTGGAAAATGCCTGTTTATAATGTATTTGTATAAGTACTTGGTTTTTTACCACTCATGCTTCATGATTTAGTGATGTATATAAATCTTAATTGAATATTTTTGTCTGAAACTTGCAAAGACTGCATCTATAGCAAATAAAGCCTCACACCTAGCACAGGGTAGGTAGTTGGTAAACATGTGCTGAAGTGTTAATTGTTGGGCTGTCTTCAGATAATTGTAGTCTGCTTTAATTGCACTTTTGGATGCTACATGGGTACAAGGATGTGGTAATTCATTCCTACTTGGATTCTGCTGAGGCTGGCCACCCACCTCTCACACTTATTTCCCCACCTCCACCCCATCTCCCACTCTAGCTGCTGCAGCCAAATGGATGGTTAGGGCCAGGCACGGTGGCTCACGCCTGTAATCCCAGCACTTTGGGAGGCTGAGGCAGGTGGATCAGTTCGAGACCAGCCTGGCCAATATGGTGAAACCTTGTCTCTACTAAAAATACAAAAATTAGCTAGATCTGGTGGCGGGTGCCTATAGTCCCAGCAACTCGGGAGGCTGAGGTAGGAGAATTGCTTGAACTGGGGAGGCAGAGGTTGCAGTGAGCTGAGATCATGCCACTGCACTCCAGCCATCTCAGAAACAAACAAAAAACCCAAATGGACGGTTAGATCTGGTGCTTGTCTTTGGCCTCAGGTTATCCTTTTCTGTCCTCAGTGCCTTACCTGGGCACCGGTGATTAAAAGATTGGACCTTGTCATCACAGGAATATGCCCCTAAAAGCCTCCTAAAGTATTTTTTTCTGAAGTCTAATTGATGTAACTCTGAGTAATGTTTTAAAAAATATTTATTATTGTGAAAAAAATATTGTGGCAAAATATACATAAAGATGGTATATTTATTTATTTATTTTGAGACATGGTCTCACTTTGTTGCCCAGGCTGGAGTACAATGGTGGAATCATGGCTCACTGCAGCCTCGACCTCCTGGGGTCAAGGAGTCCACCTGACTCAGCCCGAGTCACTGGGACTACAGATGTATGGCCCCATACCTGGCTAATTTTTAAAATTTTGTTCTGTTTTGTTTTGAGATGGAGTCTCCCTCTGTCACCCAGGCTGGAGTGCAGTGGCGTGGTCTCAGCTCACTACAACCTCTGCCTCCCGGCTTCAAGTGATTCTCCTGCCTCAGCCCCCTGAGTAGCTGGGATTACAAGCATGTGCCACCACACCCAGCTGATTTTTGTATTTTTAGTAGAGATGGGGTTTGACCATGTTTGTCAGGCTGCTCTTGAACTCCTGACATCATGGTCTGCCCACGTTGGCCTCCCAGAGTGCTGAGGTTACAGGTGTGAGCCACCACGCCCGGCCTACAATTTTTTTGTAGAGATGGGGTCTCACTATGTTGCCCAGGCTTTTATGTTTAATATACCATCTTAACCAGTAAAAACTTTTTAGGGGCTGGATGTAGTGGCTCTTCCCTATAATCCCAATGCTTGGGGAGGGTGAGGTGGGAGGATTATTTGAACCAGGAGTTTGAGGCCAGCCTGGGCAACATAGTCAGACCCTATCTCTACAAAATAAAAATTTAAAAATGGCTGGGTATGATCGCTCACACCTGTAATCCCAGCACTTTGGGAGGCTGAGGTGGGCAGATCACCTGAGGTCAGAAGCTTGAGACCAGACTGGCCAACATGGTGAAACCCCGTCTCTACTAAAAATAAAAAAGTTAGCCAGGCATGGTAGTGGGTGCCTGTAATCCCAGCTACTCGAGAGGCTGAGGCAGGAGAATTGCTTGAACCCAGGAGGCGGAGGTCGCAGTGAGCAGAGGTCTTGCCACTGCACTGCAGCCTGAGTGACAGAGCAAGACTTCGTCTCAAAAAAAAAAATAAAAAGGACTGGGCGCGGTGACTCCCGCCTGTAATCTCAGCACTTTTGGAGGCCAAGGCGGGCGGATCACCTGAGGTCAGGATTTCAAGACCAGCCTGGCCAACATGGTGAAACCCCGTCTTATCTAAAAAAAAAAAAAAAAAAAAAAAAAGCCAGGCATGGTGGTGTGAACCAGTAGTCCCAACTGTGGGAGGCTGAGGCAGAAGGATCACTTGAGCTCAGGAATTCGAGGTTACAGTGAGCTATTATTGTACCACTGCACTCCAGCCTGGGTGATAGATTGAGAGATTGTCTCTAAAAGAAAAAAAAACAACCCAAAACCCACCTTTTTAAATTGTAAAAAACACAATATAAAACTTACCATCTTCAAAGTCAAGTATACTGTTCGGTAGTGAGTAATGTTTAACGCAGTGTATGGACTTCAGTGGAATGTAGAAGGAATTCTTTCAGTGAGCCCCATCACGTAAGATGTTAAAATCTACTCAGATTAAAAGCTATGGTTCAGTGGAGAATGACTGTTCAGTCCTGGGTTTTGAACCTTGTCTTTCTTCCCTTTCCCTAGAACATATCTGCACCTGGGTGAATTTATACCTAGGTTTTAAAACTTTGGTTCCTGTCTTTGTTGGAAAAAAATCAAACCACTGCCAGCAGAAGCCACAGCTCTTTGTTTATCTGTGATAAGTGAGAATTTGCAAGAATTTTTCAAGTGAGAGTAGTGTTCAGTGTATAGACTGTGGTGTAGTGCTTGCCTCTCAGAGGTGGTATTTTTTCTCACATATATATATATATATATATTTTTTTTTTTTTTTTTTTTTTTTTTTTGAGACAGAGTCTTGCTCTGTTGCCAAGCTGGAGTGTAGTGGTGCAGCTTCAGCTCACTGCAACCTCCGCCTCCTGGGTTCAAGCGATTCTCCTGGCTCAGCCTCCCGAGTAGCTGGGACTACAGGCGTGCGCCACCATGCCCGGCTAAGTTTTGTATTTTTAGTAGAGATGGGGTTTCACTATGTTGATCAGGATGGTCTCGACCTCTTGATCCTCCCATCTTGGCCTCCAAAAGTGCTGGGATTACAGACGTGAGCCACTGTGCCCAGCTCTCCCACATATTTTTACCTTTAAATCTCTTGCTGTGTATGTGAAGCCTGGCTCCCTTTGGTTGGTCCTCCAGCTCCCTGATGCTGTCTTCCTGGGGCTGCCTCCATATCACTGGTGGTATTCCCACATTGCCTGCTGTTTAGGTAGGAACCTGCCCCATGTCAGGGAAACCTCATCTACCTCCTGAACTGAGCAATTTTAGGGTAATACCTTGAATCTTCAGTCGTCACTTGGCTTCAGACCATCCTCATCTGATGCCAAGGAGTCAAAAAGGCCTGTTTTTAACTGGAAGCAGAGAAATCTGCCCTGGTTTTTTTTTGACATTTGCAGCTCAAATAAATAATGACTTCACACCATTGTTTTCCATTGTGTTTCGTACATCCTGTTGGCTATCAGATTGAGCAGTTTTAAACTGGTTAACCTTTCAGAAACTTTATTGTTGGACTGACAGTTAATTTTAACTTCTGAGTATCTGGTCGAAGTGTTTTTTGATAGGTTGAACCTGAAGTGGTTAAGTTAATATTTCTGCTTTTTATGTTTTCTAAAACCATTTAAAATAGGAACATTGACTTATATTATTTTAGTCTGGTTTTAAAATGAAATATCCCATTTTCTTTAATTTTTTTTTTTTTTTGGAGATAAGGTCTCGTGTCACCCAGGCTGGAGTGCAGTGTTATAATCTCACTGCCGTCTCAACCTCCTGGGTTCAAGCAGTTCACTCACAGTCTTCCAAGTAGCTGTGATTACAGGCACACACCACCATGCCTGGCTAATTTTTGTACTTTTTTGTAGAGACGAGGTTTCATCATGTTGCTCAGGCTGGTCTTGAACTCTTAGGCTCAAGCATTCTGCCCACCTTGGCCTCCCAAAGTGCTGGGATTCTAGGTGTGTGCCACTGCACCTGGCCATTCTTTAAATGTTTTAATTACTGTTGCAAATGATAGTGATTTAACAGCTTAAGTACTGTTTTTAGATAACATAGCTATTGGGGAGTAGGGGCTCCTAGGAGTGGCAGGATAGGATACCTCCGCCAAATTTTGTGTGGTTAATAATGGGTTGAGTCTCCCAACTTTTCCTTCGTTCTTGGGAAGCAAAAACTAGTAGGAAGCTGTTCTTTCAGAGTTTTTAGGTTAAAATGTCTGAAAGTTTCAGAGCCGGGTGCAGTGTCCTGAGCTTGTAGTCTCCTGCTGCTTGGGAGGCTGAGGCAGGAGGATCACTGGGGAGTTCAAGGCTGGTGAGTTGCAGTTGTTCCTGTGAATGGCCACTGCATTCTAGCCTGGGCAACATAGTAAGATCCTGTCTTAAAACTAAAAACAAAGATGCTTTAAAAAGATGTCTGGGCCGGCCGCAGTGACTTACACCTGTAATCCCAGCACTTTTAGAGGCCGAGGCGGGCAGATCACGAGGTCAGGAGATTGAGATCAGCCTGGCTAACACAGTGAAACCCCCGTCTCTACTAAAAAGACAAAAAAAAAAAAAATTAGCTGGGCATGCTGGTGCACGCCTGTAGTCCCAGCTACTCTGGAGGCTGAGGCAGAAGAATCACTTGAACCTGGGAGGTGGAAGTTGCAGGGAGCCGAGATCATGCCACTGCACTCCAGCCTGGGCACAGAGCGAGGCTGTGTCTCAAAAATAAAAAAAGAAAAACACTTTTTTTTTTTTTTTGAGATGGGAGTTTCCCTCTTGTACTTCCAGACTGGAGTGTAGTGGCACCATCTCGGCTCACCACAACTCTGCCTCCCTGGTTCAAGCAATTCTCCTGCCTCAGCCTGCGAGTAGCTGGGATTATAGGCATGCGCCACCACACTTGGCTAATTTTTTTTTTTTTTTTTTTTTGAGACAGAGTCTCGCTCTGTCGCCAGGCACCAGGCTGGAGTGCAGTGGTGTTATCTCGGCTCACTGCACTCTGCCTCCCGGGTTCAAGCAGTTCTCCCGAGTAGCTGGGACTACAGACGCGTGCCACCACTCCCAGCTAATTTTTATATTTTAGTAGAGATGGGGTTTCACTGTGTTGGCCAGGATGGTCTTAATCTCTTGACCTTGTGATCTGCCCACCTCAGCCTCCCAAAGTGCTGGGATTACAGACGTGAGCCACCGCACCCGGCTTAATTTTGTATTTTTAGTAGAGATGGGGTTTCTCCATGTTGGTCAGGCTGGTCTAGAACTCCCAGCCTCAAGTGATCTGCCCGCCTCAGCCTCCCAAAGTGCTGGGATTACAGGCGTAAACCACTGTGCCTCGCCCACTGTGAGTTTTTCTATGGATGAGGAAACATTAAGTTTATTACATATTGAGATGGTGCCACATGTGTGTTTGTTCCTCACATCTATTGAGTGGAAAGTATTTATTAACTGAGTTCCCTGTGTGCATGGGGCACTCATAGCTCTGGGGAGGCAACCCAAGTAGAACAGAGCCGCCTGTATCCTGGCGATGGGATTCCAGGGGATCTCTATTTCCCAGGGGCATAAGGGCCTGTCTCCTCAAGGCCATCTCCCCCTTTCCTCCCACCAAGCAACATGCTTTGATTGCATCTTCCTGGGGGATGGTATTAGTGATGGTGACAGGAAAGGCCAGTGGAGTCCTTACCTGCTGAACCTTAGTGTTGGATGCCTGGCGTCCTTGCCAGTTACTGTATAATGTTTTTGATTTCCTGGTTATGTCCCTGATGACTGATCTTATAAGCTTTAAATATACCTGCCTCTAGGGCAGCTTTAATATATTTTGGTTACAAAGGTCACTACCTTTTAGGTACTATTGCTAACTTGACATTTTACTTCTCCCCATCACTTGAGAGTCCCATGTGTCATAGCTGGGAGGAAGAGAGTGCCTGGTCATTGGCAGACTCGAGGCATTTGCCCTACCCCAACTAGCTCTGATTCTCTGGCTAAGGGTGTTTATCTGCAGTGAGTCACAGGATCTGGGACCTGGGACAGTGCTGAGAGCTTAGACTCAGTTGTGGGTACTGCACTGGGTGCTGGCACAGAGGAATAAGGTTCCCATTTCCACTACTTATTCCCCAAAAAGGAGAGCTTTGATAGTTCCTGTAGGCCAGACAGTGGGGAATCCAGCTAAGACATGTTCTTGGGCTACCTTGAGCACTTCCTACTGTTCTACAGGATATAATGTGAAAGAGTGTGAGGTGTTACAGTGGGTGGCTGTGTCAGGAAGACTAGATGGCTCTGGCCAGAATCTTTCTGTGGTTCCCGAGCACTCTTTTCTCCCACATGTTCTGGTCACCAAGCTGTATGTGACCATGACTGAGTATTTACCTCTGTTTGGGCCTTGGTCTCTGAACCATGAGGAGGAGGATCTCTATAGTGCCTCTATCTCTGAATGACCAAGTATGTGAATATGAGACTCTGTAAAGAAACTTTCCAGAGGGACATTCTTATACAAATATATAGATGCAGCGTATCAGATTCCTAGCATAGGCAGACATGACCCTTGCTTATAGGAAGCCACCATCAGAAAGACAAAAGGGTATTTTATTACCAAGTTCCAAAAAATTTTTCCTCCTTAGAGCATGGAAAACCAACACATAGTAGTTGGAGTTGTGCCCTGAACATCGCCTGCCTGCTAAATGCAGAGCACTTAGTCATGCCCATGAAATAGACACTCCATGTCGTCATGTGTCCGCAGATAGCAGACAGCTTATGTTCCTGGTAGGGCAGGGTGTGTCTCATAACTGATGCTGTTTTCAAATAAGCTGAGAATTTTAAAATTGAGAATCAGATTAGAAAAGTAAAAGTTCAGCTGGATCTAATGACTGAAGTAAAGACTAAAGATGATGGGAAGTAGCTGAAAGTAAGGTCCTATGTTTCCCCATTCATTCATTAGGTGTATGGTGTACGTCTGGCACTGGATGAGTGCTAGGCACATATTAGTGATTGCAGCAGATGTATCCCTGCTCTCCCACAACTTAGAGTCTTGTGGGTGTGTTGGTTGAGCTGAGCTATTTGCTAAATAAGAATTAAAATGCGACTAGGCATGGTGGCTCATGCCTGTAATCCCAACACTTTGGGAGGCCAGGGCAGGAGGATTGCTTGAGCCCATGAGTTTGAAACCAGCCTGGGTAATATAGTCTACATCTCTTCAACAAAGTTTAAAAATTAGCCTGAGGTGGATAGATCGCCTGAGGTGAGTTCAAGGTGGGAGGCCGAGGTGGGTGGATCACCCGAGGTCAGGATTTCAAGACCAGCCTGGCCAACATGGTGAAACCCTGTCTCTACTAAAAAATACAAAAATTAGCCAGGCGTGATGGCAGGCGCGTGTAACCTGAGCTACTTGGGAGGCTGAGGCAGAGGGAATTGCTTGAACCCAGGAGGCGGAGGTTGCAGTGAGCCAAGATTTCGCCACTACACTCCAGCCTGGGCGACAGAGCGAGACTCCATCTCAAAAAAAAAAAAAAAAAAAAAAAAAAAAATTAAAATGCAAAAGAAAGGAAAAAGCCAGTAAAGAAGACACTGTGCAACAGTAAAGAAAACTGTAGGCCAAGCACAGTGGCTCACGCCTGTAATCCCAGCACTTTGGGAGGCCAAGGCAGGGGGATTGCTTGAGCCCATGAGTTTGAAACCAGCCTGGGTAATGTAATCCGTATCTCTTCAAAAAAATTTAAAAATTAGCCTGGTGTGGGACACACCTGTAGTCCCAGCCATTCAAGAGGCTGATGGGAGGTTTGCTTGAGCCCAGAGATTGAGGCTGCAATGAGCTGTGATTACACCATTTCTAGCCTGAGTAACCAAAAAAAAAAAAAAAACAACAAAACTACACAGAAAAGAGTTGAAGAAAAACCTTCAACTTGGAGCATTTTATAGAGGTCTGAGGAGGAGACCCCCACCAGAGTACTGGGAACGTTGGTTGTTGAGAAGGAGTTGCTGGTGGAGGACCCCTCAGATGTCACTGGGAGTTAAGTGGTTCTTGGAACTGATACCCATACAGCCCCTCCATCTATGTACGTGGTCATTTGGTGAGTGGCACTTAACATTGCTGGTGAGCCTGTGGTGGGCAAAAGTGACCCAGCCATCTAATGATGGCAGGGAGGAAAGGTCCCTGAAGAATGGGTCTGAAATCCTGTGAGAACCACCTGGTCCCCTGGGCCCTGGAGTGTGGAACAAGGTAATAGAGAGGAAAGAGGATAGTTTTACCTATTGGTTATCTCACATTGATGAGAGGGATCAAGTCAAATTATATCGTGCTAAATTGCATAACATCTTCTATAGCAGGTGAATTTCATTTCCTTTCTCATACCTTTGTAGGGCAGCTCAGTGTGTTTTTCTGAGACTTTAAGGGGCAAGCAGTGTCTTAGAAACTAAGGATGTATGCAGACAGTGCTTTTGGGGTCTGGGGTATGTGTAAACCTGAGTGACACGGACACTAAGAGATAGAGGTAGACAGAGATGGGGTGCTGGGGGAGGGCAGAAGCCCAGGGGTTGAGATCGGGCTTTTTGTTCAGAATTTGCTGAATACATGCATGAAGACAGAGCTTTCCAGACCTAAGAAGATAGTGAAATAGAGCAAGAGTTGCTGGCTGTTGTAGGATTTTTAAATTTTGAGATCACAGGATTCAGTCAAGCTCTGTATCTTCATGTGTTTCTTTTTTTTTTTTAACTTTCTTTTTTTGAAATGGAGTCTTGCCCTGTTGCCAGGTTGGAGTGCAGTGGCGTAATCTCGGCTCATTGCAATGTCTGCCTCCCGGGTTCAAGAGATTCTCCTGCCTCAGCCTCTCATAAACATTTTACCTTAATGGTATTGTATCTTTCTTCAGTGAGCACTTTTCACTAAGTACTTTTTGAGATTTACTCATGTTGATACTTATTGTTTTAGTTCTTTTTAATTGTCCTACAGAGTTCTGTGATATTCCATGAAAGCCTATTGATGTATTTTCCAGCTCATGGATATTAGGATTGTTTTTAACTTTCTAGTGTTGCAGTGAACATGCTTGTGCCATCTCTCCATGTATGTTTGCAGTTTCCTTTGGCTGTGTGTCTGGGAGTGGATGGACACAGCTGGGTGGTGAGTCTTCTCCAGGGCGTTGGGGCAGCTCATACTCTCACCAACGGCCATGCGGTCTTGTCCCCTCAGTGGTGTCACATTAGAACATTTTGGCCCATCTGATTGGTGTGGAAAGGTTTTTGCTTTTACTTTACTTTTATTTTCCCTGATTATTGGTAAGATGAGTGTCTTGTAAGTTTACTGCTGTTCAGGTTTTCTTCTCTGTGAATTACTTGTTGGTTCTTCTTCCTATCTTCAGCCGATTTTTATTGTTTTAAGTTGCTTGATGTTTTTTGATAAGGATTGATTAGCTATCACATGCATTGAAAAAGCTCTTTCCCAGGCTGTGGTTAGCCTTTTTTTCTTTCTTTAAAGTGTTCTTTAGGAAGCCTGTAATCCCAGAAGTTTGAGAGGCCAAGGTGGTTGGATTGCTTGAGCCTAGAATATTGAGACCAGGCTGGGCAACATGGTGAAACTGTCTCTACAAATACAAAAACATTAGCTGGGTGTGGTAGTGCAGGCCTGTGGTCCCAGCTGCTTTGGAAGCTGAAGTGGGAGGATCGCTTGAGCCCAGGAGGTCGAGGTCACAATGAGCTGTGATTGTGCCATTGCACTCCAGCCTGGGCCACCGAGTGAGACCCTGTCTCAAAAAAAAAAAAAAAAAGAAATTTGCCGGGTGCAATGGCTCGTGCCTGTAATTCCAGCACTTTGGGAGGCTGAGGCGGGCGGATCACGAGGTCAGGAGATCGAGACCATCCTGGCCAACATAATGAAACCCTGTCTGTACTAAAAATACAAAAATTAGCTGGGTGGGGTGGCACACGTCTATAATCCCAGCTACTTGGGAGGCTGAGGCCAAAGAATCGCTTGTACCCGTGAGGTGGAGATTACAGTGAGCCGAGATTATGCCACTGAACTCCAGCCTGGTGACAGACCAAGACTCTTTGTCTCAAACAAGAAAAAGAACTTTAAGTTTCTTTTTCTTTTTTTTTTGAGACAGGATCCCACTGTGTCAGATTTAAAATTCGAATTCAATTTATTTTAACATTTAAAAGATTTTTTGAGAGGCTGGGCGCCGTGGCTCATGCCTATAATCCCAGCACTTTGGGAGGCCGAGGTGGGTGGATCACCTGAGGTCAGGAGTTTGACACCAGCCTGACCAACATGGAGAAACCCCATTTCTACTAAAAATAAAAAATTAGCCAGGCATGATGGTGCATGCCTGTAATCCCAGCTAGTCAGGAGACTGAGGCAGGAGAATTGCTTGAACCCAGGAGGTAGAGGTTGTGGTGAGTCAAGATCGCACCATTGCACTCCAGCCTGGGCAGCAAGAGCGAAACTCTATCTCAAAAAAAAAAAAAAAAAAAAAAAAAAAAGATTTTTTGAGATTATTGTGGATTCACATTCAGTTTTTAGAAGAGAGATCCTATGTACAATTACCTAGTTCCACCATGGTAATATCTTGCAAAACTATAGTACAATATCACAGCCAGGATATTGAAAATGGTATAGTCAGGGTATAGAATAGTTCCATTATCACAGGATATTTTGTTGTCCTTTTATAGCCACGTCTACCTCCCTCACACTCTGACCCCACTAATCTGTTATCCCTGGCACCTATTAATCTGTCTCTGTTTCTATAATTTTGTCATTTCAAGAATGTCATAAAAATGGAATCATATAGTATATAACCATTTGGGATTGGCTTTTTTTTTCCACTTAGCAAGATTGCTTGGAAATTCATCCAAGTTGTTGAGTGTATCAATAGTTCATTCATTTTTGTTGTTCATTAGTATTCCATGGTATGCGTGTACCATAGTTTGTTTAATCATTCACCCGTTGAAGGACATCTGGGTTGTACCATTTGTCGAAAAGGCAGTTTTTTCCCCATTGAATTGCTTTTGCACTGTTGTCAAAAATCACTTGGGCATATTTGTATAGGTCTATTTCTGGATTCCCTATTATGTTTCATTGGCCTATGTATCTGCCTCTGCACCAATACAGTCTTCTTTTTTTAATTTTAAAATTATTATTGCTATTTTTGAAGCAGGGTCTTGCTCTGTTGCCCAGGCTGGAGTGCAGTGGTGTGAACACAGCTCACTGCAGCCTCGACTTCCTGGGCTCAAGCGGTCCTCCCACCTCAGTCTTCAAGTAGCTGAGGCCACAGGTGCATGCCACCACATTTGGCTAATTTTTAAAATTTTTGTAGAGATGAGGTCTTTTTTTTTTTTTTTTTTTTTTTAAAGATGGGGTTTCACCATGATGGCCAGGCTGGTCTTGAACTCCTGACCTCAGGTGATCCACCCACCTCGGCCTCCCAAAGTGCTAGGATTGCAGGCATGAACCACCATGCCCGGCGAGATGAGGTCTTACTGTGTTGCCCAGGTTGGTTTCTAACTCATGGGCTCAAGTGATCCTCCTGCCTCAGCCTCTCAGAGTGTTGGGATTATAGGTATGAGCCACTACACCTGGCTCTTATTATTTTTTTTAATAGAGACAGGGTCTTACTATGTCACCCAGGCTGGTCTCAAACTCCTGGGTTCCTCCGTCAGCCTCTTGTGTAGCTGGGATCACAGGTATATGCTTAGTTTTCAGCATACATATTCTGTACATGTTTTGTTAGATTTATACCTAACTAATTTTTTTTGATAGTTTAAATGATACTGTATTTTTAAATATGGTGTCCGCATGTTTATTGCAGTATATAGAAATACAATTGATTTTTGAATGTTTTTGTATTCTGTAACCTTGTTGAACCCACTTATTATAGAACTAATATAGGGACTATAAGGAATTTTCTTATAGATTCCTTGGAATCTCTACATAGACAACTATGTCATCTGCAAAAAAAGACAGTTTTATTTTTTCTTTTCCAATCTGTATGCCATATTTTTTTTCTTTTTTTCTTTTTTTTTTTTTTTTTTTTGAGACAGAATTTCACTCTTGTTGTCCAGGCTGGAGTGCAGTGGCATAATCTCGGCTCACTACAATCTCTGCCTCCTGGGTTCAAGCAATTCTCCCACCACGTAGGCCCAGCTAATTTTTTGTATTTAGTAGAGATGGGGTTTTACCATGTCAGGCTGGTCTCAAACTCCTGACCTCAGGTGATCTGCCCGCCTTGACCTCCCAAAGTGCTGGGGTTACAGGCGTGCACCACGGCACCCAGCCACCATACTTTTTTTCTCACCTTATTGCACTAGCTAGAACTTCTAGTATTGTGTTGTGTAAGAATGGTGATAGTGGACATTCTTTGCATTGTTTCTGTTCTTAAGGATAAAGCACCAGTTTCTCACCAGTAAATATAATGATAGGTGTGGGGATTTTTGGTAGATGCTCTTTATCAAGTTGAGGAAGTTTCCCCTGTTCCTGTTTTTCTAAGAGTTTTTAAAATTATGAATCAGTGTTGAATTTTGTCAGATACTTCCTCTGCATCAATTGGTTCACTTGATTTTGTTCTTTAGCCTGTTAATAAGGTTAATCTTCAAATATTGAGCTGATTGCTTTTCTTTTTTTTTTTTTTTTTTTAATTATTTTTTATTTTTAGATGGAGTCTCGCTCTGTCACCCAGGCTGGAGTGCAGTGGCGCAGTCTTGACTCATTGCAACCTTTGCCTCCTGGGTTCAAGCGATACTCCTGCCTCAGCCTCCTGAGTATCTGTAATTACAGGCATCCACCACCATGCCTAGCTAACTTTATTTTTTATTTTCAGTAGAGATGGGGTTTCTCCAGGCTGGCCAGGCTGGTCTTGAACTCCTGACCTCAAATTATCTGACTGCCTCGGCCTCCCAAAGTGCTGGGATTACAGGCATGAGCCACCGTGCCTGGCCACTGAGCTGATTGCTTTTCAAATATTGAGCTCTCCTTGCATCTCTGGAATAAGTACCACTTGGTCATCGTATATATTTCTTTTAATATATTGCTGAATTCTGTTTGATTAAGTTTTGTTAAAGATTTTTGTGTCTGTTTTTATGTTAGATACTGGTCTGTAGTTTTGTTGTAATGTCCTGGTTTGATTTTGGTATCTGGATAATACTAGCTTAATAGAGTGAATCAGAGCCAAGTGTGGTGTCAAATGGCTGTAGTCTCAGCTACTCAGGAGGCTGAGGTGGGGGGAACCCTTGAGCCCAGGAATTCAAATCCAGCCTGGGCAACATAGCAAGACCCTGTTTCTTTTTTTTTTCTTTTCTTTTTTTTTGAGACAGTTTTGCTCTCGTTGCCCAGGTTGGAGTGCAGTGGCGCCATCTCGGCCCGCTGCACCCTCCATCTCCCGAGTTCAAGCAATTCTTCTGCCTCAGCCTGCTTAGTAGCTGGGATTACAGGCACCCGCCACCACGTCCGGCTAATTTTTTTGTATTTTTAGTAGAGATGGGGTTTCACCATGTTGACCAGGCTGGTCTCGAACTCCTGACCTCAGGTGATTCGCCCCTTGGCCTCCCAAAGTGCTAGAGGTGGAGGTTGTAGTGAGCCGAGATTGCGCCACTGCACTCCAGCCTGTGTGACAGAGTGAGACTCCGTCTCAAAAAAAAAAAAGAAAGCGCTTAACATAAGATGACTGTTCTAGATTTAGAGACAGTGATCAGACTTGATGTATGTATTGTTTTGGGGGGGTGGGGAGAGGGGGAGACAGAGACGGGTCTTGCTCTGTGGCCCAGGATAGAGTACAGTGTCGTGTTGATAGCTCAGTGTAACCTTGAACTCCTGGGCTTAAGTGAATAGCTGGGACTATAGGTGCATTCCACTTCACTAACCTAGTTTTTTTGTTTGTTTTGAGACAGAGTCTCACTCTATTGTCAGGCTGGAGCACAGTGGCGTGATCTCGGCATACTGCAACCTCTGCCTCCCGGGTTCAAGTGATTCCTGCCTAGCCTCCTGAATAGCTGGTACTACAGGTGTGCACCACCATGCCCAGCTAATTTTTGTGTTTGTAGTAGAGATGGGATTTCATCATGTTGGCCAGGCTGGTCTCAAACTCCTGACCTCGTGATCTGCCCACCTCGGCCTCCAAAGTGTTGGGATGACAGGTGTGAGCCACGGCACCCAGAAGTCATCTTATGTTTAGGGATGTCAGCATTTGGAGAGACCAGGCCAATTGTCTTGCAGAAGATCCCACATTCTAGATTTGTGTGATTTTCTTTGCTTGGCTCCCAAATTTCCTGTAAATTGGAAGTTAGGTCTAAGCAGTGCCACCCAACAGAAATACAACATGAGCCACATATGTCATTTAAATTTTTCTGGTAGCCACTTGAAAAAAATCAGCAGATGATCTTTTTTTTTTTTTCCTCGCTCTGTCACCCAGACTGGAGTGTAGTGGTGCAGTCTCTGCTCACTGCAACCTCCACCTCCCAGGTTCAAGCAATTCTGCCTCAGCCTCGTGAGTAGCTGGGATTACAGGCGCCCGCCACCACGTCTGGCTAATTTTCATATTTTTAGTAGAGATGGGATTTCGCCATGTTGGCCAGGCTAGTTTCGAACTCCTAACCTCAAGTGATCCGCCTGCCTTGGTCTCCCAAAGTGCTAGGATTACAGGCATGAGCCACTGCACCTCACCTATTTAATACATTTATTTATTATTTATTCTTTGTTAATACTTGTTTACTTAATATATTTTATTGAATCTGACTATATCCAAAATATTACCAAAATATATATCATTTTAGTATGTAATGAATATTTTAAAAGTATTAATGAGGCATTTTACATTCCTTTTTTATAACGTTTTCAAAATCCAGTGTATATTTTACACTTAATGGACCAGTTACATTTCCAGTGCTAAGGAGTTGCATGAAACTGGTGGCTAATGTATAAGAGAACATGGGCGTAAGAGGCTTGATGCAACTCAGGGTAGACGTTTTTGGCAGTAACTCCTGGGGGATAGTATATGACTTCGAACCACTGGAATTGCTCAAATCTGAATCTGCTTTTCTTTCTTTCTTTCTTTTTTTTTTTTTTTCAGGCTCTGTGTGCTCCAGGATGGAGCAGGTGTACAGACGGTGAGGACCCAGCTCTGGAACCAAGTCACTTGCTCCTTTACTTAGCAAGACTATCGACCTGAGGAAACTTGGGCCTGGGATGAGGATGTCTGTGGGCCTCTCGCTGCTGCTCCCCCCTCTGGGGGAGGACCTTTCTCATTCTGCTCTCTGTGGCCATGGCTCAGTCCCATTGGCCCAGCGAACCCTCAGAGGCTGTGAAGGACTGGGAAAACCAGCTTGAGGCATCCATGCACTCAGTGCTCTCAGAACTTCATGAGGCTGTTCCCACAGTGGTTGGCATTCCTGATGGCACAGCTGTCGTTGGGCGCTCATTTCGAGTGACCATTCCAACAGATTTGATTGCCTCCAGTGGAGACATCATCAAGGTGAGACTGGATATAAAGCATACGTGAGGAAGAGTTCTCATTTTCTATTTTAGTTTTGGTGTATTTTCCTTCTCAATTCTAAGCTTCACCAGTTCTGAGCTCAGTTCTTCCAATACCCCCTTAAAAGAGGGACAGCCACTGATGTTCCTAAGAGGATCCCCTGTATACTCAGAACAGCATCCTAAACTTTATCTTGCTCCCATTCTGAGGATGTCACCATGTAATAGCCTTTACTCTGGAAGTTGTACTGATCACTGATTTAGGGATTTGGTGGAAGGGTCTGTCACATGTATAGGGAAAGGTTTACCTTTCATAAACCACAGAGTTCAACCCAAGAGATATAGGACTTTTATGCTTTGAACTTATTTTTAAAAATAAGATATAAGTAAATATGAGTTCTACTCTAATTTGCTGATTTATGTTTGCTAATGTAATTGATCACTTAAGAACAAAAATTAGTACCCAAACTTCAGCCTTACCCCTTATCCTTTGGAGAAGCCATCCAGAGAACAATGGAATCTGAGGCCCATTTAGAGAAGAGTGTCTTGGCTGACCCAGGATAGAAATCAGGTGAAACAGGAAGTTTTTATGTGAAAAAGCACCATCTCTCTGTCTGGGTTTGTGGAACTGTGGAATTTCCCCTAGATCCTGAGTGAGTTTGTTTCATGGACAGGTGGGTGGGATGTACCCCTCCGAACATCTTCTAGAGCAGAAGTTAGCACACTCCACCCAAGCTGGAGTGCACTGGCATGATCATGTCTCACTACAACCTTGATCTCCCAGGCTCAAGCGATCCTCCTACCTCAGGCTTCCAAGTGGCTGGGACTACAAGCACATGCCACCACACCTGGCTAAGTTTTGTACTTTTTGTAGAGATGGGGATTTGCCATGTTGCCCAGGCTAATCTTGAACTCCTGAGCTCAAGCCATCTCGCTGCCTTGGCCTCCCAAAGTGCTGGGATTGCAGGGTGCCACTGCACCAAGCGCCAGGCAGTAAATATTTTAGGCTTTGCAGGCCATATGGTTTCTGTCAAAACTCCTGACTCTGCCTGTGTAGTGTGAAAGTAGCCTTTACAATATGTAAATGAATGGGCAATAAAACTTTACTGTGGATACTTTTTCTTTTTAAATTTTTTACACTTATAGTCCCATTCTGACATGAAACAGATTTTTGAATTTCATATGTCAAGAAAGAAATATTCTCTTACAATTTTTTTTTTTTTTTGAGACAAGATCTCGCTCTGTTGTCCAGACTGGAGTGCAATGGTACAGCCATGGCTCACTGCAACCTCAACCTCCCAGGCTTAAGCCTTCTTCCCACTTCAGCCTCCCAAGTAGCTGGGACTACAGGTGTGCACCACCACACCTAGCTAATAAAATTAATTAATTAATTATTTTTGAGACCGAATTTTGCTCTTGTCATCCAGGCTGGAGTGCAGTGGCACGATTTTGGCTTACTGCAACCTCCACCTCCTGGGTTCAAGCTATTCTCCTGCCTCAGCCTCCCTAGTAACTAGGATTACAGGCGCATGTCGCCACACTCGGCTAATTTTTAAATTTTTATTTGTTTTAATTAATTAATTTTGAGATGGAGTCTCTTTCATCCAAGCTGAAGTGCAATGGTGCAATCTCAGCTCACTGCACCTTCCATCTCCCGGATTCAAATGATTCTCTTGCCTCAGCCTCCAGAGTAGCTGGGATTACAGGAATGCATCACCACGCTGGGCTAATTTTTGTATTTTTAGTTGTCCAGGCTGGTCTTGAACTCCTTTCCTCAGGTGATTCACCTGCCTCAGCCTCCCAACACCCTAGCTAATTAAAAAAAAGTTTCTTTGGGGGCATGGTGACTTACACCTGTAATCCCAGCATTTTGGGAGGCTGAGGGAGGCAGATTGCTTGAGCCCAGGAGTTTGAGACCATCCTGGGCAACATGGTGAAACCCCAACTCTACAAAAAAATAGAAAAATCAGTTACAAAAAAGTTTTTTTTAGACAATGTCTTACTCTGTCCCCCTAGGCTGGTCTCAAACTTCTGCTTCCTGCCCTACAACATTCCTTCTCTAGAAGTGTGGCCTACATGTGAACTAAAAGTATTCTAAGATCTATACTTTATTATGTATTTTTTGTATCTTTTCTGCATTCCAACTTGTACATACATTTAGTATTCTGGCTTTCTATTGGTGTGTTTCATAAACCACAGAGTTAAACCCAAGAAATATAGGACTTTTATGCTTGGAACTTATTTTTAAAAAATAAGATATAAATTAATAAAACAGGGGTTTAAGACAGCCAGCTTGTTTTGCTCAATATTTTTTTGGTGAGGAATTCAGAGATAAGGAACTTTATCTCTGTTTCACATGGTGTTAGAGTGTCTCATCTGGGGCTGGGGGAATCCACTTCTCAGTTGGCTCATTCATGGCTGGCAAGTTGATGCTGCCTGTTGACAGGGAGCTTAGCTCAGGCTGTTGGTCAGTGTCCTTGGTACCCCTCCATGTAGACCTCTCCATGGGCTGCTTAGGTGTCCTCAAAGCACAATAGCTGGATTTTAAGATTAGATATTCCAAGAAATGGGAAAGGAAGCTACCAATCTCTTAAGATCCAGGCTTGGGAAGTTGTATAGCAACACTTCCATTTCACTCCATTGGTCAAAGCACGTACTGGCCCTGATGGGTGTTTACCAACTTGCCCCCCTGACCCACAAGCCCCAGGCTTCTAGATTAGAAATGGCTACAAGTTCCGTGCCACTCTTTCCTTGGAGAGGTGAGTCTGTGCCCTTTTCCCTGAATCTGGGTGGACCTACCCTTCGGCCTGCGCCCTTGTGGTCACCTCCTTTTCCCTGTCGGTCTCCTTCTTTTTAAGTCATGGCTTGTTCTAGGGTGACCTTGTGGTCTCTGGAGAGCCCACATATTTCTGAAGATCTTGGCCCATGTAGCAACTCACTTTCACAGAGCTCTTTCTAGTTTGCAGAGTGTTTGCGTAAAGTTTCCTTGTAATCTTTGTAATGTCCCTACAAGCCAGATGCTAGCCTGACCATTAGATACAGAGTGGTGGTGGTTCTGGAGGGTACATTTCTTGCCCAGCTTCAGATTTAATCCTGAATATCCATACCCTGCATTGGTTGTCTTGTTCCAGTAGCCACTGGAATGTTTTTGTTTTGTTTTGTTTTGTTTTTTTGAGATGGAGTCTTGCTCTGTTGCCCATGCTGGAGTGCAATGGCGTGGTCTCAGCTCCCCACAACCTCTGCCTCCCGGGTTCAAGCGATTCTCCTGCCTCAGCCTCTTGAGTAGCTGGGATTATAGGCTTCCGTCACCACGCCCAGCTAATTTTTGTGGTTTTAGTAGAGACGGGGTTTCACCATGCTGGCCAGGCTGGTCTCCTGACCTTGTGATCCACCTGCAGATGTGATCCACCGCACGCCGGCCCCCATTGGAATGTTTTACGCGGCTTAATCTTGGCCAGAAGTGCCTTGAGGTGATACAGCAAACTAGATATTTGCTGTATCTGGCAGAGAGATATTTAACAGGCTTATTCACTGGGAGTGGTAAAGAGATTTTACTGGGAAAACAGGATCTTATCTGAGCATATTTATCTGTGGAAAGCAGACCATTTAGTAGCTGATGAGCTTGTAGAGAAACAGATGAAGATGTGTGACTCTTCATTCCAGTCTTAACCACCAGGATTATATGAGTTGGAGAGTCAGAAAGTCAGAAAGCCTGACTTTGTTCCTAGAGCTTTTGTTTCCCCATCTGTAAAGCAGGATTTAAAAAGTCTTTATATTAAAGGAGTTTTTTTCTTATTATAATAATGATGCATAAATGTGCATTGTAGAAAATATAGAAAGGGAAAAAGAAAATCTGTGGTTTCTACTACTCAGACTGAAGTTCTCTACCATTTTCTTTTCTTTTTTTTTTTTTTGAGACAGAGTCTTGCTCTGTCGCCCAGGCTGGAGTGCAGTGACACGATCTTAGCTCACTGCAACCTCCGCCTTCCGGTTCAAGCAATTCTTCTGCCTCAGCTTCCTGAGTAGCTAGGATTACAGGCGTATGTCACCACGCCTGGCTAATTTTTTTGTGTTTTTAGTAGAGACAGGGTTTCACCATGTTGGCCAAGCTGATCTCAAACTCCTGACCTTGTGATCCACCTACCTTGGCCTCCCAAAGTGCTGGGATTACAGGCATGAGCCACTGTGCCTGGCACCCCCTCTGACTCTTGACTGTGTGTTTATTGATCCAGTATGAGTACAAACTCACTGTTTCCTAATATTTAATGGTTTATAATTTATTGTTCTTAATTATTGTGGTGCTCAAATTGTCCCAGATTTGACCATTGGGGAGCCTTTCTAAGTCGGTTCCTGTGTTCTTGTGATATACCCCTGTCAATCATTTGAGTGCTTCCTTACTTTGTGGGTAAGATGCTTCAGGCTCGTCTTATATTCACCCTTCCTCAGCCATTTCTTCAAGTAGCCTGATTCCCTTTGGTGGTGAATGTCACTGGGAATCCATATCTGGGTGTTAAGTGAGTTCATTGCCACTGGGATTTCCTTGCTTCTATGAGCCTTTCAACAGATAATGTGGCTCCATTTTTAGATGACTAAGTGGTAGCTAAGTGACTTATCCTAGAGCACATAGCTTGTAGGGAAAGAGTTAGTTTGTAGGGAGCACCCAAGAGGCTTCCTGAGCCTGTAGTATATAAGGTCTTATCTTCAGGTAACTGACCTATGTTTATTTTGTACTTCAGCATGCTTTGGAATTATAATTTAATGCTTTGTTCTAGTCAGTTCTAGAAGACTTCCCTCATAGCTGTTTGTTGTCCTGCCTATCACCTCTGATACTGCAGTGCTGTGGAAGAGAGAGACACTGGGTATGCCTTGACATGGATGGTGTCATATGTGATGAGACAAGTTTGCACAACCTGCCATGCATGAGGGCATCTTTAGGCCAGAGGAGAAGCTGATCTATCATGGAGCCCAAAACTGATTGCTTGTCTTTTTTTTTTTTTTTTTTTGAGATGGAGTCTCACTCTGTTGCTCAGGCTGGAGTGCGGTTGCACCGTCTTGGTTCACTGCAACCTCCGCCTTCCAGGTTCAAGTGATTCTCCTGCCTCAGCCTCCTGAGTAGCTGGGACTATAGGCACAAGCCACCACACCTAGCTAATTTTTGTATTTTTAGTAGAGATAGGGTTTCACCATATTGGCCAAGATGGTTTCAATCTCCTGACTTAATGATCCACCTGCCTTGGCCTCCCAAAGTGCTGGGATTACAGTCGTGAGCCACTGCGCCTGGCCAACGGATTGCTGAGTAAATGGCTGGTTTACAGTTCTGGCTCTTGGGAGGGAGGTTGTAGGACCACAGATTTGGGAGATCAGGGCCGACCTTGGTGAAAAAAGGAGAGTCTGAGTGAAAGGTGATGTCTGGCTGGTAAGCTATCATCATTCCCTGTTTAGGGTTCTGGATACTTGGCATAGGACCTGTTTCAAAGTAGATGCCTAATTAAAGGCTTGCTGTGTGATAAAGCTTAACAGAGCTGGAGCAACAACTGGAGGATATGTGGGGCAGTGGTGGGTTACAGAGCTCCATGTGGGGAATTTGAGAAGTTGTTGGGAGCCCATGGAGTTGGGGTCCTCAGCAGAGAAAGGCCAGTGCCCACATGTGGCAGGGTAGTCAATTTGAGCGAAAGTAAATAGAGAAGTCGATCCATAAGGGACTTTTCAAAGGGTTTCTTCTCCAAGTATCAGAGGAGTAAGAAGCAGCTGGTGAGGAACTGAGGTAGGAGATACTGAGCCTGGCCTGGCTTCCTCCTAAGCCCCATGTGGGGTATCTAGATGAGGGATGGTCTATTTGGACAGGGACGAGTTGCCAAATGAAACTCAGGTGAAACATGATCTGCATGGTCTGTCCCAAGACCTGGTAAGATTAGATGGCATGGTTATCGTACTAGCTGACTGGTTAGGAGATGTGTATGAGGGTTGATGGTGGAATAATCCAGTGTTTGTAGCACACTTGGATGCTGGTCTGTCGAAGGGCTAGAAAATTAATTTCTGTATTGCTTCTCGGCCTTTTGGCTAAGGTCAAGTGTGAAAATTAATTTCTCATTCTAAGTGAGCTGTGTTGGCTGCCTGTAAAGCCTAGCCTGACCTGTGTGGGCTGCTGGTTACTTTTATTTCAGGAGGTTGTGCTGCCTGGTGTCAGTCTGTTGATGTACCCAACAAAGCGCCTGAAGCAAGTGCTTCGCTACATTTTATATTGGTGTATACTTTACACATCAGTCTGCAGGGTCAGGAGAAACAAGAAGGGACCTGTCTGCCTGGAGGGTATAGCCCCAAGATCCTGGCTCCTCTGCTCTGTCCCACACCTGACACTTTCATGTTCTGAGAGCCCTTGTCCAATCTCAGCCTGGCTGGCGCTTGTCGCTTAACCTGTTGTTCTACAGCTCTGCGTTGAGAATTGGTGTTCTGTTATTGACCCCAGCTTAACTCCCACATGGACTGCTTTGATCAGACGTGTGAGAAGGGGCTGTGGGCTGCCTTGAGGTGCTCATGGCCAGCATAGCTTTTTTGAGAGACCTGTGCCATGGGGCTCCTGTCTCTTCTCTTGTGGCCTCAGGACACCCTAAAGCAGATAGTCTTGATGTTTGTTCCCTTGAATCAGACTGGATGGCTGTATACAAAGCTCATTCCAGGTCTTGACTGTCCTTGGATCTCACAGCTACTTTTGGAACTGAGAGCACCCTTTCTTCTTACCAGGGTCTGTGGGGATGGGTCCCACAGAAGCCAACCTGGCCTTTGCTCAGTGGATCCTGTCCTGTCCTGGGCTGGCCATAGTATAAGCCACCCATCCTGACTCTTGTCTCCCTTGGGTTTGGTGCTGGATCCCTGCAAGCTCTTCTCCTCTGACTTGAGTGTGGGACTGGCTGAAAAACGTGATTATACGCCATAAGATGTTCTAACCTCTCCTCAAAGATGGTCAGGGAGAGACATTGTTACATCTCATGAAATGCCTGGGCTACCCCTCTTCACCCCTCAGATGTTTCATTTTGGTGGAGACTGCAGGGGATGCCTTTTCATCCCTGCTTCCCTTCAGCCTTCTTGCCTGGACAATGTGGACCTTCCCTCAGCCCAAGATGTCGGCAGGCTGGGAGCAGCCCTTCCTGGGGCTGTGCTCTCAGCTGCTGGCATGGCCCCCCCAATTGTTCCCCTGAGAACAATGGGCACTCTCTTTGGCTAGGAAGGGGGAGTTCATGAAAGGAGCATTTCTTTGGATGCTTGAGAGCTTTGTGGCAACCCCGCCTGTGTGAGATGAACTGCAGTTTCTTCCTGCCTCGAGTGGGTGTTCCCCATTTCTGAATGGACCCCTTGTGAACACAGCACACCGGGAAGTGCGGGTTGGCGATGGAAGGCATCCTTGGGGGGTGGGCTGTCGAGAGTGGCATTTGCCCAGACTCATCAACTCAAATACTTACTGAAAATATAGGCTTCTGTGTTTAAAAAAATCACTGACAAGGACTGAAAGAGAACATGACAAAGTAAAATAGATGATGTCAGGCCTCCAGATTGAAAGACTGATTCTGAGGATTTTATTAGTGGCTGTAACTATGTTAAGCTGCCCTTTACTTTTCTGGGGAAAAAGATTAATTTTTGCTTTTAGATGAGAACAGTAAACAGGAGATAAAATGCTTCATAGCTCAGACCAGAAGGGCATTGGCTGGGCTGAACAGTGTGTTCAGTGTGTGATCCCGTGACCTTGGTGTTTGTGGCAGGGGCCTTGTGCTGCTTTGAGATTTGTGTGTCTTAACAGCAGGACCAATGAAAATCTCTTGTGGGTGTGGCTTTGCTTTACTTGTGATACCAAAGGCCACATGTACTTACTTCCCTCATGATGTTTTACCTCAGATGGGGACAGAGGCCTGGCCCTCTGACCTCAAGCTAGAGGCTCTTCCTGTCGTCCTGTGCCATCTCCCTGCAGCACAGCCATGTGACTGCCCATGCTCCTCATTAGTGGAAGGCCACAGATACAGGATAACCCTGAGTGTGAGTTAGCACCAAGGCTTACGCTCCATCAGAGGGTCCCTTTCCTGCTTCCCTGAGCAGAGGACACACAGTCAGCTTGCAATGAGGAGGCCTTGACTGCCTCATGTGGGAGCGAGTGCCTCCAGGATGTTGTCTATGGTACCCAGCCATAAATGGCTGCAGGTTGGCCCAGCTCTGCAGCCTGACTGAGGGATGAGGGAGCCGAAGGGTCAGGAATTGGTGACCAGGTCTGAAGGAAGGCAGGGACTTTGCCAAGTCAGGCCTCTACAGGTCTAAGCATTGGGATGTCATAGGGCAGCAGTTTGTATCACTTTGAAATGGATCACTAAAAAGACCTCTAGGCATATCTGTTGGGGGGACACAGGGAAGGGCCCAGACCACACTTTAGGGGCTGACATGTCCAGAGGTGTTGGTGGAAGGTGCCACCACAAAGGCCCAAGTTCCCTCCAAAAGATGTGTAGTGAGAAGGAATGCTAACCAAATCAGTTTCTCAATGATATGTTATTCTTAGGATCCTTCTTTACTGGCCGTCATCAGCTGTGGTAGTGCTCGTCCTTCTGTCAAGAGTCTTTGCTTCCCATTTCTAAGTCCTATAACTCCTGCATGGATAAGACATCATCTTGTGGGCCCTGAATGATAAAGCTTGTGTTTTCTTGGTTTCATAAGCCAATTATATAATTATTTGGCCCTAGAGAGAACCTAATTCTTTAGTTTTATTTTTCAACTATGCATAACTGACTCAGACTGTGGGTGGAAACCTGGTTTTATGAGAACTAAGTAATAGAAACTCCTCCACCCATTTGCTCTTTCTTCAGGTGTGGAATGGTACTGGCTTGGGGTGAGAGACTTTGCTTATGTTTATTGTGTTTTTATTTTTTGAGACAAGTCTTGCTCTGTCACCCAGGCCAAGGTGTAGTGGCACTTTTAGCTCACTTTAGCCTTGACTTTCCCAGGCTCAAGCAGTCTTCCCACCTCAGCCTCCTGAGCAGCTGGGACCACCACGCCTAGCTAATTTTTGTATTTTTTGTAAAGACGGTGTTTTGTCGTGTTGTCCAGGGTGATGGTGTTTAGTGCCTACAGGTGCTGTATGTTTATCAGAATCAGTGTTTGATGGTCTGTTGTGTGTAGGAGGGCACCAGTAAAGCAGCTAGAGGGAGTGTCCCAGAGACTGAGGAGTGACCAAAACCTTCAAGTTTGGCAGTTCCTGGTTGTTGGTCATGGTGATTTATTGTGGGCATCACTGGGCAGGTAGTTTTAGAACTTTTTTTTCTTAAAGAGTGTGTCACACTATGTTGCCCAGTCAGGTCTCTACTCCTGGGCTCAAGTGATACTCCTGAGTAGCTGGGATTATAGGTGTCAGCCACCATGCCCAGCTCAGTCTTTGGAACTTTTTGTGGATCTGCCCAGGTTTTATGGTTTGATTCTTTTTTTTTTTTTTTTTTTTTTTTTTTAAAGATGGAGTTTCACCATGATGGCCAGGCTGGTCTTGAACTCCTGACCTCAGGTGATCCACCCACCTCGGCCTCCCAAAATGCTAGGATTACAGGCATGAGCCACCATGCCTGGCCTATGGTTTGATTCTTAATGTTTTGGAACACACTTTATGGGTCAGGATTTCTGAAGTTGGTCATACGGCTTTTCAAGATCTTTTTTTCCTTAATTGCTAGACTCGCTTTCTACCTCAGAAGCACATTGTCTCCAAGGATTGCTGAAACTGGAAAGTTTTCTGGCCTTTTTGGGTGGCCTGTGAGCTGCAGCCTGTGATCTCCTTAAATCAGGCTTCTTTGTGCAGTTTCTGCCTCCTGCAGATGTGCCCAGTAACTGTGTGAAGGTTTCCTGCCTCGAGTGGGGGTCACTGCTTTGGAGCTGGGAGAGGTAAGGCCTGCTGACTTTATAGTTGCTGTCTGGTGTTTGGTGATGGAGGGTAGAGTGACCTGAAATGCTGGAGGAGTTCCATGGTGGGACCAGCTTATCACCCCAGACACATGTGCCTCTGTGCCTCTGCTGCTGAGGACCTCACAGCCCCAATTCTTGCCTCTTTCTGCCCTTCCTGGCCTGGCAACCCTTAGAGGATTAGTTGTGGGTGTCTGTGGTACAGTAGGCAGAAATCTTTATACTAGGCAAACCAAGGACTCTAAAGATAGTCAAAATCCCGTGTGTAAATATGCCAGAATATAGTGTACCCCCCCCGCCTTTTTTTTTTTGAGACAGAGTTTTGCTCTTGTTGCCTAAGCTTGGAGAGCAATGGTGCGATCTCGGCTCACTGAGTCTGTAATCCCAGCCTCCTGAGTAACTGGGATTACGAACATGTGCCATCACGTCTGGCTAACTTTGTATTTTTTTTTTTTTGAGACGAGTCCCACTCTGTCGCCAGGCTGGAGTGCAGTGGCGCAGTCTCGGCTCACTGCAACCTCTGCCTCCTGGGTTCAAGCAATTCTCCTGCCTCAGCCTCCTGAGTAGCTGCACCACCACACCCAGCTAATTTTGTATTTTTAGTAGAGACAGGGTTTCTCCATGTTGGTCAGGCTGGTCTCGAACTCCTGACCTCAGTTGATCCGCCCGCCCCGGCCTCCCAAACTGCTGGGATTACAGGCCTGAGCCACTGCGCCTGGCCTTTGTTTTATTAATTAGTTATAGAAACAAGAAAAGGTCTCACTGTGTTGCCCAGGCTGATTTTGAACTCCTGGCCTCAAACAGTCCTCTTGCCTTGGCCTCCTAGAGTGCTGAGATTATACGTTTGAGCCATTGTGCTTGGTCTAGTCCACCTGTTTCAGATTGAAGAGGTGAAAGCAGGTCTTTGGGTTCTTACCTGCAGCAGGTCCCACCTTCCCCCATGCCCCTTAGTGTTTTCATCCACTTCTGGCAGACAAGTGTTGACAGGCAACTCCCTGAGCTTCCCCAGCCTCAGTTTTGTTTCTCTCTGTGATTTTGGCTCCCCCATTGCCTGTAGCCTCCCCCACTTACCTTAGATGCTTTGAGCTTCTGCTTTGTGGTATAAGCAGGGAGACAGGACCCCACTGTGCACTGGCTCCAAGGTCAGTTAGGAAGGAGGACTAGGCAGTGGAGCCTGGACATGCCCTGGGCCCTCTTGTGCAGCAGCCTCAAATTACTTACCGAGTCTTTCACAGCCCATCGGAGCTATAGGAACCATTATTGGCAGAGTCCATCATGAGCCTGGCACTATAATCATGAGGTTGGGATTGTTGCCCTGATTTTATAGGTGAGGATACTGGGGCGCAGGTTGGGTTAAGCCCCAGCCAGCCTGGAGCTGGGATTCATAGTGAAAGATGGGCCTTCTCATGGAGTAGGAGAATGAGGATTGTATCCCCATTGTTATGGGGATGAGTCCAGGCTTGTCATTGGGCTGCATGTGTGAGAAGGAACTTTCATATCCTATTTCACCCCTAGGCCCTCAGAGGAAGAGAACTGATCCAAAGTCTTTAAGTTTTGAAAGCTGAGGAGGTATCCAGAGTTCCATGGACTGAGGGGCTCCTGCTTTGTTAAGGTAGAGTAGGTGCTTTTTCCCCAAGCACCTCCATGATGAGCTAAGCCCTGAGTGGAGTGCCTTTGGGAGGGTGGGGCTCTTAGTGGAATCCTCTGGGGACTGTGGACACTGCCAAACCTTCAGGCATATTCAGACTTCCCAGGTCAGGGCTTTCCCCACATGGCCTTGAAAATGCAGAGGTGCCAGTGTGTCTGTGACTTGACCAGGTTCCTTGTGGAAATTAGGTTTATTTTGCTTCCTGTAGCCCTTCTATTATTAAAATGAATCATGGCTGGGCATAGTGGCTGACACCTGGAATCCCAACACTTTGGGAGGCTGAGGCAGGAGGATCACTGAAGTCCAGGAGTTCAAGACCAATCTGGAAATGTAGTAAGACCCTGTCTCTATAAAAATACTTTTATTTTTATTTATTTATTTATTTATTATTTTTTTTCTTTTTTTTTTGAGATGGAGTCTCTCTCGCTCTATAGCCCAGGCTAGAGTGCAGTGGCATGATCTTGGCTCACTGCAACCTCCGCCTCCTGGGTCCTGGTTCAAGCAGTTCTCCTACCTCAGCCTCCCAAGTAGCTGGGATTACAGGCACGAGCCACCAATGCCCAGCTAATTTTTGTATTTTTTAGTAGATACGGGGTTTCACCATGTTGGCCTGTCTGGTCTTGAACTCCTGACCTTGTGATCCGCCCGCCTCGGCCTCCCAAAGTGCTGGGATTACAGGATTGAGCCACCGCACCCAGCCTCAAAAATATTTTAAAATATTGAATGTTGGTCAGGCCTGGTGGCACACACCTGGCTCAGATAGTCCCAGCTACTGAAAAGGCTGAAGTGGGATGATCACTTCAGTCCAGGAGTTTGAATTTGCAGTGAGCTGTGATTGCACCACTGTACTCCAGTTGGGTGACAGAGTGAGTGAGACCCTGTCTCAAAAAAAATGTGTATTTAAAGACTGGGCCTGGTGGCTCATATCTGTAATCCCAGCACTTTGGGAGGCAGAGGCAGGAGGATTACTTGAGCCTGGAAGTTTAAAGCCAGCCTGGGCAATCTAATGAGACCCTGTCTCTACCAAAAAAATAAAGAAATAAATAAAAAATTACCAGCTACTTGGGAGGCTGAGGTGGGAGGATTGCTTGAGCCTGGGAGGTTGAGGCTGCAATGAGCCATGATCACACCACTGCACTCCAGCCTGGGCAATAGAGTGAGACCCTTATATTTACATATATGTATATAAATAATCAGTTGCCACTCAAAATGCTGCTTGGACCTGATGTCACCAGCACATGGAGATGCAGGGCTTTTAGAACGTCCAGGTTAGTACTTTTCCTGAGTAGTACCCACGACCCTGGAGTGACTGCCTACTTCAGGGCTATAGATCTAGATACCTGTCCTGCAGCCGGATAATGGGGGAGCCAAAATCTGCAGAGGGGAAAGCAGGTGACTACATTGGAAAGGCTTGACTCTTGTATTTGTCTGTTCTTGTGGTGCTGTAAAGAAATACCTGAGACTGGTAATTTCTAGAGAAAAGAGGTTTAATTGGCTCATAGTTCTGCAGGCTTTACAGGAAACATAGTGGCTTCTGCTTCTGGGGCAGCACCAGGAAGCTTCCAATCATGGCGGAAAGCAAAGCGGGAGCCGGTACTTCACACAGCTGGAACAGGAGGAAGACTGGGGGAGGTGCTACACACTTTTTTTTTTTTGAGATGGAGTTTTGCTCTTTTGCCTAGCCTGGAGTGAAGAGGAGCGATCTCAGCTTACTACAACCTCCACCCTCCGGGTTCAAGCGATTCTCCTGTCTCAGCTTCTCGAGTAGCTGAGAATATAGGTACCTGCCACCATGCCCAGCTAATTTTTGTATTTTTAGTAGAGACAGGGTTTTACCATGTTGGCCAAGCTGGTTTCGAACTCCTGACCTCAGGTGATCCCACCCAATAGGCATGAGCCTCCACGCTTGGCCTACACACTTTTAAGCAACCAGATCTTGTGAAAACTCTTCTCAGGAGAACAGCACTAGGGAGATGGTGCTGAACCATTCATGATAAACTGCCCCCATGATCCAGTCACTTCCCTCAGGCCCCACCTCCAGCACTGGGGATAACAATTTGACATGAGATTGGGAGATTTGGGCAGTGACACAAATCTGAACCATATCAGCTCTGTTTTTCTGACATGACTTGCCCTAAAGACATAGATAAACTTTACATGGATACAAAGCCATGGGTAGACAATAGTGAAATAATTTGGCCATGTGCAGTGGCTCACAACTGTAATCCCAGCACTTTGGGAGGCCAAGGCAGCTAGATAGCTGGAGGCCAGGAGTTCAAGACCAGTCTGGGCAACATGGCGAAACCCCATCTTTTAAAAAAAAAGAAAAAAAAATTAGCTGGGCATGGTGGCACTCACCTGTGGTCGCAGCTACTTAGGAGGCTGAGGCTGTAGTATCACTTGAACCCAGGAAGCAGAGGTTACAGTGAACTGAGATGGTGCCACTGCACTCCAGACCAAGTGACAGAGCGAGACTCTGTCTCAAAAAAAAAAAAAAAAAAAAGTGAAAGAATTTGTTCTCATTAGTCAAAATAAAGCTACCAGTTTTCATCTCCTATCTCCCAGTTTGAAATTGAGCATTGTAACTTGCTTTGGTGAAACCTGAGGTTTTCTTTAGTGTTTATTGTTTGTTACGTGATATTAACATGTGTTAAAGTTACATGGCATAGTTAAAGTAAGTGTATGGCTTCCAAGAAGGCCTTCAATGTGGGAGCCTTGCTCATAGAATGGCCGAGTTTGTTCTGTAGGAACTGCCTGTTAGCAGAACTTTGGCTGTTCAGGTCAGCAGAATAGGAAGAGAGCCAGGCTGAGAAGCCTTGAGGTTGGCAGGGCCTTTCTCTGTTTTCTCTGTTAAAGAATGCCCTTGTGTACTTGAAGACAGATTTGCAGAAGTACCAGGCTACTCACTTACCAACACTGATGGAGGTGCCTAGTCACTCAGGAAAGTCCCATGGGTCTGGCCAGCCATTTGGCCCCACTTCTAGAGCTTCTTCTGGTCTCCCCGAACTTTTTTCAGTCTCCTCTGCAGGTGACTTCTCTTTGGTTGGCTTTACCCAAGACCTCTGTTCCAGGCCTTCCCTGTCACCTTTCTTCATCCTCCCTCTGCATGTGAGCTCCTGTCCAACTGGTGGCCATTGGGATGGAGTGGAGTTAAAAAATAACCCTCAGATGACCAAAAACTGGAGTCTACACCCTGATTCACCTACTCTTCACCTCTCAGGACCCCTGCTCCTAACCTACTCCTGTAAGATATCTGATGGTTCCATGAACACTCCATTTGGATTTGGGCCTTACTTATTTGTTTCATGGTGGTGGTTGTTGTTGTTGGCAAAATAAGAGCATAAACGTATTTACATATGGATGTGCCAGTTTTCTTATTTAACACAAATGAACTG
Organism: Ateles fusciceps; assembly: GCA_036589455.1. Lineage (NCBI taxonomy): Eukaryota > Metazoa > Chordata > Mammalia > Primates > Atelidae > Ateles > Ateles fusciceps. The sequence continues at coordinate 28,655,843 of JAZHEH010000562.1, read as the reverse complement.
AATACTGTAAAGCTTAGGTTTTTCAGCCAAAACGTTTGAAATAAAAGGTTTTTTTTTTTGTTCTTTTTTTTTTTTTTTTTTTTTGAGACAGAGTCTTGCTCTGTCATCCAAGCTGGAGTGCAATTGGTGTGGTCTTGGCTCACTGCAGCCTCTGCCTCCCGAGTTCAAGCGATTCTTGTGCATCGGCCTCCTGACTAGCTGGGACTACAAGTGTGCACTATTATGCCCGGCTAATTTTTGTATTTTTAGTAGACAGGATTTTGTCATGTTGGCCAGGTTGGTCTCAAACTCCTGACTTCAAGTGATCTACCCTCCTCGGCCTCCCAAAGTGCAGGGATTATAGTTGTGAGCCAGCATGCCCCAGCCAATACATGTGATTTTTTAATAGCTAAAAAAGATTTTAAAAGAAAAAATATATTTAGTATTTTTCATGAATTTGAAGACACCCCATGTTTACAGATATTTTAACATTTCTGATGTTTGATGGTGGGTGACAGGGTGGGAGATTTTTAATTAGATGATGGCACATCTTAGAGTTGATGGAATGTAGTATCACAAAAGAAACTCTATTTGTGGGCCGGGCGCAGTGGCTCACGCCTGTAATCCTAGGACTTTAGGAGGCTGAGGCGGGCAGATTGCCTGAGCTCAGGAGTTCATGACCAGCCTGGGCAACACGGTGAAACCCTGTCTCTTCTAAAATACAAAAAATTAGCCGGGCATGGCACTGTGCCCTGTAGTCCCAGCTACTCAGGAGGTTGAGGCAGGAGAATTGCTTGTACCTGGGAGGCGGAGGTTGCAGTGAGCTAAGATTGTGGCACTGCATTCCAGCCTGGGCAACAGAGCAAGACTATTCCTCAAAACAAAAACAAAAACAAAACACTATTTGCTGACCCTTAATGAGTGGCTCAGAAAGCAGTTAGGAAGTGATAACCTCAATAATAACAACTCCTTTTTTTTTTTTTTTTTTTTGAGACGAATCTCACTCTGTTGCCCAGGCTGGAGTGCAGTGGTGCGATCTTGGCTCACTGCAACCTCTGCCTCCTGGGTTCAAGGATTTCTTCTGCCTTAGCCTCCTGAGTAGCTGGGACTACAAGTGCGCACCACCACGCCTGACTAATTTTTGTATTTTAGTAGAGATTGGGGTTTCACCATGTTGGCTAGGCTGGTCTTGAACTCCTGACCTCAGGTGATCCACCCAGTTTGGCCTCCCAAAGTGCTGGGATTATGGGGCTGAGCCACTATGCCTGGCCTAATAATAATAACCCCTAGCAATGTCAGTCATGACATAGTTTCAAAAAACTTTTTTTTTGATATAAATAGAGATGGAGTCTCCCTATGTTGGCCAGGGTGGTCTCTAATGCCTCTTGGTCTCAAGCAATCCTCCCGCCTTGGCCTCCCAAAATTTGGCATTATAGGTATGAGCTACCATGCCCAGCCTTCTCATATGTTTTTGCTGGGTGTAGGAAACCTGTTTAAATTAGTTTAAAATGGGGGGGAATTATCTAGTTTCTGATAAGGCTGCTGCCTGGACACCTGGGTACAAGCCTGAGGTCTCCTTTCCAAATCACTCAAGTAACTTGTCTTTTGGCAGGAGGAAGCCCAGAGAACCAGAGCCACTGGGGAGCCCAGCAGCCATGGCTTTAGCTTTCCTGCCACAGGGAGGGAAGCATTTTAGGGTCTCCCTGTTGATAAGCAGTGGCCATGAAGGGCAGTCCATGGGCTGAGGCTGGCAGTGAGATGTACTGTCTGTTGACCAATGTGTCTCTGGACTTGGTACAGGACAATGGAGATGAGAGTGCCTTCAGGCCAACCAGAGAGTGGGTGTCACGTTTCTTGCACTGAGGCAGGAGTAGGTGTTTCCTAAAAGTGAGAGGAGCCACAGATGGGGCCAGGGCAAGAGCCAAGTCATATTTTCCCTTTGTCAGCTGATGGTGGAGGTTTCTATAGTGGCATTTCCTTTAGTGCTCTGAGTATCACCAGTTATATCTCTGTGGAAAGGGACTTCCACACCGAAAGAAGTCTGGGAGATGCTGTTGAGTTGGAATAAGGTGATGAGCTCCTTAGGCCTGCTTCTGTGCCTGGTCTCTCCAAGGGCAGAAGAGGACTCTGTATATTTCCTGTACTTGATTGACTGTAGAACCTCTCTCTTAGAGAGACCAGAGCTCCTTGGGATTCCTTTGGTAAGCACTATTCTAGAATAATTGATTCTAGTCCCTGCTCTCTGGGCACCACAGTTTGTCTTAAGATTTGAGAAGCAGGGTAAATGAAAACATTAGATACAACTAACTCTGTTTGCTACACAAATGCGCCCCACTACACTTGAATGTAACATGATGTTCTGTGACTGTTCTGATGGTGATTTTGGATGCCAACCTTACTGAGCTGACCCCAAACAGGAGTCCTTCAGGGCGTTAGCTCTCCCTAGTACCCAGACCTGTGTGCATCTCCATTTTGGGGCAAGAATGGTCCTCCAGGCCAGGCATGTAGTGTGAGCAAAGATGTGATGTCTGCAGAGGGCCAGGAGAGAATTCTGAGGCAAGGCTGGAAAGGAGTGCTGAGGGCTGGGATGAGACACTGTGACTTGATTCTGCAGGTAGAATGGGCAAGTAGGTGGCAGGGTGTGTCACTGTTATAAAATCCACAACAGTCATGAGCTCCATGGCGTCAGTTCTCAAGAATGAGACATGTACTTGAGGGCCAGCACTGCTGTCTCCCCACTGTGTGGCCTTGGGTGAGGTATTTGTCTCCCAAGCTAACCCATCTCATAGCCCTAGTCTTTTGTGAATAAATTCAGTTTTGTCCCTCTAGAAGCAAGGAATTGGCTTCCCCAGCAGGAACTCTGAATTATACCTTGTCTATCACACAATTCAGGTTAACTGTTGTAATCATATTCAGGTTATGCACTGACACTAGTACTTTCATGCTTGTGTCTCTTCTAGGTATCAGCGGCAGGGAAGGAGGCTTTGCCATCTTGGCTGCACTGGGACCCGAAGAGCCACACCCTGGAGGGCCTCCCCCTTGACACTGATAAGGGTGTGCATTACATTTCAGTGAGCGCTGCACGGCTGGGAGCCAACGGGAGCCACATCCCCCAGACCTCCAGTGTGTTCTCCATCGAGGTCTACCCTGAAGACCACAGTGAGCTGCAGTCTGTGAGGACAGCCTCCCCAGACCCTGGTGAGGTGGTGTCATCTGCCTGTGCTGTGGATGAGCCTGTGACTGTTCTGACAGTGATTTTGGATGCTGACCTCACCAAGATGACCCCAAAGCAAAGGATTGACCTCCTGCACAGGATGCAGAGTTTCTCGGAAGTAGAGCTTCACAACATGAAGTTAGTACCAGTGGTGAATAACAGACTATTTGACATGTCGGCCTTCATGGCCGGCCCAGGAAATGCAAAAAAAGTGGTGGAGAATGGGGCCCTTCTCTCCTGGAAGCTGGGCTGCTCCCTGAACCAGAACAGTGTGCCTGACATTCGTGGTGTGGAGGCCCCTGCCAGGGAGGGTGCTATGTCTGCTCAGCTTGGCTACCCTGTCGTGGGTTGGCACATTGCCAATAAGAAGCCGCCTCTTCCCAAACGCATCCGGAGGCAGATCCATGCCACACCCACACCTGTCACTGCTATTGGGCCCCCAACCACGGCTATCCAGGAGCCCCCATCCAGGATCGTGCCAACCCCCACATCTCCAGCCATTGCTCCTCCGACAGAGACCATGGCTCCTCCAGTCAGGGATCCTGTTCCCGGGAAACCCACGGTCACCATCCGGACTCGAGGTGCCATTATTCAGACCCCAACCCTAGGCCCCATCCAGCCTACTCGGGTGTCAGAAGCCAGCACCACAGTTCCTGGCCAGATTCGCCCAACGATGACCATTCCTGGCTATGTGGAGCCTACTGCAGTTGCTACCCCCTCCCACAACCACCACCAAGAAGCCACGAGTATCCACACCAAAACCAGCAACACCTTCAACTGACTCCACCACGACTCGCAGGCCGACCAAGAAACCACGGACACCCCGGCCTGTGCCCCGGGTTACCACCAAAGCTCCCATCACCAGATTGGAAACTGCCTCACCGCCTACTCGTATTCGCACCACCACCAGTGGAGTGCCCCGTGGCGGGGGAACCCAACCAGCGCCCAGAGCTCAAGAACCATATTGACAGGGTAGATGCCTGGGTTGGCACCTACTTTGAGGTGAAGATCCCGTCAGACACTTTCTATGACCATGAGGATACCACCACTGACAAGCTGAAGCTGACCCTGAAGCTGCGGGAGCAGCAGCTGGTGGGCGAGAAGTCCTGGGTACAGTTCAACAGCAATAGCCAGCTCATGTATGGCCTGCCTGACAGCAGCCATGTGGGCAAACATGAGTATTTCATGCATGCCACAGACAAGGGGGGCCTGTCAGCCGTGGATGCCTTTGAGATCCATGTCCATAGGCGCCCCCAAGGGGATAGGGCTCCTGCAAGGTTCAAGGCCAAGTTTGTGGGTGACCCGGCACCGGTGTTGAATGACATCCACAAAAAGATTGCCTTGGTAAAGAAACTGGCCTTCGCCTTTGGGGACCGAAACTGTAGCACAATCACCCTGCAGAATATCACCCGGGGCTCCATCATGGTGGAATGGACCAACAACACACTGCCCTTGGAGCCCTGCCCCAAGGAACAGATCGTTGGGCTGAGCAGTCGGATTGCTGAGGACGATGGAAGACCTCGGCCTGCCTTCTCTAACGCCCTAGAGCCTGACTTTAAGGCCACAAGCATTGCTGTGATGGGCGCTGGCAGTTGTCGGCACCTACAGTTTATCCCTGTGGCACCACCCAGGAGAGTGCCCTCAGAGGTGCCGCCCACAGAGGTGCCTGACAGGGACCCTGAGAAGAGCAGTGAGGATGACGTCTACCTGCACACAGTCATTCCGGCTGTGGTGGTCGCAGCCATCCTGCTCATTGCTGGCATCATTGCCATGATCTGCTACCGCAAGAAGCGGAAGGGCAAGCTTACCCTTGAGGACCAGGCCACCTTCATCAAGAAAGGGGTGCCTATCATCTTTGCAGATGAACTGGACGACTCCAAGCCCCCACCCTCCTCCAGCATGCCGCTCATTCTGCAGGAGGAGAAGGCTCCCTACCCCCTCCCGAGTACCCCAACCAGAGTGTGCCCGAGACCACTCCTCTGAACCAGGACACCGTGGGAGAGTACACTCCCCTGCGGGATGAGGATCCCAATGCGCCTCCCTACCAGCCCCCACCGCCCTTCACAGCACCCATGGAGGGCAAGGGCTCCCGTCCCAAGAACATGACCCCATACCGGTCACCCCCTCCCTATGTCCCTCCTTAACCCGCAAGCGCCTGGGTGGAGGCAGGGTAGGGCAGGGGCCTAGAGACAACATGGTGTTGTCTGTGGAGACCGGTGGCCTGCAGACCATCGCCCACCAGGAGCCGACACCTGACCTAGCACACACTGACACAGGGGCCTGTACAAGCCCGCCCTCTCTGGTCCTCCCAAACCCCAAAGCAGCTGGAGAGACTTTGGGGACTTTTTTTATTTTTATTTTTTGCCTAACAGCTTTTGGTTTGTTCATAGAGAATTCTTCGCTTCGTTTTTGATGGCTAGCTCTGAAAGTACCGTGTGGAGTGGAGGTGGCAGGAGCGAGGAACCATGAATGAACTCGCAGGCAGTGCCGGGCGGCCCCCTGGCTCTCTGCGTTTTGCCTTTAACACTAACTGTACTGTTTTTTCTATTCACGTGTGTCTAGCTGCAGGATGTAACATGGAAAACAGTAACTAAAGATTAAATTCAAAGGACTTTCAGAAGTTAAGGTTAAGTTTTTACATTTAATCTGCTGTTTACCTAAACTTGTATGTATAATTTTTGGGTGGGCATGGGGAATTGCTTTGCTAAAAATAAGCTCCCAGGTGTTTCAAACTTAGAGAAGACCAAGGGACAGTATTTTTTATCAAAGGAATCCTATTTTTTCACACTATGTCAACTTGGTTGCTCTGATATCCCAGAGCCTGGTTGGGGGCCTCCCGGCCCTGGCTCACGCCAGGGCCCTGGTGCTGGGTTTGCTCTCCCGCTGTTGCCAGGGGCTAGAAGGCGGAGGGGTCTCTTGGGCCACGGACACCCCCATTTCCAGCCCATATACACTAGTGGCCCACCACCAAGGGGTCTTTATTTCCATGAAAAAGGGACTCCAAGAGGCAGCGGTGGCTGTGGCCCCCAACTTTGGTGCTCCAGGGTGGGCCAGCTGCTTGTGGGGGGCACCTGGGAGGTGAAAGGTCTCGACCACATCAACCTATTTTCTTTACTCTTCTGTGCGTTTTTCTTTTTTTTTTTCCTCCTAAAAGAAATATCACAGTTTTGAAACACTCAGTGGGGGACATTTTGGTGAAGATGCAATATTTTTATGTCATGTGATGCTCTTCCCTCACTTGACCTTGGCCGCTTTGTCCTAACAGTCCACAGCCCTACCCCAACCCACCCTGACCCCACCCACCCCTTTTCTCTGGCACTGCAGTCCCAGCCTTGGGCCTGAACTACTGGAGAAGGTCTGGTGGCTGGGGGAGGAGTGCCAGCAATAGTTCATAGTAAAAATATGTGGGCTCTCAATGCTAATTTTTTACTAAAGTTTTTATACAGCCTCAAATTGTTTTATTAAAAAAAAGATTAAAAATGGTGATGCTTACAGCAGTTTGTACAAGCTCTTAGTGTTGATTCCATGGAACTGACGGCTTTGCTCGTTTTTATTGTTTTTCCCCCTTCTTTTCCTAATGGTTTAAGTTCTGGAATTACACTGGGCTTCTTTTGCCTTTTTTAGCAGAACATCCATCCGTCCATCTGCATCTCTGTCCCATGACTCAGGGGTGCCCACTCTGCTTGATTCTCCTCCTTTGGAAGAAACCATTTTAAGCATGACTTTCTTGATGTCTGAGAGTTATTTTGGGTACCTTTTAGGGAGGAATGCCTTTCGCAATAATGTATCCCTTCCCTGATTGAGGGCGGGTGGGTGGACCCAGGCTCCCTTTGCACACGGAGCAGCTAATTCTAAGCCATATCGACTGTTTTGCAGAGGATTTGTGTGCTGCCTCAGGAGGGGAGGGCTGGTAGGAGGGGGAGGGGTCTCCGTCCTACTGTTTTTCAGAGGGCATTTCCCCTTGCGCCTTCTCCCACAGGACCCAGCCCCTTTCCCTTGCCCCAAGTCCCCAGTGGGATACTCTGGAGTGAGCAGTGTGCCCTGTGGGGGAGCCTGTAAATTCAGGCTTTGTGGACCACTGGTGACTGGGCTCATACCTTCAAGCCAGAGTTTCCCTGGTGCCCCAAAGACAGGAGCACAAGTGGGATCTGACCTGGTGAGATTATTTGTGATGATCTCATCAAAAAATAAACAATTCCCTATGTTCCAGGTGAGGGCTTTGAAAGGCCTTCCAAACAGCTCTGTCACCCCCTAGCAACTCCACCATTGGGCACTGCCATGCAGAGACGTGGCTGGCCCGGAATGGCTTGTTGCCATAGCAACTGGAGGCGATGGGGCAGTGAACAGAATAACAACAGCAACAATGCCTTTGCAGGCAGCCTCCTCCCCTGAGCGCTGGGCTGGTGATGGCCGCTGGACTCTGTGAGATGGAGAGCCAATCTCACATTCAAGTGTTCACCAACCACTGATGTGTTTTTATTTCCTTCTATATGATTTTAAGATGTGTTTTCTGCATTCTGTAAAGAAACATATCAAACTAAATAAAAGCAGTGTCTTTATTACAATGCCGTTGCCTCTGGGCATCTGTTTCCCTGGCATCTGGAGAGGTTCCTGGACATGAGAGGTTGGGGGCTCATGTTGACAGAGGGAAGAGGAGACTCAGCCAGGTCTACTTGGTGTTGGCCTGTTGGCCTCCACGTAAGCCTTACCATTTCTGTGCTGGGACAGGTATGTGTGCACTCCAGAAACTGCCAACATGTAATGCCCCCTTCATGCCTCTTCTGCCTGTGAGCCAGCTAAGACAAGTCTCTTTCATTCTCAGTTCCTCATCTGCAAGGGGTCGGGGATAGCAGAGAACCCAGTGAGATTGGCTGGGAAGGAGGATGGTGGGAAAGATGTTACAGGTTTTCTGCCCCAGAGTGGGTCAGGCTCTGTACCTTCTGGGGTAGGGGTCCTTCAGGGCAAGTCTCTGTGAAGATAGGGATCTAGGGATGCCTCTCCTGCAGCTCTACCCCAGCTCCTTCCTGCTTTGTTTTGTGGGCTTGGGACTGACTACTTTCCCAGGTAGTCTCAAGGCAGGTTTGGTGTTGGCCTCAGGGTGGAAACAATGGTTTCTGGCCAACCTACTCTGCCCTGGTTGTCCTGTAGATTCTGAGGGTTGGGGGGGTAACCTTCAGTGCCTGGCCTGGGATGGACAGGCCAGCTGAGTAGGCTGAGCATGACTCAGTGCCCAGGAAGGAGCAGTTGGGTTGTCCTAGGACACTGCTCGGAGTGTGGGGAGGCAGGAGATACAGCAGCTATGTTTTAAGGGGCAAGGGGGCAGAATTGAGTAGTTGATCACAGAACAACTAGTGCCTCTTCTGGGCTCAATTCTGCCACCACTGGCTCCTCTGCTCAAAGTTTTCAAGACCCAGAGAGGCTGGTGCCATATTGCAAATAAGAGCTGAGTCCCAGGGTGGGGGTTGTTGAAGATCCAACAACTACTTGGAGTTAGGACCTGAATGGGCACCATGTTAAGTGCCAGGAAAGGCTGTCCCCAGCACACACTTCACTCCCTAGGCCTAGCAGCAGGGGCCAGGAAATTACCCGTCCTTACTCTCGGGAGCTTCTGCTTAACATCTAACCTGAAGCCACTGGGTAATGAGTGGACTCACTGTCTGAACTCAAGTAAGGGAATACTTGGTCTTGACAGAGAACATTAAGGCCAGAAGGACCTCTGACCTCTGCCCTGCCATGCTTCCTTTGGGAGATGGGGGAAATATCCGCTGTTAGGCCAGTAGACCCTTGACCCCTGGCACTCCTGCCAAATCCCTGTGACCTTTCCTTGATTTGGATGGGGACTGCTCAGGTCTTTTTCTTTTCTTTTTTCTTTTTTTTTTTGAGGTGGAGTTTTGCTCTTGTTGCCCAGGCTGGGGTGCAATGGCATGATCTTGGCTCACTGCAACCTCTGCCTCCCAGGTTCAAGCAATTCTTCTGCCTCAGTCCCCCTAGTAGCTGGGATTATAGGCATGTGCCACCACGCCCGGCTAATTTTGTGTTTTTAGTAGAAACAGGGTTTCTCCATTTTGGTCAGGCTGGTCTCAAAATCCCCACCTCAGGTGAGCTGCCCACCTCAGCGTCCCAGAGTGCTGGGATTACATGTGTGAGTCACTGCGTCCAGCTTGCTCAGGTCTTTTAAGCTGGGGATAGAGGGTCGTAGACAGGAGGGCAGGAAGGAAGGAACATCAGACCCACAGGAATCTGCCTTCCCCACATTCCGCTGACCTGGAATCACTCTGGCCTGGCTTGGAGACAGTGCTGGTCTCTAGAAAATGCTAGAGGAATCTGCGTTTTCTCCTGGCATAAAGGCACTGCCTTGGGCCAAGATCTTGAGCTAGTCCTAGGGTCAGGGTTGTTAGCTGGAGCATCTTCTGGTGTGTCTAGGCCAGTCTGACCTCTAGAATACCGCAAGTTTGGTGGGGACTGGAGGCTGCATACTACTTACCTCATTGCAGCCCATGGCCTGGCCTCCCCTTGTTGCTCACAGGCTGAACAAGCTCCTAGGAGAGGCCCTTTCCTAGCTCCCCTAAAATATGGAAGGAAGGCCCAATTCAAGCATCAGTCTTTAGAGAGTTAGCTTCATTTATCTATTTCTTTTCTTTTGTTCTTTTTTTTTTTTTTTTTAGAGGCCAAGTCTTGTTCTGTTGCCCAGGCTGGAGTGCAGTGGCAGGATCTTGGCTCACTGCAACCTCCACCTCCTGGGTTCAAGGGGTTTCACCACGTTGGCCAGGCTGGTTTTAAACTCCTGACTTCAAGTGATCCTCCTGCCTTGGCCTCCCAAAGTGCTGGGATTACAGGCTGAGCCACTGCACCCGGCCAAGTTTAATTCTGATCATAAAATTTTCTTCCTGTTGTAGAGCAGCAAATAATTACTTGAAGCCCCTGTGGAGGAATGCTGGATACCATTTCCCTGTGGGGACCCTAGAAGATCTAGAAGATGAGGTACGGCAAGAAGTTCAAAGCGGGGGCTCCCATCAACTGGAGTTGGGGTGCTCCTGCAGAAGGGGCCCACTCAAACAGCCTACAGCGTGGGCAGTATGGAGACCTGGTTGCTGGGGCCCTGGTTAGCCCCACTCCCCACAGCTTTGGTGGAGATTATCCTAGAGTCTCAGCTAGGGTCGGGTGAATTGTTCAGTCCATGTCCCTGTGAAGGCTCCGTGTGGCGAGACGCAGGGCCTTGGGCAGGTTCGGGTTGGGGATAAGGAGAGCTCTCAACCTTGGTAGTGGCTCCAGGTGTCCCCCTAGGTGAGCCCAGCAGAGTGGACTGCCAGCAGCAGCTCTGGGCCGCAGAGGGAGACAGTGTCCGCGGGCTCCCAGGAGGTGGCGCCAGAGGATTAAGCTGCCAGCTAGGGTTAAAGCGGCGGTCTGTGGGCGGGACTAAGAACGCGGCCAGCTCCGGGAAAGCGCGAGCCGCTGGAAGGCCGGCCGTGGGCTGAGCTGAGGCGGCCCGGAAGTGGACGAAAGTCTCCGGCAGGGCGGGGCCGAGCGGGGCTGTGGGCAGGGCTAAGGCCTCGGGGCGGGCGGGGCGGAGCCCGCAAATAGCCCAGCCGCTGGGAGCCAGTCCCAGCCTGGCCGCGGGTTGGTGGTGTAACTGGGCTTGTCTTCTCCCCACCACTGCCGCACAGTCCCTAAGAGCTTCGGGGCGAGTGTAGCTGCAACCTGGGGAACCTGTGATTCGCCAGTGCCCTTCTCCCTGGGCAAGGAAAGCCGGCAGGCAATAAAGGGGCGAGTCTGGTTAGCCCCATTACCCACAGCTTTGGTGGAGATTATCCTAGAGTCTCAGCTCAGGTCGGGGGAAATTGTTCTGTCCATGTCCTTGTGAAGGTTCCGTGTGGCGGGACGCAGGGCCTTAGCAGGTTCTGGTTGGGGATAGGGAGAGCTCTCAGCCTTGGTAGTGGCTCCAGATGCCCCCCAGGTGAGCCCAGCAGAGTGGACTGCCAGCAGCAGCTAACCCCTCTCCCTGGGCAAGGGAAGCCGGCAGGCAACAAGAGGAGCCCAGGCTTCGGCTCCAGAGACCCCAGTCAGCAAACCTTGAATTCAGAGGTCGGGAACCAATAAGGAGCCCTCCTGTGCGCAGTCCTTCGCCTTAGCTTTTGCCTGCCTCCAGGCCAGGTTCCCCGCGGAGCGCAGAGCGGGATCTGTACACCGTAGAGACAGAGCTCAGCGCTTGCAGGAGCCTCTGTCTCTCCTTCCTCCAGCCCGAGAGCTCCTGGGGGCACTGCCTTAAGGGGGTAGCCTGATAGGGTACTGTGAGATCTGGGAGGGTACTGGATGGAGATGAGGAGCCTCTGCTTGTGTGATTAGATCCCGCTACTTGGCACTAGAAGCAGACAGGGATGAGGCTGCTGGCAACTCACTCTTTCCCTGACTGGGGGCACCCTGAAGCCCCAGGAAACACCTTTCCCAAAGCTGTCTTCACAGCTCCAGGCATTGGGGACAGTAGGGAACATCTAATTGGCAGCTGGCCAGGGCCAGGGCTGAGGATGCTGTTATCTTCTGTCCACATGGTGTTGCATCCTTAGGCTATAGAGGTTTAAACCAAGTTTGGGGCCTGCCAAAATGGTCCAGAGCTCAGGCCAGACCAACTCCCTTTCTAGGGGATTGGAGCCAGTAGTCCAGGGTCACTTCCCATTTCCACTGCAAAAGGTCTTGAGAGGGGCCAGGTGTGGTGGCTCACACCTGTAATCCAGCACTTTGGGAGGCTGAGGTGGGTGGATAACCTGAGGTTAGGAGTTCAAGACCAGCCTGGCCAACATGGTGAAACCTTGTGTCTATTAAAAATACAAAAATTAGCCAGGTGTGGTTGTGGGCGCCTGTAGTCCCAGCTACTCAGGAGGCTGAGGCAGGAGAACCGCTTGAACCCAGAAGGTGGAGGTTGCAGTGAGCCAAGATCATGCCACTGCACTCCAGCCTGGGCAAAACTCTAAGAAAAAAAAAATCCGCATTCAATTGGGACTTACGATATTATAAAACCTAAATGGTTAATTTTCTTCTGCACCATGGCCTGGCCACAATACAAATTGGATAATGGCAGTTACTGGCCTGAAAATGGCACTTTCAATTTCCAAATTCAATGTGATCCTTTTTTTTTTTTTTGAGGTGGAGTCTCGCTCTGCCATCCAGGCTGCAGTGCAGTGGTACAATCTCAGCTTACTGCAGCTTCCAGGTTCAAGCGATTCTCTTGCCTCAGCCTCCCTAGTAGCTGAGACTACATGCATGCACCACCACACCTGGCTAATTTTTTGTAATTTTGGTAGAGATGGGGCCAGGCAGGTCTTGGACTTCTGACCTCAGGTGATCCGCCCGCCTCAGCTTCCCAAAATGCTGTGATTACAGGCGGGAGCCACCACGCCCAGCCCAAGCAATCTTAACAATTTCTTACAACAAAATGGCAACTGGTCCAAGGTCCCCTATATCCAAGTTCTCATGTATTTACACTCAAAACCTTCCCTCCGTCAGTCTTGTTCCCCCTCATTAAGTATTATTGCTAAATGAAAATTCCCAGTCCCCTTTTCACTCCTCCCCTTCAGCCTCTGAGAGCAATTTTGACCCCGATGAGGAACCTCCCACCATATCTCCAGCCCCAGGCTCCCCAGAGCTACCAGCCCCATTGCCACCTCCCTTACTCCCCCTCTCCACCTGACACCCATTCAAAAAACAATCAGACCCCAGCCATCCTTCCCCTCTGCAAAGCAGCTGGGGCAGAAGGCATAGTCAGGGTTCATGTTCTCTTTTCCATCTCAGAAATGTCAGAGATTGAGAGGAGCTTTGGCTCCTTTTCACTGGCCCATCCTACTTCCGGAGGAATTTCTTTATGTTATTACTCAGTCATGTAAACTTACTTGGCATGACATTTATGTTATCCTCTCAGCCACTCTCACCCCAGATGAGAAAGAGCACATTTGGCTAGCTGCTGAAGCCCATGCCAACACACTTCATCAGCAGGATATGGTCCATAATCCTGTTGAGGCCATTGTTGTTCCCCAAGCTGACCCCAAGTGGACTTACCAATAGGGGGACCCTGGCATCCAATGCCATAACCATATGGTCACTTGTCTCCTGGCTGGCATGGAAAAATGTGCTCATAAGGCAGTAAATTATGAAAAAGGTTAGAGAAATAACCCAAGAGCTGGATTTATGAAAATCCAGCTCTTTTCCTATCAAGGTTATTAGAGGCTATGCTCAGATACACAAAACTAGACCCTCAATCACAAGAGGGTCAAATCTATCTTCACTTACATTTCATTTCACAGTCAGCACCAGATATCAGAAAACAGCTGCAAAAACTAGAGGAACCCCAAACCCCACAAAGGAGCCTTTTAAATCTGGCCTTCAAGGTCTTCAAAAACAGGGAGGAAGAACATAAAATGCAAAAGGAGACACAGGCTAAAATTAAATACCAGATGCTGGCCATTGCCCTCCAGAGAGGTTCCAAAGAAAAATCACCTTCTCAGGGCCCTAGCACCTACTTTCAATGTGGGGACACTGGGCAAAGGCCTGACCAAACCTACGGCCCCCAACAAAGCCTTGCCCTATATGCAGCAAATGGGGACATTGGAAAATGGACTGCTCTCAATAAGAATGCCCTTCCTGTTCAACAACACCCTCCAGTCAGTCCCTAAACCCACCCCAGGGACATCTCTCCTCTTTTTATTTTTTATTTTTTGCTGAGATGGAATCTTGCTCTGTTGCCCAGGCTGGAGTGCAGTGGCATGATCTTGGTTCACTGCAACCTCCGCCTCCCAGATTCAAGCAATTCCCTGCCTCAGCCTCCTGAGTAGCTGGGATTACAGGCACCCGTGACCACACCTGGCTAATTTTTGTATTTTTAGTGGAGACAGGGTTTCACTATCTTGGCCAAGGCTGATCTTGAACTCCTGACCTCGTGATCCACCTGCCCTGGCCTCCCAAAGTACTGGGATTAAAGGCATGAGCCACCATGCCCGCCTGACACTTCTCCTCTTTGTTGGTGCTATAGGCTGAAGGCTGACGGTCCCCAGGATCCCTTGCTCCCTTGTTGTGTGAGTCTCCAGAACCCAGCATAATTGGGATGGCATCTGGTAAGCCAATCTCCTTCTTATTGGATATTGGGGCAAGTTTCTTAGTTCTTCCAGAGTATTATGGACCCCTAAATTTTTCCTCCATTTCTGTTGTTGGGGTTGATGGCCACCCTACCACTCGCTCTCAAACAGCTCCATTATACTGCACCTTATTCAATACTGCCTTTACTCACTTATTTGTAGTAATTTCACAGTGTCCTATACCCCTTATTAGAAAGACATACTCAATAAAATTCAGGCCACATCACAGTTGAATGCCTTGCTGCAAGTGCCTGCATACTTGCTCCTTTGCCAGCCAGAAAACAATGAAGCCCAAACCCAGTCCCCAACAATTTCAATCCAAGGAGTTAACCCAACGGTGTGGGACACTTCTCAGCCCACTGTTGCCATACACCACCAGCCGTTTCTAATAAAACTTAAGGGGCAGGGCATAGTGGCTCATACCTATAATCCCAGCACTTTGGGAAGCCAAGGTGGGCAGATCACGAGGTCAGGCGTTCGAGACCAGCCTGGCCAATATGGTGAAACCCCGTCTCTACTAAAAATACAAAAATTAGCCGGGTGTGGTGGCGTGTGCCTGTAGTCCCAGCTACTCGGGAGGCTGAGGCAAAAGAATTGCTTGAACCCAGCAGACAGAGGTTGCAGTGAGCTGATATTGTGCCACTGCACTCCAGCCTGGTGACAGAGCGGGTCTCCATCTCAAAAAAATAAATAAAATAAAATAAAAGTTAAGGACCTCTCCCACATTGTTTTGCAACCCCAGTATCCCCTCAGTCATGCTGGACTTAAGGGAATAAAACCCATCATCACCAGCTGCCATTTTAATAACCACCAATTCCCCCCCACTGCAGCAAAATTAAAGGGCATAGCTCCCCCGGATACATTTTTCAACACTTAACAGGGCTCCTCCTCCTAATCACAGCCTGTCTCAATTTTCTTACAGGACTCACCAAACTCAAGATCCCTTGACTTCCCAAAATTCTTTTTTTTTTTTTTTTGATTTTTTGTCTTTTTTTTCATATTAATTTTGCTATTCAAACAATAGAAAGTAGGTGGCAATTTAGGGATCTCAAAAGAGATAAAACCAAAAAAACTTTTCTACCACATTTGTTCTACACTGTGTATAGCTGTGCTCACAGAGACAAGCGGCTCTGTTAACCTCTCCACTGCGCAGGAATTCAGTTGCATATAAAATTGAACCTGCTCAACAGCTGAGGGAGACTAGAAATGATGGGTCCATATCCTGGTGCATCGTCACACAATTCAAACAATGGTGCAGCTACCAGCTTATAATTTTTAGGGACTGCAAACAAGGCTTTTTCTTGCAGCTGAACCAGAAACAGCTTCTTATGTTCCTTAGGCTTTGTAATATGTGCAGGAATATATGGATACTGAGGAGGTTCAAAATTTGGTCTCCACCAGTTACCAGTGCAGTCGTCAATGACCCAGTCTTGCAGAACTCCATCCTGATGACCCAGTATCTCTGTCATGAAGCGTGTTAGTCCTTCAACTTCATCTTCTCCTGGGTTAAGTTCACCACCAGGTAGTCTGAAGAAAGTTGTTCCCAGCTGTAGCAGTAACACATGGGGTAGCCGCTGCTCTTGTACAATCAGAACCCCTCCTACAGTCCTCCTCATTCCAATTTTATCAAATTCTTCCCTCATGCGCTAAAATCTGGCTGCAACAGAGCTGTCCTTCTCATAGAGGGGCTCTTTTGTTCCAAAAGTATAATTGGCAAGAGGTTACAGGTTGATGGCGCGCTCCAGGGTGAGGGGCTTGGTCTGCTGGATGTACTTGTTGACGAACTGAGTGACACCCCAGGGCCAGCTGGTCTTCGAACGATTGGGCGGTACCACAGACATGCTGGCGAGCTCCGGCGCTAGCGGCGAGCAAAAGTGGGAGGCAGGGGAGGCTTTCCGTCGGAAAGCGGTTATCTGCAACCCCCTCAGAGGCCACCGCCCGCCATTAACAGGAGAGCGCAATCCCAAAATTCTTTAACCACCAACTCTTTCAGAAATTTTATTCACTGCCTTGTAGACCTTTCCTGGTATCCAGGCTCCCCCCACCTCCCATAATTTCTTTTTCCTCCTTTCATGAGCTATGGCTGCAGGAAATTTTCCCGCACTACACCCCATGTCAAGTATCCTTTTTTTCCTTTTGTTCTTTGTCTCTTTCTAGCACTACTCTTCCCCTTTACTTAAACTGTACCTTGTAGCTGTCTTACTACTTACTAAAACAGGCCAACTTTGACTCCAGAGATCCCTGGTGGGTCTGCATGCCCCTTTTGTCCCCCAGTATATGATTATCTCCCTGCACCTTTAGAAGCCAGGACGAATTCCTCAGCGACCCTCACCATTACTAAAACTACCTTAAGATCTGCATTCTGGGAACCAAGTACTAATCCTGCCAGGGCTGTAGCCAAAAAGGCGCATTAGCCACATGGTTACAGGACATATAGAAACCACTGCTCCACTCACTACTCAGGCCCCCATAGGTGTCACCTGCTCCCTTAAACAGAGTTCAAGTAGGGTCTTTAAAATGCTCACACTGTAACCTCCTCTCTCTCTCTCACACACAACAGATCCTAGTTATTCCTCTACAACAGGAAGAAATGACCCATTCTCCAACTCATCAGCTACAGCCACTCCCACTTACCCATTAAGATTTTCTCTCCCTACAAGTATTAATGCCTATGAATGTAACCAAGGGTCAGAGGATTTTTGTTTTGTTTTGTTTTTTTGAGACACAGTCTCTGTCACCCAAGCTGGAGTGCAGTGGCGCCATCTCGGCTCACTGCAACCTCCGCCTCCTGGGTTCAAGCAATTCTCCTGCATCATCCTCCCAAGTAACTGGGATTACAGGCGACCGCTACCACTCCTGGCTAATTTTTGTATTTTTAGTAGAAATGGGATTTTGCCATGTTGGCCAGGCTGATTTCTAACTCCTGACTTTGTGATCCACCTGCCTCGGCCTCCCAAAGTGCTGGGATTATAGGCTCGAGCCACTGCATCCAGTCTCAAGGGTCAGATTTTTGCAATGAGCAAGGGCCAGCTTATACATTGCCTTTATTCAATATCTATGGTAGACATGAAAAATCCAAATGCCAGCTTCTTCCCCTTCTGGGTCCAACTCGATTCTTTCTCGATTCATCTAAACTCATACCTCCTTAACTCATTACCCCCTTCTCCGACAATTAACCAACGCCCACCTGGCTTCCTCCTTTGTGTCATTTGAATGGGCAGGAGGATCAGGTTGGGATGCCTCAAACTACCACCTATTATTTCAAGCAGATGTTGCCACCTGTCTAGCCCCTCCAGCCCTTATTTCTTCTTATGTGGACATAATTTCTACAGGTGCCTGTCTGCTAATTGGACTGGAACTTGCACTTTACCTTAGTTATGCCTCCCTTGTCTGTTGCCACAACAAGAATTTCTTGTGGGGGAATTTCTTCTCCCACTACACACACACACACACACACACACACACACGCACGCCAAAACAAAAAGGGCAATCCAGCTAATTCCAATCCTCGTTACTCTCAAAATCTCCTCTGCAATAGGCTTTAGTTCCGCAAGTTTAGCTTTTTCAGTTCCCCTGTCTACCCAACTAAAGGAGGAACTAATGGAACTAGCAACTCAGCTGGATCACATACAAGATCAATAAACTCCCTTGCCGCAGTAGTACTTCAAAACCATAGGGGACTAGACAACCTCACTGCAAAAAGGGGGGTCTGTGCCTCTTCCTGCAAGAATGCTGTTTCTTTACAAACAAATCTAGATTGGTAAAAGAAGGAATATCCAAACTTAAAAAGATTGTGAAATGTCTACCCAAACAACCTGCCAATGACTTTTTCAGTTATTTCTTCCCTTGGGTACTCCCTTTCATCAGTCCTTTCATTGTCATCTGTTTAATATTAATGTTTTTACCCTGCTTGCTAAATTGTTTTCAAAAGTTCATTTTAGAAAGAGTCACTTCAATTGCTCCGGCCACCACAATGGGACATATAAAGGCAGAATTTTGTCTCTACTAAAAATACAAAGATTAGCCAGGTGTGGTGGCGTGCACCTGTAATCCCAGCTACCCAGGAGGCTGAGGCAGGAGAATCGCTGGAACCTGGGATAGGGGCTGCAGTGAGCCGAGATTGCGCCACTGCACTCCAGCCTGGGTGACAGAGCAAGATTTTGTCTCAAAAAAAAAAAAAAAAAAGGCAGCATTCCTGTCACAACGAATGACTTCATCACCAGAGGAAGGCTACCTCCCCCCATACCATCACCCCTAAACCAGCAGGAAGCAGCCAGAACAAGTAGCTGCCCCTCTGCTAAAAACCCTACCCAAAGATATAATTAAAACAAAGAGGGGGAGAATATGAGGACTAACAATAGTGATGCCATTTTACAACCTTGACCACTATGTTCTCAGAAACAAAGCAAATGTCAACCTTGCCTATAGCTTCAGCAGAGCATAACAGTCCTAACTACATCCACCCCCAGCTGGAAAAGTCCCCCAACAGTCCCAACCCCTCCCCAATATAAACTTTATTATAAAACCCTCAGCTTTTTGCCAGACTCCTGACTGAGACCCCTCAAAGGCTTACTTCTGTAAATAAACCTGTTTGGCTGTTGAGGTTGCCTTCTGTCTCTTGTCCTCTTCCTATGCATCTTCCTAACAGTTTCCTGGGGCATACTGAAGATGTGTATTCCTGGGCTTCTTTGAGGAGCACATAGTATGCTTGGGGCAGGGGGCAACTCTGTCTTCCTGTGTCCAGTGTAATGATTAGAATGCAAATGAGAGGCTGAAGAGGTACTGAGTGTGAACCCAGTGGCTCTGACTCAGCAATCACTATGTCCCAAACCCTGCCCTGGGTCCAGACAGCACTTGAGCTCACTCCAGGAACTCCATCCTCTTCAGAGAGGCTCATGATCAGGCAGGGCTAGGAGAGGGATATGCCTACACTGTGAGCCCCAAGAGGACCTCTGGAGCAGAGCTGGAGATGGAAGGTGGGCCTGGTTGGAATCTCAGCTGAACATGTGGCCTTTCTTGTTCCCTTGGTAGCAGATGACGTCCTTTGCCCAGCCTTAACTGGAGTTTTCAGTCTGCACTGTCAGCTCATTGTTAGAAAGACTGCCTTCTCAGGAAGCTGATTTCCAGGACAGACCTTCCAGCTGCAGGGGTTACTAATACAAACGTAGCTGTGGTAACTCAGATGTTGCGACCCGACTGATACCTGCTACCACCCAGCCCAGAACCTGGAGGAGCCAAGAGGGGTTCTCCTCAGACAACCCTGATGCCTGAGTGTGACTTCAGTTCTCATGGCCTGGCCTGGTGATGCTGTAACCACACCCACCACTAGGGTAGTGGTCCTGTACTGAGGGCCAGAAGTCAAGCCCTCCAGGTTCAGGGCCTGGTTTGAGCAGCAGACAGGCAAAGGCCAGACTTCAAGATCACAAGCTATCAGTGAGGGCAGAGGGGCTTAACAGTTTTGGTTTCTGCTGTATCCTTGGGGCCTGGCACAGTGCTGTCCTCATCTTAGAGCTCTAAAAGTGTCAATTTTTTGTTTGTTTGTGAAACAGAGTCTCGCCCTATTGCCCAGGCTGGAGTGCAGTGGCGGGATTTCAGCTCACTGCAAATTCGCCTCCTGGGCTCAAGAGATCCTCCTGCCTCAGCCTCCTGAGTAGCTGTGATTACAGGCATATGCCACCACATCTGGCTAATTTTGTATTTTTTCTAGAGATGGGATTTCACCATGTTGTTAGGCTGGTATTGAACTCCTGGGATCAAGCCATTTGCCCACCTCAGCCTCCCAAAGTACTGGAATTACAGGCATGAGCCACCATGTCTGGCTCTATGGACCTTTCTCCTTGCCACAGGGGTCTTGCTTCACTGTCAGGGACTCACTCCCTATCCCATTCTATCTTTCCTGGAAGGCAGAAGCTTTTCCAGTGGCTTCTAGGAGTTCCCTGGGCACTTGGTAAAGAGGAGAGCAAGCAAGCCCCTACTACAATCCATTCTGATTAGGACAGAGATAGAGCTCAGTGGAGAGAGTGGCTATGTCCCGTGGCCTGAGATTCCTGATGGTAAAGGGTGATTCTCAGAAATGTCATTGGGTTTGTAGTAGAAGAGGCACAGAGGAGTCAGGAGGTAGGGACCTCTCTGAGAGACTTCCCTGAAGACATGAAAAACTGAATCTGGTGGAAGGGCTGAGCAAGCTGCCCCTTCCCATGAATGGTCAGAGTCATGCCTGAACCACTGTTGTCTGGAGTAAGACATGAGGGCTGGTCAGGATAGGGCATGAGTGCATGACTTTCCACGTGGGACTGTTCTTCCCAATCTATGGAACAGAGGTGGATGGGGGACAGGATCACAATAGAGATTCTGGTGTCATTTTCTGTAGTTTATTGAAAACAATTTGTGTGCCTGTCTCTCTCTTCCTGCAAACAGAGCTCCTCAAGGGCAGGTCACACAGTCTTCTCTGGACCTGGCACCGAGTAGGAGTCAGGTATGTGCAGGCTGAAGGAGGATGAGTGCACACGTGCATGAGCGAGACAGGCAAAGTCAGCCCAGAGGCTTGTTTGGGGGAACACAGAAGGACAAGGGATGCAGTTTGGCTTTTTTTTTATTTTGAGATGTCTTGCTCTGTTGCCCAGGCTAGAGTGCAGTGGTGTGATCTCCATGCACTGCAACCTCCGCCTCCTGAGTTCAAGTGATTCTCCTGCCTCAGCCTCCCAAGTAGCTGGGATTATAGACATCCGCCACTACGCCTGGCTAATTTTTGTGTTTTTAGTAGAGATGGGGTTTCACCATGTTGGCCAGGCTGGTCTCGAACTCCTGACCTCGTGATCCACCCGCCTCAGCCTCCCAAAGTGCTGGGATTACAGGCATGAGCCACCGAGCCCAGCCAGGATGCGGTATGTTTTGACTTAGATGCTTATGACTTGGAGGAACCATGTCTTCATTATTTTTTCTTGTCAAAACAAGCCTTCAGAATCATGCTACTCTAATAGCAATGGGCCTTAATTAGCTTTCTTGGTAGCAATGCATAGGCGGTGGGGTTAGGCTGGTGGTAAATATTTCTGACAATTTTTACCACCTTTTTTTACATAATGCAAGCAAAGATTTGCCAACTGGAACAGTAAAGAAATTATGTAGGCAAGGCATCAAGCAAATTCTGTACGTTCCAGCCTTATTCCTTTCTCCTGCTTTACCAAGGGCCATGGCCAGCTGAAGACCTCAGTATGCAAGTGAGGTTGACCAGGTCAGCCCAGGTGGGCTACTGAGCAGAATAAAAATACAATCTCTTGTTTGTAGCCTCATGCCAGCCTAAGGCTTGCTTGGGGAGCTGCTTCATTATCTATGTTAGTGGGCAGTGCCAACAAACTTCAGCCAGGAAAGAAAGCCTCTGCTGCTGCTGCTTTTTTTTTTTTTTTTTTTTTGGTCAGTTTGCTCTAGCTATATCAATGAAAACCTCTGCTTCTCTGGGCTTCCTTCCTTCCTCTTCAGTTCTGTTTCTCTCTCCCAGGGCAGGGAGCCCATTTCCTGAGTTGCTTCTCATTGGGAGGTGAGACAGGGCTCAGCAGCCCTTTAGCAAAAAGAAGGGTGCAGAGTTCAAGGAGCCTTGTAGACAGAAGCCAACTCTCTCAGCCTGTCTGGAATAGTCCAAAGTCTATGTCATGCTCTAGATGTAGTCTGTCACGTGTCATCCTTCTTTGTTGTCTTCCTCTTCTGATCTCTAACTCCTATTCTTGCCTGCAAAGTTTGCTATTCTTCTTCACCCACACAGACATCTTCATCTTTGGATCTTGTGCTTCCCCATGGAGGTTGCCATTCTGAAAGCAACAGCCCGGGGTGAACTGGACTTATGGGTAAGCAGGCAAGAGTCTGACCTCTACCCCTTCTCCCCCTTCTTGGGGATGACCTGCATGATGTTTTGTCCATGGCACAGCTGGGTGTAGTTCCTGAGGTCCTGTCATCACTTCACTCTCCCACGACTTGCCTACTCATTTCCACTAATCCCAGCAGTGAGCTGGCTCTGATTGGGCCTTTTCCCACCTGGATGGTTTTTTTGTTTTGTTTTGTTGAGATGGGGTCTCGCTCTCTCACCCAGGTGGGAGTGCAGTGGCACCATCACAGCTCATTGCAGCCTCGACCTCCCAGGCTAAGGTGATCCTCCCACCTCAGCCTCCCCAAGTAGCTGGGACTATAGGTGCATGCCACCACACCCAGCTAATTTTTGTATTTAGTAGATGAAGGGTTTCACCAGGTTGCCCAGGCTGGTCTCAAACTCCTGAGCTCAAGCAGTCCACTTGCCTTGGCCTCCCAAAGTGTTGGGATTGGGATTACAGGAGTGAGCCATCATGCCTGGCCCTGGATTTTATTTTATTTTTTTATTCCATTTTCCCTCTCTACAAGTGTCTGAGAGCATAGGCTGGAGAAGAAAGCTGACGCATGTCTGTCAGTTCCATTTAGGCATGTAGATTGATTGTCCTCCCATCTGGCCATCTCTAAAATGGCTGCCATGTGTCACATGTTACGCTGAAGTGGGAAGAAGATACTTTTTAACTTTTAGCAAGTGAAGCTTAGGGGACTGGGAAACTCCTGCAGGGTCTCTAGGTCCATCCCATCCCTGGTGGGGCAGCAGTTGGACCCAGGAGGAAGTCGTATTTGACATATCACACAGCTGGCTTGCACAAACTTAAAGATTTGTTTATTCATTTGTCATAAAGCACAGTCAAGTCTAGTGAATTTTCCTGGATGAATGAAGACAGCTCATCAACAACCCCTCCATGAGGATTAACCAGATGCAATCCCCGCACTCTCCCCTGTTACTTATTAGGTCAGCAGCTAAAGCCAAAGATCTCTCTGGGTGCCTTTAAGCCTGGTGACTGGTGGACCCATTGGAGGCACAGGTGAGGGAAATGCTCAGAGCATCATGGAGAACCCAGCACAACTATCAGCCCCTGAGGGCCTGCTGAAGGCCAGTTCTGGACCAGTCAGACAAGGTCCTGCTGTTGAGGAGCCCCAGTCTAGGTCAAGAGGAGGTAAAAGCCTCTGAGACAGTGAATGAAAATGGGAGACTGAATCAGAACCCCAGATAACCAGAGGCCAGCACCATCCCATGGTCAGCAGGAGTCCCTGGGCTGAATGTCAGGGGTGAATGAGCACAGGGAAGGCATGTTCCTGGGGATTCTCCTCAAAGGAAATGGAACTGGGAGAGTTTGAGAGGAGAGGAGGGGCACCTCTAACCCACATTTTCAGGTCCTCCTGGGTCCACTGTGCCTTTTGTCACCAAGGCAGCAGAGGCCCTGGAGGTCTACTAGCAGCTAGGAATCCACTGTGAGGAGGGCAACTCCCAGGCCTGCAGGCTGGGTAGAGCTAATTAAGCACACAGGAACCAGAGCCATGTTGATTTAAATCTGTGGAAAACCATAACTCCTGTGGTTTCTACAAAAACAAAAAAATTAACATCCTTTTCCCCCATTTCAAGTAGCCCAACCCACACTGACTGGGGTCTGTGAAGCCATAACAGCCTGGGTTGAGATAAGGTCAGGCCACTGGCCTGCCCATAGTGTTTGTGAGCACATTCTTCCCCAGGAGGAAATATGTGGCACAAGACCACAACATCCCAGACCACCACCAGGGAGACAACTAATAACAGAGTTGTCATATGTGTGCCAAGCACTTGCCCTGGTGTTTTACCTACATCAGGTTGGGCGCGGTGGCTCACACCTGTAATCCCAGCACTATAGGAGGCCGGGGTGGGCAGATCACCAGATGTCAAGAGTTAGAGATCAGCCTGGCCAACAGAGTGAAACCACGTCTCTACTAAAAATACAAAAACTAGCCAGGTGTGGTGGCAGGAGCCTGTAATGCCATCTACTTGGGAGGCTGAGGCAGAAGAATCGCTTGAACCTGGGAGGTGGAGGTTGCAGTGAGCCGAGATTATACCACAGTACTCCAGTGTGGGTGACAGAGCAAGACTCTGTCTTCAAAAAAAAAAAAAAAATTATATACCTTCATCAGCCACTCCATCCTTACAATCCCCCCATATAGAGGAGCTACTAATATTCTAACTTTGCAGAATAGGAGATGGAGGCTCAGTAAGCCTGTCAGTTGCCAAGGTCCCATCTGGGGAGGGGCAGGGATGAGATGCAGACTCTTCTGGAGCATAAATGTGCACATGTAGTCATCACTCATGAAGCTGAATCAAACATCCAGCAGCACAGGAGGAAACATGGCAAGGACCATCATATGCAGGAAGAGCGGCTCTCTTCATCCTAGGTCATCCCAGAGAGGCTAGGCAGTTTAGTGTGAAAGACAGGAGGTATAAGGTCAGGAGAAAAACATCAGGAAATGAGGGCTCTGCATTTCCTCTTTCTTTTACCTGCTCCATCCCAGAGGTAGGGAGGAACAGCTCGGAGTGCCTAGGGGCAGGCCCAGGGGGTCCTGGCCCCTCCTCTGCAGAACTGACACAGCCACCAGTCTGTCCAGCAGGCTAGCTATTGGCGTTCACTGGGATCCCTGGATTATTCCAGGTCCAGTTAGAACAGCTGACACCCTATCTGATATATTCCACATCATTAGGAGAGTTAAATAGGTTTGTAAAATGAGTCCAAGTTACTCAAGCCCTTCTACACAGTCAAGATTTATGAAGCCAGAGACGAACTGGAATATAAGCTGCATCTCCTAGGAAATACTCTTCCTCAGGAAAGCACAGGCTTGTGTGAGAAGCCACCGAGGCAGACAATCCTGAGTAGTGGACAGACACCGGTTGTAAATGTGGGGCAGCGAAGAAGTAATTCGGAAAGCTCTTAGGGTAATGCAGAGGCAACCTGCGGACCCGTGTGGAGACAGTCCCCGGGATCTACAGCTCCAGGACTGAGAATCATCAGCTCCTCTTCTCCATCCCCAAGGTCACTCTCCCAGGGCCGGCTGAGGTGGCCTTCCAGCTGGCTTCAGGCAGCCCTGTCACATCCTCCATCTGTCCCCGGGATGCTTCCTGAAACTCGAGTTCCTCAGCATGAATCCCAGATGGTTCCCATTGCCATCTGGATAAAGGCTCCACTCCCCAGCTGGCCTTAGAGACCCTCACAATCCGGCCTGTCCACCCAGCACTCTCCTTCTCCTTCCTTCTACGACCTTGCGTCTCTGAACACACTTGTTCCTCTGCCTTCCCAACTCTTATGCATCCTCTGAGGCCACCTCGGGTAGCCCCTCTCCTCTCCAAGGCCCGTCCTCACGACGCCTGCCCGCTATGGCACTCCAGTTAACCGGAGGAGAGTTGCTACTTCCGAGTTCACCGAGGTGGAAAGCGCCCCTGACTCCAAATCAGGGCTCAGCGCGACGCCCCCGCGGCCGCTTCTAGTGGCCGGTGCCCCTCCTCACAGGGCCCTCGCAACACTCCCGCCGGCCTACGCCCGGCTCCTGTCAGCACGCGACAGCCGCGTCGGCCCTGGACAGCGCATGCGCGGGCGCCGGCGGCCGTTTCCCAGCGACCCCGAGACTAGCGCGTGGACACACGTCCTAGCGGGCTGGCGAGAGCGCGCACTGGGGGAGGGGGGCGTGTGCAGGGAAGGGTGGCGCGGGAGCGCATGCGCAGCGGCAGGCGGCGGCGCGAGCCGAGCTGGGAGATGGCGGTGGCGGCGGCGGCGCCAGAGTGTGAGCACCGCCCGGGAGCCGCCGGCCCGGGCGCAGGGCGACCCCGACCCCGCCCGCCATGGGCAACGAGGCCAGCCTGGAAGGTGGCGCTGGCGACGGGCCGCTGCCGCCTGGAGGCGCCGGCCCCGGCGCAGGGAAGCCTCCTTCAGCACCAGCCGGCGGCGGACAGCTCCCCGCGGCAGGAGCAGCGCGCGGGACCGCGGGACCACCGGTCCCTGGCCCCGGCCCCGGCCCCGGCCCCGGTCCCGGTCCCGGCCCGGGCAGGTAAGCGCGTGTCTCCGGCGCCGGGGGGGCGGTGAGCTGCAGCCTGAGGCTGGGGCCCGGGCCGAGTATCCTGCGATCTAGTGTGGACAGCGAGGTTCGAAGTCCCGCCGCACTTTGAACCCTGCCGAATTGGCCTGAACTGGGTGGTCGCGGGAAGCGGCCCTTCCTTTCCAGCTGCCCCGCCTTGGCGTGGCAGGATGACGGGCGCAGGGTCAGTCGGGGCCTGCAGACCGTGACTCGGTCACGAACCCCCAAATTTGCTTCTCCCCCAACGCTGGGGCCTGACGGCTCAGGAGGGGGCTTATGTAACCTTAGCCTGGTCCCTCCGCACAGGGGAGCAATGGGATGGAACACGTCCTCCCTTACTGCTGGTGTCTGCATGTGTCCATTGTGCCGGGCCGAGGAAAGAGCACAATGGGAGTGGCTGTCAGGGAAGATAAGCGTCACCGTGAGGAAGAGAGAGATGAAAATAGTTGAACCATGAACTTGGTCTTGGGTTTTCCTTGGGCATTTGGTGGCTGTAATCACCTTTGGGGGAAAGGAAAATTGCCCACTGGACACCAAGAGGTGCTTATTTAGGCCCAACAATACTAATAGGATCGTGTGCTTTCACCAAGGTTTAGGGAAACATTTTGGGGTGAAGCAAAAATGCTATTGAGTCATCCAGCACCAGATATGTTCTTGTTACCTTATGATTTAGATCAAACCAGTGGAAAAGCTGAAACCCACATAGAATGCTTTAAACAGAACATATCTGATTAAATACTGTGAAACCAGTTTGTTTTAAATGTGTGCCAACCCAGGTCCTGCAAAAACAATCAAGTGGTAGCAAAGGCTGTAAGGGAATGCCAATATATAATAAGTCAGTAGACTCAAAACTCAGGAAAACCACTAGAGATGACAGGATAAAATGGAAGGCATTATCTTTGCGCCAAATAGGCTTGGAGAGTAGCGAAACCCTCAGGGGGTGGGAGGGGGGTGCTTCCAGCTCCATGTGAGTCTGGCTTTTCTGTGTGGGGACACATAAACTGTGAGGATGCATAATTATTTATCCTTTGGCTGCCTGACTGTGCCTCTCATGTGTTTATTTCCTCAGAAGTCATTTCTTAGACAACTAATAGTAATGAAGGTTCTTAGTAGCTTGAAACCTGCGGCAGACAGGTCAGCCTGTGAGTATCCTTTTTAGAGGTGGGATTTGTCCATTTTACATTAGCTATTATAGTAATGCAGTTGGATAGCACACAGCTCTTAGCAATGCAAACACTGTCCATTTTGCTGCGTGTTGATTTGCTGTTTGGGTTTTAGCTTGAGGGAGGCTCACCCAGGCTTTAGTGTTTTCCTTCCAAGGGAAAGCTTCTGAAACTGAATGGAAAAACACCTTGTTATTGAGAGTTCTCTGTATGGGGAATTTGCCATTTCTCTTCTGATAACCAAAAGGCTGCTCTGATTGTAGTTTATCAGATGTTGCAGAGCCAATCATATGAAATTCTGGAAAGACCTGGGCAGCTCAGAGGGACTGGAAAGAGGCTGGTGTCTATTGCTCATATGCCTTTTTAGTGTTTCATTTCTACTTCATCTGTACATTCTGCTGCAGGGCAGACCCATGAACTGCTGTGGGTGAGGGGGAACCACGGACCCCTGGTGGAGTTAGTAGTCACACAGTCTCCTACCTGGCTGTCGGCAAGGCTCATACCTGGGCCTGTGGTGCTGGGGTCCTGTGACTATCAGGCTCAGGAAGTGAGCTGGCTATTTGTCCCCAAAGCTCAGGACTAGAGACCCTTTGGAGGTGGGATTTACTTCTCCAGCTGATATTCAGCTTATCACAGCACCTCAGCTGAGCAGCACCTCCATGGCTTATCTCTTCCACAGCATCACAATGGCTTCTACTTCCTCTCACTAGAGTGTCCGTCCATCTCAGGTACCTGATGCCAAATTTAGCATGTTCTGTTCTAAGATGCTGCTGAACAGATTGGCCCATTGATGGGGAAAAAGTCCTGAGGATGTGCTTCTGGGCATTCAGGAAAGAGTGTTAACACAGAGACATATTTGCTTTCAGCAAGATTTTGAATTTTAAGGCAGTCAGAAACCTCACAGAGGTGGGTAGAGGGCCAGGTAAAAGGGAGACGGAACTGAGGTTCTGGGGGAGTTAAATCCTAGCTCTTTTCTATTGCCATATTACCTTGTCATCCCAGGCTGAATTAGTCTTTTCATCCTCATGCTGAGCTGACTTGGACTCTGTGAGGGGGTGGCTCCAGCATTTTCCGCTGAAGAGCCTGACTTGAAGTAGGGTAGCAGTGCTGCCACACCCATGAGTAGCAGTGCTGCCACACCCATAGTGCTACCTCTTAGCCCGTCGGGATGATGTGGACCTTTGGGCATTGGAGAGTCCCTTAAGGAAGAGCTCCCCTGCTTCTGGTGTCAGGGTGGCCATGTAGAATTACATAATCTGTGCCTTTTCCAAGGAGTGCCAGTTTGGGAGAAAGCTAAACTCTATCCCAGGCTCCACTCTCTAAGTTGTGTTCCCTGGTGTAGGCTGCATCTTCTTAGAGGAAGGGACATCATTCACTCATTAACTCATTTACTTATTTATGGAGATATGCCTAATGTACAGTGGAACATACACATTGATGGGATTTTACCTATACATACACCCATGACACTCTACCAGATCAAGGTGTACCAGACCTAGGTGATCTGCCTGCCTTGGCCTCCCAAAGTGCTGGGATTACAGGTGTGAGCCACTGTACCTGGCTGAGAAATGCTATCTTAAAAACTTTTTATTATGGAAAATTTCAAACATACATGAAAGTAGAGGAAATGGTCTAATGGCTTAGCCACTGCCATCATCAACTTACGGCCAGTACCAGATCAGTACCCCAGAAAGTACTTTTTAAAATAATTGCATGAAGAAGCCACGTAGACCAGTGGCAGCCTGTCTAGTTTACACCAGCTCTGTGGACTTGCACATGTTTTGATTTTTGCAAATTGATATCTAGTCAATCAACTAAGGTGTATTTGTCAGCTATCAAAAGCAAGCACAGTTCTTGGCTTTGTGGAGGGTATGGAAAGGATATAAAGTGCTTTCCTGTCCTTCAGCACCTCACAGACTCGTTGGTCAGATAGCTCTTGAAGAATCAAATAATGGAAGAACCCTAGAGAGACACTGTGGGCAGCTCAGTATCTGAGAAATGTCAAATAGGCAGTGCTTATAGGGTTGTTAATTGGGAAGACTGGAGAGGCAGAGCTAGGCTTTAGGAGAGGTAGAGATACGAGGCATCCTGGAAAATGACTGAGTTAGGAGAGGTAGAGATAGAAATGGCATAAAGAATGTGGTCTACACAGGCAGGGACAGTGAACAGAGAATGAGGCTGAGTGCAGGGGGGTGGGGAAAGCCAGGGCAAAGCCAAGAGAGGCCCTTCTCCCCTCACTGCCCATCAGAATCCGTAATCAATGCCAAAGTTATCTCTAGTCCTGGCCCATATGCTACAGAGACAGACACCCTGAGCCAAAGGTAGCTAGACACGGAAAACCTGGTTGTTTACTGGAAGGTAGGCAAGGTTGCTCTGAGAACCATACCCAGAGTTCCTGTTTCTAAATGGATTTGTCAGGCATAGTATCTCTGGTCTTGGATTAGCTAAACTTGTTACATTATATCAGCCAAGTAAGCCTCTAGAAAAATCTGAGACTAACTCTATCCCAGGCTTGTAAAGATAAAATGAAAGGACATAACTGCCAGGTCTGGAAATAATGCTCCTTTATCACTTAGAGATCTTCTTTGTCCCCAGTGGCTGGATCTCACAGAGGGTATGTCATGGGGTGTGAATTAAAGTGATCTTACATCTGAATGGTGATGATGTCAAAATTTTACCCAAAGGGCGACCATTTTTGCGTTTCTCCAGGGAAAGCAGGGTACTTTTGATAATATAGTTGTTCCCAGCATCATGAAGACTAATAAGGTGCTATTGATTTAAAAAATTTAAAAATGTAATAGAGAGATTATGAGGAGAAATGCTATCTTTTGTTTATTTATTTATTTATTTTTTGGAGATGAAGTCTCACTCTGTTGCCCAGGCTGGAGTGCAGTGGTGCCATCTTGGCTCACTGCAACCTCTGCCTCCCGGGTTCAAGTGATTCTCCTGCCTCAGTCTCCCAAGTAGCTGAGATTACAGGTGCTTACCACCATACTCGGCTAATTTTTGTATTTTTAGTAGAGACAGGGTTTCACCATGTTGGCTATGCTGGTCTCGAACTCCTGACCTAGGTGATCTGCCTGCCTTGGCCTCCCAAAGTGCTGGGATTACAGGTGTGAGCCACTGTACCTGGCTGAGAAATGCTATCTTAAAAACTTTTTATTATGGAAAATTTCAAACATACATGAAAGTAGAGGAAATGGTCTAATGGCTTAGCCACTGCCATCATCAACTTACGGCCAATTGAGTTTAATTTATCTCTTATATCCCACCCCCTACAGAAGCAAATTCCAGACATCCCAACATTTCATCATCAGTATTTCAGTTTGTATTTCCAATAAATAGGGTTTTACGTGAACATAACCACAGGACCACAGCCACATCTAAATAGGATAATCATCTCTTCTTAAACTCAGCAAATATCCAGTCAGGATTCCATTTTTCTGATTATCTTATGAATTTACTTTTACAGTTGGTTTGAACTGTGATCTAAACAGGATCTACACGTTGAATCTATCTGATGCATCTCTCTAGTTTCTTTATATATTTTCTCTCCTTTTTCTCCTTGCAGTTTATTATTAGAGAATTGTGTCATTTGTCTCGTAGTTTCTCATATTTGGGTTTATGCTGATTGCATCCCTGTGGTGTCATTTAAGATGTTCCTCTGTCCCATATTTTTCTTGCAAACTGGGAATTCTATCTAGAAGCTAATCAGATTCAAATTTTATTCTTTTGGCCAAGAAATTCTAGCTTTTTAAAAAAGGGTTTCTTGAAGGCTTCAGACGTGGAGAGGCTGAGAATTCACTGAAAGCAGAGCCAGACTTTGGGCTAATTGGGAGCCAAAGAACAGTGCAGTGGACCACTTTTCTGTTCCTTTTCTAAAGCTCTCTTTCCTCTGAGTCAGTTTGGTTCTGAGTTTAAGAAGCCAAAGCTTTCAGAGG
Source organism: Ateles fusciceps (assembly GCA_036589455.1). Taxonomy (NCBI): domain Eukaryota; kingdom Metazoa; phylum Chordata; class Mammalia; order Primates; family Atelidae; genus Ateles; species Ateles fusciceps. Next base: position 28,624,504 of record JAZHEH010000562.1, on the reverse strand, counting down.
AAAGCTTTTTTCTGAAAGCTTTTTTTTTTTCCCCAGAAAGGTCATGCCTTTCACCCCAGTTTGGGGGAGTCCTCCCTGCATATGTGAATAGGAGGCTGCTGCTAGGATTTGGGGGCTTTAATAAATCTTTCCCCTTCTCATAGGTCCTGCATTTATGAATGGGGCCCTTTTCTCTTGCTAGTTGTGGGGGTGTGGAGGGCTAGACCAACTTTGTGTGGGCTACGTGAGGGGAACCTGTTGCTGGAGCCTGTAGGCCATGTGCAGTAAGTTGGGGCTAACTGTGAAGGTAGGTTGGCAACACTGTGACAGTAGTTAGAACCACCATTACTGAATGACTGCCTTATCACAGGCATTCTGCAGGGTGTTTTATTTCTTATTCTACCTGCTTGGCCATTCAGCTTCTGCAGGCCCTGCCTATCCTGGCTTTACATATTTTTCCTGCCTGGGGACTAGCTTTTTAAATGGTAAAATGGTGGCTAAGCCCTGCTTGCCTACAGCAAGGGCTGACTGTCACTTTAGGACATGAGGCCCTCTGGATAAGCTGGAACTTGGTGGACAATCTAGCTGTGGGGACTCCTGCCCAGTCCTTTCATTTGGTGCCAGGAGCATGTCATGCTGGTATTGATCCTGCATTTGTAGAACTTGCCCAGGCTCCTTTTCTGGAGAGACCTCTGCCATCTCTGTTCACCAGTACAGTGGTTGAAGCTGTGGAGTGAACTGGGACACTGGCCCGTGGGCTCCTGCCTGTGGTAGGGGTGATAGAATTTTGGTGTCTCACACTCTGTTGTTCCTTCCCTACAGATTGGGCCTCTAGTGCGTGTCTGTTGCCCCCTGGCATTCTCTTTGCTCCTTTGTCTTATACTTTAGGTTCTGGTCAGCTCTGCTGTGGAATGGGATACTCCCTGACTCATCTGTGCTGGGCCTTGGGCTCTCAGGCTGGTCACAGGGCTGCTCTGATCTCTCCTTCCTATTATTTGTTTTTATGGGCACATAGGGTTCTGAAGAGAGCTTTTCTCTAGCAGAGACCTCTTACCTGGTGCCCCTACTTCTTTCTAACAAGAGGGTCACACGGAGGCAATTGGAAGCCTCCAGGGAACTCTCTATTACCCCAGGATCAGACCAAATCTTGAATGGCCTGGAGAGGCCGGGCTTCCCCTGAAGTGGGTGGGGCTGCTGTCAGGGCCAAAGGTGAAGAAGAGATTTTTCCTGAGGGGGAAATAGAAGGGATGGCTTTTGGGTCTTGGTCCCAAACACTGAGGAGATCGAAGAACCTCAGCAGCAAGGATCACCCCACCCAGTCCTATCTGGGACTGCCCTCTGTATCCAGAGGAGCCCTAGCTCTTCAGTGCCACTGGTTTGCATGGGGGAGCCAAACCTCCCAAAGATGCTGGAAGAACCATTAAGGCATTTGGGTACTTGGAAGAAAGAGCAGGTGAGGAAATTTCCCAGTAGTTACACTGTTACATTTGTGTTTGCAGGCAGGCAACAAGGGTCACTCACACTTAAAATTTTTTAAAAATTAAATAATTATTTAGATTGACAATTATATACTGTATACTTATTATACACAACTTGATGTTTTGAAATATTTACATATTATGACATTATGGAATGGCTAAATCAAGTGAAGTAACATGGTCATCACTTAACATACTTACCATTTTTTTGTGGTGAGACTGCTGAAAATCTATTAGCAGTGATTTACAAGAATGCAATACATTGGTGTTAACTGTAGTCACCATGTTGTATAGTAGATCTTTTTTTTTGGAGGGGGGACAAAGTCTCACTCTGTTGCCCAGGCTGCTGGAGTGCAGTGGCACGATCTTGGCTCACTACAACCTCTGCCTCTTGGGATCAAGTGATTCTCATGTCTCAGCCTCCCGAGTAGCTAGAACTACAGGCATGTGCCACTATGCCCAGCTAATTTTTGCATTTTTAGTAGAGACCGGGTTTCACCATGTTAGCCAGGCTGGTGTTGAACTCCGGGCCTCAAGTGATCCGTCTGCCTCAGCCTCCCAAAATGCTGAGACTATAGGCATAAGCCAGCCATCATGCCCAGACTAGATCTCTTGAATTTATTCCTCCTATTTAACTGAAACATTTCGTCAACCTTCCCTTCTACCTCCTACCCTGTCACCTATACTTTTTTGGATATGGGAGCGCTTGTGGGAATTTTTACAGTTAGATTCTACAGAGAAGTAGAAAAAATTTTAAGTGAAATTTTATCCACGTATTCAGGAAACTCTGCTGAACATCTGTTGGATACCTATCCCTGGGTGAAGTGTAAGGAATGAAAGAAGGAGCACAAAATAGGCTCTGCCCTGAAGGGCCATGGCGTGGGTAGAAATAACTCTTGTCCAGATCTTTGGCCTCAACTTTGTCTTCCTTAAGTTAGGGTTTGCTCCTGCCTTCTTTTTGTCTTAAAGAGGTAAGGGAAATGAGAGTATGATTAGAAGGGGTTGCATTATTTCATGTTCTAAAATAGTAGAGCATATATTTGTATGGTATTTTACAGCTTACAAAACACATTCATAACATTCACTTATTCTGTTGGGAAGCTCCAAAGGCCTAGGAGGATTGATGTAGAAGAACAGCCAGCTAGCAGACTTTAGCAAACCAAAATGCCGAATGCTGCGGAGAACTGTGTCACTTCCCCACCTCCTCCTCTCTGAAGATGGGAGATTTAGCAAGATGATGGGAAAGGCTTTGAGGAGTGGGAAAGGGTCAGAAAGTAGGACATTTGAGCAAAGGGCAAAGTAGGATGATGTGGAGGAAGAGGAATAGTGGAAGCATGCTGGCTGGGTGTCAGAAATTCAGGTTTTGATCAATCCTGACATTGCCCAAACTTAGCTGTGCACATTGGGTATGTCCCTGGTTTTTTAATCTGTGAAATGAGAGATTTAACTAGATGATCTCCACAGTTCCTTCCAGCTCCGACAGACGATTTCTGTGAGATGTGTAAAAAGGAAGGGTGATGCTTCCCATTGTTCTCCAGCCCCGCTGAGCATAGAAAACAAGGTCATAAATCAAAAGTATATTGTGCACTTTTTGGTTTACTTTGTAGCAGCTCTAAATGAAAAGCCCTTACTCTTCTATTGTGTGGCAGAGATTTTTCAGAATGGACAAGATGACTGCACACTCAAACCTGGAGCCAGGAGAGAGGGACTGGCTGGCAACCCGTCTCTGGGTTGCTTCTGGTAGGCAGGGGCTCTTGAAAAGCGGATGGCCTCCTTGTGCTGGGTTAGTTGACCAGCCAGGAAGGCTCCTACCCAGACTTGCAGAGCCTGCTGCAGGCTCCCTGTTCCCAGCTGTGCTCGGCTGCTTTTCTCCTGAATGTTGTTCCACCCACTTCCTGCAGGCACTCTGGCAGTAGCCAGTGTGCCATGATTTCCATGGGAGCTGGGGTTGGCAAATGCTTTGTGATGGGGAAGGGTGGGGCATGGGAAGGGTTAGCCTGAAAGGGTCTTTAGATCTGCAGACTCCAGTTAGGCAGAATCCTTCATTTGTAGAATGAAGAGACAGATGTGGTGCTCTCTGCAGCTTTTGCAGCTTTGTGGGTTCTGTGGGCTCAGGCCAGATGTCCTCCAATGTCAAAGTCTGGTATGTGAGGTTGCTTCCTTCAGGAGTGTGGTTTGGCTTCAGCAGGTTATATGTTTGCTCTGATATCCTTTTATCTTGAGCATTGTATCCAACCCCCAACAAATGCCAGAATGTCTGTTATCATACTCTGTATGGGCTGGAGCTCTGCCTTGGTGTGAATACCTGAGATAAGCAGCCTTTGGTTCTTCCCAGGCAGATGACTCTACTGCTGGAGAGTTCTTCTTCCTATTTGTCTGAAACGGGTTTTCTTACACCTCCTATCTACTGGTCCTGGCTCTGCCCTCCAGCACTGCTGACTTATTTTTGCTCACAGGTTTAGCAGGTGCTCACTGTGCCTGCTATGTGCCAGGGCTGAGGGCCTTGTGCTTACCTCCTCAATCCTGGTTTTCTTCTCTGGACTTCACTTCTCCAGCTCCTGTGGGTGCGATGGGACTCTGAGACCCTTGCCAGCCTGGATTGCCCTGCCCAAGACTGTCAGTATCCTAAAAGGATAGGGAGGCCTCAGAGAACAGGGCCCAGGACTCAGCATGTCACCTGGACTATGAGTGACATAGTCTGAAGGACGTGGGATCTTCCCTCTCGCAGCATGAGAACACCCTTCCTACACCTTTATGAGAGCTTTTGGGTAGCTACTCCCACACTTATCCAGCCTCATGCTGGGCATCTTCACACGAAGTCTGGTGCCTTCCATCCTGGACTTGCACAGCCTAAGTGTGAATATGTGGGGGCCTGCGTGAGTCTCTGCTATGTTTTCTCTGGCTATACTTAGAGATCCTTTCCAAACTAGTGAGACTCTTTTGGAACCTGACTCTGTTCCACAAACTGAGGGTGATAACTAAGACAATGTGCTTGTTTCAGGAACCATGCTGTGAGAACTTCTCCCCTTCCTAGGGCCCTGAGAGCCCACTTTCCAAACCCCTGCATCTGACCTGGAGTAGGGTGACCAGTGTTGGATGCTCAAGGCCAAGGCCTTGCCAGCTAAGGTTTGGAGTGATGATGGCTGAGTAGTGGGAGTAGCTGCCCAAGAGCTCTCACAGTGTAGGAAGGGTGTTCTCATGCTGCAAGAGGAAGGCCCCTCGTCCTTCAGACTATGTCACTTATAGTTCAGGTGACACGACAGCTAGGGTTGTATTGGAGAGGCAACCACCCCTTGCATCCTAGCATGGCAGCCCCTGTGCTCTGCAGAGAAAACCCTTGTGCTGACTTGTCCTTTCCTGATCAGCCATGTTAAGCTGGCCTCATTTTGGGGTGCATTGGCCTTTGGCTCTGCAGGGTAGGTATCTCCAGGAGCAGCAAGTGCTCTGCAAATGAAAATTTCAATCACTCATAAAAGGAGAAATAAAAAAAGGAGAAAGGATGGTATGCTGAAGTCCCTCCTGTGAACCTACCACCTAACTTCAACAATGATTAGTAACAATTATCAGCCAACTTGTTTTGTCTATATTTCTCCACTTTTTTTTTTTGCTGGAGGATTTTCATTCAAAATAGAAATATATAATTTTACTCATAATAGTATAGGATGTACCTGTAGTAGTTAGAGGGTGCTTTACATGTAATTCAATGGCATTATCACAACCAACAGAGTTAACTTTAATTCCTTACTATAACCAAATACCGAGTCCATGTTTAATTTTTCTTTATTGTACCAAAAATGACATTTTATTTTATTTATCTTTTTTAAGATGGAGTCTCGCTGTGTTGCCCAGGCTGGAGTGCAGTGGCGCTGTCTCAGCTCACTGAAACTTCTGCCTCATGGGTTCAGGCAATTCTCTCTGCCTCAGTCTCCCAAGCAGCTGGGACTACAGGTGCCCACAACCACACCTGGCTAATTTTTGTATTTTTTACTAGAGACGGAGTTTCACCATGTTGGCCAGGCTGGTCTTGAACTCCTGACCTCAGGTGATCCGCCCACCTTGGCCTCCCAAAGTGGTTACAGGCGTGAGCCACTGTGCCTGGCCCCAAAAATTACATTTTAGTTTGTTCAGACAGTATTGAAACAAAGTCTACACATTGCATTTGGTTGATGTGTTCTCTAAATTTCTTTTTCTTTTTTTTTGTTTTGAGACGGAGTTTCGCTCTTGTTGCCCAGGCTGGAGTGCAATGGTGTGATCTTGGCTCACTGCAACCTCCGCCCTCTAGGTTCAAGCGATTCTCCTGCCTCAGCCTCCCGAGTAGCTGGGATTACAGGCATACGCCACCACATCCAGCTAATTTTGTATTTTTAGTAGACAGAGTTTTTCCATGTTGGTCAGGCTGGTCTCAAACTCCCGAGCTCAGGTGATCTGCTCTCTTCGGTCTCTCAAAGTGCTGTGATTATAGGAGTGAGCCGCTGTGCCTGGCCTGTGTTCTCTAAGTTTCTAACAGCCCCATTGCTCCTTTTGTTTTTAAATGCCACTTATTGGTGAAGACATCAGGACATTTGTCCTAGACTCTCTCTGATTTTGGTTTTGGCTAAGCACATCGTCATGAAGTTATTTTACTTGCTTCCTAGTGTCCCCATATTTTCTACAAACTGGTAGTTAGATCCAGATCAGAATAGAGTCAATCTTTTTGGAAAGAACCTTTCATTGATATTGTGTACTTCCTATTGCATCCCAGAAGGAGGAACTACATCTGTTTCCTTGTCCCACATTAGTGATGAAAAATTGGTTCAAGCCTGGGTGCAGTGGCTCACTCCTGTAATCTCAGCACTTTGGGAAGCTGAGACAGGCAGATTGCTTGAGCCCAGGAGTTTGAGACTACTCTGGGCAACATAGCTAGACCCCATCTCTACAAAAAAAATACAAAAAAATTAGCCAGGCCTGATGGCACATGTCTGTGGTCCCAGCTACTCGGGAGGCTGAGGTGGGAGGATGGATCACTTGAAACTGGGAGGCCAAGGCTGCAGTGAGCTGTAATCTTGCCACTGTACTCCAGCTTGGGTGACAGAGTGAGATCCTGTTCCAGGAAAAAAAAAAGATGGATTAGGGTATTCAAGTAGTATCAGAGATTAATCCATTATGAAGTCCTCATCAACTTTTTGCCTGTTGAATTTAGCATTCACTAATGATCCTTAGCTAGATCCATTATTTAATAAGAGGCTGCAAAATTAGCTGAAATTCTTCTATAAAAATTATGTCAACCTTTTTTTTTTTTTTAATGTACCAAATATTTATTAAACATTGCAGTCAATAGCAGGAACACAAGAAGGAAAAAGACACAGTTCTATTCTCAAGATGCCCTCCAAACTGGGCTGACTCTCCATGCTTGATGCTCCTTTCAATGAATTGCTTCTAAATAACAATGTAGGTATTTTTATTAATGATAATACTCATGAATGTAGTTCAAGACTTCCTTGTGGTTTCCTTTGCCCTTAGGTTATCTCTTTCCAGAGATACGTAGTTCTGTGTTTTCGAGTTATTAGAAATGATTCTTCCCTGTGTGGTTATCTGATTAGGAGGATATAAAATTAAGCTATTTTTTTCCAATTTGTGTTTAATTTGTAAGTATTACTTTTTGATCAGTTTTCTGCTGTCACTGTCATTCTGCACAATAAATCAGCCCAAGCTCAGTAGCTTCAAATAGCAATTTTTTATTCTCACTCATGCATCTGCATGTTGTCTAGAATTCACTGATCTAGGCTGGGCTCCAGGCTGCAGTTGGGTCCTGGTCAGATTCGTGTGTCTCTTATCTTCCCTGGACAGCAATCTACCTGGGGCGTGTTCTTTTTCTTCTTCTTCTTCTTTTTTTTGAGATGGAGTCTTGCTCTGTCACAAGGCTGGAGTGCAGCGGTGCGATCTTGGCTCACTGCAACCTCCGCCTCCCGGGTTCAAGCAATTCTCCTGCCTCAGCCTTCCAAGTAGCTGTGACTACAGGTGCGTGCCACCACACCTGGCAAATTTTTGTATTTTTAGTAGAGACAGGGTTTCACCATGTTGGCCAGGATGGTCTCGATCTTCTGACCTCATGATCTGCCTACCTTGGCCTCCCAAAGTGCTGAGATTACAGGTGTGAGCCACCACGCCTGGCCACATGTTCTTCTTATGGTGATGAGAGACACACAAGAGGGTGTGCCTAACCACACAGCACATTTCAAGCCTCTGACATTATAACACATCTGGTAACATTCCTTTAGTCAAAGCAATTCATTGTTAAATCCAAGTCAAAGAGTTGTGTTTCAATTACTATGGCTGTGTAACATGCTATCCCCAAAACTTAGTCGTGGAAAACAACCATTATTCTGGTCACAGATTCTGCAGGTCAGGAATTTGGGCAGGGGACAGTAGAATGTAGGTTGTTTCTGCTCCACAATGTCTGGAGCTTCAGCTGGCAGACTGGACGTCCAGAGATTAGAATCGTCTGATGGCTCATCACTTATATGTTTGAGAGTTGATGCTGGCTCTTAGCTGGGAGCCCCAGGGCTTCTCCATGTGATTTCTCCATGTGGGCTAGTTTGGGCTGCCTCACAATGTGGTTGCTGAGTTCCAGGGGGTGGGGAGAGGGCAAGGTAGGGGTTCAGAGGCAGGTAGAAGACTGTACTGACTTTTATGATTTAGTCTCAAAAGACATGCAGTGTCACTTCTGCCACATTCTGTTCACTAAGGCAGTCACAAGATCCTGTCTAGGTTTGAAAGGAAGGGACATATGGACTCTGTAAGAACATGTGGGACTGGAAATCTTGCTGTATTTTTTGGAAAATACAGTCTGCCACAGCTGGGAAAAAATACTCCGTCTCTAGTTGGAGGAACTGCAGAGTCACATGGCAAAGAACAGAAATTGATGGAAAGTAAAGAACTGAAAACAGCAATGGCATCTACTGTACTTTTTTTTTTTTTTTTTATAAAGACGGGGTTTCACCATGTTGGTCAGGCTGGTCTTGAACTCCCGACCTCAGGTGATCCGCCCGCCTTGGCCTCCAAAGTGCTTGGATTACAGGCGTGAGCCACCACACCCGGCCAAGCATCTACTGTACTTTTAAAAAAATTATGTAAAGCTTTCATATGATTCCAAATAAAACAAGGTATATTGAGAGAAGTCTAATTCCATCTTATTCCCTCTACTTTATTCTCTCTGCCTTTCTGATAAGAAACAATTTCTATCAGATTTTTTCCACTGTTTCCTTTTGCAAATTTAAGGGAAAAATATATTCGTTTACCTTTCTTTTTTATGTAAAAGGTAGGAGACTGTAAGTACTCTTCTATACTTTGCTTTTTCCCCCATGAAGATTACCTTTGCTTTTTCCTTGCTTTTACCTTTGCTTCTATACTTTGCTTTCCCCCCAATCTTGAAGATTACCCTGTAACAGAATATGGAAATCCTCTTGATTCCTTTTTGCATCTGCACTGTGCCTCACCACGTAGACATGCCATGGTTTATCCATGGACTTTGGGCTGTGTCCAGTCTTTTGCTCTTACAAATAGAACCACAGTGAGGAATCTGGTAAATACGGCATTTTGTAATTTTACCAGTGTGTTTGTGAGATGGTTTCCTAGAAGTAGGATTGCTGCAACAAAATGGTAAATGTATAAGTTGTTTTTCTCTATGTTGCTAAGACTGAGGGCCAAGGGCAGAAGCAATAGTATTCAGGCATGAGAGGATGATCATGGGGGTTACATGGGGGTCACAGGACAGGGAGGTGGGAAGGGACTGAGTAGTAAGAGTGATGAAAAGTGCTCAACTTCTGAATATATTCTGGAAATTGAGCCAAAAGGATTGCTGAAGGGTTAGCTGTAAAGAGTTGAAGAGAGGAGTTAGGAGGAGCTCTGAGTTTTGGCCTGGGCATCTGGTGTACACAGGGAGGAGGAGGAATGGGCCTAGACCAGGAGTTTGTTTTTGGACAAGTTGTTTTTTTAGAGGCATCCAAGTGAGATATTAGGTAGGCAGCTGGGTATTCAAGTCTGGGCTGGAAAAATAAAGTAGCACTTCACCCGCAAGTGCTTTAATATTAATGCCACCTGGTTCCTACAAGTACCTGAAAAAGAGATAACGGGGAGGAGGAAATTGAGGGAATACTAAGGTTCGAAGAGAGTGAATCAAGTGCATTCAATTCTACAAATATTTACCTTTTCAAATGAAACGTTGGAAATGAAAACACTCAGCATGAGGCCTGGCATTAAGTGCCTGCTAGTTGATGTCACGTTCCATGCCCAGGGCTGAGGATAGAAAGGTGAACAGGTAGATTATGCCCTGATTTCCTACCCCAGACATGTTTGAGTTAAACCTGATTAAGGGTATATTCCCTGCCTCTGGGAGCTCTGACTCAGTAGGGGATGCTTGGAGAGCTCAGAGGCCTGCTGTGGTCCAGCCTCCTCATCTTCACATACAGTTGCTAAAACAGATTACAGAATCTGAGGCTCAGACTGGAGAGTTCGCTTGAAAGGCATGGCCCATTCTATTGGCTCTAGAATCTTCAGCTAGTCAGAGATGAAGCTCAGGCCACCAGAACCACAGAGAATAGTTTCTCACTATGGGAAAAGTGTCACTTTGACTCTTTAACCCTCACTCCTGTTCAATAAACTTCATGAAGCCAGGTAAAGGGGGTTGGCCTTCAGCTGGAGTGACAGTGGAGTGGGACAGGTCCCCCCCGCGACAGATTTTGGGTATTGGGAAGAGGGCAGGAGAGAAGGAGTTCCAGGTCTGGGGCTGCTGCTCTGGGGTTGTGATTTTGCTGTTGGGCAGCTGAACAGAGATACCATAATTTGACTTTGGGATGTATATTTCTCTGGGCTTAGGAACCAGGATGCAGGCTGTAGCACATGAAACTGTCTCGGAAGCCAGCGGACTGGAATAGGAGTTTCCCAATGGCCAAGTACTCATCTCAGCTCCCCCTCCTGTGCTGAAAGCACTTTTTGCAAATGATGGTACTTAGCACTGATTGCCTGGCAGTCTAAGATACACCACCTATTGAGCAGAGTCAGAGGGGGTTTCCTGCCAGTGCACTTTTGGGGAGCTATGACGCAGGCTAAGCCAGTGGAAGAAAGGGAGGAAGGGAGCAGGCAGAACAGGCAGGCTTGATCCGGTGCTCCCAACAGACCAGGTATGCCACACTGCCTCCCCTCCACCCCACCCCTTCCTTCCCAGCTTGATTAGGGTGTGTGTTGGAGCCTACCCAAGGGTTCATGCTGTCATTCGTAACACCTACGTGGCCATTCTGTTGTTTACTTTGGTTTGAGCTGTGGAAACAGACTGAAGAGCAGCAGGCACCAGCCTCTGTGCTGTCCCCCACAGGTCCCAGTTGGGGATGAGGAGCCCTGGGAAGACCCCCCAAGGTCCCAGGGACAGATGCCAGAGTCACATAATCACCTCCTTTTCTAGGTAGTAAAAACACACAAAACCTCTCCCTCCGTGAGTGCTGAGTGAAGAAAGCAAACATGTTCTCCCTGTCCTCAACTTTGTCAGAGAGCCTGGTGGGGGACTCTTGGGGGGCAACACCTCTCCTTCCAATGCCAAGACCCTGGCTCGCTGTGCTGAGCCTGCCTGATAGTGCTGATAACTTGTTTTCAGAGGCAAGAAGAAAGAGGAAACTAGAAGCTTTGCCCTTTTGGAAAGCCTCCTGTGCTCCCCTGCAGTCCTACATGAGCACTGACTCTGGAAAAAATATACTCCACCTCTAGTTGGAGGAACTGCAAAGTCACATGGCAAAGAATAGACTAGTAGGCTCTCAGGCCTGTGAAATGGAGGGGGAAGCAACCCCAGGAGTACCAGAGCTGAGCCTCTCAGCAAAGTTTGGCAGGGAACGTGGGCCTCAGTCAAGCTCCTTCAGCTTCCTTTTCCTTAGTCCCTACTCGTGGCTCAGGAAAAAGCAAGAAGTTCAGATAGCGATATGCATTGCTTTTGAAAAGACAGTAACAGTTCTTAGTAGTAGCTGAGGAATTTTTAAAATACGCTGTTTTTTTTTTTTTTAATTCTGTGTAGCTCTGGCCAATAGAGGGTTAAGATCACTGGTGGGATGGAAATACTAATTCCAGAGAGGTAGTGGGCATTTCCAAGCACCCCACAGCAAGTCGGGGGCCGGACAGGGAAGAGGAGCCTGGGTTTCCTAGCTCCAGCCTCTGCATGGTGAATCTCCCTGGCTACTTTGGAATAAGAAAGCTTTTACGTGTCCAGTGAAGGGTCAGGGCATCCAGTAGGTAAGAATGGCACACTTCCTGCCGTTGTTGCAGGGCACACGCTTCTGGGAGCGTAGACTGGGGGTGGGGAGTGGGGGGTGGGCAGCTCCAGAGTAGCCTTGGGGTATAAGGCTCCAGGACCAGAAGAGCCCAGGTCTCATAGGATGGAGTTTGGTGGCAAAGCCTCTGCCACAGTGAGACTACTTGGAACAGCCCACTTTTGTAGTACACTCACTCTGAGCCAGGCCCCAGAGACCTCAGGGTATAGTAGGGAGAATGAGGACAGAGATTGGTCATCCCTTTCTTCCTCCAACTGCCATGGACATGGGGGGAATAACTGTAAACAAGCTGACATGTTCTCGATGCATATGGAGCACACAGCCGTCAGGAATAAGACCCACACCATGGAAGTGATTCTGGTAAAGTGTATTGATTATTATTCGATGGCATGCAGTGGGGGTGAGTTTAGGCATGTGGGATAGAGGCAGTACCACCAAATCCCCCTACCTTAATAAATTAGCTTTGCAGAGATGCTACATTATCCTCAGAGAAGGCTTTGCTCCCCAGTGCATACAGCATTTTGAGAATGTTGTTTCTTTGTCCATTCAGTCAACAAACGTGTAGCCCCTGCTGTGTATCAGAGTTTGTGCAGGCTTTGAGTTCACAGGGGAAACACAACAGTCAGGCTAGTTGGATCCCACAGACTGGATAAGCACAGAAGCCTCAGCTAAAGCTACATAGTGGAAGGGGCAGACTTCTTCACAGTTCCCACTGTGGGTCTCAGAGTGCTGATGTCCTGCCAGCCTTGAGCAGGATTTCTTTTGTGGCTGGGCAGGCCTGAGCTTCAGGTGATGGCTGCTCCTCCCCCAACACATGCACACGCAGGTAGCACACACACACACCCCCCACACCCCACACCCCACACCCCACACCGATGCTGCTCCCAGGGCTTCAGAGATAATCTAATGGCCAGGTTCAGTGAAGGCTCGCCTGTCTTTATCTGTGTAAACCTCCTTATGGGGCTCAGACCCTTTTGACCACACTCTCTTGGAAATTCCCTTCTAGGTTTCTGTGCCGCCTCCTTGCTTACTTCTCATTCTCCACTGTGGCACCACTTGCTTTGCCCGCCTAAGTCCCAGGACTCAGCCCTGAGCCATCTTTCTTCTCCCTCTCACTGGGCCCCACCCAGGGCTTCTGCTTGAGAGGTGCCGCATGCTGATGGTTCCAAAACTCTCTTCAGCTCAGGTTCTCCAGTGCTCAGTGGACGTCTCCATATGGGCACCACCATGCACAGTGCCATCACTTGCCCCCTTCCCTCCCCCTATTTCAGTATTTCAATACTGAAATAGTGTTGACCACTGGACTTGTAGGAGCTCTTTCTTGGGAAAAGAAAAGAGTCTGTAAAACTTGAGTCTATAACGTGATGGAATTAATCAGACATAAAAACTTTTTGAGGACAAAAATCAATGATTTTGTTCATTGTCCATAAGAGATCTTAAAAAGTATTTTGTTTGGGAATGGAACCTCTTCTCAGACCCAGATTTGGGCTCCCTAGGGCCTTGAAGTCAGTGGGGGAAGCTGAGTAGGGTGTGCTTGATGGATCAAGGAACACATCTAGGGGAAAATATCACAATCCAACTTGGACAGCCCCAGGTCAAAAGAGGGTGATATTATGAAATCAGAGTGATATCCTTTGGAACTCAAGGGTAGTTTGCAGCCAGGTTTTGGACAAGGATAAGGAATCAAGGAAACCATCCCCTGTATCTACTTTCTTTCTTTCGTGTTTTTTTTTTTTTTTTTTTTTTTTTTTTTTGAGACGGAGTCTCACTCGGTCACCGAGTCTGGAGTGCAATGACACGATCTCAGTAGTTCATTGCAACCTCTGACTCCTGGATTCAAGTGATTCTCCTGTATCAGCCTCCCGAGTAGTGGTTCAAGTGATTCTCCTGCCTCAGGCTTCCGAGTAGCTGGGATTACAGGCGCCCAACACCATGGATGGCTAATTTTTTTGTTTTTAGTAGTGATGGGGTTTAACCATGTTTGCCAGGCTGGTCTTGAACTCCTGACCTCAAGTGATCCGCCTGCCTTGGTCTCCCAAATTGTTGGGATTACAGGCGTGAGCCACTGCACCCAACCCCCTACTTTCTTAATCTCCTTGCTTCTTTCTCTTTCTGTAACCTGGCCATTTGGACTTCTCCAGGCTGGTGGATCTTGGCAACCCATGGCTCACATGCTCCTCTGCCTGCTCTCCTTTCTCTCCCCTTTTAGATTTCCAGGAGAGCGACTCTGAGAGGCTCAATGTGGGCCAGGGGCCAGCACGAGCTCTGAGCTGCAGTGCAGGTGGGGGCTGCATCATACATGGTCTGCACAGGACCCTTCTGCAGATCTGGGGGGTGGTCCTAAAAGCAGTCTCTACAGTTAGACAGGAGAGACTGAGATAAGAGAGGAACTCGGGGAAAATTTTGAAAGGCAAATTCATCTTCCTCACTTGTTTTCCCCTCCCCTCTCTCCCCTTCCTCTCTCAAGGCAGGACTATCCCCCAGAGACCTATTCATTCTATTCTAGCCTGACTCCCAAGGGTCTTGAGGCTTTCAGTCCCTGTTTGTCCACTGAGCTCAGTTTCTCCGGTTTAGAGCTGTCCCTGCAGGGCTCATCTCAGTCTCTGCTTTCATAGATGATGGAATTGTGCTGCTCTTGCCAGTCCCTTTTCATTACTGGGATCACCTTGCATTTTCATGGGCTCCTCAGTTCCCTAAGCTGTGTGTGCAGAAGAAAGGGCAAAGGCCAGTTAATAGGCAGCCTCTGCCAAGTACGTCTTTTGGGGATGACTGTCAGGTACTCTGAGACTGGGAGAGGCGAAGTCTCAGAGTACCTGGGGGACCCAGGCTAATAGAAACCTCCACTCTGTCTTTCCTAGGTGAGATGCTAGGGTCTGGGATGCAGTGGTGAGCAAAGTTGGTGCAGCCCTATTCTCGAGGAGATAAGGGCCTAGTGGGAGACACTGACTTTAATCACACACAAATCAAAATGCTATTGAAGGAGTAGGACCAGAAACCATGAGGACTAATGCCCTGAGGCAGTGATGCCAGGTGAGGACATGTGTGTGACATGTGTCTGAGGGGTGAGTAGCAACCCTGAGGTAGTGACGCCAGGTGAAGACAGGTATGCGGCATGTGTCTGAGGGGGTGAGGAAGAGTCCTGAGGCAGTGATGCCAGGTGAAGACATGTGTGGCTTGTGTCTGAGGGGTGAGTAGGTGTCAAGGAAACAGGAAGGTGGAGAGGAAAGGGGGTCAAGCCTTCTAGGCAGGTGGAACCACACATGCAAAGGCCCTGAGGCTCATGGTCAAAGAAACAGGATGTTTCTTTTCAGTGGAAGATGGACCAGAAGCATGGAGGGGTGCAAAGGGACATGTTCTGGCAGTGGTACGCACAGCCTACTTTTAGCCAGGACATCCTCCTGCTATGACTGCTGGACTGGTTGTTCAGATAGTCTGCCTCTCCTGTCCTTTCTAACTCCTCCCCAGCTTTGTCCTCTGGGCTCCAACAGGAGCTCACTGCCCCTCCCCACTTTGGGGCTGTTTGTCCAGCTAGCTGCTCCTGCCACTATGGAAGCACCAAAATAGTCATTGCCCCTTGAGGAGAAGTAGAGAGGTGGCAGCAGTACTTCCTCTCTGTTTTTGAGATGGGGTCTTGCTCTATTGCCAAGGCTGGAGTGCAGTGGTGCAATCACAGCTCACTGCAGCCTCAATCTCCTGGGCTCAAGCAATCCTCCCACCTCAGCCTCCCAAGTAGCTGGGACTAGAGGTGTGCATCACCATGTCTGGCTAATTTTTTTTTTTTTTTGTGTATATATATATATATATATATTTTTTTTTTTTTTTTTAGAGACGAGGTTTTCCCATGTTGCCCAGGCTGGTCTTGAACTCCTGGGCTAAAGTGATCTGCCCACCTTAGCCTCCCAAAGTGTTGGGATTATAGACATGAGCCACTGTGCCCAGCCAACAGTACTTATAAAGACATGTTTTTGGATGCATAGTGAAATTATTACCTCTTTCCCAGGAGTCCTCAGGAGTAGAGACACAGTCAGGTTTGACTGCTGACCAGGGGTTATACTCTTCCAGGGTCCCCAACCGGGTGAAAAGCTCACTGTACGCCATCAGGGCCATCTGCAGGATTCCTGCTGCTGGCCAGCATGTGAAAGTGCCCCTTTAAAACCCTTTCTATGTGCAGCCTCTTCGACTCTATCTTACACCCAGGGGAACCTGGCATCCAAGTGAGATAGAAAAGGCCGGGGTGGGCCAGGATGATTTCCAGGGTGTGTGCTCCAAAGAGCAGAGGATGGCTCCTGGGCCTGAGTCTTTGCTTGTCCAGGAAGAGAAGAACATACTCCAGCAGCCTTGAGCTCTGACTTTGCCCCATCCTCCCAGACTCTTTCCTCCCAGAGTCCTGCTTCTGGGGCCCCTTCTTTTGTTCTGGGACCACGAGTGTGCTTAATTGCTGTCTTCTACCCTGGAGCCCCCAAGTTCCTTTGCTCCCCCAGCCAGGTCCTGGCTGCCGGTCCCATTCTGTCTTCCATGAGTATACCTTCACCATGACACGGAGCCTCTGCCTGTGGCTGTGGCCTTAGTCCATGTCTTCATCTGTTCTTGTTGCCATAACAAAATGCCTGAGACTGGGTAATTTACAAAGAAGAGAAATTTCTTTTCTCACCATTCTGGATGCCAGAAGCTCTGGATCAAGGCATCAGCAGCTTTGGTGTCAGGAGAAGGTCAGTTCTCTGCTTCTAAGATGATCTTATTGCTGCAACCTCTGGAGGGGGCGAATGCTGTGTCCTCACTTGGCAGGAGGGACAGAGGGCAAGGAAGAGCCTAGCTAGTTCTCTCCACCTCTTTATAAGGTTGCTAATCCCATCCATGATGGCTCTGCCCTCATGACTTAATCACCTCCGAAGGGCCCCACCTCTTAATACTATCACATTGGAGTTTGAGTTCCAACATAAATTTTGGAAGAGACACAAACATTTAAAGCATAGCAGTCCAAAAACTTTGCGCTGGGGGCAGGTGCAAGGAAGAGCTTGCCCTCTCCTTGTCTCATAGCAAAGCAGTGCTGAGAAACTATCAGTAGCTACTGGAGCTCACTCACCAGGCTTCTCAAGGGCAAGAACTCCGTGTTACCCATCAAGAAACACTGGGGAGGGATGGGACTCAGGGTCATCCATAGCCAAGTGTGCCCTCTCTGTGGAGAAGCCTTGGCAGTGGGTGGACCCAGGTGTTTCTCCTGGAGTTGGAGGCTTGGTCTGTGTCACTAGGTTCTCATCTAAAGTTGATACCCACTCCCTCTCTCTAAGCAGGTGTACAGCAAGGGCATCCCAGAGCAAGCCCAGTAGCCCTCATTAGCTATACCAGCCTGTCACGGGGTTCATAGAGAAGCCTTCCTTGCCAGTTTAGTCTCAAGACAAACCTCTTAAAACCCCAGCAACACAAGCCACACCTTTCGGAAGCCAAGACCAGACCTGTACACAGATGTGACAGAGACCCCCAGGGCTGACCCCATTGTCTGCTGAGTTCATGAAGAAGAAGAGATGTGGAGGGAAGAGGCAGGAAGTGCATTGCAGGGGTAGGGGCAGGAAAGCCTGCTCATGGTAGCTTTTTTCAGGTGACCATGACACCGCTGACCACAGTGCTAACAGTGTGGCTGCTTAGCATAACTGATACATGGAGAGCAGGTTTACTATATTCTCATCCCAGACCAGGTCATAGCGGCCCTGGGATACTGAGTGCCCAGCAGGGAGAGGCACGGTGGGGGCCCCAAGAATGGTGAAGGACACTGAGCAGCAACGTTGGGAAGGAGACTTGCCTGGGGTGGGCTCTCACCCATTTTGGGTCCTGCCAACCCCATACCTCTCAGTTATCTTGCCTGAGCAGGATTCTTGTTGCAAGTGTGGCCTGTTCTTTATTTTTGTGCCCTTGGTCTTCTCTTGGTGTCCTCCCCCGCCACTTTTTTTTTGAGATGGAGTTTCATTCCTGTTGCCCAGGCTAGAGTACAGTTGTGTGGTCTCAGCTCACTGCAACCTCCACCTCCTGGGTTCAAGCAGTTCTCCTGCCTCAGCGTCCCAAGTAGCTGGGACTACAGGCATGTGCCAACACTCATGGCTAATTTGTGTATTTTTTCTTTTTTAAAGTAGAGACGGATTTCACCATGTTGGCCAGGCTGGTCTTGAACTCCTGACCTCAGAAGATCTGCCCAGTTCGGCCTCCCAAAGTGTTGGGATTACAGGCGTGAGCCACCATGCATGGCTGTGTCCCTTTTTTGTATTCCTCTTCTGAGTTCTGGTATGTCCTATACTTTTGAGTTTTGACTATGTTGATGAGACTCTTCTGCAATTTTTTCTTTTGGCTTAAAATTTAAAAAAAATTATACAAGTAAGGCCAAGTGTGATGGCTCACACCTGTAATGCCAGCACTTTGGGAGGGCAGATCACTTGAGGTCAGGAGTTTAAGACCAGCCTGGGCAACATGGCGAAATCCCATCTCTACTAAAAATACAAAAATACAAAAATTGGCCAGGCTGGTCCCAAACTCCTGGCCTCAGGTGATCCGCCTGCCTCAGCCTCCCAAAGTGCTGGGACTACAGGCGTGAGCCACTGCACCCGGCCTCACTTTTCTTTATTCATACCTTCATATCTGGGCAATCTGCCTTGCTCAGGCTCATACTCATCTGAGCAGAAGACTGCTTTCAGAAGTTCCCTGGGAGCAGGGCCATTGCAGCATGAGTAGTCATTTGCAGCCAGCATCCTGCCTTTCTTCTTGATGCCAGATGGTGCCCTACATTGGTATATGCTGCCTATGTCCCTTCAGAGACTCAACCCCAAACTGGAAGGAGGGTGGTTCCCATCTCCCTGGAACTCTTCTCCATTAAGTGTTTTGGTGTTTGGCATTTGAAATTTTTTTTCTAGTACAGTCCATGTCTACCTTGTATCAGACCTCCTCTTCAGGGTAGGATAGTGCTTAGGGTCATTCATTTATTCAACAAATATGTATTGAGCACCTTCTACATGCCAAACACTGCTCTAGGCAGTCCTTAATGTTGGCTACTGAGTACATCCTACTCCTGAATTTCTTTTCTGTCTTGCTTGTTTCTCTACTGCTTGTGAGAGGCTTCTGCCTCTAAATTTACCCCAGGAATATGAATTTCCAAGCAATCAAATCACAAGAGTTTGTTCCTGGGTTTTAACTCAAATTCTACCCTACTAGGAACATTTTTTTTATCTTCTATGAAATGGCAGACAGCTGGGGAGACATGTTTCCTAGGAACTGGCCTTCTTGGTGCAGTTCAGAGGAAGCACTTCATTTCAGAGGGGTTGAGACCATGACAGCAGGGCTTGGAGGCCAGGAGTTCCCAGGCCAGGTCCTAGCCTTGCTGCCTGTTTTTATGTTTTTTTCTTTTTAAATTTAATTTATATTTTATTTTTTTTCTCTCTCTCCTTTTTTTTTTTTGATTCGTCTTAGCTCCAGGTAAGGTTAAATGTTTTCCTGTTGACATTCAGCTGCTTCGTTTCTCTTTTTCTTTTTTTTTTGAGACTGAGTCTCACTCTGTCGCCCAGGTTGGAGTGCAGTGGCACGATCTTGGCTTATTGCAACCTCCGCCTCCCAGGTTTAAGCAATTCTTCTGCTTCAACCTGCTGTGAGTAGCTGGAATTACAGGCGCACGCCACCACGCCCGGCTAATTTTTGTATTTTCAGTAGAGACGGTGTTTCGCCGTGTTGCCCTGGCTGGTCTCCAACACCTCACCTCTGGTGATCAGCCTGCCTTGGCCTCCCAAAGTGCTGGGATTACAGGCATGAGCCACTGCGTCTGGCTTGCTTTGTTTCTTTAATCTTTAGTTTTCTTGGAAAAAAATGGAAATGATAAGAATACACACCTGTGTGGTTGTTAGGCAGGTATTATATAAAGGAAGAGCCTGGTACATAGAATGAGCTGAGAACATCGTAACTACTGGGAATAGTGGGGTTAATGTCCTGATTCCCTGCAACGAAAGGCATTTAAATCATTACAGGTTTCATACCTAAGTTTTCTTTTTTCATTTTAAATATCACTGGTTATTTTCTCATTTTGTGAATGCTTAATATATTTAGAAATAAGTATTGCATATTTGGGGGCTGCAGGCTCAGATATCCTTTTCTTAAAGACAGGGACTCCCTTGTTGCCCATCCAGGCTGGTCTCAAACTCCTAGCCTCAAGTGATCCTCCTGCCACAGCCTCCCAAGTAACTGGGATTACAGGTGCAAGCCACTTTGCCTGTCTAGTTATTCTTTTAAAAATGTCTTTCTGAGATATAATTCACTTACCATATAATTCACCCATTTTAAGTGTGCTATCCAATGGTTTTTAGTGCACTTAGAGTTCTACAACCAAAGCTACAGTTTGAGAACATTTTCATCACCTCCAAAAAGAAACTCCATATCCAAAATGTCACTTTCCATTTTTCCTCCCTCCATCTACCCCCCCAGGCCTAAGGCAACCACTAATCTACTATCCACCTCTGTAGATTTGCCTATTCTGGACATTTCATATAAACGAATATGTGTTTTGGGGGTCTGGCTTCTTTCACTTAGTGTGTTTTCCAAGGCTCATCTAGGATGTAAGATATAGTGTGTATCAGTACTTCATTCCTTTATTCATTTATTTGTTTAGAGAGGGAATCTTACTCTGTCACCCAGAGGACATGGAGGCTGGAGTACAGTGGCATGATCATGGTTCACTGTAACCTCAAACTCCTGGGCTCAAGGGATCCTCCTATCTCAGCCTCCCAAATACCTAGGACTACAGGCATGCACCACCATGCCTGGCTAATTTTTATTTTTATTTTTTTTTGTAATGATAGTTTTGGGAACTCTCATTAAAATATGGTCTTTCTATGTTGCCTAGGCTGGTCTCAAACTCATGACTTCAAGTGATCCTCCTTCCTCGGCCTCTCAAAGTGCTGGGGTTACAGGCCTGAGCCATTGTACTCAGCCAATACTTCATTCCTTTTGATTGCCCAGTGATATTTCACTGTATGGATGTACCACATTTTATCCACTTATCAATAAGTATGATTTAAGGTGTGAGTTTTTCATAAATGTGCTTTAAAAAATTGAAGTTGTTTTTCTATTTCTAGTCTGTTAAATTTTTTCATCATAAAAAGGTATTGAATTGGAAAAGATGTGAAATGCTCTCTGCATCTATCAAGATGATCATGTAGCTTTTATAATCTTGATAGATGGTTTTTGTCCATCATTCTGTTAATATGCTATATCATATTAACTGATTTTTTAGATGTTAAACCGTAATTTCATGTCTGAGAAAAATTCATTTGGTTATTATATTAAATCCTTTATGTCACTGGATTTGTTTTGCTAGTGTGTTGTTTATAATTTTTGCATCTATAGTAACGAGATTGGTCTATAATTTTCTTGTGATGTCTATATCTTTTTATTTTTTTAAAAATTTAATTTTATTTTGTTTATTTTATTTAGGTACACTGTCTCATTATGTTTCTGAGGCTAGATTCAGGCTCCTGGGCTCAAGTGATTGTCCCACCTTATTCTTCTGAGTAGCTGGGACTACAGGCACATGCCACCACATCCAACTTATGTGTGACTTTGATATCAGGGTAACTGTGGCCTCATGGAATGATTTCAGAAGTGTTTTATCCTATTCTATTTTTTAGAAGAGCTTGTGAAAGATTAATATGAAATCTTCTTAAGACAGTTTTATTGAGATATAGTTAATATGCCAGAAAATTTGCCCATTTAAAGAGTGTAATTCAGTGGTTTATTATATATTACATTATGAATTTTTTTTGAGCCAGGACCTAGCTCTGTCACCCAGGCTGGAGCGCAGTGGTACGATCACAACTCACTCAGCCTTCTGGGCCTAAGCAATTCTCCCATCTCAGCCTCCCAAAGGGACTACAGGTGTACGCCACCATGCCAGGCTAATTTTTGTATTTTTAGTTGTAAAGACTGGGTTATGCCATGTTGGCCAGGCTGGTCTTGAACTCCTGACCTCAAGTGATCTGCTCACCTCAGCCTCCCAAAGTTCTGGAATTACAGGCATGATCCACCATGCCTGGCCTTTCTATTCATTTTTTGATGGACACTGGGGTTGTTTCTGCTTTTTGACTCCAGTAGTCCCTCCTTATCTGCGGTCTTGCTTTCTGTGGTTTTAGTTACCCATGGTATGGTACAATCAGATATTTTGAGAGAGAGACTGTTCTATTTTATTATTAGTTATTGTGACTCTCTTATTGTGCCTAATTTATACATTAAACTTCATCATATGTTTGTATATGTAGGAAAAAACATAGTGTATATAGGCATCTATTGGGGGTCTTGGAACGTATCTCCCAAGGATAAGTGGAGACTACTACATTGTGAATAATGGTGCAATATACATTGGTATTGAAGTATCTGTTCAAGTCCCCGGTTTCACTTCCTCTGGATATAAACCTAAGAGTGGAATTACTGGATCATATGATAATTTTATGTTTAGCTTTCTGAGGAGCTGCCAAAAATTTTTCTGTAGCAACTGTACCATTTTACATTTCCATCATCATGGTAGGAGGGTTCCAATTTTTCCATGTCCTTGTCAACACTTGTCATTTTCTGTTTATCTTATTTGTTTTTAGTAATAGTCTAAAGAGTGAGAAGTGATATCTTACTGTAGTTTTGATTTGCATTTTTCTAATCAATGGCTTATTGGCCATTTGTTTATCTTTGGAGAAATGTCTATTCAAGTCCTTTGCATATATATATATATGTGTGTGATATATATATATATATGTGTATGTATATATATGTATATATATATATATGTGTATATATATATATATATATATATTTTTTTTTTTTTTTTTTGAGACAGGGTCTTGCTGTGTTACCTAGGCTGGAGTGCAGTGGCTATTTACATTTGCAGTCATAACACACTACAGGCTCAAATTTCTGGGCTCAAGCAATCCTCTTGCTTCAGCCTGCTGAGGAGGTGGAACTGACTTTCATGTGTTGATTTTGTACCCTGCAACTTTTCTGAAGTTGTTTATTAGTTCTAACTCTTTTTGTGGCCTGTTTAGGGTTATCTACGTGTAAGATTATGTGGCCTGCAGATAGAGATAATTTTACTTCTTCCTTTCCAATTTGGATGC
Source organism: Ateles fusciceps (assembly GCA_036589455.1). Taxonomy (NCBI): domain Eukaryota; kingdom Metazoa; phylum Chordata; class Mammalia; order Primates; family Atelidae; genus Ateles; species Ateles fusciceps. The sequence continues at coordinate 28,601,632 of JAZHEH010000562.1, read as the reverse complement.
CTTTTTTTTTTCTTGCTCTATTGCTCTGACTAGAATTTCCAGTATGGTGTTATATAGAAATGGTAAAACATCCTTGCACATCATTGTCTTCTTTCTGATTGTAGAGGAAAAGCTTCTAGTTTTTCACTATTGAGTATTATGTTAGCTGTGAACTTTTCATAAATGCCCCTTACCATATTGAGAAAGTTCCCTTCTATTTCTAGCTTAAGTCTTTTAAATCATGAATGTGTATTGACTTTTGTCAAATGCTTTTTCTGCATCAATTGAGATAAACATATGGTTTCTTCCCTTTTCATTCTATTAATGTGGTGTATTACATATTATTATTATTATTTTTTGAGATGGATTCTTACACTGTCACCCGGGCTGGAGTGCAAATGGTGAGATCTCAGCTCACTGCAACCTCCGCCTCCCAGGTTCAAGCAATTCTCCTGCCTCAGCCTCCTGAGTAGCTAGGATTACAGGCGCCCACCACCATGCCCAGCTAATTTTTTGTATTTTTAGTAGAGATGAAGTTTCACTGTGTTGGCCAGGCTGGTCTTGAACTCCTGATCTTGTGATCTGCCAGCCTCAGTCTCCCAAAGTGCTGGGATTACAGGTGTAAGCCACCATGCCCAGCACATTGATTTTTGGATGTTCAATCAGCCTTACATTCCAGAAATAAAGCCCAATTAGTTAGGATGTATAATCCTTCTACTATGCTGCTGAATTCAGTTTCTAGTGTTTTCTTAAGGATTTTTGCATCTCTTTGGCTGTTCTGGGTCTTTTGTGGTTTCATATACGTTTCAGAATTGTTGTTTCTATTTCTATGAAGAATGTCGTTGATAGTTTGATAGGGAGTGCTTTTATTTATTTACTTATTTATTTATTTTTGAATCTTTTTTTTTTTTCTGAGACAGAGTTTCACTTTTGTTGCCTAGGCTGGAGTGCAATGGTGCGATCTAGGCTCACTGCAACCTCTGCCTCCTGGGTTCAAGCTATTTTCCTGCCTCAACCTCCTGAGTAGTTGCGATTACAGGTGCCCACCACCATGCCCTGCTAATTTTAGTAGAGACGGGGTTTCACTATGTTGGCCAGGCTGGTCTCAAACTCCTGACTTCTTGATCTGCCAGCCTCCCAAAGTGCTGGGATTACAGGCATGCGCCACCGCGCCTGGCCTAGGGATTGCTTTTAATCTGTAGATTGCTTGGGTAGTATGGAAATTTTAACAATATTAATTTTTCCAATCCATGAATATGGAATATTTTTCCATTTTTTCGTGTCCTCTTCAATTTCATTCATCAGCATTTCATAGTTTTCATTATAGAGATCTTTTACTTCTTTGGTTAATTCCTAGGTATTTAATTTTATGTGTGGCTATTGTAAATGGGATTACTTTTTATATTTCTTTTGCACATTGTTCACTGTTGGCATATAGTAATATAAATACTACTGATTTTTGTATGTTGATTTTGTATCCTGCAACTTTACTGAATGTATCAGTTCTAATAGTTTTCTTGTGGCATCTTCCAGTTTTTACAAATGCAAGATCATATCATCAGTAAACAGGGATAATTTGACTTCTTCCTTTCCAGTTTGGATCGCCTTTATATCTTTCTCTTGTCTGATTGCTCTAGCTAGGACTTTAGTACTGTTGTTACTGGTGGAGGTTCTTGACTACAAGTGGTCCAGGTTCTTGGCATTTTGAACAAAGAAGTGGACAAAACACAACGAAAGAATGAAGCAATGAAAGCACAGATTTATTGAAATGAAAGTACACTCCTCGAGCAGGCTAGAGCAAGCAGCTCAAGAGTGCTGGTTACACAATTTTCTGTGATTTACATAGCCTCTAGGTGTTTCCCATTGGTTATCTGGTTTACTCCCTAGGTAAAAGAAGTAGTAGCCTGTGACCAGTCTGATTGGTTGTGGAAGGCAACCAATCAGAGGCTGAATTGAAGTTACAAATTACACCCTATGCAAATGCATGATTGGTTGCAGGAGAGGACCAATCAAAGGCACTTTCTATCATTGCCATTTAAAGGGAGTAGCCTCTGTTATTTTGTTTCTTGGGCATGGAAATTGGGGATTTTTAAATTATTTTTAATTTTTTATTTTTACAGAGTCTCGCTTTGTTGCCCAGGCTGGAGTGGAGTGGTGCAATCTCGGCTCACTGCAACCTTCTCCTCCCGGGTTCAAGCAATTCTCCTGCCTCAGCCTCCCGAGTAGCTGGGATTACAGGCTCCTGCCACCACACTTGGTTTTTCTGTATTTTTAGTAGAGATGGGCTTTCACCATGTTGGCCAGGATGGTCTTGAACTTGTGTGTTTAGGTAATTTGCCCGCCTCAGCCTCCCAAAGTACTGGGATTACAGGCATGAGCCATGGTGCCCGGCCAATCTTAATTTCCTTTCTTTCTTTCTTTTTTTTTTTTAGACGGAGTCTTGCTCTGTCACCAGGCTGGAGTGCAATGGTGCGATCTTGGCCTACTGCAACCTCTGCTTCCCGGGTTCAAGTGATTCTCCTGCCTCAGCCTCCCAAGGAGCTGGGACTACAGGCACACGCCACCATGCCCAGCTAATTTTTGTATTTTTGTTAGAGACAGAGTTTCACCATGTTGGCCAGGATGGTCTTAATCTCTTGACCTCATGATCTGCCCACCTTGGCCTCCCAAAGTGTTGGGATTACAGGTGTGAGCCACTGGGTCCAGCCAAATCTTAATTTTCAATAACTTTTGTTTTGTGTTCTGAAGTCTATTTAGTCTGATATTAGCATGGCCGCTATAGCTCTCTGTGCTTGCTATTTGCATGATAATCTTTGCTCATTTAAAACAATTTCAACCTATTTGTTTCTTTGAGTCTAAAATATCTCCTGTAGATAGCATTTTGTTGGAGTCTTAAAAAAAAACACCAAATCTTATCATCTCTGCCTTTAGATTCGATTATTTAATCCATTTTCATTTAATTAACATTATCGATATGGTTGGATTTATATCTGGCATTTTACTTTTTTACTATTTGTCTCATGCTTTTTAATTTATCTCTTCCACTGTAATTTGCTACTTTCTTTTTTATCAAGTGGACATTTTCTAGTGAAACATTTTAATTATATATTTTAAAATTATGTGCCTTGTGGTTGTTTTAGGGCTTACAATACACATCTTAATTTATCACAATCTACTTCAGATTAATGCTAATTTAATTCAAGTGAAATATAGAAACTTTACTCCTATGCAGCTACATTGCTTCACCCCATTTTTGTGCTATTATGATATATATATTATATGTACATATGTTATAAACTAAATAAGCATAGTAATTATTATTATATATAATTATATAGTTACGACTTCATGCAAGATTATACAATGCTGTATATAACCTTATATGATATTTTTAAGAGGCTGAGCGAGGCCGGGTACAGTGGCTCATGCTTGTAATCCCAACACTTTTGGAGGCTGAGGCGGGTGGATCACTTAAGACCAGGAGTTTGAGAACGGCCTGGCTAAGATGGTGAAACCCTATCTCCAATAAAAATAGTAAAAATTAGCCTTGGGAGGCTGAGGCAGGAGAATCGCTTGAACCTGGGAGGAAGAGGTTGCAGTGAGCTGAGATCACACCACTGCACTCCAGCCTGGGCAACAGAGTGAGACTCTGTCTCCAAAAACAACAACAAAAAAAGAAGCTGAGAGGAATAAAAGGAGAGCAAGTGTATTATTTTTTGTTTTTTTGTTTTGAGACAATTTTGCTCTTGTTGCCCAAGCTGGAGTGCAATGGTGTGATCCTGGCTCACCGCAACCTCCGCCTTCTGGTTTCAAGCAATTCTCCTGCCTCAGCCTCCCAAGTAGCTGGGATTACAGGCATACACCGCCGCGCCTGGCTAATTTTTTGTATTTTTAGTAGAGACGGTGTTTATCCATGTTGGTCAGGCTGGTCTCAAACTCCCGACTTCAGGTGATCCGCCCGCCTTGGCCTCCCAAAGTGCTGGGATTATAGGTGTGAGCCACTGCGCCCGGCCGAGCAAGTGTATATTTGTAGAGTTTGTTATATATCAGCCCTCTTATTTACCATTCCTGATTCTTCTCATTTTTTCCTGTGGGTCAAGTTACTATCTGATCATTTCCTTACTTCAGTACAGTTTTGTTCCCACTCATCGCCTTTGTGCTCTTTTTGTCAAACATATTACACTTCTGTATGTTATATAGAAACAATATAGATACATACACACGTTTTATGGAATGGCTTTTTAATTCAGTTAAGAAAATAAGAAAGATGAAATATGCAATTATGCTTTCTTTTGTACTTACCTACATAATTACCTTTACCAGCACTCTTCGTTTTTTGTGTGGATTCAAATTACGGTATTGTGTGGTGTCACTTGCTTTCTGCCTGAAGAACTTCCTTCATTATTTCTTGTAAGGCAATCTGCTACCAACAGTTTTTTTTCCTGCTTTTGTTTATCTGGTAATGTCTTTATTTTGCCTTTATTTAAAACTAATCTATTTCTTCCAGGGATGTTTTTGGAGACAGGGTCTCACTCTGTCACCCAGGCTAGAGTGCAGTGGCACAATCTCAGCCCATTGCAGCCTTGACCTTGCAGGCTCAAGCCATCCTCCCTACCTGAGCCTCTTGAGTAGCTGGGACTACAGATGTGTAGTCCAGCAAATTTTTGTATTCTATGTAGAGATGGGGTTTTGGCATGTTGCCCAGGCTAGTCTCAAACTACTGAGCTAAAACCATCCACCTGCCTTGGCCTCCCAAAGTGCTAGGATTGTAATCCTACATGAACCACCATGCCCAGCCTCTTCCAGAGGTTTTTAAGCTCACTTTAACTTTTTTTGAGATGGACTCTCTCCCTTTCCCATGCTGGAGTGCAGTGGTACGATCTTTGCTCACTGCAACCTCTGCCTCCTGGGTTCAAGTGATTCTCCTGCCTCAACCTCCTGAGTAGCTGAGATTACAGGCATACAACACCATGCCTGGCTAATTTTTATATTTTTAGTAGAGACGGTGTTTTGCCATGCTGGGCAGGCTGGTCTCAAACTCCTGACCTCAGGTAATCCACCCGCCTCAGCCTCCAAAGTGCTGGGATTACAGGCATGAGTCACCATGCCTGACCAATTATTTCTCAATTTTAAAGAAATTGAGATTCACATGCAGTTGTAAGAAATAATACAGAGAATCCTTTTACATTTTGCCCAATTTATCTCAGTGGTAACATTGAGCAAAATGGTACAGTATATTATAACCAATATTCATAAAATCCACCAATCTTACTCAGATTTTCCTGGTTTTACTTGTACTTATTTGTGTGTGCTTAAATTGTATACAGTTTTATCACTTGTGTAGATTTGTGTGTCTATGACCACAGTCAAGATACTGAACAGTTCTAAGCACAAGGATCCTTTGTGTTGTCTTTTAACAACTACATTCACCTCCTCTTGCCCAACCCTTCCACCCCATCCCTAATCCCTGGCAACCACAAATCTGTCCTCCATTAAAAAAATGTGTCATTTCACACATGTAGCATAAGTGGAATAATACAGTATGTAACGTTTTGAGGTTGGCTTTTTTCACTCAGTATAATTCCCTAGAGATTCATCCAACTTGTTGCATCTGTCAATAGTTCATTCCATTTTATTACTGAGTAGTATTTTATGGTATATATGTATCATAGTTTGTTCAACCATTCACTGTTGAAGGTCATCTGGGCTGACTCCAGTTTTGGCCTATTACAAATAAACCTTTTATGAACCTTGATGCAGAGACTTTTGTGCAAACATAAGTCTTCATTTTTCTGGTATAAATGTCCAGGAGTAAAATCACTGGGTCAATTGGTAGTCACATGCTCAGTTTTTAAAGAAATTGCCAAACTTTTCCAGGTTGATTGTGCCATTTATATTTCCACCAGCAATGTAAGAGTGATTCAGTCTCTCTACATCTTTGTATTTTTTTTCATTTTAATTATCATTATACGTCTATAGTGAATCTTGTTGTGTTTTTTTTTTTTTTTTTTTTTTTTTTTTGAGATAGAGTTTCGCTCTTGTTGCCCAGGCTGGAGTGCAATGGGGTACTCTCAGCTCACCACAACCTCCGCCTCCTGGGGTTCAAGCGATTCTCCTGTCTCAGCCTCCTAGGTAGCTGGGATTACAGTCATGTGCCACCATGTCCGGCTAATTTTTTGTATTTTAGAAGAGACGGGGTTTCACCGTGTTGGCCAGGATGGTCTCGATCTCTTGACCTCGTGATCCACCCACCTCAGCCTCCCAAAGTGCTGGGATTACAGGTGTGAGCCACTGCGCCCAGTGTTGTGGTTTTAGTTTGCATTTCCCTAATGGCTAATGATGTTGAACATCTTTTCAAACACTTTTTGCCATGTGTATATCCTCTTCAGTATGTCTGTTCATGTCTTTTGCTGTTTTCTAAATTTTTTTCTTCTGAGTTTTTTTTCTTCTATTGAGTGTTGATAGTTCTTTATATATTCTAGATACTAGTTTTTAAAAATTAGACATGTAGTTTCAGATACATTTTCCCCAGTCCATAGCTTTTCTTTTCATTCTCTTCATATGGGCTTTAACAAAGCAAAACCTTTTAAATTTGATGAGATCTAATTTGTCAGTCTTTCCTGTAATGGATTATGCTTTTAGTATCAAGTCTAAGAACTCTTCATCTAGTTGTAGATCCTGAAATTTTTTCCTGACATTTAAATCTATTAACCAGCGTTAGTTAATTCTCATGTAAGGTTTGAGGCTTAGGCCAAAATTAATTTTTTTAAAGAAATATGGATATCCAATTGCTCTAGCACCATTTGTTGAAAAGGCTATCTTTCCTTCATTGAATTGGTTTTGTACCTTTATAAAAATCAGTTGAGTATATCTATGTGGATCTATTTCTGAATTCTCTATTCTAAATCCTCTATTGATTTATGTGTCTATCCTTCCACCAATACTATACTGTTTTTATTACTGTAGCTACATAGGAAGTCTTAAATCAGGTAGAATAATTTCTCCCATTTTATTCTTTTTTGACAAGATTATTTTAGTATTCCAGGGTACATGCCTTTCCATGTAAATTTCAGAATGAGTTTATCTATTTCTATAAAAAATATTACTGAGATTTTAATAGAAATTGAATTAAGCTTACAGATTAATTTGGGAAGAATTAACATCTTTTTTACATTGACTACATACTATACTATGTCCATGAACATAGTTTATCTTTCCATTTATTTAGGTTTTTAAAAAATTTCTTTCATCAGCATTTTATAATTTTTAGCATATAGATCCAACAAAAAAATTTTTTTAAGAGACAGTATCTTGCTCTGTCATTCAGGCTGGAGTGCAATGGTGTAATCATAGCTCACTGCAGCCTTGAACTCCTGGGCTCAAGGCATCCTCCCACTTTGACCTTCCAAAGTGCTGGGATTATAGGCATGAGCCACCACACCCAGCCCCTGTAAATATTTTTTAAGTGCATTCCTATTTCATTTTGTTTGGAATTATTGTAAGTAGTGTTACATTTTTATTTTGATTTCTTCACTTTCATTGTTAGTATATAGAAATGTCATTGATTTTTATGTGTTTATTTTGTATCCTGCAATCTTGTTGAATGGACTTAATAATTTTACATTTTTTTGGTAGATTCTTTAGGATGTTCTGCATAGACTATTATGTCATCTGTAAATATATAGTTTTTATAAGTGGTTGTGTTTAAATATTTTAAAAAAGAAAGAAATATATAGTTTTATTTCTTCTTTTCTAATCTATATGCCTTTTATTTCTTTTACTTATTTTATTTGCCTTATTGCAGTGACTAGCACTTCCATTACTATGTTGAATAATAATAGTGAGAGTATATCTTTGCTTTGTACACAGTTTTATGGGGTAAGGATTCAGTTTTCACCATTAAGTATAATGGTGGCTGTAGTTTTTTTGTATGTGCTCTTTATGAGGTTGCAATAATTCCCTGTTATTCCTACTTGATGAGACTTTTTTTAATGAAAAAAATTTTTGTAATTTTGATTTTTTGTAGAGATGAAGTCTCACTATGTTGCCTAGGCTGGTCTTGAACTCCTGGCCTCAAGCAATCCTCCTGCCTTGGCCTCCCAAAGTGCTGGGATTATAGGTGTGGGGCACTATGCCTGGCCTTTTTTTAAATTCTAGAGAGGGTCTTGCTATTTTGCCTAGGCTGGAGTGCAGTCCTAGTCACAGATGTGATCATAGCACACTACAGCCTTGAACTGCTAACATCAAGTGATCATGCTGTCTCAGCCTCCCAAGTACCTGGGACTGCAGGCCTAAACCATTGCACCTGGTTTCCTGAAACTTTTTTTTTTAAATTATGAGTGTGTGTTGGCTTTTGTCAAATACTTTTTCTGTGTCAATTGGTAAGATTATTAGATTTTTTTTCCTTATATTGTTGACGTCGTGGTTTACAATAATGAATTTTCAAAAATTAAACCATTTGCTTTCATTTTTGAAAGATAGTTTTGCTGGATGTTAAACTCTTGATTGACAGTTGAGCTTCTTAAATGTTAGATTAATGTTTTCATCAAATTTGGGAACTTTTCAGACATTATTTCTTGGAACATTTTTTATGTTCCTTTGTGTCTTATCTTTGTCTTCCCATATGTTGGTACACTTAATATTGTCCCACATTTCTTTGAGGCCCTGTTCATTTTTCTTTATTCTTTTTTCTCTCTGTTCTTCAGATTGCCCAGTCTTACTGATCTATATTTGAGTTCACTATTTCTTTCTCCTGCCAGCTCAAATGTAGGATTTTTTTTTTTCATTTCCATTAATGTACTCTTCTTTTCTTTTTTTAGAGACAGGGTCTTGCTCTGTCACCCAGGCTAGGGTGAAGTGGCATGTTCATATCTTACTGCAGCCTCGACTTCCCAGGCTCAAGCAATCCTCCCACATCAGCCCTCTCCCCCGCAACACCCAGTAGCTGGCACTACAAGTGTGCCCCACCACGCCCAGCAAATTAAAAAATTTTTTTTTAGAGACAGGGTCTCACTATGTTGCCCAGGCTGGTCTTGAACTCCTGGCCTCAAGTATCCTCCTGCATTGGCCTGTCAAAGTGCTGGGATTACAGGCATGAGCCACTGCACTTAGTTCATTATTGTATTTTTCAACACCAGAATTTCTAGTTTATTTTTATAATTTTTCTTTATTGTTATCCTGTATCTGATAAGACATTGTCATCATAGCTTCCTTTATTTTTTTTAGATACGGTTTTTTTTTTGGTTCTTTGAACATATTTGTAATTGTTGCTCTGAAGTCTTTGCTAAGTTCAACATCTAGACTCAAAGAGTTTCTATTGCTTACTTTGTTTTCTGTGTGTGAATGGGTTACACTTTCCTGTTGCTTTGCATGTCTCATTTTTTGTTGCAAACTGGACATTTTAGGTAATATATTGTACAACTTGTTATTGATTCTGCCCTCTTTCAAGGGTTGATATTGTTGCTGTTGTTTGCTTGGTCATTTGCTTAGTGACTTGGCTAAACTGACTCTATGGAGTCTGTTTTCCCTGAAGTGTCCAACTTTTGATATCAGATTTTTTTCTTCTTTTAATTTTTTATCCTAGGGGCCACCCCTGAGTCAGAGATCAAAGGTCAACAATTGGTGAAATCTTGTACTTAAGGCTCTTTGACCAGCCAGATTTTTGCCCTTTACTGTTGGATATCCACATGTTTTGGAGGCTGCTATCGCAGTTCACGGAGTTTACATTTTTGGCCCACATTCAGCCAGGAACTAGGAGGTTGGATATATCCTTTGATTGCTTCTGAGAGGTTGGAGCCTTGGGTATGTATGGAGTCTTCCAGACAGCTAGGGATATGTGTAATTTTGCTTTTAAGCCTGTTTGCCCCTGGGTTTGAGTAGCTTTATTCCTGCGACAGTGTTTGGTCAGAGGTTGTGCTGAGGTCTTTTGTACAAGTGAGGCTTCCTCCTTTTATTGATGGAGCCATGTGTGGCTTGGGGAATGTTTTCAAATCTGCTTTACATCCTGCTTTGATTGCTCATGAGTGAGTGTGGCCTAGTGCATGTCCACAGCCTTCCTAATCCCTCAGATTGACAATGACCCCAAGAGAGATCTTCTTGGATGTATCTTTCCCTGGAATAGAGCTTCTGCAACATGAACTTTTTGTGGGGGACAAGGGGGTGTTGAGAAACCTGGAACTCTGCCTCTCTTGGGGTGAAATTGCAGTCTTAAACTGGAAGCTGGGGGGGAAAGGGAGTCCCATCTTCTTGGCCATACCTGCTGGGGGTAGAGCATCTGGAATAGCATTTTCGTAAGACTGAGAGCTAGGGATGGGGGGAGGGAATGAGTTGTGGTCCAAACACCACAGACTCTTCACGGTTCTTACCAGGATTTAGTAGACTTTCTGGATTGAATATTTTTCCATTTGCTGTATGCCCTTAGGACAATTTCCAGAGACTTTAAATGATTGTTCATTATAATTTCCTACACTTAAGTTGTTTTGTTGGGGAAGGTGTTCACCAACCTCTTTCTCCACCATTTTAGAAGTCCTTTCCTAAGTTATTTTAAAACATACTGTAACTCCCCATAAAGCCAAATGTTCTTCCTTATCAATTCTTATTTACTCCATGGATGGCCCTAGGAATCTTCCTTGGTGGGTAACATGGACTCTGTCGTTAAGGATTTGTACAGTGGGGTAAAAAGAAGTAAAACACCTTGAATTTGCTTGCCTATATAAGCAGTGAGGGAGGCCTGCTCTGTGTTTAGACCCTGGCTTGCTGCTGGGTCCTACACAGGGATAGCCCCTTTGTATTCAAGGAGCCTCCCTCAGTGGGAGGCAAGCAAGCAGCTTTTCATCAAGTAATTTGCTGTGTGTAATGTATGAATTGGGGATGAAATGGTGGATCGATGATTCCCACGACCACAGCTATGTCAGTTCAGGAGGAGGGGACAGATTTGCTCAGAGGCAGATCCTGAATTGGCAGTCTGAGTGAGCCCAGGCCTTGAAGAACCAGGCCTTGAGCCTGGGCCTGGGGCAGGATGTTGGCAGGGGCATGGGAGAATGTTTAGGGAATGGTACTCCAGTTGAGGAAATCAGTGAAAGGATGATTATCTGTGGAGTGTGCAGGGGCTGTGAGGAGGCCAGCCTGGCTGGAAAGGAGGGCTGGGCTAAGGGACCTCCAGACATGAGGTTGAGTAGGGTGGTGAGACCAGAAGGCAAGGGCTTGGGATGTCAGGCTAAAGCATTTTGAGTGTAAAGGTGGCAGAGGACCAGATGCGGTGGCTCATGCCTGTAATCCTAACACTTTGGGAGGCTGAGGTGGAAGGATCCTGTGCTCAAGCCAAACTCCATGGCTTGAGGACAAGATTTTGGGACCAGCACAAGCAACACAGTAAGACCCTGTCTCCACAAAGGTAAAAATAAAAATAAAAAAATTAGCCGGTTGTGGTGAAGCGTGCCTGTGATCTCAGCTACTCTAGGCTGAGACAGGAGGCTTGCTTGAGCCGGGGAGGTCGAGGCTCCAGTGAGCCGTGATCACATCACTGCACACCAGCCTGGGTGGCAGAGCAAGACCCCATCTCTAAAAAATAAATAAGTAAATAAAGGTGGCAGAGGAGCCCTTGAAGATTGCTGAGGTTTGTTAGGGAAACTCTCTGGCCACTGTGTATGACATATATGGAGGAGGGGGAGCCTGTAGCCCTGGGAATGAGTGGAGGCTGTAGTCATAACCCAAAGGCCCCATCTTGGAGCCAGTGACAGAGGTGACTGAGACAGAAGAATGGCCCACCAGGAATGAGGAAGGAGCAGGTGAGGAGCCATCCTCAAGGCTTAGTCAAGGCAGGGCAAGAAGCCCCAATTCTTTATCCTTAGCTCCTGCGATACGGTCAGTGGCCAGTGGTAGATACCAACTCTGTCTCAGAGAAACCCCTCTAGGGGAACAGACAGGAGAGCTGGTTCTCCAAGAGGAAGGCAAGTAGGGAATGCCCTGGGCTCCAGAGAAAGGCAGCCAGAAAAACTGGAGCGACAGAGGAGGTGGTCTGCATTGCAGGTGACAATCATGAGAGCTGCCTGGAGGTCATATGTGAGAGCTTCCCCTTGAAGGTTGTGCAGGAGTTAAGGAGGTTCTTACTTGTACTTCTGGGTGTGACAGCATCCCATGTGCTCAGCTCTGCCTTCCTTCCCAAGGTTTCATGGGATGTACGAGTGGCCAGAAGCCTGGAGAGACCTGAATAAGAGCATGACTTCTTTGAGATTGGTCTGAGTATAGCACCTCCCTCCAGTGCCACCGTGTGGCTCTGTGTCTTGGCCAAAAAGTTGAGGGTGAAGCCAAGTCTGGCAAGTAGAGCCCAAGGCTTGGGTGGGAGGACCAGCAGCCTGTTTCCCGGGAGGCCATCGTTCTCACCCAAGCTGCTCTGTGGTGTCGCTTTCAGAGTGAAGGCTGATTCTGTGTGTAGCCTGGTTTATATCCAGTCTCAGAATGACACCAGAACAGTTTTCCAGTTTTTGTATGTATCACTAGCATGGTTTGCTTCTGAAGTATTTATTCTTTTATTTTTTAATAGGAGGTAGTTATTAGATTTCTGAAAACTGTAGGATTTGTTTAAATGAGTCACAGCATTTGGCTGAAATAGAGAGGACTCCATCTGTTGCTTTTGCGTGGTCCCCCAGTTCTGTTCTATGACTGAGCTATAAGAGAAGCAGGAGAACTTGGTGTTCCCTGAGCTCACCATCACTGCCTGTCCGACACAAGCCTTGCTTGAGTAGAGATATGGGAAAATGGGCCCTGTTTCCTGAGAACCTCTCTACTTGGGATCCCTTTAAGTAGCCTACTGTGTTTGGGTGAGTCAAGGTAGGGGCCGGTGCCAAGGGTTCCTTATCCACTGAACTCTGCCAGCTCTTTCCTTGGAGTGCCCTTGAGTTTGCCCCTTGGATCAGAAAGAGGAGCATCCATTGCAGGGTGATTTCCGTGGGTCCTCTTGACCTGCTGTGCCCTGATGGTCTCCTCTGTGTCCCTGGGGCAGCAGGACAACTCATTCTGACTGAATTCTTTCTGAGGCAGCTGGCAATGCCTCAGGTCAGGAAGGGTCATGGGAGCATGAAACAAAACAAGAGAAAGGGCACAGGCTTGGGAAGGGAGAGACCTAGGTACCAATCCTTGCTCTGCCTTATGCGTGTCACTTCTTTGCATCTTTTTTTTTTTTTGAGTCAGAGTCACACTCTGTCTCCCAGGTTGGAGTGAAGTGGCACAATCTTAGCTCACTGCAACCTCTGCCTCCCAGGTTCAAGTGATTCTCTTGCCTCAGCCTCCCTAGTAGCTGGGATTACAGGCACATGCCACCACGCCCAGCTAATTTTGTATTTTTAGTAGAAATGGGATTTCACCATGTTGGCCAGGCTGGTCTTGAACTCCTGACCTCAAGTGATCCGCCCACCTCGGCCTCCCAAAGTACTGGGATTACAGGCGTGAGCCACTGCGCCTGGCCCTCTCTTTAAGTCTTGATTTCCTTATCTGGACCTCCAGTGCAGCACTGTTATAAGGGTGATTAACCAATGGGTGTAAAGTGTCTGGCACATGCTAAAAAACGACCAGTTTCCTGACCCTCTCCCATAGTCTGGCTTCTCTCCTGCACACTCTGCCCCTTCTTCAGATCATGCTCATGGGCAGAGTAAAGGGAGGGGTGTGCTGTGAAGCAGGGCATGGCACGGAAGATGCTGACATCCCACGCAGCTCCCTGCAGTGTTGCTTCTGGCACTTCATGCTTGGTCAGCAGATCAGCCTGACCCACTTGGGCATACCTGCCTTTCACTGGGCAGCTGGGGCCCGGTCTTCCACATCTGTGGCCAGGGCTGGGCCCATCAGGTCATGCCTCTCCACTGCTGGCCCCTCCCAGACAACCAGCCTGGGAACTTGAGGCCCCCAGGTCCTACCCTTTTGCCTACCTGCTCTGTGCTTGGCCTGGGGACAGTCTCTGAGCTGTCACAGGAAGTGCCCTTGCCTCTGTGACTCACTCATCTCTGGTTGTTGGTGGTTGCTACCTGGCTACTGTGGGACCCTAGTTAAACTCTTCCTCCTGGGGGCCAGTTGAAGTGGTGGTAATCAGATACCACCAGCCTTGCCCAACTCCTTCTTCAGGTTCCTGACTTCTCAGGGTGTATCTTAGGAGTTGCCTGCCGAGGTTGCCACACTAGGCCATGTAGGCCTGTTGGATTATACCATGATTATTGAATGAGCAAATGATTGGGCCTTTGTCTAAGAGGGGCCTCATGTGTGAGGAGTGCTGAGTAGACCCTGTGGGTCAGGAAGAGGATGAAGTCTGCAGGTTTGTTGGTACATTAGATGAAGCCTGCCTCATGGTAGGAACAAGGTGAGGATCTCTGCAGCCCATTAGAAGTGTTCTCTGATCTTACACAGGGATTCTGTCTTTCTCTGTGAAATTCACATCACATAAAATTAGCCAGTTTAAAGTGAACAATTCAGTGGTATTTAATACATTCATAATGTTGTACAACTGTCACCTCTATCTAGTTCCAAACCATTTTCTTCACCCCAAAAGAAAACCCCACACTCATTAAGCAGTTGCTCCCCCATTTCCCCCCTCCCCCCAGCCCCTTGTAACCACTAGTCTGCTTTCTGTCTCTATGGATTTATCTATTTTGAATAGTTCATGTAAATGGAATCATAAAATAGGTATCCTTTTGTGCCTGGCTTCTCTCACTTAGCCTAATGTTTTTGAGGTTCATCTACATTGTAGTATGCAGGTATCAGTCCTTCATTCCTTTTGTTTTATCTTGTTTTGTTTTATTGATTGTGGTAAACTATATGTCACATAAAATGTTCCTTTCTTTTTCTTCTAAAGAGATGGGGGTCTCACTATGTTGCCCAGGCTGGCCTTCAAGTCCTGGACTCAAGTGATCCCAGGAGCTGAAGGCCTTAGTAGCTGAGTAGCTGAGACTACAGGCACGTGCCACTGTGCCCAGCTCAAAATGTGTCATTTTAACTATTTGTAAGTGTACAGTTCAGTGGTATTAGGTACATTCACATTGTTGTGCGGCCATTATCAGCATCCATCTCCAGAAGCTTTCATCATCCCAAACAGAACTCTGTACCCATTGAACAGTAATTCTGCATTTCCCCCCAGCTTGTGGTAAGTACCGTTTTAGTTTTTATAGCTATGAATTTGACAATTCTAGGTACCTCATATAAGTGGAATTATACAGTATATGTCCTTTGTGACTGGCTTATTTCACTTATCATAGTTTCTTGAAGGTTCATCCATATTGTAGCATGTATCAGAATTTTCTTCCTTTTTAAGGCTGAATAATACTCCATTGCATGGATATACCACTTTTTTTTTTACCCATTCATCTGTCAGTGGACATGGTTGCTTTTACCTCTTGGCTAGTGTGAATGATGCATGGATTCTTGGGCACTGCAACAGCCTGACGGACAGTTGGAGAAGGGTCATACATTCGAGCACTGGATGAGATGCTGAGGTGTGAGAATGGGTCCAGGAACAGGGTCTGCTCCCATTTCCCAGGCCTCCCACATCTACCTCCCCCCTCCCTCTCCCCCTCCCCCATATTTCCCCTGACTAAATCCCTCCAGCCACACTGGCCTGCTTGCTGCTCCCTACCTGCAATGCACACCCCCACCTCAAAGCCTAAGACCCTGTCATTTCTTTTCTTTCTTTCTTTCTTTTTTTTTTTTTTTTTGATGGACCCTGTTGTTTCTTCCTCTGGGATGCTCTTCCCTGGGCCCTGGCATGGCTTCTCCCAAAATATTAATATTTGCAGGCCAGGCGCGATGGCTCACACCTGTAATCCCAGCACTTTGGGAGGCCAAGGCAGGCAGATCACCTGAGGTCAGGAGTTCGAGACCAGCCTAGTCAACATGGTGAAACCCCATCTCTACTAAAAATACAAAAATTAGCTGGAGATGGTGGTGGGCACCTGTAATCCTAGCTATTTGGGAGGCTAAGGCAGGAGAATCGCTTGAACCCAGAGGCAGAGGTTGTAGTGACCCGAGACCACACCATTGCACTCCAGCCTAGGAACAACAGTGAAACTCCGTCTCAAAAAAATACATATGTATGTGTATGTATATATATATATATGCATGACTATGCTCAGGTGTCTCCTTTTCAGAAGGGCCCCTTACCCACCAGGGTAATTTCTTTCCTTTCTCATTCATATCGTTCTTCTAAGCACCTACCGTACTCTGAATGAATGGGGTTTACCTATTTGTCTTCTTGGTCTTTGCCTATATCCTGCGCCATAAGGTGAGTCCTGTGAGATGAGTGGCCTTGTCTGCCTTGCTCACTACTAGGTAGCCAGCATCTGCAGTGCAGCTCAGTGCCAGGGGCTGTGAAGCTCCCAGTGAGGACCTGACATGCAGCAAAGCCACACACTTGTGCTGCTCTGGCCACCATCGGAGCCCTGACCCCTTTTACCTCCCCATTTTATATTTGGGTTTGTATTTACATCCTCCATCTTAGGTACCCCACTCTGTTCTCTGGAACTCCTAAGCTACCCTGAGTCCCCAGCACCTTCCACAGACATTCCCTTTACCTTCTGCTAGCTAAAAACCTGGCCATGCCAAAATATTATTTGCAGGTTGGGAGCGGTGGCTCACGCCTGTAATTCCAGCACTTTGGGAGGCTGAGGCAGGTAGATCACCTGAAGTCAGGAGTTTGAGACCTGCCTGGACAACATGGTGAAACCCTGTCTCTACTAAAAATACAGAAATTAGCTGGACAGGGTGGCGGGTGCCTGAGTATGTAGTATTCTCCTTACTCCCTCAGCAGAGCTGTGTGGACCCCCACACACTTGCCTGATCCTCTGGGCCAGGGGGCCTTTGCATGAGCGTGGCCCTCAGACCCTGGTCTTTCCTCTCTTGTCAGACACAGACCATACAGTTCTACCACTATCTCTACCTTAGCATTGCTGCCTGGATTTCTCATTATTTCCCACTACCCTGAAGATTTTGGCATCAGAATCCAGGCTTCCTGCCCACTCCACTTGTTGTCAAGCCAGGGAAGGAAGAAAGGGAGGAAGGCAAGGCTAATGTTTTTCTCAGTGCCTACTGGGTACTTGGCACTGCATTTCCTCATGCTGGGGTGGCCCTGGCCCCTCTGTTGGCTCAGTCCGGCCCAGGCATTCTGGGTGTGGTGATTCAGGGCTGGGCTAGTCCTTCAGAGCACTTGCCTGTCTCTTTGGGAGCAGGACTGCTTGGCAGTATATTACTCATTACTCAGTGGCCTAGCTCCGTGCCATGGACAGCGTGATCACAATATACTGTCACATGCTCTAACACACACATGCACACAATGCATGTGCACACTCACGTGTGGGCACACACTGCACACACACATGTGGGCACACACTACACATGCACGTGTGCACACAGTGTCTCATCATGCTTTTTTCTCAGGTGTTAGTCACCACTCTCAGATCAACAGGCAGATATTTCCTATATGAGAGCATCTGTCTTGATGGAATTTAGGCCTCAGTAGCTGAATTTAATGCTCTCAATGTGTGAAAACATGTCAGGTAGGCACGTGGGCATCCCTGAACCTGTGCTCCCCAGACCTGTGCTTCCTGAACCTATGCTCCCCAGACCTGAGCCCTGTAAAGGGGAAGAGAGTAGAGGAGGGAGCTCCTGGTGGTCTGCCAGGGGTGGGGGGACAGGGGACTCTTCTAGTCAAGGGTGGGTCCAGCCACCTGAAAGGGATCGATGGCTCCTTAGACCAGGCCTTCATGGCTGTTACCCCATATCAGGCTGAAGAGTGAGGGGAACTGAGAATCAATCTCTGAGGCAGGAGGGAAGAATGGGAGGAGGGTATGGAGGGGGCGTCAGTCATCTCCTGCAGGAAGGCTTTCACTGGGTGGTCTCTGTCAGTGGGAGGCAATCTCCCCGACTGGCCACTAGGGAAATTGTCCACAGGGGGAATCTAGAAATGAACCCCCAGCACCTTCCTGGCTCTCACAGCCTGAGAGAGAGAGGAAGGGCAGTAGCCAAAGTGCCACAGATAGGTATTAGATTTCTCCTTCTGAGTTAGACACCTTAGAAGTGAAAAACAAGAAAACCACAGAGGAAACGCTGCATGGTTGGCAAGAAAGGAAAACAAGCCACTATTTATGTACATTTTTTCTGCAACTAGATTGACAGGCATGTAGAACAAAGGACACAGTAATGTTGAAGGCTGGAAAGTGGTAGATGGCTTTCCTTTTTAAATGTCCTTTGATGTTGCAATGGGTATTATTTAGAAGAGGGGGATGTTTTTCCTGCTGAAAATCTTAAGTCTCAGTTACTGTCTTGAGATGGCATTTTTTAAATCATTCTCATCGTCTTTTATAAGCCTTATAAAGAATTGCATTCAGTTGGTCCATACTTCCTTAGCACCAGCCCTGTCTGGGCATTTGGCTTCATGCTGCATGTAGGTGAGGGGGAAAGAGGGAGGCCAGAGGGAGCCCACAGCATGCAGGAGCCCATGAGGCCTCCTGCATGAGGCCATGAAGAGTCTGGAGGAAGTCACAGCAGATTTCTGGGAACTGAGGAATCTGATGAGGGCCCATAGAGGGCAGGATGCCTAAACCAGGTTTTGAAGGTTAAATTGGCTTTTTTTTTTTTTTTTTTTTGAGACAGCATCTCACTCTTTCACCTAGGCTGGATTGCAGAGCTCAGTGGTGCGATCATATCTTACTACAACCTTGACTTCCCAGGCTCAAGGGATCCTTCTGCCTCAGCCTCTCAAGAAGCTGGGACCACAGGCATATACTACCACGCCTGGCTAATTTTTAAAAATTTTTTGTAGAGATGGGATCTCCCTGTGTTGCCCAGGCTGGTCTCAAACTCCTAGGTGCAAGTGATCCTCCCACCTCAGCCTACCAAAGTGCTGGGACTGTAGGTATGAGCCACCACATGTCTAGCCTGAATTGGCTTTTAAGGAAACGGCCTTGTAGAAAGAGAATAGAGCATAAGCTGGTAGGGGTGGGGGTCAGATGAGGAGCCTCAGGAATCCCTGCCGAAGGCAGTGCAGGAAGAGGAGAGACTGCCTAGATAGAAGGAGCCACACGGTAGAGTGCTTTGAAGGTGGTAGGCACGTGTGTCCAGGGTGGAGTGGTAACCCTGGATATGCTGCTGTGCCCGACATGCATATGGTGGGATTAGGTGGGAGGAGTGAGCACTCAGCACAGTATAACCAGTGCGAGCTTTCACACGTGTGACTATGATTGTGGCAGCTACCGTACGAAAGCCAGGCCTTTTTCAAACAGGCTGTCTGAGTGAGACTCCTAAGCAGGGCCTACCCTCATGCCTCTGTACCAGGCTTCAGAGTCCTGTCTCCCCCAGACTTGTCTGTCATCGACCTGGGATGCCCTTACAGGCCCCAGGATTAATGCAGTGGGTCCTCTGTCTTCTATGCCCAGTGTGTTGGCCACCGCTGCCACACAGAGCCTCTGTTTCCCTGATCAATCACCTGAGCCCATGGGTCATTCAGTCCACAAACATTTACTGAGCCCTGCTCTTGGCCAGGCCCTGTGCCAGATTCTGAGGACTCAGTGGTGACTGTGTGTGGTGGAAAGCCAGATGGCCCACTTTTCTCTGGAAGCACTCCCCTTCCCCACGTCTTCCTCCAGGATTTCTCGGACTCTGCCAGCCCACATTGATTTCTCCGTCTGGGAGCCCCTGGACCACTGACCCCTCTCACCATGCACACACATGCACATTCAAGTTCCCATGCTTTTGTGTGTGATAGATGGAGTTTTGTGTGTGAGAACATTTGCTTTGTATTCTTTTGATTGTAATAAATTTGAAATTGCAAGGCAAAGGTAGAGTTCAGAGGGTCTCATTCTCATTTCTAGTGCCAAGCACTGTTATTTCTAGCACTGAGCACTGCCTGGTGCCAAACCAGTGCTGCAGCCCTTTGTCCCTCTCCAAGAGCTAACACAGTGGCCTGGGCTTTGAGGGCAAGTGACAGAGGGCGCCAACAGGGTAATTCTGGGGAATAAGGAGGATGGGGAAGTTCAGACCCCTTCTGTTGTTTTGCTCAGAGCTAAAACACAGGTGATCCCCAATCACAATTTTCTTTACCATTTTTGAGTCACGGAAAAGTTTTTCTTTTCTTTCTTTCTTTTTTTTTTTTTGAGAATGAGTTTTGTTTTTGTTGCCCAGGGTGGAGTGCAATGATGCTGTCTTGGCTCACTACAACCTCCGCCTCCCAGGTCCGAGCAATTCTCCTGCCTCAGCCTCCCAAGTAGCTGGGATTACAGGTGCCTGCCACCATGCCTGGCTAATTTTTTTGTATTTTTGGTAGAGACAGGGTTTCACCGTGTTGGTCAGGCTGGTCACAAACTCCTGACCTCAGGTGATCCGCCCACCTCAGCCTCCTAAAATGTTGGGATTACAGGCGTGAGCCACTGCGCCCAGCTATAAGTTTTTCTTTTCTTTTCTTTTTTTTTTTTTTTTTTTTGAGATGGAGTCTCGCTCTTGTCATCCAGGCTGGAGTGCAGCGGTGTGATCTTGGCTCACTGCAACCTCCGCCTCCAGGGGTCAAGAGATTCTCTTGCCTCAGCCTCCCAAGTAGCTAGGATTACAGGCAGGCACTACTATACCCAGCTAATTTTTAGTTTTCCTTTATTATTATATAGAAATATTAAAAGCAAGCAGGCTATTGCTAGTCAACAAAATATTTTTCTTTGAATTTTTAAAAAAGCAAGTAGGGTCGGGTGCGGTGGCTCCCGCCTGTAATCCCAGCACTTTGGGAGGCCGAGGCAGGTGGATTACCTGAGGTCAGGAGTTCAAGAGCAGCCTGGCCAACGTGGCGAAACCCCATCTGTACTAAAAATACAAAAAATTAGCCAGGTGTAGTGGCTCAGGCCTATAATCCCAGCTACTTGGGAGGCTGAGTCAGGAGAATCACTTGAACCTGGGAGTCGGAGGTTGCAGTGAGCCAAGATCATGCCACTGTACTCCAGCTTGGGCAACAAGAATGAAACTTTGTCTCCAAAAAAAAAAAAAAAAGGCAAGTAGGCCTGATTTCTGGACAGAGAGGTTTTTAACATGGGATGAATAGATATTAGTTTGGTGTTGCTTTCTCCTGCAAAATAGACAATAGGCATAGTTTTTTAATTCCACCGAAGTCCCATGAGAAAGGTGTCAAGGAGTCCCAGATGGGGTTTCCCTGGAAGTCTGAAACAGGAGGCTCTGGGATGCTTCATACATTGGGATGTTTCTGGGGTCAGTTTAGTCCCCTGAGCACAGCAGATGTTCAGCTAATTCATGCATGCAGTAGTGACACAGACACTGGGTGATCTTGCTAACTCCGTTGCTTGCCTGTATTTCTCTTCCTGTGCCTAGAGCAGGGCTGAGTGTGAAGTAGACCCTTAACCATCTTTGTGGGCTAAAGATGTGTCCAGACAGCCCCTGAGGGCAGGCTCAGTGCTGAGTCTCTTATCAGTATTGGGTCTGATGACTGGTCAGAAACTTGAGGTTTCTGGACCAGACTCCGGGCTGCTGCCCTGTTGGGAGCAGGACTATGGGAAGTGGCTTGCTTCCTCTCTAGTCACAAAGACTTGCAGTTTTCTCTTAGCTTATCTTGACTTCCAGATTGCAGCAAAATTTTGAAGAAAGCTGACAAGCACAGCATTGTCCCCTTGGTAAAAGGCTGTAGTAGTAGGATTGCAGTAGCTGGAACATGGGAAAAGCTGGCTCAGCTTTATGTAATGACTTCAGTCTCCTGATTCAAGCTTCCCAGCTTTAGGAGCTGACCCTAGCCAGAACACTGTGATTCTGTGCAACCCAAAGTTGTGTCATGTGGGGTCCTAATGCAGGTGTCTGCAAGCCTGGGGCTGGCTGGGGAGCAGAGCCTCAGTTACTTGGGCTGCATCAGAACTCCTGGGGGTACACTTGAGAGCCATGGTACTCCCAGAAGACAGGGTTGGGAAATGTGAACAGAGGGCCGGCACTGAGGCCAAGGCTTCTTAGAAGTCTGTGGAGAGATGGCTGAGAGTTCACCTGGCCAGCTAGACATTCCCTCAGAAAGCTGAGCCTAGTAGGGGAACACATGGAGATACCCAGTTGACCTAGAACACTCTTAGAGGGTGCCCCGTCACTGTAGACTAGAAAGGCCAGGAAGGTCTTAATGCAGGAATGCACTGTGACTTGCTCAGAGAAATGTAATGTCCTGGGTTCAGTCCTATGGCACCCAAAAGGAAGAGTCCCTAAGGTTGAGGCCCTAGTTTCTTCTGGTGTCCCAGGCCAAGGTCATCTGGAGAGCCTAGGAGATCATAGTGGGAGCTCCTAAGGAGCTGCTGACCTAGGTCTTGGCTTCAGGAGGTGACTCTGGCCTGGCCACCTGCCTGTCTTCTCTCCCCTACTCTGCTCTTCTTGGTTCCCAGCATGGACTCCCACATGTCCTAGCTCCCCCCAAGAATTTCCTGCTGATGAGCTATTACCCAAGTCTGATGACTAAGTAGGAAAGAAAGGCATTTTTTCCTACCAAAAGCTGCAAGAGGAATAAGAAACAGAAAAGAAAACTCTACCTTCAGCAAAAGTAACAAACATCCATAACCTGAAATACCAGAGACAAAGAATGATTTTCAACTCCAGGATCAAAATTAGTCCAGGTTGGAGGATCTTAGGAGGGGGACACTTGTCAGAGTCCAGAGGGCCAAAACAAGTAATGCTCTGTTGGACTGGTTAGCAAAGCCAACATATGCGGAGAAGGTTAGGGAGTGTCTTTGAACCCTGTGGGATGCCAAGGAGTTATTAGGGAGGTCGAGTTATCCTAGGAATTGAGCAGGGTATGGCATGGGAGGGGAAAACTAGGGTTGCCAGCAGTTCAGCCAATAGAAAAATGAAGGAAATTCAGAATAGGTATAATTAGTATCTCCGGAGAAGAAAACAAAACAAATGGAACACAAAAATCTTCAAAGATATAATAGAAGAAAATTTTTTCCCCTGAAATAAAAGAACACATAAATCTTTTGTTTGAAAGGCCAGACTGAATTTTAGGAAAAATAGATATATTCAACCCCAAAACATATCTTGGCAATGTCACTGAATTCCAAAGTAATAAAAATAGTTCTATTGCATCCAGAGGGGAAAAGTTAACATATCTATGTAAGGGGAGAAAAGGCTGGCCCAAAGCTCTCCACAATAATAATCAATGATAGAAAACAGAGGGACTATATCTGCAAAGTCCTCAGGGAGAGAGAGTGTAAACCTAGAATTTATATCCAGCCAACCTGTTGTTCAAGTTAATTTATTATTATTATTTTTTTGAGACGGAGTTTTTGCTCTCTTGCCCAGGCTGGAGTGCAGTGGTATGATATTGGCTCACTGCAACCTCTGCCTTCTGGGTTCAAGCAATTCTCTTGCCTCAGCTTCCTGAGTAGCTGGGGCTACAGGCATGTGCCACCACACCTATTTTTTTTTTTTTTGTATTTTTAGTAGAGATGGAGTTTCACTATGTAGGCCAAACTGGTCTCAAACTCCTTGACCTCAAGTGATCCGTCTTGGCCTCCCAAAGTGCTGGGATTACAGGCATGAGCCACCGTGCCCAGCTGTAGTTCAAGTGTAAAGGTCATGAAGATACATTCAGACATTCAAGAACTTAGAAAACATGGTTTCTCTGAGTTATTTGTTGTTGTTGTTGTTTTTGAGACAGAGTCTCGCTCTGTTGCCCAGGCTGGAGTGCAATGGCATGATGTCGGCTCACTGTAACCTCCACCTCCTGGGTTCAAGTGATTCTCCTGCCTCAGCTCTGAGTAGCTGGGATTACAGGCACACGCCACCACCACCAGCTAATTTTTGTATTTTTAGTAGAGACAGGGTTTCATCATGTTGGTTACGCTGGTCTCAAACTCTCTGACCTCGTGATCTGCCCACCTCGGCCTCCCAAAGCGCTGGGATTACAGGCGTGAGACACCATGCCTGGCCATGAGTTCTTTTTAAATGAACAAATGCATAAAAACTTCCAGAGATGAACTCCGTAAGACATAGATGGAGATGCTGTGATTAGAGGGCTAGTAACCTCGTCACCACTTACTTGCCCTCAGATGAGCCTTCAATCACACAATGCTTGTCACCGGCCCCATGGTGCAAAAGACATTCAGTCTTTAAAGTGACACTGAGCCCATGGCATTTGACACTTCAGCTGACTGGTGGCCACATATAGCTCTTGCTACTCTGGAAAAGCCATGGGATAGAGGTGAAAATGGGACTGAGGGGGAAGATCAAAGGTAAACACTGCATAAACCACTATAGTATACCCACTGGTCTCCTTCTAGAATTTGGCCTGAGGCGGGCCTGGTGTAATTCTTAGTGAGACATTACAAGAACAGAGGCAGCTCTAAGGGTTTGGTTTTGTTCTACATCATGGATGACAAGCCCGTGGCCTTTATGCTTAATTGATGGTAACAAACTTTCCCATGAATCCTTCCCAAACCTACCTCCCAGGCAGTCACTACCAATTTATTGGAGTTAAAGGAAAGTTACCCTTATTTTCCATCCTTGCTCTGGATTCTGGAGACTAGCTGGGCCTGGAGGAAACCAAAAGCAAAACAATTTGCCCTGAGAGATGTTTCAATCCAGTAGACCCACTCAGGCCCCAAGGCTGGGGAATGAGATTTGCTCTTGTGGCAGTTATGACCTAGCTTCCCCCTTGCTCCCAGACTCCTGGTGGTCTCTCCCTCTGATGCTGGCAGCTTCCCCTAGCCTGTGTTTAATGGCAGCAAGTCTTGCTCCTACCAGTTCCTCTTGTCACATTCTCCCCTTGTTGACCCACCTGAAGTCTCATGCCAGACTCTTGCTCTCAGCAACAGCACAGCAGTCAGAGCTCGCTGCCTTAAATATGTTCTCTTCTGGCCCAAACAGACTGGCCTGGAGCAAATTGAGCCTTGTTGTTTGGCCACAGGAGTCCCACCTGCCAGACATTTCTGAATGGAAAGGATGAGTGGAGGTGGCAGGTACCTGGTAACACTGATGGTTCCTTCATGTGGGTTTGTCTGCTCAGGAGTGTTGAGTGCGTGTCTGCCCAAGTGCATCAGTATATACCTGCCATCACCAGGCCGCCATGGTGCTTTGTCCCCAGCTGTACCAAGAAGCTAGCTCTCTGGGTTACTCTGAGTTCTTTTGGGTCTTGGAAACTTACCGTCAGAGTGGAGCCACAACTTAAAAGGGCTGGGAAGTTAGGAAGAGAAGATGTCAGCCTCAAGGGAGCTCTGCCTATGGCATGACCTCTTACCCTGCCCAGGAACCCTGGGTGTGGCACCTTCCCTCCCTAGCCAGCAGACAGCATCTTAGAGGCTCTGAGCCCATGATGCCATCTTCTTGGGCAATCGCAGGCTCTTTCTGTAGCTGTGGCTGAGTGTTATGGAGGTCCTCACCCTTGTGCTGTTGCCATCAGCACTGCAAATTCCTTTTGGCTTATAGGCAATCAGGAAGCTGATGAGGCCAGCCCTTGATGGCCTGGGGCCTCCCTGTCACTGACCTAAGTATACTTTCCATGGAACCCAGTGGGAGGTAGGACTGAATCTGGTCTGGGAAACCAACAGATACTATTTTAAGGACTGGAGATTGAGAGTTTAAGAATTTTCCTAGCAGTGGCCTCAACTAGGACACATATGCCAACGGATTGGGGAAGAGGGAGGGACAAGGTAGAACATATGGAAATTCCTATTTACATTTATTGTCTGTCTCATCTTTTAAAACTTTTCCAGGTGGGTTTTATAAAAAATATGCATGCATATAATTGGTAGATGAATATTCATATGTTGGAGAGGCTGAAACACGTTTTATTGATAAAGGCACATCATTGAAAAGGCAGGAGGCCACTGGCCTGAAGGCTGAGCAGGCCAGGACATGTATTTTTACGCAAAAACTGGAATTTTTTCCAAGCCAAAATTCCAAAAACTGGAATTTTGTCCATTCCTGAGAGAGGAGCTCCAGGACGCAGGGCCTGGCCCCAGCACCCACTGCTCTACAGCTTCTGCTTAGCTGCCTGGGTGCACAGGGACCAGTGGGGGTGGCCCAGTAGTCCTTCCAGCCCTGAGCCTCAAAGGACAGGGTCCTCCCACAGCACCTGCCCATCTCTAATTGCCCATTACAGAAAGGTCAGCCATGAATTTATCAAAACCTCGTTTGAAGCTGTGGGACTCTTCCAGCTGCTCTGACTTAGAGAAACAGTTTCCTTAAGTTCACTCCCCTCCTGGTGAACAAAGACAGCCGTTTATTAATGGGAAACACTTCTCTTTCAAATGCTCAACTGGAGGCGGTGGGGGGCATGCTTTGGAATGCTGCCTTGTGGGGACCAGCTTGGTTTTCCCCTCTGGCGCCTGCACTGGCTCTATGCCTGGCTGCTTTTCCTTCCGGTCTGAATCAGCCTGGGCAGGCCCTCCTTTCCACTGTGCCCCAGGGCAGCCACGTCTCTCCCTGGTGGTTCTGTCATTATGGATGTAACTGGTGTCTGGAGCATTTTTTAGCCACTGACAATTGCTGGCCTTGTGCCTTTCTGTGGGCTTTTGACAGAGAGGACCCCAGCCTCTGACCAGTGCAGTCAGGATTCTCTCTCCTAGCAGTGGTCATGGGTTGGGGCAGGAGGCCACAGGGTACTAAAGATTGGTGGGGGGAGAGGCTAACTGAATTGGCTGTGTTCCCCTTCCCAGCAGCCCTTCTGTGGCCAGGGGGCTCCTTCCTGCCTTGGCAAACAGCTCTGAGTTAAGATTGTTTCTCTTCAGTTAATAGCCTTAAATGCTGAAAGGAAGGAAAACTGGTAGATATCTGGCTGTTTCTACATTCTCTACCTTTATTGGCCTCCTTAAAAATATATATGTCTCAATACCTAATGCATGTGGGGCTTAAAACCTAGATTACAGGTTGATGGATGTAGCAAACCACCGTGGCACATGTTTACCTATGTAACAAACCTGCACATTCTGCACATGTATCCCAGAACTTAAAGTAAAATAAAAAATTTAAAAAATATATATTTATCCCTAGATAAGGCATTTCTAGTCTTCCCTGATTGGCTCCTAGCCACTCCTTCATCTCTCTGCTGTTCCCCTCCTGCACCTGCCTGTCTCCTGTGTCTGCTTTATGGTGATGCCCCCTCTCCCCCTCCTTGCTTACCCACCTTTACCCTGGCCCTCCCCAGCAATAGGGCTCCCATGGCTGCTGGGAGGAGCACTGGCCTCAAGGGGTCTCTCTGCTGATGAGGCCACATCCATGAGACCAGGTCTTCCTTGGGGCGGGCTGGGTCCTGCCTGTGGACACCTCCCTCTCTTTTTCCTCATTCCCTTCTTTCTCCTGCCCAGCGGCCATATTTTGTTGGAGGCCTTTGTTTGTGTCTCTTGAGAAGAGCCTTCTGGAGGGCTCACCTCTTCCCTCCTGAGGAGGCCTTGGATGGTTGCAGTCACTGTGGCTCCCCTGGGACGTATGTTCAGGTGTGTGGCACAGATAGTCATGACCCCTGAAGCTCCTGCCACGGTGGGCCCTTGTGTTCAGCTGGAGAAGGAACTGGCCCCCTCCCAAGCTAGACTGGTTTGGGACAGGGGTTGGGCATTTATGGTGTGTGGCCCTCATGGGTGTAGCCTTTCTTCCTGTGACTTCTTGGCCTTCGTATTATGTAGATTCATCATGGCACGGGGCATTGTTGAGTGCTCCTCCCCCATAGGAACTCCTCTAACCCTGTGGGGTCATTCTCTTTTTTCTCCTTTCTCTGACTTCTCTGGTTCTGACATCTCCTCTACTCCCATGAACACTGATCCTCCCCACAAAGCTTTCTTGGACCACTGCTCTCCGGGTGATTTCAGCCTGAGAACTGTCTGTGAACAAGACCTTTAGCTCTCCCAGATAAAAATATCTACACTTATCTGAATTGAACCCAAGCCGTGACCCATCTCTTAACGTCTCTTACCCCCTACCCCCACCTCAACACAACCAAATCAAACTTGCGATTTTGCAATTTCACTTTCCCTTTCTCACCCACTGATTGACTTATCTCCCTGGATTCCCCCATTTCAATGAAAAGGAACACTCCTCCCTGGAGCCAAAGCCAGAATACCTGCTGCTGTACCTTCCCTTCCTCCCACCACACGGACTATCTCCTGGGCCAGTGCCTTATTCTCACTGGTTTCCCTACCTCATTATCCTCTTCTCCTTGAACAGAGCCTAAACATTCCCCTATGTGAAAACCTTACAGGCCCTGCTCATTTTAGCTTTTAGCTTCCCAGTTAGCTCAGGCAGTTCAACACACACTATCACACCACCATTGCTGGGAGCTGTTCTGGGTGCTGGGAGCAGCAGTGACTTGCGTCTTCCATGCTTGCCCTACACAGCTACTCAGACTGAGCGTGCTCTACTGTGCCTCTGGGCCTCTGTGCGTGCTGTTGCCTCTGCCTAGCGTGCCTTGTCACCTTGGCATGAACAACCCATCCTTTAAGACCCAGTTTAGATGTCTTCTCATCCTCAAAGACTTCTGCTTCTGCCCACCACTGGACCATGCAGCAGTGCGTCTTGCAGGGATTTGTTTGCATATCTGTTTCTACTCTAGGCCAGAGGCTCTTGGAGGACTGGACTCCTGTGTGAATCATTTTTTTAAAACTTTATTTTAGGCCGGGCGCAGTGGCTCACACCTGAAATCCTAGCATTTTGGGAGGCTGAGACAGGAGGATCACTTGAGGTCAGGAGTTTGAGACCAGCCTGGCCAACATGGTGAAACTCCATCTCTACTAAAAATACAAAAATTAGCTAGGCATTGTGGCACATGCCTGTAGTCCCAGCTACCCTGTGTCTGCTTTATGGTGGTGCCCCTTTCCTGTCCTTGCTTACCCACCCTTACCCTGGCCCTCCCTAGCAGTAGGGCTCCCATGGCTACTGGGAGGAGCACTGGCCCTAAGGGGCCTCTCTGCTGATGAGGCCACATCCATGAGACCAGGAGAATCGCTGGAGCCCGGGAAGCAGAGTCTGCAGTGAGCTGAGATCGTGCAACTGCACTCTAGCCTAGACAACAGAGTGAGACTCCATCTCAAAAAAACAAAAATTAATTTAATTGAATACTAAATAACTTTATAAAGAATATAAGAATACTTATAAAACATGTATAAGATGTGAAGAATAACAACATGATGAACACTCGTGGACCCGCCTTCCATTGAAGAGATATAATTCCTTTATACTGTCAATACCTATTATAGGGCCTGGAACTAATCCAGGGGTCAGTAAATGTGAATGCCTAAATGAATGAATATCTATTGTTGGAGTTGTTTTCCATATGAGTCTCTCAGTGTTGCTAGGCAAGTCCCGGTGTCATGGCCCTAGCCCAGCCCCACTCCGTGAGCTCATTCTACTGTTCACACATTGTTCTGGTTACTGTGCATGTGCTTATTGAGTGTTCACTCAATGCCAAGTGTGGCACTGGGTCCTAAGGATACAATGGGGAGCAAAATGGTGAGACCTCTTCCCAGGGGAGCTTCTGTGTAAGCAGCTCTTCAAAAAAAATAATCCAAAGAACCCAAACTGCAATGCCATTAGGAACCTTTTATAACATGTGAATGGGCTGCGGCCCCCTCTCCAGGCTATGCAAGAGAGAAATGTAGCCATTTCTACTGTATTTGTGTTGCCCAATACGTAACAGGCAATCTATATACACAGAGACCCCCTCTACAGCTATACGGCGCTCCCCTAGAAAGGCAGTATGGGACGTCGTTAAGGACATAGACTGGTAGCCTGGATATTGGAATCCCAGCTCCACCATTTGCAAGTCATGATGGCTTTGCATTTACTTAACTTTCCTGTGTGGCAGTTTTCTCATCTGTAAAATGGGCAAAATAGATCCTACCCAGTGAATTTGCTGTGAGGCTTAAAGCAGTTACTATGTGACAGGTGGCTCATGGTGAGGGTTCGGTCAGCATTACCACGATTATTGTCAGCAGAGCCTTCTATGGTATGGCTGGCGGTGTAGCCAGCAGCTGCAGGGAGGATGCCAGGTATTGTTCCTGAAGTTCTCTCCTGCATGAAGTCAGATCCAGAGAAGGGCCGAGTGCCATGCCAGGTACTTGCCCTGTTTCCTTAGCTTTAAAACTTTGGGGCCACATTTTACTGCCCTGAGTCACTTAGTGCCTACAGTCCACCCATTCAGGAAATACATATTGAGCATACAGTTTGCGCCAGGCACGGTGGTAGGCCCTGGGAGACAGCTGTGAAGAAAGCACACGGAGGCCATGCCCACACAGAGCTGGCAGTTAAATGCAGGGATCCCAGAGGATATAAAAAGCAGTACATTTGCTATATGATGTGTCAGAAGGTGCTCAGTGCCACAGAGAACAAAGAGGCAGGGAGACAAGCAGAGTTTTAAATAGTCAGGGTAAGTGTCCCTGAAAGGATGCCACCAGAGCAAAGGCTTGAGACAGAGCAAGTGTCCGCAGAAAGAACAGCAAATCCAATGGCCAAATGCACATGGCAGGAGTGGGCCTGGCATAGGGAATGGAATCAGGGAGATGGTAATCAGAGATGAGGCCAGAGGGAAAGGGGCCAAATCTCATGGGGCCTCATGGGCTATTGTAAGACTTTTGACTTTTCCCATGGGAGGGAAAGGAAGCCAGCGGAGGGTTTAAACAAAGCAGAGAAGTGGCCTGATTTGTGTATTTAAATCCTTATTCTGGGGCCGGGCGTGGTGGCTCACACCTGTAATCCCAGCACTTTGGGAGGCTGAGGGTGGCAGGTCACTTGAGGTCAGGAGTTCGAGAACAGCGTGGCCAGCATGGCAAAACCCCAACTCTACTAAAAATACAAAAAATAAGCCGAATGTGCTGGTGCGCACTGGTAGTCCCAGCTACATTGCAGTGAGTAGTCTAGATCATACCACTGCACTCCAGCCTGGGCAAAGAGAGGAGACTCTCTCAAAAACAAACAAAACAAAAAAAGCCTTATCCTGGCAACTGAGAATGGCTTGAACCAGATAGGATGAGGAGGAGGGAGGAGATAGTAGTGGCCGGCTTCAGAAACCAACAAGATTTACTGCTGGATTGACTTAAGATGAGAGAGGAAGGGAGGCAGAGATGGCACCAATAGGGAGACTAGGAGGCAAACATTTAGGGGGAAGATCAGTGGCTCAGCTTGGGTGTGTCAAGGTGGAGATGCCTACAGGGCATCTCTGTGAAGATGTGGAGTTGACAGTTAGACAGGTGAAGAGTTTGGAGCAGAGTTCTGGGCCAGAGATAGACATTTGGTGAGTGTCAGTGGAAAGTGGATTTAAAGCCCTGAGACTGGGTAAGTCTTGAGACTTGGGGGATTGTGAATACTCAGAGAAGCAAATTTGTATAAAGATTGAGCCCCAGGTCTCTCCAGTGTAAGAAGTAGGGTTCTGGAGTTGGCAGATGAAGAAGAACCTGCAAAAGAGATTAGAAAGTGTGGCCAGGCAGGGAAGGTGTGGCCAGGCAGGGGGAGGTAATTCAGGAGAAGCTGGTATTCCTGAAGACAAGTAGAGAACTTATTTCAGGAAGGAGGGAGTGATTGCCAAGGATCAAGTGCTGCTGATGGTCAAGTGAGATGAGGAACTGAGATGTGACTGTTGGATTTGACGATGTGGAGGTCCCTACTGACTGTGACCTGAGCAATGTCTGTGGAGTGATGGGCAAAAGCCAGGTTGGAGGGGTGGGTTGAGAGGGAGAGAGGAGAGGAGTGGGAGGTAGTGAGTGGAGGCAGTTTCTTTTATTATTTATTTATTTTAGAGACAGAATCTTGCTCTGTTGCTCAGGCTGGAGTACAGTGGTGTGGTCCTAGCTCACTGTAACCTTGATCTCCTGGGCTCAAGAGATCCTCCTGCCTCTGGCTCCCAATATGGAATTACAGGTGCAAGTCACCTTGCCAGGCAAGTGGAGATAATTATTTTAAGGAGTTTTGCTGTGAAGAAGAGCAGAGAAATGGGGCAGTAGCTGCAGGAGTAGTAGAGCAAAGTGCCGCTGCTGCTTCTCCTTTTTTTTTTTTCCAGGATGGGAGAAGCTTGTTTGTATGATAATTGAAATGATCCAATAGAGAGGGGGAAATGGATGAGGAGGGAGAGGCGAGAATTTGAGAAGGTTAGAAGTGGGCCTTGGGATCAGGAGGCAGGTGAACACTGGGGACAGGAGTAGGGAGGCTGAGGTTGTACAGGTTCCCTCTGGTGGGTCCTACTTTTTCGTGAGATGGTCAGCAGGTCACCAGTGGCAGTGAAGAGACAGAAGGAGGTGCTGGGAGGCTTGAGGATCAAGGAGAGATGTGAGGAAGCATCCAGGAAGATGGGAGAGTCCAAGGACCATGGGCATATGTTGCAATCTCCAGGTGTCACGATGGCTACTGTGAGGTATGTGGGCACACACCAATGCCAGGAGCATTGCCCTTGCAGCGCAGACTTTGCTGGGTGCAGGAGACATTGCTTGTGTATTCACTGTTACCACAGCTGAGTTTAGAACCCTAATCGTCACATAAAATGTCTCCAGAAAGACTGCATTGTGATACAACATTGAGTTAAAAGGTCACTGTGTACCTAGATTGCCTGCTACTTATTGGGCAACACAAATAGAGTAGAAATGGCTGCATTTCTCAGAAGGCTTGCACAGCCTGGAGAGGGGGGCTGCAGCCCATTCACATGTTAAAAAGGCTCTCAATAGCTTCTGATCTGCTTTCAAGGGCTGCCTTTAAACTCCAGTCCCAAATAATTTAAGTGAAAAATGAAACTATAAATTTAGCCAAGTGGGAAATATTGCTTTAGGACACCTAGAAGTTAGTATACTAAAAGGGCCCGGAGAAGTCCAGATTCCCAGTGTGGGCCACAGATGCTTTGGCCACCACCATGCTAGGCTTCACAGCTGGTGGCAAAGATGGCCCTGAGGGGCTGGACTCACTCTGGTTGTCTTGCTGAAGAAGAAATTGGTGGGTCTGTGACTGGATGGTTAGGTATATGCCGTTGATGGTTGATGACAGTAATGTTAAACACTATTTAATAGTGTTTTTTTTCCAGAAGAGTCTTTATTAGACCAAGGATATGTTTCTGTACACCCCAGTTCCTCAGAAGGGAGGAAGGACTGCAGAGTGTCTTGGGATGAGCGTCCCCCAGGCGGGCTCCTCATCTTTCCCCTTAAATGGCTTGTCCTAAGATGCCCTACCAGTCGGCTCTTAAATCTTTTTGGCAAGCAGATGACCTCAGATGGGGGGCAGCAAACTTAGAATCATCCCCTGTCAGTCAGACCCTGGGGCACTGAGGCAGAAGCAGCCAGGGCAGCCTCCTCCACAGGCTGGGCCTCCTTACTGCTCTCAGCAAGTCAGCCCTGTCTCCAGACTGTCAGCGTCACCCTAATGGGTACAGACTAAAGCAGGGAGAGAATTTCAGGGAATCAGTATAAAGCATTGCCTTTAGCTTTTTGTGCTCGTCCTCTTTGAAACTGAAAAAGAGGAAAGTTAAAGAGATGAATTTCAGTTGGGTCAAAGGAGAAGGAATATATAATGGACTTTTAGCCTGATGGTTTGCTTTCTGCTTTCCACCTCATGGAACTACCCGACACTGCTGGCTCCTCTGCAGCCAGACTGGAATGGAGGTGGGGGTTAGACACATTGGATCTCACTCAGCGGTTCCTCAAGGCTGGATCCTGGAACTCCAACCCCACCCAGCTTCACACTAGTGGAAAAGTAACACTTTATCCCATCTTGGTAGATTTGGTCTGGCATCAGGTTTGTCAGAGGGCCACCAGAAGGAAGGCTCCTTTGTGTAGAGACAGGCCCCTGGTACAAGAGATGGCATTAACTAGGCATTGCAGTATCTCCCCATCCCCAGCGATCTAGGGGCAGCCTCTGAAGGAGACAAGGCAAGATATAAGAGATCAGCCAGTATAGTATCTCAGTAGAGTATCTCAGTATAGTATAGCATAGTATAGTAACTTGAGCTGCATGTTGGAATCACCTAGGGAGGAAAAAATACTAATGCCAGGGTCCTGCCTCCACAGATTTTTATGTAATTCGACTGGGATGCAGTCTGGGAGTCAGAATTTTAAATATCACCCTAGGTATTTCTTTTTTCTTTTCTTTTCTTTTTCTTTTTCTTTTTTTTTTTCTTTGTTTTTGAGACAGGGTCTCACTCTGTTGCCCAGGCTGGAGTGCAGAAGCACGATCTCTGCTCACTGCAACCTCTGCCTCCCGGGTTCAAGTGATTCTCCCATCTCAGCCTCCCAAGAAGCTGGGATTACAGGCGTGTGCCACCATACCCAGCTAATTTTTATATTTTTAGTAGAGACAGGGTTTTAGCATGTTGGCCAGGCTGGTCTTGAACTCCTGACCTCAAGTGATCTGCCTACCTCGGCCTCCCAAAGTGCTGGGATTACAGGCTTGAGCCACCTCACCTGGCCCACCCTCGGTATTTCTAATGTGTAGTTTTAGAATCTTGGTACTCAAAGCATGGGCCTCAGAGCAGAGTATTGGCATCACCGCAGAGCTTCTTACAATGCAGACCCTACTCAGATCTACTGAATCAGAGTCTGTACTTTGTCAGAACGTGAGAGGACATGTTCTGATCCTGCCACATGATGTGGTGCTAAGGGTTCAAGTGGGAGACGCTTGTCAAAGCTCAGCACAGGACACAGCAAATGGGCGCCATGATGATGCCGCTGGGCAGGAGGAGGAGGGTGGTGATGGGGCTTGGCAGGATCACCGAGCTTGATAGAGACCTCTGTAGGCTGCTTCTCTAAAATATGTCTCTAACAGTCATTTTCAATGTCATTTCAGCACTTCCCGGAGACTGGACCCCAAGGAACCCCTGGGTAGCCAGAGAGCAGCTTCCCCAACTCCGAAGCAGGCTTCTGCTACCACTCCTGGCCATGAGAGCCCACGGGAGACAAGGGCACAGGGACCAGCAGGCCAGGAGGCTGATGGTCCCCGCAGGACGC
This sequence comes from Ateles fusciceps, assembly GCA_036589455.1. Lineage (NCBI taxonomy): Eukaryota > Metazoa > Chordata > Mammalia > Primates > Atelidae > Ateles > Ateles fusciceps. The sequence goes on along the minus strand of JAZHEH010000562.1, from coordinate 28,566,761 downwards.
TGCAGGTAGACAGCAGGACACAGAGATCAGGGCGGTCCCCCCTCAGTGTCACCGGACAGAGGCAGCACCCCCCACATCACCCTACTCCGTCCCTCAGATCGCCCCCCTTCCCAGCAGCACGCTATGTCCCATATGCAAGACTTCGGACCTTACGTCGACCCCCAGCCAGCCAAACTTCAACACCTGTACCCAGTGTCACAACAAGGTCTGCAACCAGTGTGGGTTCAACCCCAACCCTCATCTCACCCAGGTAACCACCCCTGCACCGGCTCCCCCACTCACCTGCCATCTCATTACCATGCCTCCCCTGGTTCCCTTCCCCTCTTTCACCAACTTTCTTTTCCTGGTCATTTCCCTTGGCCACCAGCATCTGTGTCCTCCTGTGGGGATGTGTCCTGGTTCCAAGATGTGGTAGCAAAGAACTGGGCCTGGCCCCAGATATCCCAAGGGATTTCTGCATACCCTGAAATCTTGGGCAGAGTCTGAGAATAGAAGATACTTTCTAACCCTCTGGATCAAGTTTGGTCTGGAAAAATGGCCTTGGAGAGGGGCAAAGACAATCTTATGAACAATTTTTCCCAGTGGAGCTCATTTGGTGTGGGGTCAAACCTCACCATGGCAAACTTCCCTGACCTAGGCCAGGAGGCCTCTTTCTTTGACAGCAGGCCCTAGAGGGGGGATGCTGGTGAGGGGAGAAAGGTTTCCTTGGAGGCAGGAAACTGCCTCCCAGCTGGGCCCTGGGAAGCACCTCTTATGTTCCAGTCAGCTGGGGGCCTGAGGTGGTGGGGGCAGCTACCCTACTCTAAAGAAATGACCTTGGGGTAAAGACCCAGGCTGGGAACCAAGCATTCGCCAAGGATGATGACAGTGTCCTACATTCACCAAGAGGCCACTGTAGGACCGTTTCTGTGAATTTGGCTTCTTTTTGCCCAAGAGGACAAGAGGACTCTGGGTCTACAGCCCTAATCTGGCTTTGTTGAGGACGCTTTGAATGACTGTGGGATGCCTTGCCAAGTGAGCTGAGGCCATCGCTTTGAAATGAATGGAGTAGGTCTGCCGATTTCTCCTACTCCTCTGGGAGTAGAAGCCCCTGGTTCTCTCCACAAGGATCTGTCTTTGGACAGGATGGAGAGAGGCTGGCTGCAGGCACAGGCATGGCTGCCTCTGGGATTAACAGCAGCTGGAGCCGTTTGGACCATGTGGGAGAGGGCTGAGTGAGAATAATTGTTCACAGGTCAGGGTCTATATATGCCAGGAGGTGCTGTGGGTGTGGGACGTGTGGTTTGTGAGAGGTAAGTGTGAGATTCTGAGGAAGGAGATGTCGGTGTGGGGAGATGACTCAGTGCCTTTGGAGTCGCTCCTGGAGTGTGGGGGCTTCCTGAGGAGGCGTGCATGCTCGTGATTATTGCATCTGTGATTAGAAACAGGCCATCCTGCACTGTTCAGTTAGGTAAGCGCTTGCTATTCAGAATTTAGAACAATACAATTAAGGCCAGGGAAGCTCACCTGTGTGTTTCCACTAGCGAGAAGCCAGAAGCACCTCACAGAAACAGGGAGGCTTGGCAGGTGGACTGGACTGCTATGGGGACATTCCCTCCTCATGCTGGCCTTGCCTCTCTGGGTTCCAGCTCCCCTGAGATGTAGCACAGGACCTGGGCGACTCCGGGTGAGGTGGGTGGGGATTAAGGAAGAGCCACACATGGTGACCCCAGGCTCCTGCTGGGCATCCCATTCCTCACCACCCCATGGCCTCTGTGTATAGGCTCTCCAAGCCCAGGACCTTCAATGAGGTGGGAAGGGAGCCAGCCTTTGGCTATGCCTGGAAAAACAGCAGAGTAGGAGGACCTTGGAGACACTCAGTCCATCTGCCTCATTGTGCTGAGAGGAAGCAGAGGCTCAGGGCCAGGAGAAGATGGGGCCTCAATCTCACCGCAGATCCACAGTGTTTGGTGAAGAGTGGGTCTCAGCCAAATACTTCGAGCAAATGCTGGGCTGGACAAATGAAATGAAATGGTTCTTTGCTGTGAGATTCCGCAGGACTTTCAGTGTTCTGAGGGGGCATCACAGAGTTCCAGGACAGGGCTGTGGTCAGCAGCTTTTCCCAGACTTGCTTTCACGGAACATCTTGGGAGCTGCTGTTCCATGGCACCCAGTGTGGGAATTGCTGACCTGGTCCCTTCTCCAGGTTCACATAGGGTGGATGCCCTTTTCTGCTGGGGTTTCCAGGTAGAACCTTTACTTCTCCAGAGTTGGCCTTCACTGGTGTTCTTGTCAAGGAAAATAATCCTTGGCACATCTTCCTTGTGTCTTGGCTTATTCTGGGTTATTCTGGACAAAAGAGCTGTGGACCTAGACCAGTGGCTTGGTCTCCAGCTTTCCCCCAGGGATTTTCTGCCTCATTTTCCCCATCCATAGTCCATTTTTGCTCAGACTGAAGCTGGTTCTGAACAAACAGGGAGGTCCCAGATGCTATTCTTGGTGGAGGCCATTTCTTTCCAGATTTTTCCAGGCCTGGTAGCTCAGGGCAAGCCAGTAATTTAACCTGTCTGAAACCACAGAGAAAGACTGGGTGCTTCTGTTTGAGGCCAGAACATTTCTCACCACCCACAAGAGACCCTCCCTCTGACAATACACTGATGCCAGGGAGGCAGAGGTGTTGGCATTCAGTCCCCAATGATGAGGAGAAGGCAGGAAGACAGTTCTCCTGTTCTCTCTGTAGATGTGGGTTTTTGGACAAGTACTTGAATTTCCTGAATGTCAGATTTCTCTGAGGGAAAAGCAGGAGTCCAGGGATTGGCATCGGTGGCTTTGGTAATGCCCATGCCTGCTCAGGCCTGCGAGTCCACCTCTCCATTCTTCAGTGACTTACATTTGGGCCCACCACCCATCTCTGAACCAGAAGGGTGGTCCATGTTGCCCTTATTAGGCTTCTATTCTGACAGCTGGGAGTAGGAGACAAGATATGGGCCTGAGCCTGCTGGGTAGAAGATGGGAAGGTGCAGTTTGGGTGGGCAGTGGGGATGGGAGTGAGCTGCTGGGGAATATGAACAGTGGCTTGGGGCTTCCATGCCGCACTCAAAGCAGCCCCAGAAGCACATCCTGGCCTAGAGCTCCTCCAGACGCCAGTCTGTCCTCATCAGAGAGGCATCCCAGCAGTGAGTGTGGTGTAGATGTAGGATTGCCTGCATGCCCAAGCCTCCAGTCTGATCAGCTGAATCCTCCCAGAGCACCATCTAGAGTAAAGGGACCCACCCTCTGCCCCTGTGGGCAGCAGCAGGGTTGCCACCCCATTCCCAGCCTTCTAGGCCAAGGTGGTCCATCTGCCTCCCCACCTCCCTTGCTCTAGTCAGAATTACTTATAAGCTTCTCTAGGAAAACTACAGAGGAGCAAGCATGGTCTTCCCTCACCTGTTCCAAGGTCTGGACTTGGCTGAGGCCAACCCAAAGATGTTTAACCCATACCATCCACTACTCCTACCCAATGGCAAGCCATGACCCTACGCAGTTTCCCGCCCAGGGTGGGCAGCGTGGAGGAGGGAGGGAGACAATGCAGTGGCTGCCAACCTCTCTCTCTCCTGCCTGCATCCCACTGCTTTCCGGCAAGGACCAGGGCACCAGATGGCTCGGGGGTGGTGCTGTGAGTTCAGCACAGCTCCCTCTGCTGCAGCCAGCAGCCTGTCTCTTTCCCTCTGCTCCCTCCTGGCCACACTGCTGCCTGGGCCAGAGAGGAACGAGGAGCTGGTTTCAGGACATGGGACCAGCAGCGTACTGAGGGGAGGCAAAGGTGTCTTTCTCCTTCCTGGGCCCAGGAGGGTGTCTGCCCAGCCTTCCAATGCTCACCTCGAAGCAAAATGGAAGTGGATCTCCTGGTGGCAGGTCCTCCAGGAGGCCTTCTCCCACTGAGTAGCTAGTCCTTGGGCAGTTTGCTTTAGAGTAGCCTCTTTGACCTAAACAGTCTCCAAGTCAATAGAGAAATACTCTCCAAACTTCAATTACTCTGGGACAGCTTAGTACATGCCCCGAGACAGTCCATGTTCCCAGGAGATAGGACCTTTAGCCTACTTATTTGCTTGGACCTCTGCAGGGTGGAGGCCAGAGCCACTGGGGTCATGAGGAGACAACAGGCATGGAATTCTACTTTTTAGTTTTGGAAGATGGCCATAAGTTAAGCTAAGAATTAATGTAAAATTAATTCTGAACCGAAAATATGAAATTTTACTCCTAAAACACTTGTTTTCATAGCTAAGGATAAAGGAAACAGAATCAAAAGAAAATGCAGTAAAAATGGTTGAGAAAAAGAGAACTCCGTAAATAAAGCAGGAGTGGGAAGATGCGGAAGAAGGCACACGAAGGGGAGGCAGGAAAGGGAGGTGAGGGTGGGAGAGCCAGAGGCAGGAAGAGGCAGGGAACACGAAATCTTGGTAAAGTTCCCAGTTACTGGCTGGTAACCTGTTGGTTTTGCTGCTTCTACTCTTTATTTTGCTCAGCCTTTGGCCTGGACAGGCATGCTTATCTTACTGAGTCAGAGGCAGCCCTCTCCCCTTCTTCCTGTTCTTGCCACCCTCCATGGTGCTTTTCAGTCCTATTGTTAGCCAGGAACTGTCCCAGACCTGGAGAAATAGGCAGAAGTGAAGCAGATGTGCTGCTCAGCTCTGTGAAGCCTTCAGGCCAGTGCAGGAGGCAGCACTTCCACCAAGAACCACACAAGCAAACACACAGTCACATCTGGGGTCAAGGAGGGGAGGGGCGTGGAGGCTGCTGTTGGTACAATGCTGAGACAAGATTCCTGGGGGTAGCTGGGCATGGTGGCTCACACCTGTAATCCCAACAGTTTGAGCAGCCGAGGTGGGTAGATCACTTGAGCCCAGGAGTTCAAGACTAGTCTGGGCAACACGGTGAAACCCCATCTCTAACAAAAAAAAAAAAAAAAAACATAGTGTGGCCAGGCACGGTGGCTCGTCCCTGTAATTCTAGCACTTTGGGAAGCTGAGGTGGGTGGATCACAAGGTCAGGAGTTCAAGACCAGCCTGGCCAAGATGGTGAAATCCTGTTTCTACTAAAAATACAAAAATTAGCCAGGTGTAGTGGTGTGTGCCTGTAATGCTACTCAGGAGGCTGAGGCAGAAAATTGCTTGAACCCTGGAGGCGGAGGTTCCAGTGAGCCAAGATTGTGCCATTGCACTCTAGCATGGGTGACAGAGTGAGACTCCATCTTAAAAAAAAAATACATGGTGCAAAAATACATGGTGGTGCATGCCTATAGTCCCAAGTATTTGGGAGCCTGCGGTAGGAAGATCACTTGAGCCTGTGAAGGTATAGGCTGCATGAGCCATGTTCATGCCACTGTACTCCAGCCTGGGCGACAGAGTAAGACCCTGTCAAAAAAAAAAAAAAAAAATTATTGGGGGCTTCTCCAAAGAGAGCGTGTTAGGCTGTAGAACGTTAGAATTGCTGGACAGAAGGCCATTGGAAAAAGGGGAGGCCTGAGGGGGATGTGCTTGGTCCATGTGAGGGCTCGGAAGCAAGTCAGGTCCAGGACAGCTGGGGTATCACAGAACAGGACCAGAAGGCATACAGGTCCTCCTGGGCTTGCTGGGGTCTCCTACTGTACCACCAAGGTTTGGGAAGGTGGCAGTAGGAAGGTCAGATGTGCATTTTAAACACCCCTCTGATGCAATCTCAAGGACCCTTCAAATAGCCAAAACAATTGTGAAAAAGAAGAACAAAGCTGAAGATTTGTTCTCACGCTGCCTGATTTCAAAACTTACACAAAGTTACAGTAATCAAAACAATGTGGTACTGGCATAAAACAGACATATAGACCAATGGAGTAAAATAGCCCAGAAACAAACTCTTAGGTATATGGTCAGATGATTTTTGATAAGAGTGCCAAGACCATTCAGTAGGGAAAGAACAATCTTTTCAACAAATGGTGTTGGGAAAACTGGATATCTACATGCAAAAAAATGAAGTTGGACCTTTTCCTTACATTATATACAAAAATTAACTCAAAATAGATCAAATACCTAAACATAAGAGCTAAAACTATAAAACCCTTAGAAGAAGACATAGGGGATAAGTTTCACAACATTGGATTTGGCAGTGATTTCTTGGATATGACACCAACAGCACAGGCAACAAAAGAAAAAATAGACAAAATAGACTTCATGAAAATTTAAAAAAATTTTTGCATCTAAAGGCACTATCAGAGTAAAAAGGCAACCCACAGAATCGGAGAAAATATTTACTAATTATATATTTGATAAGGGATTGATATCCAGAATATACAGAGAAGTCCTACAACTCAACAACGAAAACAAACAAACAAACAAACAAAAAACAATTCAAAATGGGCAAGGGGCTGGGCACAGTGGTTCATGCCTGTGATCCCAGCGCTTTGGGAGGCTGAAGTGGGCGGATCGCCTGACCTCAGGCATTTGAGACCAGCTTGGGCAACATGGCGAAACCTCATCTCTACTAAAAATACAAAAATTAACTGGGCACTAACTAGGTGGGCAACTGTGGTCCCAGCTACTCGGATGGCTGAGGCAAGAGAATTGCTTGAGTCCAGGAGGCGAAGGTTGCAGGGAATCAAGATCGCAGTACTGGGTAACAGAGCCAGACCGTGTCTTAAAAAAAAAAGCAGTGGGGGAGGGGGCAAGAGGAGTCAGGTGTGGTGGTGACACACACCTCTAGTCCCAGCTACTTGAGAGGCTAATGCGGGAGGATATCTTGAGCCTAGGAGTTCGAGACCAGTCTGGGCAACTAGCTAGCTCTGTCTCTGAAAAACAAAAGGGGCAAAGGACTTGAAGAAATATTTCTCCAAAGAAGATATACAAATGGCCAATAAGCACATGAAAAGATACTCAGCATAGGTTGGCAGTGGTGGCTTATGCCTGTAATCCCAGAACTTTGGGAGGCCAAGGCAGGTGGATCACCTGAGGTCAAGAGTTTGAGACCAGAATGTCCAACATGGTGAAATCCCGTCTCTACTAAAAATACAAAAAATTAGCCAGGTGTGGTGGTGGGCACCTGTAATCCCAGCTGCTCAGGAGGCTGAGGCAGGAGAATTGCTTGAACCCGGGAGGCAGATGTTGCAGTGAGCCAAGATCGCGCCACTGCACTCCAGTCCAGATGACGGAGCGAGACTCTGTCTCAAAAAAAAAAAAAAAAAAAGGGAAGAAAGAAAAAAAAGAAAAGATACTCAACATGACTAATCATTAGAAAAATTCATATTGAAACTACAATGAGATACTATCTCGTACTCGTTAGGATGGCTGCTATTAAAAAAAAAACAGAAAATAAATGTTGGCAGGAATGTTGGAGAAATTGGAACCCTTTTGCACTGTTTTTGGGAATGTAAAATGGTACAGCCACTCTGGAAAACAGTGTGGCACATCCTCAAAAAATTATAAATAGAATTACCATATGATCCAACAATTCCACTCCTGGGTATACACTCAAATTGAAAGGAAGGTCTTGAAGAGATATTTGTACACCCATGTTCATAGCAGCATTTTTCACAATAGCTAAAATGTGAAAACAACGAACAGGCTATTGACAAATGAACAGATAAGCCAAGTGTATGTATATACCTATATACACTCAATGGAATATCGCTCAGCCTTAAAAAGGATGGACAGTCTGACACATGATACAACATGGATGAACCTTAAGGACATTATGCTAAGTAAAATAAGCCAGTCACCAAAAGACAAATATGAGGCAGACAGAGTAGTCAAAGTCATAGTGACAGAAAGTAGAATGGTAGTAGCCGAGAGCTGGAGGAAGGGAGAATGGGGAGTTCCATGGGTACAGTTTCAGATTTGCAAGATGGAAAGAGTTACAAAGATAGAGGGTGGTAATGGGTACACAGCATTATGAATATAATACCGCTGACCCGTACACTTAAAAATGGTTGAGGTAGGCCGGGCATGGTGGCTCACGCCTGTAATCCCAGCACTTTGGGAGGCCGAGGCAGGCGGATCATCTGAGGTCAGGAGTTCGAGACCAGCCTGGCCAACACGGTGAAACCCTGTCTCTAAAAAAAAAAAAAAAAAAAAAATTAAAAAAATAAAATAAAAAATAAAATAAAATAAAATGGTTGAGGTAGTAAATTTACATATATTTTACCACAATAAAAAATATTGCAAATTTTTGTTTGTTTGTTTGAGACAGAGTCTCTGTCACCCAGGCTAGAGTGCAGTGGCGAAATCTCAGCTCACTGCAGCCTCCACCTCCAGCCTCCCAAGTAGCTGGGATTATAGGCACCTGCCAATACGTCCGGCTAATTTTTGTAGTTTTAGTAGAGATGGAGTTTCACCATGTTGGCCAGGCTGGTCTCGAAATCCTGACCTCAAGTGATCCATGTGCCTCAGCCTCCCAAAGTGCTGGGATTACAGGCGTGAGCCAGTGTCCGGCCAAAAATAATGCAAATTTTAAAAACCCTCTGGAAATAGACAGGGGTGATGATTACACATTATGAATAATTAATGCCACTGAATTGTATATTTTAAGATGGTTAAAATGGCAATTTTATATTTATTTTAACACACACGATATATGTGTGTGCATATACATACATATACACTAAAACAACACACACATACACACGAACACATATATATACACCACCCCCCCCTCAGCTGCTATGTGAAGAACAGCCTGTAGGGGTAGGGGGTGGGCGCTGGGAGCCAGAGGGGCAGGAGGGGCTGAGGCTGAGGCTGGGGTAGTGGTGATGGTGACTGTGGAGAGTCATGATAGATTCCTGGTGTATTTGGGTGGCTAAACAGACAGAATTCGATTGGATGTGGGGGGTAGGAGATGGAGATAGGGAATTTTTCTGTTTGGGCCATGCCAAGTTGAAGGTGCCTGATGAATCTAAGACCCTGGCGTGAAGCAGGCAGGTTGGGATGGAGACTTTTGTTTCATATTCACAAGCATATAATGATATTTAAAGTGCCATAGAAGAGATGTGGACAGAGAGAAGAGGTGCCAGGATCTGGGCTCCCCAACACTGAGAAGAACCCAGCAAAGGTGACTGGCAAGGATAAGCAAAGAAGAGTAGAAAGGTCAGCAAGTGGAGGGCCAAGGGGTCCAGGAGGGGAGAATGTCTGGGCAGTAGTTGGGAGTCAACTGCCAAGAGCCCATCACAGGAGCCCTTGATGCCTCGCTGGGTGGAGCAACACAGAACAACCAGGTCAACAACTCATTTTTACCCCCGACATCATGTTATAAGCATTTTCAAGTCTACAAAATTGTTGAAAGAATTGTACAAGGAACACCCACAAAGCTACTGTCTGGATTTATGATGAACCCCTCCTCTCCTGGCTTTATCACCTATCCATTCTTCTGTTTGTTCTTCTTTCTGTCCATCTCTCCATCCATCTTTTTGTTGAATGTCCAAGTACACTGCAGTGGGCCAGGCATGATGGCTCACACCTGTAATCCCAGCACTTTGAGAGGCAAAGGTGGGAGGATGGCTTGAGCCCAGGGATTCAAGACCAGCCTGGGCAACATGGCGAAACCCTGCCTCTACAAAAAAAAATACAAAAAATTGGGTATGGTGGCTCCATGCCTATAGTCCCAGCTACTCAGGAGGCTGAGGTGGGAGGACCACTTGAGCCTGGGAGGCAGAGGTTACAGTGAGCCATGATTGTGCTGCTGCACACCAACCTGGGTGACAGAACCAGACCCTGTCTCAAAAAAAAAAAAAAGTACATTGCTGACATCAGTATACTTCCAACTAAGCACTTCACCAAGCATATCATTAACTGGAGTTCAGCATGTATATAAGGTTTCTTTTTTTTTTAGGTAAAGTTTACATATAATGCAATGTACAGAGATTAATTGTTCCAGTCGGTAAGCTTTGAGAAGCGGTCTGCAGCTTAGCCCCATGTGGGTTGCAGGTCATCTGGAGTGACCGTGAGAGTCATTTAGTGGGAGTTTAGGAGGCAAGGGCCAAGGACTTGCAGGCCAGGATGAAGGGGCTGGGAGGGCAGCAGAAACCAGGAGGGGAGAAATGTGGGGAAGCTGGGGATGAGCCAAAGGGTCCTGGGGATTTTAAGGAGAAGTTGAGGCTAGTCCAAGGGTGCACCTGGAGAGGGTGACTGGGGACTAAGAGGAGTGTGTATGGGGAGGGTGCAGGTGAGTTGGCAGGTCATGGACGGGGTGTGTTACAGGGTGCACTGGATCGGGCTAGGAGGGAGGGGAGGCTGTCCGGAGCAGTGTGGGAGGAGTTGAGAGATACTGGGGGCAGAGAGGCGGATGTGTCCAGGATCATCGAGGGAATGGATTTCCTCCCTTTTGTGAAGATCCAAGCCAGTGAGGCCTTCTAGCCCCAAGAAGCGATTAGGTTCACCCTCCACTCCCCAGATCTTGACCTCAGATGCTGGGTAGGTTTCCAAGACCTTCCTGGGGACTCTGATAGATTGGCACAGGTCTCCCCTGGCTGGTCCAGCTCTGGATCAGTGTGACTGTGCCCACTGGGATCCTGTGGTACCTGCTTCCTAAGCCCGAGGTCAGCCAGCTGACAGATAAGGTGCTAGATGGGGCACGTGACATGTCCATTCCTATAGCAGTGTGAGGACGCAGGCCAGGCCTGGCTCCCTCCCTCGCAGCTGCCACCTTAGCTGCCCTTCTGCACATTGGCCTGTCCTTGTTATCCAGGAGGCATGGGGAGGTATGTTTCTCCAGCTGAGACCTGGCCAGTGACTCATAGCCCAGAAAGGCATATAGTTACACTAGCCAGTGGGGTCCTCCTAGAACCTCTAGATTTGGCACCTGCAGGGAGGGCTTCTTTATGAGCTGTTTCTGTGATGTTTCAATTTGTGCCAAAATGGAAAACATGAATGCGGCATCAGGCGTGATGTCAGTGCTGAGTGATCTGAAACACTGAATGCCTGCTCTCCCTGGTAGGGCTGGGGCTCTCCACAGGAAGAAGGCTGACTGACGTCTGCAGCCCTCCTTTTCCTTGCTGCTGGGGGGGTGAGGGGAGGGGAGTGGGAAGAGAACATGTGACTTCTGGGGGCTCTCAGAGCTTCCTGGTAGCCGTGGAGGTGACAGTGAGGTAGACTCCACCCTGTGAGCATCCTTTGGGGACAGATATGGCAAGCAAGGCTGGGTCCCACTCTTGAGGGCTGAGACACTCTTTGTAGCCAGTGTTCCTGCAGAGAAGATGTAGAAGCTCTTCCCAGAACTGCCCTCCTTGCTCCAGAGCCCATTGGAGGAATTAGCAGGGAGTGACCATTGCAGGCAGATCACAGTTCCTCATTCAACTTAGGGTTCATACAGCCCCTGGCTTGGGCCCCAAGCCTCTGGATCCTTGGTGGCTAGTGCCACCTTAGCTGCCCTTCTGCACCCTGAGCAGTTCGAGTAAGGAAGCCGCTAGGAAAGACTCTTCTGAGGGAGAAAGTCCTCTCAGAGCCACAGAGCCCACAGGGCCCTGACTTTCCAAGTCCCTAGCAGACTCATGGCAGAGCAGGTGGCAGTGGCTCCCTGCAAGGCCTGTAGGAAGGCTTCCTGTAGCTTCTGCTTCCCCTACCCCTCAAACAACCTCTTGACCTTGTACTGCACTAAGCCTTCCCATCCTTACTGCTATCCAGGCCCCCACTGGGCTAGGGTGCATAGGCTTCCATGGAGGTCCCTACCGGTCCTTGGAGATGGCAAGATGGGCTTCCTTGCTGGCAAGAAGGGTCAGCTTGATAAAAGCTAATGTCTAGCAGAGCTGTCCACCTTAGGGTAACCCTAGGAAGGCTCCTGGGACATGAGGCTAATGGCTGCTGGCCTGCACATCTGCCCATGTGCCAGATCAGGGTCTTGGAGGTATTAGACAGCAGAACCCTAGCTGAGGCTTCCTGTCACACTGGTCGAAGTCTAGCTCTTGTGATTCTGGTGGACAGCCAGCTTGGAGAGGGCCTAGGAGCCACAGGGGGCCTTCTGGGCTCAACCTCCTGATGAGGAGGCATCACTGCGCAGCTAAGGAAGCCTCTAATTGTGCTGGCACTTAGGCCAGGGGAGTCTGCCACAGGACTATTCATGTATGCTCAGGCTGGGTGAGCAGGTAGGTTGGGGTGTACGGCCATCATCTTTCTCCCTACCCCGTGGACAGCCTCCATCCCCCCTGAGGATGGAGAGGGCCTTGCAGCAGGGAGGAAGAGGCTGAGGCTGGACTCCTCCCAGGAAACTCCTGGGGATCTGTGGGAAAGGCAGAGATGGGGAGGTCTCTTTGGCCTCAGAGAACTCCCTCAGCCAGTGTCCTCCTTAGGAGGTCTTGCATGCTGGGCCTGAGCCTGGGAGGGGCTGTGAGGAGGGTGCGGTCAAGGTTCCTCACCGTCTGGAAGAGGCTGGATAGAAATAGCTGCACCCATCTGGGCGATGAGTCATTGAGGGGTGTTTCAGCCTTTTCTTGGAGAAGTTCTATTTTAGGTGAGATGCCTGTGCCACAGCCTGGATAACGGGGGCTGGGGAAAGGAAAGTTCTGGCGGTTAAGTGCAGGAGGTTTGGCACGTGCCTTTGTTCAGCCTGATTTAGAACCCCAGGGAGAGTCACCCCAAAGTCCCAGGATAAGAAGCCTTACCTCCAAAATCCCCTTTTCCAGGAAGAAGTCTCACCTCAGGGCATGCTGCAGTGGCCAGGTGAATGAGAGAGATGGGATCTTGAGTGTGGGCTGGGCACCCATGGCAAGAACTGACTTTGTGGCTGCCACCCTGAACCAGAGGCTGAGTTTTCCCCTCTGGGGAGTAATCCCCTTCCAGGGTCCCTCTCCGGATGAGTAGAAGTGGCCTGCTTTTGGGAACTCCCACTTTGATGGGAGTGAGCCCCTCCCTCCTAAGACTCACCTTTCTAAAGAGGTCTTTAGACTGGGTTCAGGGACTGATATTGTTTTCTCTGTGGCTTTCTCTGCCCAAACATAGACAAAACTGCCTTGCTTCTTAAGAAGCATCTGGGTAGGTTAATGGTTCCCAGCTAGGCGAATGGCTTCATACCGCACAGCTTCAGCATCACTGTTCTTAGCGTTTCTAGAACTGGGATTGACCTTTAGGGGCCTCTGCCAGGGTTTGCAGCGCTGACTTCTAGAGCCTGACTTGGCCTTTGGAAGAGGCAGGACTGTAGAAGGCACCAGGATCCAGGCTGTCCAGGCTGTGGTTTAGGAGCTGCGCAGAGCTGTCAGGGCTGATCTTGCCAGCAGCACTTCCGAGCCAGGGAACCATGAGGGCACGTTGCTAAAACATCTCAGAGTTTGGTTTTCTCTCCTGTGAGGACAAAATGAGGGAATGCCTGTGATCACGCCCTATGTGGTGCTGGGCACAAGGGGGTGCTCATTAAAGTTCAGTGTTCTCCCTCTTCTTGGCTGCTGCTCTTGGGTTGCTGGGATAAGGCACCTGAGCCCAGGCCCCCTAACTGGCAAGTCAAGCTGCAGCAGTAGCCCTGGGGCCTCAAGGCAGAGAGCAGGGCTGGAGCCACGCTTGTGGGTGAATAGAAGGGGCCTTCTGCCCCAAGGATGAGACTGCACCTTCCCTTGGTGATGACTGGGTGGCCATCTGGGTGCATTCAGAACCTCTGGCTGCAACCACAGACAGAAAACAGCCTTGGCCTCCAGCCTTGGCTCTAGTTGATGAGGAGGAGCCTCTTTATTGAGGCACCAGATCTTGGGGCTTCCACCTTATTGAGCTGTGACCCGCCTGACCAAATTGCCAGGATGAATGAAGCAAGCCTCTCTGGAATGAGCCCTACTCTGCACCACATGTTGTGTGAAGCCTTGGGAACAACCTATCAACGAGAGCTCACAGGCCACTTGCGGGGACAGGAGATACCTCATAAACAACAAATTAGTAGGCACTTTGGGAAAGAATAAGCACTATGGAGAAAATAAGCTTGGTGATTTGATGCACAGTACCCGGAGGGTGTTTTATTTTTATTTATTTATTTATTTGTTTTGAGATGGAGTCTCCCTCTGTTGCCCAGGCTGGAGTGCAGTGGTGCGATCTTGGCTCACTGCAACCTCTGCTCCTGGGTTCAAGCAATCCTGCCTTAGCCTCCCAAGTAGCTGAGATTACAGATATTCGCCACTACACCCAGCTAATTTTTACTATTTTCAGTAGAGATGGGGTTTCACCATGTTGGTAAGGCTGGTCTCAAACTCCTAACCTCAAATGATCCTCCTGCCTCTGCCTCCCAAAGTGCTGGGATTACAGGCATGAGCCACTGCGCCTGGCCAAAGGAGAGAGAGTGTTTTAGATTGTGTGGCCAGAGGAGGCCCTGGTGGGGTAGTGATACCTCATCTGAAATCTATACAACAAGCTGGGCCAGGGGGCAGAGGGAATACGGAGTACAAAGGCCCTGGTACAGAAATGAGCTCAGGGGACTACTGGCAGAGCAGACAGCCTAGTGTGTCTGCAGTGAGACAGCCAAGGGGAGATGGCAGAAAAGAGGCCAGAGAAGGGGGCAGGCTGGGGTGGGTCACAGGGTTGTACCGAAGAGTTCCCAAGGTGTGGTGGGAATCCACTTAGAGGGTTTGATCCTATTAGTGAGATTCTCTGATTTACCTGTGGGTTTTCTGGAGAAAAAACATTGGCTCATGTAATTGGAAGTCCAAGGGTAGACTTGGGGCATAGCCAGATCCAGGGAATGGAATGAAGTCATCAGATCTACTCCTTTCCCATTTCCTTGACTCCTCTTCCTACCATCTATTGATGTCGTTCTTTTTTTTCTTTTCTTTTTCTTTTTTGAGATGGAATCTTGCTCTGTTGCCAAGCTGGAGTGCAGTGGTGTCATCTTGGCTCACTGCAACCTCTGCCTCCCAGGTTCAAGCCATTCTCCTGCCTCAGCATCCCAAGTAGCTGGGATTACAGGCACATGCCACCACGCCCAGCAAATTTTTGTATTTTTAGTAGAGATGGGGTTTCACCATGTTGGCCAGGATGGTTTTGATCTCTTGACCTCGTAATACGCCCGTCTCGGCCTTCCAAACTGCTGGGATTACAGGTGTGAACCATCGCGCCCGGCTATTGACGTTGTTCTTAGTGTCTCTCTGCATGTTCGGAAAGACTGCTACTGCTCCAAAGCTACATCCTTCTGATTAATAATCCAAAGGAAAAGGAAACAAGACCCTCTCTCCTGTTGTTCATTACCAAATAACACAGAAGGTGCTAACTGGCTCTGTTTGCCAGGTCACATGCCCATCCCTGCACGGGGCTAAGGACAGAGGGAAATTACGTGTTTATCACATGGATAGCAGCACATGTCTCGTTTGCTCTGGAGGCATGAATTATCCCATTTCTTTAAAAAGCTATCTTCCTTAAGGGGGAAGAAAAAGGCTTTTAAAAATTCTGCTTAACATCAGTCACTTACATTGCATTACTTTTCCCTCACTAATTTTGCTCTCAAGATTTTTCATTCCGTATCATCTTTCTTCAGCTAGACTCAGCTCCTTCAGAATGGGAATCATGCTTTCTTTTTATTCTCTATGCCTCCTTCTCCCACGTGTTACTCTTCACGTATTTATTCATTCTGCAAGTTTTTACTGAACACCCATTGTGTACAGGCACTGTTCTAGGGACATTCCTTTCCTCCTGGGTTAGGTTTTAAAAGATCAGTCTGGTTGCTGTGTGCAAATGGCCTGAAGGGGGAAGCAGGGGAAGGCTATTGGGTTCATCCAAGCAGGAGGTTGGGGTGCGCAGATCTGAGGCACAGCCAGGGGGCGGTGGGGAGGACTCTCAATCAGGAGGGTCTGGCAGGCAGTGGGTTGGTGGTTGGAGGTTGGGCGGGGGGATGGGACTACCTTTGCTCTGCTCCATATACCTGGCAACTCCTAGAGGGGAGGGCAGTGCCATCTGTCCTTCAGCCCTGCCCCCTGGCAGCTCAGAAATGCCTGAGCAGGGCTTGGTGCTCCTGCCTGTGCTAGGAGTGCCCTTGGCTGCTGTGGAGCCTGTACTGACCTGGGCCATGAGTAATGCCAGTCCTGGCCACCCTGCTGACTATTTTGCTTCTCTCCTCAGGTGAAGGAGTGGCTCTGTCTGAACTGTCAGATGCAGAGGGCTCTGGGAATGGACATGACCACTGCACCTCGCTCCAAGAGCCAGCAGCAGCTGCACTCCCCCAGCCCTGTCTCCTGCCCATTCCCCTGCCAAACAGCCCCAGGGGAAGCCAGAGCAAGAGAGATCTCGGGGCCCAGGAGGACAACAGCCTGGCTCCCGCCAGGCTGAGACAGCCAGGGCCACCTCAGTGCCGGGGTCTGCCCAAGCAGCTGCCCCTCCAGAGGTGGGGAGGGTGTCTCCTCAGCCCCCTCAACCCACCAAGCCTTCCACAGCTGAGCCCAGGCCACCTGCAGGAGAGGCCTCAGCCAAAAGTGCCACCGCAGTGCCCACTGGGCTTGGTGCCGCCGAGCAGACCCAGGAGGGCCTTACTGGTAAGCTCTTCGGCCTCGGCGCGTCACTGCTAACCCAGGCGAGCACCCTCATGTCTGTGCAGCCCGAGGCTGACACCCAGGGCCAGCCTGCCCCCAGCAAGGGGACACCCAAGATCGTCTTCAGTGATGCCAGCAAGGAGGCTGGCCCAAAACCCTCGGTCTCAGTGCCCAGGCCTGGGCCAGCATCTGGAGCCAAAACTGAACCTGGGGCTAGAACAGGTCCTGGATCTGGGCCTGGAGCCCTGGCGAAAACTGGGGGAACAACCAGTCCAAAGCATGGCAAAGCAGAACACCAGGCAGCATCGAAGGCTGCTGCCAAGCCAAAGACCATGCCGAAGGAAAGGGCCACCTGCCCACTGTGCCAAGCTGAGCTCAACGTGGGCAGCAAGAGCCCAGCCAACTATAACACGTGTACCACCTGCAAGCTCCAAGTGTGCAACCTGTGTGGCTTCAACCCAACACCCCACCTGGTAGAGGTAAGAGCTGGACCAAGCATGCTCCCTTGAGCCTTGATGAGAGGCCGGGCCGGGGTAGTGGGTGGCATGGGAACCAGGAAGAGTACTGGGTGTGCAGCAGCCACGGGGCAGCCCCTGCACAACTAATACTGCAGAGGGACTGCATTCCCTTTCCTGTTCCTACCTCAGGCCCCAGTTCTACTCATAACTAACTTTCACTCAGAGAACTAACTGGCACAGTAGTTGGGGGTAATGGTGCCTACCGACTCTGACTAGTGCCATGAGGCTGATCCCAGAGTCCCTGAGCTGGCCTCCCCATTTCTCAGCTACCATGGGCATGTCCCTAATGAAAGACACCAACCTCCCCTGCTCAGAGGGGGAGGTCCCACACTGCCATGGATCTGTGACCCTCACAGGGGTAGGGATTGAATGGCCATGGGGCAGAGGGTTGTGTCCCATGTCCAGGGTAGGGTGGGAGCTTTCTCACAATGGGGCAGGACATGTCCCACTGCCCAGGCTCCAGCCCAGCTAGCTGGTATTCAACCTTGATTGCCTCTTCTGAGGTCGTAAGTGTTGACGTCTACTTGTCAAAGTCACAGCCTTTGGTCCACATATTTTACCCAGGCTGGGCCTGGGCTCTCCTTAGACTGCTTGTGGGGATGCTCAGAGATGCTCCTCTTTCCCACAGGACAGTTTGAGGCGGCAAGTTGGGGCCATTCTCTCCGCAGACTCTGCTCCAGGGAAGGGCACTGGGTACTGTGCAGTGCTAGGTGGGAGGGAGCAGGAGGCCCAGTGTAAGGCTCAGTGTTCCCTCGAAGCCTGGAGTCCAGCTCAAGAGGCTCAGAAGATGAAGGTGCCCTGGCAGAACTGGACCAGCCCGGGCCAGGAGCAGATGCTGCTTCTGCTCCTCCCCCAGTCCTGTGGCCCACTCTCCCCGGCCCAGGGCCACCCCTACCATGCTGCCTTAGGCATAGCTTAGTGTGTTTGCTTCCTTAGAGTGCCCTCAGTCTTGATAGGTGAATGTGTTTCCCAGCCATGTCACATTAGGAGATGTTTGAGGCAAGGCCCTGGCTCTTGCACATGGGCAGCCACCTGAGCTCTCTGGTCTCGGGCTGAGCCATTTGTAGCTGATGGTGGGGCAGGGGTGTGCAGAGTGCAAACCATCACTGGCCCAGGATGAGACAGAGAGGAGAGCAGGGTGTTGCCATGGCCTCTGTGGCACCTTGTTCTGACTTCCCTTGGGCCAGGCCTCCAGAGGAGTCCCCATGGGAGCCCAGGGTGAGTAGGAAGACTGCTTTGGCCACCGAAGGCCATGCTTTCCAATATGCAGGGAAGGGCACCCTTGAACGAGACAATTGACCTCCTCATGTGGCACCCATGTGGTCTTCTAGGCACCACGAAGCCAACTCTCCAAGCTCTAGGTCTGGTGGCTCACTGGCCACAGTTTGCCTCACTGGCTCGGGGGAAGGGGTGCACCAGGATGTCACCACAAGATGAGGAGAACCCTAGCTGGTTGCTCTTCCCAGAGACCTCCAGGCGCAAACTCACTGCCGGTCAGGTGAGGCACCCTGACACTGAGGGACTGTGAGCCCCAGTGGACTCCTGAGTTGGCCTGGCCTGGAGGACTCCTGTCCCCAAGAGACCTCCCAGCCCACATTTCCTTATTAAGCAGAATGTGCATGAAGGGGAGGGGGAAAACTGTCTCTGTCCAGGAGCATAAATATTCCTGACAGCTCTTCTTGGCAGCCCCTGGTCCAGGCCACAGGAATTGCTGATTCTGCCCAAACAGAAGAGTTTCAGTTGCACACTGAAATGAAGTATTTGGATTCTGACCTAGGCCTTTCATTAACTGCTTGGTTCTGGCTTTCCTGGACCTGGAGCTCTGTCCCTTGACGGCCAGTGTTCCCCCTATCACACCCCCCATGATTTTCTGCTGTCTCCATGTCCTGCCCCGCTCACCCCTCATTAGCCAGGACCACTCTTGTCTCCACAGGTCTGATGGATCCCATGAGCCTGAAAGCAAAGCTGGGAGATGTCCTTGTCCTAGTCCTGGTCCTACCTCATCTCCAGCCCAGGCTGCTCCTGACAGCAGTCAAGGGTGATGAAATCTCTCTAACTCCTTTCTCATAGCTCTCTCTGTCAATGCTGTTGTCCCCCAGAGGGCCTGCGGCCCTTCTGGGGAAGGTGTGGCAGGCGGCCATAATGCCCCCTCCCATGGTTCCCACCATAGAGACTGTGCCACCATCCACCACTAGACACGCAAGCCAGCAGCCAGGGTCATCCTCCCCTCCTCCTCTCTCACTTCTGCACCTGCTTCATGGATGAAGCCCTGCCAGCTCTGCCTCCCCCACTGTCACAAGAATCTGGCCTCTCCTGTCCCACCCACGGTCACAACCTTAGTCCTTCCGTCCTTATCCTCCCTTACCCACACAATGACTAAAACCTCTGTGTGACTTCACCTGCCTTGGGTCTTGCGAGGGGCTAGTGGAGAGGGGCTGGTGTTGATGTGTCCCCCATCCCCCCCCCAGCATTGCTTTTCTTCACTGAGGCCCCTAACCAGGCCATGGGCTGTCTTGGATCTCACTTCAGCCAATGGCCACTTGGCGTCCTGAGCAATTTTGTGCTTCCCTGTGACCTACTTTGTGTGTTCTTGGTTAATGGTTTCTGATTTCTCAGCACTTGCCAGAGATACTTACCCTGCCTTGGCAGTGAGGTGGTAAGGCCAGCAGGGCCTTCTCTGGGTCCTAAGGGTGCGTCTGCCATACCTGTCTCTCTCTGGACCTTGCCAGCTCAAGAACGACTGTGCTGTGTCTCTGTACACAAAGGAAGGACAGACCAGTAGAGCCTCACTCGTAGCTCCCCACAGGCCTGTTAGACCTCCCAGGACTCCACCTTAGGCCTCAACCATCTGGGCCAATGGGTTGGGAATTTTCCCCATAGACTGGAAATTTTCCTGAACATTTCTGAGCTGTAAAAATCTTTCTTCTTTCTAGATTGGGAGTTCAAAGCACACAATAGAGGAGGGAGGTAAAATTGGATCCTTTTCCCCTTTGAAGTTTCCTCTGAAAAAAAATAACCATAGTGCTGTTTAGTGAGTCATTTCATAATTAAGAGTTGTTGATTCCAATTTTTTTACCTATTTATCTTTTGGAAGGATAATAGTACCCTCTGGCTTAATTTTTAATTGACTTTCAGTTCAAAATAGAGTTTGTGAAGAAATTAGGAGAATTGGAATTGTCACAGTAACATTACCAGTTTCTTATTATATCATAATTGCCAGATTCCGGCTGTGCTCTTGACAAGTCAGGCCTCCCTGGGCAAAATGCTTTGCACCCGTG
Organism: Ateles fusciceps; assembly: GCA_036589455.1. Taxonomy (NCBI): domain Eukaryota; kingdom Metazoa; phylum Chordata; class Mammalia; order Primates; family Atelidae; genus Ateles; species Ateles fusciceps. The sequence goes on along the minus strand of JAZHEH010000562.1, from coordinate 28,546,560 downwards.
ATATGTGGGGCGGGGCTTGCTTATCGGGGCAGGGGTTGCAGTAGGGGCACCAGGCCAGAGGCCCTGTTGCCTCCCATGTAGAATGGGGGCCACAGTACTCCCTCTTAGGGACAGAACCAGGTTAGATGCTGTACCTCAGATGCTTATGCAAGGCCTGACACAGTCAGCCCTTAAGCTTAAGGGTATTGGAACAGGAGTGTCCTGAAAGAGGGTCTCTGCGTGAAAAAGGAGGCATCCCCATGAGCTCCTATCTGGGTTTGGGTGGACCCTGTGGCCAGTGCAAGCTCTTGGTATCATGAGGGATGCCCTAGAGGGAATGAACACATTTGGTCCTGGGGGGTGAGGGAGGGTACAGCCCAGCCACAAGAATACACACTGGGAACACCAGGGAGGGTTTCTCTTATGGGAAGAAGAGGCCCAGAAAGAAGGAGCTTAGGCACGTCCAGGGATAGGGAGATGCAGGGTTGCAGAGTCAGGAGAGGAACAGCAGCACCAGTGATGGCCATCCCTGTGGTCCAGTGTCCTTCAGGATGACCTCTGGGCATCCTTTTCTCTGGAGTTCTCATTGACGGCCCCCCTGGTCTGGCAACGGGGTTGACGGTGTGTAGGGCCAGGCAGCTGGCCACAGGGTGTTGACTGGAATGGTGTCACCATAACCATACTGGCATGCAAGCCAGCTCCACACATGAAGAGATTATGTGGACTGCAGGTTCATTTAGATGATGGCAGACAGTGCAGGATCTGTCCTAGCCCACAAGGCAAATAGCCAGTGGTCCCAGAAGGCAGCAACTCTCACATGCCTAGAGGGCACCCCAGTAACTCAGTCATCTCATTTCCCCTGCTTCACCCTAAATAGTGATGCCCTGAACCACTGAGCTCCATCTGATGGCATACACACCTGCCTCTCCCCACCATTAGGTGATGATTGTCCTTGGGGGATTTGTGCCTTCCTGCCCCAGAAAGGAACTGGATAGAGGGAGGTGAGTTAGAAGTAGTCAACAGAGCCACCCCGTTATCCATCCCCTGCCCGTTTGTCAAAGAGGCCAAGCAAAGGGGTAAGCAGGCAGCACTTTTCCAAGGACTGGGGCTGGCATGGGCTGGGCGAGGCAGAGAATGAGAAGGCTGTGCAATGACTGGGTGGATGAATGAGTAACGAACACTGAAGTTAGGGAATGGAAGTGAGTGGAAGAATGAGGAAATGAACGATCGGGATGGAGGTAGGGGTATGTTGGGGTTGGGGAAAATGAAAATACAATGAATAAAGGAATTGGGACCCCAGCAGCTGTGTCCCATCCCCCAGGCACAGAGATTCTACATGGCCTGCCTTCCACCTGATTCTCATTTCCCAGAAGACTTGGGCCTGGGACAGGTCTCCCCCTGGCTCTACTCCTACCAGCCCCAGTGCGCTGTACCCTTCTTCCCACCCCCAGAGGGCTTGGGAAGGGCCTCCAGCAGCCAGGTCAATGTTTATTTTTAGCTCTTACTTCACACACCTCTTCCTGCCTGCTCTTCCTTCCTCACTGCCTACTATAGCAGAGTCAGGAGCAAGAGGGCCTGCCAGGCAACCTGCAGCCTGGCTGTCTCCGTGAATAAGCGTATGAAGGAGCAAAGCCCCAGGGAGCATGTGATCGCAGGTAGTATCTCTGCCGAGGGCTGGGCCTCTGGGCTCAGCCAAGCAGTTCTCTCCAGCATTCCGTCAGAGCACTTAGCATTAGGTGCCTCCTCCATCCAAACCACCCTTCCAAGGTGCCCTGCTTCATTTAGACTGTTGCTTCTGTGTGGAGTTTGCAGGCCAGAGATGGGTTTGCCAAGCCACCAAGGTGGACCAGGGCAGATAACCAAACTTTGAGAGGGCTAACATGGGATGGATGTACAGGGCTCCGAAGTGGAGTGAGGGCAGCACTGCCTTGGGCCAGCCCACTGTCTGGACCTAGATCCTAAACCCATCATGCTGACCCTGGGGCTGGGGAAGGGGCTGTTTGCTCATTTCCAGAGCTCTCTTTCTTGGTCTCTGCCTGCAGCCCTGCCATCTCTCCAGGGTCATTTTGCCATCTCACAGTCCTTTCTGACACAGGGGAATTTCCACTGTGTACACAGGTGATGCTGGGGCATGTGAACTAGGGTTCCTAGATTGGGCTCTGTGCTCTACCATGTTCTGTTCTTCTGGGGCTTGGTCTTAACCTATCCAGCATTCTCCCCCAGGCACCTCTGTGGGTAGACCCTGCTAGGCCAAGTAAGCCCAGGGCCTGGCCAGTGGCCAGCACTTACTGCCTCATGGGGTTTTGTGTGGAGACACATTGAGCATCAGAGAAGGTCCAAGAGAGTCAGAAGTGGTGTTAGGGCTGGGCTGTGCAGGGAACATAGTGAGTGTATGTATGCAGGGCATCTAAAGGGTACCCCTCTACAGCTGGGTAAGAATAGAGTCAGACCTGAGAGCTGGGAGGCAGGGGAAGCATAGTGCCTCCAGGAAGTGCTCCATGCTTGGATGCCACTCCTGTTCTGCGAGGGTTGTCAACTGCTGGACTCCCTACCAGCCCGCTAGGCACTGTTTTCTCCCTCAGATTGAGACCTCAGCTTCCCCTTATGTTTAGGGCTAGGCCCTCCCCGTCCCCCACAGTTCTCTCCCTCTTCTGGACGGGTGAAAAGTTCTCTGTCGGTTAAGGAAAGTACTCTTCTTTGGGGTTGTTACTTGCATTTTGACTTTGTACATGTTCATCTTAAGGATAAGGAAGTTTGTCATTTGGGGGCAATAAATTGATCAGTCTTTTTCTCCTTATGTCTTTGGTGTCATGCTTTGAAAGCCTCTCTCCTCCCTAAGGTTACAGAAATAGCCATGGAAATATTATTTGAGTTCTTCAGTGTCTTTGTAATTTTCATCAACCTCCTCTCCCATTTCTTTGCAGAAAACAGAGTGGCTCTGTCTGAACTGCCAAACCAAGCGGCTACTGGAGGGCAGCCTGGGAGAGCCGACCCCCCTGCCACCGCCCACCTCACAGGAGCCCCCTGTCGGGGCCCCTCACCGTGCATCTGGAACATCCCCTCTGAAGCAGAAAGGGCCACAGGGGCTGGCCCAGCCATCAGGCCCCCTGCCTGCCAAGACCAGCCCTCTACCCACCAAGGCCAGCCCTCTGCCCACCAAGGCCAGCCCTCTACCCACCAAGGCCAGCCCCCTACCCACCAAGGCCAGCCCCCAGGCCAAGCCCCTCAGGGCTTCTGAACCCAGCAAGACCCCAAGCAGTGCCCTGGAAAAGAAGACTGGAGTCCCCCACTAAAGCTGAGCCCATGCCGAAGCCACCTCCAGAGACTACCCCGACCCCTGGGACTCCTAAAGTGAAGAGTGGGGTGAGGAGGGCCGAACCTGCCACCTCTGTCATCAAGGCCATTCCAGAAGCCCCCAAGGGTGGGGAGGTGGAGGTCAGTCCCATTCATTTTCCAGGGACCTTAGCTTTCAGACAGGACAGTCTATGGAAAGGCTTGCCTCCTGGGTGGCTGAGCTGTAGGCCCAGGACAGGTGCCTTGGGGCCACACAGGAGGGAAGGGACTCCCCAGCAGAAGGAAAGTCTAGATGAGGTTCTTGCAGGCTTGAAGACTGAGTTTGAGGCTGCGTATGGCACCTTGTTAGATGCTTTGCTGGGCTTTGATACCCTTTGATCTAGTAAAGTTTCTCTTTGAAGACCAAGAGCTGGTTTGGGCTTGCCGTGGAACTTTCAGGTTATTCAAGGCTAGAGGGAGCTAGGGTGGGTGGCAAGACCTTGAGAAATGGACCGACTCTTTCCTGGGGCCCTGGGATTGACAGGGAGGGTTGGGATCCCACCATGAGCTTTGCCATGGGGAGTCAGTGTCTGCTTTTCACCCTGCTGCAGGACCTGGTGGGCAAGCCTTACTCTCAGGACCTGTCTCGGAGCCCACAGAGCCTCAGTGACACCGGCTATTCCTCCGACGGCATCTCTAGCTCCCAGAGTGAGATCACAGGAGTTGTGCAGCAGGAGGTGGAACAACTGGACAGTGCAGGGGTGACGGGGCCACGTCCACCCAGCCCCTCTGAGATCCACAAGGTGGGGAGCAGCATGCGGCCCTTGCTGGAGGCCCAGGGCCTGGCCCCCAGTGGTGAGCGGAGCAAGCCACCCTGCAGCAGTACTGGCGAGGAGCAGAAGCAGCGGCCCCACTCCTTGTCCATCATGCCTGAGGCCTTTGACTCTGATGAAGAGCTGGAGGATATCCTGGAGGAAGAGGAAGGCTCTGTTGAGTGGAGACGCCGGAGGGAGCAGCAGGACACTGCTGAGTCCTCAGATGACTTTGGCAGCCAACTGAGGCATGACTATGTGGAGGACAGCAGTGAAGGTGGCCTGTCCCCCTCTTCCACCCCAGCCCCCAGCCAGGGCAGCAGAACTGACTGATGAGGAGTTCATGCGACGGCAGATTCTGGAGATGAGTGCCGAGGAAGACAACCTGGAGGAGGATGACACTGCCACCTCCGGGCATGGCCTGGCCAAGCATGGCACCCAGAAGGGTGGCCCCAGACCCAGGCCTGAGCCTAGCCAAGAACCAGCAGCACTACCCAAGAGGCGGCTGCCCCACAATGCCACCACGGGCTATGAGGAGCTGCTCCCCGAGGGAGGCTCAGCAGAGGCTACTGATGGCAGTGGGACCCTGCAGGGTGGGCTCCGTCGCTTCAAGACCATTGAGCTCAATAGCACGGGAAGTTATGGCCATGAGCTGGACCTGGGCCAAGGCCCTGATCCCAGTCTGGACCGGGAGCCCGAGCTGGAGATGGAGAGCCTGACCGGCTCCCCCTGAGGACCGCTCCCGTGGTGAGCACTCCTCTACACTGCCTGCCTCCACACCCAGCTATACCTCGGGCACCTCTCCCACCTCTCTGTCCTCCCTAGAGGAGGATAGTGACAGCAGCCCCAGCCGCAGGCAACGTCTGGAAGAAGCAAAGCAGCAGCGCAAGGCCCGACACCGCTCCCCACGGACCCCTGCTGCCCACCATTGAGGACTCCTCGGAGGAGGAGGAGCTGCGGGAGGAAGAGGAGCTGTTGCGTGAGCAGGAGAAGATGCGGGAGGTGGAGCAGCAGCGCATCCGCAGCACGGCCCGCAAGACCCGGCGGGACAAGGAAGAACTTCGTGCCCAGCGGAGGCGAGAGCGCTCCAAGACACCACCCAGTAACTTGTCACCCATCGAGGACGCCTCTCCGACGGAGGAGCTGAGGCAGGCAGCTGAGATGGAGGAGCTGCACCGCTCCTCCTGCTCTGAGTACTCGCCCTCACCCTCCCTTGACTCTGAGGCTGAGGCCCTGGATGGTGGCCCTAGCCGGCTTTACAAGTCAGGCAGTGAGTACAACCTGCCCACCTTCATGTCCCTCTACTCACCAACCGAGACACCCTCTGGCAGCTCCACCACTCCCAGTTCCGGACGGCCCCTCAAGAGTGCTGAGGAGGCCTATGAGGAGATGATGCGCAAAGCTGAGCTGCTCCAGAGGCAGCAGGGCCAGGCGCCAGGGGCCCGGGGACCCGTGGTGGCCCCTCTCAGCCCACAGGCCCCCGGGGCCCGGGCTCCTTTGACTATCAAGACACTGCAGACCGTGACTATGGCCGGGCTGCTCAGCCTGCCGCAGAGGGCACACCAGCCAGCCTGGGAGCAGCCGTGTACGAAGAAATTCTTCAGACGTCGCAGAGCATAGTTCGCATGCGGCAGGCCTCCTCACGAGACCTGGCTTTTGCTGAGGACAAAAAGAAGGAGAAGCAGTTTCTGAATGCTGAGAGTGCATACATGGACCCAATGAAGCAAAATGGCGGCCCCCTTACTCCTGGTACCAGTCCCACCCAGCTCGCTGCCCCTGTGTCCTTCTCCACCCCCCACCTCCTTGGATAGCAGTGGGGGGCCGAGTTATTCCCGATGTCCGTGTCACTCAGCATTTTGCAAAGGAGCCTCAGGACCCCCTCAAGCTGCACAGCTCTCCTGCCTCCCCCCAGCTCAGCCTCCAAGGAGGCAGGCATGCCCTTGTCCCAGGGCCCTGGGACCCCAGCCACCACAGCTGTGGCTCCTTGTCCAGCAGGGCTGCCACGAGGATATATGACTCCAGCCTCCCCAGCAGGCTCCGAGCGCAGTCCTTCACCGTCTTCCACAGGCCATAGCTATGGACATAGCCCAACCACTGCAAACTATGGGTCCCAAACTGAGGATCTACCCCAGGTCCCCAGTGGCCTTGCTGTAGCTGGACGGGCTGCCAGAGAGAAGCCACTGAGTGCGAGTGATGGTGAGGGTGGCACTCCTCAGCCTTCCCGGGCATATTCCTACTTTGCAAGCTCTAGCCCACCTCTCTCCCCATCTTCCCCCCTCAGAGAGTCCCACATTCTCCCCTGGCAAGCTGGGTCAAAGGGCCACAGCAGAGTTCTCTACACAGACACCAAGTCCAGCCCCTGCCTCAGACATGCCACGGAGCCCTGGTGCCCCCACCCCATCACCTATGGTAGCCCAGGGCACACAAACACCACATCGACCAAGCACCCCCTCGCCTGGTGTGGCAGGAGTCCTCGCAGGATGCTCCCTTTATGGTCATCACGCTGGCATCAGATGCCTTTAGCCAGACCAGGATGGTACATGCCAGTGCCTCCACCTCCCCGCTCTGCTCACCTACTGAAACCCAGCCCACCACCCATACCTACAGCCAGACAACACCTCCGAGTGTGTCTCAGCTACCCCCACATCCACCTGGGCTACCTGGCTTTCCACGGGCACCCAGTGCTGGTGTGGATGGGCCCCTGGCACTATATGGCTGGGGTGCCCTCCCTGCTGAGAACATCTCCCTTTGCCGGATCTCCTCTGTCCCTGGGACGTCTAGGGTTGAGCCAGGCCCCAGGCCCCCTGGCACTGCAGTGGTAGACCTCCGTACAGCTGTCAAGCCCACACCCATCATCCTCACTGACCAGGGCATGGACCTCACCTCTCTTGCCGTGGAAGCAAGGAAGTATGGTCTTGCCCTAGATCCAATCCCAGGACGGCAGTCGACCGCCGTACAGCCTTTGGTTATCAACCTCAATGCCCAGGAGCAGACCCATACCTTCCTTGCCACTGCCACTACCGTGAGCATCACCATGGCCTCGTCTGTGCTCATGGCTCAACAAAAGCAGCCTGTGGTCTATGGAGACCCCTACCAGAGCCGCCTTGACTTTGGACAGGGTGGAGGTAGCCCCGTGTGCCTGGCCCAGGTCAAACAAGTAGAGCAGGCTGTCCAGACAGCCCCATACCGAAGTGGGCCCCGGGGAAGACCCAGGGAGGCCAAGCTTGCCAGATATAACCTGCCCCACCAAGTAGCACCTCTGGCCAAAGGGACATTTTAATCACTCAGATGGGCACCACCCAGAGTGTTGGCCTCAAGCCAGGCCCAGTGCCAGAGCCTGGTGCCGAGCCCCCACCGGGCCACCCCCTGCAGAGCTTCGGTCACATGCTCTGCCAGGTGCCAGAAAGCCACACACAGTGGTGGTGCAGATGGGAGAGGGTACGGCAGGCACTGTGACCACGCTGCTCCCAGAGGAGCCTGCGGGTGCCCTGGACCTCACGGGAATGAGGCCTGAGAGCCAGCTGGCATGCTGTGACATGGTCTATAAGCTCCCCTTTGGGAGCAGCTGCACTGGCACCTTCCACCCCGCCCCCAGTGTGCCTGAGAAGAGCATGGCAGATGCTGCCCCACCTGGCCAAAGCAGTGGCCCCTCTATGGTCCCCGGGACCCTGAGCCTCCTGAGCCCCTCACCTACCGGGCACAGGGGGTTGTGGGGCCTGGGCCCCATGAGGAGCAGAGGCCCTACCCACAGGGCCTGCCTGGTAGGTTGTACTCCTCCATGTCTGACACCAATTTGGCTGAGGCTGGCCTCAACTACCATGCCCAGAGGATCGGGCAGCTCTTCCAGGGCCCTGGACGAGACTCGGCTATGGACCTCAGCTCACTGAAGCACTCCTACAGCCTGGGCTTTGCGGACGGACGCTACCTAGGGCAGGGCTTGCAGTATGGCTCATTCACGGACCTGCGTCATCCTACAGACCTTTTGGCTCACCCACTTCCCATGCGGCGCTATAGCTCAGTGTCAAACATCTACTCAGACCACAGGTACGGCCCACGGGGGAGATGCAGTTGGCTTCCAGGAGGCCAGCCTGGCCCAGTACAGTGCCACCACAGCCCGTGAAATCAGTCGCATGTGTGCTGCCCTCAACTCCATGGACCAGTATGGTGGGCGGCATGGCAGTGGTGGTGGTGGCCCTGACCTTGTACAGTACCAGTCCCAGCATGGGCCCGGGCTCAGTGCTCCGCAGAGTCTGGTTCCCCCTCAGACCTGGACTCCTTGGTAACCCCACCTTTCCAGAGGGCCACCCAAGTCCTGGGAACTTGGCCCAGTATGGGCCTGCAGCAGGCCAGGGAACAGCAGTCAGACAGCTGCTACCATCCACAGCCACTGTGCGCGCAGCTGATGGCATGATCTACTCAACTATCAACACCCCAATTGCTGCAACACTGCCCATCACCACCCAGCCTGCCTCAGTCCTGCGGCCCATGGTGCGTGGTGGCATGTACAGGCCTTACGCATCTGGTGGAGTCACAGCCGTGCCACTTACCAGTCTGACACGTGTGCCCATGATTGCCCCCCGGGTACCTCTTGGACCCACAGGGCTGTACCGATATCCTGCACCAAGTAGATTCCCCCGTTGCTTCCAGTGTTCCACCTGCAGAGGGTCCTGTCTATCTGGGGAAACCTGCTGCTGCCAAGGCCTCTGGGGCTGGGGGCCTTCCAAGGCCAGAGATGCCAGCAGGGGCTGCACGGGAAGAGCCTCTTCCCACAACCACCCCTGCTGCCATCAAGGAGGCTGCAGGAGCCCCAGCTCCTGCCCCACTAGCTGGCCAGAAGCCACCAGCAGATGCCACTCCTGGAGGTGGCACTGGGGCCCTCAGCCGGCCAGGGCTCGAGAAAGAGGAAGCATCACAGGAGGAGAGGCAGCGGAAGCAGCAGGAGCAGCTGCTCCAGCTAGAGCGGGAGCGGGTGGAGTTGGAGAAGCTGCGACAACTTCGGCTGCAAGAGGAGCTAGAGCGTGAACGTGTGGAGCTGCAGAGGCACCGTGAGGAGGAGCAGCTGCTCGTGCAGCGGGAGTTGCAGGAGCTGCAGACCATTAAGCACCATGTGCTGCAGCAGCAGCAAGAGGAACGCCAGGCTCAATTTGCATTGCAGCGGGAACAGCTAGCACAGCAGCGTCTGCAGCTGGAGCAGATCCAGCAGCTGCAGCAGCAGCTACAGCAGCAGCTAGAGGAGCAGAAGCAGCGGCAGAAAGCTCCCTTCCCTGCAGCCTGTGAGGCACCTGGCCGAGGGCCTCCCCCTAGCGGCTGCTGAGCTGGCCCAGAATGGCCAGTATTGGCCCCCCCTTACCCATGCAGCCTTCATTGCCATGGCAGGGCCTGAAGGACCTGGGCAGCCTCGTGAGCCTGTGCTGCACCGGGGTCTCCCCAGCTCTGCCTCAGACATGTCACTGCAAACGGAGGAGCAATGGGAGACCAGCCGTAGTGGCATTAAGAAGCGGCACTCCATGCCACGCCTGCGAGATGCCTGTGAACCAGAATCTGCGCCTGAGCCCTGCATGGTCAGGAGGATTGCTGACAGCAGTGTGCAGACAGACGATGAGGATGGGGAGGGCCGCTACCTCTTGACCCGGCGACGCCGGGCACGGCGGAGTACTCACTGCAGCGTGCAGACGGACGACGAGGACAGTGCTGAGTGGGAGCAGCCAGTGCGCCGCCGCAGGTCCCGTCTTCCCCCGCCACTCAGACTCAGGCTCTGACAGCAAGCACGATGCCACTGCCTCGTCATCCACTGCTGCTGCCACTGCGAGAGCCATGAGCAGTGTGGGCATCCAGACCATCAGTGACTGTTCTGTGCAGACGGAGCCTGACCAGCTGCCCAGGGTCTCTCCAGCCATCCACATCACAGCTGCCACCGATCCCAAGGTGGAGATCGTCAGGTACATATCGGCTCCAGAGAAGACTGGGCGTGGGGGAGAGCCTGGCCTGCCAGACGGAACCAGATGGGCAGGCCCAGGGTGTAGCTGGGCCACAGCTTGTAGGACCAACTGCCATCAGCCCCTACCTGCCCGGCATCCAGATCATCACCCCAGGACCTCTGGGCAGATTTGAAAAAAGAAGCCAGATCCCCCTGGAGATTGGGTACCAGGCCCACCTGCCTCCAGAGTCTCTCTCACAGCTTATGAGCCGCCAGCCTCCCAAGTCCCCTCAGGTCCTCTACTCACCAGTCTCACCCTTGTCCCCTCACCGGCTCCTGGACACCTCCTTTGCTTCCAGTGAGAGGCTGAACAAGGCTCACGTGAGTCCCCAGAAGCACTTCACAGCTGACAGCGCTCTCCGCCAGCAGACGCTGCCTCGCCCCATGAAGACCCTGCAGCGGTCCTTGTCTGACCCTAAACCCCTCAGCCCCACCGCCGAAGAGTCTGCCAAAGAGAGATTCTCCCTCTACCAGCACCAGGGGGGACTGGGTAGCCAGGTATGGGAACAGGGGGCTGTTCCAGGGTGGGACAGGGGTCTCTGCCTAGCCCAAGGGGCCCCCACAGGGAGGGGCTTCTTCTGGGGTGGGAGTGGAGGCATCTCTGGCTCCAGAGGCCCAGGGGGAAGGAGTTAATGGCAGATGCTCCTTGGTGCACATCTGATAGAGCCTGCAGCCCGGCGGACAGCCTGGCAGATACAGACACACACATGGGCCCCCCACAGCCTTCCAGCCACATACCCCACTAGAAGCTTTAGCCTCCTCCCAGCACTGTCCCTGGTCCAGCCACTGCTACGTCCCCGCTTCAGGCCTCTTCAGTTCTCACTTCTAGTCTGGACCCCTTCCATTCCAAACCTCATTCTATGGGTGTTTCCTAAGAAAATCAGTCACATGGACCTCGCGGGGCTGCTCTCGGCCTCTCAGTCCTGGCCTGGTTTCTATTGCCACACAGGAAGCCCAGGCCCCGTGGCCTGGCACTAGAGGCTCATCCAGTGGCCTACAGTGTGCTCTCTGCCCCAGGGTGTTCACTGCCCCTACCTGGCCCTTGGTAAATCTGTTTACACACCTGTCTGCTCCCCTGGATAGGGGATTCAGAAGCATAAACTTACCCTGGCTGTGGCTTTATTTGCCAGTGATGTATGGGGACTGTGAGAGGCGGCTTGGCTGTGGGCTGCAGCAGAGGTGAGAATAGGGGGTTTCGAGGGCCTAATCCCAATGACTGAGTGCCAGGCTGAGGAGGGTGGGCTTTTCCTAAAGGCCCTGGAAGCCTCTGGAGGTTTTAGGCAGGTGAGATGAGACAAAGCAGATATTTTGGAAAGTTTCCTGGGCAGAATGTGAGATGATGGGCTGAAGGAAGAGACCTGGCAGAGAGGCATTGTGAGGTATATTTGCCCATTTTCAGGGTGTGACGCAGAGGAGAAAAGTGGAGCCTTGGTTTGGGATTGTGGAGGTGATGATCTTGGGTAGTGAAGAGTGTTGGTATATGCAGGCCATATGGGGTGGGGGGTGGGATCAGGACTCTGGGCTGGCAGAGAGGGCAGGTCAGAGAGGCAGGGGGGTCCTGACTGCAGGCACAGAGGTACCATGGGCTGGTCATGTGAGACCAGGCTGTGATAGGGACTCAAAATAAGAAAAAAGACAACAGAGTGAGGGATTCAAAAAGCTAAATTTATTCTATAAAAGGCCCACTCTGAGATTTTGGTGGCACACTATAATTTTTATTATGACATATGGTGGAAGTAGGTGGGAGGCTTTTAGGTAGTTAATTGGCAAGGTAAAAAGTAAGAATCCTGTAAGAGTCACTTCTCAGAATATTTTAGAATTTGGGTGGTCCCAAATTCTAAGGGCATTGAAACCCAAGGGCATGGGGCATTCTGGGAATGCCAGAAGCTAGAGAAAAAGGGAGAAGGTGGAGTGAACTGCCAGGCAATGTGGACCTTCAGGCAATGCAGAGCATCTACGGCAGGCACCGTTAGCGAACCTTGGCCAGGAAGCCATGCTGCTGGACACAGGGCTGGAGAGGACTTAGAGGTGCACCGGTGGCTCCAGAGAACAGCAGGTTGACTGAGGGAACTGCAGGGAGCTAGGGACTAGCCCAAGAGCACAGCCCAGAGGGTTCGGCAGAGGGTGGTGCAGGGCACTAGAGGAAGAGGGTGGGCAGGTCGCTGAGAAGCATGTCACTTTAGAGAGCACTAGGGCAGGAGGCAGAATAAGAGCCTGCCACGACTGGCATATAGCCCGTATGTGTCCCTTCCCGTCATCCTCTAGGGAGCCTGGCAAGCCCAGGACCCTTTCCACTCCACCCCTCCTGTTCATACTCTCCACTGATCTCAACCCCCGTCAGCTGCTAGGCCCCAAACCCAGAACCACAGCTGTACTCTCCTCACCTCAATGTGAAGCAGAGGGTGACAGGCCCATTGGAGATGTGCAGGGGTTCTCAAAGGCATGTGCTGGGCCAGTATAGGACATCAGCATGAAGGGAATCTGCCCCTACCCTCCTACTTCCCAGAGCTCTGGGAAGGAGAAGGGCTGTAAAATAATCACAGATTTTCCTTCCATGGCAAAGAAACCAAGGCCTATGGGTGGGCAGGGTAGGCCTCCAGGCTGCTTGGTAAATCAGGGCACCAGCAGGGTGGAGCCCAGCTCCTGCCCCAGCCCAGGCCTGGGTTCTGCTACCCCACACCCCACTAAGTCACCACACCTTGGGTCTCAGTGCTGCCCACCCTTCCCTCTGTCTCAGGTGTCGGCGCTGCCACCCAACAACCTGGTCCGCAAGGTGAAGCGGACACTGCCCAGCCCCCCTCCAGAGGAGGCTCACCTTCCCCTGGCTGGCCAGGCCGCCCCACAGCTGTATGCAGCCAGCCTGCTGCAGAGAGGGCTGACGGGGCCCACCGCTGTCCCTGCTACCAAGGCCAGCCTGCTCCGGGAGCTGGACCGGGACCTGCGGCTGGTGGAGCATGAGTCCACCAAGCTGCGCAAGAGCAGGCGGAGTTGGATGAGGAGGAGAAGGAGATTGATGCCAAGCTCAAGTACCTAGAGCTAGGTATCACACAACGCAAAGAGTCTTTGGCCAAGACCGAGGTGGCCGTGACTATCCACCCTTGCGTGGTCTTGGTGAGCATCGTGACTACCTGTCGGACAGCGAGCTCAACCAGCTGCGGCTCCAGGGCTGCACTACTCCCTCTGGCCAGTATGTGGACTTCCCTGCCACTGCCGCTGCTCCTACCACCCCCTCAGGTCCCACTGCCTTCCAGCAGCCCCGCTTTCAGCCTCTGGCGCCACAGTACAGTGCAGGCAGTGGTGGGCCAGCTCAGAACGGATTCCCAGCCCACCAGGCCCCCTCCTACCCTGGCCCCAGCACATACCCCAGCTGCTCCTGCCTTTCCTCCTGGCACTAGTTACCCAGCCGAGCCTGGCCTGCCAAACCAGCAGGCTTTCCGTCCCACAGGCCATTATGCAGGCCAAACACCCACGCCAACTACACAGAGCACCCTTTTCCAGTCCCCGCTGATAGCCGTGCGCCCCGCAGAAGCCACGGCAGACATCGCTAGCCGACTTGGAGCAGAGGGTGCCCACCAACTATGAGGTGATCGCCAGCCCCGTTGTGGCCATGTCTTCGGCCCCTTCTGAAACCAGCTACAGTGGCCCAACAGTGAGCAGTGGCTATGAGCAGGGCAAGGTCCCTGAGCTGCCCCGAGCTAGTGACCGTGGCAGTGTGAGCCAGAGCCCAGCCCCCACCTACCCCTCTGACTCACACTATACCAATCTGGAGCAGAACGTTCCTCGAAATTATGTAATGATCGACGACATCAGTGAACTGACCAAGGACAGCACCTCTACTGCTCCTGACAGCCAGCGGCTGGAGCCCCTGGGGGCCAGGCAGCAGTGGGCGTCCAGGGAAAGAGCCTGGAGAACCAGGTGTCCTTGAGGGGGCCCACACTGCCCTGCTGCTATGCCAGAGGAGAAGAGGAATCTGAGGAGGACTCATATGAGCCCCGCGGCAAGGGTGGCCATCACCGGAGCATGGAGAGCAATGGTCGACCAGCCAGTACCCACTACTATGGTGACAGTGACTACAGACATGGGGCTCGAACAGAGAAGTATGGTCCAGGGCCCATGGGGCCCAAGCATCCCTCGAAGAGCCTGGCTCCAGCTGCCATCTCCTCAAAGCGCAGCAAGCACCGGAAGCAGGGCATGGAGCAAAAGATCTCCAAGTTCTCACCTATTGAAGAGGCCAAGGATGTGGAGTCAGACCTGGCATCCTACCCCCCACCTGCAGTCAGCAGCAGCCTGGTGTCTCGAAGCAGGAAGTTCCAGGACGAAATCACCTATGGGCTCAAGAAGAACGTGTATGAGCAGCAGAGATACTATGGGATGTCCAGCCGGGGACGCAGAAGAGGATGACCGCATTTATGGTGGGAGCAGCCGGTCCCGGGCACCTTCTGCATACAGTGGGGAGAAGCTGTCCAGCCATGACTTCAGCGGCAGGGGCAAGGGGTACGAAAGGGAACGGGAGGCTGTGGAGCGACTTCAAAAGTGGGCCCCAAGCCCACATCCCTAAGTATGGCCCACAGCCGGGCACGGCCCCCCCATGCGGAGCCAGGCCTCTGAAGAGGAGAGCCCTGTCAGCCCCTTGGGGAGGCCCCGCCCTGCTGGAGGGCCCCTCCCTCCCGGTGGGGATACCTGCCCACAGTTCTGCTCCAGCCACTCCATGCCTGATGTCCAGGAGCATGTCAAGGACGGACCTCGGGCCCACGCATATAAGCGTGAGGAGGGCTACATCCTGGATGATTCCCACTGCGTGGTTTCCGACAGCGAAGGTAATGGCAGCCAGGGGTGATTTCTGCGGATACTCAGCACCTGGGGGGGCCTGCCTGCCTGTGGGGCCCTGGGCCCTGAGATGCAGCAGGGTCTGGCCTGGCGCTTCCTCTGGTGGGCCCTGCTGCAGGCTGCCCTTGCCTGCTCCATCTGTACCCTGGTCCCTGGTTGCGGGAGGGTGGGCTGGGGGCCTGCTGATCCGCTTGTGGCTGTGGCACCCACTCTCTTTGTTTCTTTGCATGGCTTCAGCTAGGCCTCCCCCTGCGGCCAGCCCGGGGGGTTGATGGTATTCTGTTTTTGGTCTCTGAAGCGTATCACCTGGGCCAGGAGGAGACGGACTGGTTTGATAAGCCCCGGGATGCCCGCTCCGACCGGTTCAGGCACCACGGGGGCCATGCAGTTTCCTCCTCCTCCCAGAAGCGAGGCCCTTCCAGGCACAGCTACCATGACTACGATGAACCCCCTGAGGAGGGCCTGTGGCCTCACGATGAGGGTGGCCCAGGCCGCCATGCCTCAGCCAAGGAACACCGGCACCACAGTGACCACGGGCGGCACTCAGGCCGCCACACTGGTGAGGAGCCAGGACGGCGTGCTGCCAAACCACACGCTCGGGACCTGGGTCGCCATGAGGCCCGGCCCCACTCTCAGCCCAGCTCTGCTCCAGCTATGCCGAAGAAGGGTCAGCCTGGCTATCCCAGCTCTGCTGAGTACTCACAGCCATCCCGTGCTCCCTCCGCATACCATCATGCCTCTGACAGCAAGAAGGGCTCCCGGCAAGCCCACTCCGGGCCCGCTGCGCTGCAGTCAAAGGCAGAACCCCAGGCGCAGCCGCAGGTGCAAGGTCGGCAGGCAACTCCAGGGCCACAGCAGTCCCAGCCACCATCATCCAGGCAAATACCCTCTGGGGCAGCGTCGCGCCAGCCACAGATGCAGCAGCAGCAACAGCAGCAGCAGCAGCAAGGTCTTGGGCTGCAGCCCCCACAGCAGGCCCGACGCAGGCTCGGCTGCAGCAACAGAGCCAGCCAACCACCCGGGGCTCAGCCCCTGTTGCCAGCCAGCCTGCAGGGAAGCCTCAGCCAGGCCCCATGACAGCCACAGGCCCTCAGCCAGCAGGACTGGTAAGCAGAGCTCCCGTACATGGGTTATAACCAGGGCAGATGCTACAAATGAAGCTTGGGCATCCCCTTGGTTCCAGGCTGGGCATGGGCAAGGTTGATGGGCAGAATCTCAGCTATAGTTTCTGTGTTGCAGCCACGGGCAGAACAGACAAATGGCTCTAAAGGGACAGCCAAAGCTCCGCAACAGGGGAAGGGCTCCTCAGGCCCAGCCAACACCAGGACCTGGACCTGCAGGTGAGCCTATCCTTTGGCATCCTTGGCTATGGCCCACAGCACAGAACCCAGGCTGTTCTCTCTCTACACCACCTGAGCCCTGAGCTCCCCCCACACTGCATGCCCTTACTAATCCCTAAAAGGTGCCCCACGGGCTGTGGACCTCCCCAGAAGAAAACGAGCCTGGGATTAGAATAAGCCAATGCGGTCACCAGCACAGGGGCTACAGGGCCCAAGCAGCTCTGGGCAGAGAAGCTGGAAGGCACTGGTGAGCACAGGGCAGGGACTATGGCTTCTTGCTCCCTCCTTCCTTCCCTTTCCTCCTCTCCTCTGCCTTTGCTTCCTTTTCTTCTTTACCTTCCTCAACCTCCTTTTTCTGCCTCCTCCCACCCCTTGTTTTCCTGTTCTTTCCTTCATCTCTTTATTCCCATAGCCGCCTTCTCACCTTCCCCACCTCATGGGGTACCTGTGTTCAGATTCCCTTGTGGCTACTTGCACTCTCAGACCCTGAAGAGCCAGGCCATGCATAGCTCATGAGGGTGGTTTCTTTCCTCCTAGGTGTGAAGGCTGGAGCCAGGCCTGGAGGAACCCCAGGGGGCTCCTGCCAGCCAGCCAGGTGCCGAAGGGGGAGAGCGTGTTCTCCAAGATCCTCCCTGGCGGGGCAGCCGAGCAAGCTGGCAAACTGACGGAAGGTATGCACTGCCTGTGACTGGGTCTGTGGTGGGTGGCTGCTCTGGGGCCTGCTCTGGTGCGGGCTGGGTCTGTGAGAGGATTCCAGACTCAGTCACTCAGGCACAGGCCAGCTGGAGGGCCCACCTGCTGATGCTTGGTTATGCCAAGTGGCCCTGACTGGGAGGGGTCTGGCCCAATTTCCTGATGCTTCTCTCCTCTTTCTATGTCACAGCTGTTTCTGCTTTTGGCAAAAAATTTTCCTCATTCTGGTGACCATGCCCAGCAGGGTGAGTACGAGCAGCCTGTACCTTGCCTCTTCTGGGAAAGGCCACGGGCAATGGGGGGTGGGGGTGGGGCTCTTGAGTCCGAACGGTCCTCTGGGAGGAGTCCGATCTTCTGCTGGTGCTATGGCTGGAGCTGCAATGTTCTCTTCTCTGAATGTGGGAGGAGAAAGAGGAAGGACACTGTGCACAGAGCCCCTACCATGGGGCCAACACAGTACAGGCCCCCAGCAAAGGAGGGGCCAAAGCCAGGGCTGATGCCCCCTTGTCTTTCAAACCATCCACTGTCCCCTGCAGGGCTCTCACAATGCTGGGCTGGCACCGGGTTGTAGGTAGGGCCCCTGGCATGCAGCTCCTCTCCAGCCCTCCTCTGTAAATGCTCCACAGGCTCTTGGAGACACGAAGAGAGTTATCATTGCTGTGGAAAAATCTCTGGAGTAAGAGGCCTGGGCGCAGCTCTGGACTCTGCGTATAACAGTGAGTGTCAGGATCAGGGTGAGATGCACCAGAGGAGGGGTGAAGGGCCAAGGCCTGGCAGACAACAGCTAGCCAGTTCCAACAAGTGTGAACTGGGAAGGGCCTGGTGGGCCTCCTTCAGCTGTGATGGGCCCAGCAGCCCTCCATCCTGGCAGAGGCAGGGGCCACAGAGCTCCCTGAGATGGTGGCAGAGGAGTCAGGTGGCACCCCTGGAGAAGAGCCCAGCAAAGCCAACTACACCCCACAACTTGAAGTCTATGTGCCAGACACTGAGTTCAAAGTCAGGGTGGTCTGTGGCTATGTGCTGGGCACTGAGTTCAAAGGACAGGGTGGTTTGTGGCTCCTGTGGGGGAACACGCCTCTTCCCTGATGTCTGCTACTGGTGCCTTTGCTCCAGTCAGTTGGAAGAGATTAGGGTCCCCAAACCCTGCGGAGCTGCATCTGCAGCTCTGGGAATGAAGTCAAAACACTCCTGGCTTCACAGGCTGAGCCTGTGGCCCACAGGATAGAAGAGTGGAAGGAGTAGAGAGACAGACAGGAAGGGACATAGAGGAAAGGGAGTCTCAGCCCCAGACTAGGTCAGCCCAAGGAGACAACAGAATGGCCTCAGGATGGGAGCCCTGGCCCTGTCTGGGCTGCAGTGGCCAAGGCAGGATGAGACACCACTTCCTGGACCCTGCCCTGGCCCTGGCCTTGGCCCTGCCTCTGTGGGAGGAGGAGAAAGTGCATCATCCTGGGTGGGAGGAGAATCACCTGGCTGTTGGTGTGGCTCTGTGCATAGCCAGGACTACCGACCACTGTCCCATAGCCCTTTGGCCCTCCTCTTCTCCCTCCTTCCCACTTCAGGGTGCTTCTCGTGGTGCACAGGCATGTATGTGGTATCCATGCAGGGCCTGGTGGTCAGTGAGCAGGTCACTTCAAGGGAGCCCTGGGGCCAGCAGATACTGGGCCCAGGCCAGCCCTGGGTGTGAGAGGGAAGGAGCTAGGCGTGGTACCTCACGGGGCTACCTCTCTGGAAAAGCAGTGGGGCCCTGGAAAGGCCCAGGCTTCGATCCATTTATTCAACAAATGTTTGTCAAGCCCCAGGTATGTGCCAGGTGCTATTCCAGGCTCTGGGGATGTGGCAGAGAACAAAACCAAGTCCTTGCCCTCTGAAGCTGACAATCCATTAAAGGAGATAGAGAATAAATAAGTTTAAAAATAAAAATTCAATTAAAAAGGTACTTTCTGAAAGTGATAAGTATTTTAAAGCCAGTGAAGCAGAGCTATGGAAGCAGTGAGGTCTACTCTAGATAAAGGGCTCAGAGCTGAAGGTATGTGAGGGAAGGCTTGAGGGAGGAGGACAGCTGCTGTGGGATGTACAGAGGGGAGGGGAACAGCACTGACGGATGATCGGATGCTAGGACAGGACTTGGGGACACCAGGGACAGGGGAAAAGGCCAGCACAGCTGGGGCCACAGTAGAGCGGAGAGGTGGTCAGGGGTAAAGTCCAAGGGGGTGGGACCCAGCTGGGGTGGGTTGTGCAGGCGAACTAAGAAGCCTGGAATTTATTCTAATTACAGTAGCATAGTGCAGCCCTCAGCGTTCTTCCTGCCTTCACCCTCCCACAGTGGGCTTCCTGCAGCTTCCCACTCAGCTGATGTTTCCTTGGAGTTGCCCTGGAACAGATGTGAAATCAGAAGTGGTGCTGAGAGGAGGGGGAAGGAGGGGGCAGCCCATGGCCTGGATTCATGGCAGTACCTACCTTGGGTTTGGGGCCAGGGTGTGGTTCCTGAGCAGGCAAAAGCAGCACAGACACAGCTGTGTTCTGCATCCTGCCACGTGGTGTGGGCGGGCCACTGAGACCACAGACTTTGTAGTTAAAGAAATCTCCCTGGAGTTCTAGCATTCGGCTAATGATTGGGTCAAGTGGACAGTGCTGCCGTGAGTATCCCTCTCCTGGAGTTCTTTATAGCAATTTCAGAGATGGGGGTTGGAAAGGTTTGCCATTGCAAACCAAATTCCATCTCCATCACTCTCAAGCAAAAAAAAAAAAAAAAAAAGGAACTTTTGTTACATTAAAAGAAGTGTCCCTTCCTGGCTGACCTGATTCTTCTTCTTCCTGTCCTCTCTGTGACCTCCAACCTGCCCAAGCACCCATCTCCTGGGCCTGAGTGGCATGGCACCCCGTGGGTGAGGAGGTGGCTGCTGGCACAGGCAGATGGCTGAGAGGTATGTGAGGGTGGGAAGCAGCTATCTATGTATGGTTCTTGACAGAATCCTTCTTTCTTTTCTTTCCTTCCTCCCTCCCTCCTTTTCTCTTCAAGCATCTACAATCTGGCAAACCCTTGGCCCAAAGACTCACCAGGTGGGACGTGGCAGGCAGGCCTCAGTTGAGGACATGATGTTTTCTCACAGCAGCTGTCTGGGTGAAGCATCTGCTGGACAAGTGGGACCAGTGGCCGGGGGACCTTTGATTGTTTTCCAGAGACGCTGCTCTCTGCAGGGCACCATCTTCAAGGCACAGCCCTCATTGGGAGGGAGGACCCTCTCCAGAAACCCGGCCACCACAGTATCTTGCCGTACTTCCCACAGCCGCCTTTTTGCAGCCTGGCCAGCCAGGCTTCCAATGCGTTATACACAGAGTTTGGGCGCACACTGCCCTCCCTCCGAGATGCCAGAAGTTTTTCCACAGCCTTGGAGAGGGGCTTTGACTGAGAGCTGGGGACCCCGGCTCCGTTTCCTTCACATTCCAGCTGGCCCGGATCCCTCTGTGGCACAGGGCCCTGCCCCCATCACCTGCCCTCTGGGTGACGTCGGAGCAGACCTCCATGTGGCCAGCATGGGGTTGGGAGAACTTTACAAACATTAGGACCTAACACTGTCTCATCGCTGAAATAAGAGGCCATAGCACCGAAAAGCAGCGTGGGTCGGCTGAGGCTTCTCCCAGCCCGTGGGTGGCAGTGTGCTAGCACGCTGCCACCATCTCAAAGCCATCCCCCTAGCCATTGTGAGCATCCCAGCGGCACCACCATTGTCTCAACCAGCCGGCTCCTCGTCCGTACACCTGGGGATTTCTTTTGATTTAAAGAACAGCCTTAATCATTCCAGTTTGATTTACGTGTATACCTCATAAACATTTTCTTTTGTTTCTCTCTCCCACTTTCTCTCTTCTCTTGGCTCACCCCCTTGCCTCTCCCCCTCCACCACCACTTTGTGACTGATGGTTCGGTTTCCTCTCTGCTCTGCCCCTGCTCAGCACAGGGAGAATGTTGACTTAGAAGCAATAGGGGGCAGCAGGCCACCAAGAGCACAACCCCAGGGCGAGGTCTAGGGAGGTCCCTCAGCCCGCCTCTGTTTACTGTGCAATTCCAGTCCTTCTTAAGCCATCACCAGTGGGTGTGCTCAGAGCAGAGTGGCCAGGCTTCTGCTAGCCAAGGGAAAGGCCCAGAGCCCTGTGTAGGGGAGTGTGCCACTGTCTATCCATCTGGTGGACTGGGCTGCATTCCTCCCCAAGGCCCTTCCCTTGGGGGCCTCCCTTCATCTTGGGCACAGCCACAAGTCTCATCTCTAATGTTCTATGCAATGAAATATAAACCCTCAATGACAACTGTTAATATTTAATAAATTCCATGTTATGTATAAGGAGTTAATTGCAAACATGCAATTGAGAAACTGGATAGATACACTCATATCACCCCCAACCCCCACCCCACCCCTGCTCCCATTGTGTGTGTGAAATTCTCAGTCTGTGGCATGTTTGACCTGTGGCAGGACTCGCTGCTGCCAGGTGAGTCACCGCCTGTCCCGCAGTGGAGCATGCACAGCTCGCAGCCTCTTTGCACGATTTCATCCATTTTAAATGCTCGACCCTCTTGCTTAGAGTTCTTTTTGCCTCAGAACCTCTCCTTCAGGAGCACTTCTAGCTGACTTCTGCACAAGCTAGTGAGGACCTGCCAGAATTGTTGCCTGAGCGTGCCAGGCTGCAGGGCAGGTAGTACAAGGCCCCACACATCCTGCAGTTTTCTCTGTCCAGGATAGCAGGTAAAAAGTAATCCCCGGAGCAGACGCAATGGTAGGAGCCTGCACAGGATGTGTATGTATGGACATTCTGAAGGCTTGCTGTAGGATTTCTGTCTGTCTGTCATTTTCCCTTTCTACCCCAACCCTGAGCCAGAGGCATCTGCTAGTCCTTTCCCAAAGGGCACTAGTCAAGGGCAGAGCTGGGCAGCATCCATAGCCAGAGAGGCAGAGACAAGACCAGAGCCAGGCTGTGCCTCAGGGACCCCAGCTCTTGACTGCACCTGTTCCATGCCTCTCCTCTGTGGCTAAGAGGCTCAAAGGACTGTGAGCCAGGAGATCTGGGCTGGAGCTAGGGGGTCAATGGATGCTCAGGAAGAGCTGGGCCTTTGGTACTTGTGGTGAGAACAGTTGACAATGGTCATCTGGAACTGTGCATATAAACAGTGGCTTCTAGCTAAGTTCTTGTGAAGTTTCTCAATAGCAAATCTTATAGAAGGTCCTGTGTGACCCTCTCTGCATCTGTCCCTAGGACCCTATGCTCCCTGCCCACCTCCTTCTCCAAAGCCCAAGCATCCCACTGCTCATCAGTTTTTCTACCACTGAGCCAGGAGTGCGGCAGGCAGTAGCTGCCTGACCTCTCAAGGCCTGAGCTTTGTCCAGAGTGCTCTGGTTTGCACCATGCATTTCTCAGGGGTCCGAATTTCTCATGCTTTTTTATAAGGTCTACACACCCCTTCAGTGAGGGCTCCTGGCTCACCTCTGGAAGCGATGGATGGGACAGGAAGCTGCCAACCTCTGTGTTGGACTTAACACCCTTGCCTTCCTGGGACTTTGCCTCACCCAACCCATGGAATACCTTCCTCATCCCAGAGATCAGGTATGGGTTGAATGAAGCCATCTGAGCAAGGGCTGAGGGAAGCCATCATCTAACACCTCTGGCCACCCAGGACCAGCTCTGTGTGGGGATGTGCCTTGGAGACCAAGGCAATCATCCTTTCCACTACAGGCCAGGGGATGGGACAAGAAGCAAGGAACAGGCAGGGAAATGTTAGGAAGTCAGAGCCTCCAGCAGGCCTAGTCTCAGGCTCTAAAGCACTGACTTTTCCGCAAATTTCCTTTCTGGCCAAGCCCTCTGAGTTTGAAATTTGACAGCTGCCACTCCTCATCCCCCACTGTACTCCCAGGATACATCATTGGCCCTCTGTGAAGGTGGCTGGAGCAGGCCTCTGGTTCATGGACTATTCTTCCTGGCCCTTGCTTAGATGCAGTTGTGACTCTGGGGACAATGCAGCCAGAAGCTGAGGGACCAGCATTCGGTGCCTTGGGAAGTAGAGAGCAACAGACACATCTCCAGATGAGTCTCTAGCATGCAGCCCAGGCCTTCTCCATATCCCCTCTCCCCAGCATCATGAGCAAGGGCATTGCCTCCTCTCTCTACCCACTTCAGGGCCCAGTGTACTCACTTCACAGTGACAGCCCTCCCCCCACCACCATCCTCTCAGTCCTTGGGCTAGCATGTGGTCTCAGGGCCCACAGTGAAAGAACAGCAGTGGTGGCAACTATGCCCTGTCTTCTGGAGCCTGTAGGGAGTTTTCCAGGCAGGTCCTTTGCCATGACAGCATGGTCCTGCCCTGTTGCCCCCTCCCCTCTCCCCCTTACCCACCCCCATACTGTAAATACTTGTCATCATGGACTCCAACAGGGTTAGAGGGACAGGCCTAACCAACTGAAACTCCTCAGAGATGCCATCTCTGTCTCCCTGGGTGCCAGCAGCCCTGCTGCCATGTGCACTGGGGTGGCACTGGAGAGCCATGGAAGTGGTGAGATATTTTATGTGTATGCACATGATCATGTGTGTATGTGCGTGTGTGTGTGTGTGTGTGTGTGTATGTTTCTGCCTCATTCAGTTTCTGGGGTCAAATCAACTCCTTCTCTCCAAGTGCAGTACCCTGGAGAGTGGTGGCCACTTAATACCTTTTTCTCTAGCTTTCATGTCTTGTTTTTTTTGCTTTCCCCTCCTCCTCCCTCTCTCCCTTTCTTTCCTTCTCTCCTTTATTTGAGGGGGGAAGAGTGCTGTACAAAGTCAAACAAACAAGTTTACAGTTGTAAGTGCAATGATCTGAGTCCTCCACATGACCTTGTGAATTGTGTGCTGTCCTCCTGTGCTCTGTGAGAACTCGTGGTACTTCAGTGTCCCTCCCCCTGTATTGTGACAAGGTAATTCTGTGGTATCAGAATAAAAAGGACTTGATATAAACAACCTACAGACTGTTTCTGGGATGGTTTCTCAAGTGGGAAGGGTTAACCAAAGGAGCAAATCCCCCAAGTTTGCAACAATCCTGTCCATGGCTAAAGAGAAAAGGATAGACAAAGTTGCAGAAATGCTGGCACAACACGGGGCTGAGTCCACACCAAGCCATCCAAAGACAATGGGCCCTCCACAAAGGTGCCCAAGTAGAGGCCCCAAGCTTGGACCTGGATCAGGCAGTCAGTGCGCAGGCTGCTGAGGGACAGTGCTTCCATGGCCTTTAGTGTGCTGGCTGCACACACAGCTTTCTGGGGCCTAGTTCCAGAGAGGCAGTGAGCAAGTGCTGCCCCCTGGTGCTGCCAACAAGCCCTGCACCGCTCTGCCTTGCTCCGAATTTTCCAACCCCCAAACTCTTGCTGGCTGCCACACCTTAGGCCTTCCTCAGATGGCCAGGAGTACCTCCTTACCAAAGTCACCCAGAATTGCTAGATTTTTTTTTTAAACACAGATAAACAAGAATCCCAGCTTCACCTCTGGTCCTCTCCCCAGAGTTAACATCCTGACGCGTGTCCTTTCCTATTTCTTGCTCGTCATTTTAAAAGAAGCCAGAAGGTGCAATATATCCTGTTTCTAGCTTTCTGTTTATTTCCACATGTTTATTTCAGGTACTTAAATGTTCGTCTTCCAGCGCCCAACCTCCAGAGTTCGTACACCATGAGTTCATAGCCAGTGTATCGCACACAACCTGAGGAACAGGCACTATATTCCCAGTGTTCCTATTACAAATTATGTTTGATGAACATCCTAGTTTCCAATCTTTCCACCCAAATTGGTGGCTGGGGCCACTCATTCTACTGTTTCTGGCCTTGATACCAGTCCTGTACATGCGAATGCAATGGCGTCAGAAAATTGGGACTCTTTTAGTATTTTGTTGTTGTTGTTTTGCGACAGAGTCTCACACTGTTGCCCGGGCTGGAGTGCAATGGCGCGATCTCAGCTCACTGCAACCTCTGCCTCCCAGGTTCAAGCAATTCTCTTGCCTCAGCCTCCCAAGTAGCTGGTATTACAGGCGCCCGCCACCACACCCGGCTAATTTTTTGTATTTTTTTGTAGAGACAGGGTTTCACTATGTTGGCCAGGCTGGTCTCAAACGCCTGGCCTCAGGTGATCCACCCACCTCGGACTCCTAAAGTGCTGGGATTACAGGCGTGGACCCCATGCCCAGCTGAGACTTTTTTTTTTAACTAGTAAACTTAAGTAATGATGACGCTGATGGGAAAGAGGAAGCTGCAGGCCAGACAGGTGGAATCTCAATCACCAGCACGCAGTGGAGCAGGAAGCCAAGGCCCTGAATGTGGAAGACCAGCCAGACAGAGGTATATGGAGGGGACATCCTTACTGTCCAGCCTCTCCTGCTCTCTGCTGCCATCTTAGCCCAGCCAATCCTGTGTCACGTGCACAGGGAGCCTGCCTACCTCATTTCTTTCCCCAGGAAGCTCTCTGGTCCTGGGTGGAGTCTGAGCCCACCAGGCCCTCCACAGCCAAAAGCTCAGGCTGAGGCCTGGGGAGGAAGGCAGGGACCCACCAGCTCACGGTCCCCAGCAAGGAGCCACTGAGAAGGGTGGGTAAAGGCTGCGGGGGATAGATAGCTCTTGGGGCAGGCCTGGTGACTGATAAGCCCAGGCAGCACCCTGAGAGTCGGCACCCGCCCCTCTTTCCCGGCACCCTAGGGTTCTGCTCTGCGCCCTCCGCCTGGACCCTCGCCCTTCTCTTCGTATGCCTGGGAGTCCTCCAGGGCAGGGTCTGGCACAGTCTAGTGAATGTCTGCCTCGTAGTGGACCGGCAGGGACCCTACAGTCAGCCCCAGAGCCACGGGAGATCCACTCTGCGGCCCGCTCCCCCACCGCCCCGCCCTCGCCCTCGCCTTGGCCTCGCCCTCGCCCTCGCCCTCGCCCTCGCCCTCGCCCTCACCCTCACGGGCTCCCGGCTCCGCATTCCTCGCAGGGCTCCGTGCCCGCCCCGCCCTTTATCCTCAAAGACTCGTGGATCCATTCCCCTCGGGCCCCGCCCTTCGGGTGCTCGGGCCACCCCCATCCAACGACGCTGCTTCCGCCTCGCAGTCCCGTCTCACCCGCTTCTCTCGTAGGCCCTGCTCCCCTCCCCGAAGCCCCGCTCCCGGGTTCCGCTTCCATAGGGCTGCCCCTCTCCTCCGAGATCCCACGCCTCACCCCCTCAGTAAGGAGCCCGGGACTCGGCCCACGGCCCCGCCCACCACTTGGCTAGTCCGTCCCTTGAAGGCCACCTCCTCTCGATGCCCCTGTCCCCTCCCACCCAGGACTTCTCGCTCCCAGGCCGGGTCCTCTCACCCTCAAGGCCCGCCCCCTGCCAACGGTTCTCGCCCGTTCGCCGAAGGCCCCGCCCATCCCAGATTGCCGCAGGGCAGAGGCGGAGACAGCCCGGGCCGCCCCAGGCTCCGCCCCCGGAAGCCTCACTTCCGGGCGCGAGCAAGCCTCGCCTCGCCCCAGCTGCAGAAAGGAGACTATGGAACGTCAGGTGAGGGCTCGGCCCGCGGTCCCTGTGGTCCCTGCAGACCGGGCCGGGCCTGACCCTGGTGTGTCCCCCTGCGCAGGTGCTGCTGAGCGAGCCCGAGGAGGCGGCGGCGCTGTATCGGGGCCTTAGCCGCCATCCCTCGCTGAGCGCCGCCTGCCTGGGCCCGGAGGTCACCACGCAGTACGGCGGCCAATATCGGACGGTGCACACTGGTGTGTGTGCGGAGGGGGAACTGGCTGGCGACGGGGTTGCGCACTGGGCTGGGGAGGAGGGGGGTGTGGAGGACTCGTTGTTGACAGTGCGTACGGGTGTGTAGGGAGCCGGCCTGGGCTTGGAAGATACACTCCCACAGGTGCCTGCATACAGGTGTGGGGGGCGGGGCGGGGCCGGGGCATGCGGGGAGTTACTGGATGGCCCCTATGAGTGCAGGAGATGACGGTGTAGGGGTAGAACTCAGACCTGGGGTCAGGGCTTGGACCTTGTAGGGCTCTACGCAAACCACTGCATCCCATACACATGCCAGGCTGCCCTCAGGAATCCAGGGTGGGTGCTGGTGTTATTAGTGGGTTCTCTCAAAAAGGCTGTCAGCTCAGGCTCTGGAGGCCTGGACCAGGGTTATGGCCAAGTGTTGTCCAGCCTGCAGCCAGGGTAGGGTGTTGGTATCTGGAGACAGATTGGGGAAGATAGATCTAGACCTTCCTGGGTCAGGTGGGGTCGCGGGCAGTAGCCAGGAGTAGCCAAGACAAGGTGAGCAGCCTCATGCCTCCCCCTCACAGAGTGGACCCAGAGGGACCTGGAACGCATGGAGAACATTCGATTCTGCCGCCAATACCTGGTGTTCCATGACGGGGACTCAGTGGTATTTGCAGGACCTGCAGGCAACAGTGTGGAGACCCTGGGGGAGTAAGTTTGAGGGAGGCAGCTTGTGGGCAAGGCCACAGCCGTCCACAATGCAAGCCTTTTATGAATGCCCACCATGTGCCTAGAAGGGGGGACCAGGATCGAGGTTCTTGCCCCCTTGGGAGCTCATTCAGTCTCTGGTGACATGACCTGATAAGCACTGGAGGCTTGCTCCAGACTCAGCCTGGACTAGAGCCGCTGGTGGCCTGGGGAACTGGGGAGAGTAGAGTCTCTACCTCAGGGAGGAAAGGCAAGGTGGGGCTAGAGGTGCTCCAGAGCTGGTGTGGAGCCCGAGCCTCAACAGTCTCTCCTAAGAGGTTGTGGCCAGTAAGGGGCAGGACGGGGTTACTGCAAGATAATCCTGACCTGCTGCCCCATGTCCACAGACTGCTGAGCAGAGAGTCTCCTTCAGGCACCATGAAAGCTGTGCTGCGCAAGGCCAGAGGCACAGGCCCTGGGGAAGAGAAGCAGTTCCTGGAGGTGAGTCTGCATGGGACCAGGTAGTGGGTGACTAGAGAAAGCCTCTGCCCTACAGATAAGCCTCTGTTAGGGGGCAGAAAACCTCATGCCCCGATGTCCTCAGGTCTGGGAGAAGAACCGGAGCTCAAGAGCTTCAACCTGTCAGCTCTGGAGAAGCATGGGCCTGTTTATGAGGATGGTGAGGCACCTGGATGGTGAGCAGGCAGGGTGGACAGGAGGGGTAGCTGTAGTCCTGGGCCACCACCTGATTGGCCCTCCCTACATCCAGACTGCTTTGGCTGCCTGTCCTGGTCGCACTCGGAGACGCACTTGTTGTATGTGGCAGAGAAGAAGCGCCCCAAGGCCGAGTCCTTCTTTCAGACCAAAGCCTTGGACGTCAGTGCCAGCGATGATGAGATAGCCAGGCTGAAGAAGCCAGACCAAGCCATCAAGGTGATCGTGGTCTTGGCCAATCCACGAAGGCCCAGCAGGGCAGCCCTGGGGCTCAGTGTGCTCCCTTCCCATACTGTGCCTGTCAGACCTGGGGAGCATTGGCTTCTAGGAAGCAGAGCAGGTCCTGTAGACAGGCTGGGCATTGAGTATCTTGTGTTCTCAGGGGGATCAGTTTGTGTTTTACGAAGACTGGGGAGAAAACATGGTTTCCAAAAGCATCCCTGTGCTGTGTGTGCTGGATGTCGAGAGTGGCAACATCTCTGTGCTTGAGGGGGTACCTGAGAATGTGTCCCCTGGACAGGTCAGCAACAGCCTGTATCCCTCCTGGTGTCTGGGGCCCTTTTCGAGCTACCACCCCTTGCTCACTCCTCCTCTGTGATCTTGTGTACAGGCATTCTGGGCCCCTGGAGATGCTGGTGTGGTGTTTGTGGGCTGGTGGCATGAGCCCTTCCGGTTGGGCATCCGCTTTTGCACCAATCGCAGGTGAGAGAGTGGGGCAAGGCAAGGGGCCTTGCAGCCCAACTGGCCTCGAGACTGAGTGTCTGTCTGCCGATTCCAGGTCAGCCCTGTACTACGTGGACCTCACTGGGGGGAAGTGTGGTAAGTGGCTGATGTCCACCTGTGCTTTGCTGACACATGTTGGCCCTGCCAGCCTGCATGATGCTCATGTTTCCATCTGGCCCAGAGCTCCTCTCGGATGACTCCCTGGCTGTCTCTTCTCCCCGACTGAGCCCAGACCAATGTCGCATTGTCTACCTGCAATACCCATCTCTGATCCCCCATCATCAGTGCAGCCAGCTGTGCCTGGTGAGCCGGAGGTGGTGAGGGTGGGAGGGTGGTCAGCAAGAAGATGGGATGGTGGATGAGAGCTGAAGGGTCAGCATCATCTCCCCATGGACCCTCAGTAGGTGCCCTTCTGTCCTCAGTGCAGCAGCGGTGTGAGTTCTGCCTGTCCTCTCAAGGCAGGGCCTGGAGAATGCTGCATGGAGAACTTTGCACTATTTGGGCATGCCACCTTGAGAATGCTCAGTCTGCAAGAATGCTCCTCCCCTTGGCTCTCAGTTGCATGTAGGCAGGCTCTGCAAGGGGCTAGGATAGAGTGGGGGAGTTACACGATCTCAGACCCTGCCCAGGAAGAGCTCTGGGCCCCTGGTGAAAGTCAGAGGGACATGCCTATCTGAGGCCCCTTGAACATCTGATCCGGTCACTAGAAAAGAGATACATCAGGCCCATTCCAGGTCCCCTCTCTCTCTCCTGGGGCTACCTAAGGCAAAAGGAGATAGGCACAGGGTGCTGTGTGTCCCCTAGTGGGCCTGACCATTGTGTCCTCTTGCAGTATGACTGGTATACCAAGGTTACCTCAGTGGTGGTAGATGTCGTGCCTCGGCAGCTGGGAGGTAAGACGTACCTAGCTGGGTGGGTGCAGTGGAGCCTGTAGCTCGGCTTTCCTGCCGTCTGTTGCGTCCCTGCCCCGCTCTTCCTTCCTACATTCTTAGGGCCGTCCCTCCCTGCTGGGCCAACCCTATGCCCAGCATCCTCACGGAGTGGGGCTGTCACCGTAGGGAACAGTTCAATAGCAAGGAGTTGTGGGACCAAGCTGAGATCAGAGTGACCCAAGCTGATGATGTATTATTTCCTGTGCTGCAGGTCATAATTAGATTTTTCTTATTTTTCCAATGGCTGGTTAAAACCAAAACCATGACTCCTTTGAGTGGGTCTCAGGAAGTACACTAGCTTGGAATGTCACACTTGAGAGGCTGTGGACCCAAGGGCATGATGTTATTCCATCTGCCATCTTAACCCCAGCAACCTTTGTCCAGTCTAAGCCCTGAAGTCAGTTGGGTCTTCAGGAGGGTGGCTCTTGGCTGTGAGGCTCCTGTCTTGTGTGTTCACAGCTTTGCTTCGATCCTCCTGGACCATCTCAAGGATGAGTCTCTTGTTTTCTCAGGCCACCCAGTCAGTTCCAGGAGTTCAGTGGACAAGAGATAGCCTCTTTGTCTTCTCTTTGGGTTGCAGGGATGCAGTGGTGGGAACCTAGTATGAATCCCAGCTCTGTCCTGAATTAGCTGTGTCCTCCGACAGGGTTCTGGCCTCCCTGAGCTCCCATTTCTTCATGGAGGGGTGATTGTGCCTGCCTGCCTCATAGGATCATAGTGAGCATTAAATGAGTGATGATATCAAAGGGTAGGATTTACTGAGCCCCCTGTGCCAGGCGCCGTACTAAGCACCACAGTGGAGACAAGACAGACAGATGATATCTTAGTTAAAGCACCTGGTACCTACCAGGGCTCAACTGGAGCAACTCAGGAGAGCGAGTGCTTTTCCTCTTAGCACCCACAGTTTCTCTCTGGAGCTCTTCCTCTCTGGGTCCCCAGAGGCCTCTGCCCCTCAGCCACCTACTTAGGCAGCTCCTTATCACCTAGGGTGCCCCCGTGTGTGCCACAAGCTGCAGGGGCCTGACTGGTGCCTGAGCAGGGTCCCAGGTGAATTCCCCAGTAGCCTGTCCTGCCTTGTAGACTTGACCCTCCCTACCTCCACTCCTGGATGCAGCTCCAGCCCTCCTATCTTTACAGAGAACTTCTCTGGGATCTACTGCAGCCTTCTGCCTCTGGGATGCTGGTCAGCTGACAGCCAGAGAGTGGTCTTTGACTCAGCTCAGCGCAGTCGACAGGTGAGGGACACTTGTGTTGAGGGGGCAGCCCCTGTGGTCAACCCCCAGGAGCCCTGGGCCCCTGAGACATAGCACCTGCATGCCCCTGGGTAGAATGCCCAGCCACAAAGTCCCACCAGCCCCTTAAAACCCTGCCTGCCCATCCTGGACTCACTTCTGCTGGAGGGGTCTGGCTGCCCTGGTATACCACAGCAGAACTCAGGCCTTTTCATCTGAGGCAGAGATGCAACCCCTCCCAGGCATTTCTAGTTGCAGCACAAGGGGACTGCCACTGGGGTGGGTCCCTGAATACTCTGTAAGGGCAGCTGATGGGAGCAGGACTGAGCGCTTCCCCCATGGATGGAGTGAAGACACCCAGTGTGCCAGGCTCCTTTTGGGTATGATATTTGGTCCTCATGCCAACTCAAAGGGGCTCAAAGGCATTCCTTACCTTGCCCAGGGTCACCCAGCAAGTTGTGATAGTGCTGGGATTTGAACCCAGGCCCTCATGCTATTCCCTGTTGCACTGAGTAACCATCGCCATAGCTGCCCACAGCCTTGGTCTGGCCAGGGGTCTCCAAGAGGGTAGAGGGGAGATAGGGAAGGGACCCATAGGCAGATGGAAGACTCCTGGATGTGGTGCCACATGTGGCCTCCCCTCTGCTTCAGGACCTGTTTGCTGTGGACACCCAGGTGGGCACCGTGACCTCTCTCACAGCTGGTGAGCAAGGCTTTGGGGATGGGGGAAGGGCAGGGCTGGTGAGCAAGCCAGCCAGCCAGGGGGGGGACTGGAGCCCCAGCATGTGGGACAGTGACGGCATTCTTAGCCACTCTGCACCACTGACTATCCATAGCCTTTACTAACAGGTGCCCCACGGCCCCTGTCCGTGCAGACCCTTACCCACCCAACAGACTAGCTTCCCTGCTCCACTGCTCTTTCGCACTCAACTCTGCTCCGTGTGCCCTGGCCCAGCCTCAGCATGGTCCCACCTCTGCTCCTGAAAGCAACAAAACTCTCTCTTACCAAGATCTGCCAGAGTCATCCTACCTCCTCTGCAAACCTTGGGTGCCCCATCTCAGGCAGCGGCAACTCTGCCAACTCAGGGCCCAGGAAAAACCTAGTGTTGACTCCCCATTTTCCCCCATACTTAGGCTTGGTGATTCTGCCCTTGAAATGTGTTTTGAGTCCTCCACCTGACCAGACTATACCCATTCCTCCACAAAGCTACCAAAATATTATTCCAAAGCTACATCTCATTGTACAGCTGCTTCAGAATTGCTTGGACGCCACTGCCCCAAATCAGCACACTCCCCCACCCCCAACTCCCCCGGGCCCGGCTACCGTCCTGCACACTGCAGCCATCGAGGGACAGGCAGATGTGCCTGCATGGTCTGATGTGTCTCCAGGTCTGGCAGTTCCCAGCCTAGCCAGTATCTGTCAGATGAACAAGGGACTGAGGGCAGGAGGCTCACCCAGGGCCATGTGCAGTTGGGTGTTTGTGAAAGGTGCTTCTCGGGAAAAGGGCACCTTTCCATAGAGCCTCTAGTCTGGGACTCTGTTCTAGAGAAGCAGGTATAAAGGTGATGGTTCCTGCTAAGCACTTCATGGCATCTACCTTTTCCAGGAGGGTCAGGTGGGAGCTGGAAGCTGCTCACAATTGACCAGGACCTCATGGTGGCACAGTTTTCCACACCCAACCTACCTCCAACCCTGGTGAGTGTCAGTGGGTCCCAGGGCATGGAGGCAGGGGTTCTGGGCAGGCAGAGCTCACAGGTCAGGGAATTGGCCCCAGAGTCTGAACATGGCTGGTCAGCATGCAGAAGGGCCAAGACACAGGCCCAGCTCAGCACGGTCCACGAGGGTTTGGCACTCACAGGAATGAACTACTAGGCTAGAATCTGCTCTGTACAGAACAAGGTGCCTGGGGAAGTGCCCAGTCCTGGTATTACAGAGCAAAGGAGACTGCAGAGCCTAGAAGCTGAGGAGGGAGGGGTGTGCATGTATGTGATATATGAGTGTGAATACCTTGGTAAATGCCAGCCTACAACAGGAAGCCATGCTTAACCCTCTGGAGGTGGGTAGAGGGCCCAGCATAATGAGAGCTATTTCCCACTGTGGACAGAAGGGGAAGGGCAGGGAGGCAGCCAGGCCACCTGTGACACATTGCTTCCCCTTGGCAGAAAGTTGGGTTCCTGCCTTCTGCAGGGAAGGAGCAGTCAGTGTTGTGGGTGTCCCTGGAGGAGGCCGAGCCC
Source organism: Ateles fusciceps (assembly GCA_036589455.1). Classification (NCBI taxonomy): domain Eukaryota; kingdom Metazoa; phylum Chordata; class Mammalia; order Primates; family Atelidae; genus Ateles; species Ateles fusciceps. The sequence continues at coordinate 28,513,428 of JAZHEH010000562.1, read as the reverse complement.
ATTCCCGACATCCACTGGGGCATCCGGGTGCTACAGCCACCCCCAGAGCAAGAGAATGTGCAGTATGGTGAGCTGGGCCAGGGGCAGAGGGATGCCTTCTCCAGGTTCCCCAGCACACAGCCTCTGCGGTGACCTTTCCTGCCTCCTGCCTCACATTGTGGGGTTTTCAGGGATGACTTCTAAGAGGTTTTCTGCTCCTCTTACGGATGGGTATGGGAAGTAGCATCCAGACATCTGAGCGCCTGCTCTGAGTATCACCTGGGCTCCCCCAGGCCAAATAATCTGTGGTGGGAAGACCCAGGTCCAAAGAAAATAGGCCTCATTCAAGGCCTTAGTCAGCTCATCTAGAATGCTGTCCCTGCAGGGTGGGGCTCCCTGACGAGGGCAGAAGCATGAGCCTTCTGAGGTCCATGTGTCATGGTGTGGACTACCTCGGCCAGGTCTTTGACCCAGAGGTCAGCCCCAGACATGCAGCTACAGATGGGACCTTGGGGAAGCCCCTAGGCTGGCCCTGCTGACCACTGCCCTCTCCCTGCAGCTGGCCTTGACTTTGAAGCAATCCTGCTGCAGCCCAGCAACCCTCCAGATAAGACCCAGGTGCCCATGGTGGTCATACCCCACGGTAGGCATCTGGCATAAGAGCCCTTGCCCTCCCAGCCCTCCTCCTGGCTGGCCCTTTCACCCTCTGCTCCCTGTCGGCAGGGGGGCCCCATTCATCCTTTGTCACTGCCTGGATGCTGTTCCCAGCCATGCTTTGCAAGATGGGCTTTGCGGTACTACTAGGTGAGTGAGCAGGGACCTGCAGCTCTGTTAGGACTAATGCTGGAGTGAGGCAGGTGGGCCTGGTTTGTACAAACACCATGGGTGCAACTCTAGTCTCCAGGTCTTTCTGTAGCCCAGACCTAGTAACCACTGCCAGGAACTGCTGGGGCCCAGCCTCTGGTTCTGTGGCATAGTGATAACAAGGACTAACTCGGGATTTCCAGGGAAAGGGTGCTGTGGTCACTGAGGTAGCCTCAAATCTCTGGGTCCCTTCGCCTTGACTGTGGTATAGCTGGCCCCAGGGCCTACTTCACAGATGTGTGAAAAGGGTGTCCACGGGGCTGGGAATGTTGCCTGACTACACTGTCTGGTCCCTCTCTGCCCTCAGTGAACTATCGTGGCTCCACGGGCTTTGGCCAGGACAGCATCCTCTCCCTCCCAGGCAATGTGGGCCACCAGGATGTGAAGGATGTCCAGGTAGCAGGGGCTAGGGCCTCTGAACAGGCTGGAACATGGGCTGCCAGGGGGATGTCCCCATTCAGCTGGGCGGGCAGCTGGCTGCAGCATGCTTTTCCCTACCCTGCAGTTTGCAGTAGAACAAGTGCTCCAGGAGGAACACTTTGATGCAAGCCATGTGGCCCTTATGGGTGGTTCCCATGGTGGCTTCATCTCCTGCCACTTGATTGGTCAGTACCCAGAGACCTACAGGGCCTGCGTGGCCCGGAACCCCGTGATCAACATTGCCTCCATGTTGGGCTCCACTGACATCCCTGACTGGTAGGCATACACCACAGGTCCCTGCCCTTCTCTCCTCTACCTCATATTCTCATGGAGCCCCCGCAGGCCCCAGAATTCCTGGGGCTGCATCAGCTTGGTGTCTTGCAGGTGCGTGGTGGAAGCCGGCTTTCCTTTCAGCAGTGACTGCTTGCCAGACCTCAGCGTGTGGGCTGAGATGCTGGATAAATCGCCCATCAAATACATCCCTCAGGTATGCAGCCCCCTCCTTGCTCTGTGTGCTGCCTATCCATCCAGAACCCAGGGCTTAGCTCAACACAGCTCCTCACTCCTCCCCAAACACCCAGGTGAAGACACCACTGTTATTGATGTTGGGCCAGGAGGATCGGCGTGTGCCCTTCAAGCAGGGCATGGAGTATTACCGTGCCCTCAAGACCCGGAATGTGCCTGTTCGGTGAGTGCAGCAGGATGGCCCTGGCAACTGGTGGGCAGGTGAGCACGGGAGGACTCTCCAACCTTAAATGTTGCTAACTAATCCCTACAGGCTCCTGCTCTATCCCAAAAGCACCCACGCACTATCAGAGGTGGAGGTGGAGTCAGACAACTTCATGAATGCTGTGCTGTGGCTACGCACGCACTTGGGCAGCTGAAGCCCTGCTATTCTGCGTGAGCTGATCAGCCTGTGCCACACTTTGCTCTTGGGGAGTTCCAGGGTCTGGCAGGGCAGCAGGAGGCTTTCTGGGCTCTGGACTTCATGGATGAGTGGGTAGAAGAATGTGGGCTATGTAGTCATAATAAATTAGGACACAGAGCCTGGTTCCTGCTGGTACTTTGTACCAAGCCATCCCCAACCCCACCTCCCACCCTGGGGTGCAGAGACCCAGGTTCTGGGTGTGGTAGCCACAAGGGCTTCATGTGCCTCCAGTGTGAGAGGGGAGGGGACAGTGAGAGGCTTAGCCTCTGCCTGTCCTGGAAACCAGGACTCTGTACCAGCCTAGCTTCTCTGCTGCAGTCCCTTCCATTAGCAACTACTCTGCAGCACCCTTCCCAAGAGAATGTCTGGGGACTGAGTGAGGCCCTGCCTTTCCACGGCACCCATGGGCAAAAGTAGTCTCAGGGACAGATCACCTAGCCCAGGGTGTGCTGGGCTCAAGCCACCCTAGCCCTAGCAAGGAGCCACTGACTCATTTCCTGAAAGCTGAGGCTAAGAAGCATCTGCACAGGCATAAAGAGGAAAGGTGGCTTTATGTCTGACAAGAAGTTTTGTCCTCTCCAAGGCATATGGGATCAAGGCTGGGCCTAACCCAGTCTCATGACCTTGTGAATCCAGTCCACAAACACAGAGACACGCATGAAGACGGCTGGCCAGCGGGGCCTTGCGCACACTCGGTTGGGGATTATAATTCCTTCCAGGACCCAGCAGTTGTGGGTAAAGCAGGCAAGTGGGCCCCCGTAGTCACCCTGGCAGGTAGGAGAACTGATGAGGGCCCTGGGCCACGGCAGTGGCTAGCCCCCTTCATGATAAAGTAGTTCATTTCTAGCCCCCCATACCCTCCCAGGGCTGGCCCAGGGCCCTGCCACCAACCTCACAGGCCCCCACAGGGGCCAATAGTCCCTGAGTGCACATCTCGCTCTCTCGCACACGTCCTCGGTGCTTGATGTTACACTCCTGGTTGGAGATGACGTTCAGCAAGGCGACGTTTAGGACTGTGTCATTACCTATACCTACAGTAAGAGGAATGGGGAGAAGGAGAATGCCCTGGAGGAAGATCCAGGGCTGGGCCTCCTGGCCAGGAGCAGTCTTTTGCACTATGCTCTTACCTTTGGTCTCACCCCAGCCTGCAATCTCACATGTGGTCCCTGGAGGCACCACATACCATTCAGGGGGCAGGCAGATCAGGGCCACACGCTGGTTCAGGGTCACAGATCTTTAGCAAGAATGGGGGCACTCAGGGCCTGAGGCCACAAGGCCCAGCCCCACCTCACACCCTCCCAGCTTGTTCACATACCTCTCCAGCTTGAGCAGGACAAGCTGGGAGCCTGAGGGCCCACACACCATCTTGGCCACTGGGACCCGCTGTAGGCCTGGCTCTCCAGGCTGTGGGTTCTGGAACAGGGTGCCCAGCCACACTTCATAGCCCGTGAGAGGCATATGGCTGGGAAAGAAGCTCTGCTAGATTATTTGTGACTCTCAGTCAATTGCCCCAAGGCCCACTTGTTAGCTTGCCTGGGGGAAGGGGGAAGGTGAGGAGGTGGGACTGGGTCCCCAAATGCAAGGGAGGCTCACCAGGAAGAGAAGCACTGCCGGGCAGTCAGTATCCACTGCTCCTTCACTAGAGACCCCCCACAGAAATGCTGGCCCTGCCTGGAGGAGTGGGGAATTAGGACAGGCAACAGAGTCCTGGGACACATGGCTAGACCTGCCATCTTCTGGCTGGGACCTCTGGGCCAGCAATAGGTTCCCAACCTCCAGTGGGATAACCACAGAGGACCCAACCTCAGCTCCTCTCTGGGGGAGACAGGCAGTTGTGCCTCACCGATTCCGCAAGCTGACTGTCCAAGGTGAGTTGCCTTGATGGCCCCCCCACCACACGCAGCCTGGAATGACGCTGATCTGGCCGATCCACCCTCTTGCCACACTTCTCAAACTGCACCTGGTCTGGAGGATGGGGTGGGGTGGTTGAAACCCAGACTGCGTGGACATGGGGGGCAAAGGGCCTGACCTATAACTGGCCCAAGTCCTAACCTGGGGGGGTCCAGGATTGATGGCGGCTGGTCATCAACTGAAAGACAAAGTTCACACAGGTTAAGGGAGGCAGCCTTTGGTGGTGGGGGCCAGAGCAGGGCATGGGGGAGCATCACTAGAGCTCACCGCAGCGTCTCAGGGCACAGTAGTCAAATGGGGTCTCTGGGTCCATTGTGTAGCACCAGGGCCCATGGCTATCCCCCGTCTGGGTTCCTGCAGAAGTTCTCCTCCAGCTGGGCGTGCGGTTTGGAGGTAGACGTGAACCTAGGCAGGAGGGGGGAGCAAAATCGTGGCAGGATAGTCTCAACCATCTCGAGGCTCTGGTCCCAGACACCAAACATGCCGCTCCAGGGTTAGGGCCCTGGCTCGGCCGGGAGCACCAGGGACTCACTGCGGCTTGTGCGGTGTCTCAGCGGACCAGTGCTGGCACTGGACACCCTTGCGGGTCTTGCTGATGGTGCCACGGTACTGCTCCCCTGTGCCATGGTAGCAGTCTGCAGCAGGTGGGGGCAGTCATCAGGCCAAGACCTTGCCCCTGCCGCCCCGACCCCGGTTTCAGGCTTCCAGCCCCGTATCTGTGACCACCCCTCCCCGCCCCGCCCCCCCCCCCCCCGCCCCAAGCTCGGGCCTCACCCTCGGGCCGCACATCGTCCGCACAACGCCGAATCTGGTAGCAAAAGGCCACACGCATGCCCGGCCGCAGTGTGAAGCACCAGGGCGCCTCTGAGCCGTCAGGGTTCCGGCAGAAGTTCTCCCGAAGGTCTCTAAGCAGGCACTCCACTCAGCCTTAGCCCACCAGACGCCAGCCCTAAGTCCAGTAACCACCCTCCGCCCATCTCACCCGCAGCAGCACGTCCCAGCTCCTGCCCCCACCTCACTTGCACGCGTATTTTTCGGGCACAAATCGGTGCTGATGCGGGGTCTGCGCGTCCCAACGCTGGCAAGGTACGCCCGCGGCGGTGGTATTGGCTGTGCCCCGGTAGCCCTCACCCTTCCCGCGGAAGCAGCTGACAGTCGTGGCCTCGTGGCGGGGCTGTGCCTCAGACTCTTAGATGGACCAAAACAGATTGGACCCCGAGCGGCTTTTGCAGGTGTACGGTACTCCACGGGATATGCTTTCAGGTCACGCCCGGCTCCTCTTCCCTCCCCCACCCAAGCCACGCCCCCCCCCAAGGTTCCCAGGTACCCTCCCAGGCCCGGTCCCCGCCGCCTACCGCAGCGGGGGGAGGTCACAGAACTCTCGCTCGAGCTGCGGGTCTGTAGTGTAGCACCAGGGCCGCTCGGAGCCGTCGGGATTCCGGCAATAGTTGTCGTCCAGACCTTGGTCAAGGAACCTGGGGTGGTAACGGGGCATGAACAAGACCCTGGGACTCCGGCTTGTCTGGCCCCGCCCAATTGCCCTACGCGGAGCCCTGCTCCTGGAGTCCTGGACCTTCCCTAGCCCGGCCCCCAGGACGCCAAAACCGCCCACGCGTACTTGCCCGGCTCGAAGGGGTGCTGGTGTGGGTGCTGGAGATCCCAGCGCTGGCACTCGCGCCCTGACTCAGTGCGGTCCACTGCGCCACGGTAATCCTCGCCATTGCACCAAACACATACGGCTGGAGGCAAAGGGCCAGTGGGTTCATGGATGGGCGTGGGCCTGTCCCTCCCCTCTCCAGGCTTGACCCGGCGCTGCTTACCCTCCCGGCAGGATTTGATGCCACAGCTCTGGAAGCGCACGGCAGGGTCTGTCGTGTAGCACCAAGGACCTCCCGGGTCGCCATCAGGGTTACGGCAGAAGTTCTCTTCCAGGCCATTCCGGAGTGTGGGCGTGTATCTAAGGGTCCAGAACATCACTATAGTGTGTGCTGGAGGAAGGCCCCAGGCCGGAATGAAGGGAAGGTGTTTGTCTCACTTGTGATCATTCGGGAACTTGTGGCTCCAAGCCTGGCAGGGCAGGCCACTCGAGGTTGTAGCCACCGTGCCCCGGTACCCAACCCCATTGTCCATGATGCAGGTCCGTATATAGTCTGGGAGCAAGAGACAAGATCAACTTGGGCTGAGATTCCCTATCTCCCACCCTGACCCTCTCCACCCCCCACTCACCTTTCTTCTGGAAGAGGTCACAGCGCCCAGAACGCCGTAGCCTCGTGTGGGGTGAGTGTTGAGTCCATGGCAGCAGTTGGCAACCATGGCTGCTCACATTGTAGTGGAAGGCCCTGGAGACAAGGTGGCACAGGGTAACACCACAGCCCGGGCTCCCCTGCCCCCAGTCTTATCTAGGCCCAGTGGCCACTCACCAGCAGTCGAGTAAGGGCCCACAGCGACCAGCACACTCTTCAGCATCTGCCACATCCTCCTGCCAAGGCCCAGGCACCTCTGCATGTAGCAGGTGCTGTAGCTCTGTGCCCCGGAGCACCTGGAAGTCATTCAATGGCGAGCGCTGCCCTGCAGATGGGCATGAGTGGGTGCAGGTCAGGCGGGCATACATGTCAGTAACGTGTATTGGCATGTCCACACTTTGTTCATTCAGGGGACTACAAGGCTTCTGGGATGGACCCTGTATGCACTTTCAAGGACCAGTCTAGCACCCCTGCACAGATACTTGTAAAGAAAATTTCCCCTGGGAAGCAGGCCAACACTTGGTAGTTATCACTGGTGCCTCTGTTTAGTGGCCCAGGCACTGGGCTCAGATCTAACGTACCCTCCGTGACAGCAGTGGGTGATGGAGCTTGCCCCATCTCATCTTGCAAATGAGAATACAAACGCTCAGAGCCATCACATTACCCAGCCAGGGGCCCTGCCTAGGCATTCTGACTCCAAATCTGGGCTCTCACCTGCACAAGGGCATATGTTAGGTTAGAGGAGTAGATCAGGCCCAGGAGGAGTCACTGCCTGCTGTGTGTGTGCATCTGTGTGGTCCTAACACTGCTTCAGTGCTAGAGCAGACATGCTAATAGAGGCCTAAGTGGGCAATGGGTATATGTTCCTAGGGCTTCCCAGCTGTGCTTGAGGCCAAGGTCACTGCACCCTGCCCACTGAGCCTCTGGCTCCCCAACTTTTCTCTCATCCTCGAATAGGATGGGGCCAACCCCCTTCTCAAGGCAGATGGGGATCAGGGTCGGGGGCACTCACCAGGGACCCTTAAGCAGTGCGTCATAAGCAGCAGGAGTGGGAACCATCCCATCCTTCTGGCTGGAGGCTGCACTGTGACCCACCACAGCCCCATCCGGGAAGTTGTGAAATCTGTCCCTACGGGATTGGGTGGCTCTGGCTCCACACATCAGGTCAGGGCCTGCTGGACCCTGACCTGAGACCTGGTGACAGGAGCCATGAGGGGCCAGGCCTCAGGTCCCATAGGTCATGTTGGAAACATGCTCAGTGCCACAAAGAAAAATTAGCACTAAGACAAAGGATCTCTCAGCAAAGCAACTTTTACTTTTTTTACTTCCTGCACTGCAGGAAGGGTGCATCTCGCTAGCCATTTTGCCACGAGAGTACAATGAACAAAGGAAAAGCAGACATATTTATCCCATAAGCATTTGGGGTTGTCTTTACTGCTGTGTCCGATCTCCGTTGCAGCCAGACCTCATAATCTAAAACCCGACTGGTTCCGATGGAGATCAGACCTCACAATCTAAAACCCGACTGGCTAATAACTTAAAACTTTTTAAAACAGGTAGGGGCACAGGCTGCGAGCTGGGACATGCCTGTAGCATGTCCAGCACAGATATCTTGGTTAAAGTGCAAGGACACAGACTATACTATGTGCCTGTAAGTGTGGCATGTCTAACAGCTACATAGGATAGGGCTTAACAAAGTTATTAGCACACTTAGGATTTATTATTTAACAAGAAAGGAAACTTCAAAAAGTACTAAGAACCAGCTCAGCCGGGAGACTCCCACCCAGGCGGGCTGAAGGTATTGAGAGAGGCAGACACTCAGATAGCCAACAGAGTGGATCTATCCTAGGGACTAACAGCCTGAGAGCCTGAGGGGCTTGCAGCTCTCCAGGGGCCCCGAGCAGAGAGTCATCCACGCATTTATTTGCTCTTTTACAGGTGATTCTTATTAATACACAGGTGTTTTACATATATACATAACTCAGGAATATAACAAGTAGGCAGCTGTTACCTGTCTGCGACTAATTACAAACTACAAGGTATCCTCCACAAAGGAGCCATAGGGGCGTGATAAACTTAGTGTTTCTCAACAGAAGAGGAACTCTTACTTCCCACAGGTCAGTTGCAAGGGACTAGTACAGCTAGCCCCCTGAGAGGCCTCCCTACTTAGTGGACAGGTGTTAGGAAGGTTTGGTGGGGATGGTTGAGGTGCTCTGGGGTTGGGGTGAAGCCCCTCTGCAGCCTAGTCAGCCCAAGGGCATTGTGAAAGTGAGGGCTGCCAGAGGTCTGGGTTCCAGCCCCTGGGTGACATTAAACTTTTCTGAACTTCAGTTTTTCCCTGTAAATTGGGGAAAATTACTTGCCCCAGCTCCAACATTGCCCAGCCCCCAACGCTTTTGCTGCCGCCTTATCAGGCCCCAGCTGTAGGCAGGTCATCCTACGCCGGGCAGCAGAGCCCAGGGAGGAGGCTTATCTCACCCGCCAGAAGTGTCATCCCAGGGAAGGTGAGCGAGGCTGTCCACTAGGACTAAATAGGGGTGGAGGTAACAGGTAGCAGTGCTCTGGCAGGAGCGGCCTTTCAGACGTCCTAAGGAACATCTGAGCTGGGCCTCCAAGTACAGGTAGGAGTTGAGACAGGCGGCCTAAGGATCCCGGTTAGTACGTCGCGTTCTGCCACAGCAGGGCTGGGAGCATCCTCAGGGCAGGCGGAGGTCGGATGTGGTGAGGCCTTCCGACAAAGCTGAGGCCTGGAACAACTCGGTGGGAGACCGTGGAAGGGGTCCACTAGCGGAGGCTGGGCACGGGTTAGTGCGCGTGCGCGGCTGGAGGCGCGGCGCGCCAGCGTGCGCGTGATTTGGCCCTAGACGGATGCCGTAGCCAAGAGGTTGGGCGGATGTTGTTAGCCGGGTCGCCGCGGCCGAGGCTCGGGGTGAGTGAGGGGCGGCCAGGCTCTGAGCTTGGCGTGTCCCGGCGGCTCCCTTCGCGGCCCAGGGTAGTCCAGTGCGAGGGCACCTGCAGCGTAGGGATCGTGGCCTGTGGTGCGAGACTCCGAGCGGGAGCTGGTCTGGCAGGTCCTCTGGAGCTTGGGGCCAGGCGGGGGCGACTTGGGGGAGCCATGCGCCGCCCTCGCTGTCCTTGGGCTCACAGACGGAGTAGGTTCAGTTCTGAGCCCGGATACCTCGGTGGGGCTGGACAGGATAGCCGTGACAGGAAGTCTTCGGGCGGGCACAGGGTCTGCCTCTCATCTGGATCCTCAGCAACTGACACCCGAAGTGGGTGTCTGGAAGGTTTGCTCATCAAATAAACGACTGCGTTTAATCAGACCTTCAGCTACTCTGGTAGTGAGAGGGGCACCGATCATAGACGCCCACCGAGGGCCCGAGGTCGGGAAAACCACATTCCCAAGGGGCAGGTGTGGTGCAGACCCGAAAGGGTTTGGCGGTAGTAGAGGGGCTATTTGGGGTGAGATAAGAGACAGCTGCAGAGTAGGGAGTGCTGGCTGAGACAGACCTGCGCTGTCTAATACAACTTTCTATGATGGTGGAAATGCTCTATCTTTGTACTGTCCAATAGAGTAACCATTAGCCACATGTGGTCACTGGACTCTTGAAATGTGGCTAAGGCAACTGAGAAATCGAATTGTTAATTTTTAAAACTTTCAATTTAAGTAACTTCATGTGGATGGTGGCTGCTGTGTTGGACAGCACAGCTACACATCAGTGAGGCCAGCACCAGGGACTTAGTGCAGGTTCTGGAGCAGCTGCAATAGCAATATGATAAGAGAGATTGCTGCAGTAGAGGACCAGTGGAGTTTGCCATGAGGGCTGGGCAAGGGTGGTGCTTGGATGAGGTGGGAGGCCACATGTGTGAATGGGAACAGGAAAACTTTCAGGACCATGGATAAAGAAGGGAGGAACCCAGGCTGAGGAAGGAGGCCCCAGCCTTGTGGGGGAGTAAGTGAGACTTATGGCTAAAGATGACCACACTAGTGGTGCTCTGCACTTGGGGGAATGTGTAGGATTCTCACTTCTGGATGTGAGCTGGACCTAGTTAGCTTACAACTGAGATGGATACAGGGGGTCTGCTTCTAGGACACCTCACTTTGGACATTTTGGAATGATTTCCACAGAGCTGAGACATTTAGTTATGGTTCGGAAAATATATCTGTACCTGCTCTCTGCCAGGCCCTGTGCTTGACACAGGGACACTGGAGAACAAGAAGTGTGGGGCCTAGACCCCGGCTACCCTCCCCATGTAGGAAGCTGGGAGCCCCTGCATTCCCCTGCCCTGTGTGTTAGTGTGCATGCCCTTGGCCTCACCTGCTCCCAAGCCTTCCTGCTGTGGCAGGACTGTGGCAGGTGTGAGGGCCCATGGCTGGCCCTGAGTAGACAGGTTCTGTGTCTGGCTCAGCCTCCAGGACGACTGGCTGCCCATGAGAGATGAAGGATGGCATCCAAGGGGGCCGGCATGTCTTTCTCCCGCAAGAGCTATAGGCTGACCTCAGATGCTGAGAAATCCAGGGTCACAGGTAAGGGCTGGCAGGGAAGGAAGGAGGCTCCTGTTGTTGGGAGGAGAAGGAAGGGACAAAGGCCTCAGGCCTTGCTGCACCTGTGGCTGGCCTGGGATCAGCAGAGGCCAGGAGCTGCACTGATCATGTGGCCCTTTTCTCCCTTCTGACTTGTGGCTCAGGCATTGTGCAGGAGAAGCTGCTGAATGACTACCTGAACCGCATCTTTTCCTCTTCTGACCATGCACTCCCAGCAGCCACCAGCAGGTATGGCTGGGCGGGTGGCCCCTCCTCACTCTGCTGGGCCAGACCAGAGCAGCGAAGCTGCAGTTGTAGGGAAAGGGAGCCTGGGCTCTGGACAGACAGGCTTAGGATCTGTTCTCACTGTGCTCCTGGCTATGAGATCTCTGGCCAGAGAGTCTGCCTTCTTTACTCTGCTTCTTCCTCTCTCCAGGCAGTGCTAGTTCCTTCTGAGAGGCAGGGAGCAGAGGTCAGGGAGTGGGTGCACATTCCATGCCCAGCTAGCACCTGGCACCTACTCCACACCCAGCATCTGGCCCTGCATGTACCTGCCCACACTTTCGCCCCAGCCTGGACCCTTGTAGCTTCTGACTGACCTTGTAAAGAACAAACCCTTCCAGGACCTTTTCTTTACAAGTTTCATACTTTTAAGTGTAGTCAGTATAAAAGTTACAAGTACATTTTAGCAGAAACAGGAAGAGATAGAGGGCCAAGCACAGTGGTTCACACCTGTAATCCCAGGACTTTGGGAGGCCAAAGTGGGTAGACTGCTTGAGTCCAGGAGTTCAAGAACAGCTTGGGCAACATGGCGAGACCCCATCTCTACAATAAAATACAAAAATTAACTGGGCATGGTGCCATGCACCTGTAGTCCCAGTTATTAGGGAGGCTGATATGGGAGGATCGCTTGAGCCTAGGAGGTTGAGGCTGCAGTGAGCTGGCCTCTGCATGCCACTGCACTCTAGCCTGGCTGACAGAGCAAGACCCTGTCTCAAAAGAAAGAAGGAAAAGCACCTGCTATCTTGTTATTCTAACATGACCATTCGAATGTAATTCTTTTCTGTTTTCTTTCTTTGTGTTAAATTTTTAATTTTTGTGAGTATGTAGTAAGTATATATATTTGTGGGGTACATGAGATACTTTGATACAGGCATGCAGTGCATACTAATCACATCATGGTAAATGGGGTATCCATCTCCTCAAGCATTTGTCCTTTGTGCTATAAACAATCCAGTTATACTCTTTTAGTTATTTTTAAATGTACGATTATTATTTATTATAGTCACCCTCTTTGGCTAGCAAATATTAGGTCTTACTAATTCTGTATTTTTGTACCCATTAGCCGTCCCCACCTCTCCACAAGCCCTATACTACCCTTTCAAGCCTCTGGTAACCATTCAGTACTTTGCCTCTATTGTTTTAATTTTTAGTTCAATTGTTTTAATTTTTAGCTCTCACAAATAAGTGATAATATGCAGTGTTTGTCTTTTTTGGCCTGGCTTATTTCACTTAACATAATGACCTCCAGTTCCATCCGTATTGTGGCAAGTGGTAGGATCTCATTCTTTTTTATGGCTGAATAGTACTCCATTGTATATATGTACCATGTTTTCTTTCTTTCTTTCTTTTTTTTTTTTTTTTTGAGAGAGTCTTGCACTGTTGCCCAGGCTGTATGTAGTGCAGTGGCACAATCTCAGCTCACTGCAATCTCTGCCTCCTGGATTCAAGCAATTCTCCTGCCTCAGCCTCCCACCAAGTAGCTGGGACTACAGGCATGTGCCACCATGGCCAGCTAATTTTTTTTTTATTTTTAGTAGAGACGGAGTTTTACCATGTTGGCTAGAGATGGTCTTGATCTCCTGACCTCGTGATCTGACACCTCGGCCTCCCAAAGTGCTGGGATTACAGGCGTGAGCCACCTCGCCTGGCCATGTTTTCTTTCTTTATTCATCTGCTAACGGACACTTAGATTGCTTCCAAGCCTTAGCTATTTGAACAGTGCTGCAACGAACATGGGAGTACAGATATCTCTTCAATGTACTGATTTCCCTTCTTTCAGGTATATACCCAGCAGTGGGATTGCTGGATCATATGGTAGCTCAAGTTTTAGGTTTTTTTGAGACAGAGTTTTGCTCCTGTTACCCAGGCTGGATTGCAATGGCATGATCTCGGCTCACTGCAACCTCCACCTCCTAAGTTCAAGCGATTCTCCTGTCTCAGCCTCCCGAGTAGCTAGGATTACAGCTGCCTGCCACCACGCCCAGTTATTTTTTATATTTTCAGTAAAGACAGAGTTTCACCATGTTGACCAGGCTGGTCTTGAACTCCTGGTCTCAGCTGATCCTCCCACCTCAACGTCCCAAAGTGCTGAGATTTCAGGCATGAGCCACCATACCCGGGCAATTTTCAGTTTTTTGAGGAACCTCCAAACTGTTCTTGATAGTGATTGTACTATTATAATTTACATTCCTACTAACAGTGTACAGGGATTCCCTTGTTCCACATCCTCACCAGCATTTGTTATTGCCTGTCTTTTGGATAAAAGCCTTTTTACCTGGGGTGAGATGATATCTCATTGTAGTTTTGATTTACATTTCTCAGATGTTGAGAGTTTAATACCTTTTCATATGCCTGTTTGCCATTTGTATGTCTTCTTTTGAGAAATGTATGTTCGTATTTTTTTGCCCATCTTTTGATAGAAATTACTAGGTTTTTTTTCCTATAGAGTTTGAGCTCTTTATGTATTCTGGTTATTAATCCCTTGTCAGACGCGTAGTTTGCAATCCCATTTGTGGGCTGTCTCTTCACTTTGTTGACTGTTTCCTTTGCTGTGCAGCTTTTTAACTTCATGTCTGTTTTCTTTATCTCATAATGTATGTAGTTCAAATTATGCTGTATAGAAAACTTTAAAAAAAATTGTCACCTTCAGTTCTTAAAACATTTTTATTGAGCTATGATTAATGTACAATAAACTACACATATTTAAAGTGTACAATTTGATAAGTGTTAACATACATATAATCCATGAAACTGTCACTACCATCAAAGTAATGGACATGTCCCTCGCTTCCAAAAGTTTATAGAAACTTGCATCCCATTTGTGTCATCAAATGTTATCCCATGAGTATTTTTCCACATTATCAGTTTATCTTACTGAGCATCTTTAGGGCCAGGGGTCTGCTGTGGCCTGTACAACTGCCCTAGTTTGGAAACACTTTTGCTTTTGTAAACAATGCTGTCAGGATGCCCAGGGCTGGAGTCATGTAGCTAGAGTGCTTGAACTGCAATCACTTTTAAGACTGTTGCCAGAGGGCTGGGTGCAGTGGCTCACGCCTGTAATCCCAGCACTTTGGGAGGTCAAGGTGGACGTATCACCTGAGGTCAGGAGTTCAAGATCAGCCTGGCCAATATGGTGAAACCCCGTCTCTACTAAAAATACAAAAATTAGCCCAGCATGATGGCGGCTGCCTGTAACCCCAGCTACTCAGGAGGCTGAGATGGGAGAATTGCTTGAACCCGGGAGATGGTGGTTGCCGTGAGCTGAGATTACACCATGCACTCCAGCCTGGGCGACTGAGTGAGACTCAGTCTCAAAAAAAAAGAGACTGTTGCCAGATTATTTCTTCAAAGGATCAAGTAGGTTCTCCCTCCCTGCAGTGAGGCACAGTTATCCCTGTCTCTCACTCCGTCAGCAGCCTTAGCTATTATGTCTTTCACGACCTCTGCTCTTTAGGCAGGTCCAAAAGGCAGCATCATTACCTGTTCTATTTAAGCAGCTGTGGTGGTCAGAAAGTCTCCTGCTTGCAGAAGGTTGCTGCCCACCCCCACCTCATACTCAGTCCTGGCCTGTTCCCAGGGCCATCTGATCCCTACCTCATGTGATACCAGAGATGGTCCTGCTGCTGCTGTGGCCGCCAGGAGAGAGAGCAGGTGGTAGGGCCATCAGTCAGTGGTTGTGGAGATGCAAGGCACTGAGCTGGGAACTAGGAAACCCAAAAAGGTCAGGCAAATTGCTGGTCTCGGCCAAATGGGCAGTGCTGCAGGCGCTCAGTGGTGGCTCTCAGGCCGACTAGCCACAGATAAGTGCAGTCTGCTCTTAGGGATCAGGCACACAACTTTTGGGGTCAGGTATAAGAGTAGCTGTCTCAAGTATGGGCCTGTTAAGAACTTTTTTTTTCTTTTGAAACAGGATCTCGCTATGTCACCCAGGCTGGAGTGCAGTGACATAATCATAGCTCACTGTAACCTCAAAGTCCCAGGCTCGAGGAATCCTCCCATTTCAGCCTCCCACATAGGTGGGACCACAAGCACATGCCACAGCAACCAACTAATATATATATATATATATATATATATATATATTTTTTTTTTTTTTTTTTTTTAGAGACAGGGTCTTACTATGTCACCCAGGCCAGGCGTGAACCCCTGGGCTCGAGTGATTCTCCCACCTCAGCCTCCCAAAGTGCTGAGATTGCAGGTGTGAGCCACCATGCGTGGCCTAGAACTGCTTTTAAGGAAGGCTTCTTTATCCTTGGGCCCACTGGGGTATTCAGAGATGGGGTTTGCTTTAGCTTTCTATGCTACTAGCTGAGCACCCCCGACTGCATAGCCACCATCTGGCCTTGGCCTGGGACTGAGCAGGACTGGGAAGGGGCCTTTGTGCATCTCTGCTCTTACAGCTCAGGGCTGGGAGTGGCTTACACTGGGGGGAATATGTGGTCCCTGAGCCTGGGTAGTGGCTACTTGTCAGGGTGCTTTGTCCCATCTTTATCCCCTTCCAGAGGCTTCTATTTGTGCAGATGAGTAGGGCAGGAACTGGCATTAAAGGTGGAAGAGCAGGTGGTGGCAGTCTGTGGGCTGGATCCAGGTGTGTAATGGGCCTCTGTTCTGCCTGAGTCCTGCTGGTTATCACCACCTCATTCCCTGCTATTCTTAGCAGCCAAGTTCAGGACAGCGCTGACTGGCATTAGACAGCACCAGTTTCCCTCTAGGCATGTGTGTTGAGAGAATGAGGGGCCACCCAGATAGATTTTTCCCAACTCCTTTGGCTTGGGTAGGTGGGACATGTGCTCTACTGACCATTTATGGACAGAGCCAGCCAGCAGCTCAGAGGGCTGAGCCTTTCATACTTCCAGGACATGTCTCATTCAACACAGGCTCCCCTGGATGGGTGGTGGTGACACTGGAATCTGCCCCAAAGGAACCACAGGCCTAGGGGCAAGGGCTAGACTAGGTGGCCTTGGTACTGACCACTTTGGGAACCAACATTTCTCCCAGCCTTCTTCTTCCGGACATCATCAACACAGGCACCTTTTAGAGTGGGCAGGTTATGTGCGAGGCTGGCAGCATGTGTCATTCCCTGGGGTCTTCACAGCATCTCTGACATAAGCCATTATTCCATTTTTACAGATGAAGGAATTAAGACTTAAGAGGGCTACTTTTTTTTTCTTTTTTGAGATGGAGTCTTGCTCTGTCGCCCAGGCTATACTACAGTGGCGTGATCTTGGCTCACTACAACCTCTGCCTCCTGGGTTCAAGCAATTCTCTTGCCTCAGCCTCCCGAGTAGCTGGGATTACAGGCACATGCCACCATGCCTGGCTATTTTTTGTGTTTCTGGTAGAGGCGGGGTTTCACCATGTTGGGCAGGCTGGTCTTGAACTCCTGACCTGATGATCCGCCCACCTTGGCCTCCCAAAGTGCTGGGATTACAGGTGTGCGCCACTGCACCCGGCCCCTATTTTTTTTAACAGTCCTGAGGTGCACCAAATTGGACTGGTTATACTTTTTTTGGAGGGGGATGGAGTCTCACCCTTGTCGCCCAGGCTGGAGTGCAGTGACACAATCTTGGCTCACTACAACCTCTGCCCCCCAGGTTCAAGCAGTTCTCCTGCCTCAGCCTCCCAAGTAGCTGGGATGACACATACGCGCCACCACACCCAGCTAATTTTTGTATTTTTTGTGGAGATGGGGTTTTACCATGTTGGCCAGGCTGGTCTCGAACTCCTGACCTCAAGTGATTTACCCGCTTCAGCCTCCCAAAGTGCTCAGATCATAGGCATGAGCCACCACGCCCAGCCTGGACTGGTTATACTTTTGAGTTTAGTGTAGAAACCAACCTTCTGACCTCCCAAATGCCAGAGTCAAAGACTGGGCACAGCTCTTTTTCTGGAGTCTAGGCAGCCCCCCCTCTGAGCTCAGGGGAAGGGATGGTATTTAGTGTCATCTGGCTGATTTCAAGGACTTGTGGACCCCTGGCAGCCTCTCACTCTCCCCAGGAAACCCCTGAACTTCCAGAACCTGCCAGAACATTTGGACCTGCTGCTACAGGTGGACGATGAGGAAGAGGAAAGCCAGGGTATGTGGCCGCCTCTGGAGTGGGATTGAGAGGTCCAGAGCTGGGAGTTACGGGGCCTGGAGATGTCTGGTGAGCTCAGGACTCCCTATGCGTCCCATCAAACACTCTGCCCTGCCTGACCCCCACCCTCCCCTTTTCAGGACAGGTTGAAGGGCGGCTTGGCCCATCCACTGTGGTCCTGGATCACACAGGTGGCTTCGAGGGGCTTCTCCTGGTAGATGATGACCTGCTGGGGGTGAGTGAGGGTAAGGTGTGGAGACGCAGACCTGGCCCCTTCTGACAGCCCCAAGCTCCTCCTGATGTGGCCCTAGTCTCTCATCTTGATGAGGCTGCAGCCAAAAACATGTCCTGATGTGACCCCAGACTGTTGTGTTCTCAGTCCTCAGACTCTCCCACCAAAGCCCTGAAACAGTCTTCATGTGGCCTCAGTCCCCAGCTCTTCTGAGCACGGCCCCTCTCTCATCCTTCCCCCTGGCCCAGGATCCCTCCCGATACAGGCCTGCCCCCTCCCACTGTCTTCAGGCACAGTGCAGTGTCGGCTACCGCAGGCAAATACCACCAGGGCTGGTTCAGTTGGGGGATGGGGTCTTTTCCCCCCTGGGGAGGTGCTCTGTGTACCTGGGAGGAAGCCTACCACCCCTCTTCTTTACCCAGGTGATTGGACACAGCAACTTTGGCACCATCCGCTCTACGACATGCGTGTACAAAGGTGAGACCCTACTCTGCTGTGGCCCAGGTAGTTGGGAGAAACTTGAGGGCCCAGGCTTGAGGCAGGAGGCAGTCTTTGTCCACCTTGTGGGCCTAACTCAGCTTTTTCCAGGGAAATGGGTCTACGAGGTCCTCATCTCGTCCCAGGGGCTCATGCAGATTGGGTGGTGCACCATCAGCTGCCGCTTCAACCAGGAGGTACATGTGGGGGAGGGGACCCCTCCCTGGGCCCAAGGATAGCTTCTGCCACAGGCCTCATCAGGGCTCCGGAGCCCCTCAGACCTGCCCAGGACCCTAACCTGGACTGCCCTCTGGAGAAGAAACATGTCCCACCCCATCCCAGGCACCCCAGCTCAAGAATACCCCTTACTCTTTCCCTTAGATCATTTGTTCCCTTCTCTAGAGCCATATGGGTCCAAGGCTGGTGATTGGTGGGCTCTGGCCCAGCCCCTGTCTGCCTCACCAGGGACCTCACAGGCAGTTCCTCCCTAGGAGGGGGTTGGAGATACACACAACTCCTATGCCTATGATGGCAACCGTGTGCGCAAGTGGAACGTGACCACAACGAATTATGGCAAGGTGAGAGCCAAACCCCCAGTGGGTCATCCATCTCATGACTGTCACAACTTCTTTGGAGCCACTGGCCAGCCATAAGGGACTATAGGGCACCAGAGAAGGGTCAGGGACCCAGGTCCTTTGTCCTTGTGGCCAGTCTCCACTGGGTGGTTCTGGAAACACAGCTGGGGTGCAGAGCCAGCAGGCCGCTGGGCTTCTGTGCATCTATGAGGCCTCATCTCGTGGCAGGCGTGGGCAGCGGGGGACATCGTGAGTTGCCTGATTGACCTGGATGATGGCACACTGTCCTTCTGCCTGTGAGTTTCCTATCTCTATGCACAGGCCTGGCCTCTGGGGCCTCCCCAGACTGCCCCGCCTCCTGGGCCCTGTAAGGGGCCAGGTGGAGGTTGATAGCCTGAGCGTGGGCAGGCATATGCTTCTTAGCACTGGCTCACAGACCCACCCTTCTCCCCCCAGGAATGGTGTATCACTGGGCACTGCCTTCGAGAACCTATCCAGGGGCCTGGGCATGGCCTACTTCCCAGCCATCAGCCTTTCTTTCAAGGAGTCCGTGGCCTTCAACTTTGGCAGCTCGTCCTCTGCGATATCATTTTGGGAAGATGGCTGTGGGCTGCTCAGAAGCTCTTGGGGAAACTGGGATGAGGGGCTCCCTACCCCAGGGTTGTGGTGGGCTGGTGGCAGGCCCTGGCTGCTACAGAGTGAGTGGGAGGCCCTGTAGAGTGTCGACAACTTTCCTCACAGCAACCTGGTTGGTTGGGTGCCCTCGTCTCCATTGACAGATGAGGATCTTGAAGTGTCCTCCCTAGGGAGAATAAATGGGCGAGCTGTGATGCAAACCAGCCCTGCCTTAGAGACCAGGCCCCTCAGGGTTGTCAGTGGGGGAGGGATAGTGGGCATGTCTGAGCCATAGATAAGGCGTTGCTCGCTTAACTCTGTGGCACCTACCCAGTGGCGGGCTACCGGCCCCTGCAGGACCCACCTAGTGCTGACCTGGTGCAGGCACAGAGGTTGCTGGGCTGCTTCCGGGCAGTGCTGAGTGTGGAGCTGGACCCCGTGGTGAGCTGAGGTCTGGGCCAGGCGGGCTGGGGGCCTTCCATAGCCTCCTGCCCCTCACACTTCTCCCTCCTCCCCCTCCACACAGGAAGGGCAGCTGTTGGACAAGGAGAGCTCCGAGTGGCGGTTGCAGGGCCAGCCCACCGTCCTCCTCACACTGGCCCACATCTTCCATCGCTTTGCACCGCTCCTGGTGAGTGGCATTGGGAAGGGAGGAGGCAGGCCTTGCCAGACACGCCCATGTAGATGTGTCCTCACTAGGGGCTGCGGTGCTGAGGTGCCCGTAGCATCACCTGGTGGGAGCCCCATGTGACCAGGGCCCTCAGACCTCAAAGTTGGTCCCCCAGGGAAACAGGGACATTGCCGGCCAAGGGCATCAGGGGATGTCCTGGAAAGAAGACTGAAGGGTAATAACATCACAGGCCAAGGAAACTGCGTGTGCCAAGCCCTAGAGGAGCTATGGGGCAATGGCCTTGTCCCTCAGTCAGAACCCGGAAGGGCTCATCTATGTTTGGTGTTGCTCAAGTGGCTCACAGCCCTGTGCCTGTGGCTGGAGCCCTCGGCGTGGCCTCTGCCATGTGCCAGGGCAGGGGTGCCTTGACCGGAGTGGAAGGCCACCACCTCACCAGTGCCTGGCCTTGGTGCAGCGCAAGGTGTACCTGGTGGAGGCCGTGCTCGTGAGCTTCCTGCTGGGCATCGTGGAGAGGGGCACACGCGCACAGGCACAGTCCATGGTGCACCAGGTCCTGGACCTCTTGTGGCTCTTCATGGAGGTGAGGCTCCTGACCTCAGGCCTCAGGCCTGGCTGTCAGTCTTCACTGGGATTGGGAAGATACGGGGGAGAGTCTTGGAAAAGGCCCCAAACATGGCTGCCCTGGCATCTCTCCCCCAGGACTACGAGGTACAAGATTGCCTCAAGCAGTTGATGATGTCTCTGCTTCGGCTGTACCGGTTCTCACCCATCGTCCCAGACCTGGGCCTACAGGTGGGAGCACCTGCCCCTGTCCTCACCCCCCTGGAACTCCCCCCGTCCACTCTGAACACCCCCTCTCCACAGATCCATTACCTACGGCTCACTATCGCCATCCTGAGGCATGAGAAGTCCCGCAAGTTTCTGCTTAGCAACGTCCTGTATCCTCCCCTTGCTGCCAGGCAGGCCAGACATGGGGTGCCCTCTGGGCTCAGCAGAGGCCAGGAAGGGGAGTGTCCATCAGGCCAGGGGTCCCTGGTAGGATCAAGAGGACCAGAGCTGCCCCACATGTGCCACTCTCTCTACAGAGCAAGGAAGGGAGAGCAAAGGACTGAGCCTGGCCAGCCAGCCTAGTCAGGGGCTTCCAAATGACTGCAGACTTGGGCTATATGGAGGTGTGGGAGGGGGCCACAGGGCCTGCCCTCTTCAGCCACAGCCAGCACTTTTGTCTGTGTTCCACAGTGGGGATTCCTGCAAGATCTTCTTTAAGGAGGCAACTCTTCCTGCTTCCCAGAAATGTTGTGAACTGCATAAATGAGAAAGAGCCTAGCTCTCAGTCCCTGGCTGGGAAGCCTGAGCTTGTAGCCATCTTCTTGGTCTGGGGTCTTCCAAACTCCAGGAGGCAGACACAAAGTTGGGAGACACAGAGGTCAGAGTTGGGGCATGAGAAGAGGCCACCAAGGCCCTCTCTCCAGCTTGTCCCATGGTCGTCTGTTCCTGTGACAAGCCCTTGTCATGCACTTGCTGGGTACTGGACTTGGTGGGCTTGACAGCCACAGCCTTTTGTCAGGGAGCATGCCCTGGAGGTCAGACACATAGCAGCGATGGCCCCTGTGGTGGTGGGAGAGCTGCGGTAGGCACATCCGGGGATGGGCTCTGGGAAGGACTCGAGGGTGTGCAGACTGCCCTTTGGCGAGCAGAGCCTTGCCTTGACACCCGCCAGCTTCGACGTGCTCCGCTCTGTCGTGTTCTTTTACATCAAGAGCCCCCTGCGTGTGGAAGAAGCTGGCTTGCAGGAGCTCATTCCCCACCACCTGGTGGCCCCACCGCTCCGGTAAGGAGGTGAGTGCACCCCCAGTAGGATGGGCAGAGGTCATGGCAAGGGCTGGCCAGGGTGCCTGGCCACCGGGCAGCTAGCATGAGGCCTTTTCACTGGCCCTGGTCCCTGGAGCCCTGGGGATGGGATGTGGGTGTTCTGTGTGGAGTAGGCCTGTCTAGGTCCCAGGTGACCCTGCTGTCTTCCTCCCTCTACCCCTGCATAGGGCAAAGAGAGCACAGAGATGAAGGAGGAGACAGCAGAGGAGCGGCTGCGGCGGCGAGCCTATGAACGGGGCTGCCAGCGGCTCAAGAAGCGCATTGAAGGTTGGTCCGCCTTGGGCACAGGGTAGGGTGGGAGGTGTGTATGTGCACGTGAGGGCGCTTGGAGGTGCCCATGCCTAGGTGGGACTCGGGGGAAGCCTGGTGGTGGAGTTCTGACCCAAGCCTGCACCCCATCCCCTGGAGCCTGAGGGCCGTGTTCCTCACCTCACCCCCAGTGGTGGAAGAACTACAGGTCCAGATCCTGAAGCTGCTGCTGGACAATCAAGATGGCAATGGGGTGAGTGACTCCCAGGCCCCTGGGTGAGGCTCTGTGGGGAGGGATGCTACACTGGGCCTTAAGACCTAGAGGGTGGGGACTGGCTCTGGTTCGCATTGGCAGGGGCCAGGGGAAGGTGCAGCACTGAGCCAGCCCAGTCTGGGCCTGCATTCTCAGCTTAGCACAGCCTCACTTTTCCCCTCCCTCAAAGGGCGAAGCTTCTAGGTACATCTTCCTGACCAAGTTTCGAAAGTTTCTGCAGGAGAATGCCAGTGGCCGCGGGGGTAGGTGTCCTTTGGGCCAGCCCCCTGTGGACCCCTGGCTGCACTTTACAGGCTGTGCCCTCAGCACCTGGTGCCTCTTGGGCTGCCTCACCCCTGCCTAGCCCTTGTCTTTTCTCTGCTGCTTTTCCCTCCCTGCTCAACCCTCGACCCTCAGGCAGGGCCTTGGATGAGGAATGGGTGAGTCAGTGGGCTGGCACCAGTGCATGTTTTCTGCCTGGTACCCACAGAACATGCCCGTGCTCTGCCCCCCTGAGTACATGGTCTGCTTCTTACACCGACTGATCTCTGCCCTGCGATACTACTGGGATGAGTACAAGGCTTCCAATCCCCATGCTTCCTACAGTGAGGGTGAGTGGCACTGGGACCCCAGGTCAGTGAGGCTGGATAGAGCCAGGCATAGGGTAGCCCCTAGTGTTAGTACAGAGTGCTGAGCTGAGGCTGGGGGCTGCAGGGAGCTGTCCCCAGCATCCTGCCTAGTTGAAGCCATAGGTGGCTTCTCCACTGGGGCAGCAAGAGCCCCGCACCCCAGGCCTGCCGATCCTGTGTTTGCTCTGACTGTCCCATGGGTTCCTACCGTTATGGGCTCTTTTCCTTGGTCCTTGCCCCCCATTTCTCTGTGCAGTCCTTTCTAGGGCTGCCTTGGGTGGGGGGTGGGGGGCCCTGTGTTTGAGTCCCCCAGGGGTCAGTGGGAGCCTTACCTGCCCTGGATTGCGGGATATCCCACAGGGCTGGGGCTGGGCCTGTCTGCTTCTCCCAAGTGAACGGCTACCATGAGGACCAAGGTTGTGCAGCTGCTTGAAGTGGCAGGGGTGGAGAGGAGGTAGGGGAAGTCTGGGTTCTGGTTCCTCTGTCTGCCAGGGTGAGTGGGTAGCTAAGGCCAGAATTCCCAGGCTGTGCTAGGCCAGATTGGAGGGGAGGGTCTTCCTGCTAGGACCTGACCATTGGCCCGGCCTCTTCACTCCTCGCAGAGGCCTACATCCCTCCCCAGCTCTTCTATAATGGCAAGGTGGACTACTTTGACCTGCAGCGCCTGGGGGGCCTCCTCTCGCACCTGCGGAAGACCCTCAAAGGTGTGTGCAGGCCTGTGGGCAGGGAGGAGGTCTGGGGCCAGGTGGGGGGATGGTCCCTGAGCCTGCTCTGCTATGGGTGCTGAGCCATCCTGTGCCCACCAGAGGGTGCCCGAGTCCCTTTACTCGCTCAAGCAGGAAGATGCTGATCTGCCCACCCCCACATCTGGGCAGCTTCTCCTTCCCCTCCAGCACCCACACCATAGGGGTCAGGTGTGCCTGGCAGGGGAGCAGGGATCTTGGTGAGGTGTGGGTGGGGCACCTGCTGCCTTCAGGGGTGAGCACAAGCTGCTCTGGTGCAGGGCTGAGGGCACAGACAGAGCAAGGCCCTGAGCCAGGCGTGAGGGTGGGTCTGTGTGGTCAGAACCTCTGTCTGGCTGCCACAGTGTGGACACTGGAGTGCAGGCTGAGGGACAAGAGGCTAGGTGTCCACACACAGGAGATAAGGGCCTGCCCCAGGGAGGTAGGGAAAGGCACAGGTGGAGGAGAGGAGTCAGGATGACTCCAGGCTTTCTGCCAGAGGTTGTGTGGATGGGGCACCATCAGGGAGAGGGGCTGCAGGAGGTGGCGAAGATGACAGATTCCGTGTTGGACACAGCACATTTAGCTGGGAGCAAGGCTTGGGCTAGAGGCAGTGAAGGCGGGGTTAGCTGTCAGCATAGAGGTGGGGATGAGCCTGGGACGAGGCTTGGCTCCCCTGGGGGAGTGCCCAGAATGAAGTGGCCCTGGCAGCTCCTTTTGTTTATGGAGTAGTCAGAGAGTCGGGGGAGGCTCTGGAGAGTAGGAGGTCCTAGGAAACAAAGACAGAGACCTGCAGGAAGGGTGCGATGGGGAAGGCCTCCTGCTACTGAGTGGTGGCTAGACAGGGGGCCCTGGAGATGCAGAGACAAGGCTGGGTGGAGGAGGCGGAGGGGTGAGGGGCAGACACCGTGCTAAACTGGGCTCTGCGAGGCCTACTGCCCAGCCTGCTGGGCTTTCTCACCGTCCTGGGCACTTCCACAGTGGCCCCTCATGCTACCACTGGCCTGAGAACCCTCCTGCTCTTCCTCCCAGATGACCTTGCTTCCAAAGCCAACATTGTGATCGACCCACTGGAGCTCCAGGCAACCACCATGGATGACCTGGACGAGGATGAGGAGCCAGCCCCAGCTATGGCCCAGGTGCCACATGGGGGGCTGGAGGGGGGCTTTGCATTGGGCTTTTTCTTTATCGTGTTTGCAGGTGTCTCATCCAGGGCCACTCCCCTCCATGTAGGCAAGGGGCTTCTCACCAGGCAGAGGGGCAAAGGGCAGACATGGTGCTAAACTGGGCTCTGCGAGACCTACTGCCTAGCCTTCTGGGCTCTCTCACCGTGGCCCCTCATGCTACCACTGGCCTGAGAATCCTCCTGCTCTTCCTCCCAGATGACCTTGCTTCCAAAGCCGGTCCCTCGATGTGGGTGGAGGCATGGACCCTCCCTCACGATTCCCCAACCCCATGGACCAAGGGAACTCTGAACCAGCCCTGGTCCTGGCGTCCTTTCTTCACTGCAGCGCCCCATGCAGGCCCTGGCTGTTGGGGGGTCACTGCCCCTGCCCCGGCCCAGCTGGCTCAGTTCTCCAACCTTGGGCCGAGCCAATCGCTTCCTCAGCACAGCAGCCGTGAGCCTCATGACCCCACGGCGTCCTCTTAGCACTTCGGAGAAAGTGAAGGTCCGCACGCTGAGCGTGGAGCAGAGGACTCGTGAGGACAGTAGGTGCCGGGTGGGGTCAGACAGGGCCCCGAAGGACCCCTCGACCGTGTACAACCCCCACCCTGGGCAAAGCCAAAATACACTCCATGCCCTCCCAACCCTGTGGTCTGGCAGCATCCCAGGAGTGCAGGAAGCACACTCTGAGGGCAGGAGATCGATGCCACAGAAATAGGTCCTGGCACTTTGGGCCTTGCCCTCCACCCCACCCCTGCCCCCATAGGCTTCCTGAGGGTCCCTCCTGGGGCACAGGAACAGGAGAGGATTCCCTCTCCTGCTATAAGGCAGGCTCAGGAGAGCTGGGACGGCCCTGCCTTGACCCTCCCCTCCCCCGCTCTCCAGTTGAAGGCAGCCACTGGAACGAGGGCCTGCTGCTGGGGCGGCCCCCCGAGGAGCCTGAGCAGCCCCTGACCGAGAACTCGCTGCTGGAAGTCCTGGATGGGGCGGTCATGATGTACAGCCTCAGCGTGCACCAGCAGCTGGGCAAGGTCGCGTACTCTTGGGCCCTGCATTGGGTGGGGGTGCTCTGCGTGTTTGGTTGTGTGTGTGTGTGCCTGTGTCCATATGGGCCCTCAGGGCTGTCTGTGCGTGACTGTGCATGGGAGCATATGCCTCAGCAGGGCTGGTTTCTGCTCCTGCTGCTTCAGTCTGTCCTGCTGACTGTTGTGGGAACAGGGCAGCCCTGGGCCTAAGGATGGGACCTTGGCAGGGTTGGGGTCCAGACTGGGTCTGAAGAAGCCTGGATGAAGTACCCAAGGGGCACTCTGGACATGTGGTCCCGTGCTGTAGATGGTGGGCGTCTCCGATGATGTGAATGAATACGCTGTGGCTCTGAGGGACACAGAGGACAAGCTCCGCCGGTGCCCTGAGTGGGTAAGGCCCACAGGCAGTCTTGGGTGGGGGCAGCTTGCTTACTCTGGATCCCAGGCAACCACAGATGAAGTCTAGTTCTGGGGGCTGCCCGCAGTTCTCCTCGTCCCCGCCCTAGCCCTGGCCATAGCACACCAGTGAGAGTTGGGCTGGCAGCAGGGCCTGGCACCCATGACCAGTGTGGCCTGTGCCTAGGCGCTCCCACTCCCCCAGGCCCACTAAGTGCTGAAGCACACCCACTCTCCTCATCAATTATGCATTGACCCTGAGTGCTTCCTCGGCCACTTGCAGAGTCAGCAGGAAGCGGGGCCTGGCTCTGCCGCACCCTCCAGAGCCTTCTGCTGTAGCTGCCCTGGCCTGGGAAGTGGGGCCCGGTGTGTCCAGGCAGAGCTTCCCTGGCGGCTCTCACCCACCTCCGCCTGTCAGCAGATCCTTGGTCCTGGCAGCTGCAGGAGCAGGAGTTCTGGCATCAGGTCCCTGGGTGCTCTGGCCAGGGGCTCACAGACCTCCAGCTGGGCCTCACTTCCATGTCCTGCAGGGACCACCATGGCCCTGTTCTGAGGCTGGCTCAGGGTCACCAAAGGGTCAGTGGCAGAGCAGGGCTTTGAAAGCTGGAGCCCAATCCCTTGCCTGCTCCAGGCACTAGTAGGGCCCTTCCTCGTCTGCCTGCAGGGTCAGGGTGGAGCTGGGTATGGGGCCATTTCTTGATTGTCCTCCTTTACTCTTGGGTGCCAGAGGAAGGACATTTTTGCAGAGTTGACCAAGAGCCAGAAGGTTTTCTCAGAAAAGCTGGACCACCTGAGCCGCCGTCTTGCCTGGGTCCATGCCACTGTCTACTCCCAGGTAAGCCGGGACTGCAGCTGCCTTGCCACGAACTCACTGTCTGACCACAGGTTGGGCAAGGTTATGCCAGGATCCTTGGTGCACCTGCCCTTTCGGGCCTCTGGCACACACATGTCCCTTCCCACACTTCAGACTCTGTCACCCCATGCCATGTCCCCTGTACCCCTCATGCCCCGTGGACTGAGGAAGCGCTGTTTCTGGACCTCCAGTATGCCTCATAGACCTGTCCTTCAAGGAACAAGCTCTGTCTGTCTGCCTCACCGGCCCCCCTCCTCTCTCAGTGAGTGCATCAGGGGCTCTGCAGTTTTTCGGGGGAGCCACACCCCACCCTCTGCATCTGCCTCTGTCTCACTTATTACCACCCCAAGGCCACTGGCTTGGTCCTCACTCACTCATTCACTTGCTCATTCGTTCAGTAGCATGCACCCAAAACCTGGTGTGTGCCAGGTGCTGTCCTGGACACTAGGGGCACACACATGGTGATAAACCAGAAAGACGAGTCCCTGCCCTCCCAGGGCACTCAGCCTGGTGGGATACATGGATGGACAGACAGATGGATAGGGCACTCCTGCTGTGACTGAAGTTTTACCCCCGGCCTCAGACCCTCTGGACTCATTTCCTCTCCTTACCCCTGCTGGCATCTCTCCCCTACCAGTGAGTGCCCTGAGGCTCTCTTCAGGTGCCCATGTCTGGGCATCTGCTGTCTTCTTGGGCACACCCCTGCATGACTGGGTGATCAAGGCCCTTGGTGTCCCCATCTCTGTCATCTCTGCTTGCTGTTTCTTCTGATGGCTTCTCTGCAAAACCCAAACCACCTGTGCCCTTTTCCCACTCCTGGCTCTCTTGTTACCCTGGATGACTGTGCTTACTGCCCCAGGACGGGGGAACTTCCTCTCCCTCCTGCCCCGAGGTTTCTTGCCTGCCCACCTCCCTCAGCAGTTTGGCTGCCCTCTCCCATACCGTCTTCTGGAGATCCTCACTTTCTCATCTCTCTGCCTTTTTTTTAGTTATGCTAAAATATGTGTGACATAAAATTTACCATCTTAGCTTTTTTTTTTTTTTAGACAGAGTCTTACTGTGTTGCCCAGGCTGCAGTGCAATGGCATGATCTTGGCTCACTGCAACCTCTATTTCCTGGGTTCACGCAGTTCTCATGGGATTACAGGTGTGCCACTATGCCTGGCTAGTTTTTGTATTTTTTAGTAGAGATGGGGTTTTGCTATGTTGGCCCTGCTGGCCTCATGTGATCCTCCTGCCTTGGCCTCCCAAAGTGCTGGGATAACAGGCATGAGCCACCATGCCTGGCTCCCGCCCATCTTTAAGTGTTAAGTCTATTCACATGGTCATATAGCCAATCTGCAGAATCATTTCATCTTGCAAAACTGATACTCTGTGCCCATTAAACAAAATGTCCTGTCCTCCCTTCTCCCCAGCCCTGGCAACCACCATCCTACTTTCTGTCTCTATGAATTTGACTGCTGTAAGCACCTCATCTAGGAAGAATCATACACTATTTGTTCTTTTGTGTCTGGCATTAGTGTAATGTCCTCAAAGTTCATTCATGTTATAGCACGTGTCAGAACTTCCTCATTTTTGAGGCTGAATAATAGTCCATTATATGGACACCACATTTCACGTATCCAATTCTTTGTCGAGGAACACTCGGGGTTGCTTCTGCTTTGGGCTACTGTGAATAATGGTGTAACGAACATGGGTATGCAAAGATCTCTTTGAGACCCTAAGTTCAATTCCTTTGGTTATATACCCAGAAGTGGAATTGCTATATCATATGGTAATTCTGTTTTTTATTTTCATTTTTGAGACAGTCTTGCTCTGTCGCCCAGGCTGGAGTGCAATGGCACGATCTCAGTTCACTGCAACCTTCACATCCTGGGTTCAAGTGATTCTCCTGCCTCAGCCCCCTGAGTAGCTAGGACTACAGGCATGTACCACCATGCCCAGCTAATTTTTGTATTTTTAGTAGTTTTGCCATGTTAGTCAGGCTGGTCTTGAACTCCTGACCTCAGGTGATCCACCCGTCTTGGCCTCCCAAAGTGCCGGGATTATAGATGTGAGCCACCATGCCTGGCCAATTCTGTTTTTCAGTTTTTTCTGGAAACTACGATATCGTTTCTCCAGTGGCTATCCCATGTTACATTCTCACCAGTAGTGCATGAGGGTTCCAGTTTCTCCATACATATCCTTCCCAACACTTATTTTCTGTCCTTTTTTGGTGGACGCAGGGTCTTACTATGTTGCCCAGTTGTCAAACTCCTGGGTTCAAGCAATCCTCCTGCCTCAGCCTCCCAAAGTGCTGGGATTATAGGCATGAACCACCTATAATCAAATATTTCTGCTTTTTTTCTCTTTATTTAATTTAATTTAATTTTATTTATTTTTTTATTTTAGAGGTGGGGTTTCACCATGTTGGCCAGGATGGTCTCGATCTCCTAACCTCGTGATCCACCTGCCTCAGCTTCCCAAAGTGCCGGGATTACAGGCATGAGCCACTGCACCCAGCCAATTTCTGCTTTTTTAATAGTAAATCCTAATGGGTAGGATATGGTACCTCATTGTGGTTCTGATTTCACCATGTTGGTGAAAGCCCGTCTCTTTTAAAAATACAAAAATTAGCTGGGGCAGTGGTGGGCATTTGTAATCCCAGCTACTCAGGAGGCTGAGGCAGGGAATCACTTGAATCCGGAAGGCAGAGGCTGCAGGGAGCTGAGATTATGCCACTGCACTACAGCCTGGGTGACAGAGAGAGACTCTGTCTCAAACAAACAAACAAAAAAATTGCAGGACATAAAAGTCATTATGCAAAAATGAACAATCTGAAAAGAAATCCAGAAAATAATTCCATTTACAATAGGATCAAAAGGAATAAAATACATAGGAATACATTTAACCAAGGAAACAAAAGACTTGAAGCTGACTGGGTGCAGTGGCTCACATCTGTAATCCCAGCACTTTGGGAGGCTGAGGTGGGCAGATCATGAGGTCAGAAGTTCGAGACCAGCCTGGCCAACATAGTGAAGCCCTATCTCTACTAAAAATACAAAAATTAGCTGGGTGTGGTGGCACATGCCTATAGTTCCAGCTACTTGGGAGGCTGAGGCAGGAGAATCGCTTGAACCCGGGAGGTGGAGGTTGCAGTGAGCCGAGACTGTGCCGTCACACTCTAGTGTAGGTGACAGAGTGAGACTCCTGCTTCTCCTCTAGTACTCCATGGAGACCCCATCACCCTCAGAAGCACGTACCCCCATTCTTGCTGCAATCTTTTCCTTGTCCCCACAGCCCATCAGGGCATACTCAATCCTGGCCCTCCAGTCCCTTTGTCTGCCATCTTGGACCTAGACAAGACTGTGGCTTCCTCACTGTCCTGTCCCCCACTTGCCCTGCCTCCCCTTCTGTGTCGGGCAGCTTTCCAACACAGACTTCCAGTCACAGCACCCTATTGCCTCAAACTTGCTTACAGGCTGAGGCAGGTGTATCACCTGAGGTCAGGAGTTCAAGACCAGCCTGGCCAACATGGCGAAATCCCATCTGTACTAGAAATACAAAAATTAGCCACGTGTGGTGTCACATACCTGTAGTCCCAGCTACTTGGGAGGCTGAGACAAGACAATCACTTGAACTTGGGAGGTAGACGTTGCAATGAGCCAAGATGGCGTCACTGCACTCCAGCCTGGGCGATAGAGCAAGAGTCCATCTCATAAAAACAAAAACTTGCTTACACATATGCTGATCAGAGTTCTGACCTGGGTCGCAGTAATGCTCCCTCCAGGCTGAGTGCGTCCCTCTTGCCTGCCGAGGACTTGATTGCCCTGCTTGAGCCAGTGCTCATACGTCCTGAGATCCAGGTCTCAGCTGTGCTGTCATAGGCCGAGGAGGCCTTTCCTGATCCCCAGGCCAGGCCATGCCCCCAAGACCCCACTGGTGAGCAGCCCAGCAACACCTGTGTGCCTCCTGCAGGAGAAGATGCTGGACATCTACTGGCTGCTGCGAGTCTGCCTGCGGACCATTGAGCACGGTGATCGCACGGAGTCTCTCTTTGCCTTCATGCCCGAGTTCTACCTGAGCGTGGCCATCAACAGCTACAGTGCTCTCAAGAATTACTTTGGCCCTGTGCACAGCATGGAGGAGCTCCCAGGTGATAGAACCATTCAGGCTGGAGCAGAAGCAGAAAGGGGTCTCTAGTGTGAGCCCTAAGGAGCCCTGGTCTGAGACCTCTGTGGCTCAGCAACATACATCCATGTAGGGGAGGGGTGGGAAGGGGAGGCGGAGCTCCTCTGTGGTTCACCCTGCAGCAAACAAACGTTTGCACCCTGCCCTGGGACCCGCAGCCACAGAGCCAACAGCTCCCTGGTGAAGGAAAACAGAAA
This sequence comes from Ateles fusciceps, assembly GCA_036589455.1. Taxonomy (NCBI): domain Eukaryota; kingdom Metazoa; phylum Chordata; class Mammalia; order Primates; family Atelidae; genus Ateles; species Ateles fusciceps. The sequence goes on along the minus strand of JAZHEH010000562.1, from coordinate 28,482,138 downwards.
AGATGGAACACAGTGGGTGGAGACCCCTTGGCTTTCACTTCCTAGTGCTGTGAGCAACTGCCGTGGTCCAGCAGCCAGCTGGCCCTGCACCCGGACTCCCTGGCACTGGTCACGAAGTGTGGCAGTTGGTCAAGGGCAGAATGGTTTGTCTTGGTAAATCACAGCAGAGGGTGGGGCCCTGCTAGGGTCCACATATGAACCTAGTCTTCTTGCAGCCCGCTGATTCCAGGCTGGGCATGGCAGTGTATGTCTGGATCAGGCTGTGAGCTGTCGGGACCCTGGCCTGACCCCTGCCCAGCCCCAGGCCTCGGTGCAGGCTTTGTCTTCAAAGACAGAGCTATGAGTGCCCAGGGATCTTTGACTGTTCACCAAGTGTGTGTGCTGAGGCGGGTTTGAGCCCAGGTCAGGGCTCCTGCCAGGACCTGTCCTCCCCTCACAGTGAGCCTGTGCCTTTGTACCTCCACAGCCACCAGTGAATGCCTTGCCCAGTGTCCCCAGAGTCTACCCTGGGTCCACGCTGGCCTTGGGAGCCAGCTCTAGAGCCTGCTACTCAAGTCCACCCAACCTGCCAAGGGACATGCCTGCCCCTGGAGCTCCCACTCCCAGCCAACACGTCTCACTTCCCCTCCCTTGCAGGCTATGAAGAGACCCTGACCCGCCTGGCTGCCATTCTCGCCAAACACTTTGCAGACACACGCATCGTGGGCACTGGTGAGGGGCCTACAGAGGGTACAGGGGGAGGAGGATGGGATTGCACCTCTGGTCGTCGGCTTTTTTCTATGAAAAGTGTGGCCAGGTGGGCATGAAGCATGGGGCCAGGGCTCATGCCAAGCCCCTACTGAGGCAAGGCCTGTCCCCCGCAGACATACGAGACTCGCTGATGCAGGCCCTGGCCAGCTACGTGTGCTACCCACACTCCCTGCGGGCTGTGGAGCGAATCCCCGAGGAGCAGTGAGTGGGGCTTGGAGGGGCACACACCCTGTCTGCGAGCACTGTGCCCAGCCTCACCCTGTGTCTCTCCCCCTCCCTGCCCTCACAGGCGTATTGCCATGGTAAGGAACCTCCTGGCTCCCTATGAACAGCGGCCCTGGGCCCAGACCAACTGGATCCTGGTGCGGCTCTGGAGGGTAAGCCTGACTCAAGGAGGTAGCTGAGGCTGGCTGGAGGGGAGAGGGTGCCCTGTCCCATTGATCCCTGCACTGCCCCCCCCGTACCCCTTACAGGGCTGTGGCTTTGGGTACCGCTATACACGGCTACCACATCTGCTGAAAACCAAACTTGAGGACGCCAATTTGCCCAGCCTCCAGAGTGAGTATCTGGGTTAGGCGAGTCCTAGGCAAGGCAGTGGGGGGCCTTACCCATGGGTTCTCTCAGACTCTCCACTTCTTCCAGTCGCTCTCCTGTTCCCCTGCTGGGTCACATATGCCCTACCTGTCCCCTGGGGTTTCCACTTTCCCTGCTTCCTTTCAGCCCAAGGATGCTCGGGGTGTGACTCCTCCCCCTTGCCCACAGTCCTACATGTGCCCTTTGGGCCCTGACGCTCTGTGTGGGTCATGGTGAGAGGGGGCACTGTTTTACCAGCCTGCTGCAGCGCATGCAGACTGAATACTCTGTCCCTTGCCCTCTAAGCTAGCTCCCTGACCTCCAGCCTTGTCCCAGCACCGTGTCCTTCTGCTCCTTTTTCACTGTCTGCTGGTGCCAGATCCTGGCCTCGGCTTAGGCCCTGGACACCTGAGTCCAGTGGGAGCACCAATTGGAGGTTGGCTAGGTCCCCAGAGGGTATTCATGGGGCTTCCTAGAGGAAGGGACATTTAGTTGGGAGCAGAGGCTGTCCAGGTCTCCAGGGTCCAGCAACGTCTCATGAGCCTGAGGACCTTCCCCTAGGCTTGGCCCTTGCAGAGTGCCCGCCACACACTGTCCTCACCCTTTTTGGTGGCGTTTCTTGGCTCACATAGTGTGTTTCTGCTCTTATGGGCAGTATTTTGGTCTGAAGGATGTCCCCAGAAAGGCTCAGTGTCTTGTGCTAAGTCACACAGCAAGTCCTTGGTCCTGCCTCCAGGGAGGAACTGAGCTGCAAGTGGAGAGCGACAGTGGGGCCAGGTCCGTCCTGCTGCTGCGGGAACTATTGATTTGCATCAAGCTGGTGGGGGAGGTGTGCCAGGCCAGTTGCAGCTGAGGGCTCCGGTTACTGCTGCCTGCCAGCCCAGACTTGGTGCCCACCACCTTGGCCATATGCCAAGGCCAGGCCAAGGGCGGCAGAGGACAGTAGAGGACAGCAGGTTTGCAGCAGGGCTCAGAGGGCTCTTGGAGGAGCTAACCTTGGTGCCAGTGGGGAAGTGTCTAAGCCGCCCTGTCTAGATCTGACCATGTCTGAAGGGTGGCCCAGAACTTGCTGGAGGTCAGACTCTGGCTGTGTGGCTGCTCTGGACCTGGGGTGGGTAGTGCGGTGTGGGGGCTGGTAACAGCTGCAGCCTGGGGCTTGCCTAGTAGAAGGAAGGGACAGATTTTGTCCTAACTACGAGGCAGCTGTCCCCTGTCCCCTGCTTTCATGACCTGAGCATTCCTAGGGAGCCATCTTTCTGTCCTTATACCAAAGGCCCAGTGGGCGAGGACAGAGGCAAACAGGCAGAGGCCGCTGCAGTGGAGTCCCTGATGCTGCTGCCTCCCTGTCCCCCTGCAGAGCCCTGCCCCTCCACCCTGCTGCAGCAGCACATGGCAGACCTCCTGCAGCAGGGTCCTGATGTGGCGCCCAGCTTCCTCAACAGCGTCCTCAACCAGCTCAACTGGGCCTTCTCTGAATTCATTGGCATGATCCAGGAGGTAGGCTGTGGTGGGGCCTTGTGGGTGGAGGTGGGCTGTGGTGGGGCTTTGTGATGGTGCAAGGGATGAGGCCTGGTCCCGGGCTAGAGCCAGGCACTGACTGCTGCATGCCCACGTGTTGGTGGCTCAGATCCAGCAGGCTGCTGAGCGCCTGGAACGGAACTTTGTGGATAGCCGGCAGCTCAAGGTATGTGCCACCTGCTTTGACCTCTCGGTCAGCCTGCTGCGTGTCTTGGAGATGACCATCACACTGGTGCCTGAGATATTCCTCGACTGGACCCGGCCTACCTCTGAGATGCTGTTGCGGCGTCTTGCACAGGTGTGGCCATCTGGGCAACAAGGGTGGGACCCTGGGGGATGCCCCACTGGTGACACTCCCCCATCCACCAATGGACTCCTGCCCCCCCTCACAGCTGCTAAACCAGGTGCTGAACCGGGTGACAGCTGAGAGGAACCTGTTTGATCGTGTGGTCACCCTACGGCTGCCTGGTGAGGACCTGGATGCCCTGCACCCCAAAACAACACTTGGTTCCTCTGCTAGGAACAGTGATGCCTGATTCTGCATTCTGTCCCCAGACAGCCAGGCTCAGTGCCCTGCAGCCTCGGCTCACCCTTCTGTAGGGAGGGCAGTGGGCAGGGCGGACGGTGTCAATCCTGGAGCCCCTGCAGTGGGAGTGTGTTGGTGGCTCATCTTCCTTCCTTCCCTTCCCCTCAGGCCTAGAGAGCGTGGACCACTACCCCATTCTGGTGGCAGTGACGGGCATCCTGGTGCAGCTCCTGGTGCGTGGCCCAGCTTCAGAGTGAGTGTTGGGGACTGTGGGCCCTGTGGGGAGCTGGGTGTGTCTGGTGAGGAGGGGCTGGACAGGGCCTCCTGGTACGTCCATTTCCTAATCTGGAAAACGGACCTCAGTATCAGGTTTTGAGGCAGAGGGAAGGTGGTGAGGTGTGAACAGCCTAAATAGGGGGCAGAGGGAGCTCATCTGAGTAGGAGAATCTGGGACCCCAGCAGGACAGGGGCGCCCTGGCCCACAGAGCCACTGGCTTGTGGCCACACCTCAGGCGCTAGGCATGGGAGGCAGGACTCTGGAGGGTGTGCCATCCTGTAGTGGACAGGGCTGGGCTGCTGGGTGGAGAGCTGAACACACGCAGGACCACCTTTGTCTGCGAAGGCTCCAGCAATAAGCAAGTGCTGCCTTTATTAAGAAACTCTGGAGCAGTGGGGTCCAGGATGGCCATGAGGGCCCCCAGCTCAGCCCCAACACATGAGGAGCTCCCTAGACCCCCTTCCCTGCCCCCCCTGCAATGGGAGCAGTGAGAGGCATGTGAAGCCAGGACACTGCCTCAGCCATTAGGCTGAGACCAGTGCCAGCCCTTAAGAGGCTCCTGCCCTCGAGGGACATGGAGTTCCGGCTTGGCCCTCCCAGCTTGGCCATGCTCGCCAGGCTTTTTGTGAGTTTTACTGCTGAAAAGGGGTGCAGGCCATGATCCCCTTCACTGTGTCTTGTGAGCAATGGGCTCCGCCTTCAGAACAAGAGCTGGAGAGAGCCGGGCCAGAGAGAGCAGGGCCTCTGGCTGGGGCTTAGGCCAGGGCCCTCAGGAGTCTCTTAAGGAGCCTTTCCTGCCTAGTGCCTGCCCACCGGACTCCGAGTGCAGTTGCGAAGCTTTCAGGAGGTTGGGTGTTGGCAGATGGAGTGAGTCCCATTTCACCAGAGGGCGGGCTTGTTTCCTCCTGTCTTGGGGTGTGGGCGAGATCGTCCTTCAGAGCTGCCTCCTTTTCCCTGTGGGCCCACTCCCTCCCACCCCTTTAGGAAGGGGAGGTAACCCTGCGTCAGCTCTTCAGTACCACTCCTCAGGAGTTCCTTTGGCCCCTGAGGGTGGATAGGGGGCTCTGCTACAGGGGTTCTTCCACATGAGCCTGGGTCTCTCAGCCTCACAGGGCATTGGGGCACTAGGAGGTCCCTGGAGAAGCAGGCACTAGCACACCTTGCAGGGCCTGGGGCCTTTGGGTCCTGTGCAGGGGCAGAGCAGAAGGCAGGTTGGGGACTGGAACCTCTCTCTCTACCCGTGAGTGAGAAGGCCCATTGTGGTTTGAGGCCCACACAGGAAGCCGGGGGGCCAGGCACAGTGCTCCCCCACCAGCATCTGCCAGTCCTCTGGACCAAAGCAGGGAGCAGGGCGAGCAGCAAGAGGGTAGGGGCTTGGGCGGGGCTCTGTGCAGTCTAGGTTGTCACGAAACCTCCGGAGCCTATGGAGCTAGCGGACTCGGAGCTAGCCTTCAACTGCAGGCCCCTAGGGTTGCAGAGATCGAAGTCCTCGGCTACTGCCAGCTGCACTCGGCCATTGAGGCTCCTCCGGCCTGGCTCCAGAAAGACCACGTGCTTGTGGACGCTGGCCTTGCGGCTGGGTCCGTCTGGCGGTGTGGTGCTGAGCACTGAGGACTGTGCGCTCAGCTCATGGAGTGAGCTGGGTGTTCGGGGCCAGTGGCGGCAATAGCAGGCACGGCGGCACCAGCGGCAGGGTGGGGCAAACAGGTAGAGCAGCACGAGCACCAGGCCCACGGCGCAGCCCAGCAGCGTGGTGAAGCTTGTGTTGAAAGCCTCAGGCTCTGGGCGCGGGAAGTGCACGCTCACGTTGTACTCGTGCGTCTGGTTGTGATGCAGGAGGGGCCCAGTGGCCAAGCACACGAAGAGTCCTGCATGCTGCTCCTGCACGTTACCTATGGCCAAGCTGCCGTCAGCCAGCACCGCGATGCTGCCATCACGGGATCCTGGCGCCCTGAGCAGCTCCTGCTGCGGGGGAAACCCAGGCAATGCGCATGGCCGGGACGCTGGTGTTGCAGTAAAGCCTTAGGGACTGACCCACCAGCGCGTGCAGGTGCTCTTCCGGCCGCTCTAGGCCAAGAGCTGAGGCCGACGAGCAGTTCTCAAAGACGCGGCTGTGCTGGAAGAAGCGCACGCGGACGCGGGTACCTTGAAGGCTAAGCATGTGTACTCGCGCGCAAAGGTTGCGCACGGCGCTCAGGCCCCGCTGGTGCCAGCGCTGTAGCAGTTGGTAGAGGCGGCAGTCGCAGGGCAATGGGTTGTCGTGCAAGTAGAGGCCGTTCTTGAGGAAGGCTGGCAGCGCGGCCAGCTCAGGTACGGAGATGTGTCCCAGTCGGTTGGAGGAGAGGTCCAGAGTAAGCAGGTGGGTGGCGCTAGACCGTGCAAGTGGTCGAAAGAGAAGGAGGCGAGTTCGTTGCAGCCCAGGTAGAGATGGTTTAGTGCTCTCAGACCGTGGAAGGCATGCTCGTCCAAGTGTACTAGGCGGTTATTGAACAGAAGCAGCTTCTCCAGCGCCCCCAGCCCGTCGAGATCGTGGCGGCCAAGCGACCGCAACGCGTTAGATGATAGATCGAGCAGTCTCAGGCCGCTGGCATTGGCGAAGACGCCGCGACCCAGCGCATCTAGTTCGTTATGGCCTAGGTGCAGGGCGCGAAGCTGTAAGAGGGGCGCCAACCAGCCGGGTCGCAGGCGCTGGAGTGCGTTGTGGCTTAGGTCAAGGTCCGCAGTAGCGGCAGGTAACGTGGCCGGCACGTCCTGCAGCCCTAGGCCAGTGCAGCTCAGCAGGTCAGCAGCGCAGACGCATTTGTAGGGGCAGTTGTGGGGTATACGGGGCGGGAAACCCTCGGAGTCTGGGGTGCCTGACCCAACGCGCAGCATGCAGAGCAGTGCTCCCAGCGGCACCAGCCAGTTCATGGCGGCGACCACCAGGGACAGGGCAGACCAGCTCTGTGCAGGTCGCAATTCCAGGACTCACCTACTTCTGCTCTAGTGTGACGTGGGTAGCACCGGATGGCCCTTGCCGAGGACGCACGGTGCGGGTTCTGCCCTGCCCGGCCGGCCGAGAGCCCCTGTGTTCCTGTTCCCAGGTCGTGAGACGGGGCCGGCCTCCACTCCACGCTCCCTTCGGCTTCCCCAGCCCTCTCGGAGCGAGTTCCTGATCAGCTCCTAACATCCCCCCCCAGGGGCGGGGCCCGGGCTCCTATTGGTTCCTGTTTCAGGAGGCGTGGCAGCGGTATCCCCTAGCGCCCAAGGGCCCCGCGTGACCGCCAGAGGGAGAGTGAGTCCAACCCCCAAAGTCCCAGCCTGCCTTTGGCTAGCAGCTCTCTGCCGCTCCTTTGTCCTCGAGGAGTAAAAGGGAGAGTCTAGAAGAATGTCTCCAAGCTGCTTAGTGTTTATTTGAAGTGATTTTGAAGGACTGATATATTATGGGGCAGGCAGGCTCTATCTGAAGGTGGCACCCCTGAGCCCTCTTAAAAGTGGTACCCCAGGCTGGGCACGGTGGCTCACGCCTGTAATCCCAGAACTTTGGGAGGCCGAGGTGGGTGGATCACCTGAGGTCAGAAGTTTGACACCAGCCTGGCCAACATGGAGAAACCCCATCTCTAAAAATACAAAATTAGCCAGGCGTGTTAGTGTGTGCCTGTAATCCCAGCTACTCAGGAGGCTGAGGCAGGAGAATCACTTAAACCCGGGAGGCAGAGGTTGCAGTGAGCCAAGATTGCACCATTGCACTCCAGCCTGGGTGACAGAGTGAGACTCCATCTCAAAAAAAAAAAAAAAAAAGGTGGTACCCTAGATTGTGTGGCACTTTACTAGAATCCAGGACTTGGGGTTTCAGAAGCAGGGAGATGGAAAGGATGTGGGGGGGTGGGGGGTGATCGTGTAAGAGCCATGGCACTCCTCATTGGCAATCCCAAGAGAGACTTTCAGCCAGGCCCCAAGCCTTCTGACTGCCTTTGCACCCTCCCCTACCTAGGAGAGAACGAGCCACATCAGTGCTCTTGGCAGATCCCCTGCTTCCAGCTCCGTTCAATATGCTATCTCCTGGGACAGCCAGAGCCCCCAGCACCTGGCACTACCCTGCCAGCCCCTGACCGGAAGCGCTTCTCCTTGCAGAGCTGTGAGTGGGCTAGTGGGGTGGGTCAGGGAGATCCAGGGCTGGATCAGGTCAGGAGCTTTAAGAACAGCAAAGTCTGGCCAGGCATAATGGCTCACACCTGTATCCAACCACTTTGGGAGGCCAAGGTGGGCTGATCACAAGGTCAGGAGATCAAGACCATCCTGGCCAACCCTGGATGGTAAAACCCCATCTATATTAAAAATACAAAAATTAAGCCAGGCACAGTGGCTCACGCCTGTAATCCCAACACTTTGGGAAGCCGAAGTGGGCAGATCACGAGGTCAGAAGTTTAAGACTAGCCTAACCAACATGGTGAAACCCCATCTCTACTAAAAATACAAAAATTAGCCAGGCATGGTAGTGTGTGCCTGTAATCCCAGCTACTCAGGAGGCTGAGGCAGGAGAACCACTTGAACCTGGCAGGTAGAAGTTGCAGTGGCCAGGATCAGGCCACTGCATTCCAGCCTGGGTGACAGAGCAAGGCTCTGTCTCAAAAAAAAAAAAAATAGCTGGGCACGGTGGCACGTGCCTATAGTGCCAGCTACTTGGGAGGCTGACGCAGGAGAATCGTTTGAACCTGGGAAGTGGACGTTGCAGTGAGCCGAGATTGCGCCCCTGCACTCCAGCCTGGTGACATAGCAAGACTATCTCAAAAAAAAAAAACAAACAAAAAAGCAAAGTTCTAGGCTGGAAATATTCAAGAGGCACCACATCCTTAACTACCTCTGGCTTGACACTACCTACCACTCCCCCAGATGCAGATTATATCAGTGCCGATGAGCTGGCCCAGGTGGAACAGATGCTGGCACACCTGACCTCTGCATCTGCCCAGGCAGCAGCTGCCTCCCTGGTGAGTGGAACCACAGCACACAGTCCCAACCCACTTGAATATGGCACTTACTTCTACATAGGCACAGCAGACATCCACATAGCTGGGCATCCAACTCCAGCCCACTCTTCACTTTACTTCTTGCAGCCCACCAGTGAGGAGGACCTCTGCCCCATCTGCTATGCCCACCCCATCTCTGCTGTGTTCCAGCCCTGTGGCCACAAGTCCTGCAAGTAAGTGGGCCCCACAGCTTGGTGGTGGGGAGAGCAGTATGTACATGCCATGCAGTCCTCATCCCCTCCCCCTGTTGCAGAGCCTGCATCAACCAACACCTGATGAACAACAAGGACTGCTTCCTCTGCAAAGCCACCATCGTGTCTGTAGAGGACTGGGAGAAGGCAGCCAGTACGAGCACTACCTCCTCAGCTGCTTAGCCCTCAGCCTGCGCCATCCTGGAACCTCCACCCTTGAACCCAGAGCCAGGCTGGGCCCTATTTATGAGCTCCCTTGCCCTTCTCCTGTACCCACCACCACCACCACCACATCCAACCTCCTTGCCTGCCTGTTTCATTGGTGGGAGCCCAGCCATGGCCCTAATTGTGCCTGAGCTTGACTTTCAGTCAGGGCCACAGTGAGCATTAAATTATTATTCCATACAGCCCTGGCCCTGGCCCTTGTTGAGGGAGTGGGGTTTGTTGGGTGTGCCCAGCAGGATCCTGCCAGATGATGTCCACATGAGAAGGCAGGTGTCCAACAGCTTCAGCTTCATCCAGTGCCCCCCCAGACAAATGAAAAGTCCAGGGTCTTCTGATGTGTCAGGCCAGCACTCCCCCTTGCCGATGGGAAAACCGGGGCTCGGCCAGCCCCACTGTATCCCCTCACATGATGATGCGAGGCTCTGGCACTGACTCGCCAATAGACTTGTGGGGTAGCACGCTGGCTCCATTGAGGTAGAGCTCGTCATTAACTATGACGTCCTCACCCAGCACGGTCACATTCTCCATGCGAACCTCCAGGAGAGGATAGGCCCTGTCAGGGATGCGGGCACATTCCCTGCCCCTCTCCTGCCCCTCTCCCCCACGTAGCCCAGCCCACAGGCTTACCCACTGGCCCACGCGGCAGCGCCAACCCACAATGCAGGACTCAAGCCAGGAGTGGGAGCGGATACGGGCATCCCGCAGCACCGTGCACCGCCGGATACATACACCATCCTCTACCACCACACCAGGTCCTAGGCTTACGTTGGGGCCAATGCTGCAGTTCTGGCCGATGCGGGCACTTGGATCCTGAGAGTGGTGGGAGAAATACAAGTGGGCCAGTTGTCTCCCAAGACTGAGGAGGTTAATCATGGGCTGGGCAAGGGCCTCACCACCAGCACGTTGCCCACAATGCCAGGGCCTGAGCACAGCCGCTCAGGCTGCTTCTGCCTCAGTGACTGCAGGAAGAGGCACATGCCAGTGAGGAAGTCCTTGGGCTGCCCAATGTCCATCCAGAAGCCTGTAGGGAGGGATGTATCAGGGGCCTCAGCCCAGCCACAGACCACCCCCATCCTGTGGCCTCCCTACCTCACCCTGCAACTCCATGGCAAATAGCTGCCCCCTCCTTGGCCATAACAGGGAAGACCTCCTTCTCAATGGACGTAGGCTGCAGCTGTGGGAGTGGGCAGCTTGTGAGCAGGGTCATGGCAGTGATGGCCTGCCCCACCCCAGCCCACCAACAGGTGTCTTCTACACACCTGGATGCGCCGCAGCACCGCAGGGCTCAGGATGTACATGCCTGCATTGATCTTATTGGACACAAACACCTGCGGCTTCTCCACGAACCGGTGAATGCGGCCTGTGTCAGCCTCACACACCACAACACCGTACTTGGAGGGTCTCCTCCACCTTGGTCACCTGAATGCAAGGAAGGGGACCTCGGACCTAGTGCAGTGTTCCTGAGCCTTGATATACATGCTGTCCCAGATCTCAGAGACTCTGCCCCAAGTGCTTAAAGATACATACTGCACAGCTCTGTACCCATAACATCCAAAGGCAAATGAAGTCTAGGGGGAAGGGGAGGCTGGGCATGGAGGATGGAAGTGTCGAGAGAAAAAAGACCTGGCGCCTTACCAGGATGGAGCCCTCCTGGCCATGGTGCCGGTGGAACTGCACCATGGCTTGGAAGGGAAATCGGAGATCACATCACTGTTGAGGACGAAGAAAGGGTCTGTAGTCTCGGAGAGTAGGTCACGGGCCAGTGCCAGGGGCCCAGCTGGGGGAAGGGGACAGGTCACCACCTTGCTGGAGGTCTGAGTCCCTGATTCAGGCTCAGCAGGCCAATCCAGGCTGGGTCTTACCCTTTTCCTGGCCTTAAACCCTCCGCAAGGGACTTTCCTGTCTCTACTGACCTGTCCCCCAAAGGCTCCTCTTCATGGGACATGGAGATTCGGATTCCCAGCTAGAAGGAAGAGGCCCCCCCCCCAAGTCAGGTTCTACCAGGATGGGAAGTTGCGCGGGGACCAAGGGTAAGGGCCAAGAGTCCCTGCCTCACCCTCTGCTCCTGTGCCTTCATTTCCTTCTCCAGCACCTGCGACATGTAGCTCACGGCCAGGATCACGTGGTCCACGCCTGCCTGTCAGAACGCAGGCCGACAGGCGGGCTCAGCCAGAAGGTAGGGGAGCCCCTGACCCCTAATCGCTGGCCATCCCTACTCCCGCCAGATCCGAACGCGACTTCGATCCCAATTCAGGGTCTTACCGCGGCCAGCGCCTCCACTTGGTGCAGCAAGATGGGCTTATTGCAGAAGTCCACCAGTGGCTTCGGGGTGCTCAGCGTCAGCGGCCGTAGCCGCGTCCCATAGCCCCCCCCACTAGTATCAATGCCTTCATCACGCCTGCGGGCGTTGGGAGAGTGTGCCGGGCTCTGAGGTGCCTGCAGCCCGCCTGGCCGGCCCCTGCCGCGCACTCCCAACGCCGTGCCCGGCCCCGCGCCCTTCACCAACCCGCCTGACCGACTCTAGTTCCACCTCGTTCGCCCGGTCGCCCTGACGCCGGATCCAGGGCCACCACAACCCGGAAAGCAACGCCAGATGGACGGCGGCTGGTCCCGAACTCAAGCCAGACCGGCGCGGACAGTGACGCAACCCGCACGGGCCAATCGGCTGCCGCATACGTGGCACGGCCGCCGGCGTCGGAGCGCTGGGGCGCGGCGCTGCGACAGACGTAGCCAATGAGCGCGCGAGCGCGCCAGAATGCCATGGGGACCCGGGTCGGGAGTCGCGGGTCAGCTGGCCATTGGCGGATCCAAAGGCAGAAATAGCGCCAAGGGCGAGGCCTTGTTCCCTGCTCCCCGTGGTCCAGCAGCCGCCGGATCTGCCCCGCCCATCAGCCTCGGCCCGGGAGAGACCAGGGAAGGCTCCCGGGCTGTGATTTTCACAAAGAGACAGACTCGCCTCCGCTTCTAGCGGCTTTATTTTTGACATACACGACCTCAGACACAAGCGGGGCGGGTAGCGCTAGGTGTACAGAAAGGAGCGGGCTCGGCCCGAGCACCCCCTACACCGCACGCAAGGTCCAGAACGCACGCACCTGCGGCAGGAGCCACTGGTAGTGTCCGGGCGCAGGCCTCGGGCGGTGGGAACAGGCTTAGCTTCCGGGAAAGAGGAGGAGACAGCCATTCCCAGAATGCGAGGACTTACAGTTCCCCGAGAAGCAAAGAACCAGGTTCTTCCCAGGGTTCTCCATTTTTTTTTCCTCATTAAAAATTTTTTTAAGTCAGCACAAACATAACCAAATTGTACAGCTTTAAAGTTCAAAGCAATATGCATCTAGGGAACGTGCATGTGGCCAGGAGTGAGCGGTGAGCAGCAACTACGGAACTAGCACAGGCGCCAGGCCCCTTGATGGGAATCCCCACGCCCATTGCACAGGCCCAGAGAGGGAGAGGGGTGGGGTCCCTGGCAAGTTGCTACACTGGTCCCCTTCCTTTTAAGCACCACCCGTCCCACCCCACCCTCAGGAACTGGTGTCAGCTTGGCCCAGGGAAGCACTATAGAGAGGGGGTCACCTGAGCACCCCAACCCATGATCCACGTTGCACTTTGGTCCCAAGTTGGGGCTAAGAAGGCGGGGCCTGGCAGGGACAGAGCTCTCTGGCATGGGGTAGGGAGAAAGCAGTGGCAGACAGTATGCACACACAGTTGCCCACTACCATTAAATAACAGGGCTGGGTCTCCAGGTGTCCAAAGTGCTGAAAGGAGGGGCCCTGCGCTAGGGGAGGAGCAGCAAATCCCAGGCCTTTTCACTTTTTAATGCCAAGAAAATACTGATAATAAGTGGGTGCAGCTTTGCTCGCTGTGAGGCGCAGCAGAATGCTGCTGCCTGTCCTCCCAGAATCTAGGAACCTGAGAGGCACAGGACATCCCCAGAAGGTCCAAAACAGCTCTAGATCCTTGTCTTACCCTCCACCCTACCAGGGATGACAATCTACACTAATCAAGGGCTGCTGCCCCCGTAGCTGAAGCCACAGAATGGTACATGAGAGAAGACCATAATTTCTGACCAGAAACAGGCAAGCTGTCCCTCCCAGCCCCAAAGAATGGGAACCTGCCCACCATTGGCACCAGGGGCGGGAGCTAGGAGAGATGGCATCCATCAAGGAGCCCTTAAGAGGCTGCATCTCTTAAGGACCGGGAAACGAGTCCATCAGTTACCAAGGCCTATCACAGGTGGCAGGCTTTCCTTTAATGCCAAACAGGAACCTGCCTAAACTGACAATGAACAGTGGCCCTAGGCTCCGAGGAGAGGGTGCTAACACCAGCAATGGCTGAAATAGGTATCACCTCCTGGCCATCTGTGTTAGAAGCAGCAGGTCTGTGCCACTAAGGGCTGGCAGTCAAAATGACTAAAACCATGAGAAAGGGCGGGCCAGCCCTCCAGCCTTCACTGCCCCACTCTCAGTGTTGACGGCCATATTCTAGGCCCACAGAAAGGGTGCTAGGTCAACGGGGAAACAACACCTACAATTTATTCTGCTATCAGGTCTTTATAAAAAAGGCAACACCTGCGGAAGAAGGGCATGGGGCAAAGCTCACCTCAGAAACGGGAGAGTGAGCGTTCTGCTGAGGAAAGCATGAAGGAATAAATATATACTAAAGAGCAAGGCTACACCCCAGGGAAGGATCCCGAGGGACAGGGGCTGGCAGGTGGACACATGGACAAACTGATGGACCCAGAACTGATCAGACAAAGCTCTCATTAGCAGAATGTGGGCACCTGCACCCAGGGCCCATACCATGTCGTGAGCAAAAAAACCTTAAAAGTTCTCCCTCTAGGCCCAGGGCCAAGAGCGCCTCACAAAGGGCTGCTGCCTTGAGCTTGGCCTGGGGGAAATGAGACCCTGAGCGGACCACAGTCCCTGAGCCCTGGGAGGAGCAGCCCATAACAGCGGCAGCACAGCTGCCAAAACTTGAGGAGGAAGACTCCCAACCATAGCACAAGAACTGCAAATACTGTCTGGGCCACAGCCACCAGAGGCCCCGAGACCTGCTGGGACACTGACTCTCCCCTACTTCAGTGGGGTAGCAGGGAGTGGCCTTCTTAGGCAAGGGAATTTGGAGAGGCTGGCGGTTTCAGGAATAGGACAGGTGCCTGGGGAACCCAGGGCCTGCCCTTGGCCATAAGTTGGCCTCAGCACAGCTTCATTAATCTAGCCCCATGCTAAGGTCAGACCCAAGGATGGGTCCAGGTTTGTGCAGTCAGCCCTGTGGTGCCGAGGGCACTTATTAAAGAGCTAGCTGACACCCACAACGTAAGACTGCAAAGCCCCCAAGAAATGGGCACACAAACCCCTCTACTTCTGGGGAACAAGGGAAGAGTGGGCATGGAAGGGCCCTGCACCAGCCCAGGACTTTACCCTACAATCAGTAGGGCCCTGCAACCACAGCTCTCAAAGATCTAGACAACAGAAACCAATGTCCAAGGGCACCCTGTCCCTGCTGCCAAGCCCACCTGGGGCACCTCTCCCTTCCTAAGGCAGCCTGGACACAGCAGTCAGAGCCACAAAGCTGAGGAGCCTGGCTGAGAGGATGTGTGTTCTGCCCTCCTTCACTTTATATATATGGATTCCAGGCTACAGCTAAAAACATTTTAGTTTACACCAAAGAGAAATATAACCCTTTAAAAGCAAGTCTGTGTGTCCTCACGGTGAGTTCAGAGCAATGGTCCCTGCCTGCGGGTGGAAAGGAAGGGGTTCTGGGGGCCCAGAAGAGGGCCTACTGGTTCTCGTCCCCGCATCTGTTCCATGATGCTGATGAGGTTCTCCAGGCCAAACACGTAGCCTCTGTCTGGCCCATCATGCACGGTGGGGTCATCCCGGAAGCCCTTGAATGTGCTGTGTGCAAAGTCAATCATGCGGACATCCACCTTGGGCTGAGAGGAGGGACCCGCCTCGGGGCTGGTGTTACTGGGGCTGGTGCTGGGGCCACAGGATGACACCACCTCAGGGAGCACCATGTCCAGGTGCTTGAGACGCATCTCAGCCCGGCGGTCCAGGCAGGACTCAGCCCGGAACTCCTTGCCATCATAGATGACAAGCAGGGAACTGGAGTAGAAACGGTAGGAGGCCTGACGCTCCAGCACAGCTTTCAGGCCCCGCAGTTTGCTCAGGATAGGCTCAAAGAGGTCACGTCGCAGGTCCAGGCCATTGTGCAGATATTGATAGAGGGCATTGCGGAAGCCTTCAATGGAGAGCCCACGGCCATAGTACTTGTTCCTGCAGAGGTAATGCCCTGTGTCCAACTGGTACACCTGAAACCCCAGGAGACAGAGTAAGTACCAGGTGAGTCTAAAGAGCTCACAGTGCCCTGGGAAAGCACTGTCTGGAAGGCACTTTGACCAACCTGAGCTTTTCTGCTCACTTATCTAAGTGGAACCAGGCAGGCCACATTCACCCTAGGTTTTCCCATTGCAGAGCCAAGAGAAAGCAATACTAGGCCTATGGGTTCCCTGCCACCAGCTTTGGAGCCCTCCTCCAACATCAGAACATCTTGTTGACAGGCAAGAGTCTTACTTGTCCCAATGTCGAGGCAGCAGACTCTCACAGTGGTCCTGCACCTGAGTCCCAGATCAAGGTCAACAGGTAAGGACAGAGGGCTCAGGAGGACACACTTGGCAACGATGGCAGGCAGGTATGAGCACAACCCAAATCATACAAGTGGCAGCACCTAGGCTCTGAGCAGAGGCAACTCACCTGCATGCCGCAGACCCTGACACCCAGTGTGGCTGATGTGCTCTGCTCACACTTCCGCATCTGCCGGGCAGCCTTCTCAGCTGATGCATCATCGCCATGCTGCCGCGTGCCCATCTTCAGGTCCAACACACAGGGGTACTTGAAGTGGTGTACCACATTCTCAAGCAGGAGGAACTCTAGGTCATGGTCAAGGAGAATGACAATCACAGTCACCATCACCCCCAGCCAGGAAAGTGCAACTCAGTTTTTCTATAAAGTGGCTTTTACCTAATGCAATATGTACTTGTCTCAGAAACTCTCAAATGTGGGTTTCACACCACTGGCTTATTATTTCTCAACCAAAAACAACTGTGGTAAAATATACATAAAATTTACCACTTTAACCATTTGTAAGTGTACAATTCAGTGGCACTAAGTGTATTTACTTTGTTGTATAACCATCACAACCATCTAGCTCTAGAACTTTTTCATCATCCCAAAATGGAACTCTGTACCCATTAAATGGCAACTCAACAGTAACTCCTCATTTCCCCTCCTCCCAGTCCCTGGGAACCTCTAGTCTACTTTCTGTCTCTATAATTTTATCTTTCCTAGGTATCTGATATAAATGGAATCATACAGTATTTGTCATTTTGTGTGGGGCTTATTTCACTTAGCAAAATATTTTCAAGATTCATGTATGTTGTAAGCATGGATCAGAATTTCATTCCATTTTCTGGCTAAATAATTTTCCATTATATGTATATACCACATCTGGTTTTTGGGTTTTTTTGGTTCATTTGTTTTTTAACCTAGGCTCTACGGCATTTTTATATTTATTTAGAGACGGAAGTTTCATTCTTATTGCCCAGGCTAGAGTGCAATGGCACAATCTCAGCTCACCACAACCTCTGCCTTCCAGGTTCAAGTGATTCTCCTGCCTCAGCCTCCCGAGTAGCTAGGATCACAGGCATGAGCCACCATGCCCGGCTAATTTTGTATTTTTAGTAGAGACGGGGTTTCTCCATGTTGGTCAGACTGGTCTCGAACTCCTGACCTCAGGTGATCCACCTGCCTCAGCATCCCAAAGTGTTGGAATTACAGGCGTGAGCCATCGTGCCCTGCCTTTTTTTTAAAGAGATGCACTCTTGTTCTGTTGCCCAGACTGGAGTACAGTGGCTGGATCCAGAGGTCACTGCAGCACTGGACCACTGGGCTCAAGAGAACCTCCCACCCTCAGCCTCTGGAACAGTTAGGATTACAGGCATGCCTAATTTATTTTTTTTTTTAGAGACGGAGTCTTGCTCTGTTGCCCAGGCTGGAGTGCAGTGGCTCAATCTCGGCTCACTGCAACTGCAACCTCTGCCTCCCGGGTTCAAGTCATTCTCCTGCCAGTCTCCCAAATAGCTAGGATTACAGGCGCCTGCCACCACCCGCAGCTAATTTTTGTATTTTTAGTAGAGATGGGGTTTCACCATGTTGGCCAGGCTGTTCTTCAACTCCTTACCCCAGGTGATCCACCCACCTCAGCCTCTCAAAGTGCTGGGATTACGTGTGAGCCACCGCGCCCAGGCTCCCTACCCAATTTAGTTTTTTTTTTTTAGAGACAGGGTCTCACTACGTTGTCCAGGCTGGTCTCAAACTCCTGGCCTCAAGTGATCCTCCCACCTTGGCCTTCAAAAGTGCTGCGACAACAGATGTGGGCCACATGTTATCTTTAGATCTATCTTGCAGGCAGTATGCTGCCCAGGCTGGAGTGCAGTAGCACGATTTCAGCTCACTGCAACCTCCGCCTCCCAGGTTCAAGTGATCTTCCTGCCTCACTCTCCCAAGTAGTTAGGACTATAGGAAACATGCCACCACACCTGACTAAGCTTTTTGTATTTTTAGTAGAAACGAGGTTTCACCAGGTTGGTCTCAAACTCCTGATCTCAAGTGACCCACCCGCCTTGGCCTCCCAAAGTGCTGCGATTACATGTATGAGCCACCATGCCCAGCCTGGATTTACATTTCTGTGTTGCCATTTCTCACTAAATTTGAAACCAGTGAATTATATATATATTCATTCAGTGGCATTAAGTATATTTACACATATAACATATGTAAATTATATTTAAATTATATAAATTTAAAATATTTGATATAATATATATTAAAATATACATGTAAACATAAACTTATCTCTTAATAGTTCTAGATGTATATATTTATATATGTTATGTATGTAATATAAATATATATGTTATATATGTAATAATTTATCCCTTAATAGTTCTAGAACCTTTAGCTCAAAATGATCTATGGTCCTAATTCCCTGGCATTTACATACATGTCTTGCTTCCAATATATCCCATTTGCAACAATCTTATCTTTGAACTTCTGTATAAAGGTACAGACTTATCATGTGTCTGCCAAAAGTCACTGGGTCTCACAGCCCAGGCCTCAAATCCACCTCTGGTGCTACAGAGCAGTCACATCTTAGAGGACAGACACTCAGCATCACTGTGATGATGAATATTTCAACATCTCCTAATTCTTTTAAACATAACTTATAAATTTGACCTGAATCAATTCTGTTGCCTGCTATTACCTATAAACAAGTGAGTATAAAATATGAAAGAGGCTGCAGAAATATCTCAACAGCCTAGAAGCATGGACTCTGGAATCCTGCCTTGACCATTCACTAGCTCTGGGCCCGACACTTAATCCCCCTGTGCTTCCATTTCCTCGTCTATAACATGGGAATGATGACAGTTCCTTCCTCAAGAGATTGCTGTGAAAATTAATTATGTACAAAAGGTTCAGCACGCTTCCCCTCAGTTTCTTAGAATAATTAGTTGTTCTTTGTCTACTACTTCAAAACACTAACAATTATAAGAATGCCCATTCTAGGCCGGGTGCGGTGGCTCATGCTTATAATCCCAGCACTTTGGGAGGCCAAGGTAGGCAGATCACTTGAGCTCAGGAGTTCAAGACTAGCCTGGCCAACATGGTGAAACCCTGTCTCTGCTAAAAATACAAAACTTGGCTGGGCGTGGTAGCACACACATGTAATCCCAGCTACTAAGGAGGCTGAGGCATAGAATCTCTTGAACCCAGGAGGCAGAGGTTACAGTGAGCCAAGATCACACCACTGCACTCTGGCCTAGGCAAAAGAGTGAGACTCCATCTCAAAAGAAAAAAGAATTCCCATGCCATAATGCTTCTTTATCTTTTTTTTTTTTTTTTTTTTTTTGGAGACAGGGTCTTGCTGTGCCACCTAGGCTAGAAGCTAGAAGGCAGTGGTGCAGTCATGACTCACTGCAGCCTTGACTTCCTGGGCTCAAGCAATCCTCCCCACCTCAGACCTGCAACTACAAACACACACCACCACATCCAGCTAGTATTTTTATTTTTTGTAGAGATGAGGTCTCACTATGTTGCCCAGGCTGGTCTTACACACCTGGTCTCAAGTGATCCTCCTGTCTCCGCCTCCCAAAGTTCTCAGATTACAGGTATAAGCCACCATGCCCAGCTATCTTTAACATTTTAAATATATTTTATGGTGTTTATCATCAGATAAAAATCTCACCAAACATATCACTTTTAAACTATTAATCTCTTGGGAGGCGAGAACTACACATGTGCACACAAACACACCCACGGGTACATACACAGATCTCTGATTGTGGACATGATCAATATAGTACCACTAGCCACACTAGCCACATGTGATGATTTAAATTTTAATTAACTAAAATAAAATTTAAATTAACTGCTTAGTCACAGTAGCCACATTTTAGCCACTCAGTGTGGCCAGTGGTTACCATACTGAAAAGCACAGATACAGAATTATAGAGACAATACTGTTTTAGATGCCAAGTTTTAAGCTTCAGCCTTACCAAATCCAAAGGCAGGAAAAAAACATGTTGATGAAAGTAAAAGAAGGAAGAGGAGTCTATTACAAAGGGAGATGAAAACAAAGAGGGACCCTAGACAAAGACCTCAGTCACAGGCAGAATGGTGCCCCAACACATGACCCATGGACCCAGCAGACACTCCTGAAGGAGGGGCAACGAGGATACTGTAGAGCTTTCGGTCCTTGGACTCAGAGCGCATACGGCTTAGCTGCTGCTTGTGACAGCGCAGGCTCCAGGGGTTGTGGCTGATCTTCTCAGAACTCAAGCCACTGTTGCCATCTAGCATCTGGAAAGGGACCTCTGAGTGGCTGTGCAGCTCCACCTTCAGACTCTTTGCCTCCTGTGAGCTAAGAAGGAAGAATATACACATCACTAAGAAACTTGGGCATGTCCTCCTCTAGGGTCTCACTGCACAGGGTAGGGGAGGCCTGGCCTCCCACAATGACAGACCCACAAACCCTGGTAATTGGTTGCATAAGGGTCCCGTGAGCCAATAAAAATGAGTAAATCTTATGAGTAGTGTTCTTCCTATGTCTCTTAAAACTATCTGAAAAATAACGTTTTTGTCAAATTATGTGGTGAAAATTACTTCACACCCATTAGGATGGCTACTATCAAAGAAGTAAGTGGAGCAAGTGTCCAGTATGTGAAGAAACTAGAATTCTCGTACACTGCTAGCGGGCCTGTAAAATGATGCAGCCATAGTTTGGTGGTTTCTCAAAAAGCTAAACACAGAACTTCCATTCCAAGGTGTACACCCAAAAGAAATGACAAGGATTCAAACAGAAACTTTACATCAACATTCACAGCAGCACTACTCACAATAAACCAAAGGTAAAAGCAACCAAGCATCCATCAACAGATGAATGAATAAACACAATGTGGGATATACATACAATGGAATATTCTTCAGCAATAAAAAGGAATGAAATTCCTATACATGCTACAACATACATGAACTTGAAAACATTTCGCCAAGTGAAATAAGCCAGACACAAAAGCATAAATATTGTATGACTCTAAGCATGTGAGGTAACTGCAAATCCATTAAGACAGAAACTAGAAAAGTGGTTGCCAAGGGCTGTGGGAAGGAGGAATGGGGAGTTAGTTGCAAACAATGCTAATATATTTAATGCTACTGAATGGTGCCCAGCTGAGGAAGGCAATTTTATTTCTAAAATAAGTCAAGGTCAGGCACGATGGCTCACACCTGTAATCACAACATTTTGGGAGGCCAAGGTGGGTGGATCACTTGGAGCCCAGGAGTTCAAGACCAGCCTGGGCAACGTGGCAAAACCCCATCTCAACAAAAATTTTAAAAATTAGCTGGGCATGGTGGCATGTGCCTATAGTTCCAGCCAGCTAGCTACTTGGGAGGCTAAGGTGGGAGGATCACCTGAGCCCAGAGGTTTGAGGATGCAGTGAGCCCTGATCCTGCCACTGCACTCCAGCCTGGGCAACAGAGAGAGAACCTGTCTCAAAAATAAATAAATAATAAAATAAATCAAACCACAAAGGAATTTTCGTGAGAAAGCAACTTCAACTAAAAATACTGGAACTTTACCAACAATTTCATTATGCCCAAACTAAAAATCTTTGCTTGAAGTAACCAACGATACTGTTTTATCGTACTGAAAAGCCAAGAAAACCACACTACTGGTGAAGTGAAGCCATGTGCCCTGCAAATTACAGAGCAAGTCTGCGGCTCAGAGCAGAGGTAGCACATTAATTTCTTTTTTTTTTTTTATTTTTTTGAGACAGCATCTCTCTGTCGCCCAGCAACTTCAAATGCCACTCTCCTCTCCAGAACTGCGGGCCTCTCCTCTGTGTGGCATGAGTGGCACAGATTCAAGCTAACCACCAGGGCTGGCTGGTGTGTGCTGGAAATGCTGATCCTCCTCATGGGCTGACTCTCCCCAAGGGTCAGCTGTGCAACACTGGCAAAGAGGTAGTGGCAGAGACCCCATTTCCACTTAACGGAAAGTAGAGGAGTCCACCAATGCCTCTTGGCGTGACAAAAACCTTATTTTCTTCTGGTGAGGGCACTGCTGAGGCCGTTCAAAGATGCATTTTTAGTGAAACCCTTTAGAAAATGGAAAGGTTGACTTATTTGCCGTGTAAACCCGAAGTTCTCTGTGTCTGAATGAAGCCCCCACTGTACTTGGTATCACCCTCGGTGTTGCAGTCCTGGTTCTGTGAAGAAACAAGCTCCACCCCCGAAATGACAGTGTCTCTGCTAACAGGCCAGACAAGAGGTCTGGTCAGTACAGGTAGAGCAGGACCTTGAACCTGGGCATAGACAATGATGTTATTCTAGGTCATGTTATTCTATAGTTTTTTGCCAGATGACTCATGAAGCAACCTCTGTACCTTTGGAGGACAATTTAAAAAAGCCCACTTTAGACTGAGCACAGTGGCTCATGCCTATAATCTCACTTTGGGAGTCCAAGGTGGGAGGATTGCTTGAAGCCAGGAGTTCAAGACCATTCTAGGCAACAAAGCGAGACCCTATCTCCACAAAAAACTTAAAAATTAGCTGAGTGCAGTGGTATACAGCTGTAGTCCCAGCTACTTGGGGGAGGCTGAGGTGAGAGGATAGGATCACTTGAGCCCAGTGTTCAAAGCTGCAGTGAGTCACTGATGGTGCCACTGCACTCTAGCCTGGGTGACAGAGGAAGACTCCGTCTCTAAGGGGGAAAAAGGGGGCTGGGTGCAGTGGCTCACACCTGTAATCCCAGCACTTTGGGAGGCCGAGGCGGGCGGATCACAAGGTTAGGAGTTCGATACCAGCCTGACCAACATGGTAAAACCCTGTCTCTACTAAAAATACATGTGCCTGTAATCCCAGCTACTCAGGAGGCTGAGGCAGGCGAATTGCTTGAACCCAGGAGGTGGAGGTTGCAGTGAGCTGAGATCATGCCACTGCACTCCAGCCTGGCAAAAGAGTGAGACTCTGTCATAAAAAAAAAAAAAAGAAAGAAAGAAAGAAAGAAAATAACCAAAAACGGGGCGGGAGGGGGAAGCCCACCCTAAAGCACTGCTCAGAGAAAACCATCAGTTGTCAGCTACAGACTTGGGGAACATTCTTGGTCACTTGAATGACCAAGTTAGGTCCCACAGTCATCAGTCAAGAAGCAGCCTCTTGGGGAGTGAAGGGGAAGCAATAGAAGAAGTGCTTCTATGGGCTGGAATTCATCTGTCCATAAGAATGTTTGACATTTGAAGACCCTGCTTACTAAGAAGTAGATATGAAGCTCTCTCCTTGCATGAAAGATACAGACCTGGCCAGAGAGGACCTGCTGACTGAGGACACAGGAAATGACACATAACCCACTCAGCTAGTGTCTTATGGAGTTCTGTACTCCTTGACATGGGTGTGTCCTTGTTCACCAAACTGAGTGAGGAGAGCTGGAATGTCCCGGGCCTTTACAAAGCTTCAGGGGCACACGTATGTAGCATGTATTGGTGAACTGATCTGATATCACAGATGAACTATGTACTGTCACAGATAAGGAAATTCCCAATTTCAACTTCTAAGTCAAGTCACAAAACATCTTACTGAAACTTTTTTTTTTTTGGAGACAGAGTTTTTGCTCTCGTTGCCCAGGCTGGAGTGCAATGGTGTAATCTTGGCTCACTGCAACCTCCACCTCCTGGGTTCAAGTGATTCTCCTGCCTCAGCCTCCCAAGTAGCTGGGATTACAGGCATGTGCCACCACACCCAGCTAATTTTTTGTATTTACTAGAGACGGGGTTTCACCTTGTTGGCCAGGCTGGTCTCGAACTCCTGACCTCAGGTGATCCACCTGCCTCGGCCTCCCAAAGTGCTGGGATTGCAGGTGTGAGCCACCATGTCTAGTCCATCATTCTATTATTATTACAATTCTGTGGGGTTTTAGTGAATTCCTAAGATTGTAAAACATCACCACTACGTAATTTTCAGAACATTTCATGATCCCAAAATCAAAACCATCATCATTAGCAGTCACTCCCTATTTCCCCCTACCTCCAGCCCCTAACCACTAATAGAAAGCAAGCACTAACCTACCTTTTTTCTCTATAGATTTGCCTGATGTGAACACTTTATATAAATGGCATTGTACATATGTGGTCTTTTGTGTCTGGTTTCTTTCATTTAACATAATGCTTTCATGATTCATCCATGTTGTAGCATGTACCAGTACTGCATTCCTTTTTACGGCTGAGTAACATTCCATTACATGGATATACCATGTTTTGTTTATCCATTCACCAGTTGATGGACACTTGGGTTAGCCAGAAACTGGAAACAACCCTATTAGAAATAATGTTAAGAACATTTTGGTACAAATTTTGTGTGAATATGGGTATTTAATTCTTTTGGGTATATACCTAGAAGTGGAATTACTGGTTTAACTTTTGGGTTTAAGTTTTTTTGGGGGGAGGTTGGGGGGAATATATACCTAGGAGTGGAATTACTGGTTTAACTTTTGGGTGTTTTCAAGTTTTTTTGGTTTTTTTTTAAAGATGGGGTCTTACTATGTTGCACAGGCTGGTCTGGAACTCCTGGCCCCAAAGGATCCTCCTGCCTCAGCCTCCCAAAGCATTAGGATTACAAGCGTGAGCCACAGCACTCAAGCCTAGTTTAACTTTCTGAAGAACGGCTAAATTGTTTCCCAAGTGGCTGCACCACATGACCTTCCCACCAGCAACATAGGAGGGCTCCAATTGCTTCACATCTCTGTCAACACTTTTATTGTCTGTCCTTTTGATTATACCCATCCTAGTGGGAGTTCATATTAATTCTTGTGTGAAATTATCAATACACATAATTTGAGGCTGGGCGCGGTGGCTCACGCCTGTAATACCAACACTTTGGGAGACTGAGGCAGGCGAATCACCTGAGGTCAGGAGTTCAAGACGAGCGTGGCCAACATGGTGAAACAATGACTCCACTAAAAATACAAAAATTAGCTGGGCGTGGTGGCGCGTGCCTGTAATCCCAGCTGCTTGGGAAGCTGAGGCAGGAGAATTGCTTGAACCTGGGAGGCAGAGGGTGCAGTGAGCCAAGATGGCACCATTGCACTCCAGCCTAACAGAGCAAGACTCCATCTCAAAACAAACAAAAAAACATAATTTGAATTTACAAGAAAAATCAATTTCCAACACAATGGAAACTAAATTTTAGGTGCAGGGAAAGGGTGAATGACTGATACGACTCTCAGAGGTTTGACACAAGACCGTCAGGAAACTCCCGTTTAGACGGACTCACGACACTTGGGCTTGGACATCCTGCAGGTTGGAAGGCAGTTGGAGCCTCACTACGAACTTAATGTATTGCAACCTTCTGTGTTGTGGGTGGCAACAGAAAACAAAAAGCCAAAGAACCTTTTGTCACCAGCACAGTGGATCCCTGCTTCCAAAGGGCTGAGAGAGCTTCCTTCCTCTCTCAAGCAGGTATAGCTGTACCCAGAAAGAGGCATCACTGGGTGATATGACACAGACAAGAGGCTATACCTGTGTGGGTATCCCAAGAACACCAGTTATCTTATCCAACCTTGACCTTGAGCTCTGCTTTCCTATGATGTGTCAGGACTCTGGAGAAGTCTTGAGTGCTTATATCAGCAGGACAAGACATGTACCTCTTACCTCTCAGAGGTCTCAAGGGACAGGCTGGCTTTCTCCTCCTTGTGGTCACTGCCACTGCCTGACCGGTGCAGGCTCCGGCGGGAATGTTTGCGCCGAGGTTGCTCCCGTTCCGGTGTGTCATCCTGTTCCACGGTCTCACTTTCCACATAAGGATAGGCCACTAAGTTGATGTAACCATCACTATCCCCCCTCAAAACAGACAGATACCACACCTGTTTAAAAAAAAAAAGGCAGCTGGTAAATGTCAAGACAGGCTGAGTGTACGCAGCACAGACTGTTGTCACTCACTTTCCCACACAGCATGAAGATATCACCTGCCCTGAACCAACTACAGATCGATGTTGGAACAACAGCCAGCAGACAGCATCTTTCCAGAATATAGATGACTATCCATCTCTATGCTAAGTCTGATGCTTACCTTTGTTCCTGGATAAGTCTATATTTATTTCCCCCTCTTATCTGGCCCTCTCACTTTCAATTACTGATTTCTGTACCATTCAAAAGAACTGTGTTTGCAAGGTGACACCCACACCTGGCATGACTTAATCCCTCAACTTATTTAAGTGCTCTATACTGCCATTTCATGTGTGTGTTCTCCTTTAAATTTCTGCCTGACAGTGTCAGCCAAAGGGACATCAACACTTCTCCCTCTAAGAGGGTCCAAAAATAATCTGTGTTCTGCCCACACTGAGCATCAGGCTATCCTAGCCACACTCCACAGAACTTCCACCCCTGGCATCTCAAAGATAAAACATCTTTCCGTTTGCCATGCTGTATCCATAATAGTTTGTTGTGCCCATTTTAATCAAACAGGTTGTTTGTGGTGTTGTCTGGATCACAGTGAGTTAAAACACATGTAAGACCCATCTCAAGTGTTCTTCATACAATTTAAAAATACATATAACCAGAAACTTGAGGAGGAGGTTCTGGGGAAAAAAAAAGGAACTTTGTCTCACTTCCACATCCCACTTTTTGTCTGTCAGCTACATTTCTACTTTTACAATCTCAGATGCACACAGTTGGCTCTATAATCTGACAATCAGTGAGAAGCACTATGGTTTATTTTTTGTAGAGACAGGATCTCCCTATGTTTTGTCAATTTCTTTTACATTGTAGAATAATTACTGGCTTAAAGTTCTTTACAATATTCTTCTTCTTTTTTTTTTTTTTTTTTTTTTTGAGACAGAGTCCTGTTCTGTCGCCAGGCGCCAGGCTAGAGTGAGTGCAATGGCACAATCTCGGCGCACTGCAATCTCTGCCTCCTGGGTTCAAGCAATTCTCCTGCCTCAGTCTCCTAGTAGCTGGGATTACAGGCGTACACCACCACGCCCAGCTAATTTTTTGTTTTAGTAGAGACAGGGTTTCATCATGTTGACCAGGCTGGTCTTCAACTCCTGACCTCAGGTGATCCACCCGCCTAGGCCTCCCAAAGTGCAGGGATTACAGGCATAAGCCACCGTGCCCTGTCTTCTTCTTCTTCTTTTTTTTTTTTTTTTTTAGAAGGAATCTTGCTCTGTCGTCCAGGCTGGAGTGCAGTGGTGCAATCTCAGCTCACTGCAATCTCCGCTTCCCAAGGTGATTCTCCTGCCTCAGCCTCCCGAGTAGCTGGGATTACAGGCTCCTGCCACCACACCCAGCTAATTTTTCTATTTTTTAGTAGAGACAGGGTGGTCTTGAACTCCTGACCTCAGGTGAACCACCTGTTCGGCCTCCTAAAGTACAGGACTACAGGCATGAGCCACCGCGACTGGCTAGAGTCCCTGTTTTTAATTCTTTTGGATATATATGTAGGAGTGGAATTGCTGGATCGTATGGTTTCTGTGTTCACCTTCTGGAAGAACTGCCAAACTGTTTTCCACAGCGGCTATGTCACTTTACATTTTCATCAGCAATGTTCCCATTTCTCCACATCCTTGCTAACAATTATTTCCCTTTAAAAAAAAAAAACTATTATAGTCATACTAGGTAAAATAAGATACCTAGTATGAAGTGGTATCTTATTTTGGTTTTGATTTGCATTTCTTAATGCCTAATCATGTTGATGTGCTACCGGCCATCTGTATGTCTTCTCTGGAAAAGTCTCTATTAATGTCCTTTGTGCAATTTTGAAATTGGATGATTTTTATTGCTTTCAAAACATAATCAGAAGAATACTAAATTTGGCAAAATAAATATTCTAAGCTGCTAAATAAGAACAAAGCCAGAAATAAACACACTGCTTTCTCCAAGTGGCTAGGAAACTTTAACAGTCCCACTTTATAAATGTAGCTTTAGCCACACTCAGAACACCCAAGGGCAAACATTCTGCCATAAATATGCCAAAGCCAGAAAGAAAACTATATACCCTGTCAGCTCATGGAGTCCTTCTGATGCTAAGGAAAAAAATCCCTTAAAAGGAAAATAAGCCCTGCTTCCAGATAAATGTTCTCTAAATTACAACCATCAGAATTGAGACAAGACAATTTAGAACTTCAAGGTGCCTGCCTCTCAGGGAAGGGTTGGCAGTTTCCAGCACTGGTTCAGTATTTCCTCACACCTTCTCCTCTCAGACTGAGTAACAGGTATCTTTAAAGGCCATAACATGGGAGGCTTGCTTGAGCCCAGGAGTTTGAGGTTGCAGTAAGCCATGAATGCACCGCTGCACTCCAGCCTGGACAACACAGCAAGACCCTGTCTCAAAAAAATAAAAATAAAAAAATAAAAGCCACAGTAAATTCTTAGCTACTTTATTTTCTTTGCTTGGGCTACATTTTCACTAGAAAAGAATAAACATGCTAGCTCAAAAGTACAATTCAATTAAGCTAAAATTAATCCCTTGTAAGTCAAATGAAGCCCAATTTAGTCAAAGAAAACAGAAGCATAGTGGAAGACATTATTAGTCAAATTAATCCATTTTGGGGCTGGACATGGTGACTCACATCTGTAATCTCAGCACTTTGGGAGGCCAAGGCAGGCAGATCACTTAAGCCTAGGAGTTTGAGATCAGCCTGGGCAACATGGTAAGACTCTGTCTCTACAAAATACAAGAAAATTAGCCAGTACACACCTGTGGTCTCAGCTACTCCAGAGGCTGAAGTGGGAGAATCACTTGAGCCCAGGAGGTCAAGGCTGTGGTGAGTTGAGATCGTGCCACTGCACTGCAGTCTGGGTGACAAAGTGAGACCCTGTCTCAAAATAGTATATAAATAAATAAAATGGACTAAAATTTTATGTTAAACAAATACATAGGCCGGGCACAGTGGCTCATGCCTGTAATCCTAGCACTTTGGAAGGCCAAGGCAAGTGGATCACTTGTGGTCAGGAGTTCGAAACCAGTCTGACCAACATGGTGAAACCCCGTATCTACTAGAAATACAAAAAATTAGCCAGGCATGGTGGTGTGCACCTGTGATCCCAGCTACTCGGGAGGCTGAGGTAGGAGAACCACTTGAACCCAGGAGGTAGAGGTTGCAGTGAGCCAAGAATCTCACCACTGCACTCTATCCTAGGTAATGAAGTGCAACTCTATCTAAAAAAAAAAAAAAAAAAAAAAGGTAAAATAATATATATATCTATATATAGAGAGAGAGACACATCTTTCAGCTGGGAGCAGTGGCTTACACCTGTGATCCCAGCTACTCGGAAGGCTGAGGTATAAGGCCTCACGGAGGCAACATGGGAGGATCACTTGAGACCAGGAGTTCAAGATCAGCCCAGGCAACAAAGTGAGATCTAATCTCTTAAATCCCAGCACTATGGGAGACCAAGGTGGGAGAATTGCTTGAGGCTAGGAGTTCAAAACAGGCATGGGTAACAAAGCAAGACCCTGTCTCTACAAATAAATTTTAAAATTAGCCAGGCATAGTAGTGTGCCTGTAGTCCAAGCTACTTGGGAAGTTGAAGTAGGAAAATCACTTGAGCCATGACTTTTTTTTTTTTTGAGACCGAGTTTCACTCCTTGCCCAGGCTGGAGTGCAATCATGTGATCACTGCAACTTCCGCCTCCCGAGTTCAAGTGATTCTCCTTCCTCAGCCTCCCAAGTAACTTATATTACAGGCGCCTGCCACCTAATTTTTGCATTTTTAGAAGAGATGGGGTTTCACCATGTTGGCCAGACTGGTGTTGAACTCCTGACCTCAGGCGATCCACCCGCCATGGCCTCCCAAAGTGCTAGGATTACAGGGGTGAACTACCGTGCCCGGCAGGGCCTGGTTTTGAGGCTGCAGTGAGGTATGATTGCACCACTGCACGCTGCCGCAATTATTACTGTGTTTTAAAGCCTAATGGTGTATGTAATGCCTAATGGTGTGTGTTGAATGGTATTACTGTGTTGTCTGCTTAATGGTGACTTCTATTTCCATCATTTCTTCTACATTTATTAATTAAAAGAAATTAGAATTCTATAAGAAGAGCTATCCCTTCATATCCACGTATCTATCAATGTAGACTTGTGGATATTTTGTTGTTTAAATTCTTCTAGATTGGATCCCTCAACTCCTTTAAAGTCAGCTCTTAAGTACTTCTGACATCATTTTTGACCACTTCTTTACTGTCAACACAAGATGCTCTAGGCTTGTCTTATAATTTTCCTGCCCCAACTCAGGAACCAACCATTTCACCAAGGAGCTTTGTTTCTTGTTATTCCTTTGTTTCTTTTTCTAAATATGGTATTTAGAAAATTCAGGATTTGGTTACTAGATATACTGATTGCTACTGAAGTATCACTGCTTTTAGGCCCTCCCAGCAGACAGAGCTAGGAAATAATGTATGATAACTAGCCCACACATACACACATCTAATTACCATTATCAGCATGGGTGTTAAACTCAAGCCAAGAAAAAGTGTCAATAATATTTCATATCTTGGCAGATTTAAAAACAAATTTTCATTTATTTAATATGACCAGCTGTAATCATCAACTGTTAGTGCTTGCTGTACTAAATGTGAAGTTCAAGGCTTTTGTAAATTGATGCAAATAAGCTTTGCCTCATTCATTTATCAAGTATTTACTGACCATCTACGAGATCCCAGGCCCTGAGCTCATTAATGTAAAAGGCCAAAAAAAAAAAAAGTCTATACCTTCAAGGAGCTTCCATATTAATGTGAAAAACAAATATATAGACAAAAATAAAGATTATGATAAGTGCTATGAAGAAACTAAGTAAGGTTCTATAATTGAAAATATGGTTTCCAGAGCAGAATCACATAGGATGATCAGGGAAGAAGTGTGTGGGGAGACCTGATAAACTAAAGGTTGGAGGAGCAGGTGTGGATAAGGGTACTGGAAAGAACATTCCAAGCCTAAGTAAAAGCCTTGAGGTTAATTAAAAGTAAAATCTAAAAAGCTTGGGATATTCTAAAAACTGGTTCACCTCTTTCTGCCAATTAAGATACAACCCAGGCCAGGCAGAGTGGCTCATACCTATAATCCTAATACTTGGGGAGGCCAAGACCGGCAGATCACCTGAGTTCAGGAGTTCAAGACCAGCCTGGCCAACATGGCAAAACCCTGTCTCTACTAAAAATACAAAAATTAGCTAGCAGCACACGCCTGTAATCCCAGCTACCAGGAAGGCTGAGGCACAAGAATCGCTTGAACCTGGGAGACAGAGATTGCAGTGAGCCGAGATCGTGCCACTGCATTCCAGCCTGCGCAACAGAGTGAGACTCCGTCTCAAAAAAAAAAAAGAAAACCCAATTCAAAAATGGTCAAAGGACTTGAATAGACATTTCTTCAAGAAGGTATACCAACAGTCAGTAACAAAAACAAAAATGCTCTACATCATTCATTAGACATTAGAGAAAAGCAAATCAAAGCCACAGATACCACATACTCCACTAGGATAGCTACAAAAAGAAAATAAAATTAGTGTCGGTAAGGATGTGGAGAAACAGCAACCCTTGTACACTGCTGGTAAGAAGGCAAAGTGGTGCAGCCATTGTGGGAAACAGTTGGCAGTTCCTCCAAAAGGTAAACAAAGAACTACCACATGATTCTAACAATTTCACTCCTAGGTATATACCCAAAAGAATTAAAAAACAGTTACTCAAATGGACACTTGGAAGCTAATGTTCACAGTAGCACAATTCACAACAGCCAAAAGGTAGAAACAACCCAGGTGTCCATCAACAGACGAATGAATAAACAAAATGTGGTATATATTTACAATGAAATATTATTCAGCCATAAAAAAGAATGAAGTGTTTTTTTTGAGACAGAGTTTTACTCTGTTGCCCAGGCTGGAGTGCACTGGCACTATCTCAACTCACTGCAACCTCCACCTCCTGAGTTCAAGAGATCCTCCTGCCTTGGCCTTCCAAGTAGCTGGGATTACAGGCACGCACCACCATGTCCAGCTAATTTTTGTATTTTTAGTAGAGATGGGGTTTCACCATGTTGACCAGGCTAGTCTCGAATCCCTGACCTCAAGTGACCTGCCTGCCTCAGCTTCCCAAAGTGCTAGGATTGGCCGGGCGAGGTGGCTCATGCCTGTAATCCCAGCACTTTGGGAGGCCAAGGTGGGCGGATCACGAGGTCAGGAGATCAAGACCATCCTGCTCAACATGGTGAAACCCCGTCTCTACTAAAAATACAAAAATTAGCTGGGTGTGGTGGCACGTGCCTATAATCCCAGCTACTCAGGATGCTGAGGCAGGAGAATCGCTTCAACAACGGAGTCAGAGGTTGCAGTCAGCCGAGATCCCACCACTGCACTCCAGCCTGGTGACAAAGCGAGACTCCATCTCAAAAAAAAAAAAAAAAAAAGTGCTAGGATTACAGATGTGAGCCACTGTGCCCAGCCAAGAATGAAGTCTTAATACATGCTATGACATGAATGAAACTTGTAAACATTAAGCTAAATTAACCTTGTAAACAAGAACTAAGCCAGACACAAAAGTCAAAAATTGTGATGATTTCAGCCAAGCTCAGTGGCTCATGCCTGTAATTGCAGCACTTTGGGAGGCTGAGGTGGGCAGATCATGAGGTCAGGGGTTCGAGACCAGCCTGACCAACATGGTGAAACCCCCTCTCTACTTAAAAATACAAAAAAATACTTAGCCGGGCATGGTGGCATGCACCTGTAATCCCAGCTACAGGCTGAGGCAGGAAAACTGCTTGAACCCGGGAGGTAGAGGTTGCAGTGAGCCGAGAGTGCGCCACTGCACTCCAGCCTGGGCGACAGAGCAAGATTCCATCTTAAAAAACAAAAAAATGTAATGATTTTACTTACATGAAATATCTATAACAGGTAAATCTGTAGAGGCAGAAAGTAAACAAGAAGTTACCAGGGTATCAGATGATAGAAGAATTGGGAGTTATCATTATTATTTTTTTTTTTTTGAGATGGAGTCTTGCTCTGTTGCCCAGGCTAGAGTGCAGTGGCATGATCTTGGCTCATTGCAACCTCTGCCTCCCTGGTTCAAGTGATTCTCCTGCCTCAGCCTCCCAAGTAGCTGGGACTACAGGTGCACACCACCACGCCCCGCTAATTTTTATATTTTTAGTAGAGACGGGGTTTCACCATATTGGCCAGGCTGGTCTCAAACTCCTGACCTTGTGATCCAACTGCCTTGGCCTTCCAAAGTGTTGGGATTACTGGGCGTGAGCCACCGCACCTGGCCGGGAGTAATTATTTAACAGGTATAGAGTTTGCTTCAGATGATGAAAAATTCAGGAAATGGACAGTGGTAATGGCTATACAACACTGTGAATGTATTTAATGCCACTAAATTATACATTTTAAAATGGCAAATTTTATGTTATGTACATTTTACCAAAAAAAATTTTTAAGTTAAGGAAACAAAAAGTCAATTCTATAGCACTAGTTTTTCTAAATTGAAACTCTCCTAAGTAAAGAATAGTGTTAACCTAACTGAAATCATACAATGTTAGAGAAGTTACAAAGCAGAACATAAAAAAAAACTTACACACAATGGGCAATCATAAAAATTTATAAACACTGACAAAGATCAGATTTTAAAATAAAGTGAGTTAATTCTAGTATAATTAATATTCATAAGGTTCTTTTCTATAAAGTTTACTTATATTTTAAAATAAATTACTTTTCCTTCAAATATTTACTAGGACTTCCAGGCCACAGAAAGTCCCTGCAATTCTTAACATCAATTCTTTGCCCCAGCACATACAGACACAGGCTCGACACAGCCCCGTTGCCAGGTATCCAACCACTTTAACCTGGGAAGTATCAATTAGTCCTCCACCAGGACAAGAGAAATGCTTCCCTCTTCTCTCCTAGACTACTGTCACAGTAAACGGGAAACTCACTGACAACAGCATGCTCTTTTCCACCAATGGAACTTAATGCTGTGACTTTTTCTCAGCTTTACCTATCAATAAATTTAATTTTCAAGATCTAAAGATCTTGCTGATGCTTTCAGCCTCTAATTTTACCTAACAAAGTGACTTAGTGCTTTGAGAAGAGACCTACAATGATATCACTTGGCAAACAAAACAAGAAAAACTGTGGCAAGGGGTCTATAAGCCCAAGGCTGCTGCTGGCCAGTGACTGACCTTTGTATTCAGGCGTGAACTCCTTCATTTCAGGAGGGAGGGACTCGTAGAAGCGCTGTTCCCGGGAGATAAGGGGCTTGCACACAGTGTGATCGTCGTAGCGCATCATGCTGCTGTGTCCGCCTACTTGGTGGATGAAGGGCTCCAGGAGGACTCCCCGGTCTCCAGCCCGACTTGCATTCTTGCCATACTGCCCCACTTCCATGGTTTGACAAACACACATTGCGTTGGGGGCCAGTTGCACACTGAGGGCAGAGGATGTAGCACATGGGCCACAAAAGGAGAGCTAGGTAGAAGGTCCTGGCCAGCTGAAAGCCAATGGTCAGATTCTATTCAGCTTATTATTCTGTCCTACAGAAAAGAGAGGAAAAGGGAATCAAAACATCAGGCAAGTCACAATTTCCCTGGAGCTCCATGAATGAGAGCAGGGACTCTGTGTTGTTCCCCTGCTATGTGTATCCCCAGTACATACAATATTACCTGGCACATGAAAGAAGGTGGTTAAATTTCTACTGAATGATGCAACCTTGCCTCTTCCATCTATCTTGTGTACAGAAGCCCATATTCTCTCCCTTTCTTAGTTCTCACATCCCTTCTAAGTTATCTAAAGGATTTCATTTTAGAGCTACAGTACATCACAACCATCAGGAAGGCAACTATCCCAGTTTACTTCACACGCAAAGATGAGATCAGAGGCTGGGCGCAGCGGCTTACACCTGTAATCCCAGCACTTTGGGAGGGTGAGGTGGGTGTATCATGAGGTCAAGAGATCGAGACCATCCTGGCCAACATGGTAAAACCCCATCGCTACTAAAAATACAAACATTAGCTGGGTGTGGTGGCATGCACTTGCAGTCCCAGCTACTCAGGAGGCTGAGGCAGTAGAATTGCTTGAACCTGGGAGGCAGAGGTTGCAATAAGCCGAGATTACACCACTACACTCCAGCCTGGCAACACAACGAGACTCTGCATCAAATTAAAAAAAAAAAAAGATGGAATCAGAAAAAAAAACAGAAGGCAATAGGAATTTGTTCTGTTCAGACTCCTCAGAATATCCAATAATAGCAAAGGCCTCTCCTTGTCTCAGAGGAAAGGTTTCTGTTTCAGAAATTAGGTCACATGAGATTCCCAAATTCTCCACTGAAGATGCCAAGGACCAGGCAGGAAGCCATTCCTTGCTGAGCTGTAGGGCAGTGGTCCCCAACATTTTTTGGCAGTAAGAACGAGTTTCATGGAAGACAATTTTTTCCTGGACCAGGTGTGGGGGTGATGGTTTCAGGATGAATCAGACACATTAGATTTACTGAACACTGTACTTCTATTATTATTACATTGTAATATATAATGAAACAATTATACAACTCACCATAATGTAGAATTCTTGGGAGCCCTAAGCTTGTTTTCCTGCAACTAGACACTCCATCTTGGAGTGATGGGAGACAGTGACAGATCATCAAGCATTAGATTCTCATAAGGAGCATGCAACCTAGATCCCTCACATGTGCAGTTCACAATAGGGTTTGTGGTTTGTGCTCCTGTGAGAATCCAATGCCATTGCTGATCTGACAGTAGGTGGAGCTCAGGCGATAATGCGAGCAAGGGGAGCAGCTGTAAATACAGATGACGCTTTGCTTGCCTGCTCGCCCACCACTCACCTCTTGCTGTGAGGCCCATTTCCTAACAAGCCATGAACCAGTACCCAAGAACTGCTGCTATAGATCATTAAAAAGGTTTTGCTTTTCCCAAAGGAATTCAGGCTTCACATTTCTTCTACTTTAAATCTATGGTTGTCAATTTATGACCATTGCCTTTCTGCATGACTCTATACCAACCAGTGGGACAAGGAAAAGCTCCTCGTATTCAAACTCCCTCTTTATAATGTCAATTTTCTCTCAAAAAATTTAAAGTAGTTGGCAACTTTCCTAATACTGAGTGTATTTTTAGTTAGGAATGTAATCAGCAAGAATACATCAGAAAGATTAAGACCAAAAAGTATTAGTAGAGCAGGAATATGGTCCCACCTGTAAGAGACAAACCACTGGGTTTTCTGTTGTTGTTCATTTTTCCTGGACCTTATAATTATGGGCAAAATGGGGTACAAAAATACCACTGCTGAGCTGTGATCAGACTACTGCACTCCAGCCTGGGTGACAGAGAAAGACCCTGTCTCAAAAAAAAAAAAAACTACTGCAAAACTGC
Source organism: Ateles fusciceps (assembly GCA_036589455.1). Lineage (NCBI taxonomy): Eukaryota > Metazoa > Chordata > Mammalia > Primates > Atelidae > Ateles > Ateles fusciceps. The sequence continues at coordinate 28,446,102 of JAZHEH010000562.1, read as the reverse complement.
AAAATCTTCTTAACCCAACATTGTCCAGGCAGCTAAGTTTTATTTCACTGCTATCACCAAAATATTCTGTACTCCCACTCCCCCAGACTGCACTATCACTATTTTAATGCATATACACTTTTTTTTTTTTTTTCTGCCTAGTTATCCTGGAATCTAGGACTACTACCTGAGGCAGAGCTGCCTTGTCCTGAAGGCAGTATTGCCTTGTCCCAGGTAGTATTCCTAGACTCCATTCTCTTCAAACCTGAGTATAGTGCACACATCTATGGCTCCTAAGGTATCCTATGCAAGCTCTACCACATCAATATACCACTGTGCTGTCATCTAGTTACTCATCTGTCATCACAACCATCTCCCTTATCTCCACAGCAAAGGTCCAAGGCAGTTTCCAGCATGTAGTAAGTAATCCAAAAAAGAGTTGTTGGATTGGGGAAAAATTGGGGAAGCAGTTGTGGAGGGCAGGTCAGGGTCTCTGGAGGTGGTCACTGCAGCTGTGGATTCTGTTCAGTACTGTAGATCAGCTCCTGCCCTGGCCCCAGTCAGGATGAAGGAGGCCTATCTCTAGCTGTGCTTCTCCCTGGGATGGCTTCTGACGATCGACAAAAGGAGACTGCTAAACTTTCTAGCCTGAGTCATTGGGTGGCTGGGAAAAGAGAGGGGTCATAGTGACAGGTGTCCCAGAAGTGTACTGCAGGAGAAGAGTCAAGGAAACAGGCCAGGGGCAGTGGTTCACGCCTGTAATCCCAGCACCTTGGGAGGCCAAGGCTGGCGGATCACCTGAGGTCAAGAGTTTGAGACCATCCCGGCCAACATGGCGAAACTGTTTCTGCTAAAAATACAAAAAAAAAAAGTTAGCCAGGCATTGTGGTGCATGCCTGTAATCTCAGCTACTTGGGAGGCTGAGGCACAAGAAATCGCTTGAACCTAGAAGGGGGAGGTTGCAGTGAGCTGACAATTGCTCAGTCTCAAAAAAAGAAAAAAGGGCTGGCTGTGGTGGCTCACATCTGTAATCCCAGCACTATGGGAGGCCGATGCAGGCGGATCACGAGGTCAGGAGATAGAGACCATCCTGGTCAACATGGTGAAACCCCATCTCTACTAAAACTACACAAACTAGCTGGGTGTGGCGGCATATGCCTATAGTCCCAGCTACTCGGGAGGCTGAGGCAGGAGAATCACTTGAACCTGGGAGGTGGAGGTTGCAGTGAGCCAAGATTGCACCACTGCACTCCAGCCTGCCAACAAAGAGAGACTCTGTCTAAAATAAATAAATAAATAAATAATAAAAATAAAAAGAAAAGGAAAAAAAGGAAAAAATAATTCAAATAGCACTTCCCCTGACTCTGAGACATCTGTGGCAACTTCTGCAACTTCCACAGGACAGACGGCAGAGTCCACTTTTCGGTCTTTCTAGACATTTGGTATTCAGCATAAAGTTATAGCATTGTTTTCGTGTTTGAAATAGTCTCCTAAGAGTAAATATACCACATAGCTATAACTTTGTTTTTGTTTTGTTTTGTTTTTGAGATACTCCCGGCCTGTAACTTTGTTTTGATGTTACTTTTTTAATAACCCTGGAATCTGGAATAGTGGAAGTACCCCGGAACCCTCTCAAGCTCTGTGAAGGCTTGCTTTACAAGGTGTGGGTGGAGCTTCATATGTCACTTAATTTCTCCAAGTCTCCTCACACTCCTAACCCTGTGGGATTTGCAGATGCAGGTAAAGGGCTTGGGCTTGCCTCGCCTAGTGTCCAGCCCTGGAAATAGCAACAGCTCTCACTAAGATTGCATCACTGCACTCCAGCCTGAGCAACAGAGCAAAACACTGTCTCAAAAAGAAAATAAACTTTAATTAGAAAGAGTTTTTAAATGCCTTTTGACCACAGACTAGAAAAAATTCCATACACAAAACACACAAACCACAAATTAGGCCATATTAATACTGTATACATTTTTTTACATTTTTTAAATTACTTCTTAGCTAAGCAGATTCCAAAAATTACTTAAATTTTAACAGCTTTTATCAAACTATAAAATTCACTAAGCCGGGTGCGGTGGATCATGCCTGTAATCCCAGTACTTTGGGAGGCTGAGGCAGGTGGATCATGAGGTCAGGAGTTCAAGACCAGCCTGATCAACACGGTGAAACCCCGTCTCTACTAAAAATACAAATATTAGCCAGGCATGGTGGTTGGCCCCTGTAGTCCCAGATACTCAGGAGGCTGAGACAGGAGAATCGCTTGAACCTAGGAGACGGAGGTTGCAATGAGCTGAGATCATGCCACCGCATTCCCGCCTGGGTGTCAGAGCAAGATTCCGTCTCAAAAAAATAAAATAAAAATAAAATAAAGTATACAGAACAATGACTTTCAATAAATTTACAGGATTGTACAACCAACCCTCAAATCCAATATAAAAACATTTCTATTATACCAAAAAGAACTCTCATGCCCATCTGCAATCCTCGTTGCTCCACTCCCAGCCAAACTTAACTTATTTTTTGCATAGGAGAACCATAAGTGAACATAAAAGTCAAACAGATTAGGAGATGCTATTTGTTTTCTGTTTTTCTTTTTTTAAACAGTCTTGCTTTGTCACCAGGCTGGAGTTCAGTGGTGCGATCTTGGCCCACTGCAGCCTTGACCTCCCAGGTTCAAGTCATCCTCCTGCCTCAGCCCCCCAAGTAGCTGGGACTACAGGCATGCACCACCATGCCCAGCTAATTTTTGTATTTTTTGTAGAGACAAGGTTTCGCCATGTTGCCTGGTCTGGTCTCACCTGAGCTCAAGCGATCTGCTCACATAGGCCTCCCAAAGTGCTAGGACTATGGGTGTAAGCCACGGTGCCCGGCCTGCAATTTTTACAGCTAGAAAAATAAACACAGTATATGAAAAATTCCTATAAATTGAAGTCAAAAAAAAAAAAGGAAAAAAAGCAATTCACAAAAGAGTAACCTCAGATGGCCAATGAACATGTGAAAAGACAACCTCCCTTCATAATTAATCAGGGAAATTCAAATTAAAATAAGAAATTATTTCACTTTTTCTGTTTTGAGACAGAGTCTCGCTCTGTCACCGAGGCTGGAGTGCAGTGGTGCGATACTGGCTCACTGCAACCTCCATCTCTCAGGTTCAAGCAATTCCCGTGCCTCAAGTAGTTGGGACTACAGGTGGATGCCACCATGCCTAGCTAATTTTATTTTTGCATTTTTAGTAAAGACGGGGTTTCGCCATGTTGGCCAGGTTGCTCTGGAACTCCTGACCTCAGATGACCTGCCTGCCTCAGCCTCCCAAAGTGCTGGGATTATGGGCACAAGACACCGCACTCAGTGGCCATTTCACTTTTTGCCATAAGACTGTCAAAAAATAAAAAGTCTACAAGCTCTGCATTCCTCCCCACCCCATTTTTTTTTTTTTTTTTTTTTTTTTGTCTTCACTTCTTATCCTTTTCCCCCACTGCTTATTATCCCACTCGAGCCATACTGGCCTACATGATGTTCCTCGAATATATCATACACATATATTCCCAGGGTTCTCTGCACTAGTCATTCCCTCTGCCTAAACATTCTTCGCCCGGATACCCACATGGCCCTCACCTCCTTCAAAAGCCTTTGATCAAATGCCTCTTTCTCAATGAAAGGTCTACCCTACCTTCCCTAGTTTAAACTGCAACCCCACCTGCACTCTCCACCCTCTTTAATTAGCTCTACTTTTTTTTTTTCCATTAAGGCATTTATCCCCCTTCTGGCATATTACATACTTTACTTACTGATGATGTCTACTGTTTAATTATTATTATTATTATTATTATGCTGTCAGTTACATAAGTATCATAAGTGCCCAGTGTAGTACCTGGCACATGGTAACTACACAATAAATCTGGCAGAATAAATATATGTGTGTTTGTGATATACATAACAGATGTATATAGTAGGGTAAATATGTAACACATGAAAAAATGTTTATGAAGCGACCAGTTCTTTTTGTTTTAAAATATTAGGGTTGTAAACCAAAAAAATTTACATTTCTAATCTAAACCTAGCAAAAACCAGAACAAACAGGTTACGTGGCTTTATGAAGAACAAAATACGTTGGCCACATGACAGAATTTCAAGTCAGCAAATAAAGAGAACATAAAATTCTGTGTTCTAACTCTAAAAAGATTTGATATATGAAAGAAAAATAGGTTTAAATATACCCAAATGAGTATAGCCACAATAACAAGGACAAAAATCAAAGAAAAATACAAAAGGAAAAAGAAGACAGCCTATGAGGAGGAGGATACAAAAAAGATTAAAAAGGGGGAAAAAATCAGGCAAACACATAAATATTCTCAACTACAAAAGATGAATCAGGCCAAGCATGGTAGTTCATGCCTGTAATCCTAGCACTTTGGGAGGCCAAGGCTAGAGGATCACTTGAGCCCAGGAGTTTGAGACCAGCATGGGCAACATGGCAAACCCTCATCTGTATCAAAAACAAAAATACAGAAATTAGCCAGGTATGGTGTTGTACACCTACAGTCCCAGCTACTCATCAGGAGACTGAGGTGGGAGGACGCCTTGAGCCCAGGAGGTGGAGGTTGCAACAAGCTGAAATCATACCTCTGTACTCCAGCTTAGGTGACAGATTCAGATCCTGTTTCAAAAAAGAAAGAAAAAAAAAAAAAGATGAATCAGGCCAGGCATGGTGGCTCACGCCTGTAATCCCAATGCTTTGGAAGGCCAAGATGGAAGGGATTGCTTGAGGCCAGGAGTTCAAGACCAGTCTGGGCAACACAGCAAGATGCTATCTCAATGACAATAATAATGAGAGTCAGGAGAAGAACCAAAGAACTTGTTGAACCAAATTTAGGAGAAATGATATGAACAGTTTTTTTGGGGTCTATTTTAATGCAACAACATAGCAAGCCTAGAAAGTGACAATGAATAAAAAGCCTTGGCAGAGAAAGAGAGACTGCAATCAGATATGGTGGTGAACAAGGTCAGGACTATTTTAAGAACTAGGAAGGCACTGTCTCTACAGCAATTTCAAGACAATACCTGGTCACCAGATTCTTTAGTTGGGGCAGGCACAGACACACACTAAAAATGCAGATCAGCAGGTATGTACTCTAAGAAGTTCAGTTAGAATTCCAAATTTTTTGGCCAACATACTTTTACAACTTCAGATTAACCACTTGGGTTTAACATGCAATCTTTTTTTTTTTTTTTTTTTCAGACAGGGTCTCACACTGTTGTCCAGGCTGGAGTGCTATGGCGCGACACAGTTCACTGCAACCTCGACCTCCTGGGCTCAAGTGATCCTCCCACATCATGAGTCTTCCAAGTAGCTGAAAACATAGGCATGTGCCACCAAGCCTGGCTTTTTTTTTTTTTTGGGTAGAGACGGAGTTTCACCATGTTGCCCAGGTAGTCTCAAACTCCTGAGCTCAAGAGAGCCACCCACCTTGGCCTCCCAAAGTGCACCCAGCCACAGCTGCAATGTTTTTATAGAATAAAGTGAAGCATCTTTGGTGCCTTCACATTTCACAGGTGTAGCTGCAGATTTCCTCAACATTTCATTAAAAATTAGTTTATAAACCCAGTATTTCTATTACCTCTTCTAAAATTAAATATATCCAATTAAGCACTAAAAGTATCAAGACAAAGTATCATATCCTTTTTAAAATTCAACTTAAACTTGGTAAGTCAGGAATGCTAAGTAAAATTCTGGCAATAGTATTTTTGGTTTTGGCAAATGTGTCTATGATTTGTTTTTCACTGTCTGACACAATCCAAAGGAAAAATAATAAAATTACTTGAACTGAAAAGAGCACAATAAGCTGATAAGTCACTCTAACAGAAAAGAACAACACATAAAACTTGGGCTATACAGCTCCGGATTTTATGAAAACTAATTTCTAATTAATTTCAGAAATAAAAAAGCACTGGCATGGACTTTGACAGGAAAAGATACCAAAACACCTTCAAAAATCACAGACAAAAACACTATAGCAGAAAACATGAAAACACGTTTGTTCTCTAAAGCTTATAACTAAGGGAATCCAGTGATTTCTCAAATTCAAGCCCATTCTTCCCTTTGTATATGAGACTGCAGGCACTGATATAGACTAGGCATAGTTATGAGGGTGAGAGAGAACAATCTTCCTGTACTTTGAGGAGGAGGGAAATGTAGGGAATGTTCCTCATGTAAGTGTGGCTATCAACTCTACTTGGAACTTGTCCTTCCAAGCTACCAGGAACTGGCACATCCCTCAGAAACCGGAAATGTATATAGATGTCTAGAATAATCTGGGAGAAGAAAGAGAGGGAATCTAGATTGTCATTTGTCTCTAGAGAAGAGATGAAGGATTGTTTAGATTCCTGGGTCTTATTCCAGGAGCTAGGAAACCATGGCCTCCTAAGGCCACCTGGCTAAGAACAAACAGGGAAAAAGGAAAAAAGGAAACTTGGCAGGGAACCTGAGATGTGCCAGCCCATCAACCAACAGCCAGAACAGAATTAATTTAGGTCAAGGAGAAAATCTAGAGTGTACTGAACCTCTTTCCTGTTTTTACTGGATTCCTAAAGATTAGAAAGTTGTGCTTCCCTAAATACATTTTTTTCTTTTTCTTTTTTTTTTTTTTTTTTTGAGACAGAGTCTCACTCTGTCACCCAGGCTGGAGTGCAATGGCATGGGTGACAGAGTGAGACTCTTGTCTCAAGTGTCTCGGCTTCAAGTGATTCTCCTGCCTCAGCCTCCCGAGTAGCTGGGACTACAGGCGCATGCCACCATACACAGCTAATTTTTGTATTTTTAGTTGGCCGGGCTGGTCTCAAACTCCTGACCTCATGATCCACCCACTTCAGTCTCCTCAAGTGCTGGGATTACAGGTGTGAGCCTCTGCACCCAGCCTACATACAGTTTTAAATAAAGACCCTTTTGAAATCGGCTGTCAAATGTGCTAAGAAGTGAGGGAAAGGAGGTATGTGAAGAATTTTCACAACTGATGTCCAAAGTGATACAGGGGAAATCAAAATGAAACGCACAAAAAGAAAGGAGAAACGAAGGTGTTCCATCCTTCTCACCTGAAACATTCTCTGCAAATGATTATGCTTTAATAAGAAGCCACCGGATTATCTGTGCTGTGACTAAATAGTACATGTGAGCCATCCCTGAATCAGCTAAGTGTAACCTAGCACATTTACAACTAAATGAAAATACGGTCAAATCTAGAAAGCACACACGTAGAAAGATGGGAGAAATGGTTCTAAAAGGAACACAAAACCACAGACCACTTAAAATTAGACTGTCTGAACTGCTCACATATGAAATGAAGAGCTTCCTGGACTTATTTCCTACTACCAATCCCACTGAAGACGAAAGCGGAAGAGAGAAAACTTCCATACAACCGAAAGAAAGATGCAAAGACCTGGTCTCACAGACTAGGTTTCTGGGGTGAATGGTAAACTCGGGCTCCTTTTCTTCACCTCTATCCTACTGTAGCTTAACTAAAATGGTTACGGACTAAGGCAGAGGTAAACAAGCTCTAAGGTTACTGGCAGACTGGTGTACACACCTCCCTACTGGGGAATTTTTCCTCACCATGTTATCTTTTTTTCCTATGAAATCAAATATATTAAATTTGTTAAAGCAGTTCAGGATTTTTTTTCTGGGGTACATGTGCAGATCTTGCAGGATTATTACATAGGTGTACACATGCCATGGTGGTCTGCTGTGCCTCCATGCCCCCATCACCTACATTAGGTATTTCTCCTGTTATTCCTCCCCAACATCCCCACCCCCCGCTATCCCTCCCCTAGTCCCCTACCCCCAACAGATAGACCCCAGTGTATGATGTTTCCCTCCCTGTGTTCATGTGTTCTCATTGTTCAACACCCAATTATGAATGAGAACATGCAGTGTTTGGTTTTTGTTCTTGTGTCAGTTACCTGCTCTCTCTGCTAGGCAGGGTGGCACTCATGCCTGTAATCCTAGAACTTTGGGAGGCCAAGGTATGCAGATCACTTGAGCTCAGGAGTTTGAGACTAGCCTGGGGAACATGGCAAAACCCTGTCTCTACAAAAAAAAAAAAAAAAAAAAATGCAAAAATTAGCTGGGCTTGGTGGGTCATGCCCGTAGACCCAGCTACTTGGGGAACTGAGACAGAAGGACTGCTTGAGCCTGGGAGGCAGAGGTTGCAGTGAGCCAAGATTTTGCCACTACAGTCCAACTTGGGTAACAAAGTGAGTCTCTGTCTCAAAAAAAAAAAAAAAAAATCAAATTAAAAATTTTAAAATCTGCTCTCTCCATTTCAGAATTTCAGAACACAAATAAAAGAATAGTAACTCTTGTCACTCATGCTAATTTCAATTATCTATAACACTGGTTTTACATATGGGAGTTCATCCTAGGTACAAATCTACTACCTTATATTAGTAATATTCACATGTGTCCTACTATTCAAGAGGGAAAACGTGGAAATAAAATTTCTTACACCAAGGAGAGGTGAAACCAAAGCTCTGGTCACAGCATTGACCTTTTCAGATTATCTAGGGGCTTTATTTAGGACCCCCTAACAAAAATGGTTACTAGTTTAAAACAAGAAAACTCTCCAGAGTAAGGAATTATGCAATTATGAAATAGCTGCTGGCCATCCATTTCTCCATCAGTCAAGAACACTGGTAATGAGGCTGACATACCTATCAAAGACAGTTAACTACCATCGCACCTCTGTGGTCTCACATTGTTGGAGCATTCATTATATCCCTGGGGGCTGTAGCTCTCTGTAAGTTCGCTGTGGCTGAACCAAGAAAGAAAGCATACTCAGATTTCTACAGAAATTATGACTTCATGGCCAGGTGTGGGGGCTCATGCCTATAATCCCAGCAATTTGGGAGGCTGAGGTGGGCAGATCACCTGAGGTCAGGAGTTCAAGACCAGCCTGGCCAACATGGTGAAACCCTGTCTCTAGTAGAAGTACAAAAATTAGCCAGGCATGGTGGGAGGCACCTGTAATCCCAGCTACTCAGGAGGCTGAGGCAGGAGAATCGCTTAAACCCAGGAGGCAGAGGTTGCAGTGAGCCAAGATTTCGCTATTGTACTCTACCCTAGGTGACAGAACGAGACTCCATCTCAAAAAAAAAAAAAAAGTTTCTTTGGGTTGAATTACCTATTAGTTTTGTCACTAACAAATCTACTACCTTACATTAGCAATATTCACATGTATCCTACTATTCAAGAGGGAAAACATGGAAATAAAATTTCCTGCACCGAGGAGAGGGGGAAGCCAAAGCTCTGTGTTCCTGAACTATGAGACAAGAAATGTGGGCTAACAAATAGTTTCTCTTGATAAATAAACAATTTTTTAAAAAAAGAAATACCTCCTGTCTTTCTATGGTATCTCAATGACACCACAAAACTATTAGACCTCCAAAGGAGTTTTAAATCACTGAATCCTGAGAGGCACCAAGAGGCAATATACATCTAAAAATCAGACATGGCTAAAATCTGGAGGACTCTTCCTTTGGGGATGAAATCATTTAAATGTCTTGATGCTACACTACTCTGAATATTACCTGAAAATATAATCAAAGATCAAATTCTTCAGATACAGACACTGAGATGCATTCAGCTGCAGTCAAGGAATAAGGCAAAACGTCTACCACAAAATACAGCTCTGATGAGTTTTATTCTTTTGAGATAATCTGCTGTTACTCTCACATATGGCCAGGGACCAGCTCCGGTTCTCTTCTCCAAGGACCCGGTTCCTGGCATCCTGTGTACCTATTGGACCTCTCCACCTCAAGAGCCACACAGCATATTTATATTTCTTATATAGTTAGACATTTAGAAAACAGTGTAAGGAGATTTCAGGGCACAAACTCCACAGGAACTCCCTCTTTCAGACACCACACAATCCTGGAGGCAACATAATGACTATCTATTTGAACATTCATCATGTAGATAAAGATTTTATTAGAGTCTTAGACTAGGTAGCAAAATTAAAAAAAAAAGATTTTATTGAAGGGCACCCAGAAGCAGATCAGCAACATGCACATTACACTATGTGAAGTAAATATGTGAAGAAAGCCTATAACAGAAGAGATGAACAACCAGCATAATGCCTCACAAAATGAAATCAGGGTTGACTGCGTCAAGCAGATTAGATTCCAGCTGTCTTCCAACCCTCTAGTGAAATACCAGAATCATTACTTTTTCTTTCCCTCTTTTGAGAGAGGGTCTCGCTCTGTCACCCAGGATGGAATGCAGTGGCAGGATCATGGCTTACTATAGCCTTGAATTCTTGGGCTCAAGCAATCCCTCCCACCTCAGTCTTCTGAGTAGCTGGGACTACAAGCATGTCCTACCACACCCAGCTATTTTCCTGTTCTTTTTTTGTATAGATGAGGTCTCCCTTTATTGCCCACGCTGGACTCCATCTCCCAGCATCAGGTGATCCTCCTACCTCAGCCTCCCAAAGTGCTACAATTATAATCCGGAGTCACCATGCCCAGTCTAATTACTACTTTTAAGCACTTTATGTATTAGAAAAGCACTTCTGTCGGCCAGGCATGGTGGCTCACGCTTGTAACTGAGGCAGGTGGAATATGAGGTCAGGAGTTCGAGACAGCCTGCCAACATGGTGAAACCCTGTCTCTACTAAAAATACAAAAATTAGCCAGACATGGTGGTAGGCGCCTGTAATCCCAGCTACTTGGGAGGCTGAGGCAGGAGAATTGCTTGAACCCAGGAGGTGGAAGCTGCAGTGAGCCAAGATCATGCCACTAAACTTCAGCCTGGGTGACAGAGCAAGACTCCATCTCAAAACAAACAAACAAACAAAAAAGCAAAGTACTTCTGTCTACCTCATAGACAACCTGTAATGATATGGGGACTAACTTTCACCTACACAAACCCATCAACAACTTCCCAACTTAGAAAAACAGAGAGGTGGAGGCCAGGCACAGTGGTTCACGCCTATTACTCCAGCACTTTGGGAGACCGAGGTGGGCGGATCACCTGAAGTCAGAAGTTACCAGCCTGGCCAACATGGTAAAACCCCGTCTTTACCAAAAATACAAAATTAGCTGGGTATGGTGGCAGGCGCCTGTAATCCCTGCTACTCAGGAGGCTGAGACAGAAGAATCACTTGAACCCGGGAGGCAGAGGTTGCGGTTAGCCAAGATCACACCACTGCACTCCAGCCTGGGCAACAGAGTGAGACTCCATCTCCAAAAAGAAAAGAAAAGAAAAGCGGAGAGGTGGTTCCACAGATACATCATTCTTTAAGAGCAATTTCCAAACTTCTCCACTCCCTCAACTTCCTTTCCTGACTCTCATGTGACATCAGGAACTGAACAGCCTGAACATGTAGAGCTGTCAGGATTCTGGGAAGTCAGAAACCATGTGAAAAAAAAATCAATGCCACAACTAACAAATTATGTAACCCTTCAATACGCCAATTCACCTATTTTCCCTGTCAGTAGATTTGAGATTACTTATCTACTCTCAGAGTGAGGTAATATATGAAAAAACACTTTTCAAATATATGCTGTACTGATGCAGCTAAAGCAATGCTAAAGTTTTAAAGTCTAAAAAGTATTGCAGGCCAGGCGTGGTGGCTCATGCCTGTAATCCCAGCACTTTGGGAGGCCGAGGCAGGTGGATCATGAGGTCAGGAGTTCGACACCAGCCTGGCCGACATGGTGAAACCCCATCTCTACTAAAATTACAAAAATTAGCTGGGAGTGGTGGCAGGCACCTGCAATCTCAGCTACTCGGGAAGCTGAATCAGGAGGATCACTTGAACCTGGGAGGCGGAGGTTGCAGTGAGCCAAGATCATGCCATTGCACTCCAGCCTGGGCGACAAGAGCAAGACTTCGTCTCAAAAAGAAAAAAAAAAAAAATCACAAGGGCCTGTAATCCCACTATTTTGGGAAGTCAAGGCAGGAGGATTGCTTAAGCTGTTTGAGACCAGCCTGGGCAATAAAGTGAGATCCCATCTCTACTCTAAAATGCTGATTAATTCATTTAAAAACAGTAAAAACACCACCCACAGAATGGCAGAAAATATTTGCAGATCATATATCTGATAAAGGATTAATATACAGAACATATGAACTACCTGTATAACAACAAAAAAAATCCCAATTCAAAAATGGGCAAGAGGCTTAGACATTTCTCTAAAGATTCACAAATGGCCAAAAAATATGCAAAAAAGATGCTCAACATCATTAGTCATTAGGGAAATGCAAATCAAAGTTACAATGAGAAACCACTTCACACCCATGTTATAAAAAAAGAAAACACAAAAAATAGAAAATAAGTGTTGGCAAGGATATGAAAAAATTGTAACACTTGTGCACTACTGGTGAGAATGTAAAGCAGACAGTATGGCAACTCCTCAAAAAGCTAAACATAGAATTACCATATGATTCAACGATTCCACCTTTAGGTCTATACCCAAAAGAACTGAAAGGAGGAATCCAAAACAGATATTTATATACCAATGTTCATAGCATTATTCACAATAACCAAATGGTGTCTGTGACCCATGTCCATCAACAAATAAATGGATAAAGACGTGGTATATACATACAGTGAAATATTATTCAGCCTTTTAAAAAAGAAATGAAATTCCTGATGCATGTCACAACATGAATGAATCCTAAAACATTTTGCTAAGTGAAATAAGCCAGGCACAAAAGGGGAAAAATTGTATAACTCCACTTACATAAAATAAAATAGGCTGGATGCGGTGGCTCAAGCCTATAATTCCAGCACTTTGGGAGGCTGAGGCAGGCGGACCACCTGAGGTCAGGAGTTCAAGATCAGCCTGGCCAACATGGTGAAACCCCTTCTCTACTAAAAATACAAAAATTAGCTGGGCATGGTGGAGGGCACCTGTAATCCCAGTTACTTGGGAGGCTAAGGCAGGAGAACTGCTTGAACCTGGGAGGTGGAGGTTGCAGTGAGCCACAATCAGGCCACTACATTGCAGCCTGGGTAACAGAGTGAGACTCGGTCTCAAAAATAAAATAAACCCACGCCTGTAATCCCAGAACTTTGGGAGGCCGAGGCGGGCGGATCACGAGGTCCGGAGATCGAGACCATCCTGGCTAACACGGTGAAATCCCGTCTCTACTAAAAATACAAAAAATTAGCTAGGCATGGTGGTGCGCATCTGTAGTCCCAGCTACTTGGGAGGCTGAGGCAGAAGAATTGCTTGAACCTGTGAGGCAGAGGTCCCAGTTAGCCAAGATCACGCCACTGCACTCCAGCCCGGGCAACAGAGCAAGACTCCATCTCAAAAATAAAATAAAATAGGCAAATTTATTGAGACAAAAAGAAGATTTTTAAGAGTGTACAATGCCGGGCGCAGTGGCTCACGCCTGTAATCCCAGCACTTTGGGAGGCTGAAGTAGGTAGATCCCAAGGTCAGGACTTCAAGAACAGCCTGGCCAACATGGTGAAACTCCGTCTCTACTAAAAATACAAAAATTAGCCTGGTGTGGTGGTGCACACCTGGGGAGGGTGAGGCAGAAGAATCACTTGAACGCAGGAGCTGGAGGTTGCAGTGAGCCAAGATCACGCCACTGTACTACAGTCTGGGCAACAGAATGAGACTCTGTCTCCAAAAAAGAGTGTGTACAAGTGGCTGGGGGAGGTGAGAATGGGGTGCTACTATATAACTGGCAAAGTATTTGGGGTGATGAAAAAAGTTCTCAAAACAGCACTGTGAATATATTTAATGCCACTGCATCATATACTTCAAATGCTAAATTTGAAGGTTAAAATGCTAAATTTTCTCATGTATATTTACTACAATTAAAAATTTCATTTACAGCTGGGCGCAGTGGCTCATGCCTATAATCCTAGCACTTTGGGTGGCCAAGGTGGGTGGATCACCTGAGGTCATGAGTTCAAGACCAGCCTGGCCATCATGGTGAAACCCTATCTTTAAAAAAAAAAAAAGAAAAAGAAAAAAAATTTTCATTTACAATAGCATCAAAAAAATCAAATGTCTTGGGTCAAATTTAACAAAACATAAAAGAACTCTACACTGAAAACAATCATATAACGTAGCAAGATAGTAAAGAAGGCATAAATCAAGAAATATGCCACATATAGCACATGGATTAGAAAGACTCAATATAGTTAAGACGTTAATTCCCCCCCAAATGAATCTATAAATTCAATGGAATTGCAACAATAATGCCTACAGAATTTTTTACAGAAATTGACAAGCTAATTTTAAAATGTATATGGTAATAAAAAGAAATTAGAATATGCAAATAAATCTTAATAAACAATACGGTGGATTATTTACATTGCCTGATATCAAGTCTTGCTATAAAGCTACAGTAGTGGGGTGCTGGCATACAGATAAACAAATAGATCGATGGAACAGAACACAGATTTCAGAAGGCCCATATCTTCAGAGTCAATTGTTTTTGTTTTTGTTTGCCAGAGACCAATCAAGATATAACAGTCAATTGTTTTTTAACAAAAGTAGCAAAGCACACCAATGGGGAGAGAAAATTCTGGTGGTTTTAAACTATGTCAAATTTTCTTACATTCTTCCCTCTAAAAAGTGAAATCTTCCTCTCTCTTTGAGTATAGGCTAGACTTAGTGGCTCATTCTAATGAAAATAATACGGCAGAAGTGACAGTGTATGACTAGGTCATAAGAGGCAACACAGTTTCTTCCTTACTTTGTCATAGATCATTTCTGGAGGAGATAACTGCATGCCATGAGGATACTCAAAGAGCCCTGTGTATAACTTGTTGCTTGAAAGTAGAGTAAATTTAAAAAAAAAGAGAGAAAGTGAGCAAGCCCTAGGTAGAGACATAAATGACAAAGAACTGAGTCCTCTTGCCAAGAGCTCTATGAGTAAGTCATCTTGAAAACAGATACTCTAAGCCAAGCACGGTGGCTCATGCCTATAATCCCAACACTTTGGGAGGCCAACAAGGAAAGATCACTTGAGCCCAGGAGTTCAAAACCAGCCTGGGCAACAAAGTGAGACCCCATCTCTACAAAAACATAGAAAAAATTAGCCCCGCATGGTGGTGCATGCCCGTAGTTCCAGCTACTTGGGAGGCTGAGGTGGGAGGATCGCTCAAGCCCAGGAGGCCAGGGCTACAGTAAGTAGTGATCACACCACTGCACTCCAGCCTGGGCCACTTCTGAATTCCTAGGCCTCAGAAACTGAGGTAATAACTGTTTGCTGTTTTAAACTGCTAAGTTTTGGAATAATTTATTACAGAGCAATAGATAATACACAAGTCTTTTCAACAAATGTTGGAAGTACTGGAACAACCAGATATCCATGTGTGGGAAGAATAAACACCAACACCAATCTCACAAAATAACAAAAATTAACTTAAGATGGCTCAAAGACCAAAATGTAAAAGCTAAAACTATAAAGCTTCCAGGTGAAAACATAAAAAATAAAGTTAGGCTGGGTGCAGTGGCTCACACCTACAATCCCAGCACTATGGGAGGCCAAGGTGGGCAGATCGCTTGAGCTTGCCTGTAGTCCTAGCTACTTAGGAGGCTGCAATGGGAGAATGGCTTGAGCCCAGAAAGCTGAGGCTGTAGTGAGTGGAGACTGCACCACTGCACTCCAGTCTGGGTGACAGAACCAGACCCTGTCTCAAAAGAAAAAAAAAAATGAAGTTATATGACTTACATTACCTGACTTCAAGCCTTGCTAGAAATGTCCAAAACTTAGAGGTAGGCAAGGTATCCTCAGACAGGACACAGAAAGTAATAACCATAACAGAAATTATTGATAAATCACACTTCATAAAAATTG
The DNA here is from genome assembly GCA_036589455.1 of Ateles fusciceps. Lineage (NCBI taxonomy): Eukaryota > Metazoa > Chordata > Mammalia > Primates > Atelidae > Ateles > Ateles fusciceps. Next base: position 28,430,297 of record JAZHEH010000562.1, on the reverse strand, counting down.
AAAACGTCTGATATTTATGTATGTATTTATTTATTATTATTATTATTATTTTTTTTTTTTTTGGAGACTGAGTCTCTGTTGCCCAGGTTGGAGAGCAGTGGCTCAATCTCAGCTCACTGCAACCTCTGCCCCCCAGGTTCAAGTGATTCTCCTGCCTCAGCCTCCTGAGTAGCTGGGACTATAGGCACGAACCACCACGCCTGGCTAATTTTTGTATTTTTAGTAGAGACGGGGTCTCATCATATTGGCCAGGCTGGGTCTTGAACTCCCAACCTCGTGATCCACCCACCTTGGCCTCCCAAAGTGCTGGGATTAGAGGCGTGAGCCACCATGCCCGGCCTATTTATTTATTTTTTTGAAACAGAGTCTTGCTCTGTTGCCCAGGCTGGAGTGCACTGGTGCAATCTCAGCTCACTGCAACTTCCGCCTCCTGGGTTCAAGAGATTCTCCTACCTCAGTGTCTCAAGTAGCTGGGATTACAGGCACGTGCCACCATGTCCGGCTAATTTTTGTATTTTTAGTAGAGACAGGGTTTTACCATGTTGGCCAGGTTGGTCATGAACTACTGACCTCAAGTGATCTGCCCGCCTCAGCCTCTCAAAGTGCTGGAATTACAGGTGTGAGCCACTGTGCCCAGCCTTCTTTGAAATATACCATTAAGAAAACAGGCCAGGCATGGTGGCTCATGCCTGTATTCCTAGCATTTTGGGAGGTCCAGGCAAGAGGCCTGCTTGAGGTCAGGAGTTCAAGACCAGCCTAGTCAAAAATACTGAGACCCCTATTGCTACAAAAAATTTTTTAAAAGAAAATAAGCTGTGTATGGTGGTATATACATGTAGTCCTCGCTACTAGGGAGGCTGAGGCAGGAGGGTTATTTAAGCCCAGAAGTTAGAGGGTACAGTGAACTATGATCACACTACTACACTCCAAGCTGGGTGACAGAGTAAGACCTTGTCTTTAAAAAGAAACTAAACAAAAAGCAAACAAAAAGTATGGTATCCAGAATACAAAAAGATCTCCTAAATCTCAATTAACACGCACAAAAAAACTGCCAGGCACAGTGGTGCACGCCTATAGTCTCAGCTACTTAAAAAGGATAAGGCAGAAGGATCCTCTGAGCCCAGAAGTTCAAGTCCAGCTTGGGCAACATAGATATATTTTAGAGATAGGGAGGCCCTATCTCTAGAAGATAAATTTCTTTAAAAAAAAAAAAGCCAATTTTTTAAAGAATGGACAAAGATATGAATAAATACTTCAAAAAGGAAGATACACAAAGACCAATGAGTACAGGAAAAGGTGCTCAGTATCATTAGCATTCAAGTAAATAAAAATTAAAACCACAATGAGTTACTGCTATACTTTCACCCAAATAGCTAAAATTAAAAACACACTATAACACATTAAATGTTGCTAAATGTGGAACAACCACAACTCCCATACATTATTGATGAGAGGGTAAAAATGGTACGACCATTTTGGAAAGGTGTTACAGTTTCCTATAAAACTAAACATACATCTATCCTATGACCCAGCAATTCTATTCTCTTCAAGAGCAATGAATGTGTATGTCCACAAAAAGACCTGTGCAAAAAAAAATTCATAAAAGCTCTACTCATAAGGCAAACACTTGCAACAGCCCAAATATCTATCAACAGGAGAATAAACAAACTGTAGTGTTAATGCAATCAAACACTACATAGCAATAAAAATAAACTACTGATACAGACAACAGCACGGATAAATTAAAACATTACACTGTGTGAAAGAAACCTTACACAAGAGTGGCCAGGTGCCCTGGCTCACACCTGGAATCCCAACACATTGCAAGGCCAAAGACGGAGGACTGCTGAAGCCCAGGAGTTTGATACCAACCTGGGCCACAATGCAAGATCTCTACCAAAAAAAAGTTTTTAATCAGATGGGTGCAGCAGTGCACACCTATAGTCCCAGCTACTTGGGAAGCTAAGGTGGGAAGATCCCTTGAGTCCAGGGTGGGTGCAAGGTGGCAGTGAGCTATAATTGCATCACTACACTCCAGCCTGGGTGACAAAACGAGACCCTGTTCCTAAATAAATAAATAAATAAATATTTGTCTTCCTAATTTCTTAATATATTTTATATATACAACATATAGAAAGACTATATATAAAATATGTATATTATGATCTAGTCATATTTTCATCAACCAATGAATATATAATCTTCCAGATTACATACATACAATACCTTATACATATGTTTCTGTTTAAAGACACCTTATTTTATATAAACTACTAATTCATTAACACTGAACTCACAGTCAACAGCATTACAACTCATGCCTGAACAAAACTTACCTAACACTTACATTCTTTGTAAGGTAATCAAACCCTTCTTGTGCTTAGAAACACCAGGCAGCACTTCAATACTATGTCTGGGGGCCATTTTAAGCATCAAAATCACCACAGGGCCAGATGCACTGGCTCACACCTGTAAGTTGTACCAAAAAAATAAAAATAAATAAGCCAAGTGCGGTGGTTCACATCTGTAATCTCAGCACTTTGGGAGGCCAAGGCGGGAGGATCACCTGAGGTCAGGAGTTCGAGACCAACCTGACCAACATGGAGAACCCCATCTCTATTAAAAAGAAATCAGCCAGGCGTGGTGGTGCAGGCCTGTAATCTCAGCTACTCAGGAGGCTGAGGCAGGAGAATCGCTTGAACCTGGGAGGCAGAGGTTGCAGCAAGCTGAGATTGTGCCACTGCAGTCCAACCTGGGTGACAGGGTGACATTCTATCTCAAAAAAAAAAAAAGCAAATAAATGCGAAAAACCATGGTACTAAATAGACCAAGAAAAGGACACTTATTTACAGTCTGATAGTTGGAAAAAAGGCGGCAGCATGTCACCTTGTTTAACCTCAGCTAGAACACACAACGCAAAATTTTTGCCACTCTGTGCATGTCTATAAATGATAGCAAAAGCACCATAAGTATTGATTTTGGGGTTACAAGTAAATTTTAGCAGATTTGCAAACTTCAAAATACAGACCCCATGAATAATGAGGATCGACTGTATATTATTAATATGATTCCATTTATGTGAAACTTTTAAGAAATGCAAATTTAATCTACAGTGACAAAAAAATCAGCACCTCTCTGTGTCCAAGGAGCAGGCTTGGGTTGACTCGAAAGGGAAATAAGAGTACCTTTTACGACTAACTGAAATCTTTTCACTGGGCCAGGCACAGTGGCTCATGCCTGTAATCCTAGCACTTGGGGAGGCCAAGGTAGGTGAATCACTTGAGGTCAGGAGTTTGAGACCAGCCTGGCCAACATGGCGAAACCCCATCTCTACTAAAAAAATACAAAAACCAGTCCAGTGTGGTGGCACATGCCTGCAATTCCCACTACTCTGGAGGCTGAGGCACAAGAATTCCTTGAACCCAGGAGACGGGGGTTACAGTGAGCCAAGACGGCACCACTGCACCCCAGTCTGGGCGAAGAGCAAGACTCTGTCTCCAAAACAACAGAAATCTTCTCACCGAAATGAAATAGACGGCTTTTGGGCCAGATGCAGTGGCTCACACCCGTAATCTCAGCACTTTGGGACCACCCTGGCCAACAGGTGAAACCCCGTCTCTACTAAAAATACAAAAATTAGCCGTGCATGGGGGCAGGTACCTGTAATCCCAGCTACTCGGCAGACTGAGGCAGGAGAGAATCCAGGAGATGTAGGTTGCAGTGAGCCGAGATCGTGCCACTGCACTCCAGCCCAGGTGGCAAAGCAAGACTTTGTCCCAAAAAAAAAAAAAAAAAAAAAAAAAGACAGGGTCTCACTCTGTCACCCAGGCTGGAGTGCAGTGACCCAACCACAGCTCACTGTAGCCTTAAACTCCCATACTCTAGTGATCCTCCCACCTTAGACTCCCCTGTAGCTGGGGCTACAGCCACATACCACCATGCCTGGCTAATTTTTTTTATTTTTTATATCAATGGGGTCTTGCTATGTTTCCAGAGCTGGTCTCAAACTCCTGGGCTCAAGTGATCCTACTGCCTCAGCCTCCCAAAGGGCTAGGATTATGGGCATGAGCCACCATGTCCAGCCAATTCATTTTTAATTAACAGCTTTATTGATATATTATTCACACATCATACAATTAACCCATTAAGGTGTACAATTCAATGATTTTAAGTATAAGACATTCACAGATAGGCGCAACTATCACCACAATTTTAGAATGTTTTAATTATCTCAAAAAGAAATCCCATACCCTTAAGCTATCACTTTCCCTAGCCCCCCACCACCACCTCCAGGCCGTAAGCAATCACTAATCTACTTTCTGTCTCTATTGCCTGTTCTGGATATTTCACATAAATGGAATCACGTGAATGTGAACTTTTGTATCTGACTTCTTTCACTTAACATGTTTTCAAGATTCATCCATGTTGTAATATGAATAAGCATTTTGTTCCTTTTTATTGCAGAATAATGTTCCATTGTATGTATATACCACATTTTATCTGTCAGTTGATGGACATTTGGGTTGCTTCTCTTTTTGGCTATTATAACACTGCTATAAACATTCATACACAAGTTTTTGTGTGAACATGTTTTCATGTCTCTTGGATGGATAACCAGGAGGAAGATTGCTGAGTCATATGGTAACTATATGTTTAACCACATAAAGACTGTTTTCCCAAGTGGCCCACTTGACATTCCCCACCAGCAGTATATGAGGTCTCTGATTTCTCCATATCTCCATTCACATACGACATATCTCCATCAACATATGACATTATCTGATTTTCTGACTACAGAATAAGTTGTTTAGTAATTGTTCATTCAATCATAATACACCCAAATTTTTCTTTTCTTTTCTTTTCAGAGACAGGGTCTTGCTCTGTCATCAGGGCAGGAATGCAGTGGTACAATCATGGCTCACTGCAGCCTCAACCTCCTGGGCTCAAGGAATCCTCCCACCTCCACCTTCCAAGCAGCCAGGACTACAGGTGCATGCCACCATGCTCATTTAATTTTTTAATTTTTTTTTTGTAGAGACAGAGTCTTGCTATGTTGCCCAGGCTGGTCTCAAACTCCTAGGCCCAAGCAATTTGTCTGCCTCAGCCTCCCAAAGTACTGGAATTACAGGCATGAGCCACTGCACCTGGCCTACACCTAAAATTTTATGTATTTCAAGGTGCTCTTATTCATTAACATTGAATTTTAGACTTGAAAAGAGTCCAGTCCTAAACCTGCTCCCCCTACCCTGCCCTCCTTTTATATAATGAGACAGGAATAAATAAGCTAAACCCACAAATAAAATTTTACAGAAGAGATCAGCAAATTTTCTAGGTACTCAACAAAACAAAGTCCCTAACAGAGATCCAGCACTGAAGTGAACATGTGTTCCCATCAAAGCTCATTTGTTATGTTTTCCAAAAAAACGTAACCTCAAACCACAGCAGCACAAATGAGACTATTGATCTATCATCTTGCATACACACACCCCCCCCACACAGCCACACATCTTAGGCTTTCCTACCCAGAATCTATTGCTCAAATTCTGCTGTAGTAGGAGAAATGAAAACCTATATCAAAATCAGTGCAAAAGCACAGATCCAGAGCCACAAAGACACAAAATGACTAACTGCTTCCTTGTTCCACGTCAGAAAGAGTATACTGTGCAGTCTTTCTCCAGTTCTGTCCATCACTGTTCCTTAGTGTCAGGGCTGCACTGGGAGAGGGCAGGCAGCAAATACTACCATTTATAGCAGTCCAAGGAGGCAGTAAGACCAAGGCCCAACCAAGAAAAGGTCCAAGAATGTTTGCATCCAGTGCCATGCTCACAGAAATGTTTTCCTAGAAAACTGGTGTTTTAACAAGGAAGAGCTGTTTCCACGCCTTAGTTCTGCCCTATGAGCAAGTTCTCTCTGTTCTGCAGCACTAAGGGATGGGCCTGCCCCTACAAAGCACTGGAGTTAACATGTGCAAGCACTTCAAGGCAAGGTAGGGTGGAGGAAGAAATTCATAGCCACCAAATCCCCATTTCTACTTGCCCATTCCCTTCTATTTCCCTGTTTAATTACAAAAGGCGTTTCCAACTCAGACAAATCTAGTACATCTTTATAAATATTTGGTCCTCATCTACTACGTACAGGTGCAAAAAGACACAAAAAAGTATAAAATGCAGTCCCTATCAGAAAAGGATCAGGCCCTACCAGAAGAAACAAACAAACAAAAAAAAAAAACTGTTTTTTGAGACAGAGTCTCGCTCTTGTTGCCCAGGCTGGAGTGCAATGGTGCAATCTCGGCTCACTGCAACCTCAGCCTCCCGGGTTCAAGCTATTCTCCTGCCTCAATCTCTCGAGTAGCTGGGATTACAGGCACCTGCCACCATGCCCAGCTAATTTTTTTTATTTTTAGTAGAGATGGGGTTTCACCATGCTGGTCAGACTGGTCTCGAACTCCTGACCTCAGGTGATCCACCCACCTTGGCCTCCCAAAGTGCTGGAATTATAGGCATGAGCCACCATGCCTGGCCCCAGAAAATTATTTTTATTTTTTGAGATGGAGTCTCACTCTGTCACACAGGCTGGGTGCAATGGCACAATCTCGGCTCACTGCAACCCCTGCCTCCCAGGTTCAAGCGATTCTCCTGTCTCAGCCTCCCAAGTAGCTGGGATTACAGGTGCATGCCACCACACCTGGCTAATTTTTGTATTTTTAGTAAAGATGGGGTTTCATCATATTGGTCAGGCTGATCTCAAACTCCTGACCTCAGGTGATCTGCCCGCCTTGGCCTCCCAAAGTGCTGGGATTACAGGCGTAAGCCACTGCGCCCAACCTAAAAAAATAATCTTAAAAGAGCAAATACTATTTTGAGTTTTGTTTAAGGGCAATAATGCCACTGCAGTTCAAAGGGTGTGGAATATATCCCCAGGAACTGAAATGTTTTGGGGGTGTTTTATAAAGATGGCAGGTAGAAACAGAGCTGGACTCTGGAGAAGAGAGAAGCTGAAAGAAAAGGTCATCTCCACAGGGCACAGGTCACTGGATTCAGCCAGGAGAGGATTTGTGTAGAGAAAGAGTATGTATGGAATGTTTAGCAAATCATTTGGTTAGTGGGGATTAGAATAAACCCTGAGGAGGTAGGCTGGAGCCAGCTGGACAGTATCGCCTTAAATGCCACATTAGGACATCAGATCTGATCCCATAAGCCTGTAGCAGTTCCTGATTTCAGTGCAGGATCTCCATAGCCTGTGCAGTGTGAAAAAGTCCTGAAATGGGCCAGGCAAGGTGACTCACATCTGTAATCCAGCACTTCAGGAGGCCAAGGTGGGAGGATCACTTGAACCCAGAAGTTAGAGACCAGTCTGGGCAACAAGCAAGACTTCATCTCCTTTTAAAAAAATTAAAAATTAGCTGGGCACAATGGTACCCACCTATAGTTCTGGCTACTCTGGAGGCTGAGGCAAGACGATCACCTGAGCCCAGGAGTTCAAGGCTGCAGTGAGCTATGATCGTGCCACTGCGCTCCAGCTAGGCAACAGAGCAAGACCCTGTCTCAAAAAAAAAAAAATTAAGTAAATAAAAGTACTGAAGTTTACAGATGAATTATGCAAAGACAAAGGACAGTGGATGGAGGGTCTACTATTACAATAGTCTCACACATTTGCATTTAAAAATGTCCATCACAAGCCAGGCACAGTGGCTCATGCCTGTAATTCCAGCACTTTGGGAGGCCGAGGCAGGAAGGTCATTTGCACCCAGGAGTTTGAAACCAGCCTGAGCAACATAATGAGAACCCCCATCTCTACAAAAAAAATTAAGACAAAGAAAATTAGCCAGGCATGGTGGTGCACATGTGTAGTCCTAGCTACTTGGAAAGCTGAGGCAGGAGGATCACTTGAGCCCAGGAGTTAGAGGCTGCAGTGAGCTACAATTATGCCACTGCACTCTAGCCTAGGAGGCTTTTAAGAGACTGTCTCTTAAAAAAGGCTGGGCATGGTGGCTCAGGATTGTAATCCCAGCACTTTGGGAGGCCAAGATGGGAAGATCACTTGAGACTAGGAGCTCAAGCCCAGTCTGGGTAGCAGAGACCCCATCCTCTATTTAAATAAATAATTTTTTAAAATGCAAATGACAGCCAGGTGTGGTGGCTTATACCTGTAATCCCAGCATTTTGGGAGGCTGAGGCAGGTGGATCACCTGAGGTCAGAAGTTGGAGACCAGCCTGGCCAACATGGTGAAACCCCCTTCTACTAAAAATACAAAAATTAGCCAAGCGTGGTGGCAGGTGCCTGTAATCCCAGGTACTCAGGAGGCTGAGGCAGGAGAATCACTTGAACGTGGGAGGCAGAGGTTGCAGTGAGCCAAGATCATGCCACTGCACTCCAGCCTGGGTGACAGAGTGACAGTCAGTCTCAAAAATAAATAAATAAATAAATAAATGCAAATGACAGAAGTATTGCTATTGGCTACCTCTGGGTAATAACCATGTTGAATCGAGCATCATCTACTACTCATAAATATTCATGAAGTAGTAGAAGCATTAAACAAAGGCAATAAAAGTTATTGGATATTCCTCAGGACAGCGGTTCTAAAACAGGGTTAGACCATGGATGGACTGAATGGGCCCCTGAATCTCCAAAAATTGTATACAAAAGTCAGTGTTGTGAACTTGACCAAGGATAGAGTCTCTTTATACATCCCAAAGAGGTCCAAAATCCAAAACCAGATAGAAGTCTAATTCAGGGTTATTATAACAAAAATCAGCAAGAATATAATCTGTTTAACTCTCTAGCTGCCTTAAGTTTCTAAGGAAGGCATTAATCAAAGCAGGGGCTTGGGCCTGGCGCGGTAGCTCACTTGTGTAATGCCAATACTTTGGGAGTCCAAAGCAGGTGGATCGCTTGAGGTCAGGAGTTGGAGACAAGCCTGACCAACACGGTGAAACCCCGTCTCTACTAAAAAAAAATTAGCTGGGCATGGTGACGCATACCTGTAATCCCAGCCACTTGGGAGGCTGAGGCAGGAGAATCGCTTAAACTCATGAGGCGGAGGCTGTATGAGAGGAGATTGTGCCATTGCACTCCAGCCTGGGCAACAGAATAACACTCCATCTCAAAAAAAAAAAAAAAAAAAAAAGCAGGGGCTTGGGACAATTCTGAAAAGCTCCTAATATTTTAGAATCTCCCTCCTTTCTTTTCAAGAACTGCCCAAAGAACTGGTCTTACCAAGATTAAACACAATAAAGATTCAAAAAATGGCCCTGAGGAAGGACAATGAAATAAATAACTAAAGACTACTCAACTTCTCCTTTGCCTTACAACTGCAGTATAATCTCAGTCTAACAGCAACAAGCTGCCAGCCTCCTCTGGGATCAGTATCTGCCTTCCTAAAGGATCTCCTGACCAAGGAGCTGGTTTCTTTCAAAATTATTATTTTATTTTTATTTATTTATTTATTTATTTGAGACTGAGTCTCACTCTGTTGTCCAGACTGGAATGCAGTGACGCAATCTTGGCTCACTGCAACCTCCACTTCCCAGGTTCAAGCGATTCTCCTGCCTCAGACTCTGAGTAGCTGGGACTACAGGTGCGCACCCCATGCCCAGCTAATTTTTGTATTTTTAGAGGGAGAGACAGTGTTTTGCCACGTTAGGCAAGCTGGTTTCGAACCCCTGACCTCAGGTGATCTGCCCGCCTCAGCCTCCCAAAGTGCTGAGATTACAGACGTGAGCCACTGTGCCCAGCCTCTTTCAAAATTACACATTCAGAGGTGACAAGATCCTGACAGAAGTGCACAAAGTACTGTTACTTGACTTCTTAGTCATCTCATGCAGGCATGTTGTATGACCACATACAAGAAGCCTGTGCAAAGAACCAAACGGACCACAGGTCGAGAGAATGTGTTCTGGAGCAATGAGAACTCTTCCTAGACCTGCACACACTGCTGAGGATCTCCAACCTGCCCATATTCACGGGTAAGGGGCCTGAAGGTCTGTTTTCACTGAACAAGATAATTTTAGTACTGTTAAAAGTTCATTTGCTCTGAGCGCGGTGGCACAGGCCTGTAATCCCAGCACTTTGGGAGGCTTCGGCTGGCAGATCATGAGGTCAAGAGTTCGAGACCAGCCTGGCCTTAGTGCAACCCCATCTATACTAAAAAAACATAAAAATTAGCCTGGCATGGTGGTGCACGCCTGTAGTCCCGGCTACTTGGGAGGCTGAGGCGGGAGAATAGCTTGAACCCAGGAGGTGGAGGTTGTGGTGAGCCAAGACTACACCAATGCACTCCAGCCTAGACAACAGAGTGAGACTCCATCTCAAAAAAAAAAAAAAAAGTTAATTTGCCAGTTTACCATCCACAACAAAAACAAGTTTCTTTTTCCGATTCTAAGACACTCCTACATTTCCTTTGTCTCCTATAGCGAATATCTCTTCAGGAGATAAAATTAATCAAGTCATCACCACAATATTCACTTACTCCTAAAGCAAAAAGAGAAGACATTACCACTCTCCAAAAAGTGGTGGTGAAGAACCAAAGAAATTATGTTCCAAAATAAAAACTCAAGCATTATGGACATTTAACCAGGCTCTTTGGGAGGAAACAAACGGTGAGCTTCCAAGTGCACGTGAGGCCCTGAACGGGTCTCAGGAAGCAGGAGCCAGGCAGAGGGTCCCCCTTGCCAGAATCACAGGGCCGTGACACCGGCCTGCCTGGCTCGCAGGGGCTTTGGCTTGCTTCGTATAGTCTTAGCATCCAGCGTCCTGAAAATCACTCATAGGAGCGCAAAGAAAGAGGTAAGTACATTCGCCAGCCTGGAGCAACACAACTCCCAGGAGAGCATCAGGGTGGCACCGGACACACTTCAGCGCTCCGAATAGCGGAGTCCAGAGAGCTTCAGTCAGGGAAGCCGGTTTCCCGCTACTCGCCGGCCAGCCCTCAGGCACTGGCGCTCTCCGACCTCCGCCCCGGCTGTCCCCCCACGGCTTCAGCGCCAGGAAGTAGGAGGCTCGGCGGGCGGCCGGTCAGGACGCTCGAGTGATACTCCAGTGATGCTCCACCGAAGCCCCGACCCCACGCGCGCCCACTCCAATCCCGCGCCCGCCACCGCCCTCCCCGCAGGCGTCAGGCCGGTCCAGCGGCCCGGCTCCTGTCACTCACCCGCCCGGCCCGGGAACCGGGTGCCCACGGCTCCCGAGGGGAGCTGGGCCCCCCGGGCCTCCAGGTTTCGGCCCGCCCGCTGGCAGGCAGCACAGGTGGCTGAGCCCCGCTACAGCGGCCCGACACCGGCCGCTTAGTCCAGCTCCCGGCGCTGCCCACTGGGTACGGATCAACAACAAGATGGCGGCTAGCCGAGGGGGCGGGGTCGGGAGTCATAGTAACCGGTTCTGCAAAGAACCCGCCCCCGAGGGATGCTATCCCCCAATCAACAGTCTTTTCACTCGTCGCCAGGGGAAGTGCTTCCCGCTGACAGGTCAGCTCACCTGTCTGTCAGAGTCTGCCTCTCAAGGCCGGTGCCGAAAGCGTGGGGCACGTGACTGTGACGGCATGGATTGGCGCATGCGCTTCGTTCTCGGAGAGGCTGGCGGCGGAGCTTTTGCTGACGACTCCGAGGCCAGTGCGCCGTTGGCTTCTCTGCGTGCCTGGCCCAGTTGCGGCACCGGCAGCTTCTCATACACTCGCGCACATGAAATCTCAGCCGTGTGCTATTGTTTTTTGTCACCACTCTGGGAGAAGAGGAGTGCAGCCCCGGTTCACTCTGGAGAGGAAACTGAGGCTCAGAGAAGAGAGGCCGAGCCAAGGTCACACCACCTCTAGAAGTGGAGGGGCTGGGTTTCTCACCTCCTCTTACTGGTTCTGGGATGAGGAGCCTCTATCCCCGGCTTCCTGCGCCTTGTCCCTTGCTAGCCTCAAGGTACAGCAGTCTGTGCTGTCACAGCAGCCTCTGGCTCATTGCCCATCCTTTCCTCCCTGAGGTTTAGAGCCTGTCACAAGGCCTGACACACAGCGGGCGCTCCCCTTTCTCTGCCCTAGAGCATCTTGTCTTAAGATCCTATGACAGCATCTTTTGCCCTGGACTGTCATGACCTGCCTTCCAGGCAGACTAATGGTCCCAGGAAGATGGTCGCACCTTGCTCCCCATACAGAGCACCTAACTCTGGGCTTGGTTTCAGGCGTAGAACACCAGATGAAGTTACGTGGCCTTCGCCTACACCCAAATGCCCCAACTAGCTAACTCTGACTTTTGGGCCTTGGCCTCGCTTGAGCTTTGGTTGCCCAATCTGTAAAATTACGATAAAAGTGGAGCTTCTCAGAGGAAGATTTAATGAACCCTTAGAGCAGGGGAAGAACTCAGGGAAAATCTGCCTACAGCCACTTCTGGAACAACCTGCTTTCTAGTTGCTATTCCCGAGGCGTGTCTTAAAACACTAACTTTGGTGGGAGCCCCATGACGGGTCTTTGTTTTGTTTTGTTTTGTTTTGATCCCCACAGAAGGCACCCAGTTTCTTCCTGGGCCTGGGATACCATAACTGGTTCAGAAAGGGAGGTCCTCCTGGCTAGGCGCAGTGGCTCATGCCTGTAATACAGCACTTTGGGAGGCCGAAGCAGGAGATCACTTGAGGTTAGGGGTTCAAGACCAGCCTGGCCAAAATGGCAAAACCCCATCTCTATAAAAATACAAAAATTAGTCAGGTATGGTGGCAGGTGCCTGTAATCCTAGCTACTCGGGAGGCTGAAGCAGAAGAATCACTTGATCCCAGGAGGAAGAGGTTATAGTGAGCTGGTATCATGCCACTGCACTCTAGCCTGGGTGACAGAGCAAGATTCTGTCTCAAAAAAAGAAAAAGGAGGTTCTCAGAAAGGGAGGTTCTCCAGTGCCCTGAGGGGGTTCAGGCCCACAGACTCAACAGAGGGGGGAAAGACTGTGATAACTTGGAGTTACCACAGTAAGGTCCTCTTGGAGAGCTGGCAGAAGTTGATGCCAGGCTGGGCATGGAGGGTGGGCCAACATTGCACACAGCAACACCTGCCCACCAGCAGCCTGCTGCAGGCAACAGCTCAGGTCAGCACAGGGAGAAGTGACAGCAGAGGAACCAGAAGAAATAGATCGGGGAAAAAAAGCCAACAACCCTCAAAAGGAGGATTCTGTTAATCCTCCAGGACCAGCCATGCCACAGGATTCTCAAGTCTGCATCACCCCCTCACCCCAGTGCAAAAGCTCTGGATCCTTCCCAAGAAAACCTCCACATACAGTTGGCAAACTGCCCTGAAGTTTGATGGGGCCCTCAAAAAGCAACAGTGGTATAACTACTACGGAAAAGAGTTTGGAGGTTCCTCAGAAAACTAAAAATACAGTTACCATATGATCCAGCAATCCCACCACTGGGTATGTACCCAAAGGAGAGGAAATCAGTATATCAAAAGATATCTGCACTTCCCTGTTTGCTGCAGCACCATTCACAATAGCCAAGATTTGGAAGCAACCTAAGTGTCCATCAACAGATTAATGGATAAAGAAAATATGGTACATATGCACAATGGAGTATTATTCAGCTGTGAAAAAGAATGAGATCAGCCAGGTGGAGTGGCTCATGCTTGTAATCCTAGCACTTTGGGAGTCCAAGGCAGGAGGATCAGGAGGTCAAGAGATTGAGACCATCCTAGCCAACATGGTGAAACCCCGTCTCTATTAAAAATACAAAAATTAGCTGGGCATAGTGGCGCATGCCTGTAGTCCCAGCTACTCAGGAGGCTGAGAGGAGAATCGCTTGAACCCAGGAGGCGGAGAATGCAGTGAAAGAAAAAAGGAGGAGATCCTGCCATTTGTAACAACATGGATGGAACTGGAGGTCATTATATTAAGTGAAATAAGCCAGGCACAGAAAAACAAACATCGTGTATTCTCACTTATTTATGGGATCTAAAAATCAAAATAATTGAACTTGGCCAAGTGTAGTGGGTGGCTCACACCTATAATCCCAGCATCTTGGGAGGCCAAGGCTGGGGGAGTACTTGACCCTAGGAGTTTGAGACTACCTGGGGCAACATAGCAAGACTTCGTCACTAGAAAATTTTTAAAAATCAGGCAGGCATGGTGGTGCACACCTGTAGTCCCAGCTACTCAGGAGACTAAGGTGGGAGGATCGCTTTAGCCTGGGAGGTCTCTACAAAAAAGCGGGGGAGGCCCAGGCGCAGTGGCTCACGCCTATAATCCCAGCACTTTGGGAGGCCGAGGCAGGAGGATCACCTGAGGTCAGGGGTTCAAGACCAGCCTGGCCAACATGGCAAAACCCCGTCTCTACTAAAAATAAAAATTAAATTAGCCAGGTGTGGTGGCATGCGCCTGTGGTCCCAGCTACTCAGGGAAGCTGAGGCACGAGAATTGCTTCAATACAGGAGGCGGAGGTTGCAGTGAGCCAAGATCGCACCACTGCACTCCATCCTAGGTGAGAGTGACACTCCGTCTCAAAAAAAAAAAAAAAAAAAAAGGAAAAGGATTTAAACAAAACAATTGAATTCATGGAGATAGAGAGTAGAAGGATGGTTGCCAGAGTCTGGGAAAGGGTGGGGAGGTGGGATGGTTAATGGGTACCAAAAAAAAAGAAAAAGAAAAATGAATAAGACCTACTGTTTGATAGCACAACAGAGTGACTACAGTCAACAATGGTACATTTTAAAGTAAAAGAGTATAATTGGATTATTTGTAACACAAAGGATAAATGCTTCAGGGGACAGATACCCCATTTTCCATGAAGTGATTATTAAGCATTACATGCCTTATCAAAACATCTCCAAATTTATACACCTATGTACCCACAAAAATTTTAAATTTTAAATTTAAAAAGAACATCTCAACAACAACAACAAAAAGCAACAGTGATCCAGGCACAGTGGCTCACACCTGTAATCCCAGAACTTTGGGAGGCTGAAGGGGGAGGAACACTTGGACCCAGGAGTTCAAGACCAGCCTGGGCAACATAGAAAGACCCCATCTCTACAAAAAATTTAAAAATTAGCCAGGTATGGTGGTGCATGCCTGTAATCTCACCTACTTGGGATTCTGAGGTAAGAGGATCAATTGAGCCTGGGAGTTCGAGGCTACAATGAGCCATGATTATACCATTGCACTCCAGCCTGGGCAACAAAGCCGGACCCCATCTCTCTCTCTCTCTCTCTCTCTCTCTCTCTCCACACGCTCGCATACACTGTCTCTCTCTTCTGGATAGAAAAAGGAAGCAGGTAACCCTGAAGAGACATGCTGATTGGAGGCCCCTCAGCCAGTGACAAGGATGATAGCCTATTATCTCTATAGAGCATCAGTCACACTGTCAGTCCGAGCATCATACAATGCCTTCTTAAAAGAAAAATAAAGCCAAGTGCAGTGCCTACAATTCCAGCTATTCAGGAGGCTCTCTTGGGGCCAGGAGTTCAAGGATATAGTGTGCTATGGTAACACCTGTGAATAGCCTCTGCACTCCAACCTGGGCATCGTAGTGAGACTCTTTCTGAAAAAAAAAAAAAAGAAGAAGGAAAACCTTATTGCTCCCTAGAGTCTGCTCACAAGGCAGGGAGTTCTCCAATTGAGAACAAGGAGGCACAGATTTCAGAGCTTCTCCCACATGTTAGCTACAAGGCTAGAACTTTTCTGTTTGTAATTTTGTTTATTATGAATCAACTTGAAAACACAGCCCCTGATGGTGTGAAAAAGAAATTCACACATAGTAAAGCAGCTACTTGGCCTCAAAGCCAGCGCCGGGCTCCCGTGCGTGTGTTAAACAGGTAGTCTCTTCCTGTACCTAAAACCGGTAGGAGAGAGAGGAGAGTGAGGGGGTGCTGCTGGCCCCAGGAGAACTGCCTCCCCTCCCCCTCTTACCTAAGGGTAAGAGATTATTCCTCCTGAACCCTCAGTGTGACACCCCACCTTCTGCTGGAATCTAACCTGTCCCCCTCCCTGCCTTCTTAGCAAATTCTCTGAACTCTGACTCAAATGCACAGGAAGCCTCCTTGATTCTCCAACACTGGATACCAACTTCCCTAAGGCCAATGCCAGATTACTCTCCCATAATTCACTGGTGACACTGGACTCTCTGGGGGCCTCTCCCCCTCACCATCATCCCTCCTCCCGTTGTGGGCAGAGACCAGACCACGTATGAGTCATCTCTGGGATCCCCAGGTATTTGACAAAGAATGGATGAAGGGTGAGTGGCAATGAGAGCAGACACCATTCAGGAAAAAATTAGATTGAGGTGGGTTCCTGGGAGTAGGAGGAGATATTGAGATGGGGTAAATAGTGGAGGAGATACTCAAATGGGGTGAGGGCCCAGACAGAGAATAGTTTAGGAAGAGGGGGACTCACGGGAATCCTGTGCTCTGCCATCAAAATGCTGCTGAGGGAAAAAATGAAAGGTACAATGAATTGAACCCTGCCCACAGGGGAGCAGACCAAGGCCTGCCCCTGGGGGACCAGAAGCCCACCTGCCTCCTCCATCCTCATGGTGCTAGTGTGGGCACTTCCACAGAGTAGCCATTCACAGGGAAAGGGACAGGCTTGGAGGGGGCTGGGGAGTACTCTGGAGCGGGCTCTGTGCCCACTTCTTGAGATGGTAAGCTGACATACCAGGCGCTTGACGCTGCTGGGTGCCTGGGACATCTCCATCTTCGGTACCTCCATGAAACCCTCGATGGATCCCTCAGTTCCCTGGATGCTGGGGCATGGTAGGAGCAGCAGTACAGGGCAAGGCTGTGGGCCTCAAACTGAGTTTAACAGATTGGCTCCCAGACATAGAGAAGTATGCAAAGGAGACTGACCTGTTTAGCAGCAGAGGCTGGGCTGGTTTGCTGGGTGCTTGCAGCAGCTGGGCCAACCTAAAATGCCAGGAGGAACCAGCACTATTCCCCCGTGTCTGTCTCTTCCTTCCTTTCTTCCTTCCTTCCTTCCTTCCTTCCTTCCTTCCTTTCTGAAACGGAGTCTCACTCTGTCATCAAGCTGGAGTACAGTGGCACGATCTCGGCTCACTGCAGCCTCTGCCTCCCAGGTTCAATCAGTTCTGCCTCAGACTCCTGAGTAGCTGGGACTACAGGAGCGCGCCACCACAGCCAACTAATTTTTGTATTTTTAGTAGAGATGGGGTTTCACCAAGTTGGCCAGGATGGTCTCGATCTCTTGACCTTGTGATCTGCCTGCCTCAGCCTCCCAAAGTGCTAGGATTACAGGCATGAGCCACTGCGCCTGGCTCACTCGTCCCTTTATATTGCGAACAACGAATGTCTGTATGCAGTGCCCACATTGTTCCATCCCCTTTCCCTGGGCTCAGTCCTATGTCCACAAGGAACTCAAGAGTCTACAGGAGCAGGAAAGGTTTCCAGTGGAGGGCAGAAATCAGGAATAGGGGTAAAGGCCCAATGCATGATACACTCACAGTTTCTTTCTTTCTTTCTTTTTAAATATATAAAGATGGGGTCTCACCATGATGGCCAGGCTGGTCTTGAACTCTTGACCTCAGGTGGTCCACCCACCTTGGCCTCCCAAAGTGCTAGGATTACAGGCGTGAGCCACCGCGCCCAGTCCACACTCACAGTTTCAAGCCCTGAGCTTATCTACACTCCTCCCATTCCAAGACTGGATTCTGTCGGTGATGCAAGTTGCTTCCTCCCAGTGTCTCTTTGACCCTAATCTAAAGACCTCTGGAGGGAGAGCAGCCCTCCTCAATGTCAGTTTGTCACTTACCCACTTGGGCATTGTCATCTAATCTTGGGTGAAACCGCCCATCACAACTGGGGTCCATAGGTGGGTTGGGGGCAGGTAGGGATCACAAGGATAGAATCCCTACCCCTGGAGGAGCCTGCCAAGAAGCCAGCCCAGGGCCAAGAGGAGAAGAGCACCAGTTGCTGTCAACACCACCACAAACCAGGGCTGTGGCTGCCAGAAAGCCTCTGTGTCTGTCACGACCATGGGTGTCATCATTGAGGGTACCTGAAAAGGAGGCCACAGCCTCACCACTACCTTGCCAAAATGCCCTAATCCAGCCTTCCGACCCCCTCCCTGGGTTACACCACCCCACACTCGTGATTTGCTCTCCAGCACTGCTGGGCTCTCTGCACTCAGCACTTCCCTCTGAACTGACTTCCCCCTACTTCCACCTGAAAAATTGGGTCTCCTCACCCTCCAAGGTCCACCCTTCCTGCCCCCCCGAGGGCCCAAGGAGCCTCCTCACTGTGGTTCTGTGGATGCTGGTGGCCCCTGTGCTGGCCTTCCAGGGAACTAGATGCACAACAATGGTGGCTGTAGTGCTGCGGTGGGGGGTTGAGGGGCCTGCATCAGCCACACAGATCAATAGCTCATAGGTATTGGGCTTCTCTGGCCAAAGGGGCCCCAACACAAGGCCACTGTGCACCAGGATGGCCCCTTGCAGGATGAATCGGTTCTGGCTATTCCCTGAAAGCAGAGTGGCAGGAGGAGGAGACCATTGCTGGCCTTGGCCTGCCCCTCACCCACAACCTGGTGGTGCCCATGTCCCCTACCTCCCACGATGCTGTAGGAGAAGGCCAGGCGCTGTGGCTCCTCAGGGATCCGGCATGACACCTTGGTCACCTCCACACTTTGGCCCAGAGGAACATAGATGGTGAGTTCCTGAAATGGGGGCTCACACTCGGGGAGCATGGTCATTCACATCCTGCAGAAAGGAGCCAGGTTAGGAGTGGGTGCAACCCCCCCCAAACCTCCAGGCCAGCCCCTCAACTTCTCACGACAGCCAGAGCCTAGGTTTCAAGGCATCACACAACAGACTCCAGAGCTTTCCACAATTAGGTCCCACTTTTCTCCAGCCAACTCGTGGAAGAAACTGAGGCACAGAGTGGAAAAGCAGAACACCACAGGGTGATCTACTCCTGTCTTTCAAAGTATTTATTTCCAAAGTCTTAGGACACAATTACCTCAACCTCGATGGTAATGGTACAGGAGCCTGAGCGCTGCCAGGTGGGGTTCTGATCTTGTCCATAGTCAATCAGCAGGACAGTGAGCCTGTAGACCCTCTGCTGTTCATAGTCCAAAGGTCCTAGGAGGTGAACTTCCCCCTGGAGTGGGGACCACAGCCTCAGGCTGCAGAGCCAACTCTGGCTCCCTGCTTCCATCCCAGCCCTGGGGTGGAAGTACCACTGAGACGGTCCACAGCAAAGGTGGGAGGAACACCAGAGGTGTAGTACTCAATGTTGTCATGAGGGTAATCCATATCCGTGCCCACCACGGACCCCAGCAGAGTGTGTGGTGCTGCATCCTCCCGAACCCGGAACACGCGAGGGGCACAGGCTGGGGAGAACTCGTTGACGGGTGTCACCATCACCAGTACCGGCACCTCCGCTGGAGGTCATTTGGCAGTCAAGGAGCTGGCCTGGGGGTGCCTATCCCTGACCCAGGGGTCTGAGGAGGGAGACATGGCCCTGCCCTGGGGGTCTAAAGAGTGAGAGGGTCTAAAGGGAGGGCAAAAGCCTCCCCCTGCTGGGGGTCTAAGAGATATATCCTCAGGGTCTAAAATGGAGACAACCCTGCCCCTACTGGAGTCCAAAGGAGGAGAGATGACCCTGTCCTGAGCATGGAAGCGGGAGGACAGAACAGCCTTGTCCTGGGTGTCCAGGCTGGGTGTGGTCACTCACTGGTCATCTGGGGCTGGCCACCATCAAGCACCAGGATGGAGGCTGCATGCTGCAAGCAGGATCCAGGAGTGTCACAGTCCAGTGTGGCATTTACCTAGCCAGAGGGGCTAGAAAGTAAGGTTCAGCCAAGGGCCTGGGAGAGCCCCTGAGTCTCATGGGGCCGCCGCAGGCCAGGGCATCCACAAATAGCCCGCCTGGATCCTGTGTTCCAGACTGCAACACATGCTGACTCAACAGCCATCCCCCCAACCCCCACTCTTGTGGTCTCAGCTCTCACAGACCCTTGGCCCACCCACCCCTTCCTGTTGCAAGCACCCTGCAAGTGGGTGTGGGGAGCTGGGACTGAGCACCTCAAGGACTCTGTCGTAAAGGCAGAGGCTGGCAGGGTCAGAAGAACTGCGGAACCACAGCTTGTAGTCCAGGGTGGCACCAACAGAGTCTGGATCTTCGCAAGTGAGAGTAGTCAGCACAGTGCCCACAGGTGCAGTCTCGGGGATTTGGGACCTGAGCGTGCCATGGCAGCAAGGCGGGAATCTGGCAGTGCCCTGAGTCATGGCTCTGGCCCCAGCAACCCAGGTAAGGTTCCCACAGACTCACACCAGAAGCGCTGGGAGACAGCGTGGGGGCCAGAGGTTGACCAGCCGCACGTTCATGGTGAGATTGAGCTCGGCACTGTCCCATGGCCGGTGCTGCTCAAAGGCCTTCACCTGCAGCCTAGAGACCGCAGTGCCTGAGGTACGAGCTAACTCCAGGGGTGCAGTGGTCCGGACCACACCATCCACTGCATGAAGCGGGAGGGTCAGGGAACATAGAGATCAGCCCCCGCTTCCAGCTCAGTCCCACTTTCAGCAGCTCACCAGATCCACAAGCGAAGAGGCCGCTGAGCCTGGCCCTCCTGCTGCCTTCTCCAAGGCCAGACCCCCAAACAGGAAGGTGAAGAGGTAGTATGGATCACCTCTGGACCAGCCACAGAGGCATCCTGGTACCCGCCCCTCCCCTCAACACCTCTCACCACGACCAATGGAGAAGAATGGGCTGGGCATCGGAGACAGGATTTCATAGCGCAGGTTGACACCCCGGGCCCAGACCTCAACCACCTCACTACCGGGGCCAGGTTCTCAGGGATGGTGATATTCTGAGCCTGTTCGCTGGACCAAAAGAGGGCACCTGGTTCCTGCCCATTCCTGCTCACCCTGTGGGTCCACAGCTTCTTTCCCTGGGCCCCCCCTCCTGCCAGGGCTAGGACTCAGCTCCAGCAGCCTCAGCCTAACTGATTCCCTGGGGCTAGGCCCTTCCTCCCTCATTGTTCTAGGGTAGGGGAGCCTTACAGGAAGGAGACCTGGCTGGAGGAAACAGGCAAAACCTTCACCATCACCATCCCTTGGCAGCTCTGCCTTTGTCCGAAGGACACTGAGATCTGTAGCTGGAAGACCTATGGTGCACCCAGAGCAGAAAGGAGCCAGAGTGTGTCTGTCCATCTCTTTGTCTATGCCCAGTCCTCCCCTTAAATAAGCAACCTCACTTAGGATCTCCAAAAGGAACCTCAGCTTTCACTTTTCCCCATGATCCCCATGACCTGTCACTCTGCTGACAAGCATTCCTTTGAGCCCTATACCTTTGGGCCATAAGTTATTCCATTAGGATGCAAACAGTCCAAGAGTGATATCTGAATCATTCACAATGTGAATTGTCATTTAGAGTTGCTGAAAGCCAGTAACTGAGAGATGGAAGTTTTAAAGGAGGAACTTCTCTAATCTATTCCACTTTACCCAGAACTTTTTTTTATTGTTGCCCAGGTTGGAGTGCAGTGGCGCAATCTCGGCTCACTGCAACCTCCGCCTCCTGGATTCAAGCAATTCTCCTGCCTCAGCCTCCTGAGTAGCTAGGATTACAGGCAGGTGCCACCACACTCGGCCAATTTTTGTATTTTTAGTAGAGATGGGGTTTTGCCATGTTGGCCAAGCTGGTCTTGAACTCCTGACCTCAGGTTATAACGCCCACCTCAGCCTCCCTAAGAGCTAGGATTACAGGCGTGAGCCACCACGCCCAGCCATTACCCAGGACTCTCTCTTACTGTGTGATTGCCCTAAACACTTTTCATTCTATTAGAGGGCCTGTGAACTCCCAGAGAGAAGGATTCCTCTTCTTTCTAGAACTCCAAAGCCGAGCACAAAACCAGGCTAAGGTGGGAGGACAGCCAGCATGGAGCAGCAGGTCCAGATCTGAGAGAGTCAGGATTAGTTGAGGAGGCCAAGGAGGCCAAGAATAAACAAATTTCTTTTGAAGGGGAAAAAGAAAAAAAAGAATACACAAATTTCTAAAAGGTAGGAGCTCTACCCAATCCATGGACACCCCCAGATTCCAGGTCATGCTCACCTTTTGAGCCTGGCCTAGGAGGCCCTGGGATGGTGCCTGCAGCCAACCTTGCTCATTGATGGAGAAAGGTCCAGGGAAGTGTGGAGGGTCCTGGGCACTGACAATGCTCATCTGACAGAACAGAGATGCTGGCCACCCCATTCGGCCCCCAGTGCCCTGAGCACCCCCATCGACATTCTTCAGCAACCCAGCAGGCACCTGCCTACACCCAATGTTCTTTCTTTTTTTTTTTTTTTTTTTGAGACAGAGTCTCGCTCTGTTGCCCAGGCTGGAGTGCAGTGGAGCTATCTCAGCTCACTGCAACCTCCATCTCCTGGTTTCAAGTGATTCTCCTGCCTCAGCCTCCCGACCCCGCCCCCCTTTTTTTTTTTTTCGACGGGGGCCCCCCCCTGTTTCCCCGCCGCGCCGCCGGATCTCCGCCCCCCTCCCCCTCCTCGCCCCGCGATTCTCCTCTCAAGGAGCTGCGATTAGATTATAGGGACCCGCCACCACGTCTGGCTAGTCTTTGTATTTTCAGTAGAGACAGGGTTTCACCATGTCTCTACTGAAATACAGTGAGGCCAGGCTTGTTACGAACTCCTGACCTCAAGTAATCTGCCTGCCTTGGCCTCCCAAAATGCTGGGATTACAGGCGTGAGCCACTGTGCCCAGCCTCACACCCAATTTCTCATGCTTCACCACTGACCCTTATCCCAGCCTGGGCTCTCTGACCTCCAGCCCAACCACTGGCCACGATCCTCAATTCTTTTTGCTTTTAAGCCAGTTACTTTGTTTTTAAATACTTTTTTTTTTTTTTTTTGAGACAGATTCTTGTTGTGTCACCCAGGCTGGAGTGCAGTGACAGGATCTTGGCTCACTGCAACCTCTGCCTCCCAGGTTCAAGCAATTCTCTTGCCTCAGCCTCCCGAGTAGCTGGGATTACAGGCATGTGCCACCATGCCTGGCTATTTTTTTTGGATTTTTAGTAGAGACAGAGCCTCACTACAATGGCCAGGCTGGTCTCAAACTCCTGAGGCTGCCTGCCTCAGCCCCCAAAGTGCTGGGATTACAGGTGTGAGCCACTGTGCCTGGCCATTACCTGCTTTTTTTTTTTTTTTTTTAAATTAACAGCAGTAATACAGAATTGTCATAGAGAACTGAGAACACATAGCAGATCTTGAAAAAAGAAACTCAGCCCCTGAGATGTCCCTGTGGGAACAGCCATGGTCACTGGGGGTAAGCAGCTCTCAGCAGTGCTCTCCGAGAACATGCATCATGTAGAGGCTCATCTGTGCCTTTGCTGCAAGGTTCCTCTGCAGGCTGTGCCTGGCCAGGCAGGATTAATTTACTCTCCCCATCCCCCCCTGCCCCCATCCTGTCACCCACCATCCCATGTTCTGGGCTCACCTGGGCTCCGTGGAGTTCTAGGCCTGGGAGGAGCAGAATGTACAGCCGAGCCCCAGGTCTGACTGTCTCTGGCACCTGAATCATTTCCCCAGCTGGCCAGAGGGGAAGTCAGGGAGGATCTGTTTGGGCCATGCCTGCCCACCTCCTACTGACTGCCCCTGGCCTCACCTGGACTGGCAAATTGACCAGCACACTGGATATGGCTAAGGTCCCGCTGCACATCCACAAAGAGTGGTCCCCTCCGTCACATAGTTGCCACATGTAAACTTCAGCCACAGCTTATAGTGGTTCACCATCAGGGCATCCAGTCGAGCAGAGCTGCTCAAGGTCAACTGTGGTGGGTGGGCAGTGCCCATGTGGGGCTTGGAAATTTTAGGTCTTCCCTTGTGCCCTCACAGTCCCCAGTTGTATACATGACCCTACCTTGCCCACATAGGTCCCCTTGCCACCTGGCCAAGCTGGGTGGGTTGAAGAAGGTGGTGGGTGGCTGGACACTGAGCAACTCCAGGGTGGGTGTGGGTGTGTAGGAGGAGCAATTGAAGGAGAAAAACTGAAGGACTGTGCCAGGGCCCTGGCTCTCAGAGACATTTATAAACCAGGACAGGCTGTGGAGGTCTGTGAAAAGCAGAGAATTCAGGCTGGAGGCTCCCCCAGGCTGATGGAACCACACATACTAGCATAGTCCTGTCCTTTTGCCACAGAGCCTGGCCACACCTTGGGGCCAAGCAGCTAAGGTCTTTCCTTGTACCCAGCATCCAACATTTTACAGATGGGGAGTGAGAACTTGTTTGAGGAGGCAGCCAAGATAAGGGATGAGGGCCAGGGGTTCAGATTCTTACACTTTCCTACCTCTCCCCCCAACCCCTGTCCTCCATGGTAGCTTATTTAGGAAGGTCAGGACACCAAGGGAAAACTAGGGTTCCCCCACCCACCACCTCCTTACCAGAGACCACCAGAGCAAAGAGGAGCATGAGGAGCCTGAGCAGCACCATGATGACCTGAAGACACAGACAGCAGAAGAGGCTTCGGAAAGCTAGGTTGTTTGTCTGACCCACCCTGTTGCCAGGTCAGTTGCTCAAACATAGCTGGGCAGGCAGGATCCCTGGGCCTCCCAGATTCTAGCCCCACCCCCTCCCTGGTGACTGAGTTCTAGACCTCTGGCAAGCTTCCAGAGGCTCAGAATATCCCATTTTTCCATTGCCCCTTCATTACTACAACTCCAAGGGCATGGAAGGGGAGGAGGAATAAGGTTCAGATGAGGAAACTGGTCATCCAATCCTTGGAGATAGAGCAAGCACAGCACCCAGGAAAATTGGGCCCAGGACCTGCTAACCCACAGAGTCTCAACTCCATCTGGACCCTCTCCATTAGAACATTATCTGCCTATAAAATACGAGCCCAACCATCAACAAAATCTTTCAAAATTTGCTGGGTGTGGTGGCTCATATCTGTAATCCCAGCACTTTGGGAGGCTGAGGTGGGAAGATCACTTGAGCACAGGAGTTCAATATCAGCCTGGGCAACAAAGTGAAACCCCATCTCTACAAAAAATTAGTTGGATATGGTGGTGCAGGCCTATAGTCCCCGCTATTCAGGAGGCTGAGGTAGGAGGATCGCTTGAACTCCAAGAGATCGAGGCTGCAGTGAGCCATGATTGTGCCACTGTACTCCAACCTGAGTGGCAGAGCAAGACCCTGTCTCAAAAAAAAAAAAAAAACAAAAAACATTTATCTACATCCAACAAACAAAAGCATCCTTTATGATAGAAATACAAATACTGTTTACTTTTGGGAATATCAATTGGATAGGGCACCAGGTGGCTTCCAGGAGTTGCTGAGGCTGTTCTGTATCTTTATCTGGGTGGCAGTTGCACAACTGTCCACAGATACATTTATAGAACGATAACTTTCAAATTTGTTCATTTATTGTGTTTATATTATATGTTGTTGTTTTTTTGAGATGGATCGTCCAGGCTGGAATGCAGTGGTACAATCTCAGCTCGCTGCAACCTCTGCCTCCTGGGTTCAAGCAGTTCTATGCCTCAGCCTTTCAAGTAGCTGGGATTACAGGCGCCCACCACCATGCCCAGCTAATTTTTTTTTTTTTTTTTTTTTTTTTTTTGTATTTTTAGTAGAGATGGGGTTTTATCATCTTGGCCAGGCTGGTCTTGAACGCCTGACTTCGTGATCCACCTGCCTCGGCCTCCCGAAGTGCTGGTATTACAAGCATCAGCCACCGTGCCTAGCCATATGTCAGGTTTTTTTGTTTGTATTTTTTTGTGGTGGAGACTTGCTCTGTCACCCAAGCTGGAGTGAAGTGGCATGATCTCGGCTCAATGCAATCTCCACCTCCTGGGTTCAGGTGATTCTCCTGCCTCTGCTTCCCGAGTAGCTGAGATTACAGGTGCCTGCCACTGCGCCCGGCTAATTTTTGTATTTTTAGTAGAGACGGGGTTTCACTATGTTGGCCAGGGTGGTCTCGAACTCCTGACCTAGTGATCCACCTGCCTCGGCCTCCCAAAGTGCTGGAATTACAGGTGTGAGCCACCGTGCCTGGTCTGTGTTAATTTTTTAAAAGTTTTCTAGCCAGGCATGGTGGCTCATGCCTGTATGGGAGGCTGAGGCAGGAGGATCGTTTGAGCTCAGGAGTTCGAGACCAGCCTGGACAACATGGTGAAACCCCATCTCTATTAAAAAAAAAAAAATACTAAAAATTAGCTGGGTGTGGTGGCACATGCCTGTAGTCCCAGCTACTCAGGAGGCCGAGATAGGAGGGTCACTTGAGCCCCAGAGATTGAGGCTACAGTGAGCCAAGATCGTGCTACCACACTCCAGCCTGGGCAACAGAGTGAGGTGCTGTCTCAAAAAAAAAAAAAAAAGTTGTCTTCATTTGCTGTCTCCAGTTCTTCAGCCCTCACTCTCTTCTCTACACACTCTAATAAAGCTTGTCCATCTCTACACAAAACTTCCCTTATCAGGGTTCCCAATGACCTATGCACTGCAGAATCCAGTGGTTTGTTCTTCATCCTCACTGCCTTGGCAGCATTCAATGCTTGTTCCCCTTGGCTCCTGAGTCCCCCACACTCTCATATTTCTCCTGGCTGTTTCTGCTCAGCCTCTTTGATAGTTCTGCTTCATATCTCCCCTACTTCCACCTCGTGGAATGTTCCAGGGCACAATCTTGGTTGCTGTCCCCCCTCTGTCTGCACTCATCTCCCACCCCACCCCATCCAGGCCTATGGCCTTACATACCATCCATTCGCTCCTATGCCTCCCAGATCCAAGGCTCCAGTGCTGATCGCTCTCCTGAAGTCTAGAGTCATACACCTAGCGGCTGACCCTGCAACTACTCTTGGATGTCTAACAGGCATCTCAAGGGTTACATGTCCATAAATGATCACTGAATTTTCCTCTCCAAATCCACTCTTCTCCAGTCTTTCCCAGATCAGTTTATGGCAATTTCATCCAACCAGCTGTTAATGCCAGAAATGCAGGAGTCATGCTTGACGCCTCTCTTTTCCTGCCCACATCCACGCAGCAGGAAGACTTGATTTTGGCTCCAAAACATACCCCAAAGTGACCCCCCTTCAGTGCACTTGCCCTGCCCAGGCCTAGGCCTTCCCCTTCCTTGCCTGGATGAGGGCAGGAGCCTCCACTCTTATTGCAGAATCCTTTTCTGAAAGCAGCTGGAATTATCTATACAAGAGCTAGCCCAGGTGATTCCTGCTCAAAGGCCCTCATTGCTCCTCATCGCACCAAGAACATAACCCACATTCTGCTCTAAGGCCGTTGGAGCCCGGTTTTGCTGACCTTTTCCTTCCTGCCACCACCACCAATCACAGACACCTGGGCTTTCTTTATGTACCTGTCCCTCGGGGTCTTCTCCCTGGCTGCTCCTTCTGTCTAGAATGTCCCTCTTCTTGACTGCATCCTGATGTCACCTCCTGTCCAGTCTGTCTGCAGCTACACTACCCTTAAGCCTAGCCTGCGATGATAGAGCAGCCTCAGGAGACAGGCTCACCCCTGCACCGACCCTCAGCTTGCTCTTGGTAGGGGCAGAGGGAACGCCGATGGTCGCGTGTCGCCGCTGGACTCGCGGCTAGCCCAGCACTCCCCCACTAGAGGGCAGTCCCGTCTAGCTTGGTTGGGACGCGACTGAGGCCCCGCGGATGTGCTGCCACAAAATCCCGCGCTCTCTGAATCCTCAGACGGGCCGAACCCCCACTTCCATCCCGTCCACGGAGTGCCGAGGCCAGCCTCAGGAACGGGTCCCGTGGGTCAGACCCCTAGTGGGCCACAACTTCTCTGGGTCCGACCATCCTTGGCGATCTGCCTACAGGCGGGCGCAGCACGGCGCCCCGTGGGAGGGACCGCTATTTCACCATAGAACAAATGGGGAGGGTGAGGCCCCCACAATGAGGCGACCTGCCCTGCGTCACGCAGCAAACGCAGGGTCTGCTGAACTGTCTGGGGGATCGAGGGTCCCCGGCCCGACCCCGTCCGACTTCCAGCTACTGCCCCGCCCTTCCCCGCAAGAGGAGTCGGGGAGGGATGCTGGGCTTTAGCCCCGCCCCGTTTGGCCGCGGGGCCGGGGCGGGGCGCTGATGCCAGATGTCGGGGCGGCGGCGGCGGGAGCTACGGAGAGCGAGGAGCCGCGCAGCCAGGCGGAGGCTGAGGGCGCCGCTGGCCGGCCCGCCCAGCCCTCTCAGCGCCGCTCCGCCGGGGTTCCGAGAGGAGCTGGTAGGCTCGGTGGGGACGTCGGCACGGACATGCACAGCGCTAGGCTTGACAGCTTCCTCAGCCAGCTCCGCTGGGAACTGGTGAGGCTCGGGAGCGGGTGCGGTTCGTGAGGACGCGTGCGGGGTGCCAGGCTGCCGCCCGGCCCGAACACCAGACGGGTGCGGGGTGGCTGGTGTGCCAGTCCGAGGCAGGGTGGGGGCGGCGCGACGCCTATGGCCCAGATGGCCTGTGTCGGGTTTCGGACAGTTGGGAACTGCGCTGGGCATCAGGTAACAGCACCCAGCTGGCTGTGCTGCTGAAACTGCGCGGGAGGAGAGAGTGGAAAGGGGACTTCTTTGGGGACGGGGCATGGGGCGGCAAGGGACTCACGAGGTGCTGGCGCTGCTGTGAACGCCCCCCTACTTCAGGCTGGTTTGTGCCTCCCTCCTCTACCCCTCAGCTAGCAAGCGATCTTTCTCTGAAAGACGCTTTGGGGAACTGAATCCCCCCAATAGGCATGGGATGCCCCTCCAGTCCTGGGCAGGACCTACTTCCCCGTTCAGGCCCGCAACCCTGCCTGCCCGCCTGCCCGCCGGCCCTGGTGGCAGGTGCCGACTTGCCCGACGCTACGTGCTGCAGCCTGCCGGACTGCCACCAGGTCGGCGGATGAGAACCACACCAGCTTCAAGTGCCAGCACCCCCATGCCTGCCCTGTGCTCACTAGCACCCGGCTGCCCAGGCCAGCAGGCCTAGCCAACCTTCCTGGACCTTTTCTTCTCTGGGCTGGCCTGGCAGGCAGGCAGGAAGGAGTGACAAGTGATACCTCTCCGACTTCTGCCCTCTCTTCCCCTCAGCTGTGTGGCCGGGACACAGGCTCACCCCCAATGCCTGGCTCCCTGCAGCCAACCCCCCCAAACTGGCCCAGATGTGCAGTCCAGCCACCAGCTGGCCTCAGGTGCCTTGGAAGAGGACTCAGTCTGCTGTGTGGAGGAGGAGGAAGAGGAGGAAGCAGTGGTGACAGAAGACAGGGGTGCAGCCTTGGGAGGCCCCAGGGAGCATGCCCTGGACTGGGACTCTGGCTTCTCCGAGGTGTCCGGCAGCACATGGCGAGAGGAAGAACTGCCTGTACCCCAGCGCCCAGCACCCTCAGCACAGCCCCTTCGTAGGCAGTGCCTCTCAGTCAGTGGCCTCCCTATGGCTGGCAGAGCCCCAGTAGCCAGTGCACCACCTAGCCGAGGTCCACGGCCCAAGTCCACCCCAGACGCCTGCCTGGAGCACTGGCAGGGACTGGAAGCAGAGGACTGGACAGCAGCCCTACTGAACAGGGGTCGCAGTCGCCAGCCCCTGGTACTGGGGGGACAATTGCTTTGCTGACTTGGTGCACAACTGGATGGAGCTGCCTGAGACAGGGAGTGAAGGGGGGTGACGGAGGTGGGCCCCGTGCCCGTGCTCGACCCCCTCAGTTCCTGCTTGGCTTCTCTGAGCAGCTTCGGCGCCGGCTGGCCAGGGCTCGGCGGACAGCTATGGCAGGAAAGCGGCTGTCATGCCCACCTCGCCCAGAAACTGAACTGCCTACAGACGTCTCACGCTTTGCAGCCCTCATGAGCTGCCGAAGCCGCCAGCCCATCATCTGCAATGATGTCAGCTACCTCTGACCCTGCTCTCCAGCCTGGGACAATAAAAGCCTTTTTCTAGACTGTCCTGGTTCCATACCCCTGAGGCGCTAAGAGGCAGTCCCAGCCCTGTGAGGCACAGCCCAGGCATACGAATCTTCTGAAGAGCTTTTTGTCTCCGTGTGAGGGTCCCTGTCTTGCCCATGACACACCCGTGTGCATTACTGCATTGTGTCCTATCATCCATCCTCTCCACTATGCCTTCCTTCAACAGCATTTATTGAGTGCCTACTGTGGGCTTACAATGGAGGGCTTGGAATGCAGGGCTCCATCGAGCTAGGTGACGTGGTGGCTGCCTTGTCACAGCTCATAGTGCAGAGGTGGGAAGGCAGTGTCCTCCTCCTCATCCTCACAGCTCAGCTGCAGCACCAACACTTGCAGCCCAGGAGCAGGTACCTGGCCTGTCACCTGCTGAACCAGTTCTGTCACCCTGGTGGGGGTGAGGTTTAGGGAAGATTGGAGAGGTGAGCAATGGTAAGCAGAGGGCAGCCTGGCATGGACTAGGGAGGGTGCTAGCGGGCCGTCAGGAGCCCAAGCCAGGAGCAGGAGCCGCTCAAGACAGGAAACATCTGAAACTATTTTAGGAGCAGCTGGTGAGGCAAGCGGGAGGCAGGAAGCTGTGGGTCCCTTGGGAGTGGGCTGTGAAAGGGGGGGCTGTACAGTATGTGGGGAGCCTGTGGGGCTGGCCAAATAGGCAGCTCCTGAAGGCTCCTCCTCAGGCTCTCAGCCCTCACCCCCACCCCCCAGCCCATTTGCTGGCTCCATTTGGTGAAAGAACGCTTGGGGAGGTGTGAGGGGCCCAGAATGGGGCTGTGTGGCCCCTAGCCCCAGCCTCCAGGGACTGGTGGGGCCTGTCTAAAGCCCCGAGTGGGCTCACCTGAGGGGCAGGCACTGGGCCTGCTTTTCAGGCGACCATCTGGCTGAATAGAGTAGGGCTGGGTGGTGCAGCAGCATCCTCACCTTCAAACCGTGCTGCTCCTAGAGGGAGAAAGGTCAGAAACCAACTGGGCCAGGCTGGGCTGAGCCTAGGGGGTGGGGTAGGGACAGGGCACACCTGAAGATGAGCCAGCAGCGACTCCAGGGTCCTCTCAGGCTGCCCAGCCGGTACCTTCAGACGGTCCCAACAGGTCCACTTCAGGTGACGGAACTGGGGTGAGGTAGGGAAGTAGTGAGAGACTTCTTACCTCCCCCCCCACCCCCATCCCAGTTACCAGTAGCCTTTCCTAGGGGAAGAGCTGGACTAGCAGGAAGCAGGAGCCAGGGGGGTGGGGGGAGAGGGTGGGATCTGGCCCAGAGTCTCAGCCCCCTCCCTGCCCAGGCTGGGGCCAGCACAGGAAATGGGGCTATGGGGCCCGCACAGGGAAACAGACGATCCATCACATGGGCCGGTCGTGAGGGTGGGGGATGAGGGGGTGGTGCTTCCTGAGGAAACCCAGAGCAGGGCCTCTGCAGCCTCTGATAAAGCTGCTTGTTCCTCAAAGACAAGGCTGGGAGCTGGGGGGCACATCCTGTCCCCCCCATCTTGTACTACCAGGGCCTTGGGCTACTCATCGGGACACAGGGGCAAAGGGCATAGTGACCACCAGGGCTGCACTGTCCCAGAGACCCCCGCAGGGATACAGTGCATAAAGCCTTCCTCCTCCTGTCCCCTTTCCTTCCAAGAGTCTTGGCGTTCCGGTACCTAGAGCTGAGGACAGAAGGGTGGCTGGCAGGTATCTAGAGACCAGGATCAGGGGGCCCTACCAGCCCCCAAGAAAACACACTGAGGTCAAGCTGAGACTAGGCTAGAGGTGAGATGGGAGCTTCTCCTTCATCTGCTCCAATCCGTGGACAAAGACAGCCTGTGTGCTGGTTAGACTAGGCAGGGCGCCTCACAAAGGGGCTCTGTGTGCTATGTCCAGAGGGACCCCAGGCTGCTCTGCAGAAGCCCAGTGCTGGCCCATGACCTCTGCCCTCTCCCTTGTGAGGGCATTCCTCTACCCCTGTCCTGTGCCCCAAGGAAATGCCAACTGCAGAGCCTAGGAACATGGCTGGAGGCAGTCACAGCCCTGCAGTCACAGAAACACATGCCCACAAGCCCAGGAACACACACGTGTACCCACATGCATATCCACACATGCCACATTGAGGACACAGGAAGATGGGAGCCCTGCACTCCCATCTGGCACACAGATGTGCAAGCTTGCTCCTTCCATGCCCGCACACCAGAGATGCCCAGACCCCGGTTGCACTCACACCTGTAACACAAATACACTCAGGACTGCAGACCCCACACCTCTAGTGCCAAGCCTGTTACCCTTTAATTCAGCTTGCAGGAGGTAGGCCAGGGCCCCCATGCCATGCAGGGGAAAGCTAGACCCTTTCTGGGGCTGAGGCCCTGGTCCCCTCCCCCACCACCTACCCCTCATTGGTACTCCAGGGAAGGAGGGGACTGTGGGGGATGTCTGGCTCCACTAATGAGTTAAAGCTGCAGTTCCCCCAGATCCTGGGCTTTGGAGGGTTGGGGGTGGGGATGGCTGACGGTTGCTTCCTGTGTCTGACAGGTCCCAGCCTGGCTTCATAGCAGGAAGAGGGCTGAAGGGAGTCTTAAGGACTCTTGCACAGTCTGAGTCTCAATGAAAGCCAGCAGCTAGATTGGGGCCCTGTGTGGGCAGGTGCAGGGGGAAATCCAGGCCTAGTGGGGCTAAGGGTGGGGTATCATGGGCTCACCGTCTGGATGGCTGGGGCAAAAGGCATATAGCGGATGAGGTAGTTTTCAGCCAGATGTAGATAGCTATGGCGAAAGGCACTACAAGGTCGTGGCCCACCCACCACCTTATACAGTTCCAGGATCACTAGGCCTGCCACAGCTGCTGTAGTGGTGGCAATGGCTGGGATAATCTGGCCCACGATTAGCTTGCTCTGCCAAGGACAAGAGATCTGGTCTGGGCCCAAGGCATAGGGCCAGGGTTTGGCCCCCACCTCCAGGCCTGAGCCTCAAGGGGTGGGGTTACCTGGGCACGGCTGACTCGGTGGAATCCCATAGTTCTGACATCGCAGGCCAGCTGCTGCTGCCACAAAGTCCACATGGAAGTTGCTGTCATCATCCTGTAAGGCCCAAGCCAAAGTAGTGTTAATACTGCAGCTGTGCCCCTCACCATGGCCAACTGTGCCACTGCACAGGTCTCCACACAATTCTGGGGGGTGCCCTCCATCTCCCCTTGATCAGACAGGCTGAGTTTCAGGGAAGGTGAGCTGCTTCCAGGGTGTTGCTGGAAGAACTCAGGCCAAGGGGCTCCAAAACTACCTTCTTGGCTCCTGACCTTTCTCCACAACTCCCCAGCCCAACTCCTCACTGCCACTTGGGCTCCCACCTTCTCAAACATCAGAGGCTTCAAGGGAGGGCCCGCGCTCCAGACTTCCAGGGCTTTGTTCAGTTCCTTCAACTGCTCAGGGCCTGTCAGGGGAGGGGATGTTGGGACAGTTCTTAGCCCCTGTGTCCTGCACTCTTCTTGGAACCCTGTGCCTACTCTTGGTCTCTGCCAAGGCTATCACTTATTATTCCCTCATCAAATCAAGAAGCCCCCTTACTTAATGCTACAGTCTTCTCTCTAGAAAGACCCAGTCTTCACCTGTGTGTGCATGCACCTCTGTGACTCTGTCCTCACCTGCAGGCCATAGCTAGGCACTCCCCAGAAGCCAATGGATTTTTTAAATTTACTTATTTATTTTGCCAAGAATCTGCCACAAGAACTGGGATGTGGGGTAGGCAGCAGGAAGAAGACCTACTGAGAGACCAGAGGATAAGCCTAAACCTACGGAGGCGTGAGATAGGAGGCCTGAGAGATAGTGAATTGGCTGTAGGTCCCCTGGGCCCTATCTTCCTTCTGCAGCACAGGCTGAGGACAGGACAGGTTCAAGCCCTTGAATGACAGCATGGGGGGGCCAGGGCCAGGAGCCTCACCAAACTCAGCAGAAGCTGAAGCCAGCTCTGGGTTACTAGGAAAGATGGGGACCATTTGTTGGGGGTCAGGCTGTGGCAGCAACTTCAGCAGCTCCCTGAGTGCAGTCCGGTCCCATGAGTCAGGCAGCCCATGCATCTGGGCATACAGGTTAGCAGCTGCCAGTATGTAGAGGAGGTGTGTGTCCTGCAGCCAGACCAAGAGCAGGAGCAGAGGCATGGGTGCAAGTAAGCGTGTATGAGTGCATGGGGTGGGGGTCACTGTCTGTGGATCTATTTGAGTGCCTGCCTTTGCCTCACATGTAGACACCCACATGTACACAAGCATGGCTCTCTCTGGCCATCTATGCATCTCTGCAGAACGCAGAAGTGCCTACCTCTGCTCTGAGGGGCCACACCTCTATCTTGGTACTCCCTAGGGAATCCCACTCACTTGGTTAGTGTCAAACTCCAAGGGCTGGGGACACCGTTTTGGACCCGACCAGAAGGGAGTTCCATCCTCAAGAACCTAGGTAAGTAGAGTCTGCTGGGCTCAGTCTGGTCCCCCTGAGCCCCCAGACTCCTGACCCCTAGCCACACACT
The DNA here is from genome assembly GCA_036589455.1 of Ateles fusciceps. Lineage (NCBI taxonomy): Eukaryota > Metazoa > Chordata > Mammalia > Primates > Atelidae > Ateles > Ateles fusciceps. The sequence continues at coordinate 28,395,983 of JAZHEH010000562.1, read as the reverse complement.
TTATTCGGTGGGGAGGTGCCTCAGCAGCTGTTTGATGCCATAATGGAAGCAGAGTTCCCAGTGACCAAGAGCCCACGCCACACAGTCTTGCCAGTTCTGTGGACGCTCTCTCAGGACGCCAAACACTGACTTCAGTAAGGTCAGTGTCTGTGCCCCATCCATGTCTGTAAGGGAAGTGTGTGCCCTGCAGAGAGATGAGGAAGTGTGAGACTGAGTCCTGCAGACTTGTGCTTGGAGCCCTGGACTCTCATCTGCCCCTGTTGGTGGCCTTACTGTTGGTGGTGGTTGATGGTCTCTGCAGACAGTCGGAAGAGTCCCTCAAACTCATTCCGAGCCCACTGTAGAGAAGGGAGAAGAAAGAGGTGTCAGGTGGAGAACAGGTCTGCAGCTGAGGGCTGAGCTGGGTGGGGTGGGGTTCTCCAGGGTGCTCTCTACCTGCAGGGTGTGTTCGGCTGTGTTGGGAGATACCGCACGGTACAGACAGGGTAGGAGGTATCCTCAGAAGCTGCAGCTGAGGCAGGGGCTCTGTAGGCCTCAGTCACATGTGGCACGAACACTTTAGCACTGCCCCGGGTGCCCGATGTGCCTGCCTCTAGCAGTGGCTTCAGATAGTGGGTGCAGCGAGCAGCCACATAGCGCCCTGGCAAGGGAGCAGCGGGTCAGAAGTGGGGCTGGCACAGCTGTAGGCAAGAGACTGAACTTCAAGATCAAGCACTCACGGGCCTGGAAACTGTCCAGGGCGGCAGCCACACCATCCACACGGGAGAAAAGTTATCCCCCATAGATGTGCTCTGTGGTAGGATCCAGTGGGTAGGTGAGTGGGATCACCTGTAAATCTGGGTTCAGGCCCTGGGCAGCTGCTGCAGCCACCTCTGCCTTGGGTCTCTGGGAAGAGAGCAGGAAGATGTTGGGTGGGAAGCTGTATGGGACGACAGTCTGGGACGCAGGAGTGTAGGGAGGGGTCAGCACTCACACCAATGTCCTGGGACCTGAAGAGGAACTGACGGCTGAGGTTGGAGAGCTCTATGTGGTCCATGTCGGCAACAGTCAAGCCCCCACTGTTCCCAGCCCCTAGTCCCACTAGGGCAAAGCCTTTGAGCAGCTCACAACCAATGGCACCAGCGCCCACCTGTTGGCAGGAACAGCTTTAGCCAGAGGGGCTGGGCTGGTCCTCCCAAAGGCACTCCCAGCCTCACCTCATGGCTCACCAGGAGGTAGTGCTGGCGGCTCAGTTTCTCTTGAAAACCAGCCCCAAACACCGCAATTTGCCCCATCATAGCGGCTGCCTCTCTAGGGGACAGAGATAGGAGTCAGTGATGGCTACTGGCCTGCATCTCCTTCTTACACTGAGTTTTCTGAATCAAGACCTGGAGGCCATTCCTCATGCCTCTCCCCCTAGTCCTGATTTTGGACAAGGCTTGCACCCTTATCCCAGGCTCTCACCGGGGAACAGTCCTCAGGACTGGGAAGCAGCTCTCCATCTTCCGGAAGACAATCGAGGGCATCAAAGTAAAGCCATTGGTCCAGAGGCATGAATGTCCTGGAGACTGCCTGGGGGAGCACTCTAGGCTGGGCATTCCTGCCACCTCCTCACCCCCTCAGATCCTGGTTGGAGGCTGCACCCAGGTTGGTGAAGCCTCCAGGGCTGCTGTCTGGCGCTGGGTACCCTCTGATACACACACTGATCTCCATACCTTCCCAGTACCTCCCACACCCATGCCTGTGCCCACCTTCAGCACTTCCTGGGAAGCTACTGCACCCAGCATGGCCACCATAGGGCTCAAGACACCTGCACTGCTTAGGGCAACTGTCCGCACTAGGGCCTCATCCAGTGGCTGTTCTAGTCGCTCTTCCTCTGTCCACTTCAGTGGTTCTAGGTCCTGGGCCAGGCCCACCACGGTCTCTGCATCAACCTGTTGATAGGACTCTGTGGGCAAGTAGCCCCACCCAGAGCTCCACCCCTAACTCAAATCCTTCTTAGCCACCCTCCATCCACCCTGTTCCATAGAAGAGGAAGCAGAAGCCTGGGTGGGAAGGCCTGGCCCTGCTGCCAGCACCACTAGAGGATGCCCAGCAACAGACAGCAGCCCAAGAGGCTTCACTAATCTGAGTGCAGCTTCCAGCACAGATCTGAGGGGTCAGGGTATAGCAGGGGTCCCCCAGGATGTGTGCCTGGCACTTCCATGGAACCAGTCTCGAGAGGCTGCAATGTTAGCAGATCAAACTTGAATCTGTGAATTGTCATTGTTGCCTCTGGTAAGTGGGACTCCAATAAATGACAGAGGCTGGGGGTTGGGGCAACAGGGCTACTCACAGGATCCCAGGGCTGGGGTGGTCGGCCATGGAGGTGCTCGAACTTGTGCAGTGCACGGATGGCCTGATGCAAGCAGTGGGCGCGGTGAACTTCCTGGGGATTCTGGGCTACCACATGGGGCTGGAGCAGGGCTGTGTGCAGGGACTTCTGCAAGGGCACCTGGCTCAGGGACTAGTCCAGAACGCTGTGGGCCCCTCAAGGCGACCAAGCTCCCCTACCTCAGATGCACTTGCACTCACATGTCTCACAGTCTTGGGTCTCTTGACTTCAGTGATAGCCCCACCACGCAAGTACCAAGAGAAAGTTGCTGTGTCTCCAATTTCCAGGGACCCATCCTCTGAGGGAGATCAAGTCTAGTCAGTATGACCCTTGAGCCTGAGTAGTTCCCACACCCCATCCTATCTTGCATCTGTGTCCCAGACCTTTCTGCACCATGAAGAAGGTGTAGGGAGAGCCCATTCCAAGGGACAGGCTGTGCTCACTCCCAGTGGAGGCTTGGGCGCTGCACCTGGAGTTGGAATAGGATTGGCTTACCCCGAACATGGATAGACCGGGGGAGCACAGTCGTTGAGCTCAACCATTCCCTCAATCCCCGAAAGTCACCAAGTCTCCATCACAGAAGTAGTGGGTATTGGCCCCTTTCCTCAGAGTGAGAACACCAGGGGAGCCCTGGGTATGAGGAAGCTTGGGTCAGGGGTGCCTGGACCTGCCTTCTACAGGCCCTGGCAGCCTCTCCTTGGTCAGCAGGTGAATGCCCACAGTTCAGCACCCACCTGGGAGATGTGCTGGATGGCAGCTGTCAGGGGTTCTGCCTCTGTGGGGTCCTGCACAGTGAAGTTCTCACCAAAGTCACAGAACAACTGCCTGAGATGGGATGATAGGGGTCACTGAGGCAGCTCACAGGCTGTGCTTAAGGATAGGGGATAGCAGGGCAGGGCCAGAGGGCCAGAATTGGGAAAGAAATACTAGGAGAGGCTTGGGAACTAGAAGTTTGAGAGGGTTACTGGAGCAGGTCTGGAGGCCAGGGTGGAGGAGACCAAGACGGCAGGACTGAGGACGAGAATCAGAAAGGCATGCTGGGCTAGACCTGAGGCTAATTGGAGGGTTACTGGAGCAAACCTGGAGCTGAGGACAGCATGGGGCCAGTTGCTGGCCGTAATGTGGTAGGCTAGGCAGGCAGTCTTACTCACCCCACAAGGCCCCGGGTGTCAGCCGCCAGAAAGCAAACTCCATGCTTATGGCACAAGGTACCCACCTTCAGCTGTTCCTCCAGCTTCGCAGCAGTCAGCACCACCACCTGGGTAGACACTGTGATCAGCAGGGCCGAAACCACTGACCAGCCCTTCCTGCTCTTGAGGGCTGCAGGCCTGGGCTGACCTGGAAGTCCAACAGCAGGTCCTCAGTGATGTCGCCCGTATGCATGACGACCTCGACATCTCTGTTGAGCTGTGCCAAGAGCTCTTGAGAGGCCTCGGCTCTGCTCCTTTCCAAGTCCTGTTCTGAGAGGAGAAACTAGGGAGAGAGCCAGTGCAGCCTGAGTAAAGACACTCCTCTTGGGCCGTGCCCCCACCTTGGTCTGGCAACCCATAGGCCCCCCAGGACACTTACCTGGGCAGCCAGGTCAGACCAGCAGGTGGGGGTGGGGATCATGCAGAGTGAGTCTACCCACCCCCATCAGGACCAAGTTCTTGGCCACTTCAGCCCCCAGGCCCTGCAGGCCTGACAGCAGGACCCTGGCTCCCTGAATCTTCTGCATGGCAGGTGAGCCCAGCACATACCTGTGGATGGGAAGCAGGAGGGCAATCAGTTGTATATCAGAGGTCTGAAGACCAGCCCACTCTTCACCCCACCTCAAGTCTCACAGCTGTCTTGAATACAGCTCCTCATTCAGTAGCTTTGAAGCGTCCAGGGGCATCCATCTTCAAACCTGGGGCTGAACAGTAGGCTACAGAACTCAGAGACAGGGTCTTTGTGTAGGAGGCAGTGATTGTAGGGACCAGCGCCCTGCTGTAGCCAGTGCAAACAGGCACCAAGGCCAAGGGAGTAAGAGTGGCTGCTGGTTACAGCTCTCTTCCCGGCTCTTCTGGAGAAAACAAAAGTGAAAGTTAAACTATGCTCTGAGCTGGCTCCTGATCCTGCCTGCAGACACCAGCCGCAGACAGGCCCTTCAGAGTCTAAAACCTGGGATGAGTTCCAGGACTCCAAGAGGTGATCAGTCTCTGAGTGTCAGCCAGAGGGTGGGGAGGCATGGGGCAGCCACATTCACAAACGTCCTTATTTTTCTTTCAGACTTTTATTTTGAAATAATTATAGACTCACAAGAAGTGGCAAAAAAAAAATAATGCAGAGAGGTCCTGTGTACGGTTCATGGGTGTCTCCTTTTGCCTTCTTAGGAACCTAGGGCCAGTTCTCTGGGGCATGGATCACTGTTTCTCATGAAACTCCATAATAGCCAAACCAAGTGCTGGCTTAAGTTCTTTTTTTTGTTGTTGTTAATTTAGGTGAAATTCAAGTAACAAAATTAACCATTTTAACGTGTACAATGCAGTGGCATTGTACATCCATAATGTTGTGTAACCATCACGTCTCTCTAGTCTCAAAATTTTTCATCACCCATGACGAACATACCAAACACATTCAATAATTACCACACATGGGGCTGGGTGCAGTGGCCCCCACCTGCAATCTCAGCACTTTCAGAGACCGGGGTAGGTGGATCACCCGAGGTCGGGAGTTTGAGACCCACCTGACCAACATGGAGAAACCCCGTCTCTACTAAAAATGCAAAAAATTAGCCGGGTGTGGTGGTGCATGCCTGCAATCCCAACTACTTGGGAGGTTGAGGCAGGAGAACCGTTTGAACCCAAGGGGCGGAGGTTGCGGTGAGCCAGGATCACGCCATTGCACCCCAGCCTGGGCAACTAGTGTGAAACTCTGTCTCAAAAAAAAAAAAAATTAATTAAAAAAAAAGGAATTGCAAAATGTGACCTCTTATGTCTATTTTCTTTCACTTAGAATGTTTTCAAGGTTCATAGAGGTTTGTATCGGTATCAATATTTCATTCCTTTTAATGGCTGAATAGCAGACCATTGTATGTATATAGCACAATTTATTTATCCATTCATCTGTTGATGGACATCTGGGTTATTTCTAACTTTTGAATTTGTGGATTTGTCCTTTTTTTTTTCCTTTTTCAGACAGAGTCTCACTCTCTTGCCCAGGCTGGAGTGCAGTGGCACAATCACAGCTCACTTCAGCCTTGATCTCCTGGGCTCAAGTGATCCTCCGCCTCAACCTCCCAAAGTGCTAGGATTACAGGCATGAGCCACTGTGCCTGGGTTTGTGTTTTTGAGGAACCACCAAACTATTTTTCCCATTTTATATTTCTACCAGCAATGTACAAAAATTTACATATATCCACACTGTTGCCAATAGTGGTTATTTTTCTTTCCTTTATATAAAAAAATTATACCAATCCTAGTGGATGTGAAGAGATACATCTTTATGATCTTTTGTTTGTTTTCATTCAATAACATTTATTGGGTGTGACAGAAGGGCTGGATTTTGAAGTAAAGTTCTATCTTAAATAGACACCAAAGAGTATTTAAGGAAATTCAACGTCCATTCCTGCTTTTTAAAACTCTCATTAAAATAGAAATAGATAAAATTTTTAAATTGTGGTAAAATATATATAAGATAGAATTTACCATTTTAAACATTTAAGTGTATAATTCAGTGACAGTTAAGTACCTTCACAATGTTATGTTGTATAATTATCACCACTATCTATTTTCAGACCTTTTTTTTTTTTTTGAGACAGGGTCTGGCTCTGACACCCCGGCTGGAGTACAATGACACCATTTTGGCTCACTGCAACCTCTGCCTTCTGGGCTCAAGCCATCCTCCCACCTCAGCCTCTGGAGTAGCTGGGACTACAGGCACAGCGCCACCATGCCCAGCTAATTTTTGTATTTTTTGTAGAGGCAGAGTTTCCCCACATTGCCCAAGATGGTCTCCGACTCCTAAGCTCAAGTGATCTGCCTGCCTCAGCCTCCCAAAAAGTTGGGATTACGGGAGGCTGAGGCAGGAGAATTGCATGAACCTGGGAGGCAGAGGTTGCAGAGAGCTGAGATCGAGCCACTGCACTCTAGCCTGGCGCCTGAAAAAAAAAAAGTTGGGATTACAGGCATGAACCACCATGTTCAGCCAAAAACTTTTTTAATTAGCTGGGCGTGGTGGTGTGCTTCCCTAGTCCCAGCTACTGAGGAGGCTAAGGGGCTAAGATAGGAGGGTCTCTTGAGCCCAAGAGGTGAAAGCTGCAATGAGCCATGACCACACCAGTGTACTCCAGCCTAGGTGACAGCCCTTGTCTCAAAAAAAACAAAGTGTGGCTGTTCCCATGTGGTCTCTGCACATGCTAGCTCTATGCTGTCTTCTGCTGATTGGAAGCAGCCTAAAGCCTTCACCAGTAGATGCTGCTGTCACACTTCTTATACAGCCTGCACATCTGTAAGACAAATAAGCTTTTCTTCTTTTTTTTTCTTTTTTTTTGAGAGAGGGTCTCACTCTGTCTCCCAAGCTGGAGTGCAATGGTGCAAACATGGCTCACTGCAGCCTCCTGGGCTCAAGAAATTCTCCCACCTCAACCTCCCAAGTAGCTGAGACCACAGGCATGCACCACCATGCCCAGTTAATTTTTAAAAATTTTGTAGAAATCAGTTCTTACCATGTTGCCCAGGTTGGTCTCAAACTCCTGAAAGCAAGTGATCCTCCCATCTCGGCCCCCAAAGTGCTGGGATTACAGACGTGAGCCACTGCACTCAGTCAAAAAAATTTTTTTTAATTGCTTAAAAATTTATTTTAAAAGGCCAAAGGAGACAATGAGTGGGCTGATACAAAGTGGTTTGTCAGGAATTCTTATTGGTTTACCGAAATGACATTGATTAGTAATTGACTATACATTGTTGAACTACAAGGTAAGAGTTATGGCATCCAGAACCTGGCATTTTACAGCTACTTGGTGTCAGTCTAGAGCCCCACATAGCAAGGGGCTGTAGAGAGTAATTATTTAGCCCAAGATGGTGGAGAGGATGAGTTGTGGCATGCTGTTACTTTTATTTTTTATTGCATTTTAGGTTTTGGGGTACATGTGAAGAACATGCAAGATTGTTGCATAGGTACACATATGGCAGTGTGATTTGCTGCCTTCCTCCCCCATCACCTATATCTGGCATTTCTCCCTATGGTATCTCTCCCCAACTCCCCACCCGCTGCAGTCCCTCCCCTGTTTCCCCGACAGACCCCAGTGTGTGATGCTCCCCTCCCTGTGTCCATGTGTTCTCATTGTTCAACACCCACCTATGAGTGAGAACAAGTGGTATTTGATTCTGTTCTTGTGTCAGTTTGCTGAGAATGATGGTTTCCAGGTTCATCCATGTCCCTACAAAGGACATGAACTCATTGTTTTTTATGGCTGCATAGTATTCCATGGTGTATATGTGCCACATTTTCCCTGTCCAGTCTATCATCGATGGGCATTTGGGTTGGTTTCAGGTCTTTGCTATTGTAAACAGTGCTGCAATGAACATTCGTGTGCATGTGTCCTTAGTAGAATGATTTATAATCCTTTGAATATATACCCAGTAATAGGATTGCTGGGTCAAATGGAATTCTATTTCTAGGTCCTTGAGGAATCGCCACACTGTCTTCCACAATGGTTGAACTAATTTAAACTCCCAGATTTTTTTTTTTTTTTGCAATGAGTCTCACTCTGTTGCCCAGGCTGGAGTGTAGTGGCATGATTTTGGCTCACTGAAACCTCCTCCACCTCCTGGGTTCAAGGGATTCTCCTGCCTCAGCCTCCCAAGTAGTTGGGATTACAGGCACGTGCCACCACGCCTGGCTAATGTTTTTGTATTTTTAGTAGAGATGGGGTTTTACCATGTTGGCCAGGCTGGTCTCAAACTTCCAACCTCAAGTGATCCACCCACCTCGGCCTCCCAAAATGCTGGGATTACAGGTGTGAGCCACCACGCCTGGCTGAGATTTTGTATGACTAAGTCAATACCCTTACTAGTTATAGGTCTATTCAGTTATGCTATTTCTTCTTTGAGACAGTTTTCTTAGTTTCTGTGTTTCTAGGAATTTATTCATTTTGACTATGTTATATAATTTGTTGGCATAGAATTTTCATCATATCCTCTTATAATTCTTTTTTTTTTTTTTTTTTTTTGAGACAGGGTCTTGCTGTGTCACCCAGGCTAGAGTGCAGTGGCATGATCACAGCTCACTGCAGCCTTAACCTCCTGGGCTCAAGCAACCCTCCGAAGCCCAGCCTCTTGAGTAGCTGGAATTACAGGCACGTGCCACCATGCCCAGCTAATTTTAGTATTTTTAGTAGAGTGGGGGTTTCACCATGTTGGCCAGGCTAGTCTCAAACTCCTGATTTCAAGTGATCCGCCTGCCTCAGCCTCCCAAAGTGTTGGGATTACAGGTGTGAACCACTGTGCCTAGCCTAGTTTGTTCTTTTGCTAGTTCTTTCAGGTATACAGTGAGATTACTATTTTAGATCTTTTTGTTGTTTTTTGAGACAGGGCCTTGCTTTGTAGCCCAGGCTGGAGTGCAGTGGCACGATCATTGCTCACTGCAAACTCTGTGTCCCGGGCTCAAGTGATCCTCCCACGTCAGCCTCCCTAGTAGCTGGGACTACAGGCCTGCACCACCACACTGGGATAATTTTGGTATGTTTATTTTGGTAGAGATAGGGGGTTCACCATGCTGCCTAGGCTGGTCTCAAACTCCTGGGCTCAAATGATCCTCTCACCTTGGCCTCCCAAAGTGCTAGGATTACAGGCATGAACCTCTGCACCCAACCAGATCTTTTTTAAAAATACAGGTTTTTACAGTTATAAATTTCCCTCTCAGTTCATCTTTTACAGCATCCCATAAATTTTGGTGTATTATATTTTCATTTTCATACATCTCAAAGTGTTATTAATTTCCCTTGTGTTTCTTCTTTGACCTGTTGGTTGTTTAAGGGTGTGTTACTTGAAAGTCATATGAGTGGTGAAACCCCGTCTCTACTAAAAACACAAAAAAATTAGCTGGGCATGGTGACGCATGCCTGCAGTCCCAGCTACTTGGGAGGCTGAGGCAGGAGAATCACTTGAACTCAGGAGGCGAAGGTTGCAGTGAGCTGAGATCGAACCACTGCACTCCAGCTTGGGCAATAGAGCCAGACTCTGTCTCAAAAAAAAGAAAAAAAAAGAAAGTCATGTGAGCTGGGCATGCTGGCCCACACCTGCAATCCCACTCTAATCCCAGCACCATGGGAAGCTGAGGCAGGAGGATGGCCTGAACCCAGGAGTCCAAGACCAGCCTGAGCAATACACTGGGAACCTGTCCCTATAAACAAACAACAAAAAAAACTCTAGACAGGTGTGGTGGTGTGCACCACTAGTCCCAGCTATTTGGGAGGTCGAGATTGCAGTAAACCATGATCGTGCAACTTCAATCCAACCTGGGTGACAGAGTAAGAACTTGCCTAAAAAACAAAATAAGGCTGGCGCGGTGGCTCACACCTGTAATTCCAGCACTTTGGGAGGCCAAGGCAGGCAGACCATGAGGTCTAGAGTTTGAGACCATCCTGGCCAACATGGTGAAATACCGTCTCTACTAAAAATACAAAATTAGCTGGGTGTGGTGGTGGGCGCCTGTAATCCCAGCTACTCAGGAGGCTGAGGCAGAAGAATCGCTTGAACCTGGGAGGCAGGGGTTGCAGTGAGTGGAGATCATGCCATTGCACTCTAGCCTGGAGACAGAGCGAGACTCGGTCACAATAAATAAATAAATAAAACAAAAAGTCATATCAAGGAAGATGAAGGAGTGGAAAGCTCCAGGAATCCATCTTTCCACAGCAAAAACTGAGCTTGTTGAAACGTTCTGAAGCAACCACTTTGGAAATCTGGTCTAGTAGAACATTTTCAGCATCCAAGGGAAAGCTTAATGAAGAGGCTGGTAAACTTCAGTAAATTTTCACTTTTCTCATAGCAGCTGCTACCTCCAGTCTAATGATAAGCGTCTACGTGGAGAGCTCCTATAGACCCTTTCCTCTACACACACAGTTTCCCCTATTGAAGGACATAGTTGCTCCCAGGGTTTGGCAATTATGAATACAGTTACCATAAATATTCATGTACTGAGTTTTGTGTAAACATTTTTAACTCATTTGCTAGCTTTGGGTTTTTAAAAACTCATTTGGGGCCAGGCGCGGTGGCTCATGCCTGTAATCCCAGCACTTTGGGAGGCCAAGGCAGGCGGATCATCTGAGGTCAAGAGTTCAAGACCAGCCTGGCCACCATGGCAAGACCCTGTCTCTACTAAAAATACAAAAATTAGCATGGCATGGTGTCAGGCACCTGTAATCCCAGCTACTTGGGAGGCTGAGGCAGACAGAATTGCTTGAACCCAGAAGGCGGAGGTTGCAATGAGCAAGATCGCGCCATTGCACTCCAACCTGGGTGACAGAGCAAGACTGCCTCAAAAAATAAATAACTCATTTGGTCTTTGGTAAATAATTAGAAGCACAATTGCTGCATTAAGAATGTTTAGCTTTGTAAGAATGGCACAGATGCGGTGGCTCACACCTGTAATCCCAGCACTTTGGAAGGCCGAGGTGGACAGATTGTCTGAGCTCAGGAGCTTGAGACCAGCCTGGCCAACATGGTGAAACCCCACCTCTACTAAAAATACAAAAAATTAGCCGGGCATGGTGGTACACGCCTGTAGTCCCAGTTACTCTGGAGGCTGAGACAGGAGAATCACTTGAACTCAGAAGGCAGGGTTTGCCGTGAACCTAAATTGCACCGCTGCACTCCAGCCTGGGCGACAGAGCGAGACTCTGTCTCAAATAATAATAATAATACAGGGCCGAGCACAGTGGCTCATGCCTGTAATCCCAACACTTTGGGAGGCTGAGGAGGGCAGATCACCTGAGGTCAGGAGATCGAGACGAGCCTGGCCAACATGGAGAAACCCTGTCTGTACTGAAAATACAAAAATTTGCTGGGCATGGTGGCAGGCGCCTGTGATCCCAGCTACTCGGGAGGCTGAGACAGGAGAATCACTTGAACTCGGGAGGTGGAGGTTGCAGTGAGCCTAGATCATGCCATTGCACTCCAGCCTGGGTGACAAGAGTCAGAGCCCCTCTCAAATAAATAAAAATACAAAAATCAGTTAGGTGTGGTGGCAGGTGCCTGTAGTCCCAGCTACTTGGGAGGCTGAGGCAGGAGAATCACATGAGCCCAGGAGGCAGAGGTTGCAGTGAGCCGAGATCACACCACTGCACTCCAGCCTGGGCTGCAAGGCAATACAGAAAGAATAAAAAAAGGAAAAGAAAAGAAAAGAAAGGAAAGGAGGAAGAAAGGAAAAGAAAAGAAAGAAAGGAAGGGAGGAAGGAAGGAAGAAGGAAGAAGGAAGGAAGGAGGAAGGAAACTGCCAAAGTGTCTTCCAAAATGGCCATACCACTTGGCATTTCTACCAGCAATGAATGAGAATTCCTATTGCTCCACATCTTGTCAGCATTTGGTGGTGTCAGTGTTTTGGATTTTAGCCATTGTAATAGCTAAGTAGTGCTATCTTACTCTTTTAGTTTGCAGTTCTCTGATGACACATGATGTTGAGCATCTTTTCATATCCCTGCTTGCCATCTGTATATCTTCTTTGGTGAAATGTGTGTTCAGATCTTCGCCCATTTTAAAAATTGGGTTATACGGCCAGGTGCAGTGGCTCACACCTATAATCCTAGCACTTTGGGAGGCCAACGTGGGAGAATTACTTGAGGCCAGAAGTTTGAGACCACCCTGGCCAACATGACAAAACCCTGTCTCTACTAAAAATGCCAAAAATTAGCCAAGTGTGGTTGAGCACACCTGTAATCCCAGCTACTCAGGGGGCTAAGGCACAAGAATCACTTGAACCCAGGAGGTGAGGTTGCAGTGAGCCAAGATCATGCCACTGCACTCCAGCCTGGGCAACACAGAGAGACTCTGTCTCAAAATAAAGAAATAAAACTAAAAATTGGGTTATTTGTTTTCCTATTGTTGAGTTTTTGTTTTTGTTTTGTTTTGAGACAGAGTCTCACTCTGTTGACCAGGCTGGAGTGCAATGGTGCTACCATGGCTCATTACAACCTCTGCCTCCCAGATTTTCCTGCCTCAGCCTCCTGAGCAGCTGGGATTACAGGCGCCCACCACCTGGCTAATTTTTGTATTTTTAGTAGAGACAGGGTTTCACCATGTTGGTCAGGCTGGTCTGGAACTCCTGACCTCAGGTGATTCACCCACCTCGGCCTCCCAAAGTGCTGGGATTACAGATGTGACCCACTGCACCCAGCCACAGAGTACATTGCTTTCTTATATATCAGCAATGAACAACTGGAATTTGAAATTTAAAACACAATGCCATTTACATTAGCATCGAAAAATATTTAGGTATAAGCTCGGTGTGGTGGCTTGTGCCTGTAATCCCAGCTACTCAAGAGGCTGAGGTGGAAGGATTGCTTGAGGCCAGGAGTTCGATACTTGTCTGGGCAATACAGCAAGACTCTGACTCTAAAGAAACAACAACAAAAAAATTAGTCAGGTGTGGGGCACATACCAGTAGTACCAGCTACCTGGGAGGGTGAGGCAGGAGGATTTCTTGAGCCCAGGAGTTCAAGGCTGCAGTGAGCTATGATCATGTCACTGCACTCCAGCCTTGGTGACAAAGTGAGATCCAGTCTCTAAAAAGAAAATAAAAGAGTAAGGTATAAATCTATACCTAAAATATGTACAAGGTCTATGTGAGGAAAACTACAAAACTATGATAAAGAAAATCAAAGATCTACGTAAACAGAGATGGGCTAGGCATGGTAGCTCATGAATTACTGGCCCATTATTTCAGCACTTTGAGAGGCCAAGGTGAGCAGATTATGTAAGCTCAGAAGTTTGAAACCAGCCTAGTTAATATCTAGGCTGTCTCTACAAAAAATACAAAAAGTTTGTCAGGCATCGTGGTCCATGCCTTGTAGTCCCAGCTATTCAGGAGGCTGAGGTGGGAGGATCACCTAAGCCCAGGAAAGTGGAGGCTGCAGTGAGCCATGATTGTGCTATTGCACTCTGGCCTGGGCAACAGAGCGAGACCCTGTCAAAACAAGAAATAAAAATAAATAAATAAATGGAGAGATGTTCCATGCACATGAATAGGAAAACTCAATATGGTCAAGATGTCAGTTCTTCCCAACTTGATCTACAGTTTCAGCACAATCCCAGTAAAAATCCTAGCAAGTAATTTTGTGGAAATAGACAAATTAATTCTAAAGTTTTTTTTTGTTGTTGTTGTTGTTTTTCTTTATGAGACAAGGTCTCACTCTGTTGCCCAGGCTGGATTGCAGTGGCATAATCATGGCTCACTGCAGGCTCCACTTCCCTGGGCTTGGGTGATCCTCCCACCTCAGCCTCCCAAGTACCTGGGACTACAGGTGCTGGCCACCACACCCAGCTAACTTTTTCTGTATTTTTTCTTTCTTTTTCTATTTTTTTTTTTTGAGATAGAGTCTTGTTCTGTTGCCCAGGCTGGAGTGCAGTGGCGCAATCTCGGCTCACTGCAGTCTCCGCCTGCCAGGTTCAAGTGATTCTCCTGCCTCAGCCTCCTGAGTAGCTGGGATTACAGGCCTGCCACCACACCCAGCTAATTTTTGCATTTTTAGTATAGACGGGGTTTCACCATGTTGGTCAGGCTGGTGTCAAACTCCTGACCTCCTCAGCCTCCCAAAGTGCTGGGATTACAGGTGTGAGCCACCGCTCCTGGCCTGTATTTTTTCTTAGAGATGGGAATTCGCCATGTTGCCCAGGCTGGTTTCAGACTACTGGGCTCAGATGATCCTCCTGCCTCAGCCTCTCAAAGTGCTGGGATTACAGGTATGAGCCACTGCACCCATTCTAATTCCAAAGTTTATATGGAAAAGCAAAAGGTCAAGAATGGTCAACACAATATTGAAGAAGAACAAAGTCAGAGGCGTGACACTTCCTGACTTCAAGACTTACTATAAAGCTACAGTAACCAAGACAGTATGGACCAGACTTGGTGGCTCACACCTGTAATCCCAGCACTTTGGGGGCCTGAGGCAGGAGGATCACTTGAACCCAGGAGTTTGAGACCAGTCTGGCTACATATGAGACCTGGTATTTATTTAAAAAAAAAAAAAAAAAGCAGGGGGGGGGCTGGTGTGGTGGCTCATGTCTGTAATTCCAGCACTTTGGAAAGCTGAGGCGCGCACATCACCTGAGGTCAGCAGTCTGAGATCAGCCTGGTCAACATGGTGAAACCCTGTTTCTACTAAAAATATAAAAAGTACCCGGGCGTGGTAGCTTGCCTCCTGTAATCCCAGCTACTTGGGAGGCTGAGGCAAGAGAATTGCTTGAACCTGGGAGGTAGAGGTTGCAGTGAGCTGAGATTGTGCCACTGCACTCCAGCCTGGGCAACACAACAAGACTCCATCTCAAAAAAAAAAAAAAAGAAAGAGAGAGGAAAAAGAAGGAAAGAAAATCAAGACAGTATGGTATCGGCAAAAATAGACCAATGAAACAGAATAGATCCCAGAAACAGACCCATACAAATACAGTCAACTGATCTTTGACAAAGGAGCAATGGGAATTCAATAGAGAAAGAGTAGTCTTTTCACAAATGGTCCTGAACAATTGGCCATCCACATGCAAAAATCAAAATAAAAATCTAGATGTATTTTAGACCTTTCATAAAAATTAACTCAAAATGGGTCAGAGACCTAAATGTAAAATACAAAACTATAAAACTCCTAAAAGATGACAGCCGAAAATCTAGGTGACCTTGGCTTGGTGATGACTTTTTTCTGTTTTTTTTTTTTGAGACAGTCTTGCTCTGTTACCCAGGTTGGAGTGCAGGGGCACAATCTTGGCTCACTGAAAACCTATTTACTTTCCAGCTTCAGAGTTTGTCAGGGATGGTTTGTCAAAAAAAATTCTTTTTTTCCTGTGAATGAGCCATACTTCCCTTTTCTTCATATGCTTTATAATTTTTTTGAGAACTGAATATTCTGGCCAGGCACAGTGGCTCACATCTGTAATCCTAGCCCTTTGGGAGGCTGAGGCAGGCGGATCCCTTGAGTCCAGGAGTTTGAAAACAGTCTGGGCAATATGGTGAGACACTGTCTCTACTAAAAATACAAAAAAAATTGCCAGATGTAGTGGCACATGTCTGTAGTCCCAGCTATTCAGGAGACTGCAGCCTCGGTGACAGAGACCCTGTCTCAAAAAACAAAACAAAACAAAACAAAATTAGAAATAAAATGAAAAACAATAACAACAAAAACACCCAAAACTGAATACTCTTTTTTTTTTTTTTTTTTGAGACGTAGTCTTGCTCTGTCACCCAGGCTGAAGCACAATGGTGTGATCTTCACTCACTACAACCTCCGCCTCCTGGGTTCAAGTGATTCTCCTGCCTCAGCCTCCAGAGTAGCTGGGATTACAGGCGTGCACTACCACACCACGCTAATTTTTTGTAGAGACAGGGTTTCACCATATTGGCCAGGCTGGTCTCGAACTCCTGACCTTATAATCTGCCTGCCTTGGCCTCCCAAAGTGCCAAAGTGCTGGGATTACAGGCATGAACCACCGTGCCCAGTCAACTCTGGAAATCTTATTCTCCCACTCCTCAGGAATTATTATTTTTTGACACTGAGTCTCACTCTGTTGCAGCGCAGTGGTGCAATCTTGGCTCACTACAACCTCTGCCTTCCGGGTTCAAGTGATTCTCCTGCCTCAGCCTCCTGAGTAGCTGGGATTACAGGCATGTGCCACCATGCCCGGCTAGTTTTTTGTATTTTTGGTAGAGGGGGTTTCACCATGTTGGCCCAGCTTGTCTCGAACTCCTGACCTCAGGTGATCTGCCCACCTTGGACTCCCAAAGTGCTGGGATTATAGGTATGAGCCACTGCACCTGGCCTAAATTTTTGCTTGTTGAGGGCTGGAGCCATCTGTGATTTTTCCAAACTATTTTTGCAAAGTGTGTGTCTCCTGTTGTGTGTGTGTGGTTACTGAAGTTTGTTATTGCTTATAAAGCTGAACTGCAGCAGTGTAATCACCGCTTACTGCAGTCTCCAGCTCCTGGAATCAAGCAATTCTCCCACCTCAGACTCCCTAGTAGTTGGGAGTTTGCAGGCATGCACCACCACACCTGGCTAATATTTAAAATTTTTTGTGGAGACAGGGTCCCACTATTTTGCTCAAGCTGGTCTCAACCTCCTAGGTTCAAGTATTCCTCCTGCCTCAGCCTCCCAAAGTGTGAGCCGCTGTGCCCAACCTCTATTATCTCTGTAGTCAGCTAGTGAGTGAGTTGACAAAGATTTTCCGGCTTAAAAAACAAACAAAAAAAGGCACGGGTCCTTTAAATCTTCTGAGATGTTGCCAAGGTGGAGTGGGGTGGGGTATTAATACAGGAATTGCATCTGAAAGGCTGAAACCAAGGTAAGCATCTCAGAGTACCTTCAGGTCCACCAGCGTGCACAACCCCAAATTTTTGGAGGGCAAGGTCCCCATTCCTGTCCTGGTACCAGTCAGCTGCTTTCAGAACTGGGGCTGCTATCCCAACCAGGTGAGGATGAGGACTGGGAGTAGTAGCTGCTTGATTCACACTACTCTCTTCATCCAGCAACCCCCTTGTTAAACGTCTGATCGGGTTCCACAGCTGTGAAACAGTTGACTACAATCACTGCTCTTTCCAGCTCAATGGCTGCTTTGATCCAGTAACCAACCCCTAGAGCTTCCAATTCCACCATTATGCATGCCTTCCCTCCATACTCTTTTGGTTACTGTAGCTTTGTAGTTAAGTTTTTAAAATGGGAAGAACTTTATATTTTCTTTAAAACATTAAAAAACAAAATGTTTTGGCTATTCAGAGCCTCTTGCCATTCCATATAAATTTGAGAATCAGTTTTCAAATTTCTGCAAAAAAAAAAAAGGCCATTGGAATTTTGACAGAGATTGTAGAAATTGTATTGAATTTGTAGAATGCTTTGGGGGGTATTGTCATCTTAATATTAAGTCTTCCAATCCATGAACACAAGATGTCCATGTATTCAGGTCATAAGTTCATCTTTGGTAACCATCACACCTATCTATTTCCAAAACATTTCCGTCACCCCAGACAGAAGCTCTGTGACCATCAAGCCGTAACTCCCCATTTGCCCCCTCTCTCTATCCCATGCTATCTTCTATTCTGTCTCTGTGAACCTGCCTGTTCTAGACACCTCATGTAAGTGGAATCATACAATAGTTGTCTTTTTGTGTCTAGGCTTATTTCACCTAGCTGCCCTAAGTTCTTAACCTATACGCAACACAGATCCCCATGTTATTTTTATTTTTTGTAGTTTCTCTCTGTCGCCCAGGCTGGAGTGCAGTGGCATGCTCTTGGTTCACTGCAACCTTCGCCTCTCAGGGTCAGGTGATCCTCCCACCTCAGCCTCCCAAGTAGCTGGGACTACAGGTACACACCACCATGCCTGGTTAATTTTTGAAGAGATGGAGTTTCACCATCTTGGCCAGGCTGGTCTCGAACTTCTGGGCTCAAGTGATCTACCTGCCTTGGTCTCCCAAAGTGCTGGGGTTATGGATGTGAGCCACCACACCTGGCCCAGATCCCCACTTTACAGATAAAGAAGCTGAGCACATGGGCCAGGCACGGTGGCTAACGCCTGTAATCCCAGCACTTTGGGAAGCCAAGGTGGGTGGATCACCTGAGGTCAGGAGTTCAAGACCAGCCTGGCCAACATGGCGAAACCCCATCTCTACTAAAAATACAAAAATTAGCCAGGCATAGTGGCATGTGCCTGTAGTCCCAGCTACTTGGAAGGATGAGGCAAGAGAATCACTTGAACCTGGGAGGTGGAGGTAAGCCGAGATGGTGCCACTGCACTCCAGCCTGGGCAACAGACTGAGACTCCGCCTCAAAAAAAAAAAAAAAAAAAAGCAGCAGCAGCAGCAGCTGAGCACAGACAGGCAGGTAATTTACCTAATATTACTCAGCTGATAAGGATGGTGCTAGAAGCCAACCCCTATACTCAACCTGATGCTTCACTTCCCCTCACTAAACCTCCTTGGCTCAAGTCAGCTGGAGAGGGGCCAAAACTCATAACCAAGAATAACATCTCCTTGCCACAGGGCCCCATACTCCTCTAGATATGCAGGAGAGCAGCTGGGCAACCTCCGCTGCAGCACTCACTGACTCCCTGTGCCAGGCCCATGGTCCTGGGAAAACAGGTGAACTCCCACCCAATAGTGGGAGAGGGAAATTTAGAGGGCTTTACCCAGGCTGGGGGTCAAAAAGGGGAGCACTTTAAAAGTAAGTACCCTTGCTCAGGCATGGTTGCTCACACCTATAATCCCAGCACTTTGGGAGGCCAAGGAGGAGGATCACTTGAGCTCAGGAGTTCTAGACCAGCCTGGGCAACATAGCGGGACCTTGTATCTCCAAAAAAAAAAATTAGCCAGGGGGTGGTGGCAGGTACCTGCAGTCCCAGCTACTCAGGAGGCTGAGGTGGGAGGATCAACTGAGCCTGGGAGGTTGAGGCTGCAGTGAACCATGATTGTGCCATTGCACTCCAGTCTGAGAGACAGAGGGAAACCCTGTGAAAGAAAGAAAAGAAAGAAAAAAGAGAAATAAAGAAAAGAAAAGAAAAGAAAAGTGCCTTTGCAGCCAAGAGTCAAAAGCTAGCAATTTGGCTGGTAGCATTTAAAGGTGAGGAGAAAGGGAAGGGAAGGTAGGGAGGAAAGTCGTCGCTGGTTATTTTCTGTAAGTACCCTGTATATATAGATTTCTGTTTACTCATTCACTTTCCTACTTATGGCCTTTGGGCTGTGTCCAGATTACAGACTATGAGAAAAGCTGCAGTAATCTCATTCTTGCTAGAGTATCCCTGTGCCCCATGAAAAGGCACATGCCTAGGGATGGAACTGCTGGGTCTGAGGCTAGGTGATATACCTGCTTTAGAAAAGTCATGCCAAACAGTTTTCTAAAGTGTTGGTGCAAATTTACACTCTCAGAACCAGGGGGAAGAGGTTTTTTTGAATTTTATTTTACATGAAAAATTTCCATCCTCTCCGTACATCCCATTCCATCCTCCATTCCTCACCCTGCTTGCCCAGGCTATGCCTGCAGCAAGTCAGAGGCAGGCAGAAGCTCAGGCTGAGGCTGCCTGAGATGCCTCAAGCACTCTGGTCCACAGAGACAGTCAACAAGTGACCATGGCCTCCAGGCCCAGAAAGAGTCTGACCACATCTAATCATGGCTGTTAACAGGAGCCTGGCACCAGGAGCAGGCGCTGCTGACAGGATCAGTGAGCTGGTCATGTCAGCTTGCAAGGGTAGGCCCAATGTTGTGGGAGTGGGGCAGGGTGAGGGCAGAAAGAGCAGTCTCTCGGTGTCATACTCACCCTCACCTTCTTGTCTGCCCTCATTCCTCAGGTTGGTCCCAAAAGTGGGGCTCTGCTCACAAAACCCCCTGCCTAGACAGTCCTTGGCCTACAAGTTGGAGGCATGTGTCTGGCCAGTGGTCAGACTCACTGTTCTCACGACCACAGGAAGGTGTCCAGCTTGGCCTGGGAAAGAGAAGGCACTGTCTTCACCCTCACTCTCCGCTTAGCCTTGGTCTTGGGCTTAACGGGCAATGGGCGGATCATGGCTGTGTCAGTCTGGAGGAGCTGTCAAGGAAGAGGCTTGGAGAAATGCAGGTCAAGAAAGGCTCAGAGCCGGGGGTGGGCAGCTCTGCTACACAGAATGAGGCCCAGCGCTACATACCTGAGGCTGCTGGCACTGGCAAGCTGGGGGGTACAGGTGAGGTATAGTATGGGCTCCACAGCTTCGCTCAGCTCACCACCACAGAAAAAGGATACAGGCTGGATGAATTTTGTCCGGCCACCGAGCCCATCAAAGCCTGTCCTTACCTAGGGCAGAAGGAAGAGATGAGTAGGCCAGGCTAATGGGCTAGGGGCTGGCCACCCATTTCTACCCAAGAGGGCTGGCTCCTGCCACTGTGGAAAGCCATACTCACCACATCTTTGCTGCAACAGGATTCTGTCCTGGGCCTCCTGGGCTGTTTCTGGCCCAGGATGGCATTCCGGACAAAAATAGGGAAGGCACCAACCAGTTCCTCATCTGGCTCTCCTCCACAGCTCTGGCCACCCAGTGAAAGCTGGGACTCCTACAGGAAGACCACAGGGACAGATTTGATGAGCTGGATGTCAGCAAAGGAGGGAGGGCAGTGGTGATGGAACAAGATCAGGATCTCTTATACTTCACTAGGAGGGAGGAGGGATAATGAGCAGAGTCCCAAGGGTGGCTCTGAAGTGCCTCAGTCCTGGACGAGGAGAGACAGGGCTCTGGCAAGACCGTGCCCCCCCAGAAGTTCAGTCTTGGCAATGGTTAGACTGTGCTTCTTCTAGAAACCTCTTACCTTCTTGGGGCCTTTGCGTATCTTCTTGGGCATATCCTGAATGGGGGAGCTATAAGAATGAGAGGGAAGGCAAGCGGTAGGTAAGCAAGACATGGGGGCAGGTGAACCAGGCTCACCACATGCCCCTTGGAGAGTCACAGCATGGCACTGCTGCTGCCATGCCTGCATTCTGGGCAAGGCACCTCAGTGATCCCACCCCAAGTGCAGGTCTGTGAACAGCTGGACAGCCACAGTCAGTAGGGCGGCAGAGACAGGGATGACTGGATCATGTCCCAATCCTGTGGCTTCCACTCAAGGCCAAATTCCAATGCTCCTCAAGTCCTCAGGCATCTCACCATGTCCCAGGCTCTATTTGGGGCTAGAGAGCCCAACCAACTCACCGACCACGAGAGGAAAGTCAATCATGCCCTAATATAAGCAAATGGCATCTAATGAGCTCAGGCCAAGTCCTGTCTTCCCAGAGAGGGGACACTACCTCCATGAGACCCTCTATAAGTTAGCCTTTCAGTAAAGTGGCCCACAAAATCCTCTCAGAACACAGGGTTAGGCCATCCCCCTAGAGAGTCTGTGTAGGAAGGGCCTGGGGCAGAATAGAGCATGGCCCTAGGCCCTGGCCTCCCAAGCTGAAAACTATTTCCACCCAATTCCTGGGGAACCTAATAGCTGGATATCCTCTTCTGGCATTTTCCCTGGTGGGTGAGAAGATGGTGATCTAAGGCTGGCCCCTTGGCTTCTTAAGCCATAAGGATAGGAGTGGGATCAGGGCCTGGTGACTGACTCCTCTGCTCCTGCCCCTAACGGCCTGTGGTAAGGCTACATGACAACCATGGTTCCAAGAAGGGGATAAGCTGAGTTAGGGGCATTCTGGGCTCCGTCACTACCTCCACAGGCCCTGAAGGTGGCGGAAATGTCTCTGAAAGGCCTGGCAGCCTGAAGACCCCAGGTGTCCACCTTCAACCTTTACAGCGGAAGAGGCAGCAATGGGAGGAAGCCAGAGTACACAGCAGACACTTACAGGATCCCTGACTGCAGCCCACGGGTTCTAGGTTTGTTTCTCATTGCTATCAGGCCTGGCCCTCTAGAGCAGGGGTGGCCATACACCTGAGGTTTGGGAGGTTGGGCAGCTCAGCTAGCTTGCCCTCCTGCTCCCTCTCTACCTCCACTGTCTAGCATTTCAATTTCTTTATCTTTCTCTTCTTTCTCTCTGTCCAGTCTTTGAATAAGAGGAAACCTGCCCAGCCCTTGACCAGCCTCACCTGAACAGCACCTATAGGAATGAGTGCAGTCCTTGTCTCCACAGTGAACCACACTTGGCAAACCTGGCCAAGGAGACGGCCTCCCTTTTTCTGGTCCCATGGTACCCCAGAGCAGGTTCCACCTGCCCCACTGGCATTCCAGACAGCTTCTCATGCCTGCCCCTGTGGGTCACCCCCTTGGGTGGTAAGGCCCTGGGTTCTGTGGTTTGAGATGATCCCAGCCTCAGAGGCAAACATAGGAGAGGAAGTTGAGAGTCCTCGGCTCAGGACTCTGGTGGGCAGGCCTTCAGGGTATTAGGAGCACTCTCTCCAACTCCACTAGCCCAGACCCGCCCCTTCTGGCATCCCCTGCATTCTCTCTAACTTGCAGCCCAACACCTTTGTCTTAAAGGGTGATGGTGAGGAATAATGAGACAAGAGAAGGGCTTTGCACGGATTGAGTGCTCAGGAGAGGGAATAAGAGGTAGCTGAAACCAAAGCCATGGCCAAGCCCAGGCAGCCCTCACTGCCCCATCAGCCACTTAGAGCTAACAGCACAGGGCCTGCAGAGCTGTCTTAGCCATCCCCCCTACCAGGCCATGGACAGTGCCAGGAACTACCACTCACTGTGACTTCTCCAGGCAAAGCTTTTTGGAGTAACCATGCTGTGAGCTGGAGGGCCGGGCTGGAGGAGTATCCACATCAAAGGTAGCATTGAGATCAATATCATCACTGAAGGATGGCCGGCGGAGCTTCAGGTTCACCTCCACAGGGGCTGGGCTGAAGGCAGAGATGACCTGGTTATTTGGGGCCACAGTGGTAACCCAGAAGGACGACAGCTCAAGCGTCAGAGATGACTCAGCTCCAGGGACCTGGAGACCACTCCTGACTCAAGGCCACCCCTCAACAAAGCCCTGCTCTCTAGAGAATAAGCCACTTGGCTCAGTCCTTTGCAGAGTCATGGGACCAGTGAAAGTCTGGAAGACAAAGAAAGAAGCAGGCTAAAACCCAGAGAAAACCTAAATGTATGAACAAAAGCCTACCGCCCTTTGACCACATGGCCTCATGTCTCAGAATGCAATGCAAGGAGCCAGTCAGAGATGTCACCACAGATCAATGTAGAGGGAAGGTCTCCCTCCCTCTCCCTGTGATGTTGCTACTTATCCTAGCAAATGGTATAATAATAGAAACCATCAAAATGATTTCCCTTAGGGGGGCTGGCACTGTCCTAGCTTAAACATGACGTAGGCAAAAAATAGTGTTTCTAGAGAGTCAATTTAATAACATGGGGAGATGTTTGTATGCTAGATTTATTTTTTATTTTATTTTTTACTTTTTTTGAGATGGAGTCTCACTCTGTCGCCCAGACTGGAGTCCAATGGCATGATCTCTGCTCACTGCAACCTCTACTTCCCAGGTTCAAGAGATTATCCTGCCTGAGGCTCCCAAATAGCTGGGACTACAGGCACGCGCCACTGTGCCTAGCTAATTTTTGTATTTTTAGTAGAGACAGGGTTTCACCATGTTGGCTGGGCTAGTCTCAAACTTCTGACCTCGAGTGATCTGTCCACATCGGCCTCCCAAAGTGCTGGGATTACAGGTATGAGCCACCACACCCGGCCTCCTTTGCTAGATTTAAAAAGCATACAACAGCAATACATGATTGCACCACTGCACTGATCAAGACTCTGTCTTGAAAAAATTTAAATTCAATTTAATTTTAAAAGCACACAAAACTCCAAGTATAGTGCAATTACATGATATAGCACCCCCCACCACTCCCAGCCCCACCCCCCACATGCAGAAAAAGGAGTAAAAGGAAATATTCCACATGTCAACTGTAATTACCTCTATGATAACTTCCTGTTTTTCAAATTCTCAATGAGTGTGTTTTTATTTTTATAATGGGTGGGTGGGGGGGGGGGGGGGAGGGGGGGGTAAAGTTTTATTTTCTTAAAAATTACAACCAACAGGATTCTTCCAGCCCACCCAGACCTGGCAGGGCTCCCCAGCTCCTGTCATACAAGGAGAGCCCTGGGAAGTGGCAGGGGTAGCTCCAAAGATACCTTCTTTCTTTCCTTTCCTCAGGAACTTTTCAGGGCTGCACCACAGTCCCACTCCCACTGGGGTGTATAGATCAGAGGGAGGGAGACTATCTGCATTGATCTGGGTGGCTAAGCAATCCAGGAATCCTGGACTATTTCTTTCTTTCCCCGTCCAGGACCCTAGAAGCTCTACTTCCATCCTTGCCTGCAAGTGAAAATGAAGGCTGCACAAACCCACCTCAAACCAACTCCAGGCTGGCTGCTTTGCTTCCTCCTCTGGGAACCACAGCAGCCAGGATCACTCATGACAACTTTTTTATAGTATCCATATTCTGCCACGATTTACCAAACCCAGCAAGTTGAGGCTCAGGTTAGGAAAGGTAAACTCAAGAGTCAGGCAGGCAGGTAGGCTGTCACTGGGTGCTGTGAATTTTATCCTCCAGGCAGCTCAAGGCAGGACTTTCTACTCCCAGCCAGCCCCTGGGCCTTGCCTAGTGGTGCCCAAGCTCAGACAAGCCGGGTTTATTCACTTGCACCTCCTTGTCATCCACAACACTAAACTTAAGACTCAGGAGGTTCTCAGAGTGCCTCCCTCACCCCCCATATCCACATCTGGTTCATATGGACACATTTCTTCTTCTCTTAGATTGCTTCTATATTTTTCTTTCTTTATGAGCTTGAAGGCTGTTTCCCTTTCTCCCAGGGGTCCACTTTCTTTCCTTCCCACCTTCTGTTTGTCCTACAAGAAGGAAGAACCTAGGGCTTAGTAGTCTTTCCCTCACTGGTTGAGGCTGGCTTGAGGCCCTCCTGGGTGACACTATCATCCTTGGGACATCCACCTATGGTCAACTTACAGGGCTTTATCCCAGAGGCCTCAGGCGGTCAGGCAAGACACTCAAAGCTCCCCTTTCCAGAACAGAGCTAAGGCCTTAAACAGCCCATTTCCTGTGTGGCATGGGATCAGTCAACATCTCCTCCATGAACTTATGGCTCCTGGCGGCCTTACCCTATCCTAAGGAAAGGTCTCCCTGGCTCTTTCTAGCCTGGAGTTCAGGGGCCTTTGGGGCCCATGAGAGATCTTCCTAACACTGACTCTGTAGTTGGGGGTGGTGGCTACCTGCTGATGCCTCCCTAAAATGACAGATATGAAGGGTAATCCTACTGCAACAAGTAGAACAGGAAACCACCATTAGTCCCCAGAGATTTCCAAAAAATTCTGGGAGAGAAAGCATGGCCAGGGGACAAGAGACTGACACAGCACCCAGAGCCCACAAGGAGGGGTTCATGAAGGCAAGGGAGGACCTTGCAAAGGCATTAAACAGGCCTGAAAACTGGAAAACTGATGAAATTGTGAGCTTCGCTCCACCCCCATCTAATCTGCATTGGTACAACACTAGGCAGTCAAGATGCTGCTCTGGACCAATAAATAGAAGAGCTTTTCTCAAAGACACTAAGCAAACGATGTACAGTGACCTAGGGCAGCCAATATTATGGGACCCAACAGTAAAACCTTCTGCATCCTGGGTTCAGGTAAGACTCAACATGATGCCAGCTGTCTGCACATCTCCCCCCAGACCCTACCCACATAGGTTGGCCTCCAAAGTAGCCAAGGGCCACCAGGTATGGGAGGGGAGCCTAAGAGAAAGTCCACAGTGCATAAATGCTGACTGAGACAAACAGAAATATGAGACCAGAAAACAAGAACAGAATGCAAAACAGACGTACTCAAAGAGCAAGAATGAATGCTTGCAGATTTAAAACATGAATACTGCTAGGCATAGTAGCTCACGCCTATAATCCCAGCAATTTGGGAGGCTGAGGTGGGAGGATAGCTTGAGGCCAGGAGTTCAATACTGTCCTGGGCAACATATTGAGACTGTCGCTACAAAAAATAAAATAAAACAAGTTAA
Source organism: Ateles fusciceps (assembly GCA_036589455.1). Taxonomy (NCBI): domain Eukaryota; kingdom Metazoa; phylum Chordata; class Mammalia; order Primates; family Atelidae; genus Ateles; species Ateles fusciceps. Next base: position 28,369,954 of record JAZHEH010000562.1, on the reverse strand, counting down.
CTGGGCATTGTGGCACATGCCTGTAATCTCAGCTACTTGGGAGGCTGAGGTGGGAGGATTCCTTGAACCCAGGTGTGGGAGGTTGCAGTGAGCTGCGATCACACCACTGCACTCCAGCCTTGGCAACAGAGCAAGACCCTGTCTCAAAAAATAAATAAATAAAATAAAATGATAACTGATTCAGCCTCAAAAAGGAAGAAAATTCTAATACATGCTACATGGATAAACCTTGAAGACATTATGTTAACTGAAATAAGCCAGTAACAAAAGGACAAATATTGTATGAGTCCACTTATATGAGGCTCCTAAAGTAGTCAAATGATAGAGACAGAAAGGATGGTGAGTGAAGGAGCCTGAGGCGAAAAGGGAATGGGGAGTTACTGTTTAATGGGTATAGAATTTCCCTTTGGGGAGACGAAAACATTCTGGAGCGGGATGGTGGTGATGGTTGCACAGCAAGTAAACGTACTTGATGCCACAGAAATGTACTTAAAATGGTTACAATGGTGAATTTTATTTCTATTTTACAAGAAAAAATATTGCTGCAGTAAAAAGTTATAAAAATTACAAAGTTTCTTAAAAAACTTAAGAAACTTCTTAATTTTTCTTGTTTTTGTTTTTGAGACAGAGTCTCACTCTGTCATCCAGGCTGAAGTACAGTGGCACAATCCTGGCTCACTGTAACCACCACCTCCCCACGTTCAAGCCATTTTCTTACCTCAGCCTCCCGAGTAGCTGGGACTACAGGCACGCACTACCACACCTGGCCAATTTTTCCATGTCTAGCCATCATATCCAGCCAGAGATTTCTTAATTTTCCTAATTTTAAATTAAGAAATGGTAGCAGCTGGGCGTGGTGGTTCACACCTGTAATCCCAGCACTTTGGAAGGCCGAGGTGGGAGGATCACTTGAGGTCAGGAGTTTGAGACCAGCCTGGTCAACATGGTGAAACCCCGTCTGTACTAAAAATTAGCTGGGCATGGTGATGCATGCTTGTAATCCCAGCTACTCAGGAGGTTGAGGCAGAAGAATTGCTTGAACCCAGAAGCCAGAGGTTGCAGTGAACTGAGATTGCACCACTGCATTCCAGCCTGGGCGACAGAGTAAGACACTGTTTCAAAAAGAAAAAAAAAGAAATGGTGGCGCACACCTGTAATCCCAACACTTTGGGAAACCCAGGCAGGAGGACTGTTTGAGGCTAGGAGTTCAAGACCAGCCTAGGCAATATAGTTAGACCCTGTCTCTACAAAAAATACAAAAAATTAGCTGGGCGTGGTGGTGCATGCCTGTAGTCAATCCCAGCTATCAGGAGACTGAGGCAGAAGGATCACTTGAGCCCAGGAGGTGGAGCTGCTATGAGAAAAGTGAAAATTTACTGAAGTTTATCAGCCTCTTCATCAAGCTTTCCCCTGGATGCTGAAAATGTTCTACTAGACCAGATTTCCAAAGTGGTTGCTTCAGATCGTTTCAACCAGCTCAGTTGTTACCGTCGAGAGATGGATTCCCGGGCTTTCTACTCTTCCATCTTCCTTGACGTGACTTTTTATTTTTATTTTTTTGAAACAGGGTCTCACTCTGTCACCCAGGCTAGAGTGCAGTGGCGTGATCATAGCTCACTGCAGCCTTGACCTCCCAGGTTCAAGTGATCCTCCCACCTCAGCTTCCTGAGTAGCTGGCCCATAAAAACTTAAGACTTCTTCCAGCCCTCTGCAGTAACATGTTAGCAGTCACAGGAGAAAGGCAGAGGCAGAGTCTTTGAGGTCACTTGTCGTTGTGAGGGTCTTGCCATCAGAACACAGAGAAGACAGGGCAAAGCTGTCACTGAGGATTCAACAACTATTTCTGAGAGCTTGAGGCTCTGACTTTAGAACAGGCTGTGCCTAGGCTGGGCATGGTGGCTCACACCTGTAATCCCAGCACTTTGGCCCCAGCTGCCCAGGAGGCTGAGGCAGAGGATCAGATCACCTGAGCCCAGGAGGTCGAGGATGCAGTGAGCTGTGATCATATCACTGCACTCCAGCCTGGGCAACAGAGTGAGAACATATCTCAAAAAAAAAAAAAGAAAGAAAGAAAGAAAAAATAGACTGTGCTGGTGCTGCCTAATGCCTAGTTAAAAGAAGGGCTTTTGCTAAAAACAAACAGACCTGCCACTGTAATTTTTTTTTTTTCTTGAGATGGAGTCTTGCTCTGTTGCCCAGGCTGGAGTGCAATGGTGCAGTCTTGGCTCACTGCAACCTCCACCTCCCAGGTTCAAGCAATTCTCCTGCCTCAGCCTCCCAAAGTGTTGGGAGATTACAACTACAATCTCCTGTGTAGCTGGGATTACAGGTGCCCGCCACCACACCCACTAATTTTTGTATTTTTAGTAGAGAAGGGGTTTTACCACATTGGACAGGCTGGTCTTGAACTCCTGACCTCATTATGATCCGCCCACCTCAGCCTCCCAAAGTGTTGGGATTACAGGTGTGAGCCACCACGCCCGGCCATTTTTTTTTTTTTTTCAAAGAGAGATAGGGTCTCACTCTGTCTGCCAGGGTGGAGTGCAGTGGCACAATCATAACCTGACTCCTGGGCTCAAGTGATTCTCCTACCTTGGCCTCCTGAGTAGCTAGAACTACAAGTGTGCGCAACCATACTTGCCTAGTTTTAAGTTTTTTGTAGATATAGGGTCTCACTGTGTTGCCCAGGCTGGTCTTGAACTCCTGGACTCGAGCAATCCTCCCACCTTGGCCTTCCAAAGCCCTGGGATTACAGGTATGAGTCAATGTATGCAGCCAACCACTGCAATATTTGTGCCCAGAAAACTACTGGAGACAAAAATGAATTAAGTCATCCTCATGCAGCTTGAGAAGCCCAGCCCAGCTTTGTACAGAAGAAGGCTTTGCAAGTTTAGTGTCCTGCTGGCTTGAAAGCCAAGGGAGACCAGAGTTGTCCTTCCTATACCAAGGTGGGCTGCAGGCCCTGACATGAAGCTTACTCAGAATGAGGTGAGCCTGTCCCTAACTGGGAGCTAGGAGCTACAGACCAGATTCTATAATGTAGTATATATATGGCAGGCTGTGGACTTAGCCATCTAAACTCCCAGCTCATCTATCCCACTGGAACATAAGCTCCAAGAGAACAGAGAAGGCTTGCCATGCAGTGGGCACTCATCAAGGACCTTCTGTAGGAGTCCAGGCCTTTCAGCACCCTGAAGAGGTAAAGAAAGTAAACAAAAGCAACCAGGCACGGTGGCTCACTCCTGTAATCCCAGCACTTTGGGAGGCCAAGGTGGGTGGATCACCTGAGGTTGGGAGTTCAAGACCAGCATGGCCAACATGGTGAAAGCCCGTCTCTACCAAAAAATACAAAAATTAGCCGGGCCTGGTGACACATGCCTGTAATCCCAGCTACTGGGGAGGCTGATGCAGGAGAATTGCTTCAACCTGGGAGGCAGAGGTTAAAGTGAGCTGAGATCACGCTGTATTCCAGCCTGGGTGACAGAGACTCCATCTCGAAAAAAAAAAAAAGATTAAAGACTGGGGCCACTGACAGGAGTTGTGTGCTTTCTGTCTGGGTCCTTGCTGGGGACTTTTGACAAGCAGGAGGTAGCCTTGAGGATGGTCTCAGCTTGTCTGTTTCTGTGAAACAGGAGCAGAAATGGATGCTCATGCTTCAAGGTACACCAATCCTTCTGTGTCTTGGCTCCCTCTGGTGGCAGCTGTAAAGCACGCACTCCTGGCACTAGCGGAATTATTTTACAGTGGTTTCATATTTGTATCAAAATCTGGGGCGGACAGATACATGTGGGGAGCCACTCCATAAGCAGGATGCCCCAAGACAGTCAGTGCTCCTGTCCTATTCTCAGACCACTTCTAGGTCCTCTGGCCTTCTCTGGCCTCTCCTTGTCAGAGCCTAGAGTTTGCTTCAAAGCTGCTTGCCAGCTAAATCTTGGCTGGTTCCCAGGGCAGGCTGTCTACAGATATCAGGTCCCCAAAGGCCACCCACCCCACCAAAGCCAGGAGGAGTAAAGACTGTTACCAGAAAGCTCTCCCACCTTGTGACCCATGTACCACCCAAGTCTCAACAAACCTCTCTAAAACCAGGCGGTCAACAGTCTCATTGGCCACTGGTGGCAGGTTCAAGGTTTGCTGCAACATCGTTAGCTTCTTTTTCAGGCTCTTAGGGAAGGAAAGAGAAGTGTGTGAGAGAAAGGCTGAGACATCAAGTCCAGAGATAATGCAGAGGACATGAGCAGCATGCATGAAAGGCAGGGCCACTGGGAACAGAGCAAAGCCTGATATCCCATCATTAGGCTTAGGAGGCCAAGCCCCAGGTAGAGACCCTCCTCTGATGACGAGGGACCTGTAAGTGCAGAACAGATTATGAGGGAAGATCCATGGTGCTATCTGCCCTCTGTTGAGGAGGCCCAGGCTCCAGTCTGGACCAGGGCCAAGAGGCATACCCTGATCCAGGAGGATGCAGGAGGCCTAGAACCACCACCGACTGGTACACAGGTTCTTGGGTAGAGATAGCCCAGCCCTGCTCTGGGAGGGCACACAAACCACCCCTCATTCCTGTTAAGCTGGGGATGTCCCTCACCATGATTTCCTTGTCGGCACTCTGTAAGTCCTTCTGGGCCGACTTCAGTTCTAACTTGGCCTGATCCAATTCAGAGTAGACTGTCTGCAACTATAAGAAAGGGTAGGGAGTGAAGGACAAGCCAACTGGTGGCCTTGTGCCCTGCCCCCTCCTACTGCTCCCCAGTGAGTGATCAAGGTAGCCAGGGTCCAGAAGAGACTAGGAGTATGGGAAGAGATCCCAGCTCTCTGAGGCTAGGCCTCAGTCTGGCAATGCACATCCGGAGCTGCCCAGAAGCAAAGGCTGCTTCCTACATCCTACAGCCTGTGGATGCACCATGCCAGAAGTAAAAGCAGCTGTGCTGACCAAATCAGGTTCCAGGAGCCCTGCTACTCCAGACCTGGAAAAAAATAGGCCTCTGACACTGTCACATTTGGGACCTGTGCTCTCCAGCCAGCTGAGAGGTACCCAAGAGCCAGGAAGAGCAGAGGGCAGCATGAGTGTGCACATGTTGGGGGGATACCTCTGTGATCTGTCCACCCCTAGTGGACAAGCCACATATTGAAGCCAATGCCCAGTAAGGACCAGTAACAAGTCTCTATAAGTCATCCAGCTGCCCAGGGAGTCAGCTGTGTCATCAGTTCCCATGGCCTTGCTCAGGAGACCAGAGTGAGCATGACAAAAAGAGAGCCACCTCTCTTTCACCCTCTGTTCACTGCTAAGTTACCTTGCTTCTGGAGGAAAACAAATCCTTCCTCAGCTTGTCAGCCAGCTCCCCTGAGGCCTTCCGTGCCTCTTTTAGATTCTCGTACTCCCTGCAATGTGGCCGTGGAAAGAGATGCCAGAACAGAACACCTGCAGGTCAGAGTGAGCCACAGCACTAATCTAACACAAAGCACTGCCCAACCCCTCACCTCATTCTCATTCCTACTTCGACAAATGAGCCCAATAAGTACCAGGTGGCACTGTGGAGAGTCCGGCAGAGAATGCAAGGAGGTGACTATTTCCTGCCTGTCCTGCAGGTACTGGTGACTTAAGAGGGTATGCAGAAAGCCCCAGTCTCACTAGGGGGCTCCCTAAACCACTGGGTCTTGCAGGAAGCATCTTGGACCCTCTGTGCCTCTCAACTAAGTGGCCCTCCACCCTTCCTGCCAACCTCATACCCATCAGAGTGAAGAATATAAGAGTTTGATCCAAGCCAGGCAGGATGATAGTGCTAATGGCTCTAGCTATCACAATGGGGCTTACAGCTCAGAGAGCTAGGTCAACACCCTTAGAAACAGCACCTAAAATTCACACTCAGTCCTCTTAACAATCCTATGAGGCAGGTCTATTACTATCTCCATTCAGGAAACTGAGGGTAAAAGAGGCCAAGAAGCTGGCACCAGGCCACACAGCTGGTGAGAAGTGGAATCAGGGTTCAAACAAAGGCAGCATGGCTCCAGAGTTTGCCCCTTAGCTCCAACTGTTTTACAAGAGATGGGAGCAGTGACATGGCTGGGGCCCCATAGCCTATCTCCTGGGCTTGCTGAGAGGGGCCACAGTACATACTTCTTGAGAGACACACAGTACACAGCCAGCTGTTCCACCGCTGACTGTCCCACACCCATGTCTCGGATCATCTCCTCCACCTCAGGGCGCTGGCTCTGGAGTAGAAGCTCGATCCTGAAAAACACACCCAGCCCACGGCATTTGCAATCTGGAGGCTGATGGGTACATACCCAATGCAGCTCTGCTTTCCTTTGCTGCCGTTGCTAAGGTAACAGGCTAGGCTGCTAGGATGCTTTAGCAGGTGGGTGTGCCCAAGGAAAGGCTCCACAGCAGAGATGAGCATAGCTCCAACGATGCTGCTGAGAGAGAAGAGGTGCTGACAGAGGGTCTCAAGGTCAGGGATTTCCTGGAGAGAGGTTCCTAAAGGGAAAGACCCCACCAGGTCATCTGGCCACCAGCAAGAGACAGGGAGAAATGTGGCAAGGACCCCCATGGAAAGTGCAAGTTCATAGAGGCTAAGATCTGTGCCCACATCCAGCTGACCTGAGCCCTATGCAGATTTGAACCTCAGACATGACCCAATCGCACTCCCTGCTGCAGTCCTAAGAACTGTACCACTTGCAGGTCCTGGGGGCAAATGCACAGTGCAGGACCCAGCTCCAAACTCACTGTTCCATGGTCTTTATCCTGCTCCTGAGTTGGCGGGCCTCCTCTCGTGCTTGTCTGGTCTCATCCTGTTGCTGCTCCAAGTACTTCATCTGCTTCTGAAGAGCAAATACACCCATATCTGTTGCTTGGAGGCCCTCAGGAGCCATTGCTAAAGTCACTAGGAAAACTCTGCTCCAGAACTTTCTGTACCTTATGTTTTGAAAATGCTATAACCATGTGCTCCCAAACCCCAGGAGGTAAAGCTGTTGGGCCCCACTCTTGCTTGTGCTTCTTCTGCTAAAAGGCTCTAAGCCAGCTGCTTCCTCACCTCCTGCCTGCATCCTCCTGAAAGGTGTCTTACAGTAGGCACAGCCCATTGCCAGCATTTACAGGCCTGCTGTGGGCTGCCAAAGTCCAGTGGTCTGGGCCTCATGGTATATGTTGTGCAGGTGGCTGAAGAAGTCCAGAGAACAAACCTAGGCCTCACTATGTACCACCCAGACCCATGGATGGTTGGCAGGAATGTAGAACTGAGCCAGGGGAAGCTGGCCAGGCTGCCTTCAGCCTAAGACCACTTTGTCTCTGACCTGAGAATACCATTAGAGACTCCTGCTCTGCAGCCAGGTGCTAGTTTCTCCCTCCCACCAGCCAGACCATGTGATCCAGCCCAGCCCCTAAGCAGGAACACAGACAATGAATATCCTGGGGCCTTGTCTGTTCACAAGGATGGCTCCCTTTCCCTTTCAAATGGCATCCAGCAAGGACTGCTCCTGCCTACATGGCCAGAATATCAATCATGGGTTCAGATCAATCGCCTCTCATGCCCCTTGGAGAGCAAGAGGCTCACCAACCCAGGCTGATGCAAAATTCATCTGGGTCTAGAGCTGTTCACTCTGCAGGCTTTGATCTGCCCCGTTAGCTTGGCACAGCTGACTTCAAAGGCCCTTGCTCCTCCCTAGGATGCTGTTTGATCTGGCTCAGGAGAGCAGCCCAGCCAAGGACTGGAGTGCTAATGAAAGGTTCTTCAGGCTGGCCTCATCAGTAGAGTATGAACCACTTTTGGAAACATGGAGCAGCCTCACTGAGGTCTTAGTTGAACATCCCCCTCTGTGAGGTACTGGGAGGGCCTTACCTCTCCAAACTACCTAGTACAAAATCCACAAGTACAGCCAATATGGCCCTTTTCTTATGGGATGGATGGGTACAATGCAGGAGGGCAAGGGGAAGAAGTTTGCCTCTATTTTACAACTGCCCAAACCAAGGTATTGACTGTAGCAGAACTAGAAGATAAGTCTAGAATGGGGAGCCCAGTTCTGGGCAATCTCTCTTCCCACCAATTCTGTACCCATAAAACCTGAGGACCTACTTTCAGTGTAGAGCACAGCATCTCAGCCTTGTCCAAGGCCTGCTGCAGAGATTCCACAGTAGCATTGCGTTCTTCCAGCATGTCCCGCAGAGAGTCGACAATGAGCTGGGGTGTCCCGTTTCTCCTTCTCTGGAGCAGGGGTAGAGGGTGGGGGAAAAGGGAAAGTACTGTCCATTCATCAGCATGAGAACTTGGGCCCTTGGGCTTCAGTGTGTCATCCCTTAGGCAGGTGAGAAACAAGGCTCAGGCCAGAAAGCTGGCTGGCCCACTTCTTCTCTGGGATGTGCCAAACCAGAGAAGCTAAGCCAGAGCCTTCATTCAGGGAAAAGTCCACTTTCTCCTGCTTGAACTACTTAGGAAAATATTTCACTGCCCACGCCCCACCCACCACAGGTCTAGTTAGTTTATCATCCCAGGACTCAAGCAGCCAAACTCAGCAGCTGAGCCCTCTCCCAAAGATATTCTGTCCCATCAGGTAGACCTCTCCCATCTTGGTTCCTGGGCAAGAAGCTGCACTCAGAGACAAGAGGCTCACCTGGTCTAGGTGAACAGCTTCAGTCACCTCCCTTTCCTCTCTTTGTGCCAGCCACAAGAGCTAGCAGGACTCTTGGACATACAAAGCAGGGAAAGGCCCTGGCTCTGCCAAATTGTTTGAGACCTTCCTCCTAGGGCCCCCTCTCTCTAGCATCCAAGTCAGGGACTTCCCAGCACTCCTTGTCTCTTGCTAACTTACCTTTCTGGGAAAGCTGGGCTCTGATATTATCCAGTTCATTCTGCAAGGCAATACCCACAATAAGCAGCAGGAAAGCATCACAGCTGACCTCCACATAGCCTCCCATAAGGCTGTTGGGAGCTCCAGGATTTAACAATGAGGCCTTCTAGGGCATGAATCCTGCTGTACGTCAAGGCCAAGTTAAGCTAACAATGGAGAGATAAGCACTGCTTTAGCTCTATGTGCCCTTTTGAAAAGTAGGTAAGATGGAGGAAAATAATCTCAGGAGCAAGGCCTGAGGACAGGGAAAGAGGTAGAATAGTGGAAGGGAAGTAAAGTTGGGCCCCTGTGATCAGTTTCCACAGCACTTCTATCGCTTCCTTGGCTTATTGCTCTGTGCTGGTCTTGTTCCCCTCTGGGCATCAGCTGCCTTACCAGTGACACACAATAGGAATGGCCAAGGACCTTGGGCCACTACTCCCCTCTCTTCACTCTGGGTCCTCCTGATTCATAGTCTACTTTCCTCCAAACTCCAAACTGGCTCTGCATACCACAGACCTTCCAGCCCCAGGATCCAATAGAGGTAGGTGTGCCAGGACAACTTTGTATCCCTGGATGAAACCTCCCATGTGTCTAACTAGCCTCTAACTAGACTGTTGTGATGATCAAGTGAGCCTCTCAAAGGCCTTGCAAATGTTGCAGAGCCATGCCACAGAATCACTGAGAAGCTGTGGCTGAACTGAACCCAGTTCCTATTCAGGAGGCCAGAGAACTCAACATCTCCATGAGCAAGTGAAGTGCCTGCTCCATAACAAGGAAAACCAAGGTTATATAGAACTGAAACGCTTGACCAAGGGTCCATGGTGGTAGCTAGATGGAATCCAGGCAAACCTTACTCTAGATCACCCGTCTAGGGTCAACAGAAGACTCAGAATTTCACATGTGACCAACAGTATGGCCTAGACCCAGTGGGTAAACAAGTCCCTACAGTCAAACTCTCCACCCAGGACTCTGGAGGCAGGAGCTTCTGGTGGCTAGGCTGGTTAGTATAGGCTGAACAGCTGGGAGTGGAAGTCATGGGTAAGGAGGGGCACGCAGGGGCTGCCTGAGAACAGATACCAGGCCATGGCTGCTGCACCACTACCCATAGTCCCCTGGCTTCTTCTACACTCCAGCAGGGGCTTCCAAGCCCTTGCTCCAAACTACCCAAGATGTTGCTACCTATCTCACAAACTTGGCTTTGAAAGCTGGAAATAAATCAAACTGCCTTTGCTGCTTTCATCACAGGGAAGACACTACTTAAAATTGGGAGCAGTTACCATGACGATGAACATGCTTGCTGTAAGCACAAAAGCTCCATGTTCCTGAAGCAGTGAGGTTCCAAGGACATCATGACACCCTGGGGCCAGAGCCAAATGAACTCTGATCTGACAGATACCCAGCAAATTAACCCTCAGAGTCCAGGGATCATTTGTGAACCCCAATTCAACTTCCTCAAGTTCTCTGCCATTCCAGCCTGCTCGTGCACAAAAAAAGCTAAATTTTAGATTAGGAAGGGAAGCAGTAGACATATAAGAGGAAAACTACCCACTTTCCCCTAATATATGCATTTCCACCTGGGCTGCAAATCTTGATGCCAAGGGCTCTGGCCTCTAACCCTGGTCTGGCAAAGGCCCAGGCATCTGACTTTATACCAAACTCCCTAGGCAATTTTTTTCTTTTAACTTTTTTTTATTTAATAGAGATGGGGTCTCATTATGTTGGCCAGGCTGGTCTTGAACTCCGGGCTCAAGTGATCTGCCCACCTTGGCCTCCCAAAGTGCTGGGATTACAGGCGTGAGCCATTATGCCCAGCCTCCCCCAGGCAATTTTGAGGTACAAGCAGGCTAGGGAACGGTGAGTCCAGAAATCTTCCATGGCTGGGGAATGGAAGAGTTTTCTAATCTGTCACTATCTATCCAAGCAGCAAAGTGGGCTGGACAGGATGGCTGTAGGCTCTTTAAAAGGTGGCCAGGTATGGTGGCTCATGCCTGTAATCTCAGCCCTTTAGGAGGCTGAGGCGGGTAGATCATGAGGTCAGGAGTTCAAGACCAGTCTGGCCAAGATGGTGAAACCCCGTCTCTACTAAAAGTATGAAAATTAGCTGGGCGCCATGACAGGCGCCTGTACTCCCAGCTACTTGGGAGGCTGAGGCAGGAGAATCACTTGAACCTGGGAGGTGGAGGTTGCAGTGAGCCGAGATCATGCCACTGCACTCTAGCCTGGGCGACCAGAGCAAGACTCTTTCTCAAAAAAAAAAATAATAATAAAGGGTGAGGAGACCACAAGAGAAAATTCACGTTGGAATTGACCTGAAATCCCAACGGGAGGGTTTACAGTCAAGCAGGCCCCTACCTCTTCCCTCATAGTGTATTTCTCTGTTAACTGTGTTTTATCACTTGTCCTCTGCTTTTGTTATCCCCAACCTTGAAAACTGTACCAAGTCTCACCTCTATAACTTCATCTCTATATTCCAGGAACCCTCCACTTACGTGGAAATAGAAAGTGAACACCCAGGCCAGGCACAGTGACTTATGCCTGTAATCTCAGCACTTTGGGAGGCTGAAGTGGGAGGATTGCTGGGGCCTGGGAGTTCAAGACCAGTCTGGGTAACATAGCAAGGCCCTAACTCTACAAAAAATTTTTTTAAAAATTAGGGCCAGGCATGGTGGCTCATGTCTGTAATCCCAGCATTTTGGGAGGCTGAGGTGGGTGGATCACTTGAAGTCAGGAGTTTGAGACCAGCCTGGCCAACATGGTGAAACCCCATCTCTACTAAAAATACAAAACTGGCTGGGTATGGTGTCACATGCCTGTAGTCCCAGCTACTCGGGAGGGTGAGGCAGGAGAACTGCTTTAACCCAGGAGGCGGAGGTTGCAGTGAGCCAAGGTCATGACACTACACTCCAGCCTGGGTGACAGAATGAGACTATATCTCAAAAATAAACATATAAATAAAATAAAATTAAAAAATTAACCAAGCATGGGGCTGCATGCCTATATTCCTAGCTACTAGGGAGGCTGAGGTGGGGAGATCCCTTGAACCCAGGAGTTTGAGGTTACAGCGAGCTATGATTGCACCACTCCACTCCAGTGTGGGCAACAGAGTAAGACCCTATCTCTTAAAAAGGTAAAAAAAAAAAAAAAAAGAAAAGAAAAGAAAATGAATTCCCAGAGGGCTTGGAGTTCAGTAGAAACAGATAAATTCTGGGTACCTTTAAGAATTCTGCATCCAAGACATTCTCCTCCTCCTGGGCAAGATCAAAGAAGAGCTTATTGATAATGGTTCTTTTGCCAACCTGGATGGGAGAACAAGACAAAGTATGATTGTGTAGCAGGGTCATGGGCAAGGTGGAGAGTGTTGTACATGGGTCTGACTACCTACCTGCCTGACATGCATGTCAGGCCTGTTCTCAGACCCAACTTTTCAAAGTACATCTTTAAAGTCAAAAGACCTCTTTACCCCCACAGGTACCACAAGTTGGGGCTGTAGTCATATAACTACAGACCTATATGGTTAAGGGCTTAAAAGATACCTGAACTCTAGGTGCTGAGTCATTGAGAAAAAGTCAATGAATGAGGCCAAATCTACCGGAGTGAAAACTGGCCCAGTCAACAAGTTTATCTGCCAGCTACTTGTGGGCGTAAGCACGTCTCCCCAATCAACTCAAGGGCACAAGTGAGGCTCGACTGGCCTTAAACCAGGAGAGTCCAAAAAGGCCAGAGATACTGTTCAGTTTCAGAGTTCTTTTCACATTCCTGCTCTCTGCTAAGGAAAACTCTTCAGCTGAGGTGGTCCCACCCCAATACTCTCACCTGGATTCGGCACTGTGGGCAGGTCCGACTTGGTGCTGTTTCGAACCACTGAATTAGGCTGGAATGAAAAGTAGAACAATAGATTAATGAGCCCTGGTTTGTCTGAGGATATAAGCCAGGCGAACATTCTGACCATGAAAGGGTCTGTTCTGCTCCTCCTTGACCCAGTGCCTGCCCAAATAAGAGGGGAGTGGCCAGGCAGATTATCACACCTATAATCCCAGCACTTTGGTAGGCTGAGGCAGGCAGATCACGAGGTCAGGAGTTCGAGACCAGCCTGACCAACATGGTGAAACCCTGTCTCTACTAAAAATACAAAAATTAGCCAGGTGTGGTGGCAGGCGCCTATAATCCCAGCTACTCAGGAGGCTGAGGCAGGAGAATCGCTTGAACCCAGGAGGTGGAAGTTTCAGCGAGTCAAGATGGCGCCACTGCACTCCAGCCTGGGCAATAGAGCAAAACTGCATCTCAAAAAAAAAAAAAAAAAAAAAAAAAACTCCTTCCTTGGGGGGGGTGAGAAAAAAAATAAAATAAGAGGGGGACCAGCACAGGCAGTTACAGTGCCTCCCACAAGGCCTGATGAGTACTCAGCACTCCAACCAGCTGGCCCTTTTTTTGGCCCTGTTGGCTTGGCCAAAAGCTGTCCTCCAGGCAACCTTCTGGGCTTTGAATGGGGATGGGAGAGATGACAAAGCTCAGGAGCACTCAGAGATGGAGACTCTGATAACACCTTCATTTTAAGCTTTCAAGGTGAGGTTCAACTAGAAATAAAAGTAAGTAAGGCTACAAAAATATAATTAGATATAATGAATAAAATCTAGTATTTGATAGCACAACCGGGTGACTACAGTCAACAATAATCTATAGTACATTTTAAAGTAACTAAAAGCATATAGGCCAGGTGTGGTGGCTCATGCCTATAATCCCAGCAGGGGGCAAGTCAGGCAGATCACAAGCTCAGGAGTTCGAGACCAGCCTGACCAACATGGTGAAACCCCATCTCTACTAGAAATACAAACATTAGCCTGGCGTGGTGGCACACGTCTATAATCCCAGCTACTCAGGAGGCTGAGGCAGGAGAATTGCTTGAACCTGGGGGAGGTGGCAGTTGCAGTGAGCCAAGATCACGCCACTGCACTCCAGACTGTGTGACAGAGTGAGACTCCATCTCAAAAAGAAAAAAAAAAAAAAAGAAAGAATATAATTGGAATGTTCGTAACACAAAAAAAATGATAAATGTTTGAGGTGATGGTTACCCCATTTACCCTGATGTGACTATTACACACCGTACACCTGCATCGAAATATCTCATAAACCCCGTAAACATGTATACCTACTATGTACTCATAACATTTTTTTTTCTCTGAGATGAAGTCTTGCTCTGTTACCCATGCTGCAGTACAGTGGTGCAATCTTGGCTCACTATAACCTCCGCCTCCCTGGTTCAAGCAATTCTCCTACTTCACCCTCTCAAATAGCTGGGATTACAGGCATGTGCCACCACGTCCAGCTAATTTTTGTTTTCAGTAGAGACTGGGTTTTATCACATTGGCCAGGCTGGTCTTGAACTCCTGACCTCAAGTGATCTACCTGCCTCAGCCTCCCAAAATGCTGAGATTAGAGGCATAAGCCACCACACCCAGTCATAATTGTTTTTTTTTTTTGAGATGAAGCCGCGCTCTGTCACCAGGCTGGAGTACGGTGGCACAAACTCGGCTCACTGCAACCTCCGCCTCCTGGGTTCAAGCAATTCTCCTGCCTCAGCCTCCCAAGCAGCTGGGACTCTAGGCACATGCCACCATGCCAAGCTAATTTTTGTATTTTTAGTAGAGACGTGGTTTCATCATGTTGGCCAGGATGGTCTCGATCTCTTGACCTCGGGATCTGCCAGCCTCAGCCTCCCAAAGTGCTGGGATTACAGGTGTGAGCCACTGCACCTAGCCAAAAAGTGTTTTTTTGTTTGCTTTTTTTGAGACAGAGTTTCACTCTTGTTGCCCAGGCTGGAGTCCAACGACGGGATCTTGGCTCACCAAAACCTCCGCCTCCTGGGTTCAAGCAATTCTCCTGTCTCAGCTGGGATTACTCACTGCTGAGTAGCTGGGATTAGAGGCATCCGCCACCACACCCAGCTAATTTTGTATTTTTTTTTCTTTTCAGAAGAGAGCTGAGTAATAATTTTGTATTTTTTACTATTTTTTTCTCCATGTTGGTCAGGCTGATCTCGAACTCCCGACCTCAAGTGATCCACCCACCTCGGCCTCCCAAAGTGCTGGGATTACAGGTGTGAGCCACTGCACCTGGCCAAATTTTTTTAATTAAATTTTTGTTTGTTTATTTTACAGAATAGAGACAGGGTCTCACTATGTTGCCCAGGCTGATCTCAACACCTGAGCTTAAGTGCTCCTCCCACCTTGGCCTCCCAAAGTGCTGGAAATATAGGCGTGAGCCCCCTGTGCCCAGCCAAAAAAAATTTTTTTATTAAAAAAAAAAGTAAGTAGTGGTAAAAGCAAAACACAGCCTAGCTTTGCATCATCTATGCAAGTGGCAAAGCTCAAGCCTTGAAATTTAATTAGTCTCCTACTACTAGACTCCCCTACTCCTAGGGAACAGGGAGAAACTAAGTCCTCTCTGGAAAATGATACCATCATCCTGGCCTCAAATATTCCTATATAAATAAATTTTCTTTCTTTTTTTTTTTTAAGATGGGGTCTCAATCTGTCATCCAGGCCACAGTGCAGTGGCATGATCTCAGCTCACTGCAACCTCCGCCTCCCAGGTTCAAGTGATCCTCCCACCTCAGCCTCTCCAGTAGCTGGGACCACAGGCGTGCGCCACCACACCCAGCTAAAATTCCTATAAATTTTCAAATACCATGTATAATATATAATCAAGGGTAACCAGGTGCAATGGAATACTACACAGCAAGAATAAATAAGTCTACAATTAAGAACAATATTATGTATCACAAAAACATAATATTGAGGAAGAGAAGTCAGACACATAAAATTATATATTCTGTATGATTCTATTTACATAGAGTTTAAAAGTAGGCAGGCCGGGCTCAGTGGCTCATGCCTGTAATCCCAGCACTTTCTGAGGCCCAGGTGGGCGGATCACGAAGTCAGGAATTCGAGAGCAGCCTGACCAACATGGTGAAACCCCGTCTCTACTAAAAATACAAAAATTAGCAGGGAGTGGTGGTATGTGCCTGTAATCCTAGGTACTCAGGAGGCTGAGGCAGGAGAACTGCTTGAACCCAGGAGGCGGAGGTTGCAGTGAGCCAAGATCACACCACTGCATTCCAGCCTGGGCAACAGAGCAAGACTCCATCTCAAAAAAAAAAAAAAAAAAAAAAGTAGGCAAAATTCATCTATGCTCTCAAAGTCAAGACAGTAACTACCTTAATATGGGGAGGTGGAGGGAGGTTGGCAGGGGTTGGAAGAACATATAAGGAGGTTTCTAGAGCTGATAAGAGCCTGCTTTTTCCTGTTTCTTTTTTTTGTTGTTCTTTTTTTTTTAGTCTTTTGAGACAAGGTCTTACTCTTGTCACCCAGGCTGGAATGCAATGGAGCAATCACGGCTCACTGCAGCCTCTACCTCCCAGGCTCAGGTGATATCACCTCAGCCTCCTGGGTAGCTGGGACCACAGGCACACGCCACCATGCCTGGCTAATTTTTTGTGTTTTTAGTAGAGATTTCATTATGTTGCCCTGGGTTTCATCATGTTGCCCAGGCTGGTCTCGAACTTCTGGGCTCAAGCAATCTGCCTACCTCAGCCTCCCAAAGTGCCTGGATTACAGGCGTGAACCAAAATGCCCAGCCACACCCTGTTTCTTGATCTGAATTCTGGCTGCATAGGTATGTTCAGTTTGTAAAAATTCTGCAAGTTATATACTTAGAATATGTGTACTTTTTTGAACTACATTATAATCAATTAAAAAACAATTTTTTTTTTTGAGACGGGATCTCACTCTGTCATCCAGGATGGAATACAGCAGCACAATCATGAGTCACTGCAGCCTCAACCTCCCAGGCTCAAGCAATCCTCCTGCCTCAGCCTCGAGAGTAGTTGGAACTACAGGCACAGGCCACCATGCCCAGGTAATTTTTATTTTTTAATTTTTTTGTAGAGATGGAGTGTCACTATGTTGCCCAGGCTGGTCTTGAACTCCTGGGCTCAAGCAATCCAGCCACCTCCCAAAGGGCTGGGATTATAGGTGTGAGCCACCATGCCTGGCCAAAATAAAATCATCTTTTTAAGTAAACAAGTATACAAGAGGCCAGGCATCGTGGCTCACGCCCGTAATCCCAGCACTTTGGGAGGCCTAAGCAGATGGATCACCTGAGGTCGGGAGTTTGAGAACAGCCTGACCAACACGGAGAAACCCTATCTCTACTAAAAACACAAAAATTAGCCAGGCGTGGTGGCACATGCCTGTAATCCCAGCTACTTGGGAGGCTGAGGCAGGAGAATCACTTGAACCCAGGAGGCAGAGGTTGTGGTGAGCCGAGATCACGCCACTGCACTCCAACCTAGGCAACAAGAGTAAAACTCCATCTCAATAAAAAAAGTACACAAGAAAAAAAAGCACTATGAAAACAAACCAGAAGAAATGCCTACAAAGACTTTAGGTATTAGAATTTCCAGACACAAACCAACTACATTATGCTAAAGATATAAAAATCAAGTTTTAAAGTATCAATAGAGAATTAGAAACTGAAATGTGATATAGCAGAATTTTAAAAGAACCAAACAGAAATTCCAAAACTGGCTAAAATTAAGAAGTCAATAGAGCTGGATGTGGTGGCTCACGCCTGTAATCCCAGCACTTTGGAAGGCCAAGGTGGGTGGATCACCTGAGGTCAGGAGTTTGAGACCAGCCTGGCCAACATGGTGAAACCCCATCTTTAAAAATAAATAAATAAATACTTTAAAAAAAAGTCAATAGACGCCAGGGGTGGTGGTTCACACCTGTAATCCCAGCACTTTGGGAGGCCAACGTGTGTGGATCACTTGAGGTCAGGAGTTCAAGACCAGCCTGGCCAACATGGTGAAACCCCATCTTTTAAATAAATAAATAAATAAGTCAATAGGAGCCAGGTGTGGTGGCTCATACCTGTAATCCTAGCACTTTGGGAGGCCAAGGTGTGTGGATCACTTGAGGTCAGGAGTTCAAGATCAGCCTGGCCAACATGGTGAAACTCCATCTTTACTAAAAATACAAAAATTAGTTGGGTGTGGTAGTGTGGGCCTGGGGAATAGAGCGAGATTCCATCTCAAAAAAAAAAAAAAAAAATTAAATTAGAAAAGAAATTAATGGATCCGTGTAAGAGCCATTTAAACACAATTGAAGAATTAATTTAAAGATAGATCAGAGGAAACACTAAGAATTAAAAAGATGGGAAAATATAGAAGAGATTACATTCTGGTTGGGGGAGACAGAAAAAATACATAAAAAGAGATAATAGGCCGGGCACGGTGGCTCACGCCTATAATCTCAGCACTTTGGGAGGCCAAGGTGGGTGGATCACCTGAGGTCAGGAGTTCAAGACCAGCCTGGCCAACATGGCAAAATCCATCTCTTTTAAAATAAAAAAGTAAAAAAATAAATAAATTTTAAAACAGAGATAATAATGGTCTAGGAAGAAAGTTCTTGAATGAAACAAACAAACAAAAAAGAGATAATAAGAGACATAGAAGATACTCTGAGAAAGTCTAGTATACATATACTTGGGAATTTCAGAAAGAAAATAGCAAGTAGAATAATGCCACCATCACCAAAATATCCATGTCCTAATCTCCAATGGCTGTGAATTCCTTTAGATGAAAGGGGAATTTTTTTTTTTAAGACAGTCTCGCTCTGACACCAGGCAGGAGTGCAGTGGCACAATCTCGGCTCACTGCAACCTCTGCCTCCCAGTTCAAGTAATTCTTTTGCCTCAGCCTCCCGAGTAGCTGGGACTACAGGCCCGTGCCACCACACCCAGCTAATGTTTGTATTTTTTTTTTTTTTTTTTTTAGTAGAGACGGAGTTTCACCATGTTGGTCAGGATGGTCTCAATCTCTTGACCTGGTGATCCGCCCGCCTCGGCCTCCCAAAGTGCTGGGATTACAGGCATGAGCCACCACACCTGACTGGCAAGAGGAATTTTTTAGCTATGATTAAGGATCCTGAAATGTGGAGATTATCACAAGGATCCTTGTAAGAGTTAAATAGATGTGTCAGAGGTGTGTAGAGAGATTTGGAGGTGGAACACTACTGGCTATTTTTTTTTTTTATTTCTTTTTGCTGATCTTCTCTGTATCGTTCCAGTTTTAGCATATGTGCTGCCAAAGTGAGCACTGGCTTTTTTTTTTTTTTTTTTTTTTTCAGACGGAGTTTCACTCTTGTCACCCAGGCTGAGGAGTGCGATGGCACGATCTCGGCTCACTGCAACCTCCGCCTTCCGGGTTCAAGCAAATTCTCCTGGCCCACTACTGGCGTTTTAAGATGGAGAAAGGGGCCATGAACCAAGGAAGGCACAGTCTTACTGACACCTTGATTTCAACACAGTAAGACCTAATATTTGTATTTTTAGTAAAGATGGGTTTCACCATGTTGGCCAGGCTGGTCTTGAACTCCTGACCAAGTGATCCACACACCTTGGCCTCCCAAAGTGCTGGGATTACAGGTGTGAGCCAAAGAACTGTAACATAATAAATTTGTATTATTTTATGCCACTAAGTTAGAGGTAATTTTGAATAGCAGAAATGAGAAACTAATACGGGATAAAAAAAAAGTAGGCCAGGCATGGTGGCTTGCACCTGTAATTTCAGCACTTTGAAAGGCCGAGCCAGGTGGCTCACCTGAGGTCAGGAGTTCGAGACCAGCCTGACCAACATGGTGAAACCCTGTCTCTACTAAAAAATATAAAAATTAGCCAGGCTTGGTGGCAGGCACCAGTAATCCCAGCTACTTGGGAGGCTGAGGCGAAGAATCGATTGAACCCGAGAGGAGGAGGTTGCAGTGAGCCAAGATTGCGCCATTGCACTCCAGCCTGGCCAAGAGAGCAAGAGTCCGTCTCAAAAAAAAAAAAAATTAGCTGTATGTAGTGGTACATACCTGTAGTCCCAGCTACTCGGAAGGCTGAGGCAGGAGAACTGCTTGAGTCCAGGACGCAGAGGGTGCAGTGAGCCGAGATCGTGCCACTGCACTCCAGCCTGGGTGACAAAGCAAGACTCCACCTCAAAAATAAATAACAATATAGGATAAAAAAGCTAATGATATAGAGGCAATATATGAAGAGATAATGGCTGATAATTTTCCAGAACTGATTAAAGAAATAGCTCCACACGCTAAAAGAAATCGAATGAATCCCAAGCAGAATTAGTGAAAAGAAATTCAACCAGGCACAGTGGCTTGTGCCTGTAATCCCAGCACTTTGGGAGGCCAAGGTAGGTGGATCCTATGAGGTCAGGAGTTCGAGACCAGCCTGGCCAACATGGTGAAACCCTGTCTCTGCTAAAAGTACAAAACTTAGCCAGGCGTGATGGCAGACGCCTGTAGTCCCAGCTACTCGGGAGGCTGAGGCAGGAGAACTGCTTGAAACCAGGAAGCGGAGGTTGCAGTGAGTTGAGATTATGTCACTGCACTCCAGCCTGGGCAACAGAACAAGATTCTGTCTCAAAAAAAAAAAAAAAGGTAAAAAGAAATTCATATTGGATATACTATACTAAAACTGCAGAAAGCCAAAATCAGAGAAAACTCTAAAGGCAACAAGAGTGGGAGGATAGTGTTCCAAAGCAAGTTTAAAGGAGCAACTGATAAACTAAAACTAGAAAAGGGCTGGGTGTGGTGGCTCACACCTGTATTCCCAGAACTTTGAAAGGCTGAGGCAGGAGGGTTGCTTTAGGCCAGGAGTTCGAGACGAGCCTAGCCAACATAGCAAGACCCTGTCTCTAAAAACAATAATAAAATAAAATAAATCAGATGAAAAAAAAGGTATACCATGCAGTCACCAAAAGAGAGCTGAAGTGGGCCGGGCGCAGTGGCTCACACCTGTAATCCCAGCACTTTGGGAGGCTGAGGCGGGCAGATCACAAGGTCAAGAGATCAAGACCATCCTGGCCAATATGGTGAAACCCCGGGTCTACTAAAAATTTTATAAAAAATTAGCTGGGTGTAGTGGCATGCGCCTGTAGTCCCAGCTACTGGGCAGCTGAGGCAGGAGAATTGCTTGAACCCGGGAGATGGAGGTTGCAGTGAGCCAAGACTGCGCCACTGCACTCCAGTCTGGCGCCTGGCGACAGAATAAGACTCTGTCTCAAAAAAAAAAGAGAGCTGAAGTGGCTATACTAAGAGCAGATAAAATGGACTTTAAATTAGACAAGATAGACTTTGAGTTAAAGTTACAAGAGACAAAGAAGGACAGTATACGGTAACAAAAAATTCAATCCTGCAAGAGGAAAAATTGTAAACTCCAGCCTGGATAACAGAGCACGATCCTGTTTCAAAAGAAAAAAAATTATTCCAAACAAAAACTTTATTTAAAAACACACAATTGGCAAGGTGTGGTGGCTCATCCCTATAAACCCCAGCACTCTGGCAGGCCAAGGAGGGTGGATTGCTTGAGTACAGGAGTTCCAAACCAGCCTGGGCGGCATGATGAAACCCTGTCTCCACAAAAGAAAAAAAAAAATTATCTGGGTATGGTGATACACACCTGTAGTCCCAGCTATTTGTGAAGCTGAGGCAGGAGGGTAGCTTGAGTCCAAGAGGTCGAGGCTGCAGTGAGCAGAGATTGCACCACTGCAGACCAGCTTGGGCAAGAGAGTAGGACTCTGTCTCAAAAACAACAACAACAAAAAAAAAAACACCACACATATACACAATTAAAATATTCAATAATAATGTAGAAGTGGGAAGAGAATGTTAATAGTCTAAGCTCTTTGAGTTGCCTGGGAAAATGAGAAAGGTGTTGATTAACCTTGAAATTGGTAAGTTAAGGCTATATACCTTAATTTCTAGGATAACCACTAAAAAATGGAAATGCGGGAGGAGGGAGGCTTGGGGAAAAAAAATAGAAATGGGGTACATAACTTCCAAAGTAACCAAAGGAAAAATGGAGAGATACAGAATATTTAACCAATTCCCACCAAGGCAAGAAAGGAGAGAGTAAGATATAATAGGCAAGACAAAATAGAATAAACACAATAGATTGACTCTTCATTTCATCAGTAACTGCAACAATTTAAGTGGACTAAATAGTCCACTTAAATACAAAGATTATCAGACTGAATTTTTTAAAAGTCCAACTAAATGCTGTTTTCCAAGGCTGGGCACAGTGGTTCACGCCTGTAACCCTAGCACTTTTGGAGCCCAAGGTGGGTGGGTTGCTCGAGTCCAGGGGTTCGAGACCAGCCTTGCCAACATACCAAGACTCCATCTCTACTAAAAAATAAAAAAGTAGTCGAGCATGGTGGTATGCGCCCATAGTCCCAGCTACTTGGCAGGCTAAGATGGGAAAATCACCTCAGCCCAGAAGGTCGAGGCTATGGTGAGCCAAGATGGCACCACTGCACTGCAGCCTGGATAACAGAGTGAGACTCTAACTCAAAATAAAATAAAATAAAGATCTTTGGGTTAGACTAAAGTAATATTTAAAATATTAAAAAATGAGATAAATGCTGTTTTCAAGGGACACATGTAAAACGCAAGCACACAGAAAAGTTTTAAAGTAAAAAGATGGGCCAGGCATAGGGGCTCACTCCTGTAATCTTAGCATTTTGGGAGGCTGAGGAAGGTGGATCACCTGAGGTCAGGAGTTCAAGACCTGCCTAGCCAACATGGAGAAACCCTGTCTCTACTAAAAATACAAAAATTAGCTGGGCATGGTGGTGCACACCTGTAATCCCAGCTACTCAGGAGGCTGAGGCAGGAGAATCGCTTGAACCTGGGAGGTGGAAGTTGCAGTGAGCCGAGATTGCACCACTGCACTCCAGCCTGCATGACGGGAGCAAGACTCTATCTCAAAAAAATAATAATAATAAAATAAAGTAAAAGGATAGAAGAAAACAGAGTAGGCAAACAGAAAATAAAATACACTCTTAGAGGCGAGCTTAATTTCTATTCTAACCAAACAGCAGTGGCTCCCTCAGCATGGGGTTCAGGCTATCAGCAACAAAGCTTTGCAAGTAAGCCAGCAGCCATCAGGGTCATGCCTGCCTCTCTGCTTCCTAGGGCCTTTTGCCCCACAATCCCCCCTGTGATTATTATCACCCACCATTCCCAGGTGTAACTCTGCCTTTATCTCTTTTGCTAGGAGCTCCAAACCAGCCTGTCCACGTCAGCTAGGGGGACTCAACAGAATAGCCCTACACGGTCAGCAGGACCCCTGGATAGGGGAGCATCTCCTTGCTTCCCCCCTGTTAAACGGGTTTGCTGACGTGGCGAATATATTGGGGTCTGGCCAGTGAGATGACTCTGGGTAGAATAATTCCAAACCCTCAAGTAAGCCACAGCAAATCCTCTTGGGTAGTCAGAAGCCTACCAGGTTTCTATCTGGAAGAAACAAGGGGCTTGTTGATGTGGTGAAAGCTCACCCGTGCCCGGGCTAACGGTTTTGAAATCACATCTGTTTGTATAGGTGATCAAGGGAGCATCTATCTTCACTCAGCCATCTCTGTCCCCTTCAGGCTTGGCTCAGCTATCACCTCTGCCAGAAAGCCTGTCCTGACCCACTTCTGCCCAGGTTGGGAAGCTGCCGTGGGGCCTTGTTTAGGAAGGTTCTCGACACTTGTCTGGATTCCGGGGAAGGACCGCCTGGAGGCCGGACAGTTCACGGTCCTGAAGCGGTACCCGGGTAAGCACCGGGCCCCGACGCCGCAGTCACTCACCACTGCAGGTGGAAGGTATGGCCGCAGTGGATGGCAGCCACGTCGCGAGAGTGGTCAAGAAGTCGGAGCAGATAGTGCACAGAGCACGGATAGGCATGATGGCTGGACTCAAGGGGTCCCAGGTAACCAAGGAAACTGCTACAGGTTCGACTTTGTGGACGCGCCCCCGCGCCTCCGCGCCTCCACTCACTTCAAATTTGGCTCCGCTGCACGACTTCCTGGAGTGGGCCGGAAATGACAACACAAAACTCTGAGCAGAGCCTGAATACTTTGTCTGGATTGGACAAGCCCTCGGAGGGCGGGACCAAGGACGAGGCTTAGCGGCCCAGAGGCCGTAGAGAATCCTGGACGGAGCGCAGTGGCTCTGCGGCGTCATCGGGGAGGATTGACTCGACCTGCCACTTGAGAGCGCAGCGTTATATCAAGGCAGGAAGCAGCGAGGCTGCCAGCTGGATCCTCTTCCAAGGAAAGGCAGCGTGTTGTGGCCCCAAACCAGAGCTGGCGCAAGGCAGGCTGGGCCAGGGGAGAGAAAACGGCAGCCGCAAGGGAATAGATCGATGGTCCCGACGAGTCCTTTGAACTCTAGACAGTGCTGGACCGTGCGCTGTGGTCTATAGTTCCCACAGACCAAAATACTCCACCCTTCCAGTCCTCAGTTTCGGGCAATTCCGAAAAGACGGACACATAGATCCCAGTCCCTCAGGTCACCCCAAGCCAACCTTGGCTTCATCCAAGTAAGACATGACTATCTTTGAGTTTGGAGACACTCAGGCCAGTCCCCTGACTTTAGCTCTTAGCTCCAAGGAGGATCAGTTAGGCTTGGGACTGTAGTAGGGTTGGAATTTTGGAGGCCCAGATGCTTCAAAGACTAAATACTAACAAACCCTTTATTTTTATTTTTTTAATTTTTTTATTTATTAGTTTTTTTGAGACAGAGTTTCGCTGGAGTGCACCAGGCTGGAGTGTAATGGTGCGATCTCGGCTCACCGCAACCTCCACTTCCTGGGTTCAAGCGAGTCTCCTGCCTCAGCCTCCCGAGTAGCTGGGATTACAGGCATGTGCCACGATGCCCAGCTAATTTTGTATTTTAATAGAGACGGGTTTCTCCATGTTGGTCAGGCTGGTCTCGAACTCCCGACCTCAGGTGATCCACCTGCCTTGGCCTCCCAAAGTGCTGGGATTACAGGTGTGAGCCACTGCACCCGACCAAACCCTTTTTATTATTCCCACATCAGAGAAGTTATCTTTGAGTAGGTTATCTCTGAGGTCCTCTCAGAGAGCAGTGTCCCTGATGAGTTCACCCAGGACCACCTGGGCTGGAGTAAGTCAACTTTTGGGTTTTTAGGCTTAGTATTTGTGGCAGTGTTACTCCCCTCCACCCAGAAGAAACCTTATGCAGAGCCCGGTAATATAAAGCTGATCTGCTCCAGCTGAAATAGACCCAGGGTGAGATTTCATTTGGGGCCTATGTGGAAAGCACAGGTGCTCACAGGAAGAAGGAATCAACACAGAGCAGCATAGAACCTTTGTGCATTGCTCACCCTACACCCTCTCCCCTGCTCAGGGAAGCTATCTTTGGCTATGAGCAGGGTCTGTCCTTGTGGGGCTGATCCTGGGTAGATTCCAGCTCTGTGCCTAAATCAAGAGTAAGGCGCCTTGGTCAACAGGAGTCAAAACAGCAGCCCTTACTTTGAGCTCTCAGCCCAGGAGGTATTCCTTGGTCCAAATGCAGCCCAACACCCACTACCCACATGGATTTCCAGATTCCAGAGGACCCTCCCACCACCACCATTGAGGAATACTGTGGTGAGGATGATCTTCACTCTCAGCCCGAGAAATCCACAGGGCACTGAACACCAGCCACTACTTGTGAACCTGCTCCCCAGCCTCTCCCCCTTCCAGGGGCTCCTCCCCAGTAGGACAGAGGAAGCAAAGGCAAGAGGGCGGCCAGAGGCTTTGCAGGGTGATGTTTATTTGCCAGGTTCAGCAGGCACACAGTTAACCCACCGACCTTCACACACCAGAGCAGACCCATAGGCATGCAGGGAGAAGGGCAGGACCACCACGGAGTGCCGAGCAAGGGCGAGGACCAATGTGGTTGCCTGTCCAGGCTGTGACAGGGTCTGACAAAGGGCATCTGTCAGGATTCTCCCTCAGGAAACTGGGGGAGTTTAACTCTACTTCCTCATCCCAGCAAAAGCAACTCAATGTGGCTCTGAGGCACCTGGGCCTCTGATAGAAGTGAGCTGTAGAAACAGAGGGAGTTCCTCTTCATTTCATTGTTAAGTAAGAGCAGAAAATCTGCCCCTGTAAAGGGCAAACCCCCAAATCAGATTATGGGGTACTGCCATGTGGCAAGCCCCCTAGTGTGGAGAGGACTTGTGGGCTGAGATTGTAGAGGGTGGGCATCTAGGAAGAGCAAGGGGATATCAGCCCTCCCTGTTTGGCCCAGGGTAAGGACCCAGTTCGGCTGGGACACTGGGTGCTGGGCTTGTACTCTGCCCCTCCCAGGTCTCATCGCCACGTCCTAATTGTTCCTCCTTTCCCTTAGAGGCTTATGATGTTCAGCATACAAGGCAGCCCACTGCAGGACTCAGGAGGGCAGGAAATAACACAAGGGTCTTAGGAGGGACAAAGATGGAAGCTTCTGTCCTCCTACTCATTCTTTTCCACTTCTGAGGACCCCCACAGCTAGTGAGCAGTGCCCCCAGCCATGTGCCCAGTCTGGATTTAAACATACTCCCCTACCTTTCTGCATCCTCTATACCAGCCTGTATCCGCTCCTAGAGCAGCCCACACACCACAGGCACACACCTTCATGTGCAGGAGCCTAAGACCGCTGACAGGGCCTCGCTGGAGGACCAGCTCTCAGGGCAAGGCCACCCAAGTTTAGGGCCTGGGAGAGTGTGGGACCTGCAGGGCCTGCCTGGGGGAATGGTGAGGCAAGAAGGGAAGGGGAAGGAGAGCAGGAGCCTCCTGAGTATCCCTAGAGCAGCATCCCACAAGGAACAGAAACTGGTGAAGCTAGCAAAAGACAGAAAAGCCACAAGGAATCCATGCAGGGGCTGGGGCCGGCCCTGCCTCTGGCCTGCCCACCACTCACACACGTACACACAGGAGACGAGACTGCTCTCCCGTGACCCCTAGGTATGCCCCACTGGGATGCGGGGGCATGGGGGAGCGAGGGGCATCATGCCAGTGACTCTATGTACAAGAAGCCCCTCATCCACTCTCCCCACCCTCCTGCCCATCCCCTGCCCCCCCCTCACCAGGCTGCCTACTCAGCTAGTCTCCTCCCTTTGAGACTCCTGGGCATAACCAGCAGCCTCTTCCCCTTTACTGGAGGGTGGAGCCTGGCCTGTGGCACCCTCTGGGGCTGTGCTGTCCGGCTGGGCCATAGCCGGCTCAGGGGTGGCAGCTGCCTTGGTGGCCGGTGTGGCACTGCTTTGGGTGGTGGGCACAGTGCTCTCTTCTGTGGCTGGTGTGGCTCTCCCATCAATGGCTGGAGTAGCGCTCCTGTCAGTGGCTGGGGTGACACTCCCATCAGTGGCTGGGGTGATGCTTCCATCGGTGGCTGGGGTGACACTGCCATCAGTGGCACTTCCATCTGTGGCTGGGGTGGCACTACGGTCTGCGGGGGCCACATTATCACTCTTTGCAGCACAAGCAGCATCACCCTCAGGGGCTGAGGTAGCTCCACTCACAGCTGCAGCTGTGGCCCCACCTGTAGCCCCAGGGGTGGCAGTGTCTGCGGCTGAGGCTGACTGGGCTGCAGCCATGCTGGACTGCTCTGGCGCTCGGAGCCGTTTCATGAGGGTGGTCACTCGGACAGCCTTCTGAAAGGAGCACAGTGGAGAAAGGCTAAGGGTGAGGCTTGCTGGATCCATTGCTTGGCAGTGACCAAACCAAGCCCCTTCTATATTACCCCTGGCCGCCTCCAACCACCCCAGGGCCAAATATCCAGCTGCTCAGCACTCCTACTTAAGGTAATGACAGTGGCTACACCCACACCTAATGGCCTGAGAAAAGCTTGTATGTGGCTGCAGGGGTGTGATGCAGGCAACAAGCTGAGTGCCAGAAGGAATACTTGGGATAGAGCCAAGAAGAGAGCTATCCAAGCCTTACCTTCCACTTGGCCCTGGCAAAGTTCTTTTCAATCTGGGCACAGACACCATCCTTGATGTTCTTATCAGAAGCAGCATTGCCAGAAATCCTGGAAAGGGTGCAAGTGTGCCTGGATCTGAGGGGGATGAGCCTTTGTGGAGACCCTGCCCACCTCTTACATGTGGCATCCAGGGACTACCAGGTAGAATCTCTGGGCTGGCCTGAGCTCTAGGTGCCTGTATCCCCTCAAAGACTCAAAAATGGGGCTGCTGGGTGTAAGCCGGACTCTGGCCTCTCCCACCCTCCCCTAAGCCCTGCTCACCACTCATGGGAGATGGCCTCTTCTGCAGTGATCCGCTGGTCTTGCTCCACCTCCATCAGCCTTGTGACGAGGTCTTTGGCTGTGGACAAAACCAAGGAGGGGCTAGGCATTGGCACCCCATCTCAATGTCTAGAGGTGATGAATGGGCTGGGGGACAGAAGCAGAACCCCACAGAGGAAGCTGAGAGCAGGAACCCTACCCACTGCCGTGCACTCTACCAAGTGCTGGGCAGGCACCTCCTCACCTGCCTGCGAAATATCATCCCAATATGGAGAGTCAAACTCATAGTCACCAGCCAGGATCTTGCGGAAGAGATTCTTATCATGGTTCTCATAGTCATCTTCTTCCACCTCCTCATAGAAAGGTGGGTTGCCTGAAAGCCTGCACGGGGGAAGGGTCACACAGAAAGGCCACAGACACACACCCCCACCCCATCTGACTGCAAGTCTGCTTGTCCATCTGTCCACTCACAGGATGTACATGATGACTCCAATGGCCCAGCAGTCCACAGGGCGTCCATACCGCTGCCGGCCTACCACCTCCGGGGCTACAAACACAGCACACATCTGCTGGTCAGTATCAGGCCTAGCCAGGTCCAGTACCACCCACAACCACTTCTTAAGATAAGTACATTTTCCCCCTGCTCAGAGCAGTTCCCTGAAAGCTGCCCCCCATTCTCCTCCTGCCCCTGCCCCTGCCCCACCCCCTGCTTGCCCAGATACTCGGGGGTCCCACAGGGCTCCTTGATGAGGCCATTTTCTAGCTTAGCCAGATGGAAGTCACTGATGACAATCTTTGAGTTTTTCAGCCGGTTGTAGTAAACAAGGTTCTCCAGCTGTGGTGTGAGAATAGCATGTGAGTGAGCAGAAGACACCATGAGGGCCTCGGAGGCTAGACCAAGGCCCCAAGGTGCTGCCCACCCCAGCCCCAGCCCAGCCGCCAACTGGCCCTTTGACTCTGGCTCTGGCCTCACCTTGAGGTTCCTGTGCACGATCTTGAGTGAATGCAAGTAGGCCACGGCCTCCAGGACCTGCCGTACCACGTTGCTCGTGTCTCGCTCCGAGTAGTAGCCCTGGTCCAGGATCCAGTCAAACACCTCCCTCCCCGTGGCCCTGAGGGACACCAGCCCCTGAGCCCGGCGTGGGCGGAATCGGGGGGTGGGGCAGGAGCACTTGGGTGAGCTGCCTACGCCAGGCAGCTGGCTGAGCAAGGCACAGGGACCCGGGACCCCAAGGGTCCAGAAAGGGGGTCTCCTTAGCTGCGGAGGGTGGGACAGGTGAAGGCCCTGGGCACTGGGGAATCTTGGGACCCCAGACCCACACTCACAGCTCCAGGAAGATGAAATACTCCTTGCGGGTCACAAACACATCCACCAGTTGCAGGATGTTGGGATGCTTCACCCTGGCGACAGGGAGAGGAGCCAGTAGTTAGGGCTGGATGAACCCCTGGGAGAGACTCTGGTCGCCACAGTGGCCACTGCAGACTAACTGGCCAGAGGCTGGGACTACCTGAGGCCACTTGCCCTCTAAGCCCTTCCCCTCTTGCCTCCCACACCACCCCAACCCCAGGCCTCAAACTCACATCTTGAGGATGCCTATCTCGTTCTTGGCAGCTTTCCGCACCTTGCGGCCGTCCCCGCTTCTGGAACTTCTTGCAGGTGTGCAGCTTGCCTGTTGTCTTGTCCTTGGCCCGGAAGATTTCACAGAACTCCTCACTGCAGCCAACAGGCACCCACTCAGCCCTGGCCTTAGCGTCAGCTGCACTCCACTCCCACTTCCCTAGCCCTTGCCCACCAGCCCACCCAGCCCTGCCTGACAGGCCCAGCACTCACGTCTTGATGACCTGTCCCAAATCATATCTGTCAGTCACTTCTGACGGCTGGTTATAGTTCTTCTTGTCGCCCAGAGTCACACACCCAACGGCATTGCCGGACTCTAACCTGCAGGCACAAGGGGATCTGGCTTAACTATACTACTCTCCATTTCCGCACAACATAGGGGCTACCTTTGCGAGACCCCAATCTGATTAAGGCCAAACCAGGAGAGACCATACCCGGAAGGGCTAGAGAACAGGCAGACTCAGATCCTACCCCCTGCTTTTCTGGCCACACATCCAGCTACTCAGCTTGGCTGCCTGAACTACAACAGCCCACAAATGAAAAATGTATTAAACTGATATATAAGGGAATAGTTTTGCATTCTATACATTTTTTAAAAAAAAGCCTTATCAAACAGCTTATTTAAATTTCAGCTATTTCACAGATTAAGGGGGCTATAATCACCCATCCACCTGCTAGTCATCTCTGAAGGTCTAGAGCTAACAAGTGTTAGTGAAGGTATGAAGAACGTGAGCACTGTTAGGAGAGGGCAACCTCCCCTTTGTAAAGCAGTTTGGCAAAACCACTAAAGTCAAACAAACATACCCTGTAAACCAGCAATTACACTCCTAATACGTGCCTACAGAAGCACACACATTCATGCATCAGGACAGTCATACAAGAATGCTCATAGTGGCCATATACATAATCGCCAAAAATTGAAAACAGACCAAATACCACCACCGACAGGATGTATTGTGGTAGAGTCACACAATGAAATATTATACAGCAATGGAAAGAAAGAGCTTCAGCTATACCCAACCACATGGTGACTCTTACACAGTGTTAAGTGCAAAAAAACACAAAAGAATACATATAGTATGAGTCTATTGATAGAGAGTTCAAATAGGCAGAACAAACCCGTACTGGGGGATACAAACACAGCAGTAGAGCTATAAAGAAAAGCTAGGAAATAAGCAGAGTCAGATAATAGTCCCTTC
This sequence comes from Ateles fusciceps, assembly GCA_036589455.1. Lineage (NCBI taxonomy): Eukaryota > Metazoa > Chordata > Mammalia > Primates > Atelidae > Ateles > Ateles fusciceps. The sequence continues at coordinate 28,339,202 of JAZHEH010000562.1, read as the reverse complement.
TAAGAGAAAAGGAGGGGTTATGATTGAATTGGGACACATGGGGAGATTCTGGAAGACCTATTTCTTTTCTTTCTTGCTTGCTTTCTTTTTTTAGAGACAGGTATCGCTGTGTTGCCCAGGCTGGAGTGCAGTGGCTATTCACGGGTGCAAGCCCACTACTGATCAGCACAGGAGTTTTGACCTGCTTTGTTTCTGACGTGGGTTGTTTCACCCCTGCTTATGCAACCTGATGATCTCCAGGTCCCGGGAAGTCACCATACTAATGCCAAACTGGGTGTAGACACCCAACTAGCATAGCGCACTACAACCCAGAGCTCCTGAATTCAATCTTCCCCACCGCAGCTGGGATTACAAGCACCCACACCATGCCCAGCTGTTCTGTCACCTAGGCTGGAATGCAGCAGCACGATCACAGCTCACTGCAGCCTCAATCTCCTGGGCTCAAGCGATCCTCCCACCTCAGCATCCTGAGTAGCTAGGACCGAACCACATGTGCACACCATCACGCCTGGCTAATTAAAAAAAAAATTTTTTTTTTGATACAGGATCTTATTATGTTTCCCAGGCTGTTCTCAAACTCCTGGGCTCAAGTGATCCTCCCGCCTCAGCTTCCCAAAGTGCTGGGATTACAGGCGTGACCCACCATGCCTGGCTTGGGTAGAATTTTTAAAGTTTACATATTGATGTACATTCACAAACTCTTTTCTGAAAGATTACTGAAGGAAATAAGAGTTCTCTCTCCTGGGCAAAGAATTGTGTGTCAAAAAGGCAGACATATCTTTTGTTTATTAATTTTCTGTTCAAATTTTTACTATTTTACTGTAATGACTTTAATGGATTTAGTAAATACTGCACTCAGGCACAGTGCTTGGGTGATTCCTCAGAGGGACAGTCTGGGTGGAGAGGGAAGGTAAAGCTTTGGAGGCAGCATTAGGACTCAGAGGGAAGGATTTGCCAGGAGGAATGCAGGTATACTGGTCAGAAAGAGCAAGACAAGCCTGATCCTGGCCCCAGCTTTCAGCTCTGTATATGCATTCACGCCCACTGGGGCCCACAGGGGACCTGGGTTGTCAGGTCCACGTGCAAGGCCCCCAAACAGAACAGATACAACTGGCTCAGTGAGCTCTAGGCACTCTTTCCATCTGGGGCACAGTGTCCCAGAGGTCTGCAATCCTGCCAATTACAGCCCAATCCTCATCTGTAGTGCTGGGTGGGCTGGCGCCAGTGTCCAAAGGAAAAGGCACTCATTAGCCCATGTTCAAAGGTGGGGGGTTGGGGATTAGTGACTAGACTTCACAGATCTGACCCCAGGGTGTACCTCCATATGCCTGGTCGGTGTGACACTGAGACTATAGCGAACTCTGCACTGAGTCTGCACTGAAATTGCTCTGCCTCTGCTGACTGTGCATGTTTTCCCCTCCATGCCAATTAGCACTTGCAGTGTGCAGGGCCTAAGCTAGGGCCTGGGGGTACCTAGATGCTCCCCCCACCTGAAGGCACTCACAGTCTCAGGGTAGTGGAGAAGGGAGGAGGCAGGTTGGCAAGATGAACTCTGCCAGCCAAAGTCAAAGACCAGGACCCAAACAAGTCCCATGGCCAACCCTGGCTGCTACTTGTTTCCTCCCAGGCAGAAGCCAGCCAACCAGGCTGTGATTCCCAGGAGTCACAGTCCTAGAAATTCTCTCCAGATTTCCCCCTCAGCATTAGGGAACAAACTCTATCATTCCTTCATCTGAGTTGCTTGGGCTCAGGGAATACAAACGCATTTCATCAGCGTTATTCCAGCCAGGGTTTAAGCTGTCTTGTGAGGCACAGCAGAGGCAAATGAGAGGCTCTGAAGATCGTCACTGACTGCATGTCTCCCACCATGGCCACAACCCTGCATCTCCTCCACTGGGGAGAAGCATGTGGCCAGAATCCCATCCTCACAGCTGAGAGCAGAGGCATAGCCAGTTACTAATGCCAGCCACACATCTTCACGCCATAACATCTGCAGGAGGGGGCCTGCAACAGTCCTCTCATCAACTCTAATAGGCAGCGATTCCCCCTCCCAGGCTGGAGTCTGAGGGCCGTGTACTGGGCAGGAGGGTGGTATCTTAGCCTGCAGTCTCCCAAGAGGGCTGGGAGGGACCTGTGCCCCAGCTCGGTTGCTTTGCTTACACCATTCCCTCTGGCAAGAGTGCCCTTCCCCCCAAAGCCTCCCGTCAGATTCCTATTTGTCACCGCAGAGTTATTTATAACATTAAAAAAATTCAGCAACAGTACCTAAATGTCCAACAACAGGTGACTCGCCAGCTCAACCGTGTCCACTCAATGGTAGGAAGTGTGGGCACTGGCAAGCGCTCTGCCCACCTTGGCTTTCCTGTGGAGCAGCTGCCACATGAGCGAGGTGCTGAGAGCAAAATTGAATCTCTTCTTTCATTGTGATTTCTGACATTATAAGGTGGTTTGTGCAACACGCTGTCCAAAACAATCCTGATCCTCCAAGGCCAGACTCAAAATGGCCCTTTTCTGAGACACCTTCCACAACCTCCATGCCCCACCCCCCCCCCCCCCCCACCCCACTCCAACAGCTCCCAGCTCTGCCAGCATGGCGTGGGTGGGAGGTTTTGTGCATGCCTGTCCCTGATCCTGGCCCCAGCTTTCAGTTCTGCATATGCATTCATGCCTACTGGGGCCCAGGGCTCGTCATGGGGACCTGTCTCCTCTACAACAGAAAGCTGGGCCTCCACCCATAATGTCAGCCTACAGCCAGGTGCTGCAACCTCAAGACTGAGATGGGAACAGATCTGTCTCCCCGTCCCCCTACTATGGCTGCCCAGATTTCAGCCAGTCACACCTCCTCCTCCTCACCAGTCTAACTACACTGGCGTGGGGCCCCAGACTTGGCCCCAGGGCAAAGAGAGGAGAAAAAGGGGACTGGCTTTCAATTAGCACTTGGTTCCCTTCTCCCACACCCACTCCATCATCTGCTATCCACTGTTGCTCCCTGGGAGGCTTCGGGTGTGTGCATCAAGCCCTGGGCATCTGCCTGCAACAAAGGAAACCTGGGAAGAACAGCCAAGGGACAGCTCTCAGAAAGGTAGGAGGCCAGGCAGAAGGGGTTTACATTTCTTATCCCCATGGCCCAGACCCAACACCCAACAATGGGGAGTTCTCCTTTCAGCAACACAGGACCTGAGCCCTCCTCAGGTACATGTTAGGCCATGGAAGGGCACAGGAGCTGCACAACAGCCATTTCCCTGGAGACATAGCTCTCTCCACTCTCTGCAGAGGAACTGAACAGTGTGTACCGTCGGCTGCCCAAAGGGAGCTTGGGGGGAATGCAGACCCTGGTGCTGCCATTGCCCTCCATCTGGCTCTCAGGGAGCCTGAGGGCCAAGCACTCCCCAGTTACTACCTGCTCCCGGGGCTTGACCACTGGGCTCAGGGAATTGAGCCCCTGGCAATCCTGAGGGATCCTCTGTCAGTGCCCTGGTGAAAAAGGGTACCCCAGGGACTCTACTGCATCTTTAGGCAACTCTGGCCCAGGGAAAGCCCAAGCAGAACAGAGGCCAAGAGGTCTAGAAGCCCCACATTGGAGTCCTCTCCCCTCCTTCACTGGGATCAGCATGGTCCAGGCCCTACCTGTCATAGCCATAAACAGGAATTTCCTGTTCCCTTGGTCCCCTAACATGTGGGGCTCCAGAGCTTGCAGTAAATCTAGGGAGGCCAAGAGGGGCCCAAGAGGCCTCCAGCTGCCTCTCAACAACTGTAGGCAACACCTCCCAATTTAGTGGCAGCTGTGAACACCAGCCCACATGCACCCCCCTCCTCTCTCCTGCTCTATTCTCTCAAGGACTGGGGCTGGGTTTCCTGCTGCAATGAACATGCCGAAGCCCAGGCCCTACCTAACTCACAGCTGATGTCACCCACAGGACCAGGTGAAGACCTCACTCAAAGTCTGTCAGGAGGCAGGGCCGAGCTTCTAGACCACCATCCAATTGCTTCAGGGGACCAGTCAAGGGGCTGCCTTGACTGAGCCTCAGGCTCCAGCTAAATCATGGTAGAAATTCCTACAGCTGAATTTTGCCCATCTAATGAGGGAGTATTGCGGGGAGGTCTTTCCAGTCTTGAGGGTGGGCATGCAGTCCAGTGCTATATCCTGAAAGTTTAGCTCTCAACATGCAGGCAGAGTCAAAGGCCAACTGTCTCCTCCCAAGCACGTGGGGTCCCAATCTCTGAACCCCTAAAGGAGAATCCACTGGAGGCTCTGCTTCCCAGGGGGTGGAGGAGGGGAAATGCAGAGGAAGGCACTAGAGTAAAGGGTTGCTATGGTGATGGAAGTTTTAAAACAAGGGGAGGGGGGAGGGGGGAGATGTGCTGGTTAGGTCCCTTCTTCAAGAATTTCCTGAGACTTTAGCCTGGCTTCTTCTTCCAGGTTCTGTGACCCAGGTCCCCATCAAGAAAGAGGAGGTGGGGAGACTGAGAGAATTTAGAAAATAAGAGAATGGGGCAGAGACACAGAGAGACAAAGAACCTGTGATGGAAAGGGAGCAAGGAAATGACAAAATAAAAGGGACACAGGCACAAAGGGCAGGAAAGGGTAGGTGGACGGGAGTTCTGAAGGGGGCCAAAGGGTGCCCGGCAGAGCCCTAAGGCCTCCATGGCTATGTGCTCTAAGTCCCGGGGCCAGGAGCTATCCGTGGTACCTGAACCTTTGAGACTGCACCCTCCAGTATCCCCCCAAATATACACTGAACTCGACGTAGGCAGCACAGCCAAAAGGAGGCCAGCTCCTTAGAGCATCTTGGTGGGGGAAGAGCCCAGCTGATACAGCCCCCCCAGTCAGGACAGTTCCCAGCCCCCTCTCTCTGCCATCACAGCAGCTTAGGTATGGCAAGTCCAACATGTTGAAGGCAGATGCATGGGGGGGGATGGAAATGAGGCTCGGATGCCTGGCTGCTTCCCTTTATAGTCCCTCTTCTCAGTTGGCCCAGCTGTACCTAGACCCTCCCAGCCAACCCCTCCCCCCCACCTGCTATCTTCTCCAGGCTTTCGGTCCCCCAGAGCCCCTCTTACAGCCCTGCTTGATCCCCCTCTCGCCACCCCCCCCCCCCCCCCCCACAGCAGATCCTGTCATGAGTGCCAGAAACGGCATCACAAGCAACCCAGAAACAGGATAACAACTGCACAGCCCTTCTCCTCTCCATGCCTCAGTTTCCCCAAATAGAAACCATGGAATCTGGCCTTCTCCCAGGGCAGAGGACGGCTTGCCTGCCTGTGAGTGGTGGCTAGGGCATGGAGCTGGAGAATAGGGTCATCAGAGATATGTGAACAGCCAACCTAGGAGGGCACCTGGGGGTCCACACCAAATGCTGTATTAGAAAAGGGAAACCCTTGCCCCACCCTGGAAACCAACCTGATTCTGAGGGGGAGTGGAGACACCAATTTCCAGTTGAGGAAACTGAGGCTCAGAAGTCGCTGAAGCTGCCAAGAATCAACTCTGAGGCTGGGGGAGAACACCAGGTCTCTGAAGGTAGTCCTGGGGGCTCAAAGCCTGAGGTTGGGGGTAAGGGGGTTACAGCACAGGGACTGGACTACTGCAGACTCTAAGCTTTTAGTGTGGGACAGAAGGCCCTGATCCTTAGGAAGAAACCTAGTGGAGCAGGCTCTGCCTGGGAGGTGCGGACAAAAGCAATTTGGCAGAGCTATGCGGGGAGGGGGCTGGGGCTCAAGATCCCAGGGTCTCTGCCAGACAGTACAAGCTGGGGAAGGCAGAAGCTTACGCTGTCACTATCCCTGCCACCTCTAGCCAGTGGCCCTGCTCCCCCACCGTGGTGCCACCCTGACCCCCTTCCCCAAGTGCTGCTGGCTCGCCCCCGCTGGCACAGCAACACACATGCGGAAAGCACACGTGTGAGCACTAAGCCCCGCACCTCCCAGCAGGAACATGTGCGCCCCCACCCCCCACCGTGCACGTGGGTCCGTGCACTGGACCCCCGGCTGGTCCCCAGGTGAAGGCTCAGAAGCTGAATTTTGGCTGGGGGCTGCTGGTCCCCAGGGGCTTGGAGCCTCCTCCCCCACCCCGCGGCAGCCCCGCCCAGCCCCCTCCGGGTTGTCGCCCATAAAGAACTCTCCGTTGTCATGGAAATTAGTGACTGCTAAGCAGGAGGGAAGGGGCCCGGGGACAGTTGGGAGGGGCTGGAGGCGGCTCTGGGAACGGGGAGGGACATCTCAGCTCTCGGCCCCTACCCTCACAGGGGACCACGAATCTTCGAGGGTTAATCTTTTCATAATTCCAAGCCGCAGAGGCTTCCCCCCTGGGACCCCCAAGCCATTCGAGGTAATGGGGAACTTTAGCCCGACCCCGCACTCCGTCCCCCCAGATCTGCAAAGCCCGCGCGCTCTGACCCGGCCAGGACCTCGAGCCCTCGCTGCGCCCCCCACGCACTCTGCATCCCGAACCTCGAGCCAGGGAAACAATCCCCCAAGGCCCCCCCAACGTGCGTTCGGGAAGCGCCCCCAGCCCGGCCCGCCCCGCACCTGCAGCGCCGGTTGGTCACAGGGAGGAAGTGATCGCGGGCTCAGCGGGGCGCCGAGGGCTCCGGGGACGGCGGGCAGAATCCGCTCCGAGCACGCGGGGCAGACGCGGCGCCAGATGCAGCCGCTTCGGCTAGCGAACCTCCAGCATCGCCAGCCGCTTGCCGGCACCGGATTCGCACCCGGGCCGGGGGCGGGCTGGGGCGGGGCCTCCCAACCGGCCCCGCCCCGACCCTGGCGGAGCCTTAAGGGCAGAATCCCACTGGAGAGCAGGCGCGCGGGATGGCATCCGTGCTGGTGAGCACTGGCCTGTTTAGCCCTGGCCAAGGTCCTCAACGGCTCATTTAGGCCCTCAGACTGGGGCCGGAGGAGGCCTCCTATGCCCAATGTAAGGGGTGGGGAGTGAAGAGTTAGGGGAAAGCCTGAGTCCTGGAGTTGCGTAGGATCGCTTGCCAGCCATTAGTCTCTAGGGGACCCGGGCTTTGCCCAGTCTTCCCGAACCCGACCCAAAAGGCAGGACCTGCTTAGAAAAACCAGATGGGCAGTCGGGCTAGGGCAGGCTCCCCCTACAGACTAGCATCCTCTAGCTAGGAGCAGTAAACACACAGAGGTGTGTGTTTGCAAGTAGTCAGTATGTAAACAGTGAGGGCCCTAGACTCTGGTAGCAAAGTCTCCTATCCCACCCCACCCCCAACCCCTTCAAGGCCTCTGGTCTTCCCCAACCATAAGTCCCAGCCAGGGTGTCTGGCAGAGTCAGCCCCCTACTGTGTGGCACCAAATTTCCCAAACTATAAAAGTGACCTGTGACATGGTGTGGCCTCTGCTTTCTTTTCAGTCTAATCACTCTAAAACACTTCCTGACTAGCCTCACTCTAGGTGGCCTGGCCTGGGATATGGGGACACAGGAGAACTGTGGCACCAAGGTATCCCACCTGGCTTGGGCCCTGATCAGAGGGAGGAGGCTCAGAACCACCAGGAGGAAGCTTTGAAGCAAGTCCTTGGTCATTTCTCTGTCCCTTGTCAGTGAGGCTTATGGACCCAAAGCTGGCTCCATGCTACTCACAAGCCCTGAGGACCATCCTAGGGCCAGTATGTGAAAGCCAGACTCAGGCCTCTCAGTGTCTGGAGCTGGGCTCTATCTTGCCCCACTCCTCCCAGTGAGCCTCCCGATCCTGCTGCAGGAGAGGGAGTTGAGGTCACCCCTAAACCCTCAGCCATCTTGAGGCTCCCCTGCATGGCCACCCATGGCTGATGACAGGAGGGACTGCTGGGGTTGGGGCTCAGACTGGAAGGCTAACCTAGGAAATGACCGCCTCAGACAAGGTTCTTCAAAATATTCCTCCAGAGGAGGTACTGAGCCCTTCACATCTCCTCCCTGGCTTGGGGTTACCTCCTCTTAGGCCAGTCTGGTGCCGCTTCTGGGGTCACTGGGCTCTGAGGGGCCTCAGGTTATGGCACCCAGCCCACACTGGGTAGGAATCTCCTGGCAAGCTGGGTATCTGCAAGGCAGAACCCGTTTCTCATCTCAGTATGCTGGGCTGATGTCTGCAGAATGAATGAATGGCCTGGCACTGAGTCCTTCCTGCCATCTGCCCACTATTCTTGAAACAATGGGTCTCTGAGTTTTATGGTGTAGCCAACCTGTGGCTTGCTGACCCTGCACATGCCACACACATGTTTTCTGTCTTTCCTGAGGGTCATGGCTATCCAGTCATGTGGGTCAAAGAGAAGCTGGAATGGGGATTGTTAGGCAGAGGAAGAGGTAGCTCCCTAGCGCCCTGCCTGCTGCTGGCAGTACTCCACCTCTTCTTGGTCCTATGCACGCTCTGTGCATGTGGGTGAGAGCACGTGGCAGGGTGTGTATGCACACGTGTACGTGTGTGTATGCTCTCTTTTGCTGAGGAGATGCAACAGCACAGTGTATGCAATGGTGCCCAGGGGCACGTGTGTCTGCATTCTTTGTGCACCCAGGCATGCTTGCTGGCACGTGTGTGTGGACGCTATAGCTGGTCCCTGGATTTGTCATTCCCCTTCCTGCCTGACACAAGTCTCAGAATTGTAGAGGCTGAATCAGGCTTTGAGAGCCGGACATGGGAAGGGGGCTGGACCATATCCAGGGGCGGGCAGGATCTGTGCTGACCCTACGTCATTGGCTGTTTTCAGGCTCCCCCACCAGAGCAGCCACTTGATCTCGGGTATATGTGAAGACAGACAAGTGTTTGCCATTTGTGGAGGGCAATCTGAAGACAAGAACCCAGGGTTAGGATTGAGCCATGGCTTATCCCTCAGCCCCCAGACAGGAAGGCACAGACAGGGTAGGACTGACTTCAATGTTTTGGCTTCAACCTCCAGCTGCCTTCAAGGCAGGCAATAGTAACACCAGCTGAATGCCATCCTCTTAGCTCTTCCAGGGCATGGACTGGACCAATGCTGAGCTTTGTTCTTACTTCCACTATTCAAAGCCAGATAGGGTCAGGGGACATGATTTCTCACCACTCCACTGGCCAGAGGGATGGCAGGAGGCCCTTCTGCACAGAGCAGTTTGGAACAAGAGCAGAGGCAATTGAGATTGGCATTGTCTAGTAGCCTTTATGAGGACCCTCCTAAGGAGGCCTGTACCCTGGAGGGCAGCAGCTGCTTGGGTTGGGAGGCTGAGGAGGAGAAGAGGCCCTAAGTTCATAGTTCTGGCTCCCACCAAAGCTAGAAAGTCAGAGGGGCAGAATAAGATGTGAGCCCCCGGTATCCACAGAGCCTCATCCCCCAGCTCAGGTTGAACCTCCTACCCAGGATCCAGGACTTATCTGCGCCCCCAACTCCCTGCCCTAGGGTACCAAAGGGCAGCAATCCCATGACCTTAGATTCTGGCTGGCTGACAGAAGCCCCTGCTAACCCAGCATAGAGCTCCAGTAAAGGTTCAGACTCTAGGAGGTACCTAGATTAGCAGGACAGCTCCCCAAGATGCGCAGACTCTGACAGAACCCTCCCACCCCCGGCCCCCAGCCATCTTTGATTCTGCTCGACTGTTGTCCATGTTGCTTGGCTTCAGCCTCCAGAAGAGGGCGCACAATGGAGGAGGGCAAACAGTCTTTTCCTCCAGAGCCAGGGGAGGGGGCTGCCCCCGCCCCCCACCTTGTGACTCACTCCAGGCTGTGTGGGTTATTACATTATGTTTGAAATTGCCATGGCAACAAGCTGGCAATCAAGGGTAATTGCACTTGTCGTCAGGGCAACGGGGCAAAACCCACAGCAGCCACTCTCTGTGGTTGCCCTTGGGGTGCAGTAAAGGTCAGGCCGGATCAAAGCCAATGCCAGTCAAGGGGCTCAAGGGCTGTCTAGAAAGGATAGGTTGCCAAGGCCCATGGAGTTCCAAAGTGCAGAGACAGAGCATGCCTTGGGAGAGCCAGGGCCCCCATCCATGACCTCATGCCTGGACTCCTGCTTTTCCCACACCATCCTGTGCCTGAAACATGCCCTGGCACTTAAAGCAAGCAGAACCAGAACTTTTATGGGCTCACAGCTGGTACTTATAGATAGCCCATGGGCCCTCTTCCTCATACTCCCGGCGGCTGAGCCACAGGCTCTGGAAGGAGTTCCGGGATGCCATGATGGAGCCCCCAAGCCAGGCAGCAACTGCACGGTGGGGAGAGCCCAGCACAGCCGCACCAGGGCCCAGCTCCTGTCTCAGGCGCTCAGGGAAGCCACTCACCAGGGTGCTGCCACCGTCCAGTACCACATTGGCCAGCAGCTGCTTCTGCTGCTTGGCCTCCAACTGGCTGATGCTTAGGAGGGCCAGCTGTGGGAGGCCTGGCTGGTTAAGACCTATCAGATTGGGTTGGAAGAGGGCCTCGGGGCAGCAGAAGCGCTCAGAGCCCAGTGTGATAACCTGCTTATCTGGAAGCACAAAGTCCACCCCAGCCTGCGCCTGGGTGCGGGCCCTCTCAGCTGCCACATCCATGGCCACGTAACAGCAGGCCTCTTTCATCTGGTTCGATCAGTCCTGCCTTGGGCAGTGAGTGGCCATTTCTCTGCAGCAGCTGGGCCAGGTAGTCAGTAAGGTCAGCACCAGCCACATCCAGCCGATAGGTGTCAAGTGGGGCCAGATCCCCAGTGAGGATGGGTGCCACATAGGAGGTGCCATGGCCACTGCCCAGCACTAGCCCAGTGGTACGTCCATAAGCATAGAGCGCCAGCAGGGCCTGATGCACTGTCTGCATGGCTGGTACATGGAAATGCTCAAAGAGTACTTCAGCCACCTTTTCTCGGTTGGTGCATGGTGAGACGGGCGAGTCGGCTACGAGCACAGCCAGCTTCTCAGGCTGCACACCCAGCCTGCAATAGAACAAGTGCTGCCATAACACCTCTAGTGCATCCCAGTCACAGACCACACCTCGGTTCAGCACTGAACAGGATCCCTCTTGGTTTTCAGGCACTGCATACCGTGGCTGGCCCTGGGTTGGGTGCTGCAGCAGCTGAACTCGTGAGGGTATGACACCGAGGACATGGTCCTCTCCAGCCAGTCCACATTTGGTGAATCTTGTGCCTGTATCAATCACCACAGCTGCCATGTCCTGGAAGGGTCCCAGGGATTGGCAGCAGAGCACTGGCGACCGCACTGGCAGGGCATCCATGGTGGACACCAGTTCATAGCAGGCCCCACAGGGCAGTCCAAGATGTGCAACCACGAATGAGTGTGTAAGATCCTCAGCTGTCAGCTTGAATGGGGCACTCTGGGACTCAGTGGCCCCCATGGCCATGGGCAAGACCTTGTATCCAGTGCCAGGTGTGGTAAATGTGATCAAGGAAAGCTGCTCCTCCTGGGCCCTAGGAGAGCTGCCAGGTTGCTGCTGATTCATGATGGAGCGTGGAGCATTACTGATGCCAACCTTGTCTCTACTCTTATAGATACAGGTCTCCTCAGGTTTCAGGGGCACCTGAAGTGCCCCTACATGAGTAGGCAGGCCCAAGGGCTCATCTTCCTCGGTGGAGACCTGGCCAGGATCTCCAGGGTTGGGGGACCCTCTTGAAAGGGCAGGCTCTTTGGTGATGGGGGATCCTTTAGATAAAGAGGGAGTCTTAGCAAGGGGTGTCTGCCCATTGAGAGTGGGTTGATCAGTAAAGGGGTGCTCAGGTAGGGGTGGCTGTCCAGCAAGGAGGATCTGCCCGGTGAGGAGGGCCTGCCCAGGATCTTTGGCCTGAGGGTTATCAGAGTGAGCAGGAATGGCCTCTTTGTGGCTGCCTGTGTCCTCCTGGAGCAGGGATCTGGGCACCTCCTGGGTACTGGCTGGTGTAGCAGGCTCTGAGTTCATCCACTGCAGTTTCTTGGTCTGGAGTATAGAGGCATCTGGCATCCTAGAGGGTGCCATGGAAGGGTCTAGCAATGAGATGGTGTGACTAGGTTCATTTTTTTTACCATCAGGGTTGGACCAGCTAGTATTAGGGCCATGGGTCAGCATCCTCTTATCAAATTGGAGGTGCATCCCCCAGTGAAACAGGCCCAGTGAGCATCCCAACCCTGATGGGTGTCTCAGTACCAGGGGGAGTCCCATGACTCCAGATTGAGCCTGGTCTCTTTTGGAATCAGGGCCACCTCTCGGTAGCTGCCAGATGAGAGGCTGGAGGGCACTGGGCTGGACAACATGGCTGTGGTGGACCAAAAGCTGGAGTGATTGCTGTCAGGAGAGGGGGATGGGCTTGGCCAACAGCTGGGTGGAAAGTATATTTTCAGGGACATACATGGATGGGTAGCTGGGCATGAGGCCCACAAGCACCGCCCGTGAGCCCATAGAGTCATGGCACAGCAGCCCCATCCTCGTGCTGCCTGCGGCCATATCAAACACCAGCACACGGTCTTCCACAGCCTCCCGAAGCTGGCAGGTTGAGGCACTGGAGAGGGGGGATCGGCATGGTTTCCTTGGGAGACTGGAATGGGGACTGCTTGTGGCAGGTTACTTGGTAGGCAGACAGTGGCACATTGGAGCTGGTATGGGCACAGACATTGGGGGGCTGCTTCTCTGGCTGTGAGCTACAGATCTCCTGGCTACTCCTCTGGGACTTGGAGATATCTGGGGGCTCTGGAACTTGCATTGGGCTGCTTGGCCTGGAGGTAGAGACTGGAAGTTTCTCCACTGGGTTCTCAGCCTCCTTGGTTGGCACCTTCCTTCTGGTAACCGCGTCCTCCTGGGCATGGTCTGGGCACTCTTCTAGAGTAGGCACTGGGGTGGGAGGCTCCTCTTAGAGTAGAGATTCACTGTGTACTGGCAAGATGTTACCATTTTGGAAGACACCAAGACGGTTGACCACTGATTGCCACACTTCCTGAGAAGGAGGTCTTGAGATGGGCCCTTGGTGACTGCAGTGGTGTCAGTCAGGTTGTCAATGGTATGGGTGTCAGTTTCAACTGTAGTGGGAGTTGGGGTCACATCCAGAGCTGGAGTCGTAGCCCAGGCTGGAACTGGAGGAGTCAGTGATAGACAAGAAGGTGTAACTGGGGCAGGAGCCTGGGCTGGACACTTACGCTCATCCTGATCTTGGGCTAGATCTTGAGCTGGAGCCAGAAAAGCACCTTGGGCTTCAGGGGCACCTTTCTCTCCTGAAAGGAAGAAGGGTAGCCACCGACTCTTCCTGGTGCCCAAGGAGGTCCTCTGGTCGGAGCTGCAGGGGCCTTTGCCCCAGCCTACCAGGACCTTAGCCGGAGGCTTATCGTCCCCCCAAATTCTGCACCTGAAGCCGAAGGCAGCAGGATCCACGCTGGGCTATGTCACTGGTATTCTCACTGCGCGTGCACACTGGTAGGGTCGGGGTCACATCCTCCATGAGATGCTGTTGGGCTCCCACCATGGGGCTTGAAAATACACTAGTGGAAGAGTCTTGGGGCATCCTGGGAGCCCTGCTCACAGCAGCACTGGGAGCTAACCCAAGCAGGATCCTGGAGTAGCTGGCAAATAGGCTCAGCGACGTGCGCCTGGGAGGCTGGGCCACAGGCGTCATCAGTGATGGTCTCAGTAGACAATGACAACCCCTGCTTGGAGCTTAGCCATGGTCCCTGAGACCCTCTGGGGCTACCCCCCAGCTGCTGGCTGCCGGCTGAGGGGGTGGTCCTGGGGGCCTGATGGATCAGGGTCCCCCACCTTCTTGGTGGCTTCCATAGTCCTGCTCCATGTCCTAGGTGCCCTGCCCCCACTCCATTGTCATGGTAACCGTACACATCACAGCCCCCTGGGGATTGACTTGAAGATTCTGAACAGAGGTCCCATCCCCACCCCTGCTGCCCCCATCCCCACCCCCTGCTGCCCCCATCCCCACCCCCTGCTGCCCCCATCCCTACACCTGCAGGATATTGGTCCTGGGCTTCAGAGACATGTGGCTCTGAGGAGGGAGTCACATCACAGTGACCTGCAGAGTGACAGAATGTGGGAAACCAGGGTCCCCACACCCCTGAAAAATGGAGGCCTGCCCAGGGAACCTTAGGAGGCAGGGGCCAGTGGACACCAGTGAAGTCAGCCAGCTGCAGCCAGCCTCCTCTATCCTTCCCAGCCAGGTGCACATTCTGCCGAGGCTAGTCCCACATTGAGGGCCAGGGACAGCTAAGATAAGGCTAGAGGAAAAAGGTAGGGAGGGGGAGACTCTGAGGAAGCCCCTGGCACAGGCCCTTTGCATGGGGGGGGGGGCAAAGTCCTTTCACCACTCAGTCCCGGGAGGCAGAAGTGGGTGAGGGGCCCAAGCTCCATCCCAAGCTCCCCTCCCTATGTTCCCCCCGCTCCCCCGCTCCAGGGACAGCAGCTCCTTGGCAGTCTCTGCTGCTCCAGATGGTTCTCCTCTGCCTGCGCCTCACAGAGCCCCCTCCCCAGAGCCACATGTCCCTGAAGCCCAGGACCAGTATCCTGCAGGGGTAGGGATGGGGGTGGCAGGGGTGGGCGTGGGGCCTCTGCTCAGAATCCTCAAGTCAGAATGTTCTAGCTCTTGTCACATTGTGTCAGCTTCATCTTGGCCATAATGGGGGCAGAGCTCTGGGCACAGGGCAGGGCCACAGCAGCCACAGGGCCAGCCCAGTGGCAATTACATGATGGTAAGACCACAGTGGGCCCAGGGCTAGCCTGGGGACATAGTGGGTGGAGGACTGAGTACACAGTGGGCTCAGAGCTGCATATACAGCAAGGAGAAGTCAGACAAAGAACTGGACAGGAGGATCCATAGGAAATATAAGCTACCAGATCAGATGGGCAATTCTGCTCTTCTTTTCTTAAATAGAGAAACAAAGGGGCAGGAAGGAATGGAACCTTCCTGGAGCAGCAGCCAGGCCCAGAGCTGCCATGTAGCCACAAGGACTGGTTTAGGCAGCAGTTTGGAGAATTGCACATTGCCACGGACCAGGTCTGGAGGTTCTAACCTGTGGTAGGGTCAGGCTCTCTTCCCTCCCACCAGCTCTGAGCTCTGGGCCTCCTCCTCCCTCTGTCTGGCAGGGCTGTGTTCTTTCAGGCCTCAGTCTTTCCACCCAGGAAACAGGTTTGTGGATAACCTAACCGTAGGCTTGTTCTCTGAAACTGTGTTTTCACAGAGGTTAAAAATTGTATTTACAGTTGGCTGTGGGGTGTGAGGCTGTGTGACCAGGGACCAAAGCTAACACAGAGGTGCCACATCTGCAGCTTTCTAACTTGGCACTGGGCACGGCCAGGCTCCACCACATCTCAGGCCCCTTGGGCTCCCACCCCTCTTCCTTGATGCTGCCTTTGGTTAAGAATGGGGACAGGGACAGATGTGGTGGCTCACGTCTGTAATCCCAATACTTTGGGAGGCCAAGACAGGAGGATTGTTTGAGCCCAGGAGTTTGACACCAGCCTGGACAACATAATGACAGTCTCCTTCTGTTGCCCAGGCTAGAGTGCAACGCACAATCTTGGCTCACTGAAACCTCCGCCTCCCGGGTTCAAGTGATTCTCCTGTCTCAGCCTCCCAAGTAGTTGGGATTACAGACACCGGCCACCACACCCAGCTAATTTTTGTATTTTTAGTGGAGATGGGGTTTCACTATGTTGGCCAGGTTGGTCTCAAACTCCTGACCTCAGGTGATCCACCCGCCTCGTCCTCCCAAAGTGCTGGGATTAAAGATAATTTTTTTTAAAAAAAAGTTGAAAAAGAGCAGAAACAGGTAGTTCTGGACACCAAGGGGGGAGCTGCTAATCCTCATGTTAACGTCTAAAGTTCAAGGGTCTGCCTGTGCATACGTGTGCATACATTCATGTACACACATACTTGTGACGACTATTAACATCATTAATCTTTGGCTTGAGTAAACAAGTTTTTTGTTTATAACAGAGATGCTAGTAGCAGCCTCTAGTGCCTGTACAGCATTTGAGCTGGACTGTGCCTGGGAGGGCTGGGAAGACATGGAGAGAGGTCCTGAGAACCCCTCGCCTGTCTCACCACTGAGCCATCCTCCACCTCCTGCAGAGGTGGGTCATAACCCTCCTTTCCAGAACTCTGGTCCTTTGTAAACAACTGGCCTGAGGTCTCCTGGGGGAAGGGAGCAGAACTGGCTGAAGGATCTGGCCCTTGAAAGAAGGCCCAAAGGAAGCAACCAGGATAGAGAAGGCCCTTATTTTCATTTTTTTTTTTTTTTTTTTTTTTAAAGATGGGGTTTCACCATGATGGCCAGGCTGGTCTTGAACTACTGACCTCAGGTGATCCACCCACCTCAGCCTCCCAAAGTGCTAGGATTACAGGCGTGAGCCACTGCGCCCGGCTCCTTATTTTCATTTTAATTATTAGAAACAAGGTCTCACTCTGTCGCCCAGGCTGGAGTGCAATGGCGTTATCATTGCTCACTGCAGCCCTGAACTCCTGGGCTCAGGCAGTCCTTGTGACTCAGCCTTCTGAGTAGCTGGGATAGTGTGAGCCACCATACCTGGCTTTTTGTTTTTGTTTTTTTTTTTATAGAGACAGGTTCTCACTTTGTTGTCTAGGCTGGTCTTGAACTCCTGGCTTCAAGTGATCCTCCCACCTCAGCCTTCCAAAGTACTGGGATTACAAGCATGAGCCACCAAGTCTGGCTGTGAAGGTCCTTATAGCAAACACCCACTATAGTAATAGTAACAATGATATTGATGGGGTCCTTCCTCTGTGCCAGCACAATGCAGAGCACTCATAACCCAGACTCATAGCAATTCAATGAGCTGGGCACTGTCATACCTCATCTTACAGATAAGGAAATCAAGGCACAGAAAGGGAGAGAGGTCTGTTCTCAGCTAGTGTGTAGTAGAGCCAGAATCTGAAGCCAAGCCACCAGGCTCTGGATTCATACTTCAGGATCCTGTGTTGTCACCACTGGGTGCCATGCTCAGGGCCAGGCAGTCACAGACCCTGCTGGAGGGGGAGCTAAAATGACTCCATTGTGGGTGCTTCAGCCCCAAGCCCCACACCCAAGATGTGTCCTGCATGGACCTGCTCCTCCTCCTGATAGCTTAGCAGGTAGCTTGAGCCTGAGGGGGCCCTCCCCAGGAACCTGGTGGTGCTGAGTACAGGCCAGACTGAGTCCTTTGTAGTCAGAATTCATAGCTGGCCAAAGCCCACTCATCTCATCCAGCTGGGGAGAAGAGCAGTAGGGCAAATAAAGAGGTTTTCAGGCTGGGTCCCTTCTTCCCAGCCCCTAGGGATAGCGCCCCTGGGCCCCTCCCCCCACATGTTTTTAAATAGTGTCTCACCAGGAAGAAGGGTGTCCAATTCTATTTCTGAATCTGGGAAGTGAGGAGGACCAACGTGTTGCCATAGCAACCTGGAGAGCCCCTCCCCCAGACTGAGCCCATTCCCCAGGCTGAGGGCTGTGGGGGTGGGAGGGAGGTGGCAAGGAGGATCTGGGAGGAGCTTAGTCTGAGGGTGAGGCCCATGGGAGTCCCAGTGAGGGCAAGGCCTGCACGGCCTTCTCCTCACAGTTCACCTTGCCCCTCCAGCCAGGCTTGCTGGGAAGGCCCCAACCCCTGCAGAGAGGGGTCGAGGGTCGAATCACTGTGAGAAACCCTTCTCCCCTGTGGATCAGGCTGGAACCTTCCCACTTAGGAGGTCTTGAGGATGGTAGAGAGGTGGCAAGAGGGGGTGAAGAGGAGAGGCACAGCGCCACACTATCAGAAGCTCTATGGCTGGCTCCCACTCCTGCTTCAGTACAGACCTATTTTCGGCTTCCTTGTGTTCTCAGGAGGCAGCTAGCTTTGTCAAGCCCCTGGCCTTGCACCCTTCCAGTCTGCCTGCCTTCTACTGCATTGGGAAGGCTCTGGACATCTCCAGAAATCTAGGATCAGAAAGAGCCTTAAAGGACTCCCAGTATAGCCATCACTTGATAATGGAGGAAAAAGGGAAGCATGTTTCCCCAGGGGTTCACACACCAGCCACTGTCCAGGGGTTCATATATTAGCCCTTCTATCCCAGAGACTACAGATGGGTAGCATTTAGATCTGCAGAGAGAGGGCATTTCAGCTGGGAGCACAGCTCAAGCAAAGGCAGGCCTTTGAACAGACTCAAAAGTATCTTGTGATTCAACCCTCTCTTGGTGCTGATGGGAAACTGAGGCCTCTAAGGAGGAAGGGATGCAATCTTGATCTCCTAGCTCTATGCCCCACACTCCTTACCTTCCTCTCCTTACCTTCCTCCCCGGAGCTATTCAAGTGACCTGTGAACTCTAGACCTAGACCTGCCTCCCTGACATTTCTCCTGGCCAGGAAACACCCATTCCACAGAGGCAGGACCATGGTTAAAGGAGCTGGCACCTCCTGCTCCTTGGCCCCCCTGTCTGACTCCAGAGGAAGACAGGTAGTAACAGAGAACCCCAGCCTTAGGGGAACTTAAGGAAGGGTGAGGGGGAGATAATCCACTCCTATTCTGAGATGTGGAAGGCAGAACCCACTAGTACCAGGAGGATGTGGCTTCTGAGCTCTAAGGCACAGGGAAATTTAAATAACAGATGTTTAAACAACCTTCCCTGCAAGCCGGCAGTGCAGTGACCCCTCTGCTGTGATGTGTTGCAGCTTAAAAATAGCCCACAATGAACCGCTCTGAGCCCCAATTGACTCAAGCTTACGTAACTCTGCGTGAAAGATGGCCAGCCGCATCAGCCCGGAGGGAAGGCAACAGCACAGCCACTCTGACAGCTGGCTTAGGGGCTGGGAGGGCTCCTCACCCTCCCTGGGAGCAGCCCCCGCCCCCCCCATCCAGAAGTCAGCCAAAGTGGAGGCAAAGGAGGTACTGCCAAAAGCACACATGGCTTCATGGCTGCTGAGCAGAGCTGACCCCCAGTCACACCTGCAGAGGGAATATGAGCAGAGCTGCCTTCCTTCAGGGTTCCTATGGAACCCAGGCTCAGGGGACAGTGGGAGTGACATAAAAACAGATGACTGGGTCGAAGAGACCACGGCAGGAGCCCATGTGAACAGGGTGACTGGAGCCACCCAAAAGGTTCCTTTCCCCCCTTTGAAGAGGAGACTCCCTGGCTTGGAGAGACATGTCAACAGGACTGATGCTTAGCTGAAGCTGCCACTGCCATGAAGCCCAGAGGTGGAGCTGACTCCTTTGGGGCCTCTGATTCTCCATGGTCCAGGGTGCAAAGTCCCAGGAGGGACTTGTGGCATAAGGGAGGGATCACTGGCTTCAAAGATGATTGAATCCTATGATCATGACCGCCTGTTTCTTGAAGCCCTGCCTTCCCTAATGCATCTCTAGATCCCAAATGCCCAGTGCAAGACTGGCTACAAGAGGATACAGGTGGTTGGCCAGGCGCCGTGGCTCATGCCTATAATCCCAGCACTTTGGGAGGCCAAGGTGGGTGGATCGCATGATGCCAGGGGTTCAAGACCAGCCTGGCCAACATGATGAAACTCCATCTCTACTAAAAATAAAAAAATTAACCGGGCATGGTGGTGCATGCCTGTAATCCCAACTACTCAGGAGGCTGAGGCAGGAGAATTGCTTGAACCCAGGAGCCAGAGGTTGCAGTGAGCTGAGATCACGCCACTCTTCTCTAGCCTGGGTGACACAGTGAGACTGTCTTAGAAGAAAAAAAAAAAAAAAGGCCGGGCGTGGTGGCTCCGGATTACACCTGTAATCCAAGCACTTTGGGAGGCTGAGGCAGGGGGGGGATCACGAGGTCAAGAGATCGAGACCATCCTGGCCAACATGGTGAAACCCTGGCTCTATTAAAAATACAAAGAAATTAGCTGGGCATGGTGACACAGACCTGTATTCTCAGCTACTTGGGAGGCTGAAGCAGAAGTATCACTTGAACCCGGGAGGCAGAGGTGGCAGTTAGCTGAGATCGAGCCACTGCACTCCAGCCTGGTAACAGCTAGACTCTGTCTCAAAAAAAAAAAAAAAGAGTATGCAGGTGGTTAAACGAACCTGAAAGGGAGGTGGTGAGACAGTGAAGATGCCCCTGGCACTGGGAGTCTCTGATACTTGCTGGTCCCTCTGCTTCAGCACGTGCTGAGCCTTACCAAGAAATCGGCAACTTCCGTCAGCTCCTACCACCTGAACTCAAAATAGGAACCACCACGGGCCTGGCCCTTGAGCTCCCACAGAGCAACAGTAAGACTGGGTTTGGAATGGGGCTGTTTCTGGAGTCCACAAGTATGACCCTAATATAGTTTGGATATTTGTCCCCACCCCAATCTCATGCTGAACTGCAATCCCCAATGCTGGAGGTGGGACCTAATGGGAGGTGTTTGGATGATGGAGGTGGATCTCTCATGGTTTGGTGCTGTCTTCATAACAGTGCGTTATTTTGAGATCTGGTCATTTAAAAGTATGTGGCACCTCCCTGCTACTCTCTCTTTCTTGATCTGTCTCTCCCTTGCTCCTCCTTCTACCACGTGAAGTGCCTGCTCCCGCTTTGCCTTCTGCCATGATTGTAAGTTTCCTGAGGCCTCCCCAGAAGCAGATGCTGGCACAATGCTTCCTGTACAGCCTGCAGAACTGGAAGCCAATTAAACCTCTTAAAAATCACCTAGTCTCACTGGGCATGGTGGCTCACGCCTGTAATCCCAGCACTTTGGGAGGCCAAGGCGGGCGGATCACCTGAGGTTGGGAGTTTAAGACCAGCCTGACCAACATGGTGAACCCCGTCTAAAAAAAAAATTAAACACACACACATACACACACACACAAAAATCATCTAATCTCAGGTATTTCTTTTAGCAACCCAAGAACAGCCTGATACAGACCCCCAGAGAGCCTTTGGGTCCCTCAGAATATTTCCTGAAAGGCTGGGGCTGAGGTCGAAACATAAAGGAAATCTCAGGCCAGATTCATGGTACCCCGTCAAAGCAGGTCAGTCTGCCCATGCATGCCCTCCAGGCTCCAGAGGACAGTGACACCAATGGGCAGTCAGGAGAGTGTGAGTCATCTGCTACCTCTTCAGCGCCAGCTCCCACCCTGGCCTGCCCCAGCCTTTATTAGCATCTGCTTGCCCCTACCTCCACTGGGCTGAGATGGAGGGAGATGAGATAAAGGAGTTGGTACCTACTCTTCATAGCTCTTGGTGGGAAGGCTGGTCTTCCGAATCCCTGGGAGAAACTTCTGCCCATCCCATTCCACCCTGGTGGCAGGCCCAGGCCTCCCATGGCCACTAGCAACCCTCCCCTTGCACCGGCCACTCACCACACCTGAGCTACTGCCCAGGCCTCTCCTAGAGAGGCAGCCCAGCCTTCATCAGCCCTGGAGGCCACATGCTTTCTCAGCTCCTCCAGGGACCTATAACTGATCCTCTCTACCCTGTCTCCCTGGTAGCCCAGTCACTGATATGAAGCCCTAAAATAGTCCCAGCTCCTGACACTCCAGATAAGGCTGGGACTATCAGGTGGCTCTGAGAATGGAGCTCAGAGCTTAGGTGGTGCAGAAATTAAGAGTGGGGGCAGCTGTGCCACAATCCAGGACCCCAAGTGTCTAACTGGGGCCTCTCCCTGGAGAATTCTGAACCTGGAGGCCCTTGGCCCAGAAGCAGGCCCAAAGTCCTACATTCTGACTGCACCTGACACCCTCTTTCTCTCTTATCTCTCTTCTCTGGGACCCTTTCCCATGCTAAGCTCCCTTCTCGTCCAGAGACTCTGTTTCTCTGAACCCCTCATGTGAACAGATAAGCCATTGGTCCATGAGGCTCAGTGGGGGAAGGAACTCCTGGGCTTAGAGATTTGGGTGACCCTTAGAACCCCAGGGTGGGGTTAAGGGGAGGACTAGAAGTTGGAGGGATAAAGGCAGTCCTTTCCAACTGCAGTGGGGATGGGCTCCAAGATACCCCACTTACCTCCCTCTCAGCCTCAGAGGCAACACGACTGTCTCCTGCACACACAGAGAGACAAAGAGTCAGTGGCCAAGCATGTAAGGCTACAACCTCATCAGTGCCTGCTGAGGCATTGACAGTCATCCAAGGTACAGCGGTCAACAGGCAGTCTGTCTCTGCCCCCTTCAGCACACAGGTTCCTGATCTTTGGATCCCTGCACTCAAACAAGAGTCTCCTTTTAAGCCTTATCTACCTGTCCTCAGAGTCCTTAGGGTCCCTAGGACTGGACTTCTCTCTGGCCTGAGGTGGCAGAGTGAGCAGCAGGTGGATGGAGAAAGCTGGGCAGCTCTGGTTCCAAGGAGACTCCCACTCTGATTAGCAGGGAGCTCTTGCTCCAAACCCAGGGTTCCATGTGTGACAGGGCACAGAGCTGCCAGCTCAGAGGGGGAAGAAGCCTGCCCTCTTAAGGTGAGCTGAGGTCTCCTAACTGAAGGGATGGAGGCTATGGGGTCCTGAGCAAGGGAGAAAAAACACTGTGATCCAGGTCCTGGCCAGGCACCCTGGCACCCTAACTGCCCCTTCAGCAGCTAGGGAGGGGAGAGGAGGAAGGAAAAAATCTTCTCCCTCTCAGAGGAGCATGCCCCTCTAGGGGCTGTTGTGCAGTGGCCTTGACAAGTATAAATAGTCTGGGGCAGCTGGCACTTTGAAATTGGCTCTTGAAAGTGTGGAGCTGGGACATTGCTGCTGGTTCATCTCTCTTAAGGCTATAAGCACAATCAATGCTGGCAGTGTTGCAGGGACCCAAGGCTCCATGCCCCTGATGGCAGGCCCCATTCCATCCCTGATGGTGTGATGGTGGGCACTGCAGATTGAGCAGGGAGCCCTGGAGAAGTGCTAGGGCTGGGAGAAGAGGAGCAGGCAGCCTGGGCCATGGAAGAAACCATCCTGGCCACTGCATGCTTGGGTACTCAGCTGACTTCCTTGGTTCCATCCAGCAATTTCCAGGGCCCTATGACCTGGATCTGGGCCTTGCTCACCCTCCCTGTTCTCTAGAGCCTTCTTGCTGATCCAAATCCTTTCCAGCCTCAGGGCCTTTGCACATGTGACTCTCTGCCAAAAACTCTCTTTCCTCAACACTGCTTCTGGTGGTTTTTCCCCCACTTGATAAGGCCTCAGCAAAATGTCACCTCCTGGGAGGGTTCCCTTGCCTCTCTATTCAGTTATCTAAAGCAGCCCCCTGTCATTCTTTCACACCATTTGCCACAATTTGTGCTTTAATAGTCATTTGTTCCTTTACTGGTGCAAGGATCAGTGTTGGTATGGTCTCTGTTAAGTCCACTGTGCCCAGCAGGCCGGGTCCACAGCAGGCACTCCATAAATACATGTTGCAGAAGGACTGCCCTCACTGGCTAACTCTGTGGAGTGAGGGACCTAATGGGCCCCATTTACCTACTGCCTCTGAAGGTTAAAAGGCAGGAACAAGGTAGAGGCCCACTGCCCTCTGGCCTGGCCTGGCCCAGAGGCAGCTTGGGGTTAGCTCAAGGCAGCTAAGCAGGTCCAGCCCAAGGACTAAGTCAAGTGGGCCGAGGAGGCTCTGAGAGGGGCCGGGGCCGGTGTGCACTGCCCCGCATGGGTGAGGATTGCAGCTGTTCTGGACGCACATTCATCTCATGCGAGGTGCTGGGGCCCAAGTTCACGTAGGTCGCTGGCAGGTGCACATAATGGTCCCCAAGTAGCGCGGACACTATCTGCTCCACTTCCCCAACTAGTGCTCCGAAGGTGGGTCGCACTGCTGGGTCTGCCTCCCAGCATTGCTGCATCACTTGGTACCTGTTGCAGGAGGGGGGATGTCAGGGTAAGGCAACTCCCACCCAAGGATTCTGGGCCACCCACCTGCTGTTAAACCTCTGGAAAGCCACACAGGGATGAGGATAGGTGACAGGACCTAGTGCCTAGCACTGCCCAATCAGGGGGCAGCTCTTCTCATCCCTGTGATTGCTGTTCCAGTCTTGCCTCCCCACCCTGGCAGAGGTCAAACTCCCTCAGGGGTTAAGAACTTGGGTTCCTATGCCCTGTGGTCTGGGCTATGTGATCTTGGGCAAGCTCCTTAACCCCTCTGTGCGTCTGGGTCCTCCTCTGATCACAGAGCAGTAGGTACATAGGCTTATGCCTATGAAGTGCTTAGCACAAGGCCCAGCTCACGAGGTATCACGGTCATCATTACAGTCCTTCCGAGAAGGAAACCTGGGTCCAGCAAAGCAGGAATTTAAAATCCTGAAGCAGGAACATTTGGGACAGCACCAGTGGCACCCTGGTTCTGAAGCAGAGGTTCCCCAGGTTTGCCTGCTGGGTCCTAGTGCATGCCCCATTATCCTGGGGATATAATTCCTGCCTGAAATAATACTCTTAAGTACCCTACACACAGTATTTGTGTGTATATAATTCTCAGACTTGCTGAGGGTGGTAATGTTATCTCCACTTTACAGATGAGAAAATTGAGGCCCAGAGAGGAGAAAGACTGGACTGCTGAAGTGGACGCCATAATGTGCCACCCAGATTCCCCTTTACTCTCCCAGCAGCTGGGAGTGTTGCCTGCTGATGGCTCTTGACTGAGGCCCTCTCTAGGAATTGCCCTAGGTAGAAGAGAACTGCCTCTGCCAAGCTCACATCCTCTCACCAGGGACAGTCTGTGACGAGTAACTGATTAATGCCTGCTACAAAGACCTGGCCCGTTGGTCTCAATTTCAGAAAATTCTGGTGGGTTATCCTAGCTCAAGCAGTCCCTGTGGGATGGGCTGCAGTCTCTGTGACATCCATATCACAGCCTAATTTCTTCTGCCCAATCCTTCTTCCCTTGCTCCCCAACCTCTCAGTAAATCCCCGTACATAAATCTCCAGCTGAGTCTGTTTCCGGGAGCCCAGTCTGGATATGGGTAGGCAGTGAATTAATGAACAGTAAGAGGAAACCCAAGGCAGGTAGGGCTGTGAGGAAGGGCTACTCACATCCTTCCTGGAGCACAGCCTGAGACAGGAGGCATCAACTACTTTTACCTACGCCCTGGTTCTCTCTGTTCTAACCAAGCAGACCTGGCCACAGCTCAGGCATGCCTGCTGCACATGAAGCTAAACCTCAGCAGCGAACCCACCCGTAACAACTGAGGACAACACAGCTGCTGCCATCCCTCCAGGAATGCGGAATCTGAAATCACATCCAGTGAAAAAACCTGAACTGGGGATGCAGAAAAAATATGAACAGATTGCTGTGGGGGCTAATGGAATCTTTCCTCGAGGTTAAGTGAGAGGAAAAGGTGGAAAGCAGCCCCTTTAGTGGGAGTTGGGGGAGAGAAGTGCTGGGAAAATCAAATCACTGGCCTCAACCCCAACTCTGAGCTCAGAATGCTGTTACCATGGCAACTGTGAGGTCCACCCTGCGTGTGGGTAGGACCAGTCCACAGATGAGGAAACTGAGGCCCAGTGTGGGCCCCTTTCCTAGTCAACCAGAAGTTTAGTCAGGAAGCCAGGAAGAGCTCTCTTTCCTGCCTCTCCCATGTCTCTGGGATCCAGTTCCCTCCCCACTACCACCTCCACATACTCACAGAGAATCAGGGCAATACTCAGGCTGGGGCAGGCGCCGACCCTGGGCCAGGAAGTGGGGGGAGGTCAAAAGGGTCGATGTGGGAGTATGGCGGGGCGCCCCGTGTCAGCAGTTCCCACAGCAGCACACCAAATGACCACTGTGGAAAGGGGGAAGTGAGGGGGATTCAACTCTCACTCCAAATTTTGGGGCAGGTAGGTCCCCTAGGGCTTCTACCTCCCAGAGTCCTTCAGCTGGAAATGGAAGACCCCACCCTCCACTGAGAGCTCATTCCTCATCACCAGTGTCTTTCCTCTGTCTCCTCCCACTACCTTATCCTGCCCAGAGTTGGGGCTGGGCAGGCTCTGGATTATCTGTGAGGAACCAGTGAGTTCCCAGCCTCCTCTTGCCCTGGCAGGTGTCAGATTCCATCTTACATCTGCCCAACAGGTGGGCAGATGTGCTGTGGGGGATCATCTACCCTGCGGACTCCCTGGGCTCAGATCATCCAAAGCTGAATGGGTAAGGCCCAGTGTTCTCAGGTGCCAAGGCCATGTGGACTATAGGGCAGGTGGGGCCTCACCACATCAGACTTGGTGGTAAATCTGTAGCTCTGCAGGCTCTCCAGCGCCATCCACTTCACAGGTAGGCGAGCGTGACGATGCTGTCGAACACTATAGTACTCCTTGTCCAGGATGTCACGGGCCAAACCAAAGTCAGCGACCTTGACTGTGAATGACTCGTCCAGCCTTGGGGGTAGTGAGAGGATCACACTTAGGACTGGTCCTTCCCAGGCCCTGAAACCACCTGCTCCGGGCCCTTACAGAATTTCAAAGCCACAGTGTCCAGTCCAAGTGTGTACTGGGCAGACAAAAACAGTAAGGTGCAGAGAGGGGAGGACAAGACGAGTGGGCCCCTCCCTGAGGTGGCCTTAAGCACTGCACACCCTCATGCCCTGTGCCCTTGCTTCACCCCAGCTACTCTGGCCTCTCACATGCAGTTCCGCGCAGCCAGGTCCCTGTGCACAAATTTCTGCTCTGCCAGGTACTCCATGCCATGGGCTACCTGCAGGCCAAAGCTGATGAGGTCCTTCACAGTGGGGTTCTAGGGCATAGGTGGGTTGGTGGGCAAGGGCACAGCAGCTCCTTCTCCAGCTGCTGCCCCAGCCCCCAACCCAGGGCCAGCGGAGCACTGACCCGCTGAGGTGAGCGGATGAACTGGAGCAGGTCACCGTGGCACATATAGGGCAGCAGCACATGGGGCAGGCCCTCAGGCGGCAACATGATACCAATGAGAGCCAGCACGTTCGGGTGGTTCAGGCCACGCATGAGCAGCCCCTCTCGCAGGAAGGCCTCCACCTGCTGCACCTCTGTGATGCCTGCAGAGCAGCGAAAGTCAGGCACAGGGTAGGGCATCCCTTTACAAGGCTCAGAAGGGGAAATGGGAAATAAAGTTCTCTTGCTCAGGGTCACTCAGTAAGGTGAGGGCACAGCAGAAACAAGAATCCTCCCAAGCTGGGGCTCCTGCCTCTGCCATCCCATCCACTGCCCCACTTACGACTTAGTGACTTGATGGCACATTGGATCGATTCTGGGCCTGGTCTATGTATTCTCCATGGTAGACAACTCCAAAGTGGCCTGGTGTGAGGGGCATAATGAGTTGATGAGAGGCGCTCCAGGGCCAAAGGCTCACACCACACCTTCTCATTGGCAATCAGACCTCAAAGCACCAAACTGGCCAATCTGACATTTTTAAAAAAGCAGCAGGGCTGGGTATGATGACTCACACCTGTAATCCCAGCACTTTGGGAGGCTAAGGTGGGTGGATTATGAGGTCAGGAGTTCGAGACCAGCCTGACCAATATGGTGAAACCTCAACTCTACTAACAATACAAAAATTAACCAGGCATGGTGGCTCGTGCCTGTAGTCCCTGCTGCTTGGGAGGCTGAGGCAGGAGACTCACTTGAACCTGGGAGGTGGACATTGCAGTGAGTGGAGATTGTGCCACTGCACTCCATCCTGGGAGACAGGGCGAGACTCTGTCTTAAAAAAAAAAAAAATGCAGCAGAAGCCAGGCACAGTGGCATGCACCTCTGATCCCAGCTACTCAGGAGGCTGAGGCAGGAAAATCGCTTAAACTCAGGAGTGCAAGGCCAGCCTGGGTAACATAGTGAGACCCTGTCTTTAAAAAAAAAAAAAAAAAAAAAGGCCAGGCACAGTGGCTCATGCCTGTAATCCCAGCACTTTGGGAAGCTGAGGTGGAAGGATCACCTGAGGTTAGGAGTTCGAGACCAGCCTGGCGACATAGTGAAACCCCGTCTGTACTAAAAATACAAAAATTAGCCAGATGTGGTGGCAGTGGCGGGCACCTGTAATCCCAGCTACTCAGGAGGCTGAGGCAGGAGAACACTTGAACCCAGGAGGGGGAGGTTGCAGTGAGCCGAGATCATGCCACTGCACTCCAGCCTGGGCAACAGAACAATATTATGTCTCAAAAAATAAATAAATAAATAAATAGGCTGGGTGCGGTGGCTCACGCCAATAATCCCAGCACTTTGGGAGGCCCAGGCAGGTGGATCACAAGGTTAGGAGTTCGAGACCAGCCTGAACAACATGGTGAAACCCTGTCTCTACTAAAAATACAAAAATTAGCAGGGTATGGTGGCAGGTGCCTGTAATCTCGGCTACTCAGGGAGGCTGAGGCAGGAGAATAGCTTGAACCCAGGAGGCGGAGGTTGCAGTGAGCCAAGACTGCGCTACTGCACTCCAGCCTGGCTGACAGAGAAAGACTCTCAAAAAAAAAAAAAAAAAAAGGCCAGGCACCATGGCTTATGCCTGTAATCCCAGCAGGCAGGCAAATCACAAGGTCAGGATTTCAAGACCAGCCTGGCCAACATGGTGAAACCGCATCTCTACTAAAAATACAAAAATTAGCCAGGTGTGGTGGCAGGTGCCTGTAATCTCAGATAATTGGGAGGCTTAGGCAAGAGAATTGCTTGAACCTGGGAGGCGGAGGTTGCAGTGAATGGAGATTGTGCCACTGCACTCCAGCCTGAGTGACAGAGCAAGACTCAGTCTAGAAAAAGAAATAAAAAAACAAACAAAACAGGCTGGGTTCGGTGGCTCATGCCTGTAATCCCAGCACTTTGGGAGGCTTAGGCAGGCAGATTGCTTGAGCCCAGGAGTTTGAGGCCACCCTGGGCAACATGATTCAAGGACCAGCTCTACAGAAAACTAACAAAAAATTAGCCTGGCATGGTGTTGCATGCTTGGAGTCCCAGCTTCTCAGGAGACTGAGGCAGGAGGATCACCAGGGCCTGGGGAGGTCGAGGCTGCAGTGAGCCATGATTGTGCCATTGCACTCCAGCCTGGGTAACAGAGTAAGACCCTGTCTCAAAAACAAAATAAAACCATAAATAAAACCAAAAACAAACAGCAGCCACATGATGGCAGAGGCTACAATCTTCCTATGCCTGATTGATCCTCACCAGATCCCACCAAAGACAGAACTATTCTCATCCCCATTTTACAGATGAGCAAATGGAGACTCAAAGAGATTAAGTGGTATACCCAAGGTCACAGAGGTTGGTGAGAAGGTTAGAGCAGAATCTGGTCCAACTGTCCCTTTAGCCTATGTCATCTTGAGATTCCATCTCTGCCCCAGCCCCACCTGCCCCCCCACACCTTTGCCAATGATTCGGTCACTGTGGGTGACCACCCGCTGATGGGGAACCAGCACATCCTTGACCTCAGCCAACAGTGCAGAGTCCAGGTCCTTCAGCTTGATAGACTCTTTCCGCAGCAGCGGGACACAGTATTCATCCTCACTATCAGAGAAGGATGCTCCATGGACACAAGTGGTGGAATCCAGACCATCAGTGGCAGGGACTGCTGCGGGGGAGAGGGAGTGAGAAGCTTGCAGGGAGAGGGGGGTGGCTTTAGCCTCTAGTGCCTCCACTATCTCACCAAGGCCACTTCTGCAGTCAGAGCCCGAGGAGAGCATAGGCAGGTATGTGGCTCCAACAGTCTGGTCCAGGGATGCCAGGTCATCCAGGTTGGGAGAAAGCACTGTGGAAAGAAAATCTCTAGTGGCCTGACTTTTCAAGCTTCTAGGGACCAACCCCTCTGGGGAGGTATGGGAGATCCCTAAGGCCTGGGCAGAGACAGGATGTAGGGACTTGAAGATGCCATTGGTTGGGGGTAGGGGCTAAGTAAAGGTTGGAGCAAATAACTCACCAAGCTGCTTCCTCCGCCACCAGTAGCTGAAGACCAGTGCAGTGGCCAGTGCAGCCACAAGCAGCAGCAAAGGCAGCAGGACACCAAGGAGCGTGCTCTGTGGGACCCCATCCGGGCCTGGCCGCACCACTCTACCCAGGATGCGACATTCACCATCCACACAGACCTGGGGGCAGGTGGCAACTCAGGCCCAGCTTGCAGGCCCTCAGCCAGTGTTTCCCAGGGAGATCCAGCTGGGTTGCCTACCTGCAATGGGGCACCATCCTTGCCAAGTCGCAGGGATGGGGGCAGGGGGCAGACAACTATGTCCCCCCGGAACTCATGCTGGCAGCTCTCACCGCCAACGGTCACGTTGACACCCACGCAGTCAGCCACAGTGCCCAGCCCAATATACTGCAGAGAGGGTCATGAGAACTAGCCAGTAGCTTGGCCTCTACTTTCAGATCCCCCACGGTCCCTGCCCCTATCCCTTACACTTACCTCAAACTTAATGGCATGCTCCTCAGGCTTCAGTGGAGCTATATTGGCACTGGGTGGATGGGGTGAGGGTAGGAAGTGAAAGCCAGGCAGTGTAAAGCCAGCAGCTCCATCTCCCCCGGGCACTCAGATTCCCTGTTACCCCTCCCTGGTGATCCTGGACCACATATACAGGCAGGCGGCACAGCTGCTGCTCTGGAAGCTGCCTCTCACACTGCTGGGACCAATATGAGAGTGACTGGCCAGGAACCCCACCTGTGGTTGCTCCTCTCCTCAGCCCAGCATGAGGTACAGCTCAGGGAACTCATCCAGCCTTCCTCCCTCCTGGCCAGCACTCACTCACCCTGCTCTCCGCTGCCTTATTCCCGTCATGGAATGATAGCACTAAGTGCCATGCTGAGGTTAGGTGCTGGCCACAGATGGTGATGTGGGAGTTGCTGTGGAAGAGGACAGGGCGGTAGGCTTTGGGTGTTCTCCAAGGCTGGCTTTCTCATTCCCCCAGAGGCCAGAGGGGGTAAAGAGGTGGTGCTTACATGTAGCCACAGTTGGGGCTGATGCTTAGCACGACAGGGTCTTCTCTGTATTGGAAGGTCCAGGAACCAGGTACCTGGGCACCCCCCACCTTCAGGCTAAGGGGGACACTGGCTGCCGAGGCCCCAGGGGGTGTGGTACATAAAAGCTGCCCCTCACTGACCCTGCAGAAACGAGGGATTGGGCTCAGAGTTGCCTCCTTTGTGATGGCCAGGCCCACTTCCTCCAGTGGCCTGTTGACCTCTCCCAGTTAGTCTTTTATCTCCCCCACCTGCCCTACTCCATGGTCTGTCTGAAGATAAGGTGGTCCCAGGAAGACATTCCAAGAGGAAAAGAAGGGAACAGGTTCCCCACAGCCTTCCTTGGCTGGAGCCAATGGACTCTGTGATGGCTTCCCTCTGGTCTGAAGAGGGCAGTAGTCTTTTCTTTCTGGACCTGCTCTCCATACCACACTGACCATGTAACAGAGCCCTCTTCCCTCCATCCTGACAGAATCCCCACCTGGTAAAGCTCCCTGGATAGAACCCTGTGGCCTCCAGTGCCTGCCTGGTGGTACTTACCATTCTAGCAGACACTCAGTCCCATTGACCAGCACAGCCCGGCTGGTGCCTACAGACAGACTCTGGCCTTCAAGAGTGAGACGGGTGCCCCCTGCCCGTGGGCCAAGAGGGGTTGCACTGCTGTCAGCACTGGCTTCTAATAGAACATAGAGGTGGCTTAGGTAGAACAGGTCCTCCACTCCAAGCCCTTCCCTTCCCCGTACCATGCACTGGCCAAGGGCACAGACAGGGCAAGGTGACCTCACCATGAAAGAGAAGCCTCTCAGCATGGAGGTGCCATCTACCCGGAAGTGCTTGCCCGGTGGCATGTTAGTCACGGTGAGGCTGACGTTGGTAGGCCCCTCTGCTTGGGTGTCGGAGGGCTCCAGTTCACACTCAAACTCCTCTACAAAGTCTTTCCGGGGCACTGGTCTGGGGCACCAGGGGAACCCCTGAGGTCAGCCAGGAATTACACAGGCCTACCTAGCTGCATGTCTGCCACAAGCCACAGGGCTCCTCTGAGCTGGAGAATGGTGTTTCTCCACCCATGCCTCCCTCTAGGGAAGGAAGGTTCTGGAGGGGCAGAGATTAACCTTGGCTGGTCCATGAGTCAACAGACAGGCAGGGCACATGAAAGCTCAAAAAGGGACAGAGACATCTCCCCCAGACACAAAGCAGCCAGAACCACTGCAGCTTCCCCTATGCCTCCCTTGCCTCTGATAAGCAGAGAACGGTCTCACGGGGAAAGGGCTGCTTGGTTGTCCCCATCAGGGATAGGGAGGGGAGGGACCAGGTTGTACCTGAGTTTTGAGCTGTCCTTGGGCAGTGGCCGGCAGGGACTTTGGCCCACAGTGACCTGATGGGTTCCCCTCAGGCACCAGACCAGCAGGGTGCAGGTAGAAGTTGGAGCCACACAGGGTCAACCTTGTACTTCCTCTTAGAGGTCCACTGTGGGGGTGGAACTGAAATGGCGGGAACAGATAGCCTGAGTCTTTATGTGGGGTTGGGCTCTCACAGCCCCACCTGCTTCCCCAAAGTCTCCTGCTATACCCCCTGCTTGCCCCATGCTCCAGCCATTTGGAGTCACTTGCTAGTCCTCATTCAAGCACTTTCCTGCCTCCAAGTCTTTGCATGTGGTATCCCCTCTGACAAGAATGCCCTCCTGCTGGGTGCGGTGGCTCACGCCTGCCTGTAATACCAGCACTTTGGGAGGCCGAAGTGGGTGGATCACAAGGTCAGGAGATCAAGACCATCCTGGCCAACATGGTGAAACCCCGTCTCTACTAAAATATAAAAATAAGCCGGGCATGGTGGTGCACACCTGTATTCCCAGCTACTCGGTAGGCTGAGGTAGGGGAATTGCTTGAAACTGGGAGGCAGAGGTTGCAGTGAGCTGAGATTGTGCCACTGCAGTCCAGCCTGGCAACAGTGAGACTCTGTCTCAAAAAAAAAAAAAAAAAAAGAAAGAAAAAAGAATGGCCTCCTTGTAGATGTGAAGACACCCCAGACCTGAGGAAGATTGTGATCAAGACTTGCCGATCACCACCCCAGGCCCAGCTTGTCCCACTCTTACCTGTGCTCTGCCAGGGAAGCCATACCTCAGTAAGCTTAGGCGGGCAGTGGTCCTGTTGCCAGGAGCCAGGACACTCCTTCTGCTGGCCACACATGTTCCCACACCAGCCACAGCCCATGAAACGCTGTGCCCTCAGGCAACGCCCACAAGTGAGGAAGTGGTGGCAGCCAGGGCCGTGGATAGGTACCTTGAAAACCTTGGGGTGGAAGACAGGTGACTCAGGGGGGCCTGGAGGGGGAGATTGGGCCCTACAGACCCTCCCAGTACACTGTAGGCTAGGGTGGTAAGACCTGTATGTCAGTGCCTCCCTGGATTGGATGGAGAGTCTGTGATCCCACAACCCTGGGCCCAGGCCCTGCCCCTGCCCACCTTACCTGGTCCCCAGAGGCGAAGAGTAGGTGGTTCCCAAGGCGACTGACATCTCGCTGCACGGGCTGCCCATTGTCACCCAGTGAGAAGTTGGACACATACAGCAAGTAATTGAGTGACCTGGCCAGCTCCACCTAGGACAGCTCAGATGTGAACAAAATGGGAATGGAGACAAGGACCCAGGGCCAGGGGGACTGTGGGGATGAGGACCCACCTGCAGGATACGCCCATCCGTTGTGCCCATGTGTGCCACTGTGACGTTGTCAAGGCGTGTCACATACAATGCAGTGACCTGTACTGGTCCCAACAGCCCATTGAATAGGTCCACACGTGAGAAGCTGCTACTGACCAGCAGAGGGTAGTGGCGGCAGCTGGTGTTGTGGCTGGGGGCCTCCGGGACAGGCTGGGAAAGGTCAGCGAATGGAAGGAGTCAGGGATCAGCCCTGTGCCCTGACCCTCTGGGGCCTTTGTCAATGGCCACAGCAGCCCAACACACTCACCTCTCACCTGGCCTGACTGGAGAAGATCCTAGGCCTGCCGGTTACCGTCCCCCACTCCCCCCACAGGGCTCTCAGCATAGCAAGGGCAGGGAGAAGGCCTAGGCTGGAAGGCTGGCTCCCTCTCTTCCCTGTGGCACCCTGCCATGTCCATCCTGATAGTGAGTTACCCCCATTCCATTCTCACAACCACCCCGTACATCTTTTTGTTTTTTGAGACAGAGTCTCGCACTGTCACCCAGGCTGGAGTAGAATGGCATGACCTCAGCTCACTGCAACCTCCACCTCCCAGGTGAAGGCGATTCTCCTGCCTCAGCCTCCCAAGTACTCCCAGGGATTACAGATGCCTGTCACCACGCCCAGTTAATTTTTTGAATTTTTAGTAGAGACGGGGTTTCACTATGTTGGCTAGGCTGGTCTCAAACTCCTAACCTTGTGATCCGCCCACCTCGGCCTTCCAAAGTGCTGGGATTACAGATGTGAGCCACGGCGCCCAGCCCACCCCGTACATCTTACAAATGAGGAAACAGGTTCAAGACGTTGGGTCTCTTGTCCAAGGTGTCATAGACCCTCGGGAGAGGAGCCAAATTGCAAGTCTCAGCTCTGCAAGAGTCCTCTCCTGCCCCCTGCTGGCTCTTCTCTGCTTCTCTGTGTGCACTTCAGCAAACTGTCTCCTCTGAGCTTGGGTTTCCCCACTTGCATAAGGGCTGAATGCTGGAGTTAATTGGCCAGCACAAGGTTGGGAACATGGTCCTTCTCCCTAGACTCCAAAGGGCTTCCTGTACCCCAGCTGCTTCCTATACCCCGTTCAGTGTACAAAAGGGATAAACCAAACCCCTACAGCCTGGGGGCCAGAACTAGATTCTGGAAGCTAGGGGACACTAACCTCTCCCCCTGCTCTTAGCATGGGGCTGCAATCATGCTCCAGGGCAGGACTGTGGAAGCTCTGGGAAACCAGGAAGCCAGGGTATGAACTCGTGGTTTTGGAGCTGAGTGCAAGGTGCAGACAGGGCTCAGTAGCCAGCCCTAGGTGCTCAGGACTCTCCCTCACCAGCTCTGAAGGCACTCCTTGAAGCAGGAGCCTCTGAAGGCTCCATCAGACCACAGAGGCTTAACCCAGTCCTGAGACCTCCGCACTGATTAGTAGACCTAGTCAAAAGCAGACGTGGAGCTGGGCCTTGAAACCCCACACACCCTGTGCCTACAGCTTGGGTGGGTAGGGACTGGGACTTTGTCCTCACTTGAGGCAGGAAATCGGCTTGGCTTGGCCCGAGCCGGAAGCCTGCCAGGTGTTTCTAGCATGATTCAGAGACAGGTGGGGCTCTGAAGGGGAACACAGCCCTACCTCAGCCAGGCCCACACCCTAGCCTGTTTGTCCCTAGGCCCCAGGACCTTAGCTCTACGTTCCCAGGCTTAGGTAGGGCTTAGTGGCAGCAGCTAGTGTTGGGGCTGGGGCCTCCAGGACAGGCTGGGAAAGGTCAGGCTTCTGAAAACACTTAAAGTGTCCAATGTCCCACGGAGGAAGGAGCTCTAAGTCCCTCAGGCTTCTTGAGGCCAACCACATGTGGGTGCTGCCCCAGCAGCTGCATGCCCAGAGTTGTTGGGTAAACGCTGTACAGGGTGGTTTACACACCTCCTGGGGGCCTGGCCAGCCTGTGGGCAGGGACCAAGATTAGTCCTCCTGGAACCTGGCACTGCCCAGCTGTGCTGGGTGTCTTTTGACCCACTGACTACTAGCCAAGCTGGGGAGAGGTTCTGACTCCCCCACTGGGAAGGAAAAGGGGCCAGGCAGGCCTGCCCAAGCCCAGACAAGGAGTCCCCAAACCTAGGGCCTCTCAACCCAGATGTATTCAGCAGAGGGAAGGAAACTGAAGACCCCCGACCTCACATTGGGTGTAAGTTCTCCCATCTCCAAGGCATCAATAGGAGCAGAAAGGAGTCTGTCGAGAATGTCACAGCAGGTCCAGGGCCACAGGATGATGGCCAGAGAATCTGAGAGCATAGCTGTGGGTCCCATTTCCTTAGTCCAATCTTATTCCTGTTGCCTACTCGATGGCTGGAGAGAACCTAGACAGAGTCTGCTGGAAGGAGCCCCCAGTTCAGCATGGGCTTTGAGAATTCCTGCCTGGGGCAGATCCTCAAATATGGTTAAAAAAAAAAAATCTGGGGTGGACCAATTCCAATCAGCCCTTCCTAGGCCTTTACTTATCCCCAGATGTTTATAGTTGCTTGCACAAGACTAGAGTGAGGCTCCCAGAAACGTCTGAGAACCAATCTGCCTTCCCATGAATGCTGGGTACTCCCTCAATCACGGCAAACGGGTTAGTGAAGCTCAGGACATACAGGCTCCCTAACAAGCTCCCTGACTTCCAAGGCCCAGGAAGCTCCCCTGGAATGTGGCGGCTGGCAGAAGGGTGGGGGGGGTGGGTGGAGGGGTGTGGAGGAAGGGGAGATTCTCTGACAAATCCTGTCCCACCCGCTTTGGAAAGCAGAGCAAAACAAGGGAAAGTGAAACTGTTGGCAAGCAGCTTTGAGTCTGTGAATCTGTGAGCATCTCCCTGTGTATTTGTGCATGGTGGTGGGAGGGGGCGCTATTTTTCTGCGTGTGTCTCTGAGGATATGGGTGGTGGACAAGTAGGAGGGAATGCCCATCATTCTACCCAGCATTCAGGAGCTATGCGAACAGAGACACACTTATGTAACCTCATCCTCACACAGCCAGGGAAACTACCTAAAAAACCAGAGGCCATGAAGGGCAGGTAGGGGGAAAGAGCAAAATGAGGCAGCACCAAGGGCCAGCCTGGCTGGGAACCGAGACTCCAGTGTAGCTTTTGTCTGGCTGCTTTCTCACACCACCCCAACACTTAGGAACTGGGTGAGAGAGAACCCTTCTTTCCGCCTGCCCTCCCCCTCCCACATCCCCTCAGTGATGGAAGGGAAGCAGCCTGTATTCAGCCATGTGCACACAGCTCACAAGCAAGGGCCCCTTCTTCTGCTCACCGGGTTGGGGCAAAAACTGGGCGACTGGGAGAGAGTCGAGGCCTCGTCGGAGGCCTGGATGGACTGGGGATTCACAACAGCGCTCCACACCCTTATCAATTAGCGTGTCCAGCAGGTCAATGGGGAAGGCACAGACGACAGAGTTGGGGCCCACGCCAGGGCTACCATCCTTGCCAGCAACAAAGACCCCAAAGAGCACTTCCTGGCCCTCAGCGATGCTCAGTTCAGTGGCAAGTTGGGCACCCACTGGAGCGGAGTGGGCCACCCGCAGCACTGGATAGGGCCGTCTGTCCTCTGGGGCCCCCCCGGCGCCTGCGTTTTGGAGCAAACTGGCAGTCGAGGACCAGCTCCCGATAGTCACCCAACTCTGTCTCAGTGGCGCTAAGCCGTGCCAGGCGTGTGTGCAGGGCACCAGGAGCATCCGTGATGCTGGCCGGCTGCACAGTCAGGAAGTAGACGAAGGCTCCCGATTGGAAACTGTGCACATATTCAATACTGTAAGAGGCGAGATACTTGGGCAGCACTGACAACGCCGCAAAGCCGGGTGCGAATCCCGAGTAGTCGGCCTTGAGTCGCCTGATAGACACTGAGCGCGGGCTGAGCTGGCAGCCACGGATGCATCCAGTGAGGATGCCACGTAGAAGTAGGAGGCCTGGCCTTGCTCTACCACAGTCACGCGGGGTGCCCAATGGGCTGGCAACACAGTCGGGGCAGTCGTCGGGCCGGTTATGGTGGGCTGAGAAGAGGCAGGCTGGTGCTGCCAGATGCAGGGCTGTCCCTTGGGGCTCTAGCTCATGCAGGAAGCAGCGGCCCTGAAGGCTGGAGCCACAACTGACCAGCGCAGGCAGCGCGGGCTCCAGCACCAGCACCTTTGTGTCTGTGTCACCAGGAGGGCCGTGGGGGCCTGGGCCACAGGTTGCACATGTCTGGCAGCCAGGGTCGCCAGCAGGGCCCGTGACCAAGCTCTGAAGAGACTTCAGATCAGGCCCAAGCACATGCAGGCGATTGCGTATGGCTACAAACACGGCACTCTCATTTTCGCCTTCATAGGTCACCATCGCCTGTACCAGGCCTCCAGCGGAGAAGCTGGGCACCACGTACTTCACGTCAAAGTCGCGGGAGGCTGCGTAGGGGGTGCGTGGGCACTGCCAGTCCTCGTTCGCCGCAGGATTGGCAGGCGGCAGCAGCAGCAGCAACAGGAAGGACTGAGGCAGTGGCGGGAGGAGCTCCATCGCGGCGAGCTGGGACCTAGGGAATCCCTACGGGCCTGGGCCTGGGCCTGGGCCTGGGCCTGGCTGGGGGCCGACTCGAGGTCTGGGCTGGGCCAACGTTAAGCGGCGGTCCCGACAGTCCCAAGATAGCCGACCCCCGCCCCAGGTTCCTGTGAAATCCAAATCCCTTCCCGGCCCTTGGGTCTGACCACCTGACGCCTATGGATGCACGGACAGCAATGCTCCAGCCTCCTCACCTGCCGCGCCAGCCGCCGCTGCACTCTGGCGCTTAGCGTTCAGCCGACTCGAGGGGCGCCGGGCTGGGCGGGCGGGGCCGGGGCGTGGGGCCGGGGCCTCGAGGAGGCGTGGCCTAGCTCGGGTCCTCCTCTCATCCAACTCTTCCGGCCCTTGGAAGCCTGGCTCCTACACCTTCTCTTGGCGTCTTGGCGCCTTTTTCTCAGCGGCCTGTGGGTGGATGTGCGTGGTGTGGCCTGGAGAGAAGTGAGCCAGTCTGAGCCGTCCCATCCCATCTCCCTACTACCGACTGGGTCGCAGCGAGAAGAGGGCAGGACACTCGGCTCTTTGCTTGCGGTGGAACTAATTTGCACTTAGTAGCAACACCCTCAGAGGCTGGTTCCCAGAGGCGACCTGGGAGCCCCACTATGTGCAGAACAGAGACCAGGATTGTGTGGAAGACCAGAGGGGAGATGTAGGGCGCTTCACAAGAGATGTTATGGGGCGCCACCCTTTGTGGGAAAGGACTGTCCTTTTTTTTTTTTTTTTTGAGGAGTCTCGCTCTGTTGCCCAGGCTGGAGTGCAATCGCCCGTCTCCACTCACTGCAACCTCTGCCTCCCAGGTTCAAGGATTCTCCTGTCTCAACCTCTGGAGTAGCTGGGATTACAGGTGCACACCATGACACCCGGCTAATTTTGTATTTTTAGTAGAGACGGGGTTTCACCATGTTGGCCAGGTTGGTATGGAACTCCTGACCTCAAGTGATCCACCCATCTTGGCCTCCCAAAGTTCTGGGATTACAGGTGTGAGCCACCTCACCCGGCTGGGACCATTCTTCATGTGCTTCGCCTGCCCTATCAGCGACAAGATGGTGTTAGAGGAAGGTGGCCCTGCTCTCTCAGAGCCAAAAGGGTCTTGGGATCTGGCCTTGCTGACTGCACTTCAGAGTCAGAGAGACACATAAGTGGAGGCCCAACCCTAGTTCTGGTCCCTCTTCTGCAGCCTCAGTATATGGAAGCTGTATGAACCCACAATATGGGCCTTGGGAAGGACTCCTCCTTACTTCCTGGCTATCAGGGAGGCCTAGTATCCCCCTGACATGGAGGAATCATGGGTTTTGGCACTCAGGACACTTCCAACCTGCTCTGTAGGCCTTGCTGGACCTTATTCTCTGCAATGAGAATGTAGTTCTGGGCTGGACACCATGGCTGATGCCTGTAATCCTAGCACTTCTTTGAGAGGCCAAGGCAGGAGGATGGCTTAAAGCTAGGAGTTCAAGACCAACCTGGGCAACGTAACAAAATTCAACAAAACAAAAAAACTGTAAAAAAAATTTTTTTAAAGAAAATGTATGGCTGGGCATGGTGGCTCATGCCTGTAATCCCAGCACTTTGGGAGGATGAAGTGGGTGGATCATGAAGTAAAGAGTTGAGGACCAGCCTGGCCAACATAGTGAAACCTCGTCTCCACTAAAAACACAAAAATTAGCTGGGCGTGGTGGTGGGTGCCTGTAATCCCAGCTACTCTGGAGGCTGAGGCAGGAGAATCACTTGAACCCGGGGGGGGTGGAAGTTGCAGTGAGCCAAGATTGTGCCACTGCACTCCAGCCTGGGTGACAAAGCGAGACTCCATCTCAAAAAAAAAAGAAAAGAAAATGTAGTTCCGATTAGGTGATTTCCCAGAGTTCTCTCTTCTCAGTCTATTTACGAGGAGTCCGGGTGGGGGAGCCTAGTCCCATACCTGGATCTCAGCAGCTGCCCCTTGATAACTGGTCCTCCTGACACTAGACCGAGGCTCCTGGGGGACAATCTTAGCCTCAAAGCCCCCTCAGCTAGATGGGCCTCTACCCTGCAAGATGGGGAAGGTCCACAGGGTGACTCTGGACTGTAAACTATGGGTCCAAAGGCTGTAGAGGATAAGGAGGCTGGGGGAAAGAGGAGCCCTCAGCCCAGCAGGATTTAGCCTGGCTTGGGGGAGCTGTATCTCCTCACTCCCCTTTCAGTCCATACTTCTGTGCCTGCATCCCCTTCCTAACCTGACCTTTGTAAGTGTTGTTCCCCCTCCCAGGAGCACTCTTTCCCTTTCCTCCTTTTGCCACCTAAATGACACCTCCTCCAGGAAGCCTTTATGATCCAGACTGTGGCAGGCCCCTCTCCTGGGTCCCACAGACCCAGCACTATACCCACCCCAGCACAGTTTACTGTGGATACTTCACACTTCCTCCATCCCCATTGCAGGACTCCCCCTTCTTCCAGCCTGGAGCTCTATGAGCACCTGATGACTGAAAGAGGAAATGGAACTGGGGGGCGGCCACACCCAGTGCAGGGATGATACTATGCCCAGAGGTGACATAAAAGGCACTCCTTTTCCAAACCAGAATTGGCCAGGAAATGAATAAACACCCAGGTAAAACTGTGGAATAGTTCCTGCATTCCACAGTCAACACATCTAAAGATAGGCAGGGCAAAACTGAAATGAAACATTCTCAGCCTGGCACCCAGATATGGGTTCTGGTGACCCAAATCCCACCTCCAGACTTTCGGAGGGATCTCTGGGGGTTGGGAGGAGACTTCACAAGCCCTCTTAGATCGCCTCACCCACCCCTTTTTGGGGGTGGGGGTGCAGCAACCATCAGTTGGTTCTCTGCTGCCACCGTGTGGCCACGCTGATCACTGTCCCTAGGCTGAGTTCCCCTCTAAGGCA
Organism: Ateles fusciceps; assembly: GCA_036589455.1. Classification (NCBI taxonomy): domain Eukaryota; kingdom Metazoa; phylum Chordata; class Mammalia; order Primates; family Atelidae; genus Ateles; species Ateles fusciceps. The sequence goes on along the minus strand of JAZHEH010000562.1, from coordinate 28,298,481 downwards.
TCCTTGGTCCTCAACAGCAGGGGTACACAGGAGCACCCCTTTCCCCTTCTCGCCATCTGTCGTCTCTGTAGGAGGGAGCAGTCAAGGTGTGTGGGGGAGGTCAGCTAATGGGGCTCTGCAATGCCAAGTACAAGGGCACCCCCAAGGTAAACACACCAGGCCCGGCCCATAGCTGGCTAGCACCTGCTCAACTGCCCTAGCACCTGACGTCCTTGAAGGAATGCTAGCCATTTCCCCCCTCCTTGAGCTCTCAGTCCCCTCTGAACACTGTGCTGGAGAACTAGGTCTAGCCTCTTTCTCTAATCCCAAGATCACCTTAGCAGTAGTAAGGGAATCTAACTGCAATATGACTTCATCACACTGCAGTTTACCTGGTGCTGGAGAACCCCAGGCCTTATGGACTCTTCTAGCTTCACTGCAACCAAATAATACCAGGTTCTTTTTTTTTTTTTTTTTTTTTTTTAAGAGACAGGGTCTCACTATGTTGCCCAGGCTGGAGTGCAGTGGCTATTCACAGGTGCAATCCCACTACTGATCAGCACAGGAGTTTTGACCTGCTCTGTTTCCGACTTGGGCCAGTTCACCCCTCCTTAGGCAACCTGGTGGCACCCTGCTCCCGGGAGGTCACCATATTGATGCCAAACTTAGTGCAGACACCCAATAGGCACAGTGCACTACAGCCCAGAACTCCTGGACTCAAGCAATCCTCCAGTCTCAGCCTCCTGAGTAGCTGGGAGTACAGGCACGTGCCACTGCACCTGGCTAGGTTCTTTTTTTTTGAGACGGAGTCTTGCTCTTTCACCAAGGCTAGAGTACAATGGCATGATCTTGGCTCACTACAACTTCTACCTCCTGGGTTCAAGCGATTCTCCTGCCTCAGCCTCCTGAGTAGCTGGGACTACAGGTGCACACCACCACACTCGGCTAATTTTCATGTTTTTAGTAGAGACAGGGTTTCACCATGTTGACCAGGCTGGTCTCAAACTCCTGACTTCAAGTGATCTGCCTACCTTGGCCTCCCAAAGTGCTAGGATTACAGGCATGAGCCACCGCCCCTGGCCTATACTTGGTTCTTACCAGGTCCTCCCCTTTGCACATGCTGGCTCCTCCACTAGGAAGACCTTCCCTATTTGCCTGTCATCCCGCCCCTGATCCCCAAGCAGGTACACCCCATGCTCCTAGGTGTCTATTTTCCTATGTACACAGATTTATCCTGTTATCTCCCTAGAATATATGCTGAACTACAGAGAAGCTGCGAAACCTGCAAGAGTCAGGGTAACCAAAAGAGACACTTAGGGGCTCACTGTTGACCAGAATGCCAGTAACAGTCAGAGACAGCTGGCCTGGCATCACCCAGGCCCCAGAGGCAGTGGTTTGGTATCCTTACCAGGAGAAGGGGAGGAACAAAAGCAGAAAACAGGGATAAAATAGACCCAGGGCATGTGTGCAGGGTGAACAGCACCCACCAAGCCTATGGCTGCTCCCCCAAAGGCTTTGGAATATGGGCTGGTAGCCTGCTGCCATGTCCATTCCAATGTAAGTCAGGATGGGGCCAAGGGCTGGGGCTGTGCTTCCATTTTCTGGGATAATAAATATAACTGTTCCAGTGTACCCTGGGCCCATGCCACCCATACAGGTTCATTCTTCAACATGGCTTGATTTTAGTGGCAGAAAATATTGGCCCAACTCTCAGAAACTGCACGAGGGTGATTCTCTCTGACAGTATGAAGACCACATTCAGAGGACAGTTTTCTCTGACAAGTACTTACTAGGCCTTTTGGTCGCTAGGGCCAGAACTAGAAGATCCCCTGGCAGTAAAATGGAAGCTTTCTGCACTCTGCCCTGGGTCCTGTGGTAGAATAAATGGGACTGGGCTTTCACTGCTGAGCCTCCTGGATGTCCATGGTGCTCCATGCAGGTCTGCCCATGCCATGCCAGGGACTAGGGTGACCAAGGAGGACCCAGTGCATGTAGTAGCATCAGCTCTTATTATGGCAGGCTCACTTCTGCCTTGGAGGGTCAATTGGGCCTTCTCTCACACCCTCAGCTCACTTGTGGGGACCATTTGGAGGAATGCACTGGCTGAGGTAGGAGAACTGAGGCACACAGCCCTTCATGGGCAGGCCTAAGTAGGAACAGTTTCCTCAGAGGCCTGCAGCTCAAGAGAGGCTGGATTCTGAATTTCAGCTGAACACTGGGTTGCCTCACCAAGGGCTCCCATCAGTACCAGGGCTCAGACTCCCTCGACTCTGACCATCTCTATTATAATACTCAGCTCAGCCCCTGCTGAACTACAGCAACCCATTAAGCAGAGCCACAGTGAGGGCTCACAAGGTGGTTGGGTAGTCTTTTGTGGCATGCAGCTGGGGGCCCTACCCAGAAGTGAAAACAGAGGCAGACAGCAGAGGCTCGGACTGAGTATGGGGTGGAGGGGGGGTGGGGTAGGGTAGGGCAGTATGGTGCCTGAGAACCTTTTATATATGGTAGACTTCAGCCGAACCAAAATGGCCCCAGCCCAAGATCCAACTGAGAATGTGTGTGGCCTCATGCTGGTGCAAGTGAGGGAAGAGAGGGGCTCAAATGTGCTTGTGCCCCTGTGCAGGAGCTAGGGAGGATCCAGTGTCTGTATGTGAGTGAGGGTGGATGGGCGAAGGGACAAGTGACAGGGCTTGACAAGTGTCTTCCCCCAAAGCACTTTAATGCACTCACCAACCCACAGTCCTTGCCCGCTGGCTAGGCAAGAGAGGCCATCCCCCATCTGGAGGCTCCCATGGCTTCCCACACCCAGTGGGCCCAGAAAGGCTGAGCCTGCACACATTCCCATCAATAGGTGAGGGGCGTGAGAATGAAGAGGCGGTCTTCCTCTTTGCGGATCCAGCGCATCAGCTTATGGATGGCACTGACGGCTGACGCCTTGGTCCCCAGGGGGCTGTAGCACATGTAGAGCTCAAAGGCGCCTGTCACCTAGAGAGGGCAAAGGGTGGTCATCTGGGTTAGATGCCCCTCATGGCCCATACCTACGACCTTCATGAAGCCCAGCCCATCCCAGGGCCGCCTTACCCAGGCCAGGAGGTTCTCGTTGGGGCCCATGTAGTAAATGGTCTTGAGTGGGCGAGACGCATTGTGGGCACGGCTGTGCAGGTACTGGTAGAGGCCCAGCAGCCGCTCCTGCTCCTCTTCACTGGTGTACGGGGCCTCAATCTCCGGGCTGCACATGGGGTCGGGTGAGTGGGTTTGCAAAGGAATGACTTCCATTGCTTTCCCTGGAGATTTAGAAACACCTATTCCTATCCAGGGAGACTGTATCATATGTTCTACCCTCTGGATGCTCCCTCAGGATGGGGCATTGTCTCCCCCACCACAGCAGGCACCCCAGGACAGAGCTGGGCCCACTCAGACTGGAGCTGTGTCCCCTGCCACCCTCTAAGCTCATGGTGTCTTTGATGACCCCCTTTTGGAGAGGCCAGGTTGAGTTTAGATATCCAAGACAGAGTGACAGATCTGGAGTAGAGGAAAGGTGAGCTGGGAATCCTCTGGGCCAAAAGGGACAAAGGGAGGCCATATCTTCCCAGCCCCTCTGCTGGGTGAGGGAGCAGAGGAGGACTCTGCTTCCTGGGCTGGACCAAAATGACCCCTAAAGTAGAGTTGCTCCAGGGCAAGGGACCCAGAAGACCTCTGTTCCAGCTTCCTTCCCTGGGTATACTGAGCATTTCCAGGCTTTCAGGGTAATAAAGTAGGGAGGGGGTATGCCCATGGGGTGATGGAGCGTCTGAGTCTCTGATGCCAGAGTAAAACAGACCCAGCACACCGATCTGCTTCCAAAGGTCAGGGCAGCTTCAGGGCTACATCTAGAGCTCTGGACCAAACAGCCTCCCAACTCCACATGTCCCTGTTCCCCTAGAACAGTGCCCTCAAGGCCCTCCCTCACCTGGTGAAGAGTCCCCGAGCTCTTTGACTTATAGAGGAAATGGCGCAGGTCAGGGATGCCCACTTGGGCAACGCTGTAGTAGGGTGTTTGCAGTGCCTCTCGCAGGGCCAGGTGGGCTCCGCGCTTGCGAAGGCGCTCCTGGGAAGCGGCGGCGGCAGTCAGAGACCGCAAAGAAGTCCTCACGGTCGGTGGAGACAAGCAGCAGGCAGAGGTCGGTGTCAGGCTCTAGGTAAGAGATGTGTGCATGGAAGAAGCCGGCTGCATTGAATTTGGGCAGGCACACGGGCGTCCAGGCCTCGCCCTCGCGGAAGGATGAGGAGGAACTAATGAGGTTGAAGAGCAGGTGCAGGTCGATGGGGTGCAGAAATTGGTCCTTTCGGCGTACAAGTGCCACGAGCTGGTTGCGGGCCAGCAGGATGGAGAAGACCAGGCTACGCGCTCGCGCCTGCTGCAGGCTGGCACTCACAGTGTCGCGCACGGCTGCCGCCAGGGGCAGGCACCGTGCCGCCCCCATCAGGAAGCTGGGGTCTCGTGCCATGAGCTGTAGCAGGTTGTCGGTGATACGCTCTGAACCTGAGAGCAGGCGCCGCAGGTCATAGTTCTGCTTCTGCTGGAAGATATGGCTCAGCTGCGCACCGGTAAGAAGGCTCAGGATCTGGTAGTAGATGTAGAGCAGCTCCTGCGCCAGCTCCTGTGCAGACTGCCGCGTGCGAGCCACCGCCACCAGCACCAGCGGGCTCCGGCGCACGAATACTACCTTGTAGCCATCTGAGGGGGGGATGGGGAAGAGGGATGTCAGCCTCAGCTGCAGCTCCCCTCCGAACACCGCCTTCCTGCGCAGCTCCTTCACTTTCCCCATCCTTTCCTGGCTCAGAGCTCTGCACACAGTAGGGGCTTAAGGATGTTCAGGACAAACACCCATTGCTCCTTCTCCCTGAGGGCTCAGGGCCTATCCCTGCCACTTGCTTCACAGACTAGTGCTCTCTGAAACACATTCTTATGCTAAGTACTGTCAACTGGCTAGGGCTGGCTGGGTGGAGCTCAGGACCTGGGATTTTTTTTTTTTTTTTTGGTCACCTCCCAGGAAGATTCTCACTCTTTCCAAAGGCAAAGCCCATGTCAGAGCCACCTTTGGTCTTCACGACAGCCCTATGAGGCCAGCAGTGTTGTTATCCTCTATTCAGGTGAGGATTTTGAGGCTCAGAGAGGTAGAGGGACTTACCCTCGGTGACACAGCACATCCCAGCCCTCTGGTCTGTGGAGGTCCAAAACCTGCTATGAATGAACCCTGGCCAGGGGAGCCCTCCCCCATTCCCTCTCCAGGTGGCTCACCTGCATGTATGGAGCGGATGGCGTTCTTGTCTGCCTCCAGGAAGGACACCAGGGCCACCATAACACCCATAGTGCTGGAAAGTGCCTCCTCAGACCCATAGCGGGAGTACACAGGCTTCCCTGCCTCACTCAGCACAAAGACATGCTTCTGGTGCAGGCGCCATGCCTCCGTGGCATCCTCCTCATCCCCCTCGGCTGTGCCCTCCCTGGAGGGCTCTGTGGCTGGTCCCCCAACTGCCCCTGGGGATTCCAGCCAATCCTCAGAGCTTCCTGGCAGCATCTCTTCCTGCAGGTCCCGGGCCACACCCGTCAGCTGGGTGCTTAGCTCGCTAAAGTCCTGGCTGATCTGGCGCATGTCTGCAGGCAGCGGTGGGGGGACCCCTGGCACCCTCCTTGGGGCTGTCCCCAGAAGCTGCCCCATCCTCTGACTCAGTCAGGTCCTCGTAGGAACGGGCATGGACGAACATGGCACCCTCCTGCCCGGCACCTGCAGGCCAAAAGCACTGGTGCTTAGAGGGATAGCTGCTGGCAGACACTCCTACCAGCAAGGTGCCTAATGTGGTCACTCCAGCATGACTACCTGTCCTGTTAGGGTCAAGCCACTGTTCCCCTTCTGCCACTGTCTGCCATGGATCATGCTTCTCTGCAACTTAGAGCCCACCAGTCTCCTTCCTTCATACTGGAAATAAAACCCAAACCACTCATGGCAGCAGTGGTGGCTGCTATCTGCCTACCTCTCACTCCCATCTCCCCAACCCACTCCCTTGCCCATCTTGGTCATATTGGCCTGCATCCGTCTGCTCTCAGACACTTTCAACATGCCCCTACCTGCCTCGGGAGCTCCGTATCTGCTGTCAGCTGTCTCCTACCTCCCCACATGGCTGGCTAATTGTCACACTTCAGCTCTCAGGGAATATGTTAGTTACTGACCTCCAACCCCAGGCACTCTATATCTCTCTCTTTGATTTCTCTTGTGGCACTTGCCAGTTATTGTCCTTCTCCCCCAACTACAATGGTACCTGGCAAGGTGTAGAAACCCAGCACCTCACCCTGTGTCTGGAGCACCACCCATACTCAATGAGTCACTCTCTCTGGGAGAAAAGCTCCCCTACCCCACTCAAGTCATAGCTCCTGACTGACCCCACTTGTAATGACTCCACAGCCTGTGACTGCCTCAGGGCAAGGACCAGGTCAGTCTTCCTTTATTGGGTTTTTTTTTTTTTTGAGACAGAAAAAAAAGTTGCCCAGGCTGGAGAGCAGTGGCACAATCTTGGCTCACTGCATCCTCCGCCTCCCACATTCAAGCAATTCTCTTGTCTCAGCCTCCCAAGTAGCTGGGACTACAGGTACACACCACCACGCCTGGCTAATTTTTTGTATTTTTTTTAGTAGAGATGGGGTTTCACCATGTTGTCCAGGCTGGTCGCAAATTCCTGAGCTCAGGCAATCCATCCACCTCAGCCTCCCAAAGTGCTGGGATTGCAGGTGTGAGCTACTGTGCCTGGCCCTTTTATTGGTTTTTTGACAAAATAGTTTAACAGATATATTTTAAGTCTCTCTTACAAATTCAGCCCTGTACCAGGCATTGGGGGATATAACTGCCCTGCACTCAAAGTGTTCGTGATCTTGTGGAAGAGAGAGATGGGCAATATATGCATAAAGAGGTAAAATTATAAAATAATTAGTGTCCTATACAGAGCATGCCTAACTTGTGAGGAGGGGAGAAGGAGCCGGGGGAGGTGCACTGTAGACACAGGGAACGGAAGAGCCCACACTGGCAGCCAGAAAGCTCAGAGCGAGTAGCATAACATGAAGTGGAGAGGAAGGCCAGATGCAGAATGAGCCCAGCCTCCTGCCTTATCCCCAGAACCTGACAAATATCCAATGAATGGCTGACAAATGCATGAATAAGTGGAAAGGAAAAAGTGGTTGGGAATCCCAATTCCCCCTGAAGGCTGCTCTGGCTGGCAGCTGGCTGAGGCTGTGCACCTGCCCATACCTGGCTCCATTCCCTGGGCCAGTCCTGGTGTAGGGCTCTCAGCTCTCTCCACACTCTGTCCATCAGAAGGAGTCAATGTGCCATCAGGGCATTCGCTGCTTCTCTTCCTCTGCATGTCAGTAGCCATCCTTTGGGCTCTCCTGTGGGGCAAACAAAGGCAACATCTAGGGCTATTGGTAGGATCACAGGCATAATCAACAGTGGTAGTTAAGTACAGGAAAGTGTCCCTTATCAGGACTCTACTAACTCGAATCCCTAGAAAATGGATTCTGAGAATTCCTTTCAAACATATATGTATTGTTCCTTTTCCGAGTATAAAAGACAGACATATTCATTGGAAAAAAACAGAAAAGTAGAAAGAAATGTCTAGATTTTCCTACCACTCAGGATCTTTCACTGTTCATACACTAGTGTATTTCCTTCTAGTCTTTTTTTTTTTTTTTTTTTTTTTTTTGAGACAGGGTCTCACTCTGCCACCCAGGCTGGAGTGCAGTGGTACAATCTTGGTTCACTGCAGCCTCTACCTCTGGGGTTCAAGTGATTCTCATGACTCAGCCTCCCAAGTAGCTAGGACTACAGGTGTGCACAATCACGCCTGGCTAATTTTTGTGTTTTTTGGTATAGACAGGATTTCACCATGTTGGCCATGGTGGCTGGTCTCGAACTCCTGACCTCAAGTGATCAGGAGTTGTTGTTGAGACAGGGTCTCACTCTGTTGCCAAGGCTGGAGTGCAATGGCACCAACCCAAAACAGCTCACTGCAACCTTGACTTGGGCTCAAGAATTCCTCCCATCTCGGCCAGGCATGGTGGCTCACGCCTGTAATCCCAGCACTTTGGGAGACCAAGGCAGGTGAATCACAAGGTCAGGAGTTCGAGACCAGCCTGGCCAATATGGTGAGACCTTGTCTCTACTAAAAATACAAAAAATTAGCTGGGCATAGTGGCAGGCACCTGTAATCCCAGCTACTCAGGAGGCTGAGGCAGGAGAATCGCTTAAACCTAGGAGGTGGAGGTTGCAGTGAGCAGAGATTGCCACTGTACTCCGGCCCGGGCAACAAAGTGCAACTCGGTCTCAAAAAAAAAGAAAGAAATTCTCCCATCTCAGCCTCCCCAGTAGCACATGCCACTGCCAGCTAATTTTCTTTTCTTTTTTGAGACAGGGTCTGGCTCTCTTGCCCAGGCTGGAGAGCAGTGGCATGATCTTGGCTCACTGTAACCTCTGCCTTCTGGGCTTAAGCCAATATTATATATTATATATTATATATATATTACATATATATTATACATTATATATTATATATATACTATATATAATATATATTTTTAGATGGAATCTCACTCTGCTGCCAGGCTGGAGTGCAGGGGCTTAATCTCGGCTCACTACAACCTCTGCCTCCCAGGTTCAAGCGATTCTCCTGCCTCAGCCTCTCAAGTAGCTGGGATTACAGGTGGGTGCCACCACGCCCAGCTAATTTTTATACTTTTAGTACAGATGGGGTTTTACCACGTTGGCCAGGATGGTCTCGATCACTTGACTTTGTGATCAGCCCACCTCAATTTCTAAGTTATTTAAATTTATTAATACTCTCAATATTTCAGTGAGGTAGATACTATTATTATCACCCCTATTTGAATAAATAAGGGTATTGAGACTGAGAGTGGTTAAGTAATTTTGCCCAAGGTCACATATCTAAGTGCTATTGGAGTGTGTCTCCAAAGTGCTGGGATTACAGGCATGTGCCACCGCACCTGGCCAATTTTTGTATTTTTTATAGAGACGAGGTCTTTTTATGTTGCCCTAGCTGGTCTCAAACTCCGGGGCTCAAGCAATCCTCCCACCTCAGCCTCCCCAAATGTTGGAATTACAGGCATGAGCCACCACACCCAGCCTGGTCGTTTAGAAAACATATATAAAATGTAAACAATTAAATAAAACAGATAACAGCAGCTAACAGTTATTCAGTGCCAGCCTATCATGCTAAGAAGTTTCTGTGGGCCAGGCGTGGCAGCTCATGCCTGTAATCCCAGCACTTTGGGAGGCCGAGGCGGGTGGATCACGAGGTCAAGAGATCGAGACCATCCTGGCCAACATGGTGAAACCCCATCTTTACTAAAAAATATAAAAAATAGCCGGGCATGGTAGCATGTGCCTGTGGTCCCAGCTACTCAGGAGGCTGAGGCGGAAGAATCGCTTGAACCCAGGAGGTGGAGGTTGCAGTGAGCCGAGATTGCGCCACTGCACTCCAGCCTGGCGATAGAGCAAGACTCCGTCTCAAAAAAAAAAAAAAAAAAAAAAAAAAAAGAGCAGTTTCTGTGGATTAAGTTACCTAATCTTGATCACGCCTCTATGAGGCAGGTGCTCCTGTCAGGCTAGCTTTATGATGAAAGAACTGAAACTGAGAGAGCTTAAGTAGATTGCCCAATGTTACTACAGGAAGGAAGCGCTGGATTTGGATCTGGGAGTTGAAACAACCCTGTATGCTGTATCCGGGGTCTCACTCCTGTAATCTTGGCACTTTGGGAGGCCAAGAGAGAGGATTGCTTGAGCTCGGTAGTTCACCACCTTGGGAACAAAGTGAGACCTTGTCTCTACAAAAAAATTTAAAAACTAGCCAGGCATGGTGGCATGCGCCTGTAATCCCAGCTATTGGAGAGACTGACATGAGAGGATCACATAAACCCAGCAGGTCAAGGCTGCAGTAATCTGTGACAGCACCACTGCATTCCAGCCTGGGCAACAGAGTGAGACCTTGTCTCAAAAAACTAAAACTAAAAATAAATAAAAATAAAAATTTGCAACAAGATCATTTTGATGCCAAGAGCAAATAAAAAAAAATTAACATAAAAATTAACTGAGTTGACCAATAGTTCTTTTGGATATCTAGGTGTTTGAAGAGAAAGATGTGAGATATAGCCAACAGGCTTGTCTTCAGGCTGCAGCCTTGCTTTTCTCTAAATATCCTTTTGTACCTTTTGAATCTGGCATAAGAAGTTGCCTTAACAATTAAAAACAACTACAGACATGACAACTCTCAGTGTCCATGTGATGGCCAGGATAGATTCAGCCTGATCTCCTTGTCTTTCCACAGCCCCAGGCCCAGGTGGAGGGGAATATCTGTGGTAACAGAGCTAGCTGGGTGGCTCACTAAGGCTGGTAGCAAGGCTTATTTGGCCTCTAGGGTCCTTGAATGGCAGGCTGAAGGATCCTCACCTTTCAGGCAACATACTATAGTCCATTCAGGAGGGGATCCATTCCAGGTACCAATCCTTTAGGAAAGAGGGATCTAGCTGGATGGACTAGACGGGCAGAGACTCAGGGGGGCAAACACTGCAGGCAGTCCAGGGGCTCAGGAGGCACTGGTGTTAGTGTGAGCAAAGTAGACCTGAGCCTGCCTCCTAGAACACAGTCTGGCGGGAATAACTGAGCTCTTGTCCCCTCCTAGCTCTGTAACCTTGGGCAAATGACCCTTCCCTGAGCATGGCATAAAGATAAAGTAGGTGTTCAAAAAAGTTCACGAAAAGGGTGGTCCCAAACAGATAGCATCACCATCAGTAGCATTTGTGTGGTGCCAGCCATTATGTCCAAGAACATTCTTTCTGGACCTGGCACAGCTCCCGAGGCAGCTCCTATGTATGTGCCCAAAGAAATAATTTTCAACCTCTTCTTTTTGTCACCTTTAAGTTATAGAATTCTTTCCTTTTTTTGAGACGGAGTCTCACTCTGTCACCGGCTGGAGTGCAGTGGTACGATCTCAGCTCACTGCAACCTCTGCTTCCCGGGTTCAAGCGATTCTCCTGCCTCAACATTTCAAGTAGCTGGGACTACAGGCTTGCGCCACCATGCTCAGTCAATTTTTGTATTTTTAGTAGAGACGGGGTTTCACCATGTTGGCCAGGATGGTCTCGATCTCTTGACTTTGTGATCCGCCTGCCTTGGCCTCCCAAAGGGCTGGGATTACAGGTGTGAGCCACCATGCCCAGCCGGAATTCTTTCTTTAAATGAATCTTTTGCAGAAGCTCAATGTGCAAACAGACAGGGAAGCAGAGCCTGTATCCCGATAGCTGGCCTGGTAGCCACTCCTGCACGAGCCCGAAGCAACACAGAGCACTTGAGGGATTGGCAACCACTCCCAACAGCATCACCCCACACAGAATAAAACCAAAGGAAAGCTGGCCTCAGTGGCTCACGCCGGTAATCCCAGCACTTTGGGAGGCTGAGGCAAGTGGATCATGAAGCCAGGAAATCGAAACCATCCTGGCCAACAGGGTGAAACCCCATCTCTACTAAAAACACAAAAATTAGCTGGGCGTGGTGGCAAGAGCCTATAGTCCTAGCTACTGGAAAGGCTGAGGCAGGAGAATCGCTTGAACCCAGGAGGCAGAGATTGCAGAGAGCTGAGATCGCACCACTGCACTCCAGCCTGGCAACAGAGCAAGACTCCGTCTCAAACAAAGAAACAAAAAACAAAGGAAGATAGTTGGGGGAGATAATTTGGGGATTTTCTGAGCCCCCAATCCCATTCATCAGGACAATCAAGACTAATGGTTCCCAGCAAGGGTCAGAGCCCAGAAGGCCAAGGTGCAGGCTGCCTTGTCAGACAGTGGGCCAGAGGAACTAAGAGGCTGCATGCCCTCAACAGGAACCTGCAGTAGCATCCATAGAGTTCCCCTCTGAGACTGAAGCTAAGAGGAACAATCCAAAACGCCCACTGCAAAAACATAGGGCCCAGGATGGTGAATGCCAAGGAAACTAGGGCACGTCTATGTCTTTTTTGTTTTTGAGATGGAGTTTTGCTCTTGTTGCCCAGGCTGGAGTTCAATGGTGCAATGTTGGCTCACCACAACCTCTGCCCCACCCCGGTTCAAGCCATTTTCCTTCCTCAGCCTCCCGAGTAGCTGGGATTATAGGCATGCACCACCACTCCCTGCTAAGTTTGTATTTTTTTTAGTAGAGATGGGTTTCTCCATGTTGGTGAGGGTGGTCTTGAACTCCCGACCTCAGGTGATCCGCCTGCCTCAGCCTCCCAAAGTGCTGGGATTACAGGGGTGAGCCACCACTCCCAGCCACATCTAAGTTTCGAGCAAGAAGACACAAGCCACGTGAAAATCTCATAGACCAATAATTCCAAAGTTATCCTAAAAGCCAGAGTGGGCTCTGAGAGATGAGTCTGCCCATGTGCAGGCCAAAAGCAAGCTGCTCCTGACAGTGTTAGGGTTGTGGCCAGAGCTTCCAGGAGACAGAGATTGCAGTGAGCCGAGATTGCGCCACTGCACTCCAGCCTGGACAACAGAGCGAGACTACGTCTCAAAAAAAAAATAAATAAATAAGGAGAACTTCCAGAGATTCCCACCACTACCTCGCCTCATGTGCCAGATTCTGCCTCCCCCCCCGACCCCCCTTTTTTTTTTTTGAGACAGATTCTCACTCTGTGGCCCAGACTGGAGTGTAATAGCGAGATCTTGGCTCACTGCAACCTCCACCTCCCAGGTTCAAGCAATTCTCCTGCCTCAGCCTCCTGAGTAGCTGGGATTACAGATGCACACCACGTCTGGCTCATTTTTTTTTTTTTCTTTTTGTAGAGACGGGGTTCCACCATGTTGCTCAGACTGCTCTCGATCTTCTTCTCTCTTGATCCACCCACCTTGGCCTCCCAAAGTGCTGAGATTACAGGCATGAGCCACCACGCCCAGCTAGTTCTCCCTTTTTTTGAGATGGAGTTTCACTCTTGCTGCCCGGGCTGGGATTACACTAACCCGCCACCTTGCCCAGATAATGTTTATATTTTCAGCAGAGACAGGATTTCACCATGTTGGTCAGGCTGGTCTCGAACTCCTGACCTCAAGTGATCCATCTGCCTCAGCCCCCCAAAGTGCTGGAATTACAGGCATGAACCACTGTGCCTGGCCCCTTCTTCTGACTAAAGATGAGCTGTTCGTGCTCCATGGAGGCTAACTCCTCCATGTGTACACCAGATCCCAGCCCCTTTCACCTACTCAGGCACATGGCTTCAGCAGCTGTTTCTCCTCATCAGTTTCCCCTTCTCCTTTATCCATTACCAATATGCTGATGTTTCTTCTGTCTTCAAAACACTTTCCCGGCAGGGCTTGGTGGCTCATGCCTGTCATCCTAGCACTTTGGGAGGCCTAGGTGGGCAAACTGCTTGAGCCTAGGAGTTTAAGACTAGCTTAGGCAACATGGCGAAAACCCATCTCTACAAAAAGTACAAAAGATCAGCCAGGCGTGGTGGCATGCACCTATAGTCTCAGCTACTTAGGAGGCTGGGGTGGGAGAATCTCCTGAGCCCAGGATATCCAGGCTGCAGTGAGTGGTGATCACACCACTGTACTCCAGCCTGGGTGAAGGGAGTGAGATCTGGTTTCAAAAACAAAAACCAAACAAAAAAACACCCTCCCTTGGGGGTGTTTACTTTGTAATAATTCATTGAGCTACACTTACGATTTGTGAACTCTTCTGTATGTTTCTTTTACTTCAAAGTTAAAACAAATTTCCCCTTAACTTTGCATTCCTCACTAGGTACTACTGCCCTTTATAAAAAAACAAACAAACCCCCTCAAAATGGCAAATAATATTTGGAGTTTGCACTAGGTTAGACTATCCTGTGTAACAAATGGATGCCAAATGCTAGAGGGTTTATACTCAAAGATCTTTTTTTTTTTTTTTGAGATGGGACTCTTGCTCTGTCACCCAGGCTGGAGTGCAGTAGCACCATCTCGGCTTACTGCAACCTCAGCCTCCGGGGTTCAAGCCATTCTCCTGCCTCAGCCTCCCAAGGCATGCCACCACACCCGGCTAATTTTTGTACTTTTAGTAGAGACGGGGTTTCACTATGTTGGCCATGCTGGTCTCGAACTCCTGACCTCAGGTGATTCTCAGCCCTGGCCTCCCGAAATGCTGGGATTACAGGCATGAGCCACCGTGCCCAGCCCCAAAGACCTATGTTTTGATCACTCAAAATCTACTGTGGGACTGGTAGCAATTCAGACTAGCTCCCTTCCAAGCAGTGATTCAGGAATCCAAGCCACTAGCATCCTATAGTAGGTATTTGGAACACATGCCTTCCACATCACCTTGCAGGGGAAGACAGAGCTGGAGGATCATGTACTAGCTCTTAAATACTTTAAAATAAAAAAAATAAGATAAAAAATACTTCGTAGCTCAGATTGGCCAGAACCAGTGATATGGCCAGAGGGACTGGGAAATGCACGGAGCTCATGGATATCTCGAAAGCAGTAACTGTCTCTGCCACAGCCTCTCCGTTTCTCCCATTTTCTCTAAACCAGTTCCAAACAGAATCTTACCTCCATTACACCACCAACACTGCTCCCATCAAGGTCACTAATGACCTCCAGGATCATCTCACTTCACCCATAAATAATAGATGATTTTGTTATTTCCTTTCTCTTGAAGCATTTTCTCCTCTTTTATGGCACACCACTCCTTTCTTGGTTCTCTTCTGACCTCATGGACTACTCCTTCTGAGTCCTTACTGTAAAGGGGCACAGAATTCAGTCCTTGGACGTCTTCTCTGTCTTCCCTCAATCCCTTGGTGATCTCATTTTGTCTTACAGTTTTAAATTCCTTCTATACATTAATAATTCATTTTTTAAAAAATTTCCAGCCCCAATCTCTCTTCTGATTTACAGAGGCACACACATTTAACTATCTACTTCATGTTATCTCAAGGTTATATGCCCAAAACTGAACTCCTTAAAAAGGTCATCTCTTGGCCAGGCATGGTGGCTCATGCCTGTAATCCAAGCACTTTGGGGGGCCGGGATGGGTGGATCACCAGGTCAGGAGTTTGAGACCTGCCTAGCCTGTCTCTACTAAAAATACAAAAATTAGCCAGGTGCAGTGGTGGGCGCCTGTAATCCCAGCTACAGGAGGCTGAGGCAGGAGAATCGCTTGAACCGGGAGGTGGAGGTTGCAGTGAGCTGAGATCGTGCCACTGCACTCTAGGCTGGGCGACAGATCGAGACCCTGCCTCAAAAAAAAAAAAAAAAAAAAAAAAAAGGTCTCCTTAAAAAGTTGCTCCTGGCCGGATATGGTGGCTCACACCTGTAATCCCAGCACTTTGGGAGGCCAAGGCAGGCAGATTTATTGAGCCCAGGAGTTCAAGACCAGCCTGGGCAATATGGCAAACCCTGTCTCTACAAAAATTAGCCAGGCGGGTGACCCACATCTGTGGTCCCAGTTACTCAGGAAGCTAAGGTGGGAGGATCACTGGAACCCGGTAAACAGGTTGCAATGAGCCAAGATTATGTCACTGCACTCCAGCCTGGGCAATAGAGTGAGACCCTGTCTTTAAAAAGAAGAAAAAGAAAGGACCATGCACAGTGGCTCACACCTGTATTCTGAGCACTTTGGGAGGCTGGGGCAGGCGGATCGTAAGGTCAGGAGTTCAAGACCAACCTGGCCAACATGGTGAAACCCTGTCTCTACTAAAAATGCAAAATTAGCCAGGTGCAGTGGTGCGTGCCTGTAATCCCAGCTACTCAGAAGGCTGAGGCAAAAGAATTGCTTGAATCCGTGAGGCAGAGGTTACAGTGAGCAGAGATCATGCCACTGCACTCCAGCTGTGGTAGTCAGCCTTCAAGATGGTCTCTAGTGATCCTCAACTCCTGTTATACATGCCTTTTTTAAAAATATATATATATTTTATTGCGTTTTCGATTTTGGGGTACATGTGAAGAACATGCAAGATTGTTGCATAGGTACATACATGGCAATGTGGTTTGCTGCCTTCCTCCCCATCACCTATATCTGGCATTTCTCCTCATATTATCCCTCCCCAACTCCCCATCCCCTGTGCATGCCTTTGCATACTCCCTTCCCACACTGAGCAGGGCTGACTTATGCAACCAATAGGATACGGTGTAAATAACAATGTGTAGCTGGGCACAGTGGCTCACGCCGGTAATCCCAGCACTTTGGGAAGTCGAGGTGGACAGATCACTTGAGGTCCAGAGTTTGAGACCAGCCTAGACAACATGGTAAAACCCCGTCTCTACTAAAAATACAAAAATTAGCCAGTTGTTGGGGTGGGTGCCTGTAATCCTAGCTGTTCGGGAGGCTGAGGGATGAGAATCACTTGAACCATGGAAGCGGAGGTTGCAGTGAGCAGAGATCACACCACTGCACTCCAGCTTGGGTGCCAGAGCAAGACCCTGTCTCAAAAAAAGAAACAAACAAACAAAAAAACCCAAAAAAACAATGTGTGATTCCTGAGCCTAGGTCATAAGTGACACTGTGGCTTTTGCCTTATTCTCTTGGATCACTCCCTCTAGGGAAAGCCATCAGCCGTGTTGTGAGGACATGTAAGCAGCTCTACGGAGAGAACTTCATGGCAAGGAACTGAGACCTCCTATGAACAGCCAGTACCAAATTGCTAGTCATGAGTGAGTCATCTTGGAAGCAAATCATCTAGGCCCAGTCAAACCTTCAGATGACTGCAACCTAATAAGAGACCCTGAGCCTGACTCATCCAGCTAAGCTGCTCCCAAATTCTTGACCCACACCACTGCACTCCAGCCTGGTGACAGAGCGAGACTCAGTCTCAAAAAAAAAAAAAAAAAAAAGAAAAGAAAAATGGAAGGGAAAACTGAAAGATCTCTGAAGAATACCCAGCTCTGTCACACCTATGATGTGGCCTCTGGAAACCCCTGCCTATGGGGGAAGACTTGTCATTGGTGGTAGTCAGATGTTCAGGAGCAATGTCTCTGAAGTTAGAGGGACCTGGATTAACCTGGCCTGGTCTCAGTTTTCTTTTTTTTTCTTTTTTTTTTTTATAACTTCTTTTTTTATTTTTATTATTTATTTATTTTTATTTATTATTATTTTTATTATTATTATTATTTTTTAAGACAGGGTTTCACCATGTTGGTCAGGCTGGTCTTGAACTCCTGACCTCAGGTGATCCACCCACCTTGGCCTCCAAAGTGCTTGGATTACAGGCGTGAGCCACCACGCCCGGCCAGTTTTCTTTTATTTTTCTATTTTATTTTATTTTTTTGAGACTAAGTCTCACTCTGTCGCCAGGCTGGAGTGCAGGGCCGCTCAGCTCAGTGCAACCTCTGCCTCCTGGGTTCAAGTGATTCTCCTGCCTCAGCTTCCAGAGTAGCTGGGACTACAGGCGCGTGCCACCATGCCCAGCTAATTTATATATTTTTAGTAGAGATGGGATTTCACCATGTCAGCTAGGATGATCTCGATTCTTTTTTTTTTTTTTTTTTTTTAAATCACCGGGGTGCAGGTGCGCTAAGGCCAAAAGGGCGTTAGCCGATCTCGATCTCTTTACCTTGTGATCCGCCCGCCTCGGCCTTCCAAAGTGCTGGGATTACAGGTGTGAGCCACCATGCCTGGCCAGTTTTCTCATTTATAAAATGGGATGATAGTACCAATTTCTTGGGTTGTGGGAAGATTAAATGAAATAATCCATGTAATTTGGCTACATACTCAGCTGCTCCCATTAGTACATCCTGATTATTCTTAGCATTCAGACCATGTGTGACTGCACTTATAAGACCACATGAATCCAGTGGTCTGTGCCATGTAAATCAGGCCTCTGAAATTTTGCTCAGCCTGCAATGGCATGGGCAGATTGCTTCTGATCTTGTAAAGCCGGGGTGGGCCCTAGCCTCAGGCAACTCACCTTCAGGCTAGGGGTGTCCTATAGACAGCTGGGAGTCAGGTCAAAGAGCTGCCTTATAGATAGCTGGGAGTCCTCCAGGCTAAGTGTCGTATAGGGCTAGGAGTTCCCTCCAGGCTAACTGGTTTTTCACTGGCTCTGGAGTTGCAGGAATAGACAACTGGCTCTCTGCTGCTACTGGAAGTCTCTCCTAAATTAAACTCCTTAATTAGTTGGGCATGGTGGCGGGCGCCTATAATCCCAGCTACTCAGGAGGCTAAGGCAGGAGAATCCATTGAACCTGGCGGCGGGGGAGGGGGAGGGGTGGAGGTTGCAGTGAGCTGCTATCTCGACATTGCACTCCAGCCTGGCGAGTGGAAATTCCATCTCAAAAACAAAACAAACTCCTTGGTCTGCCACATGCCACTGCTCTGTGACCTTGGACTTTTGGTTCAAAGACCCAAACAAGGTCTATAATAGCTTACTTATTCCGTCCTCAGGGCCCACTCTCCACTGATCCCCTGTGGGCTTTAGCTGACTAAGCCCAGTGTGGCTAAGTGGTACCCAGCATGGTACCTGCATGGGTAAGGGTTCAGTGCAGACAGGATCAGCTGGCCAGGGCTAGTGGATGCTTCCTTCACAACAGTTCTCCTGCCACCTGAGATCTTACAGTATCTCAACATCTGCTAGGTCAGTCTGGGGTTCAGCCGGAGGCCTGATGAGGCAAACAGCTCTCTGAATGTTTACTCTGGAAACTCAGACAGGAGGCTGAGTGAATCCCAGCAAAATCACCCTAACCCCCATAGGAGCCACAACTGTGCAACTGAAGCTCCTGGGAGGCTAGAATTGAAGAAGTTAGGCAAAGGAGGTCTCTTAGAACCAGCCCCAGATGCCTCTATAGAACCCTTTTCAGACAACCTGTCTTAGAAGCTCCAGGCCTTGCTTTTCTTAGAAGTGCCCTGCTATGCCTGTGAGCAATGTCACCAAACAGGTTGGCTCAATCAGCCATTCTAGCGTGCCTCTCTTTCTCAGGCAGCCCTGGAATAGAGAAGGCCTTCACGAGCCCCTTCCTACTGGCTCTCTACTACTCCTGCTCCCTCTTCCTGCTTGGATAGCACTTCATTTCACCTGAACTCTTTGGAGCGGTCTGTCTGGGAAGGAGGTGCCAGGATCCAGGATGTGTGGCAGACAAGGCCCAGGTAAGGCTGTGCTATGGCTGATTCAGCAGGATGCTTACTCCATGCTGAGATCATAGTCTGGTCCCTGTCACTTCTGGGGGTCACTCCCCCTCCCTGACAAAGCTGCTCACCCTTCCTCTGCAAACTTGCACCCAGAAAGGGTGGCTAACCCAGTACAAGGGACAGCCCAGTTATCTGCACCAGGACACTCTTGAAAGCAAAGTCCAGTTGGGCGCGGTGGCTCACGCCTATAATCCCAGCAATTTGGGAGGCTGAGGCGGGCAGATCACCTGAGGTCAGGAGTTGGAGACCAGCCTAGCCAACATGATGAAACCCTGCCTCTACTTAAAAAAAAATACAAAAACTTAGCTGGGCTTGGTGGTGCATGCCTGAAATCCCAGCTCCTTAGGAGGCTGAGGCAGGAGAATCGCTTGAACCTGGGAGTCGGAGGTTGCAGTGAGCTGAGATCATGCCATTGCACTCCAGCCTGGGGAACAAGGGTGTGAAACTCCGTCAAAAAAAAAAAAAAAAAAAAAGCGAAGTCCCAAGCCCCTTCCAGGTGCTGCCCCGCTCATGCCAGTCACCTCTGTTGCTTTTTGAGAAGGCTCTACCAGCCGAATGCATGTGGGTTTGTTGGGTGGTGGGGGGAGAAGAGTCCTACCTGGCCACTGCCCCCTATCGGACCTCGCCCTCCCAGCCAAAGGATGGGTTCCAGATCTCGCCTTTGTATTCCCCAGCTGGGGACCAGCCGGCTGAGGGACCCCAGGGAGACACAGTCTTCCCATTGCAAACGATAGCGTTGATAGCTGAAGGCCCCTGTCTTGAAGCCCCTCCCTCCAAAGATGACAGCTCTCCAGTCTCCAGGTGCCTACAGGCCACGTGGGCTGGCAGTCAACTCACCTGTTTCTCAGAGGGGCCCAGGACGCACGGAAGGGGCTGGTCACTGCCCTCTGCCGGACCCCTGGGGGGATAAAGTTGTCTGCCTGGGTCCGGCCCGAGGGCACAGCTTCGCGGGGCCCCGGCCCCCTGCGTACACAGACATGGCCACAGCGCCGGCACCGCGCCCTCCCACCGCCCTCACCCGGCCGCCGGTGCAGGAAGACAGCTTTCGCCGGACTCTCGCGGCTAAGGCCCAGCTCCAGCAGCTCGGCTCGACCCGGCCCGCCCCCGTGGTGCATTGTGGGAAATGTAGTCCGTAGCGCTAGGCCGCCTAAGGCGCCGCGGGACTGGTTCTGGGTTCCTCATCCCTGCAGTGCCGCGGGCAGGTCCTGACCCGGGTCTGGGATTGCCTCACCCGGCGCCGCCTTCCAAGGGCCTGGGCGCCTCCTCGGAGCCTAGAGCCCCACGCAGAGCGCAGACCTGGACTCTCGGCCTCTCTGTCCGAGCCAGCTAGCAATTCATTTCAAGGGAGAGAAAGGGACCTTAGGGTTGTTTCCCCCACTGATTGTGGAAGGTCAGTGCAAGTTTGTGGGGCTGGTTAAATGTCATTAGTGGGCCCAGCCACACAGGCTGTAAAGGATGTGGGCATGCGCAAAAGTTGCACAAATTGTTTCTAAAAACATATTTGTAGCCACGTTTAAATGTATCGGTATAATGCTCTAGAACAGTAGTTCTCGGCTCTGACGGCACATAGAATAACCTGGGGAGCTTTAAAAAAAAAAAATACTGGGCCGGGCGCGGTGGCTCGCGCCTGTAATCCCAACAGTTGGGAGGCCGAGGCGGGCGGATCACTTGAGTTCAGAAGTTCGAGACCAGCCTGGCCAACATGGTGAAACCCCGTCTCTACTAAAAATACAAAAACCAGCCAGGCGTGATGGCGCACGCCTGTAAGTCCCAGCTACTCAGGAGGCTGAGGTAGGAGCCTGAGGTGGGAGCCCAGAAGGTCGGGGCTGTGGTGAGCTGTGATCATGCCCCTGCACTCCAGCCTGAGCATAAAGCGAGACCCTGTCTCAAAAACAACAAAAACTAATGCCTGGACACCAGCCCTAGAGGTTTTCATTTAATTGAATTTGGAGTAGGAGCCAGGCATCACTATTGTTTTAAAAGCTCCCCAGGTGATTTGCCAGGGCAAAGAATCATTGTTTATAATTTCCTGGATGCAAAGCAATAAAAACAACAGGAAAACAGGCAACAACAGGCTTTCCCAAATGGCCCTATCTTTAGAGATAGTTTTAAAAAGCAAAATTAGGGCCGGGCGTGGTGGCTCACGCCTGTAATCCCAGCACTTTGGGAGGCTGAGGTGTGTGGATCACGAGGTCAAGAGATCGAGACCATCCTGGCCAACATGGTGAAACCCCGTCTCTACTAAAAATACACAAATTAGCCAGGCGTTGGCAGGCGCCTGTAGTCCTAGCTATGCGGGAGGCTGAAGTGGAAGAATCGCTTGAACCCGGGAGCCGGAGGTTGCAGTGAGCCGAGAATGCGTCACTGTGCTCCAGCCTGAGGACAGAGCAAGACTCCGTCTCAAAAAAAAAAAAGCAAAATTAGGGATTGGCACTACTGCTTATGTCTTTTCTGAAGCAATTAATTCACTTTATAGCCTTATGGCTAATTCTCCCAACAGTTATAGGATGAAAGAAAAAGTCTTAAATCACTCCTCTGACTTTCCCTGCTGTTCCACAAGCACCTGGGGGCGGTGTCCTGTCCCTCTCTGAGCCCTACACTGGAGTCACACTAGAGCTTCACCCTTGGGCTTTTCTTCCCAGTCTCAGATGGCTGCCACCTGTAGCCTCCTACCACAACACTGGCCTGTGACTGACATGATGACAAAGTTGTGGCCTTTAACTGAAGATGTGTTTGTATAAGGCTATCAAGTTATTGGACATAGTCCAAGGGAATCTTTCTCACCCCCATGCCCCTCAATTTTAGGTAAGGACATAAGAAAATGCCCTATTCTTTAACTGGGAGTCTCTCCAGGTCTCCACAGGTCACTCAGAACTTTATCTCCTCATTAGCTCAGAAGTCCAAGTTCCATCCCTTAGGGCAAGAATCATTCATACAGTTTTTTTTTTCTCTAATTATAATATAAGAGTTTGACCCATGAACTGGCTTTGGTAGCACAGGTTTGTAATCCCAATTATTCTGGAAACTCAGGCAGGAAGAATTGCTTGAGCCCAGGAGATCAAGTCTGAAGTGAGCTGTAATCACGAACAAGAATGAGACAGTCAAGAAAGAAAAAGAAGAGAGGGAGGGAGGGAGGGAGGAAGGAAGGAAGGAAGAAAGAAAGGAAGGGGATTTTAAGTCAAGATATAACATTCTCTGCTTGGTACGGAAATGTCCTGACTATAATTCTTTTCTTTTCTTTCTTTTTTTTTGTTTTTTTAGAGATGGGGGTCTCACTATGCTATGTTGACAAGGCTGGTATCGAACTCTTAGCCTCAAGCAATTCTGTCATCTTGGCCTCCCAAAGTACTGGAACTACAGGCATGAACCACCATGCCTGGCCAAATCCTTCCTATATTTCATTAATCTCCATAGAAGACAAATAAATTTAGTTTTCTTTTTTCTTTCTTTCTTTTTTTTTTTTTTAGAGACCGAGTCTTGCTTTGTCACCCAAGCTGGAGTTCAGTGCCGCCATCTTGGCTCACTGCAAACTTCGCCTCCTGGGTTCAAGTGATTCTCCTGCATCAGCCTCCTGAGTAGCTGGGATTACAGGTGGGCACCACCACACCTGGCTAATTTTTGTATTTTTAGTAGAGATGGGGTTTCCCCATGTTGATCAGGCTGGTCTCGAACTCCTGACCTCGTGATCTATCTACCTCGGCCTCCCAAAGTTCTGGGATTACAGGTGAGAGCCACCATGCCCAGCCACCTATTGATTTATATTTGAATATGGGGACAAACTTTTCCTATAGGACACTTTTTGCTGATTAGAATTGCAAAGAAATAAATCTTGATGTTTTGAACTAATAACAAATGTCAATCCTACAATGGTTCTAATGCTGCTTTGAATCTTGGACTTTGCCACAAACAACATGCACCTCCCTTCCCTCTCCAGGTTAGGAGGTTCTCAAAGCCTCAGCTTTTTGTTTTGTCTGGGCTTGTGATTTTCACAGACCTAGCATGTTATCTCCATAACAGCAGTAATGAAAACTAACTGGGATTGGAACAAATTTAACAATTAGACTTCTTGTTCTTCCCCATATTTCTTCTCTTTCTAGCATTAGTGAAGATTTCAGAACCTGAGGTGCTGCAAGGTTGTAGCTAAAGTATATCCTTGCTGGGTGTGTAGTCTCAGTTACTCAGGAGACTGATGTGGGAAGATGGCTTGAGCTAGTAGTTCCTGGCCAGCCTGGGCAACATATTGAGACTCTGTCTCAATAATAATAAATTTAAAAAATTAAAAAAATAAAATTAAATAATAATTTTTTTTAAAAAAAAAAGCCTGGGTGCAGTGGCTCATGCCTGTAATCCCAACAGTTGGGAGGCCTAGCCGGGTGGATAATGAGGTCAAGAAATCGAGACCATCCTGGCCAACATGATGAAACCCCATCTCTACTAAAAATACAAAAATTAGCTGAGCATGGTGGCACCTGCATGTAGTCCTAGCTATTTGGGAGGCTGAGGCAGGAGAATCACTTGAACCCGGAAGGCAGAGCTTACAATGAGCTGAGATTGCACCAATGCACTTCAGCTTGGGCAATAGAGCAAGACTCCGTCTCAAAAAAAAAAAAAAAAAAAAAAATCTAGGCACAATGGCTCACACCTGTAATCCCAACACTTTGAGAGGCCAAGGCAGGAGGACTGCTTGAGCCCAGGAGTTCCAGACCAGCCTGGGCAACATAAGGAGATGCCATTTCTACAAAAAATTTAAAAATTGGCCCAGTGTGGTGGCACACACCTGTGGTCCCAGCTACTCAGGAGGCTGAACAGGGAGCATCACTTAGGCCCAGGAGGTCGAGGCTCCAGTGAGCCACTGCACTACAGCCTGGGTGAGCGTTAAGACCCTGACTCAATGAACAAACAAACATACAAACCCAACGCACAAAAAATAAAGTATATTCTGAGGCTAGGACCTGTTCTCAGCCTTGTTGCTATCTTGCTTGTGGGACTCCAGGCAAATCTTTTAATGACTCTTTCACCATCTTCAACAGTTTCCTCCTTATACAAATACAAAATATCTAATGTGAAGTATTCTGAGCTAGTAAGAATGGCCAGTTCTTTCTTGGAATGTTTGAAGAGGTTTTTCTTCCTGCCTTTATCACTTGGTAAGGCAGCCAGTTCTCCTGCTCTACTAGAAAATTTCACCTGTGGTCTTGTATCATCTGAATCTTTCCTGGTTTTCTGTCTCTTCTCTCCTGGTTCCTTGTTTTTTGTTTTTGTTTTTGTTTTCTGAGATGGAGTTTTGCTCTTGTTGCCCAGGGGCTGGAGTACAATCTCGGCTCACTACAACATCTGCCTCCCGGGTTCAAGCCATTCTCCTGCCTCAGCCTCCCAAGTAGCTGGGATTATAGGCATGCATCACCATGCCTGGCTAATTCCTGCATTTTTAGTAGAGACGGTGTTTCACCATGTAGGTCAGGCTGGTCTTGAACTCCTAACCTCAGGTGATTCACCTGCCTCGGCCTCCCAAAGTGCTAGGATTACAGGCATGAGCCACCATGCACAGCCCCTTGTAAATTCTTACATTTGATCAAGTATGTAAGAATGTAAATTCTTACATTTGATCAAGTCCCTACTTTTAATTTTAATTTTATTTTATTATTTTATTTTAGAGATGGGGTTTCGCTATGTTGCACAGGCTGGACTCAAACTCCTGGACTCAAGCAGTCCTTCCATCTTGGCCTCATGAGTAGCTGGGACTACAGGCACAAGTCACCATACCCAAGTCCCTACATTGGATGCTGAAGACCCATAGCCCCACATGAGACCAAAGCAACAGGAAACAATAAACAGGACAATCTTTCTCTCTCTCTTTTTTTTTTTTTTTTTTTTTGAGACTGAGTTTCGTCTTGTTGCCCAGGCTGGAGTGCAATGGTGAAATCTTGGCTCACTGCAACCTCCACTTCCTGGGTTCAAGTGATTCTCCTGCCTCAGCCTCCCGAGTAGCTGGGATTACAGGCACATGCCACCATGCTCGGGTAATTTTATATTTTTGGTAGAGATGGGATTTCTCCATGTTGGTCAGGCTGGTCTCAAACTCCCGACCTCAGGTGATCCACCCACCTTGGCCTCCCAAAGTGCTGGGATTACAGGCTTGAGCCACTGCGCCTGGCC
Source organism: Ateles fusciceps (assembly GCA_036589455.1). Classification (NCBI taxonomy): domain Eukaryota; kingdom Metazoa; phylum Chordata; class Mammalia; order Primates; family Atelidae; genus Ateles; species Ateles fusciceps. Next base: position 28,273,177 of record JAZHEH010000562.1, on the reverse strand, counting down.
TTTTTTTTTTTTGAGATGGAGTTTCACTCTTGTTGCCCAGGCTGGAGTGCAATGGCACAATCCTGGCTCACTGTAGCCTCTGCCTCCTGGGTTCATGCAATTCTCCTGCCTCAGCCTCCCTAGTAGCTGAGATTACAGCTCCTTAGTAGCTGATAACCACACCTGACTAATTTTTTGTAGTTTTAGTAGAAATGGGGTTTCACCATGTTACCCAGGCTGGTCTCAAACTCCTGACCTCAGGTAACCGCCGCCTCAGCCTCCCAAAGTGCTGGGATTACAGGTGTGAGCCACCACACCCAGCCTAGTTTTCTCTTCACCTCATTTTCTCCTGTGAAGATTCAGCTGCTGAAAGTGAACGCATCTACCTCATTGGACTCTACTACCATTCCAGGTGAAGGTGCTGTTCTGGGCCAGCTCTTCTGCATAGCTCTTACTTCTCAGTCTTAGCCAGTGAAAAAGAACCTTACAAGTGCTATAAGCCCATGTACATAAGGAAAAAAAAAAAACAAATCCAGATGCTTCCTCTGAAAATCTTCAATAAACACATTAAGAAAAATGCTCAATAATCACCTTAGTGAAAAGGAGTCAGGAGCATGAGCCTTGTTGGTAGGACTGACCTCAGTTGGAATGCCTTCAGCTTCCACTTTTCAGCTGTGGCAAGTTATTTAACCTTTATGGGCTCTGGTTTCCTTAACCATAAAAGGGGGATAATATTGGCTGGGTGTGGTGGCTCATGCCTGTAATACCAGCACTTTGGAAGGCTGAGGCAGGTGGATCACAAGGTCAAGAAATCAAGACTATCCTGGTCAATCATGGTGAAACCCCATCTCTACTAAAAATACAAAAATTAGCTGTGCACGGGGTGCATGCCTGTAGTCTCAGCTACTAGGGGAAGCTGAGGCAGAAGAATCACTGGAATCTGGGAGGCGGAGGTTGCAGTGAGCCAAGATTGCGCCGCTGCACTCCAGCCTAGAGACAGAGACTCCATGTTTAAAAAATAAAAATAATGAAAAATAAAAAAAGGGATAATATGCAGTTATGAGGATTAAATGAAATCATAGATGAAGTGCCAGCACCATGCCAGGCACATAAGTATGATACAGTGTAACAATTTTTATTACCCAAGAAGATTGGGCCTTAACCAGTAATAATTAGTTCCTTAATATCGTACGCCTCTTTAGAGGATAAAGTATTATCTAATAAGTGAAAGACCCATCAATAAAGGCCTAGTTTGAGAAGCAAAGTCAAAATACCCATAGTTCTTTTTTTTTCTGGAGACAGAGTCTCACTCTGTTGCCCAGACTGGAGTGCAGTGGCGCGATCTCGGCTCACTGCAAACTCCACCTTCCCAGGTTCAAGCAATTCTCCTGCCTCAGCCTCCCGAGTAGATGGGATTATAGGCACCCGCCACCATGCCCTGTTAATTTTTTTTGTATTTTTAGTAGAGACAGGGTTTCACTATCTTGGCCAGGCTGGTCTTGAACTCCTGACCTCTTGATCCACCCATCTCAGCCTCCCAAAGTGCTAGGATTACACGTATACAGGTGTGAGCCACCGCACCCCGGCTATCCTTGTTGTTCTTTCTGTCCAGAACATTCTTTCACCATGTATCCTAATAGCTTGGTTCCTAATCTTCTTTGGGTCTTTATTCCAAGATCTCAGTGAAGCCTTCTCCCACTGCTCGAAAAGTTACAACTTCCCCCCAGAACTCCCCCACTCTCCTTCCCCCTCCCTTATTTTTCTCCATAGCATTACCACCACCAGAGAGATTGTATTTATTTATTTTGAGACAGCGTCTCACTCTTTTGCCAGGCTGGAGTGCAGTGGCGCCATCTCAGCTCACTGCAACTTCCTTCCGGGTTCTAGCGATTTCTCCTGCTTCAGCCTCCGGAATAGCTGAGATCACAGGTGTGCGCTACTAAGCCCAAATAATTTTTGTATTTCTAGCATAGGCGGGGTTTCACCATGTTGGCCAGGATGGTCTCAATCTCTTGATCTTGTGATCCGCCCAGCTCAGCCTCCCAAAGTGCTGGGATTACAGGTGTGAGCCCACCGTGCCCAGTGTTTTTTTTTTTTTTTTTTTTTTTTTTTCCTAGATGGAATCTTGCTCTGTTACCATAGCTGGAGTGCAGTGGGGTGATCTCAGCTCACTGCAACCTCTGCTTCCCCGGGTTTCAGCAATTCTTGCCTCAGCCTCCCGAGTAACTGGGATTAGAGGTGCATGCCACCACGTCCCGGCTAATTTTTGTATATTTAGTAGAGATGGGGTTTCACCATGTTGGCCAGTCTGGTCTCGAACTCCTGACCTTGTGATCTGCCTGCCTTGGCCTCCCAAAGTGCTGGGATTACAGACATGAGCCACCATGCCCAGCCAAGAGATTGTATATCTTGTTTAGTTTATTGTCTGTCTTCAAAAACAGCCCTCACCTCCATCTCCAGTAGGGCAGCAGCTTAGCAACTTTGTTAATTCTTGTATCTCTGGCATCTGATACAGCATGTGTCATACAGCAGACCTTCATATAGTTCTTTTTTGTTGTTGGAGACAGCGTCTTGTTTTGTCACCCAGGCTGGAGTGTAGTGGTGCAATCATGGCTCACTGCAGCCTCAACCTTCTGAGCTCAAGCAATCTTCTCACCTCAGTCTCCCAAGTAGCTGAGACTACAGGGGCATGGCACCACACCCAGCTAATTTTTGTATTTTTTTGTAGAGATGGGGTTTTGCCATATTGCCTAGGCTGGTCTTGAACTCCTGACTTCATGATCCGCCTGCCTCAGCCTCCCAAAGTGCTGGGCTTACAGTTGTGAGCCACTGCACCTGGCCCTTCATATAGTTCTTGAATGACGGAATAACTTCCCAAGAAAATGCCTAAAAAGTGGGAAGGTAACTTTAAAGACTATGCAACTCAACAACTTCCTTTCTCTACAGATAAAGCCTTCTTTATTTATTATTTATTTATTTATTTATTTTGAGACAGAGTCTCGCTCAGTTGCCCAGGCTGGAGTGCAATGGCACAATCCTGGCTCACTGTAGCCTCTGCCTCCTGGGTTCATGCAATTCTCCTGCCTCAGCCTCCCCTAGTAGCTAGATTACAGCTCCTTAGTAGCTGATAACCACACCTGACTAATTTTTTGTAGTTTTAGTAGAAATGGGGTTTCACCATGTTACCCAGGCTGGTCTCAAACTCCTGACCTCAGGTAACCGCCGCCTCAGCCTCCCAAAGTGCTGGGATTACAGGTGTGAGCCACCACACCCAGCCTAGTTTTTCTCTTCACCTCATTTTCTCCTGTGAAGATTCAGCTGCTGAAAGTGAACGCATCTACCTCATTGGACTCTACTACCATTCCAGGTGAAGGTGCTGTTCTGGGCCAGCTCTTCTGCATAGCTCTTACTTCTCAGTCTTAGCCAGTGAAAAAGAACCTTACAAGTGCTATAAGCCCATGTACATAAGGAAAAAAAAAAACAAATCCAGATGCTTCCTCTTAAAATCTTCAATAAACACATTAAGAAAAATGCTCAATAATCACCTTAGTGAAAAGGAGTCAGGAGCATGAGCCTTGTTGGTAGGACTGACCTCAGTTGGAATGCCTTCAGCTTCCACTTTTCAGCTGTGGCAAGTTATTTAACCTTTATGGGCTCTGGTTTCCTTAACCATAAAAGGGGGATAATATTGGCTGGGGTGTGGTGGCTCATGCCTGTAATACCAGCACTTTGGAAGGCTGAGGCAGGTGGATCACAAGGTCAAGAAATCAAGACTATCCTGGTCAATCATGGTGAAACCCCATCTCTACTAAAAATACAAAAATTAGCTGTGCACGGGGTGCATGCCTGTAGTCTCAGCTACTAGGGAAGCTGAGGCAGAAGAATCACTTGGAATCTGGGAGGCGGAGGTTGCAGTGAGCCAAGATTGCGCCGCTGCACTCCAGCCTAGAGACAGAGACTCCATGTTTAAAAAATAAAAATAATGAAAAATAAAAAAAGGGATAATATGCAGTTATGAGGATTAAATGAAATCATAGATGAAGTGCCAGCACCATGCCAGGCACATAGTATGATACAGTGTAACAATTTTTATTACCCAAGAAGATTGGGCCTTAACCAGTAATAATTAGTTCCTTAATATCGTACGCCTCTTTAGAGGATAAAGTATTATCTAATAAGTGAAAGACCCATCAATAAAGGCCTAGTTTGAGAAGCAAAGTCAAAATACCCATAGTTCTTTTTTTTTCTGGAGACAGAGTCTCACTCTGTTGCCCAGACTGGAGTGCAGTGGCGCGATCTCGGCTCACTGCAAACTCCACCTTCCAGGTTCAAGCAATTCTCCTGCCTCAGCCTCCCGAGTAGATGGGATTATAGGCACCCGCCACCATGCCCTGTTAATTTTTTTTGTATTTTTAGTAGAGACAGGGTTTCACTATCTTGGCCAGGCTGGTCTTGAACTCCTGACCTCTTGATCCACCCATCTCAGCCTCCCAAAGTGCTAGGATTACACGTATACAGGTGTGAGCCACCGCACCCGGCTATCCTTGTTGTTCTTTCTGTCCAGAACATTCTTTCACCATGTATCCTAATAGCTTGGTTCCTAATCTTCTTTGGGTCTTTATTCCAAGATCTCAGTGAAGCCTTCTCTCACTGCTCGAAAGTTACAACTTCCCCCCCAGAACTCCCCCACTCTCCTTCCCCTCCCTTATTTTTCTCCATAGCATTACCACCACCAGAGAGATTGTATTTATTTATTTTGAGACAGCGTCTCACTCTTTTGCCAGGCTGGAGTGCAGTGGCGCCATCTCAGCTCACTGCAACTTCCTTCCGGGTTCTAGCGATTTCTCCTGCTTCAGCCTCCGGAATAGCTGAGATCACAGGTGTGCGCTACTAAGCCCAAATAATTTTTGTATTTCTAGCATAGGCGGGGTTTCACCATGTTGGCCAGGATGGTCTCAATCTCTTGATCTTGTGATCCGCCCAGCTCAGCCTCCCAAAGTGCTGGGATTACAGGTGTGAGCCCACCGTGCCCAGCGTTTTTTTTTTTTTTTTTTTTTTTTTTCCTAGATGGAATCTTGCTCTGTTACCATAGCTGGAGTGCAGTGGGGTGATCTCAGCTCACTGCAACCTCTGCTTCCCGGGTTCCAGCAATTCTGCCTCAGCCTCCCGAGTAACTGGGATTAGAGGTGCATGCCACCACGTCCGGCTAATTTTTGTATATTTAGTAGAGATGGGGTTTCACCATGTTGGCCAGTCTGGTCTCGAACTCCTGACCTTGTGATCTGCCTGCCTTGGCCTCCAAAGTGCTGGGATTACAGACATGAGCCACCATGCCCAGCCAAGAGATTGTATATCTTGTTTAGTTTATTGTCTGTCTTCAAAAACAGCCCTCACCTCCATCTCCAGTAGGGCAGCAGCTTAGCAACTTTGTTAATTCTTGTATCTCTGGCATCTGATACAGCATGTGTCATACAGCAGACCTTCATATAGTTCTTTTTTGTTGTTGGAGACAGCGTCTTGTTTTGTCACCCAGGCTGGAGTGTAGTGGTGCAATCATGGCTCACTGCAGCCTCAACCTTCTGAGCTCAAGCAATCTTCTCACCTCAGTCTCCCAAGTAGCTGAGACTACAGGGGCATGGCACCACACCCAGCTAATTTTTGTATTTTTTTGTAGAGATGGGGTTTTGCCATATTGCCTAGGCTGGTCTTGAACTCCTGACTTCATGATCCGCCTGCCTCAGCCTCCCAAAGTGCTGGGCTTACAGTTGTGAGCCACTGCACCTGGCCCTTCATATAGTTCTTGAATGACGGAATAACTTCCCAAGAAAATGCCTAAAAAGTGGGAAGGTAACTTTAAAGACTATGCAACTCAACAACTTCCTTTCTCTACAGATAAAGCCTTCTTTATTTATTATTTATTTATTTATTTATTTCGAGACAGAGTCTCGCTCAGTTGCCCAGGCTGGAGTGCAGTGGCGCAATCTCGGCTCACTGCAACCTCCACCTCCTGGGTTCAAGCAATTCTCCTGACTCAGCCTCCTGAGTAGCTGGGATTATAGGCATGTGCCACCACGTCCTACTAATTTTTGTATTTTTAGTAGAGACGGGGTTTCAGCATGTTGGCCAGGCCGGTCTTGAACTCCTGACTTCATGATCCACCTGCCTCAGCCTCCCAAAGTGCTGGAATTACAGGAGTGAGCCACTGCGCTCCGCCTAAGCCTGCTTTATTTTTGAATGCTTAATGGGCTTTTCTTGCAGCAGATTTTTTGATCCCATGATGTTGAATTTAGGCTATAAAATCAGGTTACCTTCCCTAAGGGCCCACTGACAGGAAGGAACACCAGGTGGCCAAGACCAGCAAGTCTTTCAACAATGTAGACAATACACCTGAGAATTTGAAGCTGGCAGTTAGAACATTAGCTTGAAGATGCTGGAAACAAACTGCATACTGAAAGCTGTGTTGCCTAATTTTCTGCTAGATTGCTGACTTTAGTTTCCTTCCAGCTCCTCTGCAACCTTGCACAAGTCACTGTTGGCCAGATACTTTGCCCAAGAGCTAGCAAGACCTGTGGAAGCCAGGTGGCTTTTCCTTTATGGGTGGAACTTTGAACACACATGAGGTTTTTTTTGTTTGTTTTTGAGATGGAGTCTTGCTCTGTCCCCCAGGCTGGAGTGCAGTGGCCCAATCTCAGCTGCACTGCAACCTCCACCTGCCAGGTTCAAGGGATTCTCCTGCCTCAGCCACCCGAGCAGCTGGGATTACAGGCACCTGCCACCATGCCCAGCTAATTTTTGTATTTTTAGTAGAGATGGGGTTTCACCACTTTGGTCAGACTGGTTTTGAACTCCTGACCTCAGGTGGTCCACCTGCCTTGGCCTCCCAAAGTGCTGGGATTACAGGCGTGAGCCACTGCAACATCCTGTCGGCTATTCTTGAGCTGGAAATACCTAATTTGGAAACTCATCAGAAGGGAAAAGAGCTTGGGGGTGGGGGAATCATTTGAGTTCAGGAGTTCGAGACCAGCCTGGGCAACATAGTGAAACCTTGTCTCTAAAAACAAAGAAAGAAAAAAAAAATAGATTATGGGCAAATGCATGGAGATAAAGGAAAAGGGGGACGAGCCTCCGTGACATACTGATTCTCTAAGTTTTTCTCTTGCACCTTTCGTCAGGTTTCAGGTAGAAGGGCTGGGACGGCCAGGAGCCAGGGCCTTCTGTGGGCGCACGGCCATCAGCCCCTTTTCGAGATGACTTAAACTTAGTCCCGAAGAAGCTCCCTTGCCATTTCCCTCACACTAACGGACAATAAGGAGGCCTCCAGCTAAGCAGGCCAGGGCCGTATTCGAGCTGCTGGCAGGGAGCAAATCTCAGGAAGGCCAAGCCACCAAAAAACTGTAAGCCTAGATCAACTGTGAGTTAGGAACAAGAGGACCGGGTGCTACAGGGCATAGGCCAAACCAAAATCCCCAGCGGGTCTCGCGAAGCGGGGCGGGTAAGCGCACCTTCTTATTGGGTGGCGATGAGCAGCGTGCTCCCGCGCCCCTCCCCAGAAGGCAAGCCTCCTGCGCGCGGAGCACGGCGGGAGTAGAGTCAGCGGGACCAGCCGCTGTACTTCATCTCCCGGCGGGCTCAGCGCTGAAGGTTGCGGCGCGGCGCGGCGCCTTTGTGGAAGCGGTGGCCCAGCGCGGAGGAAGTTCCGGTCTCCGCAGCGCTGGGTCGGTGGCGGAGGCTGAGGAGAAGGAGTAGTGGGCCGTGGAGGCTTCGCCGCCTAGGTAAGGGCCCTGGCCTGGAGAGAGGGCGTGCCAGAGCCTGCGGGGGTAGAGCCAGCAGACAGGGCCGCTCTAGAGGTCGCAGGGCCGCGCGGCCTGAAAGCTATGGCTTCGGTGTCGCGGGGCGGCCGCGGCCTCGCTCAGGGAGAGCCAAGCGGCGGTGAGGTGAAGTAGGAGCTGCCCGCGGCAGGAACGCCCCGGAACCGTCGCGGGCCGGCGGGGGCCGGCGCGGGGCCCGGCTGGCGGTAGAATTACCGGTCCTGCCGCGGAGCGGCCAGCTGAGAGGTAGGAGCTGGCGCGTGCTTGCGGCTCTGTGCTCCCAATCTTCGGAGCTCTTTTTCTTGCAGTTTTCCTGTTTCTAATCCAATTCTGATCGCTAGGAAGGGAGCTCTTGTGCCTAGCACGTAGCCTCGTCCTCAGACTGGGCAGACGCTAGGGAGGCTCCGCTGGACCGGAAGGCACAGGAGCTCCGAGCCCGGTCGGCTGGGCGGTAGAACCTGGAGGCGGGGGAGTGGTCTGGTGGGATCCACGCCCGTTAGGCACTGTAGGAGAGGGCTGTTTTCTCGTATTCACGCTTTAGATTCCTTTGGCGGTGTAAATATGTGTTTTTCTTTTTACTTTAGAATTGACGTTAGGGTAATGGATTCAACTTTGGAAATGCATTTTTTTTTTTTAAAGGAAGGGCCCTGTTTTGTAGGGTACATAAATCATGAGGATAATTGTATATTTTGCATATTCCAGGTTTGCTCGTGAAGGTCTGAGTAGCTGATCTAAGTGAAGGAGTTCAGGAGAGGGGATGTAGTTGGTCACCTGGTTCATTTACTGAACCTTGGATTCTGCCCTCGGCTTGCTAGTTTCCTCCTCCTCGTTGAGAAATGCCACCAGTGTGAATGATTTAAATATGTCACCCTTACTAAATTTGTGAGGTCTGTAAGGACAGGTGTCAAGAACTGGTGCGTGACGGTAGGACTGGCAGCGTGGAAAGTAACAAAATAATATGGTACCATTTTGGTGAAACACAAAACTTTAATTTGAACCTTGTCTCAAACTAGCACTTAACTAGATACGTAACCTACAGGACGGGTTCCAGGTCTCTGGACAGTTGTAGCACCCCCTCCTTATAGAATTCTATTACCAGGCCGAGCCTGGTTTCTCACGCCTGTAATCCCAGCACTTTGGGAGGCCAAGGTGGGAGGATTGCTTGATTCCAGGAGTTAGAGACCGGCGTGGGCACATGGTGAGACTTCTACTCTACAAACAATAAAATAGCCAGGGCCAGGCGCAGTGGCTCACGCTTGTAATCCCAGCACTTTGGGAGGCTGAGGCGGTCGGATCACCTGAGGTCGGGAGTTCAAGACCGGCCTGACCAACATGGAGAAACCCCATCTCTACTAAAAATACAAAATTAGCCGGGCGTGGTGACACATGACTGTAATCCCAGCTACTCGGGAGGCTGAGGCAGGAGAATTGCTTGAACCTGGGAGGCAGAGGTTGCCGTGAGCTAAGATCACGCCATTGGACTCCAGCCTGGGCAACAAGAGTGAAACTCCATCTCAAAAACAAACACCAAATCCAACAAAAGCCAACAACTTTATTGGGTTACAATTTATACACCATACAGTTCACCCATTTAAGCTGTATAATTCAGAGGTTTTTGGTGTATTATGCTATTTTTTTGTTTGAGATGGAGTCTCTCTTTGCCCAGGTTGGAGTGCAGTGGTACTATCTCGGCTCACTGTAACCTCTGACTGCCGAGTTCAAGGGATTTTCCTGCCTCAGCCTCTGGAGCAGCTGGGATTATAGGTGCCCGCCACCATGCCCGTCTAATTTTTTTGTATTTTTTTCTTTTTTTTTTTTTCTTTTTGAGACAGAGTCTTGCTCCGTTGCCCAGGCTGGAGTGCAGTGGCACGATCTCGACTCACAGCAACCTCCGCCTCCCGGGTTCAAGTGATTCTCCTGCCTCAGCCTCCTAAGTAGCTGGGACTGCAGGTGTGTACCACCACGCCTGGCTAATTTTGTATTTTTAGTAGAGATGGGGTTTCACCCTGTTAGCCAGGATGGTCTTGATCTCCAGACCTAGAGATCCACCCTCCTCGACTTCCCAAAGTGCTGGGATTACAGGCATGAGCCACCACGTCCGGCCATGTTGGCAGGCTGATCTTGAACTACTGACCTCAGGTGATCCACCTGCCTCGGCCTCCCAAAGTGCTGGGATTACAGGTGTGAGCCACCACGCCCGGCCCTATTACAGTATTTTAAAAACAAATTGTGAGCTTCATCTCCCGGCGGACTGAGCGCTGAAGGCTCCGGCGCCAGTGGCCCCACGCGGAGGAAATTCCGGTTTCTGCGGCGCTGGGTCGGTGGCAGAGTATTTTTAAAACAAATTTGTAAGCTTGGACAGCATGGCGAAACCCTATCTCTACAAAAAATACAACAAACAAACAACTAGCCAGGCATGGTGGCATGCTCCTATTAGTCCTAGCTACTCGGGAGGTTGAGATGGGAAAATCTCTTAAACCGGGGAGGTAGAGATTGAGGTGAGGGGAAATCATGCCACTGTACTCCAAATGTGGGTGACAGAACAAGACTCTTGTCTTAAAAAAAAAAAAAAAAAAAATCAATAAAACATTGTAGTAAATATATATTTTTATGTGTGTTCGTGTATATTTTAACAAAATTTGTCCTTTAAACCATTTTTAGGTATACAATTTAATGGTATTAATTACATTCACAATGTAATACAAGCAACACCACTATTTCTGAAACTTTATTATCTCAAACAGAAACTCTGTAACCAGATGGGTGGTGGCTCATGCCTGTAATCCCAGCACTTTGGGAGGCCGAGGCGGGCAGATCACTTGAGGTCAGGAGTTTGAGAACAGCCCGGCCAACATGGTGAAACCCCCATCTCTACTAAAAATAAAAAAATTAACCAGGCATGGTGGCGTGCACCTGTAACCCTAGCTACTCTGGAGGTGGAGGTTGCAGTGAGCTGAGATCATGCCACTGCACTCCAGCCTGGGCTACAGAGCCAGACTCCGTCTGAAAAAAAAGAAGGCCAGGCATGGTGGCTCACGCCTGTAATTTCAGCACTTTGGGAGTCTGAGGCGAGTGGATCACAAGGTCAGGAGATCTAACACGGTGAAATCCTGTCTCTACTAAAAATACACAGAATTAGCCTGGCATGGTGGTGTTCGCTTGTAGTCCCAGCTACTTGGGGCTGAGGCAGGAGAATTTCTTGAACCTGGGAGGTGGAGGTTGCAGTGAGCCAAGATCGCGCCACTGCACTCCAGCCTGGCGTCAGAGGGAGGCTCATTCTCAAAAAAAAAAAAAACCAAAAAACAAAAAACTGTAACCATTAAACAAATAACTTGCCATTTCCTCCTCCTTCTAGCCCCTGGTAATCTCTGATCTACTTTGTGTCTGTATGAATGTGCCTGTTCTAGGTACTGCAAATACTAAATGGAATCATACAATATTTGTCCTTTTTATGTCTGGTTTATTTCACTTAGTTTAATGGTTCATGGTTAATCCATGTTGTAGCGTGTATCAGAACTTCCTTCCTTCTTATGGCTTAATCCATTGTGTGTGTACACCACATTTTGTTTTATTAATTTGTAGTAGACACTTGGGTTGTTTCCACCTTTTGACTATTGTAAATAATGCTTCTGTGAACATTGGTGTACAAATATCTCTTTGAGTTCCTGCTTTGAATTATTTTGGGTATATACCCAGAAGTGAAATTGCTATATGGTAATTATTATTATTAATTTTCTTTTAGAGACAGAGTCTTGCTCTGTTGCCCAGGCTGGAGTTGAGTGGCACAGTCATGGCTCACTGCAGCCTCGAACCTGTAGGCTTAAGCAGTTGTCCTGCCTCAGCCTCCTTAGTAGCTGGGACTACAGGTATGGGCTGCCACAACCAGCTAATTTTTGTTTGTTTGTTTAATTTTTCTTTTTTATTGTGATGAACTCTTCCCTTGTTGTCTAGGCTGGTCTCGAACTCCTGGGTTAAAATGATTCTCTTGCCTTGGCCTCCCAAAGGCTGAGATTATAGGCATGAGCCACCACACCTGGCCCATAATTTTTTTATTTTTGTTTTTTGTAGAGACAGGGTCTCCCTTTGCTGCCCGTGCTGGTCTCGATCTCCTGGCCTCAAGCCATCTTCCCTCCTTGGCCTCTCAAGGTACTGGGATTATAGGCATGAGCTACTGCACCTGGCTGACAGTTGGTTATTAAATGTTTAGCTCTTTGAGGAACCACGATACTGTTTTCCTTAGTGGCTGCATCATTTTACATTCCCACCAGTAGTACACAAGGGTTCCAATTTTCCCACATCCTCCCCAACACTTACTTTCTGTTTTTCCTTTTTTGGTAAATGTTTGTGTGTATATGTAGTTTTTTTTTTTTAAGACGGGATTTCACCATGTTGGTCAGGCTGGTCTCGAACTCCTGACCTGGTGATCCACCTGCCTCGGCCTCCCAAAGTGCTGGGATTACAGGCGTGAGCCACCACTTCCGGCCATGTGTGGTTTTTTATTTGTTTGTTTTGATAGTAGCCATCCTAATGGGTGTGAAGTGGTGTCTCATTGTGTTTTCTTGGTTTTTGCTCATTTGTATCTTTTTAACCATTTTTTCTTTTTTTTCTTTTGAGATGGAGTCTCGCTCTGTTGCCCAGATTAGAGTGTAGTAGTGTGACCTCGGCTCACTGCTACCTCTGCCTCCCAGGTTCAAGCAATTCTCTGCCTCAGCCTTTCGAGTAGCTGAGATTACAGGCTACTACTTTTTGTATTTTTAGTAGAGACAAGGTTTCACCATCTTGGCCAGGCTGGTCTTGGAGTCCTGACCTTGTGATCTACCCACCTTGGCCTCCCAAAGTGCTGGGATTACAGGCCTGAGCCACTGCACCTGGCCCTTTTTTTTTTTTTTTTTTTTTTTTTTTTTTTGAGACAGAGTCTTGCTCTGTCGCCAGGCTGGAGTGCAGTGGCACAGTGTCGGCTCACTGCAATCTCCGCCTCCAGGGTTCAAGCAATTCTCCTGCCTCAGCCACTCGAGTAGCTGGGACTACAGGCGTGTGCCACCATGCCCAGCTAACTTTTGTATTTTTTAGTAGAGATGGGGTTTCACTGTGTTGGCCAGGATGGTCTTGTTCTCTTGACCTCGTGATCCGCCCGCCTCGGCCTCCCAAAGTGCTGGGATTACAGGTATGAACCACTGCGCCTGGCTTTAACCATTTTTAAGTGTATCATTCATTGCTATTAAGTACATTCTTGTTGTTGTGCAACCATCATAAAAATCCAGCTTCAGAACTTTTTTCTTTTTTTTTTTTTTATAGAGACAAGGTTTCACCATGTTGGTCAGACTGGTCTCGAACTGCTGACCTCATGATCCACCCGCCTCGGCCTCCCAGAGTGCTGGGATTACAGGCGTGAGCCACCGCACCCGGCCTAGAACTTTTTTCATCTTTCCAAACTGAATGTCTGTACCCATTGAACCGTAACTCCCCATTCTCTCCTCTCCTACCCTCTGACAACCACCATTCTGCTTTCTGTCTATGAATTTGGCTACTCTAGGTGTCTCATGTAAGTGGAATCACATAATATTTGTTCTTTTGTGTATGGCTTATTTTACTTAGCATAATGTCTTCAGGATTCATCCATCTTGTAGTATGCATCAGAATTTTATTTTTTGAAACGGAGCCTCACTCTGTTGCCCAGGCTGGAGTGCAGTGGTGCGATCTCGGCTCACTGCAACCTCTGCCTCCCAGGTTCAAGTGATTCTCCTGCCTCAGCCTCTCTAGTAGTAGCTGGGACTATAGGCGAGTGCCACCACGCCTGACTAATTTTTTGTGTTTTTAGTAGAGATGGGGTTTTACTGTGTTAGCTAGGATGGTCTTGGTCTCCTGACAACGGTGATCTGCCTGCCTTGGCCTTCCAAAGTGTTGGGATTACAGGTGTGAGCCACCATGCCTGACCCAGAGTTTTATTCCTTTTTAAGGCTGAGTAATATTCCATTATGTGTATATATCACATTTTGTTTATCCATTCATCTGTTGATGGACATTTGGGTTATTTCCACCTTTTTGCTATTGTGAATAATGATGCTATGAATATTGGTTTACAAATATCTTTTTTTTTTTTTTTTTTTGAGATGAAGTCTTGCTCTGTGGCCAGGCTGGAGTGCATCTGTCGCCAGGCTGGAGTGCAGTGTCATGATCTTGGCTCACTGCAACCTCTGCGTCCTGGGTTCAAGGGATTCTCCTGTCTCATACTCCTGAGTAGCTGAGACTACAGGCCACCACACGTGACTAATTTTTGTATTTTTAGTAGAGATGAGGTTTCACCATGTTAGCCAGGATGGTCTTGATCTCTTGAGCTCGTGATCCGCCCGCCTTGGCCTCCCAAAGTACTGATGTGATCACGGCTCACTGCAGCCTCTGCCTTCTGTGTTCAAGCATTCTCCTGCCTTAGCTTCCTGAGTAGCTGGGATTACAGGTGCGCACCACCATGCCCGGCTACTTTTTGCTTTTTGTATTTTTAGTAGAGAAGGAGTTTCGCCATTAACTATTGGCCAGGCTGATCTTGAACTTCTGACCTCAGGTGATCCACCTGCCTTGGCCTCCCAAAGTGCTGGGATTATAGGTGTGAGCCACCATGCCCAGCCACAAATATCAAGACTTTTTACTTTCATTCCTTTTTTTTTTTTTCAAGCCAACAGTAACCTTAGAGCCAATTTTTTTTTTTTTTTTTTTGAGATAGAGCCTTGCTGTGTTGCCCAGGCCAGAGTGCCGTGGCATGATCTTCAGCTCACGGCAACCTCTGCCTCCTGAGTTCAAGTGATTCTCCTGCCTCAGCCTCCGGAGAAGCTGGAAATACAAGCATGTGCCACCACACCCGGCTAATTTTTTGTATTTTTAGTAGAGATGGGGTTTCACCGTGTTGGCCAGGATAGTCTCGATCTCCTGACCTTGTGATCACCTGCTTCAGCCTCCCAAAGTGCTGGGATTACAGGTGTAAGCCACTGCGCCCGGCAATTTTTTTTTTTTTAGACACGGTCTTGCTCTGTTGTCCAGGTGAGTGCAGTCGTGCAGTTATAGCTCTCTTTATCCCTGATCTTCTTGGTTCAAGCTATCCTCTCACCTCAGCCTCTTGAGTAACTGAGAATTCAGGTGCACACCACTACGCCTAGCTTATTTTTTAATTTTTTTGTAGCTGTGGGATTTCGCTATGTTGCCTAAGTTTTATGTGTCATTTTTTTGAGGAACTGCCCTTCTGTTTTCTGCAGTGGTTGCACCATTTTACATTCTACCAACAATGCACAAACGTTTTGTTATAGACTGAATTGTGTCCTCCTGAAAATTCATATGTTGAAGCCCTAAGCCCCAGTGTGACTGTAGTTGGAAACAGAATCTTTACAGAGATAATTAACAAATTAGAAGATATCCTAAGGATGAGGCCTTCATCCAGTAGGACTGGTGTCCTCATAAGAAAAGGACTAGATATCAGGAGTGCGTGTACAGAGAGAAAAGGCTACATGAGAATAGAAGGGATTACAAGTGTGAGTCACCATGCCCAGCCCTGGCTATCTTATTTTTTGTAGAGTTGGGGTCTCGCGATGTGCTCATGCTGCTCTCCAACTCCTGCACTCAAGCAATCCTCCCACTTTGGCCTCCCAAAGTACTGAAATTACAGGCATGAGCCACTGTGCCTGGCGTTTTCTTTTTTTCTTTTGTGTTTTTTAGAAACAGAGTCTCGCTCTTCACCAGGTGCCAGGCTGGAGTGCAGTGGCGAGATCTCAGTTCACTGCAGCGTCCGCCTCCCAGGTTCAAGCAGTTTTCCTGCCTCAGCCTCCTGAGTAGCTGGAACCACAGGCGCGTGCCACCACACCCAGCTAATTTTTGTATTTTAGTAGAGACAGGGTTTCACTGTGTTGGCCAGGATGGTATCGATCTCTTGACCTCGTGATCCGCCTGCCTCGGCCTCCCAAAGTGCTGGGATTACAGGTGTGAGCCACCGCGCCTGGCTGGCATTTTATTTTATAATTTTTGAGACAGAGTCTCACTCTGTTGCCTATCCCAGAGTGAAGTGGTGTGATCTCAGCTCACTGCAACCTCTGCCTCCCAGGTTGAAGAGATCCTTGTGCCTCAGCCTTCCAAGTAGCTGGGATTACAGGCATGTGCCACCATGCCTGGCTAATTTTTGTATTTTAGTATAGATAGGGTTTCACCTTGTTGGCCAGGCTGGTCTTGAACTCCTGACCTCAGTGATCTGTCCACCTTGGCCTTCCAAAGTGCTGGGAGTACAGGTGCAGGCCTTTTTCGCTTTTCTTTCTTTTTTTTTTTTTCAAATAGCTATCCTAATGGATGTGAAGTGGTATCTCATTGTGGTTTTGATTTGCATTTCCCTAATGATAAGTGATGTTGAGCATCTTTTCATGTATTTATTGGTTATTTGTATATCCTCCTTTGGAGAAGTATCTATTCATGTCTTTGGTTGACCATTTTAAAATTAGGTTTTTGAGCTGGGTGTGGAGGTGCACACCTGTAGTCCCAGCTTCCTGGGAGGTTGAGGTAGGTGGATCTCTTTTTTTTTTTTAAATAAGACGGGGTTTCACCATGTTGGTCAGGCTGGTCTTGAACTCCAGACCTCAGGTGATCCGCCCGCCTTGGCCTCCAAAGTGCTTGGATTACAGGTGTGAGCCACCACGCCTGGCCGGTGGATCTCTAAGCCCAGGTGTTTGAGGGTGCAGTGAGCTGTGATTGCACCACTGCACTCCACCCTGGGTGACAGTCTCTAAAAATAAAATAAAATTAGGTTTTTGTCTTTGTTGTTGAGTTTTAGGAGTCCTTTATATACTCTAGATATTCCTTGTCAGATAATGTGATTTACATGTATTTTTTCTCTCTGTTGGTTATCTTTTTTTTTTCTTTTTCTCTTTCTTTTTTTTTCCTGTGGGTTATCTTTATACTCTGTTGATAGTATCTTTTGATGCACAGAGGTTTTCGTTTTGATAAAGTCCAGTTTATCTTTTTTTTTTAAATCTGTGCCTCATTTGCAAATTATTGCCAGTTGAAACTTTTCGCCTAAGAGTTTTATAGTTTTAGCTGTTAGGTTTGGGTCTTGATCCATTTTGAGTTTTTTAAAATATATTATGTTGGGTAAGAGCCCCACTTTATTGTTTTGCATCTGGTTATTCAGTTTTCCCAGTACCATTTTCCATGTGGGAAAAAGATTGTACTTTCCCCGTTGAATGTTTTTGACACCTTTGTTGAAAATCAGTTGACTGCAGTTCAAGACCAGTTTGGCCAACACCGTGAAACCCTGTCTGTACTAAAAGTTCAAAAATTAGCTGGGCATAGTGGTGTCTGCCTGTAATCCCAGCTACTCGGGAGGCTGAGGCAAGACAATCACTTGAACCTGGGAGGCGGAGGCTTCAGTGAGCTGAGATTGCGCCATTGCACTCCAGCCTGGGTGACAGCGCAAGACGCGAGAATCCATCTCAAAAGAAAAAATTGACCATATATGTGAGGAGTTATTTCTTACCTCTCCATTCAGTTGATTGGTCTTTATGCATCACTGCACTGTTGTGATTGCTGTAGCTAAGTGGTACACTTAAAGATGGTTAAAATAGGCTGGGCATGGTGGCTTATGCTTATATTATAGTCTTAGCATGTTGGGAGGTTGAGGTGAGCAGATTGCTAGCGCTCAGGAGTTCGAGACCAGCCTAGGCAACATGGTGAAACCCCACCCCGACTCTACCAAAATACAAAAATTAGCTGGGTGTGGTGGTACGCGCCTGTAATTCTAGCTATTTGGGAGGCTGAGGCACAAGAATTGCTTGAACCTGGGAGACAGAGGTTGCAGTAGCCGAGACTGCGCCACTGCACTCTAGCCTGGGCAACAGAGTGAGACTCTTTACATACCCAAATGTTTTACCATAATTATAAAATAATTTTTATTTTCATTTTTAAATTCTTCGTTCTTTCTTCTTTTGTTAATGCTCTCTGCTGAATTAAAAAAAAAAAAGAAATAAAAAGAATAGATCTTGTTGGGCCAGGTGCAGTGGCGCACACCTGTAATCTCAGCATTTTGGGAGGCTGAGGCGGGCGAATCACCTGAGGTCGGGAGTTTGAGACCAGCCTGACCAACATGGTGAAACCCTGTCTCTACTAAAAATGCAGAAGTAGCCGGACGTGGTGGTGCATGCCTGTAATCCCAGCTACTCAGGAGGCTGAGGCAGGAGGCAGGAGAATCACTTAAACCAGGAGGCGGAGGTTGCGGAGAGCCAAGATCGCACCACTGCACTCCAGCCTGGGCAACAAGAGTGAAACTCTGTCTCAAAAAACAAAAAGGTCTTGTTGATTCTTCTTTCTGCTTTCCCCTCTTCACTCCCTCTCACTTTATCAAAGAAAGCACTTCTTCATTTGAAACCTAACTGAAGTAAATTGTCCCAGAGAGGAAAACCGTTCAGGACACCAATGTTTTATCTCATCTCCTATATAAGTATATTTGGGTTGCTTCTTTCTTTCTTCTTTTTTTTTTTTTTGAAAGATGGGGTTTCACCATGGTGGCCAGGCTGGTCTTGAACTCCTGACCTCAGGTGATCCACTCACCTCGGCCTCCCAAAGTGCTAGGATTACAGGCGTAAGCCACCGCGCCCGGCCTCTTTTTTTTTTTTTTTTTTTTTTTTAACTTTAATCTCATGACAGTTTATGTTTCCATTTTTAAAAAGTATTATTGGGAGGCTGAGGCAGGCGGATGACAAGGTCAGGAGTTCGAGACCAGCTTGGCCAATATGGTGAAACCCCATCTCTACTAAAAATTCAAAAATATGCCGGGTGTGGTAGCAGGCACCTGTAGTCCCAGCTACTTGGGAGTCTGAGGCAGGAGAATCCCTTGAACCTGGGAGGGGGAGGTTGCAGTGAGGCAAAATCACGCCACTGCACTGCCACCTGAGTGATAGAGCGAGACTCTGTCTCAAAAAAAAAAAGTATTATAAATAAAGGTGTTGTGATTTTATGCAAGTCTTTTGTTTTTATTAAGTTTGGATAAGTCCCAAGAAGTGGAGTTGCTTAATGTATGATTGGACACAGAAAATAAAAGAGAAAGAAAACAGAAAATGAAGAAATGGAGTTGCTGATCATAGGATAGTACTTACTAGACCAGTTTCCAAAATGGATGTACTATTTTGTATTCACGTCAGCAATGTATGAGAAGAGTCCTTTTTAAAAAAAAAAAAAAAAAAAGACAGGGTCTCGATTTATGACCTAGGCTGGAATGCAGTGGCACGATTGTAACTCACTGCAGCCTTGACCTCCTGGGCTCAAGTGATCCTCCCACTTCAGTCTCCTGAGTATCTGGGACTACAGACATGTGCTACCATGCCTGGATAATTTTTTTTTTTTTTTTGAGACAGAGTCTCACTCTGTCCCCCAGGCTGGAGTGCAATGGCACAATCTCTGTTCACCGCAACTTCTGCCTCTGAGGTTCAAGTGATTCTCCTGCCTTAACCTCCCAGGTAGCTGAGATTACAGGCATGTGCCACCATACCTGGCTAATTTTTGCTTTTTTTTTTTTTTTTTTTTTTTAGACAGAGTCTTGCTCTGTCCCCAGGCTGGAGTTCAGATCTTGGCTCACTGCAACCTCTGACTCCCTGGTTCAAGTGATTCTCCTGTCTCAGCCTCCTGAGTAGCTGGGATTACAGGTACACACCACCACGCCTGGCTAATTTTTGTATTTTTAGTAGAGATGGGGTTTCACCATGTTGGTCAGGCTGGTCTCGAACTTCTGATCTTGTGATCTGCCCGCCTCAGCCTCCCAAAGTGCTGGGATTACAGGAGTGAGCCACTGCGCCTGGCCTAATTTTTGTATTTTTAATAGAGATGGGGTTTCGTCATGTTGGCCAGGATGATTTTGAACTTGACCTCATGATCTGCCTGCCTCAGCCTCCCAAAGTGTTGGGAGTAAAGACTCGAGCCACTGCACCCAGCCTAATTTTTGTATTTTTAGTAGAGACAGAGTTTTGCCTTGTTGGCCAGGCTGGTCTCAAACTCTTGACCTCAGGTGATTCTCCCACCTCAGCCTCCCAAAGTGCTGGGATTGTAGGCATGAGCCATGGTGCCTGGCCCAATTTTTGTATTTTTTTGTAGAGACATGGTTTCACCGTGTTTCACAGGCTGGCCTTGAACCCCTGATCTCAAGCGATCTGCCTGCCTCAGCCCTTCCAAAGTACTGGGATTACAGGCAAATCTTCTCATTGCTGGAAATCCTTCTATATATTTGATTTGGTATGTTTTTAATTTCAGCCATTCTAGTGAGTGTGTACCAGTGTCTTATGTTTGTGTTTTCCTTATCATAGTGAACATTATGACTAAATATAGTGATATGTATTATAAATATTTACTCAATTAGGATTTTTTTTTGAAACAGGGTCTTGCCATGTTGCTCAGGCTAGACCCCAGACTCCTAGGCTTAAGTGAACCTCCCACCTCATGAGTAGTTGGGACTATAGGTGTGTACCACCATGCCTGGCTAATTTATTTATTTATTTAAAATTAATTAATTAATTAATTTGAGACTGAGTGTCTCTATGTTGCCCAGGCTGGAGTGCAGTGGCAACGATCTCAGCTCACTGCAACCTCTGCTTCCCGGGTCCAAGCAATTCTCCTGTCTCAGCCTCCTGAGTAGCTGGGACTGCAGGTGCCCACCACTACACCTGGCTAATTTTTGTATTTTTAGTAGAGACAAGGTTTCACCATATTAGCCAGTCTGGTCTAGAACTCCTTACCTTGTGATCCGCTCTCCTTGGCCTCCCAAAGTGTTGGGATTACAGGTATGAGCCACTGCGCCCAACCCTCTTTCTTTCTTTCTTTCTTTTTTATAACAGGGTCTCACTCTGTTGCTCAGGCTGGAGTGGAGTGGTGCAGTCATGGCTCACTGCAGGCTGAAACTTCCATGCTCAAGTCATCCTCCCACTTTAACCTTCTGAGTAACTGGGACCATAGAGGTGTACCATCACACCTTGCTGCTAATTTTTTTTTTTTTTTTTTGAGACAGTCTCACTCTGTCACCTAGGCTGAAGTGCAGTGACACAATCTTAGCTTACTGCAACCTCTGCCTTCTGGGTTCAAGTGATCCTCCTGCCACAGTCTCCTGAGTAGTTGGGATTACAGGCATGTGCCACCACGTCTTTATAATTAGCTTGGCTTACTTTTGTATTTTTTTTTTTTTTTTTTTTTTTGAGACAGAGTCTCACTCTGTCGCCAGGCGCTAGGCTGGAGTGCAGTGGCACAATCTCGGCGCACTGCAACTTCTGCCTCCCGGGTTCAAGCAATTCTCCTGCCTCAGCCTCCCAAATAGCTGGGACTGCAGGCGCACGCTACCACGCCCCGCTAATTTTTATATTTTTAGTAGAGACAGGCTTTCACTCTGTTGGCCAGGATGGTCTTGATCTCTTGACCTCGTGATCCGCCCGCCTCGGCCTCCCAAAGTGCTGAGATTACAGGCTGCGCCCGGCCCTACTTTTGTATTTTTAGTAGAGATGGGGTTTCACCATGTTGGTCCACCTGGTCTTGAACTCCTGGCCTCATATTATCCAGCCGCCTCAGCCTCCCAAAGTGCTGGGGTTACTGGGGTTACAGGCATGAGCCACCATGCCCAGCTAGACATGGCTAATTAAAAAAATTTTTTTGTAGGCTGGGCGGGGTGCTCACACTTGCAATCCCAGTACTTTGAGAGGCTGAGGCAGGCTGATTGCCTGAATCAGGAGTTTGAGACCAGCCTGGGCAACATGACAAAAGCCTGCGTGTACCAGAAATACACAGAAAACTTAGTGGGTCATGGTAGTGCAAGCTTGTGGTCCCAGCTACTCAGGAGGCTGAGGTGAGAGGATTGCTTGAGCCCAGGAGGTGGTGGTTATAGTGAGCTGTGAGCTGAGAATGCACCACTGCACTCCAGCTTGGGTGACAGAGTGAGATACGGTCTCACAAAATTTTTTTTTTTTTTTTTTTGTAGAGACAAGTTCTCACTATTTTGCCCAGGGTGGTGTCAACTTTTGGGCTCAAGTGATCCTCCTGCATCAGCCTCCCAAAGTGTTGGGATTACAGATGGGAGCCACTGCACCTGTCCTGTTTATACTCTTAATTCTGTTTCCTTGGTCTGTATGTCAATCTTATGTCAGTGCCACCCTTTCTTGTTTTTTTTTTTGAGACGGAGTCTCACACTGTCACCCAGGCTGTAGTGCCAGGGGCACGATCTTGGCTCACTTTAATCTTTGCCTCCTAGGTTCAAGCAATTCTCCTGCCTCAGCCTCCCCAGTAGCTGGGACTACAGGTGTGCGCCCAGCTAATTTTTTTGTATTTTTTTTTTTCAGTAGAGACGGGGTTTCACCATGTTGGCCAGAATGGTCTCCATCTCCTGACCTCGTGATCCATCTGCCTCGGCCTCCTAAAGTGCTCGGATTGCAGGCGTGAGCCACCGCACCTGGCCTACACTGTCTTTCTTTCTTTTTTTTTTTTTTTTTTTGAGACGGAGTCTCGCTCTGTCGCCCAGGCTGGAGGGCCAGGGGCATGATCTTGGCTCACTGCAACTTCCGCCTCCTGGGTTCAATCCATTCTTCTGCCACAGCCTCCTGAGTAGCTGGGATTACAGGCGTGCGCCACCATGCTCTGCTAATTTTTGTATTTTAGTAGAGACGGGGTTTCACCATGTTGGTCAGACTGGTCTCAAACTCCTGACCTCGTGGTCTGCCCGCCTTGACCTCCCAAAGTGCTGGGATTACAGGGTGAGCTACCATTCCCGGCCCACACTGTCTTGGTTACTGCAGCTTTGTGGTGGATTTTGGAATTGGGAAGTGGTGAGTCCACTAACTTTGTTGTATATATATACATTTTTCTATTTTGCACAGATATTACCAGGTTACCAATAATATTTTGCACGTGTTTTTAAAACTTAATACATAATAGCTTATTCTGTATCAATTACCATAGCTACTTGATTTTTTCTTAGAGTTACATAGTATTTTTGGTTTTTTTTTTTTTGAGACTGAGTCTTGCTCTTACTTAGGCTGGAGTGCAGTGTTGTGATCTTGGCTTAAGCAACCTCTGCCTCCTGGGATCCTCCTATCTCAACCTCCATAGTATTTGGGACTACAGATACCTGCTACCACACCCAGCTAAGTTTTGTATTTTTTGTAGAGACAGTGTCTCACCATGTGTTGCCCAGGCTGGTCTTGAATTTCAAGGCTCAAGTGATCTGCTTGCCTTGGCCTCCCAAAGTGCTGGGATTACATGCTTGAGCTGCTGCACCAGGCCTGAGTTGCATAGTGTTCTAATAGTATTAATATATGCTATTGATGTGCATTTAGGCTTTATAATCTTTTTTTTTTTTTGAGACCAAGTTTTGCTCTTGTTGCCTAAGCTGGAGTATAGTGGCATGATCTCGGCTCACTGCAACCTCTGCCTCCCAGGTTCAAGTGATTCTCCTATCTCAGCCTCCTGACTAGCTGGGTTACAGGTCTGAGCCACCATGCCTGGCTAATTTTTTTCAAGTTGTCCAGGTTTGTCTCGAACGCCTGACCTCAGGTGATTCACCCACCTCGGCCTCCCAAAGTGCTGGGATTACAGGTGTGAGCTACCATGCCCAGTCTATGATCTTTTGCTATTATAAACCATGCTCTATTGTGTACTTGTGTAAACTTGTCACCTTACACTATAAATGTCTAGAGAATGAGTTCCTAGAAATGGAACTGGAAAGTCAGAGATTATGCACATTTAAAATTTATTGATTAAATTTCCAGTTTTTCTTATGTTACTGATTTCTGACTTCATCCTGTTTTGGTTGGAGAGCATACTTTTTTTTTTTTTGGGAGACAAGGTCTCACTCTGTCACCCAGGCAGTAGCATGATCACGGCTCATTGCAGACTTGACCTTCTGGGCTCAAATAATCCTCCCACCTCAGCCTCCTGAGTAGCTGGGAATACAGGCACACACAATCATGTCCAGCCAATTTTATTTTTATTTTTTTGAGATGGAGTCTTGCTCTGTCGCCCAGGCTGGGGTACAGTGGCACAATCTTGACTCACAGCAGCCTCCACCTCCCGGTTCAAGCGATTCTCCTGCCTCAGCCTCCCAGGTAGCTGGGATTACAAGGGCATGCCACCAAATTTTTGCTTTTATTTGAGGAGGTGGTGTCTGGCTATATTGCCCAGGGGGGTCTTGGACTCCTGGCCTCAAGCAGTCCTTCCACCTCAGCCTCTCAAAAGTGTTGGGATTACAGGTATGAAACACTGTGCCTGGCCAAGAATGTTTCATGTGCATTTGAGAAGAATGTAATTCTGCCATGGTTGATGGAGTGTTCTGTATATGTCTGTTAGGTCTAGTTGGTTTATTGTGTTATTCAAGTTCCCTCCTTATGTTCTGTCTGATCAGTCTCCTTGTTGAAAGTGGGATTTGAGGTTTTCAGCTGTTATTGCAGAACTGTGTCTTCCTTCATATCTTTTAATTTTTGCTTTCTACATTTTAAGGTCCTATTATTAGGTGCATAATTGTTATATTGTCTTGCTGTATTAGGCTTTTAAATTAATATATAGACCAGGCACACAGTGGCTCATGTCTATAATGAGCCAGCGCTTTGAGAGGCTGAGGTGGGAGCCCAGGAGTATAAGACCAGTCTGGTCAACATAGTGAGATCCTCTGTCTACAAAATAAAAACAAGAAAACCACAAGCATGTATATATATATATATATTTCTTTGTCTCTTATAACCTTTTTGTATTTAAAGTCTGTTTTGTGTGGTAATAGAGTCACCCCAACTCTTTTGATTATTATCTGCACGAAATGTCTTTTTGCATCCTTTCGCTTTCAAACCTATTTGTGTCTTTGGATCTAAAGTGAATTTCCTGAAGACAGCATATAGTCAGATCATGTTGGTGTTCTTTTTTTTTGAGATGGAGTCTCATTCTGTCACTCAGGCTGAACTGCAATGGTACAATCTCAGCTCACTGCAACCTTCGCCTCCCGAGTTCAAGCAATTCTCCTGCCTCAGCCTCCCAAGTAGCTGGGATTACAGGCATGGCCTACCACACCTGGCTAATTTTGTATTTTCAGTGGAGACGGGGTTTCTCTATGTTGGTCAGGCTGGTCTTAAACTCCTAGCCTCAGGTAATCTGCCTGCCTTGGCCTCCTAAAGTGTTGGGATTACAGGCATGAGCTACTGTGCCCGGCCCATTTTTTTTTTTTTTTTTTTTTAAGAGACACGGTCTTACTAGGCTTGTGTGTGTTGCCCAGGTTGAAGTACAGTGGTGAGATCATAGCTCACTGCAGCCTCGGACTCCTGGGCTCAAGCAATCTTCCTGCTTTGTTGTTCCCAAGTACCTGGAACTACAGGCATGCGCCACCTGGCTTTTTAATTTTTTAAATTTTTCGTAGAGGTGGCGTCTTGCTATGTTGCCTAGGCTGCTCTCAAACTCCTGGCCTCAAGCACCTGGCTTTCCAAAGTGCTGGGATTACAGATGTTAGCCACTGGCCTGTAGTAGAGATCGGGTCTCACTATGTGGCCCATGGTGGTTTCAAGCTCCTAAGCTTAAGTGATCCCCCTGCCTCGGCCTCCCAAAGTGTTAGGGCTACAAGCGTGAGCCACTGTGCCTAGCCCCTTCTCATTTTCTTTCTTTTTTTTTCTTTTTAGTGCATAAGGAGGCAACCTCATTTTCTTATGTGTGTATTCTAAAGATGTATTCTTTGCAGTTACCATGGGAGTTAACATCTCACAGTTATAATCTAATTTGAATTTATAATAACTTAAGTTCCATAGTATACAAATCTCTGCTCCGGTGCAGCTCCTTTCTCTTCCCTTTTCTGTTATGTCATAGATTACATCTTTGTAAATCGTATCTCATTAGCCTAGATTAATAATTTTTTATGTATTTGTTTTTATATCACATTGAAAACGAAAAGCAGAGTTACAAAGCAAAATTACAATAATGCTAGTTTTTACAATTGCTCCTGTATTTGCCTTTACCAGAGATTTCTTTCTTTCTTTCTTTCCTTTTTTTTGGGGGGGGGGGGGTGGGGGAGAAGGAGTCTCTGTTGCCAGGCTGGAGTACAGTGGCGTGATCTCAGCTCACTGCAGCCTCCGCCTTCTGAGTTCAAGTGATGCTTCTGCCTCAGGTTTCCAAGGAGCTGGGACTGTAGTTGTTAATGTATAGTGGTATAAGAGCCTCTATCAGCTTTTGTTTATCTGAGAATGCCTTTATTTTTTTCCTTAATTTTTGAAGGACAGTTTTCTCAGATACAGAATTCTTGGTTGTCAGTTTATGTTTAGGTCTTTTTTTTTTTTTTTGAGATGAAGTCTTGCTCTGTTGCCCAGTCTGGAGTGCAGTGGCATGATCTCGGCTCACCCCAACCTTCACCTCCTGGGTTCAAGTGATTCTCCTGCCTCAGCCTCCTAAGTAGCTGGGCCTATAGGTGCCTGCCACCATGCCCAGCTAATTTTTTGTATTTTTATTATGGCCAGGCTGGTCTTGAGCTCCTGCCCTCAAGTGATCCACCCACCTTGGCCTACCAAAGTGTAGGGATTACAGGCGTGAGCCACTGCGCCCAGCCTAGGTCTTGTATGATCATACGTTTTGCCTTGGCGTTTATGGCTTTCTAAATTTCTCCATATACATGTTGCTTTGGAATGTCCTAATTTGCCAAAGAGTTTCACCTCAACTTCTCTGCTTTTTTTTTTTTTTTTTTTTAAGAGACAGGGTTTCACCATTTTGGTCAGGCTGGTCTCGAACTCCTGACCTCATGTGATCCACCTGCCTTGGCCTCCCAAAGTGCTGGGATTACAGGTGTGAGTCACCGCGCCGGGTTCTTGGGCATCTATCTGTAATCTCTTGTCCCATGCGTCTGTTAGTCTGTAGTCTGCTTCACAGCTTTCATTAGCAATACCTGCTGCTTTTTCTGCCTAAGTTTTGTGTTAGGTTGAAATAGAAACAAGCACCTTATGCCTGTCCTTCAAATACCCCTAGACAGGGTAGAACAGATGTCTATGATAATTTTCAAGTAAAGGTCTGCTTTGCTCTTTGAGGGAGGGAGCTGGGATTTGGGCTTGTACTGCTTTAAGACCAAAACCGCTGCCATGCTGGAGAAGGGGTGGGGCAAGGGTGAGTAAAAACACCACAGAACTTTGCTACTGTTTTGAAGATGGTTTTTTCTTGATTGGGTATTTGCTTGTAGACCTTGGCTGTTTTCTAAAACTCTGACAAAGTTGTTTCAGACAGTTCTTGCTTGTTTTCTGATGTTTCTATGAAGGAATGAGACCTTGAAACTTCTGGTCTGCCATTTTGATGACCTATGGGCTGTCTTTTTACTCTCTTGATAGTGTCCTTTGATACAGAAGTTTTAAATTTTGATGAAGTTCACTTTACTTTTTCTTTTAAAGTTCCTTGTGCTTTAGGGGTCATATTTAAGAAGTCATTGCCAAATCCAAGGCATGAAGATTTGCCTCTTTTTCAGTAGCTGTAACAAAGGTCCAGGAGATAACTTTTTGTCTTGACTTGAGTTACATGTCTGTCTTCAAAGCAATGACTGTAGTGAGAGTAATAGATCATTCTGACTGGTCATGCTGAATGGTGTTGGAATAGGTCCGAGACAGTGGGGTTGATACTACAATGCTGTTTCCAAAACGGAAGGGCTAATGAGCACTAGAAAAATCAGTAAATACTTATTTTATTTAGTAAATGTGAAGCATTCATAGCACATTAAAAACTTTATGGTGCCCAGAGTACACTTTTTTCCTTTCTTTTTTTAAAGACATTCTTACTCTTTCCTGAGCTGGAATGCAATGGTGCAATCTTGGCTCACTGCAGCCTCAACTTCCCGAGCTCAAGCGATCCACCTTAGCCTTCCAATATAGAAGTTGGGACTACAGACATATGTCACCATGCCTGTTTTTTCTTTTTTTGAGATGGATTCTTGCTCTGTTGCCCAGGCTGGTGTGCAGTGGCATGATTTTGGCTCACTGCAGCCTCTGCCGCCTGGGTTCAAGCAATTCTCCTGCCTCATCCTCCTGAGCTGGGAGCTCAGGTACCTGGTACCACGCCTGGCTAATTTTTGTATTTTTAGTAGAGATAAGGTTTCACCATGTTGCCCAGGCTGGTCTCAAACTCCTTGGCTCAAGTTGTGTGCCTGCCTTGGCCTCCCAAAGTGTTAAGGTTACAGGTGTGAGCCATCACGCCCACCCCAGAGTACACATTTTAATTAAAAATGTATTTTTCGTATTATAAATATAATATGTAAATGTTTAAAAGTGAGCTCCAAAATTATTGCTGCTGATGTGGTGGTCCCTGATAAACTAAGAAGTAGGAAACTAGTTTAACTTTTAGTTCATGTTCTAAAGTACTAATTTTTGTGGTTTATTTTATACAGGTACTGCTATTACCAGAATTTGATAGAAAAAGGATCTACTTGGTGGCGGCCTCTTGATAAAAGAGATGTGGGGGGGGGATTCTCGACCTGCTAACAGAACTGGACCTTTTCGGTAAGCTCTGAAATTTGAATATTGAAATTGCCAGTGTTTTAATTATAAATATGTAACATTTTAGCCTACTATAAAGGAAGATAACGTCTCTGTTGAGAAATAGTTTCTAATTTTTTTAAAAATAGAAACTCAATTTGAAAAAGAATTTCAAAAATGATTGTGAGACTGAATACCCAGCATGCCAAATGTCTTGTCATATAACCGTTTTTTTTTTGAGATGGAGTCTTGCTCTGTCGCCCAGGCTGGAATGCAGTGGTGTGATCTCGGCTCACTGCACCCTCTGCCTAATGGGTTCAAGCAGTTCTCTGCCTCAGCCTCCCAAGTAGCTAGAATTAGAGGTGCTTGCCACCATGCCTGGCTAATTTTTGTAATTTTAGTAGAGACTGGGTTTCACCATCTTGGCCAGGCTTGTCTTTAACTCCTGACCTTGTGATCCACCCACCTTGGCTTCCCAACATTTTGAAATTTATTTATTCATTTTTTGAGACAGAGTCTTGCTCTGTCTTCCAGGCTGGAGTGCAGTGGCACAGTCTTGACTCACTGCAACCTCCATCTCCTGGATTCAAGTGATTCTCCTGCCCCAGCCTCCCAAGTAGCTGATAATACAGGTGTGTGCCACCATGCCCAGCTAATTTCATTTTTTAAAATATTAAGAAATCCCCCAAATATTTATTTTCGTTTCTTTTCTTTTTTTTGGCGGGGGCGGGGACGGAGTCTTGCTCTGTCACCAGGCTGGAGTGCAGTGGCGCAGTCTCGGCTCACTGCAACCTCCTCCTGGGTTGAAGCGATTCTTCCGCCTCAGCCTCCCGAGTAGCTGGGACCACAGGTGCACACCACCATGCCCAGCTAATTTTTGTATTTTTAGTAGAGACAGGGTTTCACAATGTTGGCCAGGATGGTCTCGATCTCTTGACCTCGTGATCTGCCCGCCTCGGCCTCCCAAAGTGCTGGGATTACAAGCGTGAGCCACTGCGCCCAGCCTTATTTTTGTTTCTTAGCAAAGGAATACATATTTGGCTAGTAAGGAAAGCTAGTGAAATGTCCATAAATGTTTATAAAAGTTGCACTGAGTGCACTATGTCTAGAATTCAGAGCTGTGCCTTGCCTGTGGTATGTTCCTGCAGTTTGCTAAACCACCTCTCAATCTTAGGGGTTATTGGGTACCAAGAAGTGTGGAGATGTTGGTAGCATTGGTAGCATTTAGTTGTAAATGGATTGTATTTTAAATTTGTAGGGAGTTAATTTTTTTATAGCTAATGTAATACACTCTGTATTTTAACTCATATATAACATTTTTTGCATTGTGTTTACAATTAATGAAATGTTATACAAATGTGACTTTTTTGGTTTTACTTGGTACATAGCAAAGAAGTCTGACCTTTAAATGTATGCATTCAAAGATATTGATGCTCCAGTTGAAACTTCTATTACTAGCACATTTTCTTTTTTTTTTTTCTTTTTTTTGAGATGGAGCCTTGCTCTGTCGCCTAGGCTGGAGTGCAGGGGTGCGATCTCAGCTCACTGTAGCCTCTGCCTCTTGAGTTCAAGTGATTCTCCTGCCTTAGCCTCCCGAGTAGCTGGGACTACAGGTGCATGCCACCACATCTGGCTAATTTTTGTATTTTTAGTAGAGACAGGGTTTCATCATGTTGGCCAGACTGGTCTTGAACTCCTGACCTTGTGATCCGCCCTCCTCAGCCTCCCAAAGTGCTGGGATTACAGGCATGAGCCACCATGCCTGGCCAGCATCCTTATTTTCTCTTCAGTGGTCTTTAAATTAAAACAACTATGTGATGTTGGGTATTTTTTTCTTTCAAAACACTAAGGATTAGATCAGTGCCAATAACCTATTTTAGTAAATAAAGTTTTATTAGAAAACAGCCACGCTCATTTATTTGCAGATTGTGTATGGTTGCTTTCATGCTATACTGGCGGAAGTGAATAGCTATGATGGAGATTGTATAGCCCACAAAATCCAATATATTTATGAACTGGCTCTTTCTTCATGGAGAAAGTTTGCTGACCTCTAGTCTAGATCAGTGGGCTTGTACATTAACATTTAAAAATATTTAGATTGTAGTCTATCCTCTTGTTACTCGTATTTATAGATAACTATTTTGTAAGTAAGGCTATTTCTTATAGAATTAACATGGTTTAGGTAGGCATTCAGAAATGTTAGGTAAATTTAGCTCTGTTGTATAACTTTTTTCCAAATTTAGAACATTTGTCTTTGACTTGTTTAAACTTATTTAAAATTATATCTTCCCACATTAATTTTAAATGTAAGTCATTATATGCTGTTTTTTAAGATCTTTGATCAGGAGGGAGACATAGTTTATATAGCATTCCTTTTTTGGGAACTAATTTGAACCAAAAAAGATATAGGAAAATGGTTTTATTACATTTTCTTTGAACTTTTCTTTTTAAATTTGTTTTTATTTGGTTGAAAATGATTTTCGTAACTACTGTCATTTTATTGGTAGAACTGTTTCTTAATTAGTCTGTATAAAATACAGATCTAAGAACCCTGCTACAGTAAGTTACTCTAAATCTATTTGATCTTAACTTAGAAGGGTAAGATAATCCTTAGGCCATGTTAGATGTGTTCTGGTCAGAAAACATGTAGATTTCATACATCAGTCCTCATCCCAGGAGTGTCTGATGAAGCTTGAATTTTCCTGCAAGCTATTAAGACTTGAATTATTTTAAATATGGAAGACACTGTATTTAGTGGTAACATCCTAATTTTAGTGTTAAATTGTATTGGTTAAGAACATCTAAACCTCCTGCTCTTATGATGAATCACATAGACATAACTAATATTAATGGGGTCAGTGGAAGTTATCATGTTCTGAAAATCCATTATATGTACATCATTATAGTGTTTGGGTTAATGTTGTTAAATTCCTATTACTTTAAGAAAGGGTTGGCTGGTCATGGTGGCTTACACCTGTAATCCTAGCACTTTGGGAGGCCGAGATGGGTGGATCACCTGAGGTCAGGAGCTTAAGACCAACCTGGGCAACATGGTGAAACTCGTCTCTACTACAAATACAAAAATTAGCTGGGCATGGTGGCGCGTGCCTGTAATGCCAGCTACTTGGGAGGCTGAGGCACGAGAATCACTTGAACCCAGGAGGTAGAGGTTGCAGTGAACCGAGATCACGCCATTGCATGCCAGCCTGGGCAACAGAGCAAGACTTCGTCTCAAAAAATAAAAAAAGAAAGCGTTTGGCATTGCAACTATTTCTCTTGAACTGAGTGACCCAGAATCAGCTGTTCTTTGAATTTTACTATAGTAGTGCAGTCTGAGCTCAGAAGGGTCTTATGGTAGACGCTGTATGTTCTGGGAGGCAAGAATTGAGTTGGTATTGATATCTTAATGCTTTTGTTTCACTGCTAAATAGCAAATGACCCTTCAGGTCTTTTCCTGTCTACCTACCTAGGATCCCAGGTGCCTAATTGCCTATTTAAACTAGTTTAGGGAATCTTGGACTGAAGCCAAAACAAGTAAAATGCCCTGGAGGTTAGGCAAAGGGAAGAAGTAGGGTAGTATGAAAGATTAGGTTACATCTTATTTATCTCTTGAGTTCTGTAAATTGAGAATGTAAATTTAATACTGTGTCTGTTTTTAAATGCATTTTATTGCCATGAAAATGTAGCATGAGGCATTGGAATATGGAATATCAGCTTCTTCATTTGGGTCATGAGGATCATGCTTGAAGGCCTAACGCTCTCTCTCTCTAGGTCCCTCTCAGCATTAAGCCCCTGGATGCTGTTGGTGGCTTAGATGACTTACACATGCTTTGTGGCATGATTCATGCTATCTTCTATGATACCCTTGAGTTGTTATATTAGGACCCAGGTTAGAGTGCTTCTTGGTGGAGCCACTGTAGAACTGGGGATTTAGATGCAGCCAGGGCTGATGCTCAGCTGGTGAACACTGGTGTGCTTGTTCCTACTGGTGATTTACAACCAGTGTTTCTTCCTTCTGGGCCTGCATCCATTTTGATTGGGTAGTGTCCATGCTGTATCTGTAATAAAATATTTTGGAGTGTTACCCCTGGATGCAGCAGTGAGAAAGATATCTCCTGAAACTTACTGTAAGAAATTTACAGTGCATTGATTTTTCTGATATATAGGAATCATCATGTTGACCTTGGAATTCTTAAGTTCCCTGGCTGTAGGAAATGGAAATTTTTGTAGTATGTCACCATTGTTAGCTTATTTGGTATTGCGGATTTTCCCTGTTGCAGGACTGGGTGAAAGCTTTTTCTGCAGCAGTCATGTTGAAAACCTTGTGTTGACTTTCCTCGTGTTCTGAAATGGGAGCATAAAAGTTTACTCCGCCACTTCGTCTTAAAATAGCAAAACTTTGCTGTTTTCTGCAGATCTAGGACCTTGTTACAGAACTCTGCCAAAAAAAAAAATGTTTACAGAAGAATGTGCTGTGATTAGAGAAGAATATGCTGGTGTGTAGATTTCAAACTCTCTGGACAATATAAGTAACACTGTCTTTGTTTCTACAGTGGGAGCCAAGAAGAAAGGTTTGCTCCCGGGTGGAACAGGGATTATCCTCCTCCTCCCCTTAAGAGTCATGCTCAGAGAGACACTCTGGCAACTTTCCTGGCAGAGATTCACTTCCCTTTGATTTCCAGGGGCATTCGGGGCCTCCTTTTTCAAATGTAGAGGAGCATTCTTTCAGCTATGGAGCTAGAGATGGACCGCATGGTGACTATCGAGGAGGGGGAGGGACCTGGACATGATTTTAGGGGGGGGAGATTTTTCATCTTCTGATTTCCAGAGCAGAGAGTCATCACAGTTGGACTTCAGGGGTAGGGACATACATTCTGGGGATTTTTGGGATAGAGAAGGACCACCTATGGACTATAGGGGTGGAGATGGTACTTCTGTGGATTATAGAGGTAGGGAGGCACCTCATATGAACTACAGAGACAGGGATGCTCACACTGTTGACTTCAGAGGTAGGGATGCTCCTCCATCTGACTTCAGGGGCCGGGGCACTTATGATTTAGATTTTAGAGGCCGGGATGGATCCCATGCAGATTTTAGGGGAAGGGATTTATCAGATTTGGATTTCAGGGCCAGAGAACAGTCCCGTTCTGATTTTAGGAATAGAGATGTATCTGATTTGGACTTTAGGGACAAAGATGGAACACAAGTAGACTTTAGAGGCCGAAGTTCAGGTACTACTGATCTAGACTTTAGGGACAGGGATACACCACATTCAGATTTCAGAGGTAGACACCAGTCTAGGACTGATCAGGATTTTAGGGGCAGAGAGATGGGACCTTGTATGGAATTTAAAGATAGGGAGATGCCCCCTGTGGATCCAAATATTTTGGATTACATTCAGCCCTCTACACAAGATAGAGAACATTCTGGTATGAATGTGACCAGGAGAGAAGAATCCACACATGACCATACAATAGAAAGGCCTGCTTTTGGCATTCAGAAGGGAGAATTTGAGCATTCAGAAACAAGAGAAGGAGAAACACAAGGTGTAGCCTTTGAACATGAGTCTCCAGCTGACTTTCAGAACAGCCAAAGTCCAGTTCAAGACCAAGATAAGTCACAGCTTTCTGGAGGTGAACAGCAGAGTTCAGATGCTGGTCTGTTTAAAGAAGAAGGTGGTCTGGACTTTCTTGGGCGGCAAGACACTGATTACAGAAGCATGGAGTACCGTGATGTGGATCATAGGCTGCCAGGAAGCCAGATGTTTGGCTATGGCCAGAGCAAGTCTTTTCCAGAGAGCAAAACTGCCCGAGATGCCCAACGGGACCTTCAGGTATGTTGATGGGGTGGATTGCCTTTTTTTTTTTTAATAAGACTTTTGTGAAGGATGAAGCTTATTTTTTTTTTTATCATTTTATTTTTATCCTTGCATAACCATTAGAAAGCAAAATTTATATTCGGGGTAGAATGTAGGAATGTAAATCTCTAGAGAAAAGGCCCTGAGCTCAGATTATATATATATATATTTTCTTTTATTCTTTTCTACCTGCTTCATTTTCCCTTCTCATACATATGTGTGTGTGTATGTGTGTGTGTGTGTGTGTGTGTGTGTGTGTATGAAGGAAATATATATATGTATATATTTGAGACAGGGTCTCGCTCTGTCACCTGGGCTGAAGTGTAGTAGTATAATCATGGCTCCTTGCAGCCTTGACCTCCCAGGCTCAAGCGATCCTCCCGCCAGCCACCACACATGGCTAGATTTTATTTATTTATTTATTTTTTCCCTTTGAGAACAAGTCTTGCTCTGTTGCCCAGGCTGGAGTGCAGTGGTGTTATCTTGGCTCACTGCAACCCTCTTAACTCTGGTTTCAAGGGATTCCCCTGCCTTAGCCTTCCAGGAAGCTGGGACTACAGGCATATGTCACCATACCTAGTTAGTTTATTTTTTATTTTTATTTTTTGAGATGGAGTCTCACCCTGTTGCTCAGGCTGAAGTGCAGTGGCACGATCTTGGCTCACGACAGCCTCCACCTCCCATGTTCAAGCAATCTTACTGCCTCAGCCCCCTGAGTAGCTGGGACTGTAGTTATATGCCACCACACCTGGCTAATTTTTGTATTTTTTTGTAGAGATGAGGTTTAGCTATGTTGCCTAAGCTGGGCTGGAACT
The DNA here is from genome assembly GCA_036589455.1 of Ateles fusciceps. Taxonomy (NCBI): domain Eukaryota; kingdom Metazoa; phylum Chordata; class Mammalia; order Primates; family Atelidae; genus Ateles; species Ateles fusciceps. The sequence continues at coordinate 28,238,259 of JAZHEH010000562.1, read as the reverse complement.
CCTGATCTCAAATGATCCACCCTTCTCAGCCTCCCAAAGAGCTAGGATTACAGGCGTGCACTACCACGCCCGGCCAACAATTTTGGTATTTTTTTTTAGATACAGGGTTGCAACATGTTGCCCAGGCTGGTCTTGAATTCCTGGGTTCAAGCAGTCCCCCACCTCAGCCTCCCAAAGCGCTGGGATTACAGGAGTGAGCCATTGCCCCTAGCATATTTTCGATGTGCGTTTTTAAATTATTTTGTTTTATGGTGCTGATTTACATGCCTTGGGACAATTTAGTTTGAAAGTATATGTCTTTGGGAGTTGACTCTTGGAACTCTTGCTTAGTTAGGCCTGTGGTTGTTTAGGGATCATTTTCTTACTTAAATTCATTGAAAGAATACTTAGGACTCTCCCTAGTTGTGAGGAGGTGATGTTAATGTTGCAGCTATCCTCTTGTAGCTAACATAATTAAATGTTAAACTTCTTGAATATATGATTTAAGCAAGGAGGGTTATATTTGTAATTTTACAATGAAGACATTACCTTTTAAAATAGATTTGGCCAGGTGCAGTGGCCCATGCTTGTAATTTCAGCACTTTAGGAGGCTGAGGTGGGAGGATCACTTGAGGCCAGGAGTTAGAGACCCTTGTGGTACCACCTCAGGAGATAATGTGGCGAGAAAAAAGAAAAATAAGGCCAGGCATAGTGGCTCATGCCTGTAATCCCAACACTTTGGGAGACCAAGGTGGTTGCATCATTTGAGGTCAGGAGTTCAAGACCAGCCTGGCCAACATGGTGAAATCCGTCTCTACTAAAAATACAAAAAAATTAGGCCGGGTACAGTGACTCACACCTATAATCCAGCACTTTGGAAGGCTGAGGCAGGTGGATCACCTGAGGTTGTGAGTTCGAGACTAGCCTGACCAACATGGAGAAACCCCCTGTCTACTGAAAATACAAAATTAGCCAGGCATGGTGGCAGGCGCCTATAATCCCAGCTACTCGGGAGGCTGAGGCAGGAGAATCACTTGAACCCGGGAGGCGGAGGTTGTGGTGAGCTGAGATCGCATCATTGCACTCCAGCCTGGGCAACAAGAGCAAAACCTCATTTCAAAAAAAAAAAAAAATACAAAAATTAGCCAGGTGTGGTGGCAGGTGCCTATAATCCCAACTACTTGGGAGGCTGAGGCAGGAGAATTGATTGAACCCAGGAGGCAGAGGCAGTTGTGAGCTGAGATTGTGCCACTGCACTGCAGCCTGGGTGACAGACTCTGTATCAAAAAATAAAAATAAAAATAAAATAAAAATAAATAAATTAATTAAAATCAAGTCCATTAGCACATGTTTTTGGGAAAATTTCTTGGGAGGTTTGACTTAATACTTTATTTCTAGAGTTTACATATGTACATATTAACTCATACTTTGATGTTGAAGAAACATATCTCTGTACTTACACAAATATTATTTGACTGATTGGCATATAACCTATATCACTGCCAGAAACTTCTGTAGTGTGGAGTACAATATAAGACACCTGACTAAAATTTTCCTCTGACTTACAAACAAAGGCAGGAAGTTGTTTCGTTTGTTTCACTCACCCGGTTGATAAATCATTAGGGAAAACCTAATGAAGCTTTTGCTACATGAAGATTTTCCTATCCTGTCACCATCATTCAGGGACATTTTAAAAAATGACATTATGTAGTTACCTTCTCTCACCAGAGCTATGAAGTGCTGCTAACCCACACCCCATTCTCAGACCAGGGAAGTTTTGGTTTTTTCTTTGGAGACTGGGGTTCTTGCTCTGTCGCCCAGGCTGGAGTGCAGTGGCACAATTTTGGCTCCCTGAAACCCCTGCCTCCCAGGTTCATGTGGTTTTTCCTCCGCAGCTTCCAGAGTAGCTGGGACCACAGGCATGCGAAACACGACCGGCTAATTTTTGTGTTTCTACTAGAGACAGGGTTTCACCATGTTGGCTAGACTGAGAAAATTACAGTTTAGAGACTATGTTAGTGTGGCTTTCTGGTTATTTAAGTCTTATTCAGTGTTGTCTCTGGTCATGTTTTGCTTTACTTTCAAGATTCTTTCAGTGAGCCTTGGTCTTAGCATACTTGTATTCTAATGATTTGAAGTCACATTCTGGCACTCAGAACAATAGAGAAAATTGTAATTTTTCTTATCTTCACATGATATGTCATTATCATTTTTGATCCTGAGTAGTTAAATTTCATGTTGATTTGTGTTTTGAACAGTAAAGTATATTTACTTGTGAAATAATTTTTCATTCTGAATTTAAGGATCAAGATTATAGGACCGGCCCAAGTGAGGAGAAACCCAGCAGGCTTGTTCGATTAAGTGGGGGTGCCTGAAAATGCCACAAAAGAAGAGGTAATGCATGTGTTCTCTCCTGTTTCTCTGTGTCAGTTAAAAATTAAAAAACCTTTCAGTTTGAAAAGTTGTGGGTTCACAAGAAGGTGCAAAGAAATGTGCTGAGAAGGCTTGTGTATTTTTCTCCCATCCTCCCTCAATGTTAATATTTTGCATAACTATGGTATAGTATCTAAACCAGGAAATTGATTCTGTTATAATTCATAAAGTTTATTTAGATTTTGCCATTTATGTATGTACTCACTGAGGTGAAGTTAAAAAATATTATGACAAATGATTGCTCTCTTTAGACATGATCACATCCTTTAGAACATATTATTTCTGGAATGCGTGCATAAAGATGCAGTTTATTTGCAATAGTAAAAACTAGAAACTGCCTAACTGCCCAATATCAAAGGATTGGCTGACTAAATTAGGGCTGAACTTATGGCAGTTCTGCTCTGTGCCAGGCATTGTGTGATACTTATAAGCATTAGTTCATTTAATTATCACAGACATAATCTATTCACTCTAAATGTTAAGCATTACTGTATGCCAGGCGTTGTTCTAGATACTGGCTGATATGGCAGTGTATATTATAAAGTCACTGCCTCTATGGATAATGAAAAAGCAAGCAAAAAACAGATTACATAATTTTAGTCAGTGAATAAATGCTCTGAAGAAAACTAAAGTATAGGCTGGGCGTGGTGGCTTATACCTGTAATCTCAGCACTTTGGGAGACCAAAGCAGGCGGATCACTTGAGGTAAGGAGTTTGAGACCAGCCTAGCCAACACGGTGAAACCCCGTCTCTACTGAAAATAGAAAAAAAATAAGCCGGGTGTGGTGGCATGGGCCTGTAATCCCAGCTACTCAGGATGCTGAGGCAGGAGAATTGCTCGAACCCAGGAGGCGGAGGTTGTAGTGAACCAAGATTGTACCAGTGCACTCCAATCTGGGCAACAGAGCAAGACGTGGTCTCAAAAAAGAAAACTAAAGCTAAAGTACAGGCTTAGAGTGTCACTGGAATTGGGGCTGTTTTATTTTTATCATCATCTTTATTTGTTTGTTTGTTTGAGATGGAATCTTGCTCTGTTGCCTTGGCTGGAGTCTAGTGGCATGATCTAGGCTCACTACAACCTCTGCCTCCCGAGTTCAAGCAATTATTCTGCCTCAGCCTCCTGAGTAGCTGGGACTATAGGCACAAGCCACTACGCCTGGCTAATTTTTGTATTTTAGATAAAAACAGAGTTTCACCATATTGGTCAGGCTGCTCTCAAACTCCTGACCTCAGGTGATCCACCTCCCAAAGTGCTGGGATTATAGACATGAGCCACTGCCCCCAGCCCATTTTTTAATTTTGTTGAGGCAGAGTCTCACTTTGTTGCCCAGGCTGGAGTGCACTGGTGCAGTCATGGCTCACTGCAGCTTCTACCTCATGGGCTCAGTCAGTCCTCCCACCTCAGCCTCCCAAGTAGCTGGGACTACAGGCGTTCATGCTTATGGGGCTAATTTTTATATTGTGTAGTTAGGGAGACATTACTGAGGAAGAGGCATTTGAGCCCAGGCCTGAATGCTGTGAGAGAACAGTTCATTTGAATATGGGGAAACAAACTGCCCATGCTGAGGAAGTGCTATGGCCCTGCACTGTAATGAACCCCATACATCATTTTATGTTTAACACATGAGAAACTGGACACTAAAAGGTTACACAGCAAGTAAGCAGGAGAGCTTGGAATGTACACAATATGAGTACAGAGAGCTTGAGCCCTTGAAGGTTATGGTCTTCTGCTTTTCTTATATACCTGAGAAGGTTATGTTCTTTTGCTTTTTTTAATATACCTGAGGGGGAAAAAAAAGACGGGATACTCCATACTGGAGTGCAGTGGCCCAATTAAGGCTCACTACAGTCTCAAACTCCTGGGCTCAAACTCTCCTCCTGAGTAGCTGGGACTATAGGTGTCAGCCACCACTCCTGGTCAAAAAAAAAAATTTTTTTTTTTTTTTTTTTGAAGCTGAGTCTTACTCTGTCACCCAGGCTTGGAGTGCAGTGGTGTGATCTTGGCTCACTGTAGCCTCCACCTTCTAGGTTCAAGCAATTCTCCTGCCTCAGCCTCCTGAGTAGTTGGGGCTACAGGCACACGCCACCACGCCCAGCTAATTTTGTATTTTTAGTAGAGATGGGGTTTCACCAAGTTAGCCCAGGATAGTCTTGATCTCCTGACCTCATGATCCACCTGCCTCAGCCTCCCAAAGTCTGGGATTACAGGCGTGAGCTACTGTGCCCGGCCTTTTTTTTTTTTTTTTTTTTTTTAATTTTTTTTATTTTTTAAAGGCAGCGTCTAGCTCTGTTGCCCAGGCTGGAGTACAGTGGCATGATCTCAGCTCATTGCAGCCTCAGCCTTCCACTTTCAAGTGATTCTCCTGCCTCAGCCTTCCAAGTAGCTGGGATTACAGGCGTGTGCCACTATACCCAGCTAATTTTTTTTTTTTTTTGAGATGGAGTTTCGCTCTTGTTGCCAAGGCTGGAGTGCAATGGCATGATCTCGGCTCGCCACAACCTCCGGCTCCCAGGTTCAAGTGATTCTTCTGCCTCAGCCTCCCGAGTAGCTGAGATTACTGTCATGCGCCACCATGCCAAGCTAATTTTGTACTTTTAGTAGAGACAGGGTTTCTCCATGTTGGTCAGGCAGGTCTCAAACTCTCAACCTCAGGTGATCCACCTGCGTTGGCCTCCCAAAGTGCTGAGATTACAGGCATGAGCCACTGTACCCATCCTAATTTTTGTATTTTTAGTAGAAATGGGGTTTCTCCATGTTAGCCAGGCTGGTCTCAAACTCCTGACCTCAGGTGATCCACTTGCCTTGGCTTCCCAAAGTGCTGAGATTACAGGTGTGAGCCACTGTGCCTGGTCTCCTGGGTAATTATTATTATTATTATTTTTGGAGATGGGGTCTCGCTCTGTTACCTAGGCTGGAGGGCAGTGGCGCGATCTTGCTCACTGAAGCCTTTGCCTCCCAGGTTCAAGCATTTCTCCCACCTCAGCTTCACAAGTAGCTGGGATTACAGGTGCACCACCATGCCTGGCTAATTTTTGTATTTTTAGTAGAGATGGGGTTTCACCATGTTGGCCGGGCTGGTCCTGAACTCCTGACCTCAGGTGATCCACCCTCCTTGGCCTCTCAGAGTGCTGAGAGTACAGGTGTGAGCCATTGCACCTGGCCTCTCCTGGATAATTAAGCAAAAAAAAAAATTTTTTTAAGAGATAGGGTCTCACTATGTTGCCCAGGCTTATCTTAAACATGTGGCTTTAAGCGATCCTCACACCTTGGCCTTCTAAAGTACTGGAATTATAGGTATGAGCCACTGCATTCCGCCTTTTTTTTTTTTTTTTTTGAGACGGAGTTTCGCTTTTGTTGCCCAGGCTGGAGTGCACAATGGTGTGATCTCGGCTCACCGCAACCTCCGCCTCCTGGGTTCAAGTGATTCTCCTGCCTCAGCCTTCTCAGTAGCTGGGATTACAGACATGCACCACCACGCCTGGCTAATTTTGTATTTTTAGTAGAGACAGGGTTTCTCCATGTTGGTCAGGCTGGTCTCAAACTCCTGACCTCAGGTTATCTGCCTGCCTTGGCCTCCCAAAGTGCTGGGATTACAGGCATGAGCCACTGCGCCTGGCCTCATTCAACGTTTTTTGAATGCCTTGAGTGTTTATAGTTAACTTTGCTTTTACACAATAATCATGGCTTTAAATTATGTATGATAAAAACCTTTAGGGAAAAATGTAATATTCAGTGTTTGATTATGATTTGTATCATTAGTGTAAATGCCATATTTTTGCAGATTCTTAATGCTTTTCGGACTCCTGACGATATGCCTGTAAAGAACTTGCAGTTGAAGGAGTATAACACAGGTGAGTTTCTTGACTTGCATATGGCCTTGGGTTAGGAAGGGTCTCTGTTAGATCTCTGCATCATGTGCTACTTAAAACTTGTTTTAAGAAACCACAATTAAAATTTCCAGAAGCCTCCTGTTGGTGCCTTCAAATAACAAGCAGCTTTAGTCTTAGCTGTGGTTCTTTGTGGATATTTGTCCACACACGGGCGATGAGGATGCATGTTCCAGTTCTTCTGAATGCCTGTGATATATAAAGTGAGTGTTGCAGCAATTGCCCTGAATATATTTTATATAATTATTAAACTTGCTATTTATGTTATTCATGGTGGTGGAATGTTTATGTTTGAGCCTAATAGGATTTAATAAGCTTGGTGTATGTAAAATTTTACATTCATAGCTTCAGAGTAAAACTTACAACTTCCCAGAGAAATTGTACAAATTAGTGGTTTCTTTAATTTTCAGTTTTGCTTTGAGAATGGAGTCCTGTAACAGCTATTTTGTTGAAACCCATGAATAGATGCAGAAGAGCTTTCTCTTTGACATCTGTTCTGTGGTCTGAACTGTAGATTAAACTTTTCAGAATATGCTCCTAGTCATATTTCACAGTACCAATTTCAGTCATTTCCTTTAAATCTTACAATAGTAAAAGTGGGGGAAAGGTGAAATGCCAACAACTCAAGGTTTTGGCCAATATTTTTAGAACTATGTGTAATAATAAGTGGTTTAAAAATAAAGATAATCTTTAGGTGACCTATTTTGCAGAATTTTAAATGGAAGAGAGTAGAGCATGAGTCTTCACAGAATTTATATTTCAGTTAAAGAGATCTTCAAGTAAGAACATGTCATATTTTTGAGGGTATAATTTTAGCAATTTACCATGGAATAAAAATTTTGCATTCATTAGATAGCTTCTTCAGATTGCTTCTGCTGAGGAAAATTATCCACAAAATAAATTTTGTGCTTGAAAGAATATGGTATTAAATCCAGAAATAATTTGTTCTGTAATTTGAGAGCAAACTCAGAAGTATTATTTCTCAGAGAGCTAATTCTTTCTTTGTTTTAAAAGCATCAATCTTGAATTTGTGGAAACCTAAGAGTAGATATATTGTTCTTCTTGTATATCTCACTTTTGTTGGTTATATTTATTTTTTGCATATGCCTCACACATGCTTTCTTTGGGAACTCAAGGTAGAATTTACAGGCTAGAGATGCTTTTTAACTCTCAGGATAATAATGTCAGCTCAGTCTTGTTCATGAACTGTGCTTTCATTAAGTATTGATATGTTTAGTAAAGGAGATGTCTTAATATTTAAATAGCAGCAGATCAAACTCCAGTTTTTTTTAGTATTCTTTGACTTTCTAATTGTCAAATTTGTCAGCACAGTAAAAATTATATTAACATATAGAGTCTAAAGAGGAAGTTCTTAAATGTGCTTATTGTGGTAGCTGTTAAAATTGGCAGACTGAAGACACTGATACACATGGGAAATCATTCAGGACAGTGCTTAAAAATAAAACTAAAAACACCTTTCAGCAAATACAGTCTTTTCTTGGCATTCTATTAAGGGTGTGTGTGTGTGTGTGTGTGTGTGTGTGTGTGTGTGTGTGTGTGTGTGTTTAGTGAAAGGATTGGATTACCTGTTATTACATCTCTATGAGACAAGTAGGATGAACTTTTGAAAATATCAGTCAGATCATGTTACTCCCATGTCTAAAACCCTCTTAGTGCCTTCATCTTCACTTGGAAGAAATTCTCACTTCTTGTTTCATCTTACAAACCCGTGCATGAGCTGATCCTTGGCTGTTTGATCTTATTTGGTACTCTATTTTACTGTACCCACACTGAGCTATTCTCTTGTCTTTGACCAATACAAACTTCTTTTTGTGTCAGGGTCTTTGTACTGCTCTTCCCTCTGATCTTTACTTGTCTTCTAGGGTTTAGTTCTTGACTTCAGTTTCACCTTTCTGAGGCCTTGTGTCACCTTCAAATCTAAAATCACCTGGTAGTCATTTTCTGTCATATCCTTGTTTGGATCTATCACTGATTGGATATTTCTATCATTGGATTTTTCAGTTGGATCTATCACTGGTCACTGATTGGATTAAATCTGTCACTGGTATTGGATGATATTTTTCTCAGTGGTTTTGTGTAGCTTATTTCTCTCACTAGAGAGGAATGACAGCAGGAGCCTTATCCTGTTCCTTCTTGTTTCCACCAGTGCTTGACAGTCAGTAGGTCCCACATATGCATGGAATAGATTATTATTTATGATGTTTGTGAAGAGCAGCTGTAATTTCCCCTCAGGCGAGGAGCATTAAAGGGTAGTAGAGGTTTCACAGCAGTGCAACTTAGGGCTTATCTGAAGAATATGTCTTGGAACAATCAGATGTTCTGAGAACTATAACGTTTACTGTTAAAAGATCATATGTGGTAGCCAGGCATGATGTTGTACATCTGTAGTCCTAGCTAGTTGGGAGTCTGAGATGGGAGAATTGCTTGAGCCCAGCAATTTGAGGTCAGCCTGGGCAACATAGCAAGACCTTGTCTCCTTAAAAAAAAAAAAAAGGTCATATGTGAATCTCAGTAGTAACAATGACTTAAAAATTTTTTTATGGCTGGGCGTGGTGGCTCATGCTTGTAATTCCAGCACTTTGAGAGGCCAGGGCAGGTGGGTCATGAGGTCAAGCGATCGAGACCATACTGGCCAACATGGTGAAACCCCATCTCTACTAAACATACAAAAATTAGTTGGGTGTGGTGGCACATGCCTATAGTCCCAGCTACTTTGGAGACTGAGGCAGGAGAATCGCTTGAACCCAGGAGGCGGAGGTTGCAGTAAGCCGAGATCGCACCACTGCACTCCAGCCTGGCAACAGTGAGACTTCATCTCAAAAAAAAAAAATAATAAATAAATAACTTTTTTTTTTTTAAATGATATACAGGGTCTTACTCTGTTGCCCAGGTTGGAGTGCATTTGTACGATCATAGCTTACTGTAACCTCAAACCCCTGGGCTCAAGTGAGCCTTCTGTCTCAACCTCCAGAGTAGTTAGGACTACAGATGCGTGCCACCATGCCAGGCTAACTTTTTGTAGAGGTGCAGTCTCACTGTGTTGCCCAGGCTGGTCTCAAAATCCTGAGCTTAAGTGATTCTCCTGCCTCATCATCCCAAAGTGCTGGGATTGCAGGTGTGAACCACTATGCCCAGCCAAATGGGTGACTTTCATAGGTGAAAACTGGCAGTCAATATTTTAGGCTGAGTAATCACCTGCAAGATGGATATTGCTCATAAGAGGGGAATTATGTAGTACAGTCCATCCTTTTTTTTTCTGGAGACAGAGTCTCGCTTTGCCACTGAGGTGGAGTGCAGCGGTGTGATCTCAGCTCACTGCCACCTCTGCCTCCCAGGTTCAAGCAGTTCTCTGCCTCAGCCTCCTGAATAGCTGGGATTACAGGCCCCTACCACCACACCCAGCTAATTTTTGTATTTTTTTTTTTTTTTTTTTTTTTTTTTTTTTGAGACAGAGTCTTGCTCTGTTGCTAGGCACCAGGGTGGGGTGCAGTGGCACAGTCTGGGCTTACTGCAACCTCCGCCTCCCGGGTTCAAGCGATTCTCCTGCCTCAGCCTCCCCAGTAGCTGGGACTACAGGTGCACGCCACCATGCCCAGCTAATTTTTGTATTTTAGTAGAGACGGCGTTTTACCATGTTGGCCAGGATGATCTGGATCTCTTGACCTCGTGATCCGCCTGCCTCGGCCTTCCAAAGTGCTGGGATTACAGGTATGAGTCACCTCACCCAGCCAATTTTTGTATTTTTAGTAGAGACAGGGTTTCAGCATCTTGGCCACACTGGTCTTGAGCTCCTGACCTCATGATCCACCCGCCTTGGCCTCCCAAAGTGCTGGGATTACAGGCGTGAGCCACTGCGCCCGTCCCTGTCCATCCTTTTAGTTCATGTAATGGAGAGTTGATCTGTAACACAAGAGAGATTAATGCCTGTTCATTGACTCTAGTAATGTATTAGTGTAATTTTTGTCTTCACAGCAGTGCAGCTTGGGTCTTATCCTGAAGAATATGTCTTGGAACAGTCAGATGTTCTGAGAACTATAACGTTTACTGTTAAAAGATCATATGTGGTAGCCAGACACGATGTTGCACACCTGTAATCAGTTTTTTTTTGTTTGTTTGAGATGGAGTCTTGCCCTGTTGCCCAGGCTGGAGTGCAGTGGCGCAATCTCGGCTCACTGCAACCCCTGGCCCCCACCCCTCGGCTCGAGCAGTTCTGCCTCGGCCTCCCAAGTAGCTGGGATTACAGGTGGCTAATTTTTGTATTTTTAGTAGAGACAGGGTTTCACATGTTGGCCAGGCTGGTCTTGAACTCCTGACTTTGTGATCCACCCGCCTCGGCCTCCCAAAGTGCTGGGATTACTGGTGTGAGTCACCGTGCCTGGCCAGAGTCACAACTTTTATCTAGAACCTGTGAGGTTAAATGGGTTTATGAATTTTTCAAGTTATAGAAATGTAATTTACATATATAGGAATTATATCTCCCAGGGGAATGTGTACTCAGACATAATATGCTGCAAAATTATTAATATTTTCACTAAGAGGAGTAAATAAAGACTAAAGCAACTCATAGTGTAGGCCAGGATTTGCCTTAAAATGACTTTGTTGAAGTTTACCAAAAAACTTGATATTTATGGGATTTTGGAATTGTAGATAAGAGATTTTGGACCTACATATGTTCTATATATTTGAAGTTTTCATTTGCCATTTACAAATGTATTATAACCCCATGAATTGTAAATTACCTTGAGTTATATGATTATTTCTGGAAAAAGTACCAGGAGTAAAATGTGTTTTGGTGACTAGACAAACTCTAGTATATACATAAAATGGAATACTCCTCAGCAATAAAGAAGAAACTACTCATGTACCTAACAACATGGATGAATCTCAATGGCAATATGCTGAATGAAAGAAACTAGACTCATAAGGATATATACACTGCCATAAGGAGGAATGAAATGCTGATGTATGCTACAACTTAAATGAACCTCGAAAACATTATGAAAGAAGACAGACCCAAAAGACCAAATATTGAACAATTCAATGTATATGAAATACCTAGAGTAGATACATCCATAGAGATAGAAAGCAGATTGGTAGTTGCCAGGGACTAGAGGAACGGGGAATGAGTCTCTAATGGGTATGGGGCTTCAGTTCCTAATGGATATGGGACTTCTTTTGGGATGATAAAAATGTTCTGGAACTAGGTAGTAGTGTTGGTTGCACAACATTGTGAATGTACTTAATGCTTCTGAATTTTATACTTTAAAATGGTGCATTTTATGTGATGTGTATTTGCTTACAATTTTTTAAAAAGGCTACGTACTATATGTGCATGTGTGATGTCACTTATGTGACATTCTGGAAAAAGCAAAATTTTAGGGACTGGAAAATAGTGGCCAGGGTATTGTGGGAGGAGTTAACTGTAAAGTGGAAGCATGAGGGAATTTTTAGGTAAAATGGAATTGTTCTGTAATCTTGATTGTGGTGGTAATGATATATCAATATTAAATTCACTGAGTTGGTAACTATTGTGGTTATGTTAGAGAACATCTTTTTTTTTTTTCTTCAAGACAGAGTCTTGCTCTGTTACCAGGCTGGAGTACAGTGGTACGATCTTAGCTCACTGCAACCTCCGCCTCCCGGGTTCAAGCAGTTCTTTTGCCTCAGCCTCCTGAGTAGCTGGGACTACAGCTCCTGAGTAGCTGGGACTACAGGTGTGTGCCACCTAGCTCAGCTAATCTTTGTATTTTTAGTAGAGATGGGGTTTCACCATGTTGGCCAGGATAGTCTTGATCTCTTGAACTCATGATCCGCCTGCCTCGGCCTCCCAAAGTGCTGGGATTACAGGCATGAGCCACTGTGCCCGGCCGTTTTTTTTTTTTTCCCTTAATGCAGCCTTGCTCTGTTGTCCAGGCTGGAGTGCAGTGGCATGATCTCAGCTCACTGTGGCCTCCTCCTCCTGGGTTCAAGCAATTCTCCCTGCCTTATCCTCCCGAGTAGCTGGGATTATAGGCTCCTGACCTCACTCCCAGCTAATTTTTGTATTTTTTCTTTTTATTTGAGATGGAGTCACTCTCTGTCACCGAGGGTGGAGTGCAGTGGCATGATCTCAGCTTACTGCAACCTCCGCCTCCTGGGTTCAAGTGATTGTCCTGCCGCAGCCTCCTGAGTAGCTGGGACTACAGGCGCAGTGCCACCCAACCCAGCCAATTTTTGTATTTTTAGTAGAGACAGATTGTCACCATATTGGCCAGACTGGTCTCGAACTTCTGACCTTGTGATCCGCCCACCTTTGCCTCCCAAAGTGTTGGGATTACAGGTATGAGCCACCGCCCCCAGCCTAATTTTTGTATTTTTTAGTAGAGATGGGGTTATGCCATGTTGACCAGGCTGGTCTTGAACCCCTGACCTCAGGTGATCTGCCCACCTTGGCCTCCCAAAGTGGTGGAATTACAGGCGTGATGCACCATGCCCGGCTGAGAACATCTTTATTCTTAGAAAATACATCCTGAAGTTTTTAGAAGTAAAGGACTACGATGTATGCAGCTTTCTCTTACGGTTTAGAAAAATAAATTTGCTTTTTTTTTTTCTAAACTATAAGAGAAAGGGAGAAGGGAGGAAGAGAGTAGTAAGTAGGTGGATCACAATGTTATATTAATAGTTGAATCTGGGGCTGGGCGTGGTGGCTTATGCCTGTAATTCTAGCACTTTGGGAGGCCGACGCAAGCAGATCACCTGAGGTCAGGAGTTCGAGACCAGCCTGGCAAACATGGAGAAACCCTCTGTCTACTAAAAATACAAAAATTAGCTGGATGTGGTGGCAGGCATCTATAATCCCAGCTACTCAGGAGACTGAGGCAGGAGAATCACTTGAATTCGGGAGGCGGAGGTTGCAGTGAGCCAAGATCGTGCTATTGCACTCCAGCCTGGGCGACGGAGTGAGAATCTGTCACAAAAAAAAAAAAAGGTGCATCTGGGTAAAGCATATATGAAGCTTTTTCCTCTACTGTGTTATTACTGCAATTTTTTGTAACTTGGAAATTATTTCCAATATGAAGTTGAAAAACTGACATAAAGCCGATATATTTTATTTTTAAATGATCAGCAGAAACCTTGTAAGCTGAAGACTGCAATGAACAGCATCTGTTCAAGTAAACTATAGAGCAGTGGTTCTCAGAATGGATCCTGGACCATCATCATCTCTTTACCAACTGGGAACTCGTTAGAAATTCAGATTCTTAAGCCCCATTCTAAACCTACTGAATCAGAAACTCTGGGGTGGGACCCAGTAATTTTCACTCTTAACAAGTCCTCCAAATAATTTTAATGTACCCTGAAGACCACTGGCAGTAGATTAACTGTTTGTTTAGATTTTTTGTTCTAGAACTTTTGCACAGTTTAAAAGTGACTTAATAAGCAAGTGGACCTTCTGTAAGTAGACAAAGCTAATGCTTATGTGCTTTAGGAGCCAGTGCTGATCACACGCCTTGCCCACCTAATATCAGTTCTCCTGCTCTGCATAGCAGGAGAAGGAGCTGGAGTAGTGCTGGTACTATCTTACAACTTTAGTTATATGTAACTAAGGACATATATACCTTAGTTGTTTTTTCCGTTTATACGTGGTACATTTTCTCCAGAGATCTTGGAATGGTTGTAGATCTTCTCATTCATATGGTGTTTCTGTGACATACGAATGCAGGCAGAATTGCTTTTGATTTTTAGGTAGCTTTTCATGCTACATAGTATATAAGCTTGCTGTGATATTTTTCCAAAAGGGATTTATATATTTAAGCAAAAAATGATACAGCTTCTGGATTATGTTTCCTAATAAGTCTCAAACATAGGAAGTAATTATAGTAACCGAAGTGCTACAGAATTATTTTAGTACTGGTTTATTAACTAATGTCACAAAGTTACAGGATTGCTAAGGTGATGTTAGTAGGAAGAAGCAATATCTTGCCTGAGGCTGTCAGTGTTCATGTGGTGAATGGACAGTTTCTTTACTCTTGGGAAGGAAATTTCTTCTTGGAAAGTGAGCATTTGCAATGACTAGATCAGTCACTTGGTCTGCCGCCTGGCATTTTGGGTCTACTGAAAGTGACATTGTAGCAAAGGCCCTGTACCTTCTGCATTTCTTCCTTTTTCTTTTTCTTTTCTTTTCTTTTTTTTTTTTTTTTTTTTGGTAGGGACAGGGTCTTGCTTTGTTGCCAAGGCTGGCGTTGACCTTCTGTCAAGCAATCTTCCCACCTTAGCTTCCTGAGTAGCTGGGACTACAGGCGCTGAGACGGAGTTTCACTCTTGTTGCCTAGGCTGGAGTGCACTGGCGTGGTCTTGATTCACTGCAGCCTCTGCCTTCCGGGTTCAAGTGATTCTCTTGCCTCAGCCTCCCAAGTAGCAGAGATTACAGGTGCCTACCATCACGCCCAGCAAATTTTTTGTATTTTTTTAGTAGAGATGGGGTTTCATCATGTTGGCCAGGTTGGTCTCAAACTCCGGACCTCAGGAGATCCACCTGCCTTGACCTCCCAAAGTACTGGGATTACAGGTGTGAGCTATCATGCCCGGCCTGTTTTTTTTATTTTAATTTTTTAATTTTTTTGAGATGGAATCTCAGTTGCCCAGGCTGGAGTGCAGTGGTGCAGTCTCAGCTCACTGCAACCTCTGCCTCCTGGTTTCAAGCAATTCTCCTGCCTCAGCCTCCCTAGTAGCTGAGATTACAGGCATCCACCACCACACCCAGCTAATTTTTGTATTTTTAGTAAAGACGGGTTTCACCATGTTCGCAAGCCTGGTCTCAGTCTCCTGACCTCAAGCAGTCCACTCACCTTGGCTTCCCAGAGTGCTGGAATTATAGGGGTGAGGTACCGTGCCCAGCCTAAATTTTTTTTTTTTTTTTTGAGACTGGGTCTCACTATGTGGCTCAGGCTGGTCTTGCACTCCCAGGCTCAAGTAATCCTCCTGCCTTGGCCTGCCAAAGTGCTGAGATTACAGCCACTGAGCCCAGCTGCCCTCTATATTTCTTAAGGGTAACAGGCTCATGTCTTTTCATTACTCATAATTGAAATATTTCGAGTCTTTATCTCCATGTTGATAAAACAAATAACTTATGAAGAAAATTTCAGAGAGAATCTTTCAGTTTAGGAATAGAAATCCATTGTGAAATTGGAGATTTGACATTGATGATAGAAAACATACATAGTAGCCGAGTGTGGCGATATCCGCCTGAAGTCTTTAGCTACTCAAGAGTCTGAGACTTAAGCTCAGGAGTTTGTGACCAGCATGGGCAATATAGTGAAATTCTGTCCCAAAAAAGGGAAAAAGAAAAGAGCATAGCATATGGTATCCCAAATGGAAGATCTAAGACAGCATAGCTTAACATCATTTAGAAAAAAAATTATAATTGAAAAGTGCAAATACACATTTTGCATTGTTTTTGGCATTTATAGAAAAGACAGGTAAACACTTTGTGTTTTTTTTTCTTTTTTCTTCTTCTTCTGAGATGGAGTCTCACTGTTACCAGGCTGGAGTGTAGTGTTGTGATCTTGGCTCACTGAAACCTCCGACTGCCTGGTTCAAGCTATTCTCCTTTGTGGCTGGGATTATAGGCATGTGCCACTATGCCTAGCTATTTTTTTGTATTTTTAGTCCAGACAGGGTTTCACCATGTTGGCCAGGATGGTCTCAATCTCCTCACCTGGTGATCCACCTGCCTTGGCTTCCTGAAGTGTTGGGATTACAGGCGTGAGCCACTGCGCCCGGCCAACACTTTTGGTTTCTTAGGGAAAAGGTGACCATTGGCTGATTGGAAAATATCATGTTTACTTGTCACATCTCTAAAACAACAGAAGGTCTTGTTTTTTTTTTTTACTGGTCATAGCCAAATCCAAAAATAAGAAGGTCTTGTTTTTAAGCAGGAGTCTTATCAGATTTGGTGCAACATTTGGGAAGGATGTGGCAGTTGAAACTTAAGGAAAGGTGGCTGAGCTTAAAAAATCAGAATGTCTAGGAAGCCAAGAGATGCTTTTAGGGCTGGGCTAGTCTTGTGGAGGCAGTGGATGGATGCTTTGGCTGATCTAGGGAAGAATCTGTGATTCCCTGGTGCAGGGATCAGGTGACCCTGGTGAGACAGGTCCTGGAATTAGGGTTAATTTGGTCATTTTCAGAATGACCTGGGATTTGGCTTATTTATTTTATTTTTAAAATTTCTCGCCAGGTGCAGTGGCTCATACCTGTAATCCCAGCACTTTGGAAGGCTGAGGCCAGTGCATCACTTGAGCTCAGGAGTTTGAGATCAGCCTGGGCAACATGGTGAAACTCCATCTCTCCAAAAAAATACACACACAAAAAAAACATTAGCTGGATGTGGTGGTGCATGCTTGTAGTCCCAGCTATTTGGGAGGCTAAAGCAGGAAGATCACTTGAGGCAGGGAGGTGAGGGTGGAGGTTGCAGTGAGTCAAGATCATGCCACTGCACTCCAGCATGGGCAACAGAGAGAGACCCTGTCTCAAAAAAATAAAATAGTGAATGTAAAATAAAATAGAGGTGGCTCAAACCTATAATCCCAATACTTTGGGAGGCTGAAGTGGGTGGATCACTTGAGGCCAGGAGTTTGAGACCAGCCTGGTCAACATGGCGAAACCCCATCTCTACTAAAAATATAAAAATTAGCCAGGCTGGTGGTGTACACCTATAATCCCAGCTACTTGGGAGACTTAGGCATGAGAATTGCTTGAACCTAGGAGGAGGAGGCTTCAATGAGCTGAGATCACACCACTGCACTCCAGGCTGGATGACAGAGTGAGACCCTGTCTCAAAATGAAATAAAATAAAACAATTTTCAAGGTAGAAGTCTTGTAGTCAGTCTTACTGTTGTTGACAAGGACATGGTCCTGAGCACAGAAATCTCGGCAGTTGATAAAGACAGGAAGACAGACACTAGTTAAAAGAAGTTTCCAGATTTTGCATCTTTTGACATCTCAGCTAAATAACTCTGAGGAAGAGGATACCACTTACCAGTTTTGAGACACAGGAAGGTTATATTCTCTTCCTCAAAGTCATTTAGCTGAGGTGGAATTTGCCTCTCTCAGATTGGGGAAGGTGTTTGAACTCTGCTTACAGCCCTCTGTCAGTTACACTGCCTTGCTGAGTTCCCTCACCCTTCTTTAGATAGAATTGCTGTTGGCCTCTGTAGTCCTCACTTTCCTCTTTTGCCAAATGTTCAGGTAGCTTTGGCTCAATCTTCCGGGTTTGATAAAGCTGTATGGGCTTCCTGTGCATTTTGGTAGTTAGGAGTCACTGAAGTGGGGGGTACTTCTGCTAGAGTGGCAAGAAGAAAAGGATCATAACTCAGCCTGTATAGTGCAGGAGGCTTTTTGACTCTTAGCTACACTCCAGGCTGGGGAATTAATTAATTAATTAATTATATTTATTTATTTCGAGACATGTTTTGCTCTGTCGCCAGGCTGGAGTGCAGTGGCACAATCTCGGCTCACTGCAGCCTCTGCCTCCCGAGTTCAAGTGATTCTCCTGCCTCAGCCTCCAGAATAGCTGGGACTACAGGCACGTGCCACAACAAATTTTTGTATTTTTAGTGGGGACGAAGTTTCACCATGTTGGGCAGGCTGGTCTCCGTCTTCTGACCTCATTATCTGCCCTCCTAGGCCTCTCAAAATGCTGGGATTACAGGCGTGAGCCATGGCACCCAGCCAGGAATTTATTTGTATAATTACCTTAAATGAGTACCAGATAGAGGCTAGAGGCCATCTATAAAAACTATTTACAGGCTTTTAAAATACATCGACATTGGCTTCTTCCTTTAACCCTCTGCTTGCAACAGAACATCTGGTGAGACTATGCTGCTCACCGTTTCTAGGTTATATTCTCTACCCTTGGAATGTAAATTAATTTTTACCCAGTTTCTTGTTTCTTGCTTGGGTTATCTCTTAGGTCTTCTGTCTGAGTTAAATATGTAAGCCTTCTTAGGACTAGATAGTGGTGATGGTTGCACTGCTTTGGCAATATACCACTGAATTGTATTATGTATTCTCTCTTTTAAGAGTAAGTTTTATAGTACTCTTATCACCCAGGATGGAGTGTAGTGGCACGGTCTTGGTTCACTGGCAACCTCCACCTCCCTGGTACATGTGATTCTTCTGTCTCAGCCTCCTGAGTTGCTTGGATTATAGGTGTCCACCACTACACCTACCTAACTTTTGTATTTTTTTTTTTTGGTAGAGACAGGGTTTCACCATGTTAGCCAGGCTGATCTTGAACTCCTGCCCTCAAGTGATCTGTCCACTTCAGACTCCCAAAGTGCTGGAATTATAGGTGTGAGCCATTGCACCCAGCCCATTTTTTAAAATTATACTATACTCTGTAACCGTGAAGAAGTTGTGAGTTATTCTTTAGTGTTACCTGCCATTCTTTTTGTCTTTTTCTTTCTGTTTTTGAGAAGGGTTTTGCTCTGTTGCCCCAGATGGAGTGCGTTGACATGCTCACGGCTCACTGCCCTGTCAACCTCCCAGGCTCAAGCTATTCTCCTACCTTAGCCTCTATAGACTATTAGACATGCACTGCCATGCCTAGCTAATTTTTTTGTATTTTTTCTAGAGGTGGGGTTTTGCCACGTTGCTCAGGCTGGTCTCAAACTCCTGAGCTCAAGTGATTCACCTGCCTCAGCCTTCCGAAATGCTGGGATTACAGGTGTGAACCTTACTTTTTTTTTTTTTTTTTTTTTTGAGACAAAGTCTCACTTTGTCACCCAGGCTGAAGTGCAGTGGTGCAATCTCAGCTCACTGCAACCTCCGCCTCCTGGGTTCAAGTGATTCTCCTGCCTCAGCTTCCCAGGAAGCTGAGATTACAGGCGCCCATCACAATGCCCAGCTAATTTTTGTATTATTTATTTATTTATTTTGAGATGGAGCTTTGCTCTTGTTGCCCAGGCTGGAATGCAGTGGCTCAATTTCAACTTGCCTCAGCCTCCCAAGTAGCTGGGATTACAGGCATGGGCCACTACACCTGAGTAATTTTGTGTTTTTAGTAGAGACGGGGTTTCTCCATGTTGATCAGGCTGGTCTCGAACTCCTGACCTCAGGCAATCCACCCACCTTGGCCTCCCAAAGTGCTGGGATTACGGGCGTGAATGAGCCTTATTTTTAGAGATAGGGACTCACTCTGTTGCCTAGGCTGGAGTACGGTGATGTGATTATGGCTCACTGCAGCCTTGAACTCCTGGGCACGGCACAAGTGATCCTCCCACTTCAGCTTCATGAGTAACTAGGACTATAGGCATGTGCCACCATACCAGCCAGTTTTTAAATTTTTTTATAGAGAAGTTGCCTTGCTGTGTTGCCCAGGCTGGTCTCAAATTCCTGGCCTCAAGTGATTCACCCACCTTGGCCTCCCAGCAGTGTGGGGATTACAGGTGTGAACCACCATCCCTCGCCTGCCATTCTGATTAGTTTATGCCTGTCCTGTTGAAACTGTTGGACAGGGTTATTATTTATTAATTGATTCTTTCATCCAACCAATATCTGAGTGGCATTAAGATGCTGGGATATGCTGGTAAATGTAATTTAATCTTTGACCCTAAGGAGCTTCAGTTTTTGTGGAAAACGTGTATCTGGGAGTATTCCTCTTCTACTCGGCTATGATATTTTACCCTGCCTCAGCCTCCCAAAGTGCTGGGATTACAGGCATGAGCCACCATGCCTGGCCTACAATGCATATTTTTAAAAAATAATATTTTCCACCTTGTACTGTAGTTAAGAGTTTGTAAATTTCCTTTTTTTTTTTTTTTTTTTAAACAGTCTTGCTCTATCGCCAGGCTGGAGTGCAGTGGCGTGATCTCAGTTCACTGCAGCCTCCATCTCCTGTGTTCAAATGATTCTTCCGCCTCAGCCTCCTTAGTAGCTGGGATTACAGGCGCGCACCACTGTGTGCAGCTAATTTTGCTGTTTTTCGTACAGACGGGGTTTCGCCATCCATGTTGGCCAGGCTGGTCTCAAACTCCTGACCTCAGGTGATCCACCCTTCAACTCCAAAGTATGAGTTAACATATATATGCAAACTCTAGAAATAAAGTATTAAGTCAAATCTCCCAAGGAATTTCTCCCAAAAAGGTGCTAACAGACGTTATTTTATTTTATTTATTTATTTTGATACAGAGTTTCTCCCTCTGTTACTCAGGCTAGAGTGGTGTAGTGGCATCATCTCAATTCACTGTAGCCTCACCTCCCAGATTCAAGCGATTCTCCTGCCTCAGTCTCCCAAGTAGCTGGGATTACAGGTGCCCACCACCATGCCTGGCTAATTTTTGTATTTTTAGTAGAGAAGGAGTTTCACCATGTTGGCCAGGCTGGACTCGAACTCCTGACCTCAAGTGATCTGCCCTCCTTGGCCTTCCAAAATGCTGGGATTACAGGTGTGAGCCACCGTGCCTGGCCTTTAATTTTAATTTCTAAAACTATGCAGTAGTATTACATTCAGGGAACAGCATTTTCTTTTCCTTCATTTGTATTATTATTAAATACAGTCATGCATTGCGTAATGACAGGAATACATTTTGAGAAATAGATCATCAAGTGATTTTGTCATTGTGTAACATCACTGGGTATACTTACACAAACTAGATGTTATAGCCTTCTATACAGTTAGGCTATATTGTATAGCCTGTTACTCCTAGGCCACAAAACTGTATAGTGTGTTACTGTACTGAATAATTGTGACAATTGCCATAGGCAATTGTGACACAACGGTGTTTGCATATTTAAATATAGAAAAGGTAATGCATCGTGCCACCAAATACAATAGCTGTGGTGTCACTGGGTGATAGGAATTTTTCAGTGCCATTATAATCTTACGGAACCATTGTTTTATATGCATGCATTTTGCTGTTGATCAAAACATAGTTAAGCAGTACATGCTCACTTTGGTCTGGGTACGGTGGCTCACGCCTGTAGTCCCAGCACTTTGGGAGGCCAAGACGGGCAGATTGCCTGAGGTCAGGAGTTCAAGACCAGCCTGGCCAACATGGTGAAACCCTGTCTCTACTAAAAATACAAAAATTAGCGGGGGCATGGTGGCATGTGCCTGTAATCCCAGCTACTCGGGAGGATGAAGCAGAAGAATCGCTTGAACCCAAGAGGCAGAGGTTGCAGTGAGCCGAGATAGCACCACTGCACTCCAGCCTGGGCAACAAGAGTGAAACTTCAACTCAAAAAAAAAAAAAAGTGCTCACTTTGTTTATCAGACAATGAATATGTTTGGCAGATATACATGCATATTTATCAAATGAACTCTTTTTAGGGGGAAAACCTTAATTAAGGGTAGGCTGGTATTTTTAAATGGCTGCCTGGAGGACAAGTGCTATGAGGAAATTTCAGTGGTATTTGCAGTTGACGTTGGCATAAAGTGGGGGGGGATAAACAAACCCCAGGTGAATTGATAGATGGATGTCTGAACATGTTCAGGAATGATGTTCTGAATAATGTTTGCCTCCTGAGTCATGTAGGCAGAGAGATGATAAAAGATGTTCCCCCCTCTTGATGCCAGCTAATTCTGATACTAACTACCTGGAGTTAGCCTCAGACTCCACAGGTTGGAGGATTTGGTCACATAAGACTGTTCTTCAGACACCAGTTGCAATGATCAGTTATTAGGTCCCAAGGTTACCTACACTTCTGTCTGATTTGACTACAAAATTGGAGGTTCCCACAGTCTACCCCCTTTAGATTTGATAACTTTCTAGTATGGCTGCAGAAAACTCAGGGAAACACTTAGCTTATGTTTATCAGTTTTTTATAAAGGATACAATTAGCCAGATGAGGAGATAGGTAGGGCAAAGTCCAGAAGGGTCCTGAGTGTTGAGTGTAGGAGTCTCTGTCCTGTGGAGTATGCCACCCTCCCCAGCATGTAGATGTGTTCACCAATCAGGAAGCTCTATGAGCCCTTTTTTGTAGTTGTTTTTATGGAGGTGTCATTATGTAGGCATGATTGATTAAATCATTGGCAATGGGTTATTAGCTCAATCCTGTCTCCCCTCCCCGGAAGTTGGTGGGTGGTACTGAAAGTTCTGAGCTTGTGGTCAAGGCTTTGTCTTTCTAGGTAGCCCCCATCCTGACACTGTCTAGGGGCCTTCCAAGAGTTGTCTTATTAGAACAGAAGACACTCTTATCACCCTTATCACTCAGGAATTTCCAAGGGTTTTAGGAGCTGTATGCCAGGAACCTGGGACAGATCAAGTATCTTTCTATGATACCACAGATGGGGACCCCAAAGCCAGCTCCGGCTGGTATCTAGTGCTTTTAGTTGGCCACTGGATATGTGTTACAGGGCATAAGTGGCCCAGTGGGGTTGCTGTTTAACCTATCTCTGCAGTATTAATCTCGTGTACCTTGGCTCATGGCTTGGTCATTTCAGGTCTTGCCTAATGCCAGTTGTCTAATCCTTCTCTGGATGCAAGTTCACTTCTGGAATAGGTGAATGGCTGGGTCGCTATGATTTGCTGTCATCCTGAGCAAAGTTCCAGCTCAGAAACCAGCTTTGCGGAATCATCCCAGAGCCTTTATTTTACTTTTTTTTTTTTAATTTTTTTGAGACAGTCTTGCTCTGTAGCCCAGGCTGGAGTGCAGTGGTAAAGTCATGGCTTATACCAGCTTCAACCTCCCAGGCTCAGGCGATCCTCCTGCTTCAGCCTCCCAAGTAGCTGGGATTACAGGTGTGCACCACGACGCCTGACTGATTCAAAACCTTTTGTAGAGATGGGGTTCCATTCTATTGCCCAGGCTGGTCTCAAACTCCTGGGTTTAAGTGATCCTCTTGCCTCAGCCTCCCAAAATGTTGGGATTATAGGTATGAGCCACTGAACCTGGTCCCAGAGGCTTTTAGAACAGTGTTGAGTTGCCCTTTGTTTGCAGGGGGAAAAATGTTTATGGGCCATATTTTTCTTCTAACAAAACAAAAATAGCCATGTGACCTATATAGGAAACAGATATATTGTCAGTATACACTAAAAGTCAGGAAATTCATGCTGCCTTTCAGCTGCTGAAGTACTCAGACATATTTGAGAATGGGTAATGCAGAGACAGCTGTCTGATCTTTGGTCTCCGATAATGCTTATTTCATCGCATCTCTGAAACCACCCTGCCGAGGAGTTAACCATCCTTGCTACTTTGCATATGGGATGACGCAGGCCCAGGGAGAGGTAGCTTGACTGAGATCACATGGTGAGTTAGTTGTAGCTTCTGCAAATGTACAGAACTATAGAAGCTACTTTTCTTGTGTGTTGTTCCAGTGATGATGGTCATTATAATTGATGTACCTGGTATTATGCTAGGTTTAGGGATATAGAAGTGAGAAGAAGATCCCAGTCCCTCATCTGGGACCTCTGTTTTTTTGGTGTCACCTCTCTGCATAGTCAGTTTACTACACTATTAATGCTACTGTTCTGGTTGATCCTTCTCTCATGCCTGTACCATCTTTTCTGCCAGACTGAAGTGTTCTTGCTTGGGGGAAAAGCAGATTTGCAAAGGTACTCTTTTTCCTGATGGTTGCTCTGCAGATTGGGTATTTTTGTTTGTTTGTTTTTGAGACAGAATCTTGTTCTGTCACCCAGGCTGGAGTGTAGTGGTGCAATCTCGGCTCACTGCAACCTCTGCCTCCTGGGTTCAAGTGATTCTCCTGCCTCAGCCTCCCGAGTAGCTGGGAATACAAGTGTGAGCTACCATGCCCAGCTAATTTTTATTTTTATTTTTTTTAGACAGAGTCTTGCTCTGTTGCCCAGGCTGGGATTACAGGCATAAGCCACCATGCCTGGCCTTTTTTTTCATATTTTTAGTAGAGACAGGTGTTTAGTAGACACCATGTTAACCAGGATGGTCTTGATCTCCTGACCTCAGGTGATCCACCCGCCTCAGCCTCCCAAAGTGCTGGGATTATTGGTATGAGCCACTGAGCCTGGCTGTTTTGTTTTGTTTTGTTTTGTTTTTTTATTAAGTCGGGGTTTCACCATGTTGGTCAGGCTGGTCTTGAACTCCCGACCTCAGGTGATCCGCCCGCCTTGGCCTCCAAAGTGCTTGGATTACAGACGTGAGCCACCACGCCCCGCCATGGTTTTTTTTTTAAGTGAACAAAAGTTGAATGAGATTACTGGCTCTTTAAATAATAATTACTCCCCCTTTTGACTTATGTAGCATCTTGGGGTAATCTATGACTATTTGTACTTGTCATTACTTCCGTTAGATTAAACTCTGGGGGGCAAATACATTGCTCACCATTGTGCTCATATGACACCATTACTGCCAGTGGAATTGAAATAAATTGAGTAAGGGCAAGTGTTTCCTAATGTTATTCCGGGCCCAAAGAACCATCATCGAGATGGAGTGGCCCTGGGATTAATTTTGGATTTAAAAAAAATTAAAACCAAACATTTTTTTATTTAACCAGTTGGCACAGATACAGAATAAAATAAGATAGATCCATGTATAGTTTTTAAAAATTTAGGTAATGCCTGTAATCCCAGCACTTTGGGAGGCTGAGGCATGTGGATCACCTGAGGTCAGGAGTTCAAGACCACCCTGGTCATCATGGCAAAACCCTATCTCTACTAAAAGTACAAAAATTAGCTGGGCATGGTGACACATGCCTGTAATCCTGGCTACTCAGGAGGCTGAGGCAGGAGAATTGCTTGAACCCAGGAAGCAGACAGTGAGCTGAGATTGTGCCATTGCACTCCATCCTGGCTGACAGAGTGAGACTCTGTTTCAAAAGAAAAAAAAAGAAAAATTTAAGAAATAATCATCAGTGTGTATCTTCCTTTTTTCATTATTATTATTTTTCTTTAAAATAAACCAGCAACCCTTATATGTATAGCTGAAGGGGAAATAATTGAAAGTGTTTATAAGATTTTAAGGTGATGGACCGGGCACGGTGGCCTACTCAGGAGCCTGAGGCAGGAGAATCACTTGAACCCGGGAAGCAGGCAGTGAGCTGAGATCGTGCCATTGCACTCTAGTGTGGGCTACAAGGGCAGAACTCCATTAAAAAAAACGATTTGAAGGTGATGGATTTCATGTGGACCAGTTTTATCCTTCCCTGATGGTAATCTGACATATAAATCAGATATTTTCCTAATTTTCATAATGAGAGTGGGGTTTTTTATTTGTTTGTTTTGAGACAGGGTCTCACTCTGTTGCCCAGGCTGGAGTGCATTAGGGCAGCCATGGCTCACTGTAGCCTTGGCTTCTAAGGCTCAAGTGAGCCTCCTACCTCAGCCTCTCAAGTAGTTGGGACTATAGGTGTGTGCTACCACACCCGGCTAATTTTTTCTATTTTTTTGTAGAGACAAGGTCTCATTATATTTCCCAGGCTGGGACTCCTGAGCTCAAGTAATCCCACCTTGGCCTCCTAAAGTGTTGGGATTGTAGACCTGAGCCACCACACCCAGGCTCACATGAGATTTTAACAGAGCAAAATACCTATTGGAAATCTTGCACACAAGGCCTCCTTTATTCTGTTACTCCCATTGACAAGAATTCAGACACCTGTATCAATTCTGTTTTGATTTTGCTAAAATCTCTAACTTGATATTTTACTTTTCTAAAAACCTGTATTGTCAATGAAATGGAATTAGGAAAACAGGACCTGTAGACAACCTCTTGAATCTATTGATTTTTCATGGTGCGTTTTATAGTCATAATGCTTTG
This sequence comes from Ateles fusciceps, assembly GCA_036589455.1. NCBI lineage: Eukaryota > Metazoa > Chordata > Mammalia > Primates > Atelidae > Ateles > Ateles fusciceps. Next base: position 28,212,234 of record JAZHEH010000562.1, on the reverse strand, counting down.
TTCTACAAAAATAATACTCTTTGTTTAGAGAAAAAAGGCTGTGTTGTATCCCCTCCATCTCCCTGCTACATATGTTATTTTGTTTTATTTTATTTTATTTTGAGACGGAGTCTCACTCTTACCAGGCTGGAGTGCAGTGGTGCGATCTCGGCTCACTGCAACCTCCCGGGTTCAAGCAATTCTCTTGCCTCAGCCTCCTGAGTAGCTGAGATTACAGGTGTGCGCCACCACGCCCAGCTATTTTTGTATTTTTAGTAGAGATGGGGTTTCACCGTGTTGGCCAGGATGGTGTTGATCTCTTGACCTTGTGATCCGCCTGTCTTGGCCACCCAAAGTGCTGGGATTACAGGCCGGAGTCACTGAGCCTAGCCTGCCACTTACGTTCTTTACAATCCTGATTCCTCCTTTTCCTTTCTGGATGTGTATTCTGGGCTTTTTCAATATCGACCAGTACTCTCTTGATGGGAAATTCAACTGGACTTGGGTATGTTAATTGGGTTTTCCTAGAACAGTTTGAAGGTCCATCTCATTTGCCTAAACAAATACTCCTTATAATTATTATGAAAATTGGGCCTGTTTTAGACTAATAATTGACTTAAATCATACAGGGTTATGTTTGTCAGCGTCTCGTGAGTCAGCTTTTCCAGAGGCAGAGACTGAAGAGTTAATTCTGAGATTGAATATTATTTATCCGGGTTTTGTTTCGTGTACCTTATTCTCCTATAACCACCTGGTTGGCATTTATCACAGATACAGTTTTGGGAAACAGACAACCACATGGTTAATGAAGATAGAGAAGATGTGAAATTTTATTGTTACCTTTATAGGTTTTTCTTCCCTTGCCCTGTTTTCATTCTTCTCATTTGGCAAAAAAAAAAAAAAAAAAAGTATAAGGAGGCCCGGCATGGTGGCTCACGCCTGTAATCCCAGCACTTTGGGAGGCTGAGGTGGGCAGATCACCTGAGCTCAGGAGTTCAAGACCAGCCTGGCCAACATGGGAAAACTCCGTCTTTACTAAAAATACAAAAATTAGCTGGGCATGATAGTCCCAGCTACTCAGGGGGCTGAGGCAGAAGAATTGCTTGAACCTGGGAGGTGGAGGTTGCAGTGATCCAAGATTGCGTGCCATTGCACTCAAGTCCAAGCAACAGAGTGAGACAATGTCTCAAAAAAAAAAAAAAGTATAAGGTGAATTCATATTTCTGTGAGATCTATAAATTTAGATTAGAAAATTTAGTTAGTTATGCTTTTAAAAGTCATATAAATAAGCACAAAGACCCACCAGACTTCTTCCCAGCAAGTGACAGTGGAAGAAAAAGGTAATAGACTTTTTGTTACTCTGATTGGTAAAAATAAATCTTTCCATGGGAAGGCTAATACTGAGTTTACTGTCTTGATGATTCCATATGGTTCCTAGCAATTCTGATCTCAAGGTGGCTGGTTGTTTTTAGAATGTTTAGGTCTCTGGGTAGAATATCTTCTGTGCCTTTTCTGTGACTTGTAAAATTACATTTGGAAAATAAAGAAAAAAAATCCCTGATTATCCTACTATAGCAATACAATGACTGTAATCATTTTGATATACAGTTGTGTTGCATTATATGCATTTTCTGAGTTTTGTATGTCCACCTGTGCTTGTTTGAACTCTTTCCCCCTCCCCTACTTCCCATACCCTGTTTCTCACTCCTGGAGTGAGCATGGGCAGTGGGGGATGAGACTTGCCTGTGGCTTCAGTTTGTCTCCTTTTCTAAGTTTCTCTGAGTGAGCATTCACTGTGCTGGCTGTGATTCTGTTATTTAAAGCAATATATTTTCATACCTTATGGCCCTTAAATGCAAGCCAACCTCTTCATCTGGTGTCAACCAAAGGAAAACTGATCTGTTGCAGCGCTGGAGGAAAAACTGGCAGTGTTGGACTTACCTAAATTGAAAGATGGTATGTTGTTCTTCACCTTGGGGTCTTCTAGTATGATTTTGACAGTGCATGGTTTTTGTCTCACATGCTGACTTTTGCCTCTAACCCCTGAGTTAGATGCAGTTTCACTGAATTCCAGTCCTTTTTCTATACACATTTTACATAATTATCCATAAGGGTATATTCATTTTTAAGGCTCTTAAAATATACTATATCAAGTATCTTTTCATATTGCTATGCAACTTTTATAGCCATCATTTACAAGATTAGTTTTTGTCTCTTCAGAATAATTTTGGGAGCCAGTGTAATCAGCTCCTGAGAATGTTTTCTAATTTGCATACTCAGGTCTACTCTCAATAGTTCTGCCATAGTTATTTTAAAATAGAAGCAGCTGTTATGCTGCTAAGTTGAATATTTCTTAACTAGGCTTATTTTTTTAACAGGGCATAGATGTATGTGTTCAGGCATATGGGACCCTTTCTGTAACTAGGCTCTGTAGAGTTTAGAATTAAGATTATTTAAATTGATCTATGATCTTATTGAAGAGTGAGAGGCTAGAGTATAGTGGTTAAAAACATCGACCTGAATCTGGAGTGCCTGCATTTAAAGCTCAGTATTGGTACTTATTTGGTTACTTTGATCAATTTACCTATCCTTTCTTTGCCTTATTCCCCATGGCTAAAATCAGGTTAATAATATTTACCTCATAAGATAGTATTGTGAATATTAAATCAGTATAATTAGAATAAAATCTTTTTTTTGTTGTTGTTGTTGTTGAAGCTCAGTCTCGCTCTGTTGCCCAGGCTGGAGTGCAGTGGTGTCATCTCCGCTCACTGTAACCTCCTGCCTCCCAGGTTCAAGCAATTCTCCTGCCTCAGCCTCCCGAGTAGCTGGGACCGCAGGTGTGTGCCACTACAACTGGTTAATTTTTGTATTTTTTTAGTTGAGACAGCGTTTCACCATGTTAGCCAGGATGGTCTCGATCTCTTGACCTCATGATCTGCCTGCCTCGGCCTCCCAAAGTGCTAGGATTACAGGCGTGAGCCACTGCGCCTGGCTAGAATAAGATTTCATTGTCTATTTTGGTGATTGCTGAAAATCCTTATGATACAACCATGAGTCTTGAGCACACAAAATGCCTTTTTTTCCTTAAGTTTAGGCAGTGTAGTTAAACCTTAAATTTCTGTTCTTGTTTGATAGCTAAAGTTTCAGTCAAAATAAATTTAGTGTTGGGCTTATGAATATAATAATGAATCTGAAGTATGTTGTCAACATATAGTATTGCAGGATTGATGTCTAGAAATACTGTATTAGATGCTCATAATGTCTTCTGTATCTTTTCCTTCCCAGTTTCTACTTGACCTTTAGCAAAGTATGACCGTTGTCATGAATCTTTTCTCTCTCTGTCCACAGATTCTGTGTGCTCCTCTAGGCCACAGTGGTTACTTATTTAAGCATGGAAAGGAAACTTAGGGCTTTGCCAGTTTTGGTATTAGTTCCCCATGTTTTGCATCCGGGCAGCTGTGGAGAGGGTTGCTTTCCACATACCTGGGTACTCCATTGATATGTCCTGTAGAGGTAATCAACACACTCGAGAGTACACCTGCTTGTTCCATGACTAACCCTTTCTGATTGTGGACATGCATTTGAGTGTTTGCAGTGGATATTTGGTGCTAACGGGTATTTTAGTTCCTTCTGTTATTCTGTAATGTTTCCCAAGAATATTCAGAGCTATTTATAAAATGCAGTGTGATTGATGTATTAGGTGTTCACTGAGTTTGATAAAGAAGATTTACTATAAAATGCAGTGTGATTGATGTATTAGGTGTTCACTGAGTTTGCTAAAGAAGATTTACTTGGAAGGAATTAAGTAACAAAACAGTTTCCACTGTTAATAAGATATGCACACTGTTTCTCTAAAGAAATTTTATTTCTTCAACAAGTTATTAAGCAGAGGAGACTGATTTTGTGGTAAGTTTGGAGGGGTTAGTTTTAACCCATGTTGGTCAAAGCTGTGAAAGTAGGTTAGAAAATCTATTTCTCATCCTACAGTAGTGCTGACGTTGCTAGTAGGTTGTTTTTCTTCCTAGTCACTTTCTGAAACTCAAAGTGAGGCTCAACCTATACTATTGTAATGTTTTGTAGTAAACTTGGAGTATTTAATAAGTCTAAAATCAAAGTTTATTATTATTAATAAAACATTTTAAAGCCATTCATTTCATGTGGCAAGGAATATTAACTCATTTCACCAAATGTGGTATGTTTTTAAAGTTTTATTTTCTATTGCTTTAGTTTTAGTGATCTTTGATACATTGATTCAGTGATACCAGTTTCCTATTGTTATATACTTTGTGCTCAAAATTATCATAGAGTTTTGTGTTGTTTTTCTGTGCCTGAGTTTTGTTTCTCATCTGAACAAATTACATCTTTTTTCTTGCTGTTCCATTTACACAGTGTCGTTGCTAGAGATGAGCTTCTTTATCCTCTGAGGCAGTGGAGGAAGCATGGAAGCCACTTGGGGAGCATTGCATTGACCAGTGTATTTTTGTAGTTACATGGTGGTGGTATCAGGGAAATTATAGGACTGGTTAGATTTGAGTTCAGCAGCCTATAAATCCCATGACTTCCCAGTCTCATGGGTCATGCGACTCAGGCCTGTGCTGCAAATGACACATGCTTAGGAGTAAGGTGAGGGGTATTTTATAGCTCTAATGGTCTGTACAGTTCTTGAACGTGTATTGATTGCTAACAACTGCTGTCTTTCTCCCAGCTTTCCCCACCACCAGTCTTTGTGCATAAGCACAATTTCGAACACAGTTATTTGTACTTATTTATGCTTTTACACCTTCTTCCTTTTATAAAGATTTTAGCTGGTTTATGACTTGAGTTGAAACAAGGAAAAAAGAGGAGACCTGAAATGGTCTGTCCCCTGCCAACCAGAAGCCTCCTGTGGTATCCAAACAGAATAGTTGCCTCAGTCTGTCAGCACTTCTGTCTTTGAAGGTGGTTTCTGCTTGAAAAGTGGTGACTATTAGCATAGCCTGGGGATAATTGCTTTTTTTGTCTTCTCTCGGGATACTTTTTTTTTTTTCCAGGTACTTTCTTATTCTTGTTGACTTTGTTTTTCTGGAAGATTCAGCCTGTAGTTAAAATGTTTCGGGGTCCCCACATGAACTTTCTGTGGGATTACCCAATTCCGGGGTACCTTCACCAGATCACCAGTGCTAAAGAGGGCAAAGGATCTTCTTGGTTAATAGAAAAGGCTATTTTGGAATTAATCTCAAAGTCCAGAAACATCGAGACTTTCCTTCAGTACTTTTTTCTGTTTGGGGTAGCAACTTTACCTAGTGTAGGGGAGGGAGGGGTCAGTTGGGAGGGCTTGTGTTTAAGGGGTTCAGAAACAGGGGATTTAAGTGTGTCTTTTGTGTTTGCAAGGCACTAACACCACTCCCGTCTGTATTTAAATGCTGTCCCCAGGTTACGACTATGGCTATGTCTGCGTGGAGTTTTCACTCTTGGAAGATGCCATCGGATGCATGGAGGCCAACCAGGTTGCTTTATACTTCGGTCAAATGATGCTGGAAGGATATATTTTTTTATATACGGGGAGGGAGGGTTTCAAATGATTTCACTTTGGAAAGGTACAAGAAGTCTATCTTTGGAGCATACTGCATTCCAACCAGTGGTTGTGAGGAAAATCTTTAAAATGGCTGGAAAGCTTTCTCTAGAATACTTAATGGGCACAGAGTACATTTTAAAAACTGGAGCCCAGTTGCTTTTGGACTAGATTCCAAAGATAGTAGTTGAAAAAAGAAAAGGAAACATCTGGAGTGTTTCCTTTTGGAGTGTGACTTAGATGGTAATCCTGATGCAAAGAATGATCCTTGATTGTCTGTTACTCCAAGGATCTGCCTAGCACAGAAATTCTAGATCAATAGTTATACACAGACCTAGACCTAGGGTGAAGACCTCTGGTGGTGATTCCTATGGCATCAGGATGCAGGCTACTTCCAAAAGAGAGCTGTCAGGGAAGAGAAGAGGAGTGGATTGTTGGTGTCTATTGCATTCATCATTGTTCTTTGCCAATTGGAGTTGCATACTCAAGTCTTTGGCTGCATATAGTCAGAGCTGGTGAATCAGAATCTGTACTCACCTTACGTTTGAACCATCTGTAGTTATTCACCTTGCCACCTAGATTTGCCATCTATGTCTTTAGTTGACTGCTGCCTGGTAGTTCTGGGAGGAATTAATAAATGGGTAGAATCCTTCTTGTTATGGTGTTTCCTTGGGGAAAGTTGTTTTCTTTGAGTTGTTTCAGTTCCTCCATCTGTAAAGGAGGAGAAGCAGCTTAGGAATATAGTTTGATTTTTTTTTTTTTTTTTTTTTTAATGTACCCACTGCCTATACTTAACATTGTGAATCCAGTGGGCCTAGAATCTTTTTTTTTTTTTTTTTTTTGAGACAGAGATTCATTCTTCTTGCCCAGGCTGGAGTGCAATGGTGCACTCTTGGCTCACTGCAACCTCCTTCGCCTCCCGGGTTCAAGCGATTCTCCTGCCTCAGCCTCCTGAGTAGCTGGGATTACAGGCATGTGCCATCACGCCTGGCTAATTTTGTATTTTTAGTAGAGACGAATTTTCTCCATGTTGGTCAGGCTGGTTTCAAACTCCTGACCTCAGGTGATCTATCCACCGTGGCCTTCCAAAGTGCTGGAATTATAGGTGTGAGCCATTGCACTCGGCTGGGCCCAGAATCTTAAAAAGATGGCTCTGCCAGAGAAGTGTAGTTATTACAGGAAAATTCTTCTATAGCCTGATGCTTTGTTCAACTTTGTTCAATTCAGTATGGCTCATTATACTTACTTTTCCCTTCTTGGCCAAGTTCTCCCCTTATGGATATGGAGATGACATGCTCTAAATGCTTTGAGAACAAGCACTTGTTAAAGAAGACTTTTGATGTATCCTTACCTAGTTAGTAGTTTAAACACTGTTTAAACTACTCAGATCCTTAGAGAATGACTGGCTTAGGACCATATCCCCTAGACTTAAGAGGGTTCTCATTGAAATGTTTGTTCAGTGTCCATACTGAATCAGTGACTTACCAAATATAGTTGGCACTCTGTATTCACAGGTTCCACACCCACAGATTCAACCAAATGCTGATTGAACATATTCAGGAAAAAATACATTAATATTGAGCCCGGATTGAGACTGCAGTGAGCTGTGATCACTCTGCTGCACTCTAGCCTGAGTGACAGAGTGAGACCCCGTCTCAAAAAACAAAGTACAGTTAACAACTATTTATACAACAATAAAAAATAATACTTGCCAGGAATGGTGGCTTACCTCTGTAATCCCAACACTTAGGGAGGCCCAGGTGGGACGATTGCTTGAGGCCAGGGGTTTGAGACTAGCCTGGGCAACATACGGAGACCCCATCTCTACAAAAAATAAAATAAAAAGTAAAAAACTAGCCAAGTGTGGTAGCATGAACCTGTAGTCCTATTAATGTGGGAGACTGAGAGGATAACTTGAGTCCGGATTGAGACTGCAGTGAGCTGTGATCACTCTGCCATACTCTAGTTTGGGTGACAGAGTGAGACTGCATCTCAAAAAACAAACAAAAAAGTACAGTTAACAACTGTTTATATAGCCTTTATTAGGTGTTAGGTATTATAAGTAATCTAGAGATGGTTTAAAGTATATTGGAGGATATGTGTAGGTTGTGTGCAAATACTATGTGATTTTATATAAGGGACTTGAGCATCCTGGGATTTTTGTGTCCTTGTGGGTCCTGGAACCAATCCCCTGTGTACACCAAGGGACAACTGTACTAATCAAGTGTCAGAAACTGCTACATGCCCATTTTGGAGAGAAGGATAAAGCTTCTAATCTGTATGCTTATGGTGGATCCTATTCTGACAGTCTGTCCAATTTTGAAACACTCATTAATTCATAAACAACTTGTTCTTATCAGTGAATAGTCATTCATTCCTTTGCCTCTGTACTAAATACTGTGAATAGTGGAAATATAAATGGGAGAACCCTGGCAGATGACATCTTTTTTGTACCATTCTTCCAACTGTGTGTTTCTCCTAGAGTTAATTGTTGCTTTTTATCAGAGATATATTATTTTTGATCTTAAAGATATCAGCATTGTCTCTTACTGCCTCTTTCTTCTATCCCAACAAAAAATCCTATCTAAAGTATCCAACCGTTGGCTAGGCATGGTGGCTCATGCCTGTAGTCTCAGATGTTTGAGAGGTTGAGGCGAGTGGATCACTTGAGGCCAGGAGTTCAAGACCAGCCTGGGCAACATGGTGAAGCCCGGTCTCTACTAATAATACAGAAATTAGCCAGGTGTGGTGGCACATGCCTATAATCCCAGCTACTCTGGAGGCTTCAGCTTAGGCACGAGAATCGCTTGAACCCAGAAGATGAGGGTTGCAGTAAGCTGAAGCAACGCTGCTGTGCTATATAGCCTGAGCAACAGAATGAGACTTTGTCTCAAAAACACGAAAGGAGGTGGCTTATAGACATTTCTCCCCCAACCCTCCTCAGCCATTTGAAAATTCATAGGGCTCTCAGATTCCTGATTAATGACCGCTGTCCAATGAGTGGCACACTAAAATAAAGCAGGAACGGGGCCAGTATTCTTCCAGGTGTGAAATAGTGTTTTTGACAGGTAGCCGTCCTTGTGCATAGGGTACCCTGTAGTGCTCTTTTCAGGAGTATGATTAAGAGAGAGCCTCTACTTTTTTGAACTTTTTAATCTCACTCTAAGAAAGGGAGATTATACGGTATTCACAGATCCCATAGGATGTTCTCTCAAACTTCAAATTTTTGTTTGACCTCATTTGCAGTATTCACTGGAGTTATTTCTTTCCTTTTTTGTTGTTATTGAGACAGAGTCTCACTCTGTTGCCCAGGCTGAAGTGCAGTGGTGCGATCTTGGCTCACTACAACCTCTGCCTCCTGGGTTCAGGTGATTCTCTTGCCTCAGCCTCCTGAGTAGCTGGAACTACAGGCCCATGCCACCATACCCAGCTAATTTTTGTATTTTTAGTAGAGATGGGGTTTTGCCATGTTGGCCAGGCTGGTCTTGAACTCCTGACCTCAAGTGATCCACCCACCTTAGCCTTACAAAGTGCTGGGATTACAGGCAGGAGTCATTGCACCCAGTAAAGTTCTTTTTTTTTTCCTCCAAGATGGAGTCTTGCTCTGTCGCCCAGGCTGAAGTGAGGTGGTGCGATCTCGGCTCACTGCAACCTCTGCCTCCTGGGTTCAAGCGATTCTCCTGCCTCAGCTTCCCCAGTAGCTGAGATTACAGGTGTGTGTCACCATGCCTGGCTAATTTTTGTATTTTTAGTAGAGATTTCAGTTTCATCATGTTGGCTAGGCTGGTCTTGAACTCCTGACCTCATGATCCGCTGTCTCAGCCTCTCAAAGTGCTGGGGATTACAGGCATGAGCTACCGCACCCAGCCAGAGTTCTTTCTTTCTTCTGTTGTTGATGGTTTTTTTTTTTGAGATGGAGTTCCTGTTGCCCAGGCTCGAGTGCAGTGGCGCAATCTCGGCTCACTCTGCCTCCTGGGTTCAAGCAATTCTCCTGCCTCAGCCTCCTGAGTAGCTGGGATTATAGGCACCTGCCACCACGCCTGGCTAATTTTTTGTGTTTTCAGTAGAGATGGGGTTTCACCACGTTAGCCAGGCTGGTCTCCAACTCCTTACCTCAGGTAATCCACCCACTTCGGCCTCCCAAAGGGCTGGGATTACAGGCATGAGCCACTGGGCCCAGCCCAGAGTTCTTTCTTAATAAAACATCTTCCATATCCTTTTTTAGTCAACCCTATTTCCTAGATTTTTATTCTTCCCCTAGTCATTGGTCAGACTGCTGGCACTGCCACACAACACAGTTCTCTCTTGCTTACCCATGTAGACATCATGATCACATCAGCATTCTTTTAATAAACTTTACCACAATTCAGGGTGTGTGAAAATCATTTTGATGGAAAAAGTTTTGAGAATCAGATCTTCAGGGAAATTTTTGCACTTAAGTAGTACAGCATAACAAAGAGGAGTACAGGTTTTGGAGTCAGATGTTACTTCCTAGGTGGGTTACCACTGGCACATTTTTAACCTTCTACATCCTCAATTCCCTCTTACCCATATCTTTTGGAGCCCTTATGTAGGATAAATGGACTCATTCATTCATGAGTACCTGCTGTGTACCAGTCACCTTTCTGAATGTTGAGGTTGCTGCAGTGAACAAGACATACGGAATAACTTTATTTTAATGGGAGAAAACAGACCATAAGCAAATAGACAAAAGCAGTATAGTAGCTGGTAGCTGAGTGCTGTAAAGAAAATGAAACAGGGTATTGGGAGAATGAAGATGGGGGCAATTTTAAAGGGGTGGTCAGAGAAACTTCTTGAGGAGTGACATACATTTGAGTTGTGACTCTTGGTTTATAATGTATGCAGAACATTTAACTGTAGTACCTAGCACTTGGTAGCATTTGAAATAATTTGAAATTCGATGTGTTTTCTCTCTCTTACCCTCCTCCGCATGTCAAAAAATTTCCAATTCTAAAGTGTGTGTGTGTGTGTGTGTGTGTGTGTGTGTGTGTGTGTGTCAGTGTGTCAGTGTGTCAGTGTGTCAGTGTCAGAGTCCAGCCAGTCTGGAGTGCAGTAGTGCAATCTCGGCTTACTGCAACCTCTGCCTCCTGGGTTCCAGCGATCCTTCTGTCTCAGCCTCCGAAGTAGCTGGGGACTACTGGGTGTGCGCCTGGCTAATTTTTTTTTTTTTTTTTGTGAGAGGTAGTCTTGCTCTCTTGCCCAGGCTGGAGTGCAGTGGCTCAGTCTCAGCTCACTGCAGCCTCCACCTCCCAGGTTCAAGTGATTCTCCTGCCTCAGCCTCCCAGGTGTCTGGGATTACAGGTGCCCGCCACCACACCCAGCTAATTTTTGTATTTTTAGTAGAGACAGGGTTTCACTGTGGTTGGCCAGGCTGGTCTCAAACTCCTGATCCATCCACCTCGACCTCCCGAAGTGCTAGGATTACAGGCGTGAGCCACCACACTCTGTCAATTTTTGTATTTTTAGTAGAGACGGGATTTCACCATGTTGGCCCCGCTGGTCTTGAACTCCAGATCTTAGGTGATCTGCCTACCTTGGCCTCCCAAAGTGCTGGGATGACAGGCGTGAGCCACTGTGCCTGGCCTTCAATTATAATTCTAAGAAATTTTATTTTTATATCTGAAGTTTATTAAAACTAATTCTTTAAGGAAATTGATGTGGATTACGGTCCTTGTGACAAAGTGAACCATCTTATGAGAGACATAAGAATGTGAGGGAAGAAGTCCTGACTCCTCAAGGTGAATAAAGTAAGTATTTGTGGAACATAAAATGTCCTTGTAGGCCAGGCACAGTGACTCGAGCTTGTAATCCTACCACTTTTGGAGGCCGAGGCAGGAGAGCACTTGAGCCCAGGAGTTTAAGATAACATGGGCAACATAGTGAGATCCCTGTCTAAATTTTTTTTTTTTAAAGTCTCTGTCTATCCTTTCCCCCAGTTTTACTTACAGGCGAAATTGGTACAGATTCTGAGTCACCAGGATCTGCTTGGCAACTTTTAGTAGAGCCCGAGTGTGTGTATGTGTCTGTGCGCTTGCGCCTCTCAGAAGCAAAACTCTTAATAGAGTCCGAATGTGTGTGTATGCGCGCCTCTGAGAAGGTTTCTCCAAAGTACTTTGGGTTGAGTTTTTTGTAACTCTGCTATCATGACTCTTGATGTGAAATGTCCTTTATTTATTATTGGCTGGTACTTATTGGCCTAGGGGATGGAAGTAAAGGAACTTTCTGCTAGCTTTCTTTGTCAGATATTGTGAGTATGTGTGCCTTGGTGAGGTTGCTCAAGATGATAACCAAGGTCACTCTAGCCTTTTCCCACTGCCTATATCAAGCTGTCAAACAGTAGGATGCTCTGCAGCAGTACTGACTTTGTGGCTGTGGTGACTTATCAGGATATCACTTAGGCAGCAGCTATCTATCTGGAGAAATAATTTCCAACAGGTATGAAGGTATGAATCTGTTAGCCTGTGCCTTCATCATTTCTGTCTAGGAGAACGGGTCAGCCATCGTGAACTGTCAGGCAGAGCCTTTCATCCCACCCTTCCTGCAAAGTGTATTTCTGTCAGTGTCATATGTCCTTGGCTTTCTTTGTTGTCAAGTCTCTGGGAGATTGAGGGTACATATTATTTCCTTCTGCTGTGTGTGCCATTGCACTGGGACTTGGGGGAGAGGAGTAAGAAGTATTGTGTTAAAATGTTAATCCCTTTCAGTGGTTGCCCAGTTGTGAGTCCTAGCTCTCTCAGACTATTGGCATTCGGTGTGCTGGAATTAGCATTTTATTTTCTCAAATATACTAATGTGATGTTTGTTGTCTATTCTTATTTAGCCAAATTAGTCACTAAAATGCCCTTATAGAAGATAACTGGGAGAGATATTCATTTCTCTGAAATTTTTATTCTCCTCCTTCCCTCCCCCTCCCTCTTTCTTTCCTTTCTTTTCTCTTTTTTTTTCTTTTCTTTCCTTCCTTTCCCTTCCTTTTTTTTTTTTTTCTTATTTTATCTTATTGGAGACAAGGTCTCCCTCTGTCACCCAGGCTGGAGTGTAATGGTGCAGTCATGGCTCACTGCAGCCTTGATCTCCTGTGCTGAAGCAATCCTCCCAACTCAGTTCTCTATAGTAGCTGGGACTATAGGTGCCCACTAGCACACCTGGCTAATTTTTGTATTTTTTTTTTTTTTTTGTAGAGACAGGGTTTCGCCACATTGCCCAGGCTAGTCTTAAGCTCAAGCAGTCTACCTATCTTGGTCTCCCAAAGCACTAGGATTCCAGGTGTGAGCCACTATGCCTGGCTTTTTTAAATTATTTTAAATTTTTTATTTTTTAGAGATGTAGGTTCTGTTCTGTTGCCCAGGCTGGAGTGCAGTGGTACTATCAGAGCTCATTGCAGCTTTGAACTCCTGGACTTAAGCAATCTTCTCACTTCAGCCTTCTGGGTAGCTGGACTACAGGTGCCTGACACTATGTTCAGCCAATTAAAAAAACAATTTGTGTGATAGAATATTGTTTGCTAGGAAAAAAATAATAAAATAAAAAAATAAAAATAAAAAAATTTGTTTGTAAATGTGGGGTCTTTTTTTTCTTTGAAGAGACAGGGTTTCACCATGTTGGCCAGGATGGTCTCGATCTCTTGACCTCGTGATCCGCCCGCCTCGGCCTCCCAAAGTGCTGGGATTACAGGTGTGAGCCACCATGCCTGGCCAGATGTGGGGTCTTGCTATGTTGCCCAGGCTGCTCTTGAACTCCTGGCCTCAAGTGATCCTCCAACCTGGGCCTCCCAAAGTGCTGGGATTAGAAGCAAGAGCCACTGCACCCAGTCTTACTCACCTTTCTGTGTGACACTAATCAGTCTTACTTTTTTTTTTTTTGAGAGGGAGACTCACTCTGTCACCCAGGCTGGAATGCAGTGGTGAGATCTCAGCTCACTACAACCTCTGCCCCCTGGGTTCAAGCGATTCTCCTGCCTTAGCCTCCTGAGTAACTGGGATTACAGGCACTTGCCACTGCACCTGGCTAATTTTTGTATTTTTCGTAGAGACAGGGTTTCACCATCTTGGCCAGGCTGGTCTTGAACTCCTGACCTTGTGATCCACCCTTCTCGGTCTCCCAAAGTGCTGGGATTACAGACGTGAGCCACTGTGTCCGGCCCGGTCTTACTTTCTTAAGAGCAACGAAAAAGGGTTCTGTTATCATCTGACGTAAAAATTCCTTTAAACACTGACTTTTTTCTGGTCTGAGGAATGAAGGTTGTGGAATACATGAAGTTTTATGAAATAGTGTTTTGTGTGTGTGTGTGTGTGTCAGCAAAATTAAGAGAGTTTGGGTTACTGAAGATAAGAGTGTTTTTGAAAGTATGTATAGGAAGCCAAATCTCAAATGTGGTCTGTCCGTGTGATTAAAATTAGAGCAATAGGAAGGCCAGGTATGGTGGCTCACACCTGTAATCCTAGCACTTTGGAGGCTATGGTAGGAGGGTCACTTGAGCCCAGGAGTCGAGTCCAGCCTACGCAACAAAGCGAGACCTCGTCTCTACAAAAAAATTGTTAAAAAATTAGCTGGGTGTGGTGGCACATGCTTATTGTCCCACCTATATGGAAGGCTGAAGTAGGAGGATCACTTGAGCCTGGAAGGTCAAAGCTACAGTGAGCCATGATTGTGCCACTGCACTCCAACCTGGGCAACAGAATGAGAGATACTGCCTCAAAAAAAAAAAAAAAAATAATAGAGCAACAGGGGAAAGCTTACGTTTTTAGAGATGAAAATGCTATTTGTGAGGCCATGATGGAAAAAAATGGTGAAGAACCTAGTTTGTTGGAAACTTAAGTTGGTAGTAAAGACATAATACAATCTGAAACACTGTAGTACTTAAATTGCGTGCATTTCAAGTAACAGAACCAAGTATCTGTATGTTTAAGGTTGTAGTGTTACCTAAAACAGTTGTCACTCCAAAAGCTCCTCATTGAGAAGCATCTGGCATCCTAGCCAGAGCTCATCTGTATAACTTATGGCTTGAATCACGCCATTCTTCTGGGAACTTCAATTTCAGTACCTTTTCCTGATAGCCCTCAGTAGAGGTATTAGTGGAAACATAAGAAAATGCATTCTAAAATGAATGTATAAGTTCATATCCTAGCTAGAAAAAAATTAAAACAGTTAATGAGTACAAACCAAGGATTATTGAAGATTCTCACTCTCGAGAGGTGGGATATTCAAGAAAATTAAAAGCAAATTTAAGGATTGATGACTTGATTACACATTTCAGCTACTTATCCACTGATTGACTTTTTTTTCTTTTTGAGATGGAGTCTCCGTCGGTTGCCCAGGCTATAGCATAGGGTTGCAATCTTGGCTCACTACAACCTCTGCCTCCTGGGTTCAAGTGATTCTCCTGCCTTAGGCTTTCAAGTAGCTGGGATTACAGGCATGTGCTACACCCCCAGCTAATTTTTGTATTTTCAGTAGAAACGGGGTTTCACCATGGTGGCCAGGCTGGTCTTGAACTCTTGACCTCAGGTGATCTGCCTGCCTTGGCCTCCCAGAGTGCTGAGATTACACATGTGAGCCACCGTGCCTGGCCCAGTGATTGAGACTTGACTGGACCTGAAGCAGTATAATGTAGCAATATAATATAGTATTCTGGAAGCAAACTACCAGGGGTTGCATCTCGCTCCATCATTTTCTAAGGTGTATTTGAACAAGTGTCTTAACCTCTTTGTGTTTTAGTATACTCTCACATATGTCTAGGGATTAAACAAGTTAATGCATGTAAGGTGATTAGAACTGGGACTGGCACAAAGTGAATGTTGAGTGTATGTTTGTTGTTATCACAGCGACTTCTGATCTGAAACAAAGTCTTAAGTCTTAAGCTCTGGTCTTGGCTTAATGGAGTATATAGCAAAAAGAGGATTTAGTGGCAGTGCCTAGGAGAAATTTTTTCCCCCATCAGCAGTACTTCTCATTTAGCCTGTTGATTGATACTAATTATCAAGTGACTCCTTCCAGGCTTTCCTAGTTGGAGTTTCTTTTTTTTCCTTTCTTGAGACAGGGTCTCACTCTGTCTGCTAGGCTGGAGTGTAGTGGTGCGATCTCAGCTCACTGCAACCTCCACTTTTGGGGCTCAAGCCATTCTCATGCCTCACCCTCCAAAGTACCTGTGGCTACAGACACGTTCCCAGCTGATTTTTGTGTTTTTGTAGAGACGGGGTTTTGCCATGTTGCCCAGGCTAGTCTTGAACTCCTGAGGTCAAAGTGATCTGCCTGCCTCAGCCTCCCAAAGTGCTGGGATTACAGGAGTGAGCTACCATGCCGGGCCCTTAGTAGGAGTTTCTGCTGCCTTAGTCTTTAAGAGAGAATCTTAAATTTTCTAAAGAGAAAGGGTAGGAGACAGTACCCCATGGAGTATGGTTAGGCCATGTAGGAAATCTAGCCTGTGGTTTTAAAACCCTAAGTTATAAGTTAGCTGGGTATAGTGGCGCACACCTGTAGTCCTAGCTACTCCAGAGGCTGAGGTAGGAGGATCACTAGTTCCAGGTTGGAGTGAGCTGTGATGGTGCCACTGTACTCCAGTCTGGGCAACAAAGCGAGATGCCATTTCTCAGAGCACAGCAAAAGACCCTAAGCTTGGATAACCAGCCCATTATTTGCCACATCTCAGGCTCTTTAATTATGAGAGGTGCTCTAACTGGATTCAATTTAATTATCTCAAATTTGAAAAGTAAACATTTATCATTTGGCAGGTTTAAGAGAACCTTCTGATAGTTTCCTACAATGGGTTTATAATTATTTTTGTCACAAATAAATCATGGTTTATTTCTGTGGATTAAAGTAGTTCTTAATTTGTTCTAAATTGGAAATATGCCTATAAGTTTTAACCTTGTGCTTCTGTATTGTTACACCTCATTAGCTCAGGGGTTGTACAAAGCCATAGTTCAATTTGTCATCTTGATTATAACTTTGGTTTATGACCTTATGTACTTTGAGGTGGTAAAGGGTTGGTAGCACAGAAAGATTTAGAATTCCAGTTTCATTACCTCCTGAATCTTTTGATAACTTCTTTTTTTGAGACAGATCTTGCTCTGTTGCCATGCTGGAGTGCAGTGGCGTGATCTAGGCTCACTGCAACCTCCACTTCCTGGGTTCAAGCGATTCTCCTGCCTTGGCCTCCTGAGTAGCTGGGATTACAGGCACACGCCATCACGCTCAGCTAATTTTTGTATTTTTGTAGGGACAGGGTTTCACCATGTTGGCCAGGCTGGATTTGAACTCCTGACCTCAGGTGATCTGCACGCCTCAGCCTCCCAAAGTGCTGGGATTACAGGCATGAGCCAGCATACCTGGCCTCTCTTGTAACTTCTGAACCTCAATTTTCTCATCTGTAAAGTGAGAGGATAATCACCGTACCACCTTTAATGCAGTTGTGAGGTTAGAGTATGTGGTATATGTAAAGTGATCAGCATGGTAGCTGGCATGTGGTAAGTGCTCTGTAGTGAAGGGTGATTCATAACACTGGACTCTACTTGGTTGTACCAACTCCTCTTTTCCTTGTCTCCTTATCCACCTCTTGGGATTCAGAGTTGGCTGAAAGTGGCAGACAGTCCTGCTTTGGGTGGCAGCTTGATTTTAGATAGCCAGTTCACATAGTGCTTTTGTTGAGGACCTCTCGGGATTTCTAGACAGACAGCAAGAGAGTTGATAGTAATGCCTGTCATAACAGTGTCTAAGGAATGAGTGCACAGGCATTCAGGCATGTGTGGGCAGAAGACCATGACTGTACCTGCCTTCCTACAAATAAACTGCCTGTTGTTTCTGCAAGTAGCATTGCAGGTAGTTCTTTTATCAGAAAATTCTCATAGGCTGCAGGTGACATTGAGCGTTATTAGACATCTTCTCCATTCAGGTTGAACTTGGAGGTTACAGTGTATCTTTATGTTCCCTTCTCCACAGGTGTTTAAATGTTGTCATTCATCCTCTAGTGCATAGGATTGTATGTGCACATTTCTTGTTAAGGATATTAATGAACTGATAATTAGTTTATCTAGAATAATATTTACTTATTTTTCTTTTTTATTCTTTTGAAATGTAGTCTCGCTGTGTCGCCCAGGCAGGAGTGAAGTGATGTGATCTCGGCTCACTGCAACCTCCGCCTCCCAGGTTCAAGCGATTCTCCTTCCTCAGCCTCTTGAGTAGCTGGTATTACACTTGCCTGCCACACGCTTGGCTAATTTTTTGTATTTTTAGGTAGAGATGGGTTTTTGCCATGTTGGCCAAGCTGGTCTCAAACTCCTGACCTCAGGTGATCCACCCACCTCGGCCTCCCAAAGTGCTAGGATTACAAGTGTGAGCCACCGCGCCTTGCCAAAATAACATTTATTTTATATTTTATTTTATTGGAACAGGGTCTTGCTCTGTCACCCAAGCTGGAGTGCAGTGGCGTGATCATGGCTCACTGTAACCTCAGCCTCCTGAGCTCAAGCCATCCTCCCCACCTCAGCCTTCTGAATAGCTGGGACAACAGGTGTGCACTACCACACCTGGTTAATTTTGAGAGGTTTGGGGACAGGTAGAGATGAGATCTCACTATGTTGCCTAGGCTGGCCTTGAGCTTTTGGACTCAAGCAGTCCTCCTGCCTCAGACTCCCAGGTGTGAGCCACTGTACCCAGCCTGGAATAATAATAATTTATTATTTTTTTAAGATGGGGTTTTGCTCTTGTTGCCCAGGCTGGAGTACAGTGGCGCCGTCTTGGCTCACTGCAGTCTCCAATTCCCAGGTTTAAGCAATTCTCCTGCCTCAGCCTCCGAAGTAGCTGGGATTACAGGCACACGCCACCATGCCTGGCTAATTTTTGTACTTTTGGTAGAGACAGGGTTTCACCATGCTGGCCACCTGGTCTCAAACCCCTGATCTTAGGCGATCCACCTGCCTTGGCCTTCCAAAGCGCTGGGATCACAGGTGTGAGCCACAGCACCCAGCCAGGATAATTAGTTTTAATCTCACTTGGTGAGATTGGTGATGCTAATGTCATATACTAATGATGTATGTATTACCAAAATGTGTGGCCAAGTGAAATTTGTGCTTAATCTGTGTAAATTCTATGTCCAAAGGAAAACATGTAGGAGAAAAGGTGGTGTATCAGAGAATATATATTAGTGGTTACCAGGCTCAAGGGTGGTGGGGGAGTTGGGTGTGGCAGGAGAGGATAGAGAGTGATGACTGATTGATACAGGGTCTCTTTTTTTGGGATGAGGAAAATATTCTAGAATTAAACAGTGATGATGGTTGACCAATCTTGTGAATGTACTAAAAGCCATTGAATTGTATATACTTTAAAACAGTGGTTTTTATGGTATATGAATTTTTATCTCAATTTTTAAAAAAGTCTTTAGTATGAATGTGTGTTTTTTTTTTTTTAGGCCAGGCAGGGTAGCTCACACCTGTAATCCCAGCACGTTGGGAGGCTGAGGAGGGCAGATCACCTGAGGTAGGAGTTCAGACCAGCCTGGCCAACATGGCAAAACCCCGTCTCTACCAAAAATATAAAAATTAGCCAGGCATAGTGGTACATTCCTGTAGTCCCAGCTCCTTGGGAGGTTGAGACGGACAATCGCTTGAACCCGTGGTGGAGGGTGCTGAAGTTGCAGTCCAGCCTGGGTGACAGAGCAAGACTCTGTCTCAAAAAATTTTTTTTTTTTTTTTTTTTAGAGTTCCAGCACAATGAGAATGAGTTTCACTCTTGTTGCCCAGACTGGAGTGTAATGGGGTGATCTTGGCTCAGTGCAACCTCAACCTCCTGGGTTCAAGCAATTCTCCTGCCTCAGCCTCCTGAATAGCTAGGATTACAGGCACCCACCACCACACCCAGCTAATTTTGTAGTTTTAGTAGAGATGGGGTTTCACCATGTTGGTCAGGCTGGTCTCGAACTCCTGACCTCAGGTGATCCACCCACCTCGGTCTCCCAGAGTGTTGGGATTACACGCGTAAGCCACCGCACCTGGCCCAGGAATTCTTTTTTTAAGGGGAAAAACATTATTGACGTAATTTACATATCATAAAAGTCACCCATTTTAACTGCACAGTTCAGTGAGGTTTTTTGTTTTTTTTTCTTCTGACAGAGGTTTAGAAAAACCTACTTAATTCAATGATTTTTTAAGTAAATTTACCAAGTTGTACAGCTATTATCATGATCTAGTTTCACATTTTTCTTTTTTTCTGGGAGACAGGACCTTGCTCTGTTGCCCAAGGTGAGTGTAGTGGCATGACCACGGCTTACTGCAGCCTCCACCTCCTGGGCTCAAACACTCTCCCACCTCAGCCTCCTCAGTAACTGGAGCTGTAGGTATGCACCATTATGCCCAGGTAGTTTTTTTTATTTTTTGTAGAGACAAGGTCTTGCTATATTGTCCAGGTTGGTCTTGAACTTCTAAACTCAAGCAATCCTCCTGCCTCACCCTCCCAAAGTGCTAGGATTACAGGTGTGAACCATCATGCCTGACCTAGAACATTTTCGTTACCTCAAGCAGATTCCTGTTTGGGGATATGTTTACATTTTTAATTTTTTAATTTTTACTTTTTTAGAGACAGGGTCTCAGTCTGTTGCCCAGAGTGATCTTGTACTCCAGGTCTCAAGCGATCCTCCTATCTTGGCTTCCCAAAGTGTTGGGATTATAGGCATGAGCCACCGTGCCTAGTCCATTTCAGTTTTTTACAAAAGTGATTTCAGACTTATAAAAAAGCTACAAAAACAGTACAAAGAATTCCTGTGTTCTTTTCACTCAGATTCTTTTTAGCACATTTGAATGCAGATTTTTTAAATAGTTATGATTCCTTCTCATTGAAAAAGGGACATCATTTGACTTGACCTCCCTCTAGACCCTTCCTTTGAGGTTGGATGGAGGTGCTCAGTGGATATGCTGGAAGGTGTGTGAATTTCCAATGGGTTGAGTTGATGATATATGTATAAGGCGATTGGGACTTAGTTTGTCAATGTCTCCTTGCTGGGCTTTGTCAAGTGCTGGAGTTGGTGGGCAAGAAGTAGGGCCACATATAAAACTTACACTTCTGGGTACTGTGAGGTTTTTGTAGAGGTGGGCGGATCACGAGGTCAAGAAGATTGAGACCATCCTGGCCAACATGGTGAAACCCTGTCTCTACTAAAAACACAAAAATTAGCTGGGCATGGTGGTGCCCAGCTGTAGTCCCAGCCACTCAGGATGCTGAGGCAGGAGAATCGCTTGAACCCAGGAGGCAGAGGTTGCAGTGAGCCGAGATCACGCCACTGCACTCCAGCCTGGCGACAGAGCAAGACTCCATCTCAAAAAACAACAACAACAACAACAACACACAACCAGTGTTTTTCCATGAGAGAGCAGGCATTTGGATACCTGATACAAAAAGAGGAACTATGTGCTAGTCAGCTTTAGACTGAGAAGCAACAGCAACCATGGCAAAGGGGGAAGCAAACATAACCCTTACCAGCCTTGATAATGTTTTTCATCAGGCAGTGGCTCTTAAACAGGGATTGCAAGCAGTGAATTTTGACACACTCTTCTCCTCCCCAACCATTGGACATTTGGCGATGTCTAGACACATTTTTGGTTGTCACAACTGGGAGAGGGTGCTACTGGTATCTAGTGAATAGAGGCCAGGGATGCTGCTAAACATTCTACAATGCAAAGGACAGCACTCTATACACGAAGAATCATCTGGCCCAAGAATCTCTATTGCGGAGGTTGAAGAACACTGGTGTGAGGGGACAAGAGTTGTGGTTAGTCAGAAAGGATGACCTGGCTTGCCATGGAATGTTTTTTTTTTTTTTTTTTTGAGACAGTCTCACTCTGTCGCCAGGCTAGAGTTCAGTGGTGTGATCTTGGCTCACCGTAACCTCTGACTCCCTGGTTCAAGCAGTTCTCCTGCCTCAGCCTCCTGAGTAGCTAGGATTACAGGCACGTGCCACTACACCCAGCTAATTTTTGCATTTTTAGTAGAGACAAGGTTTTACCATGTTGGCCAGGATGGTCTCGATCTCCTGACTTCGTGATCTGTCCTCCTTGGCCTCCCAAAGTGCTGGGATCATAGGCGTGAGCCACCGCACCCTACACATGGATTGTCTTATAATCAGTTATCTCTTTCCTTGCCTTATTCCTGGTCCCAGCAGAGTGAGGAGTGGCAAGGTGGTTTGGGAATATAGTGGGAGTGCTGCATAGTGATTGCAGACATGGTACTCCAGACTACCAGTCACAAGCTTAGCCTGTGTCCTTGGGGTAGGAGCTGTAGAATAAGACCTATTTGATATGTGGACCACAGTAAGTTCTTTGAGTTAATAAACTTTTTTTTTTTTTGAGAAGGAGTTTCCTTCTTGTTACCCAGGCCCGAGTGCTATGGCAGGATCTTGGCTCACTGCAACCTCTGCCTCCCGGGTTCAAGCGATAACTCCTGCCTCAGCCTCTGAGTAGCTGGGACTACAGCCACGTGCCACAATGCCCAACTAATTTTTGTATTTTTAGTAGGGATGGAGTTTCACCATATTGGCAAGGCTGGTCTCGAACTCGTGACCTCAGGTGATCCACCTCAGCCTCCCAAAGTGCTGGGATTACAGGCATGAGCCACCTCGCCTGGCACCCCTCCCCCACCCTTTTTTTTTTGAGATGGAGTCTTGCACTGTCACCTGGGCTGGAGTGCAGTGGCGCGATCTCGGCTCACTGCAACCTCTGCCTTCTGGGTTCAGGTGATTCTCCTGCCTCAGCCTCCCAAGTAGCTGGAACTACAGGCATGTGCCACCATGCCAGGCTAATTTTTTGTATTTTTAGTAGAGATGGGGTTTCACAGTGTTAGCCAGGGTGGTCTCGATCTCCTGACCTCATGATCTGCCCACCTCAGCCTCCCAAAATGCTGGGATTACAGGCGTGAGCCACTGTGCCAGCCATAAACATTCTTAAAATATACTGCCACTAAGGTAATCTTATCCAGCAGAATGAGGGAGTAGTCAGATTACACACATTTGGTAGCAATTACTAGAAAAACCAAACAAGTTGAAATTTCTCAAAATAGATTGTACTTCATATTTCAGATAGTTTTCCATGGAAAATTGGAAATGCAGGTGCTGATTTTCACAGCCTTCTTTATACTGATTCAAACATTTGAATCTGTTGGATCATCTTTTCATTAGGCTTTATTTCACAGGGCCATTTTAATGGGTCCTGCACACTGATCAAGGGACTGAACTCAAAGTAAAAGATGCATATATTTTATTTTAATATCTTTGCTGTAGATGGAAACTGCTGTATATATAGAATGCTGTGTAATACTGATTGGGCTGTTTGGAATCACATTGGAAATATCAGTAAGCAACTCATTTTAACTTTTGTTAACACGGTTAAGTGCTGAGCATCTCCTATATTTGAAGCCCTGGACTAGGTAATGTGTCTTTATCAATGAATGAAAAAATAAAATAATTAGCCAGGTGTGGTGGCACATGCCTGCAGTCCCAGCTACTCAGGAGCCTGAGGCAGGAAAATCACTTGAACCCGGAGGCGGAGGTTGCAGTGAGCTGAGATCCTGCCTCAGAGGTACTCCAGCCTGGCCAACAGAGTGAGACTCCATCTCAAAAAAGAAAACAAAAGTTTTTGGTTTTTAAAATTTTTATTTTATTTCTGATTGGTAATTGTATATGTTTATGGAGTACCCATGTTATGATACATGTGTACATTGTGCAATGATTCAGTCAGGCTAGTTAGCATATCCTTCACCTCCTATAGTTATTTATTTGTAGTAAAAACATTTAAAATCTCTTTTAGCAATTTTGAAATAGATAAAATACGTTGTTATTAACTTTAGTCACCATGCTGTGCAGTAGATCACTAGAACTTCTTCGTTCTGTGTGACTGAAACTGTACTCTTTGACTACCATTCTCGCTTTCTCCTTCACCTCACTCCTCTACCCACAGCTTCTGGTAAACCACCATTCTGCTCTCTACTTCTGTCTGTGTATTTGACTTTTTTAGATTGCACATGTGAGATCATGCAGTATTTGTCTTTCTGTGCCTAGCTTATTTCGCTTAGCTAAGTGTCCTTCATGTTTTTCCACATTGTCACAAATGACAGTTTCCTTCTTTTTTAAGGCCAAATAGTATTTTGTTGTGTTTACATATCAGATTTTCATTATTCATTCATCCATTGCCCATCAATGAATGAATGGATATCGTGGCTATTGTGAATAGTACTGCAGTGAACATGGGAGTGCAGGTATCTCTCAGACATAATGATTTCAGTTTCATTGGATATATACTGTACCCAAAAGTAGGATTGCTAGATCATATGGTGATTCTAGTTTTAGTTAGTTTTTTTTTTTTTTTTTTTTAATTTTAAATTTTTATTTTTTCTAAGACGGGGTTTCACCATGTTGGTCAGGCTGGTCTTGAACTCCCGACCTCAGGTGATCCGCCTGCCTTGGCCTCCAAAGTGCTTGGATTACAGGCGTGAGCCACCACACCCGGCCTCTAGTTTTAGTTTAAGAACCTCCATACAGTTTTCAAAAACTACTAATTTACATTCTCACAGTGTAAAGTGTTCCCTTTGTTCCACATCCTCACCAGCACTTGTTACCATTTATGTTTTTAATAATGACCATGCTAACAGGTATGAGGTGACATCTCATTATGGTTTTATTTGTTTGAGACTGTCTTATCACCCACGCTGAAGTGCAGTGGTGTGATCCCAGCTCATTGCAGTCTTAACTTCCTGTACTTAAGCAGTCCTCCCACCTCAGCCTCCCAAGTAGCTGGTGTGCCACCATGCCTAGCTTTTTTTTTTTTTTTTATTTAAAGTCTCGCTCTGTTGCCCACGCTGGAGTGCAGTGGTGCGATCTCAGCTCACCTCAATCTCTGCCTCCCTGCCTCTCAGGTTCAAGTGATTCTCATGCCTCAGCCTCCTGAGTAGCTGGGATTACAGGCATGTACCACCACACCCAGTTAATTTTTATATTTTTAGTGGAGACGAGGTTTCACTATGTTGTCCAGGCTAGGCTCGAACTCCTAGGCTCAAGTGATACTCCCACCTCCGTTTCCCAAAGTGCTGTGATTACTAGCATGAACCACTGTGTGTTAGCTCCTTATGGTTTTAATCTGTAATTCCCTGATAATTAGTGATGTTGAACATTTTCTCATGTATTTTTTGGCTATTTTTCTTTTTCTTTTAAAAAACTTGTTTTTTAGCCACAGGCCAGCATGTGTGTCTTCCTTTGAGAAATGTCTGTTCAGGTCCTTTGCCCATTTTTTAATAAGGTTATTTGTTTTCATTATTGAGTAGTTTGAGTTCTTTGTACATTTTGGATATTAGCCCTTTATCAGATGGAGGATTTGTATTTTCTCCCAATCTGTGCATTGTTTCTTCACTCTGTTTTTTCCTTGCTTTGCAGAAGCTTTTTAGTTTGATGCAATTCCATTTGTCTATTTTTGCTTTTGTTGCCTGGACTTTTGGGGTCATGCACAAGAAATCATTGCCCAGACCAGTGTTGTGGAGCTTTCCAACTATAGTTTCTTCTAGTAGTTTTATAGTTTCTGGACTTACATGAAGCTGTGAACAGTTCCTATATAGTGATCCCTGCCACCCCCCTCCCAACATCTACATCCAGAGCCTCCCCAGCCATCAACATCCAACAGTATAGTGCATATGTTACAATCAATGAAGCAACATTGATATATCATTATTAAGGGTTCACTCTGGGTATTGTATCTTCTATGGGTTTCCACAAATGTATGTCATGTATCCACCATTATAGTATCATGCAGAATAGTTTCATTGCCCTAAAAACCCTCTGTTCTCCACTTGTTTGTTCTTTCCTCATCCAAACTCCTGGCAACCACTCATCTTTTTATTGTCTGTGTAGTTTTGCCTTTTGCAGAATTTCATATAGCTGGAATTGGACAATATGTAGCCTTTTCAGATTGGCTTCTTTCATTCAGTAGTACATTCCTCTATGTAGTCTGATCTCTCTATGTCTTTTTGTGGCTTAATAGGTCATTTCTTTTTAGCACTGAGTAATATCCCATTGTATGGATGTATCACAGTTTATTCATTCTCCTACTAAATGATAGTTTGTTTACTTCCACATTTTGACAGTTATGAATAATGCTGCAATAAATATCTATATGCATGTTTTTGTATGGACATAAGTTTTCAACTGGCTTGCTGGTTTGGGTAAATACAAGGGACATGATTACTGGATCGTATGATAGGAATATGTTTGTTTGTTTGTTTGTTTATTTGAGATGGAGTCTCTCTCTGTCCCCAGGATGGAGTGCAATGGTGTGATCTCGACTCACTGCAACCTCTGCCTCCCGGGTTCAAGGGAGTCTCCTGCCTCAGCTTCCCAAGTAGCTGGGACTGCTGGTGCTCACCACCATGCCCAGCTAATTTTTTGTATTTTTAGTAGAGACGGGGTTTCACCATGTTGACCAGGATGATCTTGATCCTGACCTCATGATTCGTCCACATGAGCTTCCCGAAGAGCTGGGATTGTAGGCGTAAGCCACCGCACCCAGCCCAGAGTATGTTTAATTTTGTAAGAAACCATCAAGCTGTTTTTTCAAGTAGCGATTACATTTTGCATTGCTACCAGCCATGAATGAGTTTTGTTGCTCCATATCCTTGCCAGCATTTGGATGGTAGCCGTTCTTTTTTTTTTTTTTTTTTTTTTTTGGAGACAGGGTCTCGCTCTGTCACCCAGGCTGGAGTGCGGTGGCATGATTTCAGCTCACTGCAACCTCTGCCTCCCAGGTTCAAGTGATTCTCCTGCCTCAGCCTCCTGCGTAGCTGGGATTACAGGCATGCGCCACCACACTCAGCTAATTTTTGCATTTTTAGTAGAGACAGGGTTTTGCCCTACTGGCCAAACTGGTCTCGAACTCCTGACCTCAGGTAACCCACCCCCCTTGGCCTCCCAAAGTGCTGGGATTATAGGCATGAGCCACCATGCCTGGCCTTCTTTGGGTATTCCTATTGGACAGTCATGTCATTTGTGCACGGGCAAATTTATTTCTTCCTTTCTAATCCATACACCTTTTACGTCCTTTTCTTGGCTTATTGCATTAGCTAGGATTTCCAGTACAATGCTGAAAAGGAGCTGTCTCTCCTCTCTCCCCCTTCTTCTTCTTCTCCCCCTCTTCTTTTTCCTTTTCTTCTTTTTCTTTCTATAGAGATAGGGTCTCACTATGTGACCCACACTGGTCTCCAACTCTTAGGCTCAGGCGATCCTCCCACCTCAGCCTCTCAAAGTGCTGGGATTACAGGTGTGAGCTACCACACCTGGCTGAAAAGGAGCTCTTGAGAAGACATCTTTGTCTTGTTCCTTATGTTAGTGGGGAAGAAAGCATCTAGTTTCTCATCATAAGTTTGATGTTAGCTGTAGGTTTATCAAGTTGAGGAGGTTCCCCTCTATTCCTAGTTTGCTGAGAGGTTGATTTTTTTCTGTTTTGTTTTTTAAATCGTGAAAGGGGATTGGGTTTTTGTCAAATGATTTTTCTGCATCTGTTGGTATGTTCATGTTATTTTTTTCAGCATGTTGATGTGATGGATTACGTTAATTGATTTTTTTTTTTTTTAAGATCAGGGTCTCACTCTGTTGCCCAGGCTAGAGTGCAGTTGCACAATCACACCTCACTGTAACTTCAAGCTCCTGGGCTCAAGCAACCTTCCCATCTCAGCTTTTGAAGTAGCTAGAACTATAGGCAACACCACTACACCTGGCTAGTTTTTAAAAACATTATTTGTAAAGATGAAGTCTCTCTATTTTGCCCGGGCCAGTCTGGAGCTCCTGGGCTCAAGCAGTTTTCACCTTGACCTCCCAAAGTGTTTTGGATTACAGGTGTTAGCCACTATGCCCATCGTCACTTTTTATATTAGTAATTTGTATCTTTCTTTTTTTCTTAGGCTGGTTAAATGTTTATCAATTTTATTGATCTTTTCAAAGAACCGACTTTTGATTTCACTGATTTTTCTCTGTTGATTTACTGTTTTCAATTTCAGTGATTTCAGCTCTAATTTTAATTATTTTCTTCTGCTTTTGATAATTTGCTCTTTTTCTGGTTTCCTAAAGTGTAAGCTCAGATTATTGATTTTTAGGTTTTTCTTGTCTTTTAATATATGTATTCAGTGCTATAAATTTCCCTCTCAGCACTGCTTTTTCTGCATCCCACAAATTTTGATAAGTTGAGTTTTTCATTTTCATTTAAGTTGTGTGTTGCTTACTGATGGGGATACATTCTGAGAAATGCACTGTTAGGCAATTTTGTCTTTGTGTACTTAACACAAATCTAAATGGTATAGCCTACTATTGCTCCTAGACTGCAAACCTGTACAGCTTGTTACCATATTGTATATGGTAGGCAATTTTGATACAGTAGTATTTGTGTATCTAAAGATATAAGAGAAATGGTACAGTAAAAATACAGTATTCCAGTCTTTTTGGACCACTATCATATATGTACCCCTTTGTTGACTGAGATGTCGTTATACAGCATCTCACCATAGTTCAGAATATTTTATTCCTCTTGAGATTTCCTCTTTAGCGTGTGTGTTATTTAGAATTATGTCTTTAAATCTCTTTGTATTTTGGGTTTTTTACAACTATCTTATTGTTACTGACTTGTAGTTTAATTCTATTATGGGCTGAGAGCATACATTATGATTTCTATTGTTTTAAACTGGACAGGGTATGTTTTATGGCCCAGAATGTGCTGTGTAAGCTTGAAGAGAATATGTAGTTTGCTGTTGCCGGGTGAAATATTCTACAGATGTTGATTAGATTGCCGCACAGGTTTAAGCAATTCTCCTGCCTCTGCCTCCCAAATAGCTGGGATTACAGGCATGCCCCACCATGCCCAGCTAATTTTGTAGTTTTAGTAGCGACGGGATTTCTCCATGTTGGTCAGGCTGGTCTCTAACTCCCAACCTTAGGAGATCACCCTCCTAGACCTCCTGGGGGTGCTGGGATTACAGGCATGAGCCACCGCCCCCAGCCAATGATTTAGTTTTTCTACCTTAGGTTATTAGTAGGCAGAATATTTTTACATTTGATTATTAGTTATTCATATTTATTTTGTGACTTGTTGGTTCTTAATATATATATTAGCCAAAAATGAAAAATAGGATATCTTAACCTATCTAGTTTAGGTAGATACATATGGGATATAAGGGGTTTTGGGGGGATGGGTACAGTGACTGACACCTGTAATCCCAGCATGATGGGAGGCCGAGGGTGGATCACTTGAGCCCAGGAGTTCAAGACCAGTCTGGGGAATGTAGCAAAACCCCATCTCTACAAAAAGTACAAAAATTAGCCAGGTACAGTGGCGCACACCTGTATTCCCAGCTATTAGAGAAGCTGAGGTTGGAGGATTGCTTGAGCCCCACAGGTTGAAGCTGCAGTGAGCTGTAAGCATGCCACTACATTCCAGCCTGGGTGACAGAGCAAGATCCTGTCTCAAAAAAAGGTTTTTTTGAAAAGTTGAAAGTAAATATATTAACTGAACATGAGATGAGGTTTCCCAAGAATTTATCCCTCAGAGAGAATCTTTCTCCTTCCTCCTCCTCCTTTCTTCTTCTTCTTCTTTTTTTGTTTCTTCTTGCTTTTATAAAGTCTTTGCTGCTCTGGAGTTTTCTTTCAGTTACTTCTTATTTATTTATTTGAGACTGAATTTCACTCTTGTTGCCCAAGCTGGAGTAAAATGGCGTGATCTCGGCCGACTGCAGCTTCCACCTCTTGGGTTCAAGCGATTCTCCTGCCTCAGCCTCCCAAGTAGCTGGGATTACAGGCGCCCACCACCACGCCTGGCTGATTTCTCAGTTACTTCTTTTGAACCACAAAGTATTTGAAAAAGACACATTAACTAGTGACCTCAGTCCCTGCTAGTATTGGGTGCTTACACAGGTCAACTAGTAGAATATTGTTTTAAAAGGAGGTAAATTTAACATAATTGCTGTGATTACTCTGGTATTATATGCTCACAAATAAGATGTTTGGTGATTTTATTTATTTATTTATTTATTTTTGGAGATGGAGTTTCGATCTGTCTCTCAGTCTGGAGTGCAATCTTGGCTCACTGCAACCTCCACCTCCTGGGTTCAAGCGATTCTTGTGCCTCAGCCTCCCAAATAGCTGGGATTACAGGCACCCACCATCATACCCAGCTAATTTTTGAATTTTTAGAGAGACAGAGTTTTACCATATTGGCCAGGTTGGTCTTGAACTCCTGGCCTCAGGTGATCCACCCACCTCTGCCTCCCAAAGGACTGGGATTACAGGTGTGAGCCACCATGCCCGGTCAGGTGATACTTCTTTTTTCAGGTGATACTTTTAATAAAACAAGTATTCAAATGTACTTGAGGAGCAATGAAAGAATCGTCTATTTTAATTTTATGCCGCAAGGTACTTGTGGCTTAAGATAAACTTCCTCATAATGACACTCTCCTCAGATTCAAAAAGTAGTATATCTTAAACAACTTTGGTAACAATTTAAAATGATGTGGCTTAGAAAATTGCTAGATTATCTAAAATGGCTCGGTTTATGATGCAAATGCAGCACATGAAGAGCTTGTATAAAATAGATTTTTGAAGTGTACAAATGGAAAGAACAGTCCTTCTAAATAATTATTTTTCCTCCCTTTTATTGAAGTATTCGTATATATAGAAAAGATATCATGTCATAAGCGTACTGCTTAGTGAGTTACTCCCAAGTTGGATATACCTTGTTAACCACCACCCGAATCAAAAAACAGAGCATTACTTCATATATAGAAGCCCCTCTTGCCCCTCCTAGTCATTAACCTTTCCACCCTTCTGCAGGTAGTCACTAAGTTCTAATACCATAGAGCCTTTTGACTTTCTTTTGAGCCTTATGTAATCAGAATCACTCAGGATGTATTCTTTGGCCTTTTATACTTAGTATTGTTTTTGAAATTCGTCTTGTGTGTAACTGCAATGTGTTCATTTTCATTAGTACATAGTTTTCCAGTCTAAGAATTTCTTCAAATTCCACTCTAGATGGACATGTGGGTTTTCTTATTTTTCTTTTTTTTTTCCTCATTAGGAGCTATTTGAAATGATATTTTTTCAGAGTTGTTCTATCTCGGCCAGGCATGGTGGCTCATGCCTGTAATCCCAGCACTTTGAGAGGCCGAGGCAGGTGGATTACCTGAGGTCAGGAGTTCAAGACCAGCCTGGCCAACATGGCCAAACCCTGTCTCTACTAAAAATACAAAAAGCCACGGTGGTGATAGGCACCTGTAATCCCAGCTACACAGGAGGCTGAGGCAGGAGAATCACTTGAACCCAGGAAGTGGAGGTTGCAGTGAGCCAAGATAGTGCCACTGCACTCTAGCCTGGGCAACGAGCATGACTTTGTCTCAAAAAAAAAAGAAAAAACACCCACAGAGTTGTTACTTCTCTTGGCGAATAGGTAGATGCACTTCTTCATCTTTATACCTTCCTGTGAATGTACTTGTTGGATTTTATATCTATCTTCTGTCTGCCACCTCGTAGTTTAACCATATACATACGTATGTGTGTCTGTGTGTATGTATGTGTATATATATATATACACACACACACACACACACACACACACACACACACACACACACAAGAGACACACGTACATTTAATTTTTTTTTTTTTTAAGAGACAGGGACTCACTATTATCATCCAGGCTGGTTGGGAACTCCTGGCCTTAAGCGGTCCTCCCGCTTCAGCCTCCCAAAGTGTTGGGATTATAGGCATACTGTGCCCCACTGTTGAAGTTTTTGTTGATTGCTGCCTACATACAGTTATTCAACAGCTATCGATTCCCCCTGCTCTGTATATATGTCTCCTAGTGTAGATATCGGGTATAGCAGTAATTGAGACTGTATTCTGTTTTATAGTTTGAATGTATAAGACTAATTGATAAAGTACAGAACTTTGGTCAACATGGTGAAATCCAATCTTTACTAAAAATATAAAAATTAGCTGGGTGTAGTGGTAGACACATGTAATCCCAGCTACTCAGGAGGCCGAGGCAGGAGAATTGCTTGGAGATGGAGGTTGCAGTGAGCCAAGATCCGCTACTACACTCCAGCCTGAGAGAGGGAGACTGTCTCTTTTTTTTGTTTGTTTTTGAGACGAAGTCTCACTCTCTCCCAGGCTGGAGTGTGATGGTGTGATCTCAGCTCACTGCAACCTCCGTCTCCCAGGTTCAAGCGACCCTCCTGCTTTAGCCTCCTGAGTAGTTGGGATTACAGATGCCCGCCACCATGCCCAGCTAATTTTTATATTTTTAGTAGAGACAGGGTTTCACCATGTTGGCCAGGCTGGTCTCAAACTCATGACCTCAAGTGATCCACCTGGCTTAGCCTCCCAAAGTGCTGGGATTACAGGCGTGAGCCACTGCGTTCAGTCCCCTCCCCCCCTTTTTTTGTGTATTTTTGAGACAGAATTTTGCCGTGTTGCCAGGCTGGAGTGTAGTGGCGCGATCTCGGCTCACTGCAGCCTCTGCTTCCCAGGTTCAAGCCATTTTCCTTCCTCAGCCTCCTGAGTAGCTGGGACTGCAGGCATGCACCACCACGCCCAGCTAATTTTTTGTATTTTTGGTAGAGCCAGAGTTTCACTGTGTTGGCCAGGCTAGTCTCAAACTCCTGACCTCAGGTGAGCCACCCACCTCGGCCTCCCAAAGTGTTGGAATTAGGCAGGTGTGAGCCACCGAGCCTGGCCAAAGCTTTGTCTCTTTGAAAAAAAAAAAAACAAAGAAAGAAAAATGTATAGAGTTTAGAAGACCAAGGTG
Organism: Ateles fusciceps; assembly: GCA_036589455.1. Classification (NCBI taxonomy): domain Eukaryota; kingdom Metazoa; phylum Chordata; class Mammalia; order Primates; family Atelidae; genus Ateles; species Ateles fusciceps. Next base: position 28,179,882 of record JAZHEH010000562.1, on the reverse strand, counting down.
GATAGATACCCTGAGGTCAGGAGTTTGAGACTAGCCTGGCCAACATGGTGAATCCCCATCTCTACCAAAAAATATAAAAATTAGCCGGGCGTGGTGGCGTGCGCCTGGAGTCTCAGCTACTGGGGAAGCTGAGGTGTGAGATTGTATCTGGGAGGCAGAGGTTGCAGTAAGCTAAGAGCGCACCACTGCACTCCAGCCTGGACGACAGAGCGAGACTTTGTCTCAAAAAAAAAGAATTAGGGTAGGTAGGCATTTGATGATTTCATTCACATCCCTAAAAGTTTATTCGTCCCTGAGTGGTCAGATTGCTTTTTGGCCATTTCTTTGTTGGGAAATTTGATGTTCTCTTCTAGAGTCCTCCAATTTTTTGTTATAATATGGTAAGTGGGAGCCAGAGCTTTGGGTAAGAATTGGGATGTGATAAGGAGGATGAGTTTTGCAGTGGTGTGCATGGTTAGAGGAGAAAAAGCTGGAGGCAGAGTGTTCACTCAGAGGCTTGGGGTAGTAGGGGTAGGCTTAACTGGTGTTCATCTGGGCCAGAGTAGGGCAGAAAGGGAGGAATGAAACCAGATGTCTTTGCTTTAGTCTTGCAGCCCTGAAAGCTTTTTTTGTTGTGTTATATTTGTTTAGTAATTGAGGTATAATCCACATACCATAAACCTACCTCTTTCAAGTATATAATTTGATAGTTTTTAGTATATTCACAAAGTTGTGCAACTATCACCACTAATTCCAGAACATTTCTGGGAACAAAAGAAACTCTGTATCTATTAAAAGTCACTCTCCAGTTTCTCCTACTTCTTCTCTACCCCCAGGCATCTGCTAGTCTGCTTTCTGTGTCTATAGATTTGCCTGCTCTGGATATTTCATATAAATGGAAAAATATACCATATGGTCTTTTGTGACTGGCTTTTACTTAGCCTAATGTTTTCAAGGTTCATGCATGTTAAATGAGTCAGTTCTTAAATCATTTATAGGGTTAAATAATATTTCATTGTATAGATATACCCCATTGTCTTTATCTGTTCATTAATTGGTAGACATTTAGGTTGTTTCCACTTTGTTTATTATGAATAATGGTATTCACAGTCATGTAGAAAGTCTTGTGTGGACACATTTTCAGTTCTATTGGGTATATACCAAGGAATCACAATGCTAAAACTTTTAGCTTTTTACCAGCTATCTCCAGATGGATAGCCTAGTAAGCCCTGTGTTGGGGTGGTATAGTGTTGAAAACATAGAATTCTCATATATTGGATAGCCAGGTTTCACTTCTGGTTTGGAAGCCTTTGGATATTTGCATTGCCCATGTGAATTCTCTCTAGGGCTGTGTTTGGTTTGGGGATTGGTACTTGTTTTTGTTTTTTGACCAGATGTTTTGAGGTACTTGGTACTATGGACATGTGTCAGTCTTAAATATTTGGGTTTTCAGCATATGAAGGGCTAGGTTTGCAGTTGCCAGTTGAATAGCAATCTTCTTCCTTCCATTCCTTACAGATTCTCCTGTTCAGAGTCAACCATTAAATGGCATATTTATTGCTTCTGCCTGTGTGTCTATTAGTGCTCATATGGTCTAGTTTCTGAGGTATTACAGTTAAAAAGTATAGGGTAGTGGTCATTTTTTTTTTAACTTGATTCCTGTGTACTGCGAATCCAGAGCAATGCAGGATATGTTGGGTTTCCTACAACAGAGCATCAGCCCAGAGACATGTTTGCATCTGTTTCTGTCAGGTTTCCAGGCTCAACTGGTACCCTTTAAGGCCAGAGAACATTAGTTTAGGCACTTTTCCTAGGAAAATGCTTCTTGTGGCTTTTTCTGAGTACTTAGATGAAGAAGGGATTCCATTGTTAGGCATTTGCTTGGGTAAGTTCAGGGTAGTATTGGAGCCCTGAGAGTTTGGCTAAACCAGAATAAATGCCTGGGTAATGACTAGCAAATAGGTGGTCAACAGATATCCTCATTAGCCTGAAAGGTCCACGAAAGCAGGAACTGTTTCTTTTCTTTACTGCTTAACAGGGTTAGAAGTCGACCTGGCAACATATAATGAGTTAAATAAATAAATATTTGTGAATTGGATTAATAAATATTGGATAAATTGGTTTTGGCTCTGTATTCTTTTCTTCATAAGCCCTAGTGATTTTTTAAATTTCTATAAAATGTCATGACCCACCAACCTGAATGACCTCCTGATTTGCTAGGCTCTGGTATTTCTGTTAGGTTTCTGCTGCATTTTCTGATACAGCAAATACTATTTCTCCTTTGATGGAGCTAGCCATATATTCTTGTTGGTTCATTTTAGCTTTCACATTTCTGATTCTTGTTTTTTCACCCTGGGATGTAGTGAATGGAATGATTTGGAAGGCACAAGGTAGGTCAGTTTAGATTATCAAGGGCCATGCATTTATTGATTGATGGATTGAGCCAGAATATTGCCCTGTCACCCAGGATGGAATGCAGTTGTGTGATCTCAGCTCACTGCAGCCTCCGCCTCCTGGGTTCAAACGATTCTCCTGCATCAGCCTCTTGAGTAGCTGGAATTACAGGCACACGCCACCACGCCGGCTTATGTTTTGTATCTTTAGTAGAGATGGGTTTTACCATGTTGTCCAGGCTGCTCTCAAACTCTTGACCTCATGATCCACCCGCCTTGGCCTCCCAAAGTGCTGGGATTACAGGTGTGAGTCACTGCGCTCAGCAAGGGCCTTGTATTTAAAACTTTAATTTGACAACATGGTGGACTACAAGAATGTAACAAGATCAGAATTACAGCAGCTTCTCATGGTGGTACGTAGACTTAAAAGGAGAAACTGCAGAGAAAAAGGTCCCTTAGGATGTAGAGCAGCAGTTGAAATGTGAGAAGTTAATGGCTTGCATTAGGGATTAGGAGTAGATGTGGAAGGAAGAGGTTAGGTGTGAAAGAGTTTAAACAAAGAATCTCTAGGATTTTATTACACTGGATATCAGAGAGGGAGATATAAGAGAGAGGGGCAGAATCAAAGGCCACTCAGGTTAAAGGAGTAATTCCAGCACTTTGGGAGGCCAAGGGAGAAGGATTGCTTGAGCCCAGGAGTTCAAGACCAGCCTGGGCAACATAGTAAAACCTCCTCACTACAAAAAATTTTAAAAAAGAAGTTTAGCCAGGCGTGGTGGTGTGCCCCTGTAGTCTCCATTACTAGGGTGGTTGAGGTGGAAGAATCTCTTGAGCCCAAGAGGTCCACAGTACAGTGAGCCATGATGCACCACTGCACTCCAGCCTGGGCAACAGTGAGACTTTGGGAGGCCAAAGCAGGAGGATTGCTTGAGCCCAGGAGTTCAAGACCAGTTGGGCAATGCAGTGAGACCTTGTCTCTACAAAACGTTTTGTAAATATATATAAAAGCTGGGCATGGAGGCACATGCCTGTAGTCCCAGCTACTGAGGGGTGGTGGGGGAAATGAGGTGGGAGAATCACTTGAGCCCAGGAGGTTGACATTGCAGCGAACCATGATCGTGCCACTGCACTGTGGCCCGGGTGACAGAGTGAGACCCTTTCTGTCTCAGAAAAGAAAAAAAAAGAAAGAAGGAATGGTTGTATCTTGAACAGATACAAAGCATGTAGAAGAGGAAAGCATGTGGGAGGGAGAATAGTTGTTTTAGATGTATTAAGTGTGAAGTGACAGTAGGACCTCTAAAAATACACGAACAGAGCTTCACAGAAAAAAAAAACATGAGGTTTTTTTCATTGTCATTTCTTACACCTTTTGTTCCACTACCTAACTACTTTTTTCTACAACTTTCTGTTTGTTTGTTTATTTTTGAGACGAAGTCTTGCTCTGTCACCCAGGCTGGAGTATAATGGCGCGATCTCAGCTCACTGCAACCTCTGCCTCCTGGGTTCAAGCAATTCCCCCTGCCTCAGCCTCCCGAATAGCTAGGGCTACAGGTGCATGCCACCACACCCGGCTAATTTATTTTTTTTGTATTTTAGTAGAGATGGGGTTTCATCATGTTGGCCAGGATGGTCTCAAACTCCTGACCTCATGATCTGCCTACCTTGGCCTCGCCCATCTCGGTCTAGGAAGGATAGTTAGGGGGCTGGGGGGAAGGTGGGAATGGCAAAAGGGTACAAAAAAGATGGAATGAATAAGACCTATTATTTGAGAGCACAATAGGGTGACTATAGCCAATAATGACTTGATTGTACATTTTAAAATAACGTAAAGAAAGAAAAAAAAACACAAAAAGTATAATTTGTTTGTAACTCAAAAGATAAATGCATGAGGCGATGGATACCCTGTTCCCCATGATGTGCTTATTTCACATTGCATCCCTGTATCAAAACATCTCATGTACTCCATAAGTATATACATCTGCTATGTACCCACAAAAATTAAAAAAAAAAAAAAGAATACTTCCTGGACATTGCAAGCACCACTTCTGGTTAGGTTCAGTTGATCAGAGTTTAGTCATGGCCACACTTTAGCTTCAAGGAGGGCTGTAGAACGTCTGTTTTAGGCAGCTATGTGCCCAGTTAAAAGGCAGGGATTTGTTCCCAAGGTAAAGAGAGTAAATAGGCCTTGGGAGACTACCAGTAGTCTCTTAATTTTCCAGAACAAGAACCAGATTCTTTGGCTAGGTGCAGTGGTTCACACTTGTAATCTCAGCACTTTGGGAGGCCGAAGTGGGTGGATCATGAGGTCAGGAGTTCGAGACCAGCCTGGCCAAGATGGTGAGACACCATCTCTACTAAAAATACAAAAATTAGCCGAGCGCAGTGGTGGGCGCCTATAATCCCAGCTACTCGGAGGCTGAGGCAGGAGAATCGCTTGAACCTGGAAGGCGAAGGTTGCAGTGAGCCAAGATCGTGCCACCACACTCTAGCCTTGGCGACAAAGCAAGACTGTGTCTCAGAAAACAAACAAACAGATTTTTCCTAGTTACAGAACTTGTTTCTCTAAACCTTAATTATCCTTACAATAATTTTTTAAAATACTAAATATATAATTATCTTTCACCAGCCAAATGCTTTTTTTTTTTAAGAAATAGAGAAAGGGAGGCTGGGCGCAGTAGCTCACACCTGTAATCGCAGCACTTTGGGAGGCTGAGGCAGGCAGATCACCTGAGGTCAGGAGTTTGAGACCAGCCTGGCCAACATGGAGAAACCCAGTCTGTACTAAAAATATAAGAATTAGCTGGGCATGGTGGTGCATGCCTGTAATCCTAGCTCCTCGGGAGGCTGAGACAGGTAAATTACTTGAACCTGGGAGGCAGAGGTTGCAGTGAACCGAGATCATGCTACTGCATTCCAGCCTGGGCAACAGCAAGACTCTGTCTCAAAAAAAAAAGAAAAGAAAAGAAATAGACATGGGGCCTCACATGTGTTCAGCAGCATGATCCATAGCTCACTATAACCTCGACCTTCTGAAACCTGAGGCTTTAAAACCAAACAGTCCAAAACTACTAAGTATATAATGAAATATATAAAAAAAATAATAAAAACGTGCACTTCTGTTTTTATATTCTTTTTTTTTTTTTTTTTTTTTTTTGAGACAGAGTTTTGCTTTGTCGCCAGGCGCCAGCCTGGAGTGCAATGGCACAATCTCGGCTCACTGCAATCTCCACCTCCTGGGTTCAAGCAATTCTTCTGCCTCAGCCTCCTGAGTAGCTGGGACTACAGGCACACGCCACTACGCCCAGCTAATTTTTGTATTTTCAGTAGAGACGGGGTTTCACCATGTTGGCCAGGATGGTCACGATCTCTTGACCTCGTGATCCGCCAGCCTCGGCCTCCCAAAGTGCTGGGATTACAGACATGAGCCACCGTGCCCGACCTGTTTTTATATTCTTTTTTTTTTTTTTTGAAACAAGTCTTGCTCTGTTGCCAGGCTGGAGTGCAGTGGCACAATCTCGGCTTACTGCAGCCTCCACCTCCTGGGTTCAAGCGAATCTTCTGCCTCACCCCTCCTGAGTAGCTGGGACCACAGGCGTTTGCCACCACACCCGGCTAATTATTTTTAGTAGAGACAGGGTTTCACCATGACCAGGATGGTCTCGATCTCTTGACCCTGTGATCCACCTGCCTCGGCCTCCCAAAGTGCTGGGATTACAGGCATGAACCACCACGCCCGGCCCTGTTTTTATATTCTTTAAAATGACCCATAGGCTGGTGATTAGGAACTAAAGCATTTGCTATGGAACATTCCAGCACTGATATAAGTATCTGAAGTTTCAGTAGATTTAGAAGCTAAGTTACTGTATGGTAAAGACCATGTTTTGCCTGAGCAGCTTTGGATATAGTTTTTCTATGTAAGTTTTTCCTAAACTTTATTATACATAAAAATAAGAGGTCGGATGCTTCCTGTCTAGAAACACCATTTCTGCCAGGTCCATCTTAGTAAGACTATATCTTGATTTTATTTATTTCTAGACTTCCTTTTTTTGAGACAGTGTTTCACTCTTGTTACCCAGGCTGGAATGCAATAGCACGATCTCGGCTCACTGAAACCTCCACCTCCCGGTTCAAATGATTCTCCTGCCTCAACCTCCTGAGTAGCTGGGATTCCAGGTGTATGCCACCATGCTCAGCTAAATTTTCTATTTTTAGTAGAAACAAGGTTTCACCATGCTGGCCAGACTGGTCTTGAACTCCTGATCTCAAGTGATCCACCTGCCTAAGCCTCCCAAAGTGCCGGGATTACAGACGTGAGCCACCGCACCTGGCCAAGACTTCTTAAGTGTGTATTTTTAGTAGAGACATGGTTTTACCATGTTGGCCAGGCGGTCATTTGTTGTTTAATAAATAATATATAGCCCATTCTGGCTATAATGTAATTTGTGGGGGATGAGGAGATGTTAAGGAAAGGGTAAAGGCATTTTTGGAAATCTGTTAAACTCTAGAGGTAATCCTACAAGAAGAAATAATGTCACCAGACTGAATTGAAATCTTTTGTATGGGAGCCAGCTGTGTGTTGTAAGTCACATATATATGTTAACCATTTTTCTTAACCTCAAATTGGTTTACACTGCCTGACACAGCCTTTTCTTAAATTTAATTTAATTTTGTTTCTACAATCAACTAAGAAATGCAGAAATGGGACAGAAAAAATATTAGGCAAACATACGAACCTGTCAGGAAGCCCAAGTTTGAACATAAAAACTCTTTTATGTTTTTTATATACTCTAACTGTATGTCTATAACCATCCATCCATCCATCCATCCATCCATCCATCTGCTAATGGCAGCAAATTTGTACATGTTCTGGCAGTTAGCCCCTGCTGAGGTCCCAGACAACAGTGGGCATTAGCCACCAGATATTTGAATAATTGAGGCTTCAAATGATTCTAGTCCCCAGCCATTGAGCTATGCCAACTGATGCCAAATAGAACAGAGATGACCTGTTTCTGATAGCTGTCCCCAAAATGCAGATTTGTAAGCAAAATAAGTTTTAAGCCACTAAGTCTTGGGGTTGTTAAAAAGCAATGAATAGGCTAGACATGGTAGCTCATGCCTATAATCCCAGCACTTTGGAAGGCCGAGGCAAGTGGATCACGAGGTCAGGAGTTCAAGACCAGCCTGGCCAACATGGTGAAACCCTGTCTCTACTAAAAATACAAAAATTAGCTCGGGGTGGCGGCACGTGCCTGTAGTCCCAGGTACTTGGGAGGCTGAGGCAGGAGAATTGCTTGAACCTGGGAGGCAGAGATTGTAGTGAGCTGAGATTGTGCCACCAAACTACAGCCTGGGCTACAGAGCAAGACTCTGTCTCAAAAAAAAAAGGCGATTAATAATTGGACAAGAAACCAACACTTTTATTCTGAAAAGAGAAAATTCCTGTCTATAGCAAGGACAATTTTTCCTTCTAAGAAACAATACTGATATATCATAGTTAAAGAAGCAGGCTCAGCTTCTTTGTCCCTTTCACTAATTTTCTTTTTTTTCTTTTTACTTCTCTTTTTTTTTATTAATAAGACTCAAGATCTGATGGTTGTATAAGTTTTCTTACAATACTTCAAGTAAAAATTTTTTTTTAAATTAAATCACTGGATAATGAAGTAAAGAAAACTGTTTCAAAATCCTCTGCTATGGCTTCTAACATAGGCTAGGAAAAGAAAAAACTCTAACTATCTGTATCCATCCATCCATCCATCTGCTAATGGCAGCAAATCTGTACCCATATGGGTCTGCGGCAACCTCAATTCTTGCCTCCTAGAGAAGAAAGAATTTGACTGAGGATCATAAGGCAGAAGGAAAGACCAAGGCAAATTTTAGAACAGGAGAGAAAGTTTATTTAAAAGCTTTAGAAACAAGAATGAAACAAGGAAACTACAGTTGAAAGAGGGCCAAGCGGGTGACCTGAGACAAGTGCACCAACGCATAGCCTTTCACCAGAGCACAGTTAAAACTGCCCTGGAAAAGGCAGACATGCAGGCTACTCTGTATAATAGAAACTTCAAGATGCTTCCTAATACTGTTCAAGGGTCTCCCTTTTTATTATCATTATTAATTAATTAATTAATTAATTAATTTTTGAGACAGAATCTCACTCTGTTGCCCAGGCTGAAGCACAGTGGCATGATCTCTGCTTACTGCAACCTCCGTCTCCCAGGTTCAGGCAATTCTCATGCCTCAGCCTCCCGAGTAGCTGGAATTACAGGCATGTGCCACCAGGCCCAGATAATTTTTGTATTTTCAGTAGAGATGGGGTTTCACCATATTGGCCAGGCTGGTCTTGAACTCCTGATCTCAGGTGATTTGCCCACCTCGGCCTCTCAAAGTGCTGGAATTACAGGTATGAGTCACTGTGCCTGGCCAGGTCTCCCTTTTTAAATGTATTTTCTTCCAGTTTTTTTTCTGTAAAGAGTAGAAATTTACAGTTATATAATCATTTAATATCTCAGTAATTTTCATAGCCTTCAAACTACAAGAGATGCCTTTTAATAAATTGGACGGTATGTCTTAACATCCGATGGTGTCTAAAAGCATCCAAGGGTTAAGTCTGTGATAGATTTCCAAGACATACAGGTCTGATCACGAGAGTTTCTTGATGACTAGCTATGGGCTATCCCATTGTAGCACATGATCCCAACTCCAGCAGGGATGCAATTAGTGACCTATTGGCTTTGTCTTCTCCCAAACTCCTGGATTGCCACAGATTTCTGCTTGATTGCAGGAATCGTTCCCTCACTGTATACCTATCTGCTATTAAAAAAAAAAAAAAAATTATTATAGCCATGATATTGTAGCAGCTGTAATATTATAGCTTAGTAAATGCTACTTACTAAATAGTGGCTAATTTAACCGTAGCATGTCTTAAATGTAAAAGCCAGCCTTCATTTTTATCAGGAGCTGAAGTTTGATAATTCTTTGGTTATTTGCCTGTGAAAATGAGTAGAACAAAAAGGATAAGGGACCTAACCTTGTATTCCCAATAAACCTTTTCTGACTCAAAGCTTCCATTCTTAGTCTTGGTGCTTCTGAGTGGCATTGGGTCTGTAGCTTTCTGCCTTAGAAAAAAAGAATGGCCGGCATGGTGGCTCGCACCTGTAATCCTAGCCCTTTGGGAGGCTGAGACAGGAGGATCATTTGAGCCCAGGAGTTCAAGACCAGCCTTGGCATCATACAGAGACCCCATATCTGCATAAAACAAAATTTTAAAAATTATCCAGATTTGGTGACATGCACCTATCATCCCAGGTTGTCAGGAGGCTGAGGTGGAATGATTGCTTGAGCTCAGCAGATCAAGGCTGTGGTGAGCTATGATCACACAACACCAGTGCTCTCTAGCCTAAGGGACAGAGCAAGACCCTGTCTCAATAAAAGGAGTGTGGCGGGGGGGGGCAGTAGTTACCTCCCTGAAATGTTAGTTGAACAGTGTGTATGCAGAAGTTCAGAAGCTCTGTATTTTATTAATATTTTTAGGGCACTATTTCTGCAGAAATCAAGTCAACAAGACTCTGAAAGTCTAAACAAGGATAGCATAGGCAAAGGGGCTAAAGACACCTTTCAAGGAAGCTGAAGTACTTGAGTGGGAGGCGATAGAATAAAGGGCCAGTAGATATAATGTGTCTTTTCATTAAAAAAATTTTATTTTAATAGTAATAGAAATAGATAGGGTCTCTTTCCCTGAACTGGTCTGGTCTCAAACTCTTTTTTTTTGAGACTGAGTTTTGCTTTTGTTGCCCAGGCTGGAGTGCAGTGGCATGATCTTGTCTCACTGCAACCTCCACCTCCCGGGTTCAGGTGATTCTCCTGCCTCGGCCTCCCAAGTAACTGGGATTACAGGCACCTGGGATTGCCCGGCTAATTTTTATATTTTTAGTTGAGATGGGGTTTCACCACGTTAGTCAGACAGGTCTAGAACTCCCGACCTTGGGTGATCCACCCGCCTCAGCCTCCCAAAGTGCTGGGATTACAGGCGTGAGCCACCGCACCTGGCCCCACTATCTCTTTTGAATGGTGGATCCTAAAGAATAGCTGCTGGTTCTTTGGGGATTCCTGGGGAACACTGTGCAGGCTTTGTGATGGGCTCAGCAGTGTTGCCTGTACAGTGTCTTAGGTCTTGTGGGCCTCAGGCTGTTCTCTTGGCTGTTCTCCACCACTGCCTGCCATTAAGTTTTTAAGAAAAAGAAAAGGTTTGAGTATATTCTTTGGTCAACAAAGCAGATTAAGAAGCTTTATGTTTTCCACATTGATTTAACAAACTCCCTATTTGTTTTCCTCTATAGTGATTCAATTTAGAGACCTAGTCAATGAAGCATGCCTTGATGTTGAATTTAGAGTCTACTTTTTCCAGAAGAAAAGAGCTAGGGAGCTCCAACAGTAGTCATCTCAAAAGATAAAAGTATTATAGAAATTATGTAAATCAACTGCCCTTCACTCTACGTTGAGGTGGGGAATATCCCTAATTGCAATAGGAGAGAGCCTCTCTTAGGTCTGAGGCTAAAAACCCTTGCCCTGCATAGCTCATTGTTTTAGGGTTAATTGTCAGGAAAGAACAAACTGTATCTTGTTTTTGTATATATTCTATGTTATTGTAATCAACTGAGGAAAGAGGAAAAAGAGGTAATAGAAATCTGAATTCTGAGGATAATTCTGAGAATTATCAGTAAAAGATGCTAAAATGTGATATTTTACTTCCACCAAGAATTAGGTCATATCTTTCTGTAGAAATAAATTATTTTTATTGATTGCTGATTGAGATAGAGTCTCATTCTTTTCACCCAGACTGGAGTGCAATCAAGCAATCTCAGCTCACTGCAACCTCCGCCTCCCTGGTTCAAGTGATTCTCCTGCCTCACCCTCCTGAGTAGCTGGGATTAGAGGCTCCCGTCACCATGCCTGGCTAATTTTTTTATTTTTAGTAGAGATGGGTTTCACCATGTTGGCCAGGCTGGTCTCAAACTCCTGACCTGAGGTGATCCACCCACCTTGACCTCCCAAAGTGCTAGAATTACTGACGTGAGCCACCACGCCCGACCTATGGAAATAAATTATTAACCAGAGAAATCTTGACTATGGTTTTTATAAATGTTAGGTGAAACATTGCTCTAAAAGATATAAAATTATAACAAGTTGAAAGTTTAAAAAATATTTTCATTTTAATGGGTCAGGTTTTCAGTTCTTCTGAGTAATAGTTGGAGCTTATAAATTGTAAGAAGCAATTTAGGGCTGGGCAGTGCGTGCCTGTAGTCCCAGCTACTTGGGAGGCTGAGGTGGGAGGATTGCTGGAGCCTAGGAGTTCCGGGCTGTAGTGCGCCATGCCAATTGGGTGTCTGCACTAAGTTTGGCATCAATATGGTGACCTCCCAGGAGCAGGGGACCTTCAGGTTGCCTAAGGAGGGGTGAACTGGCCCAGGTCGGAAACAGAGCAGGTCAGTACTCCCGTGTTGATCAGTATGGGATCGTGCCTGTGAATAGCCACTGCACTCCAGCCTGGGCAACATAGCGAGACCCCATCTCTAAAAAAAAAGAAGCAATTTAGGGAGATTCTGTGATGAAGGAATTTGCTGAGTGCCCTGTCTGCCTCACAGTCTGTCTTTATGATGGAGTCTTATCTTCTCACAAGAAAAGAAAAGATTTGAGGCTCTTTTGATTATTTACTTATTTGCTTATATATTTTGCCTCTTTGTTTTTCCCACAAATGCAAATGTAATAGAACCTTAGAATAGGAGAGACTCGTGGATCTCCTGGTGTAGGCACTGTTCTTTCTATGCTCATGGAATTACCTGCAAAACTACAGATTCCTGATTTTCTTTCATCATGGTAGGAGGCATTTTCTAGAACTGAAATCTTACTTTAAAATGCATGTAAGACCTGCAAGGAATATATTCTTAGCACCAGACACCTTTAAAATATTTAAGTTCTCATGTCAGGGTGTGGCTTGAAGTGTATGGTGTTCCCAAAACAGAGTTCTTTTTTTTTTTAAAGACAGGGTCTCACTTTGTCACCCAGGCTGGAGTGCAGTGACGCGAGCTTGGCTCACTGCAGCCTCGACCTCCTAGGTTCAAGCAATCCTCCTACCTCGGCCCCCAGAGTAACTGGGGATTACAGGCACACGCCACCATGCCCAGCTAATTTTTGTATTTTTTGTAGAGGTAGGATTTCATCATGTTACCCAGGCTGGTCTCGAACTCCTGAGCTTAAGCAATCCACCTGCCTTGGCCTCCCAAAGTGCTGAGGTTACAGGTGTGAGCCCCTGTACCTGGCTGCTGAGTTCATCTTGAGACTCTGACTTCTGCCAGCTGTGATCCCAGTGGGTGGGGCTCTAGGGCTCAATGAAACAGTCAGCTCTTTTGCTTCACAAATAAGGTTTTGGCTTGGTGCTGGTTGTTGCTGGTGTCATATAGTCTAAAATGTTTGTTGTCAAGAACATTTTAGTAAAAGTTTTGGTTGTGCTTTCATCTATCAAGAAAAGACAGGGAGTGGCAGCTGACAGGGCAGTGTCTTTATGCCCCTCAACCTTACATTGGACGCTGAAGTGGGATTTTGTTTTCAGTGGAGATCCCAGTGGGGTCTTATCTCCTGGATGCTCAAAGTGCAGCTCAGATCCTGTTGGGTAAAAAGTCCAGTCCGAATAGAGGACATGGAGAAGGTCAACAGGCAGAGCTGTAGAGTTGCCATTCTTTGTACTTCCTTTAGCCTCTGTGCTTTATTTCTCCCTTCATCTCCTTCTTCCGTCTTCTGTCTCATTTTGGTTTGGCCTTTGGGAATAGTGGGTTTTATAAAATATTTGAACTATAACATAGCCTCGTACAGTAAAAAAAAATGACCCTGACTGCTTTACAAAGGATTTCTATAAAAAGTAATCTTTTATACTAAGAGAAATGACACATCTGTTTTAAACCTGTTAACTTTTGTTCCTTTGGCTTTGCTCTTTCTACAGGTTCATTTGACTGTCATGGTTCTTGAAACTCCTGGTAGCAGCCATTTACTAAGCCCTCTTTATCTTAGGCACAGCACCTAAAGCAGTTGTAGGTGTTTTAGAACAGAAAGCCCACCTTAAGCAGGCCAGTTTGGGGGATTGGCAGTACTGTGAAGAAACAAGGGCTTTGTGGCAGTCTCTCTAAAAACTCCTTATGAGTCAATTTCCTGCAAACTTCTTTAGACTCTACAGTGTATATCTTTTCATCAGAAGCTACCTCTTTGAAGTGGGAAGTGTGATGAATTGACCGACTTTCTGGAATTTAAAAACAAAGACAATATGGCAGAAACAAAACCTGACTTTTAGTACTGTATGTGTTGCTAATTAGCGCTGTATTCTTGGACGGACTACTCCATGTATCCCAGCTGTCCATATGCCCTACTTGTGAGAATCTAATGAGATGACATTGTGAAGAATGCCTTTGTAAACTGTAAATTGCTTTGTGAATAAAGATACACTATCTCTGATAAACAGTACCAGTTCTCAGCCACCAATAACCTGATAGTCCCATACTGTATTTAGAAGAAACACAAAACAATGAAGAATTATTGCCAGTCTTTCAATGTGAGTTGTATTCACAAAGCTTATATACTTTTTCCCTGCCTTTTGATCTTGTCTGTTTCTTTCTGTTCTGTAATGGAAAGATCACACAGCAGTCATTTTCTCAGTACAAAGTATAGCTACAACTGAGCTTACATTGAAGATTTTTAACAAAGATGCAAAGCTGCTGGCCAGAAATGTTTTTTTCTTTCCATTTTCTCTTGTACCTCTCAGTACCTTAAGAATCCTTCAGGCTGGGCATGATGACTCATGCCTGTAATCTCAGCACTTTTAGAGGCCAAGGCCGGAGGATCACTTGAGCTCAGGAGTTTGAGACCAGCCTAGGCAACATAGTGAGACTCCCATCTCTACAAAAATTTTAAAAATTAGCCCGGCATGATGGCATGCACCTGTGGTCTCAGCTGCTCAGGGAGGCTGAGGCAGGAGGATTGCTTGAGCCTGGGAAGTCAAGGCTGCAGAGTCATGATTGCACCACTATTCTGTAGCCTGGCAACCTGGGCAACAAGAAGAGAGACCCTATCTAAAAAAAAAAATCCTTGAGGATTGGTTATGAGCCAACAAAATGGGAGCATATGGTAGAGTCTCAACACTCTGACCCTAGTCCATCTCACGGGCAGTCAGAAAATGAGATCGTGAAGTCTCTAAGAGCAGCTGATGAAAAGGAAATGGGAATGTAGATGTTCCATCAGCAGCCCTCCAGACCCAGAGTTTGCTCCTCTGTAGTGTCTTTAGTGGAGAATAAGGACTTGCTTTGCCATTCTGGAGTGCAAATATCTAGCTATTTGCAGCTTCACAGTAAGACTTCTTGAAATATACTTAGTAATACCTATGTGTCACTTTGCCAAGTGATGGCTTTGGGCTGGAGAGGATTTTAGCAGGTTTTAGTCTCATTTAAGCTAATCTAACACTGCTGAGAAAAGAAGAGATGTCTTTGGTTTTACTTTCAAATATATACCTCTCAGCCAGGTGCAGTGACTCATGCCTGTAATCCCAGCAATTTGGGAGGCTGAGGCAGGCGGATCACTTGAGGCCAGGAGTTTGAGACCAGCCTGGCCAACATGGTGAAACCCCATCTCTACTAAAAATACAAAAATTAGCCAGTGTGGTGGAGCACACCTGTAATCCCAGGTACTTGGGAGGCAGAGACAGAATCACTTGAACTGAGGAGGCGGAGATTGCAGTGAGCCAAGATCATGCCACTGCACTATGCATTATAGCCTGGGTACAGAACAAGACCCTGTCTCAAAAAAGAGAGATATATAGATATCTCTCTCTCTCTCTCTGTCTCTCTGTCTCTCTCTCTCTCTATATATATATATACACATATACATTCACACACACCCCTCTTTTTTTTTTTAATTTAAGTGACAGAGTCTTGTTCTGTTGCTGAGGCTGAAGTGCAGTGGCACAATCTTGGCCCACTGCAATCTCCGCCTCCTGAGTTCTAGCAATTCTCCTGCCTCAGCCTCCCGAGTAGCTGGGACTACAGGTGCATGCCGCTATGCCTGGCTGATTTTTTGTATTTTAGATGAGACAGGTTTTACTGTGTTGCCCAAGCTGGTATCGAACTCCTGAGCTCAGGCAGTCCACCCACCTCAGCCTCCCAAAGTGCTAGGATTATAGGCCTGAGCCACTGTACCTGGCCTATGTGGTACCTCTTCAGCAGCCAGACCTACTTCATCAGACACAAGGCCTTCATGATACCTTTGCTTGAGAAGCTTAACAACTCAATAATACCAAATGATGAATAAAAATTCTAATGTATGAAAATACTCTAATAGATAATAGATTAAGAATGGACATCCACTGAAGGCGACTGCATCATCCTACCCATTCATTAATCTAACTCCTTACAGGTTACTTCCCTAGGAGATACTGACAAGTCTCTGTTTCGTGAAATACAGAGAAAGGCAGCAATGGGGAGGGGTGCAGTGTATGTGTGTCATACCTATGCTTGGCATATATGGATTGCCTGCATATGATAGCAGCTGGGGAATCAAATCATAAATTGTTCTCAGACAGGTTTGTCCTATGACTGCTTATTCTTATTAATTAGCTATATTGACCATTTTTGGTTTTGAAAAAATAGTAATTTTTTTAGAGAGAAAAACAATTGGCTACCCTTCAACAGTGATGTTAGAACCATTTCACATTTTTAGCTTACATCTAACCATGTGCAGGTTGAGAAAAGGGTTTGCCTGAGTCATAGATGATTCTGTGAGAATAAGAAATCATTGCCTTTGTAACACCTGATGTAAAAGTAATCTCCAAATTGACATGATGATGGGGACTCCTGGCAAGGGGAGTTCCCTACCCTCAACGAAAGGTCATTTGCAGCTACTGGAACATTTTTGTTGTCTGTGGAGTATAAGGTGCCTTAGAAATACCTGAATTCATTAATGCCTCCAAGTGATTAAATCAGAATTTGCAGGTGACTGAAATTGACAGTAGTGCCTTGTTCCGGTGGCTGCTGTTCACTGTTCAAATGACAACCCACATGTTTTATGGATTGGGTATACAAATGTATGCTGTAATAGCAGTATCTCCCCTCCAGAGCCACTGTGTACCAAGCACCAGGTCCCCCAGGGATAGTTGGCTCTATTCAGTCTTTCATTCATTCAGCAAGAGCTTACTTAGCTCCTTTTGGTACCAGATACTCTTTGGTGATGATAGTAAATAAAAGGCCGGCAAGATTAAGCAGACTCTAAGATCTGGACCAGTAATTTGACAGCAGAAAGTACTGTTGTAGATAGTTTCTGCTGTGTAGTGACCATTCTCTATGAAAGCTTAGTCTTTCAGGAGATTAAAATGGATGGTGAAATACTTCTACCTAGCAAGCAAGCAAGGTGAAATGAGTGGCTATTTGACTGCCACCTGTTGATGCTGGTCTTTTTTGGTGCCTAGGGCTTATAATGATCAACATTTCTTGAGCCCTCACTATATGCTCTGCTAAACTCTTTACATGTATGAATTTACTTAATCTTCACAAGCACCCCAAGAAGTAGATACTGTTGTCGCTACTTTACAGACGAGGAAATGGAAGCACAAAGTTAAGGACCTTGCTGAAGGTCATGGAGTAGAGGCAGGATTCAAATTTAGGGAACTCAGCCCAGAATCCATGCTCTTAAAGATGTTATATATACTGTCTTTGGGCTTAGAAGGGGTTCATCTTAGGCCAGGCGTGGTGGCTCACGTCTGTAATCCCAGCACTTTGGGAGGCTAAAGCAGGCAGATTACAAGGTCAGGAGTTCTTGGTCACTGGCCAACATAGTGAAACCCCGTCTCTACGAAAAATACAAAAATTAACCGGGCATGGTGGCACACGCCTGTAGTCCCAGCTCAGAAGGCTGAGGCAGGAAAATCACTTGAACCTGGGAGGCAGAGGTTGTGGTGAGCTGAGATCGCACTACTGCACTCCAGCCTGGGCAACAGAGCGAGACTCTGGAAAAAAAAAAAGAAGAAGAAGGGGTTCATCTTGACTGACTTTCTGAATTGGTAGACCTTGATAGAGTGGTCCTTCCCAGATCCTTCCCTACCTACAGAGCCTGTCTTTTTTCTGATTGGTCCCTAAGGCTAGATTGCCTGTCCCTAATAGTGAGCAGAAGCTGGTAAATGAAACAGGAGATCCCTCAGACAAAAAAAAAGAGAGAGAGAGAGAAATGAAACGAGATCCCTTCTCTACAGCCCAGCTGTGCCCTTAATCACCTGGGTGACCCCACCTCTCTGAGCATATGTCCTCATCTGTAAAGTGGAGATAAGGTTACTTCATCAGATCATTTAGAGGATTAAATAAGATAATGTACTTAGTGGTTTCTGGCTCTGAGTAAGTGCTTCATAAATATTAGCAGTTTTTATTATCATTGTCCTTAGCCTTGAAAACAAGCCAGGAAATAGTTTCTCAGAGACCAGATGCTAAGTAAGACCTAGGTAGACAGGCAGTTTTCCCTTGGTTTTGACAAGACAATAATTTTATCCTATGTATTTCTCTTGACTTTTTTGATGTGAAAAGCAGAGAGGTAAAGCATTATTTGACAGATGTATGGATTCAAGCAAGAAACTGAGGTCCAATTGCAAAGAAATGGCTTGTATAACTCAGAGCCCTGTCTGAGGAGACACAGAGGACCCTAGAGGGCGGAGAATGAACACAGCGCAGGGGCTAGTTCCAGAGTCGCATTCTCGGTTAGTTCACTTTCAAGTGTGGGTGAGGGTCCCTTGTCAGTAGGCAGATTTTTTTTTCCCCCTGCATCAACACGTATTTGCTGGCTAGTGTTTATTAAACAAAACTTTAATGTGAAATAGAATTTATGATTTGTCCAAAATGGAGAGGGAAGGGAGCTCTTTAACAGGCTTGTTGAGCCCCTTTTCCCACCTGTTCCTGTGCCAGACTTTCCCAAAGGCTTACTTGCCAATGGTTGCTTCTCAGATTGCAGGGCTAACTCACTCTGTAAGCTCCAAGCCAGAGTGATACCACCACCACCGCTATTGCTCCCACCAGCCATTCAGTTTCCTGCTCTAAGGATGTAACTTTGCTGTGAAGCTTTCACCTTCCTCCTTTCTTCCTGTCTTCTGTGTTGTATGTCTTTGTCCTGGTGCTTTTGCCATACAGCCAGTGTTTCAAAGGAAATTTTCGGCACCAAAGTTACAGCCCTTACTACCTTTCCAAGGAGATGTGAGTTAGCCATGGAAAAGAAGAGGGCTCCTCTGCCTCTGTGCAGAAGGAAGAGTTTGCTTCTTGATAGTGTGCTAGCTCCTGAGCTAAGTGGGGGACTTGCTGGGACTCAAGAGAGTGCACCCGACCTCTGGACAAGTAGACTGGGCATAGCCTGCCCAAGAACAGCACCCTAACCTACAAGAACCAAGGCCGAAGACTGATTTCACCTTCTCGCACTCCCCTTCCCTTGCACTCCCTTAAGCTTGCTCTGCAACACTGCCCCAGGTCTGTGGCTTAAAACAGCCATTTCCTTTCACCAATGAATAAGCTCACTCTTTATAAAAATGTTTCAGCTTGGGGATTGGAAAGGCTCTCTGTGCCTTTCTGTCTCTTATCTGTTTCTTCAAGGGTTGATGTTGATGGTTTCTGTCTTTGTCTTTACAGGGAACTCTAATGATCCAAGACAAAGAAGTTACCCTCGAGTATGTACCAAGCCTGGATTTTTGGTACTGCAAACGAGTAAGTACCAAGAATTCCTTTCTTTAGAAGTAAGCATCCAGAATAACAGTTCCTCCATATCTCTAGGAAGACTGCCTGCTGACATGCATTCCCAAGGACAAAGCTCTTCTTCCTCAGCTCACTTCAGTTAAACAGGAAGAGGTCAAGGCAAGGTCATTCATAACAGTTCCTTGACATATACTGTTTTCTCTTCTCTCCTGAGGGTGGTCATAAAGGAATTCTTGTTTGGAAAGGTAGGTTTGGAGAGACTAGTTCTGTGGTAGTTGTTTTTTGGATATTTTTTCTATCTCCATGGATTTTCCTGTTCTGGATATTTCATATAAATGAAATCAAAATGTGTAACCTTTGTGTTGGCCTTTCACCTAGCATATTTTCAGAGTCCACGTATGTTGTAGTATTTATCAGTACCTCGTTTCTTTTTATGGCTAAATAATATAGATACATCACATTTTGTTCATTCATTAGTTGATGGACATTTGGGTTTTATCTGCCTCTTGACTTTGGTGAATAATAGAACCTTTGTGTGCTAGTTTTTGTTTGAACAGCTGTTTTCAATTATTTGGGGGTATGTATCCAGGAGTGGAATTGCTGGGTTGTATGGTACTTTTATATTTAACTCTTTGAGGAACCACCAAACTGTTTTCCTTTTATTATTATTATTAGCAGACTTTTTCATAGACCACAGCTGCACTATTTTATATTCCTATCACCAATATGTAAGGGCTTCTTTCTCCACCTCCTTGCCAACATTTATGATTTTCTCTTTTTTTGATAATAGCCATCTTAGTGGGTATGAAAAATATCTCATTGTGGTTTTGATTTGCATTTCCCTAATGACTTTGAGGATCTTTTCATGTGTTTATTGGCCATTTGTATATCTCCTTTGGAGAAATGTTCAGCCAAGTGCTTTGCCCTTTGGAAGTGGTTTCTGTCTTTTTGTTGAGTTGTAAGAGTACTTTATATTTTCTGGATATTAATCCCTTATCAGATAGATGATTTGTAAATATGTTCTATGTTTTATCTTCCACTTTCTTGAGAGTATCCTTTATTTTATTTTATTTATTTATTTTTTATTTTTTAAAGACCATGTTGGTGAGGCTGGTCTTGAACTCCCGACCTCAGGTGATCCGCCCGCCTTGGCCTCCAAAATGCTTGGATTACAGGCGTGAGCCACCACGCCTGGTGTGGTGTAAGAGTACTTTATATTTTCTGGATATTAATCCCTTATCAGATAGATGATTTGTAAATATGTTCTATGTTTTATCTTCCACTTTCTTGAGAGTATCCTTTATTTTATTTTATTTATTTATTTTTTATTTTTCAAAGACCATGTTGGTGAGGCTGGTCTTGAACTCCCGACCTCAGGTGATCCGCCCGCCTTGGCCTCCAAAATGCTTGGATTACAGGCGTGAGCCACCACGCCCGGCTAGAGTATCCTTTTTAAAAAAAAAAAGAAAGAGAGAGAGAGAGAATTAAGGTCAGCCAGGTGTGGCTCGTGACTATAATCCCAACACTTTGGGAAGCAGAGGTGGGCAGATCACTTGAGCCCAGGAGTTTGAGACCAACATGGCAAAACCCATCTCTGTGGTGATGCATGCCTATAGTCCCTGCTACAATTTTTTTTTTAAAGTTTATTGTATACCTATTAAGTAATTAAAACAAATGTTAATGGTGGTATTATTTATAATAGCCAAAAAATGGAAATAACCAAAATGTCCATTAGCTGATGAATGGATGAACAAAATTGGCATATCCATACAATGAAATGCTATTTGACAGTGAAAAGGAATGAAGTACTGAATCATGTTACAACCCAGATGAACCTTGAAACTACTATGCCAGACACAAAAGAGCATACATTGCACAATTTCATGTCTCTGGGGTAAGAATGGGAGGTAACTTCACTAGATTTCCTTTGGGGGTGATGAAAATGTTTCAAAATTAGATTATGGTGATGGTTGCACTATACATTTACTAAAAATCATTGACTCGTACATGTAAAGTAGGTACGTTTTATGGGTTTTGTTTTTGTTTTTAAAACATAGTCTTGCTTTGTCAACCAGGCTGGAGTGCAGTGGCACAGTCTTGGCTCACTATAACCTCCACCTCCACCTCCACCTCCACCTCCACCTCCCGGGTTCAAGCAATTCTCATGTCTCAGCCTCCTGAGTAGCTGGGACTACAGGCGCATGCCACCACACCTGGCTAATTTTTGTATTTTTAATAGAGATGGGGTTTCTCCATGTCTGCCAGGCTGGTGTTGAACTCCTGGCTTCAAATGATCCAACCGCCTTGGCCTCCCAAAGTGCTAGGATTACAGGCATGTGCCATCATGCCAGGCCGGTTTTTTGGTATTTAAATTATACCTACTAAGATTAGGATCCTAATTGTGCCACTTACTAGCCGAAGCGTCACACACTTCATTCGTTCACATGTAGATATTCAGTTGTCCCAGCACCATTTGTTGAAGAGACTATTCTTTCCCCATAGGCACTTTCCCCATTATAAAAAATCAGTTGACCATAATCTATAGGTTTATTTCTAGATTCTCAGTTTTATTCTGTTGATCTGTATGTTTACACACAGCAGTAGTTACTACAGCAGCTCTCCTGTAGTAACAATCCTCAAATCCCAGTGACTTAAAGCAATAAATGTATTCTTCACTCACATTACATGTCAGGGACTATGGGTTGTTTGCTACAGTTCTGTTCCACATGGCTCCTCATCCCAGCACCCAGGCAGAAGAAACAGTCTCAATATGGGGCAGTGTTCTTCTGGCTAAGGGAGAAGTTCATTCACACAAGCAGTGGCTTCTAAAGCTTCTCTTAGACCTGGTATAGGTCATGTTGACTCACGTTCTATTGGCGAAAGCAAAGAAGACACATAGCCAAGGATGACAATGGAGAAAGGAAGTGTACTCACCCTATGGGGAGGCATGACAGCCTTTGGTAATGGGAAGGGTACGTGTGTGTTTGTGTGTAATCGGCTTATAGTGAAGGGAACAATGAAATAACTGATTATAGTGATCTTATTCAAGTGATATAACCTCTCTAGGCCTCAGTTTCCTCATCTACAAAATGAGGAGATAGTAGTACCCATTTCATGGAGTTAATTGGGGTTGTCAGGATCAATAAATGATGACATATACAGTAGGGCAGATACATGGTATGTGCTATTTAAGAATTAGCCACTACTGGCCGTGTGCAGTGGCTCACGCCTATAATCCCAGTACTTTGGGAGGCTGAGAGGCGGCTGGATCACCTGAGGTCGGGAGTTTGAGACCAGCCTGACCACATGGAGAAACCTCGCTTCTACTAAAAATACAAAATTAACTAGGCGTGGTGGTGCATGCCTGTAATCCCAGCTACTCAGGAGGCTGAGACAGGAGAATCGCTCGAACCTGGGAAGTGGAGGTTGTGGTGAGTCAAGTTTGTGCCATTGCACTCCAGCCTGGGAAACAAGAGCAAAACTCCGTCTCAAAAAAAAAAAAAATTAGCCACTGCTACTGTTGTTATTGTTTTCTCCTCGACTCCATCTGGCAGACGTACTCGCCCTATAAGGCCCTCCTCAAGTACCATTCTCTTTATGGTTCGTACTCTGGTTTCCTGCCAGCCAAGTTTCTGTCCCTTGTAGCATTTGGAAGGTCAGTGGCAAAAGTTCAGGGGTTTCATGGTTGGGCAGTGTGCTTGACTTTTTGTTCACATGTGCAGGCAAGAATAATTATATTCACATTAAAAATCTCTTCCCAGCTGGGCACGGTGGCTCACGCCTCTAATCCCAGCATTTTGGGAGGCTGAGGCGGGTGGATTGCCTGAGCTCAGGAGTTCGAGACCAGCCTGGGCAACATGGTGAAACCCTGTCTCTACTAAAATACAAAAAATCAGCCAGGTACGGCAGCGTGTGCCTATAGTCCCAGCTACTTGGCAGGCTGAGGCAGGAGAATTACTTGAATCTGGGAGGCAGAGATTGCAGTGAGCCGTGATCACACACCACACTGCACTCCAGCCTTGGGAACAGCGAGACTCTCTACAAAATTTTAAAAATTTTTTAAAGATTGTCTCTTCCCTTATTCTGGGTTAGTGAATGTTCCTTTTCAGTATCTTTTAGATAGCTGCCAGAGACATAACCTGCATCTCTTCCTCCTCCTACCTCATGCCTCATTATTAGTGTTTAAGAAAGGAGTTGATGGCCAGGTACAGTGGCTCACACCTGTAATCCCAGCACTTTGGGAGGCTGAGGCGGGTGGATCACGAAGTCAGGAGTTCAAGACCAGCCTGGCCAACAAGTGAAACCCTGTCTCTGTTAAAAATAATAATAATAAAAATTTAAAAAGGAGTTGATAATTGAATTCTTGTCAGTTCTAGCCAACTGTGAATGAGGATCTCACAACCAATCCAGACCCAGGTTTTGGGTGCAGACTGTAAATGGCCTTGGGATAATAATATTCTATAAACCATTTAACAGTAGTTTTCTAGGCATATTTCCTATGGTAATCTTCATCCAGGACAAAAGCATTTGGGCTGCACCAAAGTCCCAGGTGCCTGTTAGAAGGTTGCTCTCAAACAGTAGCTCATCAGATCCTGTCTGCCAGTTCTGATCAGTGGGGAGTATTATTTTCTTTTTTTAAGCTTTGAGGGGGATCTGGGATATGGCTTGTTTCTTTCATTTTTAGGAGGTTTTACTTTGTTAGATGTACATAGGTTTTTAAAAATGTTTTCTGTCAAATTGAATTCTTTCCTTCTTCCTTACAGTGTAAGGCAAGCATTGGTGGGCACCGATCTTCCTGTTCATTCTGCAAGAACCCAAAGGAAGGTGAGTGGCAGAAGTGGTAGCAGTTTTTATCTTGTGCATTGAACAAAACAAATTTTTTATTTATTTTCTTTGAGACGGAGTCTCGCTCTGTTGCCAGGCTGTCCTGGGTTCAAGTGATTCTACTACCTCAGCTTCCTAAGTAGCTGGGACTACAGGCGCACACCACCACACCCAGCTGATTTTTGTATTTCTAGTAGAAACAGGATTTCACCATGTTGACCTGGATGGTCTCAATCTCTTGACCTCGTGATCCACCCGCCTCCACCTCCCAAAGTCCTGGGATTACAGGCATGAGCTACTGTGCCTGGCGAGCAAAACAAATTTCATGCTTTCCTTGGCTTTAAAGAATTATCATCCCTAAATCCAAGTTGATCTACAAATCTTTTTTGTTTTTTTTGAGACAGAGCCTTGCTCTGTCACCCAGGCTGGATTGCAGTGGCGCAGTCTCGGCTGATTGCAACCTCTGCCTCCCAGGTTCAAGCAATTCCCCTGCCTCAGCCTCATGAGTAGCTGGGATTACAGGCACGTGCCACCGCGTGTTTTAGTAGAGATGGGGTTTCACCATGTTGGTCAGGGTGGTCCTGAACTCCTGACTCATGATCCGACCACCTCACCCTCCCAAAGTGCTGGGATTACAGGCATGAGCCACTGCACCTGGCCTACAAACCTTTTAAAAAGTGCAATTTGGGCTGGGCACGGTGGCTAACACCTGTAATCCCAACACTTTGGGAGGCCGAGGCAGGTGGATCACCTGAAGTCAAGAGTTCGAGACCACCTGACCAACATGCCAAGGCCCATCTCTACCAAAATTACAAAAATTAGCCAGGTATGGTGGCACATGCTTGTTCCCAGCTACTCGGGAGGCTGAGGCACGAGAATCACTTGAACCCAGGAGTCAGAGGTTGCAGTGAGCCAAAATCACGCCACTGCACTCCGGCCTAGGCAACAGAGTGAGAAAAAGAAAAAAAAAAAAAATAATATATATATATATATACACACACATATATATATATATAAAATACACACACACATACTGTCATTAAATGCCCAACTTAACCTGATCTGTTAGTAAATGATTTCAGATCTCAGTTTCACCAGAGGAAAGAGATGGGGTTGTGGGCTCCTAGGCTAAAGTGGCTAAGTGGGCAGCTGACCAGAGGTCAGTATATTTTTATTTGGAATACAATTAAGGATTAAGGATGTTAGGTTGGAAAGAGTCTTTATGACATCAGTCTATGTGGCAAATCTTTCTCCCACCTCCACTTATTTGAAGTTATTGGGAATCATTTGCTCTATTTTCTCATTTACACTGTGTAAGCATTTCAGGATTTTCAAGAGAAAAACATTTGTTAAAATAACAGTTAAATTATAAATTAGAGGCCAGGCGTGGTGGCTCATGCCTGTAATCCCAGCACTTTGGGAGGCTTAGATGGGTGGATCACCTGAGGTCAGGAGTTCAAGACCAGCCTGGCAAACATGGTGAAACCCCATCTCTACCACAAATAAAAATTAGCCAGGTGTAGTCGCATGTGCCTGTAGTTCCAGCTACTTGGGAGGCTGAAGCAGGAGAATTGCTTGAACCCAGGAGGTGGAGATTGCAGTGAGCTGAGATCATACCACTGCACTCCAGCCTGAACAACAGAGTGAGACTCTGTCTCAAAAAAAATATTTATATATATATAAGAGAAAATAATCAGGATTTGGGGAACATGCTGTTATTTTAGAGGAGTGAAACTATCAGCTTTCAAGCACTTAACTTTAATATAAATTTCTTTAGAGAAATTTTAGGTAGGCAACCTTAAAGAGTCAGTCACATGCATCTATAACAACAGTCCTGTAGTCATCCCTTAAGGAAAGCCACAGCATGACCATAAAATATAGTTCAGTGCAAGGATTCAGGTAGCCTTCTATTTGTTCCAAGGTTAGAATTTAATGTCCCTACAAGGAATTTCTTAGCTGGGCTTTTGACCTGTTGGGGAGATTTTACTCTGGTGAAGACTGAAAGGCAGGTGTTCTGAAAATCTTTAGGGGAAGGCTCTGTATGCTCTTGAGACCAAACCAAAATGTGGGAAGGGAGATGAACAACTGAGATTTTTGCTTGTTGGGTCACTTTAGGTTAGGCAAAGTTGTGTTCTCCAACCCCCTCAACAAGAAAGACTTTTTTTCATAGCTGTTCTAACAAATGAATAGATGGTTTATGAAAACCAGTGGACACCATACCACTAACATGAGACAACTTTAATCTGGAAACCTATCACTACTATTATAGAATCTCTATATTGCTCTCATATAATCTGTTTTTGAGCCACATGATTTCTAATGAACCCTCCAAGAATGAAGTAATTACAAGAATGTGTTCCTAATTATAAAACAAACTATAAAGACAAATTATCCTGCTGTAGTAGGATAATTATTTATATTTTGAAGGATATCTGCCCATTATGCTTATTTGTATGTAAATCAGCTACTTGCAGATAGGTCTGTTCCTAGCTTCACTGGAGAAGGAGGGCCTGTGGTCTTATAGGATTTGAGTAATTGTTTGAGTACTATAACACTGGAAGAAACAAGGCTTCTAGATGTGTGTTTGGGATATGTGTTTCTACCAAACCTTTTTTCTTTTTTCTTTTTTTTTTTTAAGACAAAGTTTCCCTCTTGTTGCCCAGGCTGGAGTGCAGTGGCGTAATCTCGGCTCACTGCAACCTCTGCCTTCTGGTTTCAAGCAATTCTCCTGCCTCAGCCTCCCGAGTAGCTGGGATTACAGGTGCCTGCCACCAAGCCTGGCTAATTTTGTATTTTGAGTAGAGATGGGGTTTCACCATGTTGGTCAGACTGGTATCAAACTACTGACCTCGTGATCCGCCTGCCTCAGCCTCCCAAAGTGCTGGGATTACAGGCGTGAGCCACCACGCCCAGCTCTACCAAACCTTTAGTAAGGGCCATATGTTCGGTAATTTTGTCCCCCAGAATTTGTTGTTATCATTGATTATAATAGTCAGGTTCAGGGTATTATTTGTTATATTTAAATGTTTGGTAGGTGATAGAGATTTCATAAGATTACATTTTTAAAATGCTTGGATAGAGTCTTCTGTGAACTGTTTCATGCCTTGTCTCAGCTTCACTTAAAATCTTTTGCCAGGAACTGTCAGAGGACTTTTTATTAGATATTTCTGAGACAATGTTAAAAGCATTCCAGGCTGGGGGTGTTGGCTCATGCTTGTAATCCCAGCACTCTGGGAGGCCGAGGCAGGTGGATCACCTGAAGTCAGGAGTTCGAGACCAGCCTGGCCAACATAGTAAAACCCCATCTCTACTAAAAATACAAAAAATTAGCCGGGCGTGGTGGCGGGTGCCTATAATCCCAGCTACTCGGGAGGCTGAGGCAGGAGAATCGCTTGAACTCGGGAGGCAGAGATTGCAGTGAGCCAAGATCATGCCATTGCTCTCCAGCCTGGGCAACAAGAGCAAAACTCCATCTCCAAAAAAAAAAGAAAGGCATTCTAGTATGAGTATTTGCTGGCAGGCAAGAAAATTACAGTAGTAGTGTTTTTGTTGTTGTTGTTGTTTTTTATAAAGCCTTCTAGGGATTCTCTTTGTTTCTGTTCCACTAGTGACAGAAGCCAAGCAAGAATTAATAACCTACCCTCAGCCCCAGAAAACATCTATACCAGCACCATTGGAGAAACAACCCAGCCAGCCCCTAAGACCAGCTGATAAGGAACCTGAACCCAGGAAGAGGGAAGAAGGACAAGAGTCCCGCTTAGGACATCAAAAGAGAGAAGCAGAAAGGTATCTGCCTCCTCGAAGGGAAGGGCCAACTTTCCGAAGAGACCGAGAGAAAGAGTCATGGTCTGGAGAGACACGCCAGGATGGAGAGAGCAAAAGTAAGTGGTTTTTCAGGGCATGTACCAGACTGTGACCATCACGGATGGAGCATAGATGGCCAATGTTGTGTCTGGGAGCTATCTGCTTTCCAGTACCCTAAGAGATTTGTGCATGGCCTGATGACAGAGGCCATTGCTTTCTGTGGACCTTACTATACTCCTTAAAGCTACGCCCTTCAAATAGTAAATTGCTATATGAATGCAGTAAGCCATGATTTTAGATTTTTTTTTTTTTTTTTTTTTTTGAGATGGAGTCTCGCCCTCTTGCTCAGGTTAGAGTGCAGTGGCACAATTTTGGCTCACTGCAACCTCTGCCTCCAGGGTTCAAGTGACTCTCCTGCCTCAGCCTCCCAAGTAGCTGGGATTACAGGCGTCCGCCACCATACCCGGCTAATTTTTGTGTTTTTAGTAGAGATGGGGTTTCACCATGTTGGCCAGGCTGGTCTCGAACTCCTGACCTCATGAACCACCATGCCCGCCGATTTTAGATTTCTAAGTATTGGTGAATAAAAGTATGCAGTATTTATTTGTTGAGCATTTCTTTACAGAACCAGCCTTACTAGTAGCATCTGTAGGAAAAAATGACAGACTCTTGAAACTTCAAAAATTTCTCTTTCTCTCCCTTTTGTTGCTCTTCTCCCATTTATGGTTGGTTCAGCCATCATGCTGAAGCGTATATTATCGTTCCACACCACCTGAGGTGATAGTGGAAGTGCTGGAGCCCTATGTCCGCCTTACTACTGCCAACGTTCGTATCATCAAGAACAGAACAGGCCCTATGGGCCATACCTATGGCTTTATTGACCTTGACTCCCATGCGGTGAGTTTCCTCCACCTTGGATTGGTCTAGGGACAGATGGCTAAAGAACCTTCAAGAAGGTTTGAGGGACTTCTTGATCATTTGAATTCTTGTGTGCTACCTTGTATCATAATCCCTCTTGCTCTCTCCTTTGCATTTACCATTCATTCAGGTGAGGTGACTGCCCTCAAAAATTAGAATCCTCTTTGGTTTTCCAGATTCATTTTTGTTTTGTGTCATTTACTGTTTCTAACTTACTTGCTTGTGAAGAATCTTCAAGATTTTGGTGAACTTTCTGATTTATTTTGTCCAGCCACAGATGGTTTTATATTTGATGATAAAACATTTCCTCCTTTTCCTCAAAGTATTTAATAGATCCCTGTGGCTTAAATTTTTAGTTGTGGGACTTTTTCTTTGGAAGTAAGGTGAAAATAATAATGAAAGTCATTGGTATTTCTTAGATTTCATGCTAAAAAGTCACAAGGAACTTGGTGAACTGGATCTAATTGATGATAGGTACTGCCTAAAAGAAGAGGATTTAGGGCCGGGCGCGGTGGCTCCCGCCTGTAATCCCAGCACTTTGGGAGGCTGAGGCGGGCGGATCACCTGAGGTCGGGAGTTGGAGACCAGCCTGACCAACATGGAGAAACCCCATCTCTACTAAAAATACAAAATTAGCCGGGCGTGGTGACACATGCCTGTAATCCCAGCTACTTGGGAGTCTGAACCAGGAGAATCGCTTAAACCCGGGAGGCGGAGGTTGCAGTGAGGCAAGATCGCACCATTGCATTCCAGCCTGGGCAGCAAGAGCGAAACGCCATCTCAAAAAAAAAAAAAAGAGGATTTGAATTTCTGAAGTTTAGGTCAGAACTGACATCTGTTATCTATTCTGATTCCTATTCCAATCAGTCCTTCATTAAAAGTTGCCTGTTTTTGCCAGTATGCTCCTACTGTTAAAATTTTGACCAGAACATAATGTAGTATATTTACCCTCTGAGAAGGAAAATTCATGTTCATTTCTCTTTCAAAGGAGAATTTTTCTGTCTTTGGGTTCTGGCTTTTTCTGTCTCTGGGTTCAAGTGTGTCTTTGGTTCTATAGGAAGCTCTTCGTGTGGTGAAGATCTTGCAGAACCTTGATCCACCATTTAGTATTGATGGGAAGATGGTGGCTGTAAACCTGGCCACTGGAAAACGAAGGTAAGGCAGAAGGGTAAGGATCTCTTGTGCTGCCCCCACTTGTGTTTTTGGGAGGAAACTTCTTTTCCTGGCTGGAAAGATAGTAAGGCATGATCCTTTCCTAACGTGGACTGCTTCAGTTATGTGTTTATTAGTTTCTTTTTCTGAAGCCTAACTTGTTATGACTCTCAAATTGTCTTCTTTCTTGAATAATACTAGGTACATTTGTTCTTTCCCTTTTGACTGTCTGGTATCTTTGGGTCCCAAATGGCCTGGTGCAGTACTGCATACTTGTCTTCCCAGCTACTAAGGAGGCTGAGGCAAGGGGAGTTACATGAGCCCAGGAGTTCCAGGCCGTAGTGTGCAATGGTGATGCCTGTGAATAATAACCACTGTACTCCACCCTGTACAACACAGCAAGACCCCATCTCTTAACAAAAAAATGATGGTACAGTTTTGGATGTGCAGACAGATCTCAATACATTCTTGCCCCTTGCAATCCTAGGAAAATGCTGTCCTGACTTTTCCTTCCCCTGACCTTGTTCATATTTCCATAGCCCTGAGAAATCTAATTCCTCTTTACTTCTTCACTCATCTTGACCCAGGAGTGGTAACTTGGAAATGATCATATCAGAGAAACAGGCTTACCAATATGGGCCATACCTTGCTCTAGCACACTCCACTTAATGGCTGTTTTGCTCCAGTACTTGGCTTTTTATGAGCCTTACTGCTCCTTCCTTCAGGAGTATCTGGACCCCGCCCGACCTTTTTGTTGTCTAGGTTGGTTCCTTTCCTGCAAAATGGGGAATAGAGAATTTCTCAGTAGGAACTGTAGGATTAAGCACTTGTCAGGTGCCTTTTGGTAGCAGACTTAAGAATTGTTGTGTTATCTGTTGCAGAAATGATTCTGGGGACCATTCTGACCACATGCATTACTATCAGGTAGGCTGTAACAGGTGGGGAATCCTGTATTAAAATCCTCAGGTGACTGAAAGGGTGATCTTGAATTTTCTTCAGTGGGTGACTGTTAAGGTGAATGACTATTGGATAGTTCTGTAATTTTAACTTGCCTTTCTGTGATAGGGTAAAAAATATTTCCGAGATAGGAGGGGGAGGTGGCAGAAATTCAGACTGGTCTTCAGATACAAATCGACAAGGACAACAGTGTAAGTAACCTTTGTTTTATTTCTGTTGCTGTCTTTTGCTTGACTTGCTGCTCATTACTTGACATCTGTGATCACAGCTGGCAAGATCTGCTGTTGACTGAGGGTGCTCATCCAGAGAGAGCGACATCTATAGATGCACCTATTTGTGTTGGCCAACCTAATTCTTGGGTTGTTCTTGATGAGTCTCCAGTAAGGGCTTCATCAGACAGAGACTAACATTGGCTCTGATCTTGTTACGTTTAGCATCATCTGACTGCTACATATATGATTCTGCTACTGGCTACTATTATGACCCCTTGGCAGGAACTTACTATGACCCCAATACCCAGGTGAGTTTGGGGCTTTTTTTTTTTTTTTTTTTTTTAAAAACTCTGTCAATGATCCTTTTGAGAAAAGCTTCCATAATTTGCTACTTTGAGGATTTTATTTCCTGGATTATCTGGATGCTCATTGCATGAAAAGTGGAAAGTTTAGATCTATGGAAACAGAACTTGATTGCCTATATGGAAAATCACAAGACAATACAGGTAAGAACAGTGTTGCTCTTGAAAAAGTGGACAATGAGTGGTCCGAATGTTTTCTGGTCCCTCAAGTGGGTTTTTAGATTGATGTGGACTCATCTTAGGCTTGTAAGTAAAAGAGCTGTTTCTTCCCCTAGAAGGGAACTATGCTCTTTAGACCTGGAATTGCTGGGAAACCGAAACATTCTGTAGACTTATTTGTTTCCAACTGTATCGCAGCAAGAAGTCTATGTGCCCCAGGATCCTGGATTACCTGAGGAAGAAGAGATCAAGGAAAAAAAACCCACCAGTCAAGGAAAGTCAAGTAGTAAGAAGGAAATGTCTAAAAGAGATGGCAAGGAGAAAAAGACAGAGGAGTGACAAGGGTAAGAGGACTTGTTAATCTATTGTCTTTTGCCACATAATTACAGATTAAAATGTAGGCGGTATAAACATAGAATATCTAGATTTGCAATATGCAGTTACTTTAAAAATACTCTGTCAGTGAGCATTTTTACCTGGTTTTGGCAGGTAAAAATTACCTGTTTTTTTGATTTGTTTTTTGTTTGTTTGTTTGTTTGTTTGTTTTAACACTCTCTCTTTTACAAATGGGAAGAAACTATGGATGGTAGAACAAAGTGACCCAGCTCAAATCCTAACACCTCAGCTCCACACATTTTCACTTTTCTACATCCCCTTTTTAGTGTTTATACACATTTCACTCGTTGTAATTATAGCAGGGGGTACTGTTTAATCACTTTTTATCATAAGTATTTTTTCCATGGTTCTATAATACTCTATTGTTTTTAATGCCTACATGGTAAAAAGTCACAGTATAACTATACCTTCATTGTCTTCATCTCTCCTGCATTATTTGTCTTCTCTTTTTAATCTTTTCTTTTTCTTTCTTTTCTTATCTTTTCTTTCCTTTTCTTTTCATTTCTTTTCTTTTCGAGACAGGATCTTCCTCTGTCTCCCAGGTTAGAGTGCAGTGGCATGATCATAGCATACTGTAACCTCAAACTCCTGTGCTTAAGCAATCCCCCCACCTCAGCCTCCCAAGTAATGGGGACTACAGGCATGAGCCACCATGACCAGCTAATTTTTGCTTTTTTGTAGAGACAGGATCTCACTAGATTGACCAGGATGGTCTCAAACTTCTGGCCTTAAGTAATCCTCCTGCCTCATTCTCCCAAAGTGCTTCAGTTACAAGGCATGACCCACCTTGCTCACCTCTTTCTAATCTTATACTGTCATAATATGTAGCATTTAGCATTTTATTTTCTTCAATTAGCTGGCTGTGGTGTCGCATGCCTGTAGTCCAGGCTACTCGGGAGACTGAGGCAAGTGGATTACTTGAGAGCCCAGGAGATTGCAGTGAGCTGTGATTGCACCACTATACTCTAGCATGGACAAGGAACCAAACCTTGTCTCAAAAAAAAAAAAAAAAAAAAATCTGCCAGCGTGGTGGCTCATACCTGTAATTCCAGCACTTTGAGAGGCCAAGGCAGGTGGATCACTTTAGGTCAGGAGTTCAAGACCAGCCTGGCCTTGAAACTCTGTCTATACTAAAAATACAAAATTAGCCAGTCATGGTGGCACACACCTATGGTCCCAGCTACTCGGGAGGCTGAGGCAGGAGAATCACTTGAACCTGAGAGGCAGAGGTTGCAGTAAGCTGAGATCACACCTACCTTGATATCAGTTCTGCATTAGTGAAAATGGATGAATTTGTTTATGATTCAACTCATAACATCTTTTTTTTTCCTTCTAACACTGTTAGTTGTTTAGAGATACAGAAAAGAGAAGAGAGAGTGTGGTTTTAAGAACATAGAGTCATACTTGTTTAATATTTGGACTCTGCTTCACCCACTTAATCTAACTGTAATCCCAATCATTTGTAAAATTAAGATATTAAAGCCCACATAGGCCAGGCGCAGTAGCTCACGCCTGTAATCCCAGCACTTAGGGAGGCTGAGGCAGGGGGTAGATCATGAGGTCAAGAGATTGAGACCATCCTGGCCAACATGGTGAAATCCCGTCTCTACTAAAAATACAAAACTTAGCTGAACGTGGTGGGGCTCACCTGTAGTCCCAGCTACTCGGGAGGCTGAGGCAGGAGAATTACTTGAACCCGGGAGGCAGAGGTTGTAGTGAGCCCAGATCGTGCCATTGCACTCCAGCCTGGTGACAGAGTGAGACACCATCTCAAAAAAAAAAAAAAAAAGCCTATATAGGAGGATCATAATAAAGTCTGAAGACAACAATGTGATATTTACATGCCTCCTCTGGTCTGACATACTGTAATCATGCAGTACATACTAATGTTATATATTACATTTTATTTTTTGAGATAGAGTCTTGCTCTGTTGCCCAGGCTGGAGTGCAGTGGTACGATCTTGGCTCACTGCAACCTCCACCTCCCAGGTTCCAGCATTTCTCCTGCCTCAGCCCCTCAAAGTAGCTGGGATTACAGGCCCACACCACCATACCCAGCTAATTTTTTTAGTAGAGACTCGGTTTCACCATGTTGGCCAGGCTGGCCTTGAACTCCTGACTTCAAGTGATCTGCCCACCTCAGCCTCCCAAAGTGCTGGGATTATAGACATGAGCCACCGCACCTACTGATGTTATATATTTTAAAGGTTCTTTATTTCAAATTCACTATAGCAGTGTTACAGATATTTCTGTAATGTTGAATTAGGAGGTTTGGAAAATTAACCTAACTTCAACAGGGTTAGCTCTTAATCGTGTTTTTTTTTTGTTTTTTTGAGACAAAATCTCACTCTGTTGCCCAGGCTGGAGTGCAGTGGCGCCATCGTGGCTTACTGTGACCTCTGCCTCCTGGGTTCAAGCGATTTTCCTGCCTTAGCCTCCTGAGTAGCTGGGATTATAGGCACCCGCCACCAAGCCCAGCTAATTTTTGTATTTTTAGTAGAGACAGGGTTTACCATGTTGCCCAATCTGGTCTCAAACTCATGACCTCAGGTGATCCGCCCACATCAACCTCCCAAAGTGCTGGGATTACAGGTGTAAGCCACTGCACCTGGCCTTAATCAGTTTTTTGTTTTGTAACAACAAAACATTGTTTTGTTTCCAAGATGGAGTTTCCCTCTTGTTGCCCAGGCTGGAGTGCAATGGTATGATATTGGCTCACTGCAACCTCTGCCTCCCGGGTTCAAGTGATTCTCCTGCCTCAGCCTCCGGGTAGCTGGGATTATAGGCCTGTGCCACCATGCCCAGCTAATTTTTGTATTTTTAATAGAGACAGGGTTTCGCCATGTTGGCTAGGCTGGTCTCCAACTCCTGACCTCAGGTGATCTGCCCGTCTCAAGCCTCCCAAAGTGCTGGGATTACAGGTTTGAGCCACCACGCCCGGCCTTAATCAGTTTTTATGAGTGAATATCATATGAGAGTTACCTCTGGTTTGATCAGTTTCAGGAAAATGCCAGTGAAGGGAAGGCCCCTCCTGAAGACGTCTTTAAGAAGCCCTTGCCTCCTACTGTGAAGAAGGAAGAGAGTCCTCCTCCAGTAAGGCCAACTTTGAACCCCTGGGCTTAGGGCTGGGAATGGGGTTGGTTCTGAGTGAGAAAGAAAGCTCAGCAGCTGATGTTGTCCTCTGGGATTGGTCTTTTACCTCACTGTGTTTCCTGAATAAGGATTTCCATTTATTTTGAGTATAAGCATGAGATTAAAGTTTTTTGTCTGCTAATGGGGGACGTTACTGGAGAACCAGAGGCAGTTATCTGCTGTCTTTCTCTCTATCCTATGCCATTCTTAACAGACGAGATGCCTAGTCCTTTTTATCATCTTGTTCTTGTCATTTCTCTAAATCACCAAGGAAACCCATTTTACCAGCCTCAGTGTTTCCTGACTTTTGGTGTCACACAAGATATGGAGTACCTGTGTGGTCATTTTTTATAGTTTCTGCCTGGACAGAGTGAATGATGCTAATATTGGTGCCCATTTTTTAGATGTCTTCAAGCACTAGTCTTAATCTAATCACCAGTGATTCTGATTGAATGCAATTATATAACAATAGTGACCATGCATTATCTCTTTGTTTTGATTGATCATAGACCAGTGACTATACATCATTTAACACTTCCTATAAGGTACTCTTTTTCTGCTCCACATTATTAGTTCAACTCCTTATAGCATCTCTCCTAACCATGTCTTTGCTTTTACCTTTCATATGAGTTAGATCTGTCTACCCAAGTGCCTATCAATGCAGTTGCTTTTAGTTTACTTCCTAAATCCTCTTTGCTAGAGTCTTGATGAAAGTCATCTTTTCTTCCTCCATGAGTTACAGTAATTTGGAGGTATTTATCTCTTCCTCTTTGTAATTTTTAACCTCTTAACTGTTACTGTTTTCTGTGCTTATTCTCCTTTCTCTTCCTTCTCACATTCTGTTGCTAGAGTCACTTCTAAAGGAATCTCTCTCGTCTATTCTCAGTGTGCAAGGAGCAAAGCCAGGCTCTGGCCATGTTGCTTCCATCTGGGAAATGAGCAGCATGGTTAGTGAGCCTATTTTGAACCCAATTCATTATTCCATCTGAAAGAGAATAAAGAAATGAGAAACCCATATCAGAATATCAAAAAAATGGACCCCAAAATATAGGCTGAATTTGATACTGATTCTTGGCCTTCTCCTTCCAGCCTAAAGTGGTAAACCCACTGATCGGCCTCTTGGGTGAATATGGAGGAGACAGTGACTATGAGGAGGAAGAAGAGGAGGAACAGACCCCTCCCCCACAGCCTCGAACAGCACAGCCCCAGAAGCGAGAGGAGCTAACAAAGAAGGAGAATGAAGAAGACAAACTCACCGACTGGAATAAACTGGCTTGTTTGCTCTGCAGAAGGCAGTTTCCCAATAAAGAAGTTCTGATCAAACACCAGCAGCTGTCAGACCTGCACAAGGTATTAGAGGAAGGACCTATATCCTTTCAAACTGTTGACTCTTATTCTTGATGGGCATTATAGGGAATAAAGAAGCTTATATAGGCCGAGCATGGTGGCTCGTACCTGTAATCCCAGCACTTTGGGAGGCCATGGCCTATAGATCGCTTGAGGTCAGGAGTTTGAGACCAGCCTAGCCAACATGGTAAAACTCTGTCTCTACTAAAAATACAAAAATTACGTGGATGTGGTGGCATGTAATCCCAACTACTTGCGAGTCTGAGGCAGGAGAAGCGCTTGAACCTGGGAGGTGGAGGTTGCAGTGAACCGAGATCACAACACTGCACTCCAGCCTAGGTGACAGAACAAGACTCCATCTCGAAAAAAATGAAGAAGCAGCAGCTTATACAATCCTTCCTCAGCATATATCAGCTCCAGTTCCTATCATTAAAACAGTCTAATTCAAGAATGAATTGCTCTGGATTAAGGTTATGCCCACCTTCAAAGAACTTCCATTTGTAGACCCAAGCCAAGCATTATGGCTGTGGCGAGGGTGGCAAATATGAAGATTGGGTAGGAAGAGAAAGGGTTGTGGAATAGGACACTTACTTGCTGGGTTTCTCATCTTAGCTCTGTCATTAACGTTACAGTTGGACCTCAGATAAGCCCCTTTTCTTCTTTGGTCCTTGTAACTTTAACTGGTTCTATCCAGCTCTGACAGTGTGCGGTTTTCACCATAGGTGAGTCAGATTCTGCCATTTCTTCATGTAGTGAATATTGTTATGAGCCAGAGCACAACAGCTATTCTTGGGATGTAAACTGACAAACATTGGTCTTCCCCTGCAGGATTCTCATTTATATGTACAGACCAAGGATCCAAATTACAGACAAAGTCTCTACATGGACTCACATTCTCAGAGCAATTTGTTTCACACCCCTTTTCTGGTAGACATTGCAAGAGCAGGTGATGGGACTAGATTTAGACTTTCTCTGAACACAGAACTCAAAGTTTAATTTAGCTAAAAGCTGAGAAGCTCTGCTTTTGGTAATAGGTACACTACTTTTCTCCATCTCTGTGGAGGCTCTGCAAAGATAGGACTCTGAAAAGCTCCTCCTGATAATCCCTGGAGCAAACTACTTCCCATGTCCCTTTGACTTGAAATTCTGAATTACCAGACTGACACATTGGAATTTCACCCATCTGGTATAAATGCTAATAAATGGCTAAAGAGATAAAAAGTAATTGTCGACTGGGTACGGTGGCTCATGCCTGTAATCCCAACACTTTGAGAGACCAAGGCGGGTGGATCACCTGAGGTCAGGAGTTTGAGACCAACCTGACCAACATGGTGAAACCCCATGACTACTAAAAATACAAAAATTAGCTGGGTGTGGTGGCGCATGCCTGTAATCCCAGCTACTCAGGAGGTTGAGGCAGGAGAATCACTTGAACCCGGGAGGCGGAGGCTGCCGGGAGGCGGAGGCTGCAGTGAGTCGAGGTCACACCGCTGAACTCCAGCCTTGGCGACAGAGTGAGACTCCGTCTCAGAAAAAAAAAAAAAAAATAGTAATTGTCAAAAAAGAGGAGCCAGGCCGGGCGCGGTGGCTCACGCCTGTAATCCCAGCACTTTAGGAGGCCAAGGCAGGCGGATCACCTGAGGTCAGGAGTTTGAGACCACCCTGGCCAACGTGGTGAAACCCCATCTTAAAAAAATAATAATAATAAAAAGAAGAGCCACAGGTCTGGTGAATTCCCAAACTGAACTGATCACAGCACAGTGGAAAGTAGACTGTAGTACTTTTACTTTTCTTAGGTCGTCTACTACAAAGAACTACCACTTCATGTAAGAGCTGCTTTGGACTCCTTAGGTTTCATACATATGCCTTGTGTAGTGGAGCCATGTGTTAGGAGTTGCAACTCTCAGAGTAGTCTGTTGGAGCCCTGGGGGGGGGCTGCTTTTCATGTTTCGCTGAGGGCTTAAACAGTGACTCGTGTCTGGGAATAGTAGGCAAAGTGTGGGCATTTGGTTTTTCTTTTTTTTCTTTTTTTTCTTGAGACCCTCATCTTGGAAAGGCACTTGGTTTTCTTCACTGGTGTGCCCACATCCTCTCTCCCATGATTTTCACCTTAGATAAAGAGGTAAACCAAATATTTGTTTCCCACATCTTGGAGCTAAGTAAAATGATATTCCCTTTTATGCCATACAACATAACTAATCTGTATGACAAGACCAGGTAGGGATTGTTGCTTGCAGGGTATAGTAATTTAGTAGAGCTGGTCAATCAAAAGAGCTACAATCCAAAAGCAACTATTGAGAAAGACCTAGAAGCATTTCTAGGACCATTGTTTCTTAGACCTATACTCATAGAATTGCCTCTCTTCTCAGCAAAACCTGGAAATCCACCGGAAGATAAAACAATCTGAGCAGGAGCTAGCCTATCTGGAAAGGAGAGAACGAGAGGTAAACTTTGGTGACCTGTTGTTACTCCCTTGACCTCAGCTCTTTTTGCTTTCTGATCTACACTTCATAGGCTGTGCTAATCCCCCCTTTATAAGAAGATGGAGAACAAAAGAGGCCCCAAAAGATAGTATATACATTTGCCAAATTCTATAATACATCAAAATAGGTGCTTTTTATTATTTATAAGTTATACCTCAATAAAGGTAATACCTTTTTTTTTTTTGCCCCCCATCCCCCAAAGGTGATATCTTTTTAAAAGGTGGTGTTAGGGTCTCCAGGTAGGTAGCCCTCCTCTTTCCTGCTCAGCTTTTAAGTCAATTGAGTTAATGAAAGAGTATTGAATAGGGCTGCTGAAATAGCATCTTTTACTATTAAAGGCTAAGCTGGAGGAAGCAGCTTAGTGTGAGAGTCAAATGAACTTGCGACCTCAACCACACAATTAGGGTGACTTACCTATCCAGTCACAGGCTTCACTGGCCTCTCTTATGATGGTTAAGAACCCACCTATGGGTTAGGCGCAGTGGCTCATGCCTGTAATCCCAGTACTTTGGGAGGCTGAGATGGGTGGATCCCTTGAGCTCACAAGTTTGAAACCAGCCTGGATAACATGGTGAAATCCCATCTCTACAAAAAATACAAAACTTAGCCGGGCTTACTGGTGTGTGCCTGTAGTCTTAGCTACTCGGGAGCCTGAGGGAGGATGGCATGAGCTGGGAGGCAGAGGTTGCAGTGAGCCAAGATTGTGCCATTGCACTCCAACCTGGGTCATAGAGCCAAACCTTGTCTCAAGAAAAAAAAAGGAATCTACCTGTGGAGAGCCAGGCACAGTGGCACATGTATGTAATCCCAGCAGTTTGGGAGGCTGAGGTGGAAGGATCACTTGGGCTCAAGAGTTCCAGCCTGCAGTGAGCTGTGATCACACCCCTGTACTCCAGCCTGGGTCACAGAACAAGTCCCTGTCTCAAAAACAAACAAAAGAATCCACTTATGGAGAACTATTGGAGATAATGAATTCACAAACTGAAGTGGCCATAGGACAGTGGAAAGTAGATTGTAGTACTTTTCCTTTCCTTAGCGTTGTCTACCACAAAGAACCACCTCCCATGTAAGAGCTTCTTTGAGGCTGGGCTCAGTGTCTCATGCCTGTAATCCCAGCACTTTGGGAAGCCAAGGCAGGTGGATCACGAGGTCAAGAGATCGAGAACATCTGGCCAACATAGTGAAACCCCATCTCTACTAAAAATACAAAAATTAGCTGGGTGTGGTGGTGCATGCCTATAATCCCAGCTACTTGGGAGGCTGAGGCAGGAGAATTGCTTCAACCAGGGAGTCGGAGGTTGCAGTGAGCTGAGATTGTACCACTACACTCCAACCTGGCGACAGAGTGAGACTCCATCTCAAAAAAAAAAAAAGCTGCTTTGGACTCCTTAAATTTTATATATATCCCCGAGTGCTTGTGTAGTGGAGGGCTTGTGTA
This sequence comes from Ateles fusciceps, assembly GCA_036589455.1. Classification (NCBI taxonomy): domain Eukaryota; kingdom Metazoa; phylum Chordata; class Mammalia; order Primates; family Atelidae; genus Ateles; species Ateles fusciceps. The sequence goes on along the minus strand of JAZHEH010000562.1, from coordinate 28,139,578 downwards.
TTTTACCCTGCTTCTCCGAAGGGGAAAAGTCAGTTGAACCAAGCATGCCAACTTATTCTTTCCAAATTTTTAAGTCAGGGAAGTCACTGCTTTACCTAGAAGAATATGTAAAGGAGTGAGAGATTCCTCCTTTATGCCTAAAAGAAAAAAGAGAGATTCCAGGAGTTACTAAGTGAGCTACCTTCACTTTAAAAGAAATAACAGTAATGGGGTAAAACTTCCCCACTCCCCAATTCCCTCAGGTGGTAATCTCAGGTCTGCTCTTTTGCTTACCAACAGGGAAAGTTTAAAGAAAGAGGAAATGATCGCAGGGAAAAGCTCCCATCTTTTGACTCTCCAGAAAGGAAACGGATTAAATACTCCAGGGAAACTGACAGGTAAGCCAGGAACTCTTCATTCACCCTAGGCCTCAAGGCCTAATGATAAAACCACCTCCTCCTTCAACTGTTCTGCTGTTTTTTGTCTCAGGAGATGATGTTATCAGGAGTAGATTTTGTCTCCACTGCTAGAACGTGAGGCTTATGCCAGCCTTTTGACTGTATTTATACAGGGAATGTACATGGAAGGTTGGCTGGCAGCTTCACCTACCAAAGCCAGGGCTGGAGTAGCCATGGTGGGGAACCCTTTCTGTCTTCATTAGTAATACTGCACCCTCTTTATGGGCCTGATAAGAATGTCACATTCTTGGGCTTTTTCTCTAGGGAACCTCCATTCTCACACTTAGGTGCTATATAAATGGTTGGCTGCTGATGGAGATATATGATCTGTAGCTTCCTGTACTTGTTTTAAATCAGCTGGTTCCCAAGTTGTAAGCCCAGAGTTATATAGAATTTGTTGATAACCCACTGCATACAGGTATTGTGTTAAGTACAAGAAATACTCAGGTGAACAAGACATATATTATCCTTGAGTGAACACAGAATAGACAAGACTTAGGTGATGGTGTGTCTCATAGAGCAGACACAGAAATCAGTGGGGAAGGGAAGGGCATTTCAGGGAACTTCACACACCAGGGATACAAGAGCTTATGAGGTGCTTGAGGAGTTGCAGATAGTTTGATGGTCCTGAACACTGTGGGTACGTTGTTGAGTGACCGTAGATAAGCGTGGGCCAAAGATGCAGGCCAGTTCATGAAGTTCAAACACCTTGAACACCATGCTAAGGCTTTATCTTAAAGGCAGGGAAGATCATAGAATAATTTTAAGCAGGATATTGACCTAGCTTTGCATTTTGGAGAGATTACTAATTATGTAGAAGATGAGTTTATAGAGAGACTAATGCATTATGCAAATTTTGTAGTAATTCAAGTGAGAGATCATGATTGCCTGAGTGAAAGTCATGAGTCTAGAAAGGAGAGTGGCCTATAATCCCAACACAGGGATGCTGAGGAAGGAGGATTTCTTGAACCCAGGAATTGGAGGCCAGTGTGGACAACATAGGGAGAAGGGAGACCCCACCTCTATTAGACAAAAAAAAGAAAAGGAGTGTGGATTACAGATAGGTGTCAGATCTACCAGTCTTTGTAGTCACCTAGGAAAAGGAAAAAGTCACTGATGAGGTCTCTGGTGTCTGTTGGATAGCTAGGAGAAGAAGGGACAGTAAAGGCCTTGAAAAGAGAAATTGGGTACAAGTGGGTGCATGAGCAGGAGAGGTGTAGTCCTTTATAGTCCTTTATAACGAGAGAAGTGAGCATGCCTCTGTGTTGGCAAGCAAAAGAACCAGTTGTCAGAGGAGGTTATACCTGTGGGGAAAGGGAGATGATTGACAGAGCAAGGCCCCTGAGGCTGGGTGGGGTCTGAGTTTATTTGATCACAACCCACAATAAGAGATGGATTTTTGTATCATGGCCCAATGAGAGAGAGAGAGTGTGTGTGTGTGTGTATACGCACGCACACACACAACTGGAAAAGTTTTCATCTAAAATACTTTCTTACTGTGTAGAGTGAACCCTGATATTTTTATTCAAGTCTAGTCTCTATTCATTTTTATGAGTTGTTACAGTGGGACCATTTAATGTGACAATCTTACTGGGTTATTCTCTGCAATTTGAAATACAGTGGACTAGGATAAGGTGAAGGAGTCAGCCATGAGGAGGAAAGACACCTTGGCCTTGAGTCATCTGGGGACAAGGCTTAGGTGGAGTACAGAAAGAGGCTCTTCTCCATTCTCAGCACCCTTCATGCCATAATCTCCTGGCTCTTCTCCTTCCCAGTCACTTTTTCTGCTCCTCTTCCTTTTCTGGGTATATCCAGGTGCTCTTTAAGACTCTTCTCTCAGTGCTTCTTTAGTCTTGCTGCTCTACCCTCTTGACCTGGGCTTTCTAAGGTACCCATGGCCTCAACCACCACCGCAGTAAGAAAACCTCCTGTATTATTATTTCAGAGTAGCAGCATCATAGCATCACTGTCTACATGGTCTGATCCCCGTCTTCTTCCTTTATCCCCTGTGTCCAATTACTGGCCAAATTCCTAATCTTATCTTGCCCCATGTCTTTGTCTGTTTTATGATACCATAGCAGAATACCACAGACTGGGTAATTTATAATGAACAGAAATTTATTTTAACTCATGGTTCTAGAGGTTAAGAGGTCCAAGACTGAGGAGCTGCATCTGGCTAGGGCCTTCTTGCTGTGTCATCCCATGCTGGAAAGTGAATGAGCAAGAGAGCTTGGGCAAAAGGAGAGGTTGGGAGAAGACAACCAGACTCCTCCTTTTATCAGGAACCCACTCCCACAATAACAGCATTAATCTATTTGTGAGGGCAGAGCCCTTATGACCTAATAACTTCCTAAAGTTTCACCTCTCAACAGTCTTGCATTGGAGATTATGTTTCTTTTTTGGGAGGTTGGAGACAGAGTTTTGCTTTTGTTGCCCAGGTTGGAGTGCAATGGTGCGATCTCGGCTCACTGCAACCTCCACCTCCCGGGTTCAAGTAATTCTCATGCCTCAGCCTCCTGAGTAGCTGGAATTACAGGCATGTACTGCCACGCCAGACTCATTTTGTATTTTTAGTAGAGACGGGGTTTCTCCATGTTGGTCATGCTGGTCTTGAACTCCTGACCTCAGGTGATCTGCCTGCCTTGGCCTCCCAAAGTGCTGGGATTCCAGGTGTGAACCACCGTGCCCAGCCCGGGAATTACATTTCTAACACATGAACTTTGAGAGACACATCTATCTATCTACTTATTATCTATCTATCTTATCTTATTTATCTATCTATCCATCCATCCATCCATCCAAGTTGGCCACTCCTGGATAGGGACACATTTAAACCACAGCGTCTCCCATTCTAGTCTACCTCCACACTGGACTCCTACTCCCAGTCTTCACTCCCACTGTTCTTTAGTTCATTCTCTACCCTGGCACCAAAATGACCTTTATAAAGAGAAATCTACTCTTATAACTTGTCTTTTTACAAACCATGTACCTTGCCTCTGAGGAGGCCTTAGCCCCAAAGTTTGCCTGAAGATTGAGGTTTGGATACATGATTTAGCTTAATGTTCAAGGTGTTTTACGGTCCGACCCTATGCAGCCTTTTTTAATTTCTTTGTTCTTTTTTTTTTTGGGACAGAGTCTTACTCTGTCACCTAGGCTGGAGTGCACTGGTGCAATCTTGGCTCACTGCAACCTCTACCTCCCGGGTTCAAGCAATTCTCCTTCCTCAGCCTCCCAAGTAGCTGGGACTATAGGCATATGTCAACTAATGTTTGTATTTTTAGTAGAGATGGGGTTTCGCCGTGTTGGTCAGGCTGTTCTCAAACTCTTGATCTCAGGATCTGCCCACCTCCCAAAGTGTTGGGATTACAGGCATGAGCCACTGTTCCTGGCCACCAAGTAGCCTTACCTTTGTCAGTTCCTACTACTCCTGTCTTGGACAAATTGTCTTTCGTGTCTCCTTGCTTGTGTCCTCCTTTTCTTTCACACTTTCTATTTCACAAACTCCTCATTTTGAGATCCAATTCAGATGTATCTTCCTGTTGAAATTCCTGTAATTTTTAGTGATGCCCCTTCAGAGTTTATGTTCCTTCTACTGTATTTCTGTAGCAGACATCCACTGTTGCTACATTCATGGTTGAGCTCTCTTCAGTGTTATATAAGCATCTCTTGATATAACTTTTGAGACCTTTCTTGTGAACAGGGCCAAATCTTGGTAGTCTGTGTACCCCACAACAAAGCATAGATATCAGGCACTCAGAGGTATTATTTAATATGCTTACTTAATAAGAGGCAGATCTGAATCAAGAGGGCAAAGATTTTATATTAGGCTCATAAGCAGATCACTTTGAAAGTGATGGTGTTAGGCCAGGCGAGGTGCCTCACGCCTGTAATCTCAGCACTTTGGGAGGCCAAGGCATGTGGACCACTTGAGGTCAGGAGTTTGAGACCAGCCTGGCCAAAATGGCAAAACCCCATCTCTACTAAAAAAAAATATATATATATATATATATATATATATATAAATTAGCCAGATGTGGTGGTGGGTGCCTGTAATCCCAGCTAATCGGGAGGCTGAGGCAGGAGAATGGCTTGAACCTGGAGGCAGAGGTTGCAGTAAGCCAAGATCAAGCCATTGCACTCTAGTCTGGGCAAAAGCGAAACTCTGTCTCAAAAAAAAAAAGTAATGGTGTCTGCTTCTTTTGCAGTGATCGTAAACTTGTTGATAAAGAAGATATTGATACTAGCAGCAAAGGAAGCTGTGTCCAACAGGCCACTGGCTGGAGGAAAGGGGCAGGCCTGGGATATGGCCATCCTGGATTGGCTTCATCAGAGGAGGTGAAATGGTTTCCATCTTTTTGGGGGTGACATGAACCTGTAATGTAATTAACTTTCACTTTCTGGCCTAGAGTGGTGCCTTTGCCATTTTGCTGGGCTTTTTCCACTGCTGGCATAGGACATGAGAGTTGAAGAACACTTCAGTCTTAAATACTGGGTTATAGCTTGGTAGGCTGGGCCCTTTGGAGTTTGGTTGGACTTAGGAAGAGAAGGAAGGATTTGGAATGGATTTAATCATCCTTTTACATGGAGTAAATAGTAGAGCAGTGTCTGAGGCAGTTTGAGACTGAAGAATCATTTGGTCAGAAGAACCAGGGAACCAGCAATGAAAGGTACAAAGGCATCTCTGAGAGGGACTGTCAGTGGATGTCTTTGGTGGCTAAAATTTAGGGAGCATGTAGTTCTGGTTCCCATGAAGGACTTTGCCCTTCATATTTCAAGAAGAGCCTCTAGAAAAGGTGATAAATGGGAACATTACCCATTTAGTGTTGGCTTGGTTCTCCTCTGAAAATGCCAACCATAAGAGATAGGCTTATTTCTCTCCTACTGAGCTTCTCATATCTCTGGCATTGAAGCCTCTATCTTTCAATAATAGCATCACCACCCAGCTTACTCAACCGGGGGTATTTGTTTAATAAAGAAATATTCTTTTTTTATTTTTAAGACTGAGTCTCACTCTGTTGCCCAGGCTGGAGTACAGTGGCACGATCTCGGCTCGCTGCAACCTCTGCCTCCTGGGTTCAAGCAATTCTCCCACCTCAGCCTCCTGAGCAGTTGGGATTACAGGTGCATGCCACCACGCCCAGCTAATTTTTGTCTTTTTAGTAGAGACGGGGTTTCACCACGTTGGCCAGGCTCGTCTAGAACTCCTGGCCTCAAGTGATCCGCCCACCTCGGCCTCCCAAAGTGTTGGGATTATAGGTGTGAGCCACTGCGCCCAGCTGAAAAATTCTTTAAAAAATTATCCTGCCAGGTGTGGTGGCTAATGTCTGTAATCCCAACACTGTGGGAGGCCAAGGTGGGCAGATCACTTGAGGCCAGGAGTTCCAGACCAGCCTGGTCAACATGGCGAAACCCCGTCTCTACTAAAAATACAAAAATCAGCCAGGCATGGTGGCGGGCGCCTTTAGTCCCAGCTCCTCAGAGACTGAGGCACAAGAATTGCTTGAACCTGGGAGGCAGACTTGCAGCGAGCCCAGATTACACCACTGCACTCCAGCCTGGGTGACAGAGCACAACTCTGTCTCAAAAAAAAAAAATAATTCTCCTATATACTGCTCCTTACTAGTCCAGAAATGCTTGTGGTTGAAGACCAGCACTGAGGCTAATTAATTCATAGGGTCCACTTCATAGTTTGTCTCTGTTTTACAGGCTGAAAGCCGGATGAGGGGCCCCAATGTTGGAGCCCCAGGAAGAACAAGTAAAAGACAGTCCAATGAGACTTACCGAGATGCTGTTCGAAGAGTTATGTTTGCTCGGTATAAAGAACTCGATTAAGAATGGAGACAAGTTCCATGATACACAACCTCCTTGTTTTGTTTGTCTCTCCTTTTCTTTTGTTACTGTTCTTGCTGCTAGAACTTTTTTAAATAAACTTTTTTTCAATGTGACTATCTTTTTGTTAAATTTTTTTTCCCAGAGATGGGTGGGAGTGGGGCTACTGGCAGAAGGGATAGAGTACCTTGCTTCAGGGTTATTTGAAGTTATGTTGAAATAGCAACTAGTGCTGCAGTAAACCCTAGAATACTGCCTACTGTCAGTATAAGTGAGTAGGTTGCAATGACCTTTGAACTACAGCTTGTGTGTATGCTGTCAGACCAAAAAATTTATTTTCTTAATCTAATCAGCAAATACAGCATTTCATTATTTGTTTCTTTTATTTTTTAGTAACTGCTTAAGCTGAAAGTATTTACTACTCATTAGATCTTCAAAATTCTTCTGATTCCCTGTTATGGTGGGGCTGGGGGAGGGGGTGAGAAATCTTTTTCTGAGTGCTTGCTGGGTACTCCATGCTTCACACTTTGTGATTACAGTTGACATAGTAAGGATCACCATTCCTCTCCAGGCACTACCCGGCTCTTCTTTCCCTCCACTGCTAAAACTGTCCAAAGAGGTAGTTGAAATCTGCCCTCTTTCAAATCTTTCTCGACTTCCTCATTATCACCTCTACCATCTCCCAGTATTTGCTTCAAAAATGAGTGTTTTATTTATTTGTTTGTTTGTATTTTGAGACACAGTCTCACTTTGTGGCCCAGGCTGGAGTGCAGTGGCATGATCACTACTTATTGTAGCCTCAACCTCCCGGACTCAAGTGATCCTCCTGCCTTGGCCTCCCAAAGTTTTGGGATTACATACAATGAGCCACAGGGTCCAGCCCAAAAGTGAGCCTTTAAAAAAAAATTATTTGTGGTTAAAAGGACTATATATAAGAGTGGGCACAGTGGCTCACACCCATAATCCCAGCACTTTGGGAGGCCAGGGCAGGTGGATCACCTGAGGTTAGGAGTTTGAGACCAGCCTGGCCAATGTGGCAAAACCCCATCTTTACTAAAAATACAGAAATTAGCCGGGCGTGGTGGTGCATGCCTGTAATCCCAGCTACTCGGGAGCTGAGGCAGGAGAATCACTTGAACGTGGGAGGCAGAGGCTGCAGTGAGCCGAGATCATGTCACTGGCACTCCAGCTTGGGTGATAGAGCAAGACTCGTTTCAGGAAGAAAAAGGACTATATAACCTATAAGCCTATGTTTTTGTTTTGTTTTAAATTTTGCTCCATGCACGACCATGCCCAGCTGTTTTTTTTTTTCTCCCAGCTACTCAGAAAAGTTTTGTATTTTTAGTAGAGATGGGTTTTCATCATGTTGGCCAGGCTGGTTTCAAATTCCTGTTCTCAAGTGATCTGCCCACCTTGGCCTCCCAAAGTTCTGGGATTACAAGCATGAGCCACCATGCCTGGCCCTGATAGCAATTATTTAAGCATATCCTTAGAATAATCCTGTATGGCAGATGCACCTGAATGTATGTTCCTAAATAGGGAATCCGGGAATGACCAACTAGAGCTTTGTTCCTTACCTATGATAAACATCTTAGCCCCCAGTCTATCACCTGGAACACAAGACATACAGGAGATTGAGGCCCTGAGTTTTCGGTCAAATGAATGTTGCCAGGTGGAGGTCATTACAGGGAGAGTATCATTAAATGAATATGTTATATAAGCTGCATGATGTTTGCAGGGGGGGTTGTGGTTTTCCTGCCCAGCCCACTGCCACTAGGCCATGTGGATGTTATCCAGCTGTCACCACTGGACCATTTCTGTACCTAAGGTTCTCCTTTCCAGCTCACTGCCACTGGGCTCTCTCCCCCTGTATGTATGCCCCTACTACTAGGTTGTGCAAAAATAATTGCAGTTTTCGCCATTAAAAGTAATAAAACAACCGAGCACGGTGGCACATGCCTGTAATCTCAGCACTTTGGGAGGCCAAGGCAGGTGGATCATGAGGTCTCGGGTTCAAGACCAGCCTTACCAACATGGTGAAACCCCATCTCTACTAAAAAATACAAAAAATTAGCCGGGTGTGGTGGCGCACGCCTGTAATCCCAGCTACTCAAGAGGCTGAGGAAGGAGAATCACTTGAACCTGGGAGGCAGAGGTTGCAGTGAACCGAGATCACACCACTGCACTCCAGCCTGGGCGATGGGTCTCTTCAGCCTCTTGAACTTGGTTCTTTCCCTTGTTGAGGTTAATAGGGGTTCCACACAACACTTGGGTACTGATTAAAGTAGGAATGGGTGTGAAAACTGTCAACCTGTGATGTCCTTGGAAAGTTCCCTGAGGCTTTTGATGCCAGAGCAGAGATCTTGGGTAATTTTATTCAGTACTTATCCATAGAACCTGGCACAGGGCCTAATAATAGCACAGCCACTCAATAAATGAATAAATAATGCTGAGCTCATACTTGTTGGTTTGAATTTTGATTGTATCTCTCTCTTAGTTCATCAAAGCCCATCTTGACAAAAGAAGTCATTTGGTTTCTTGGTATAGGCAACAATTCTCCCATAAATCTTTCCTTCTTTATCTTCTAGAGCAATAGATCTAGCCTAGAACCAAAATGTGTGAACCAGTTTCTTCTTTTGCCAAGTGATAGGAGATTTTTTTTAAAGACATGATCATTTCATTAAAGAGGAGAACTTTTTTTCACATCCAGAAACTAGAAAAGACAATCTTAAAGGACTATCCTTTATTGAACATATGTGGCTTTATTTAAAACAAAAAGTAACTCACTCTGGTGTCTTTGTTTTTCTTACATCAGCTACCAGACAGGCCTTTGGCGGCAGAGCTCTGGAGCTCTCAATAGGGCAATGTCCAAAAGATCATCTACCAGAGATAATTTGGAGGATGGCACTTACCTCTGGTGAAATCCCATCTTTTTTTGCCAGGGACCTCTTCAAGTTTAAGAAGGATTTTGCAGGCTGGGCATGGTGGCTCATGCTTGTAATCTCAGCACTTTGAGAGGCTGAGGCAGGTGGATTTATTGAGCTCAGGAATTCAAGACCAGCCTGGGAAACATGGTGAAACTCCGTCCCTACTCAAAAAATACAAAAAATTAGCTGGGTGTGGTGGTGCACACCTGTGCTCTCAGCTAGTCGGGAGGCTGAGGTGGGAGATTCACTTGACCCTGAGAGGGGAAGGTTGTAATGAGCCGAGATTGCAATACTGTACTCCAACCTGGGTGACAGAGTAGACTCTATCTCAAAAAAAAAAAAATTATTTTGTGGGATTTGTGAATAGCTATATAGCTTTTATGACTAGTGATGAGCCCAGCTTAGCAAGCACCTCAGGAATACTCAAAGGTGCTTGATGAACTGCTTTGGGGACAAAGCAGGCAACTGCTAGTGCCTATGAAGTCCAGTGGCTATGACATCATCTATATTTAACTTTTACATTTCATAAATATTTGAATGCATGTACTTTTTCTGATGTTTTGCATATATGCTTCCTCATAATTTGCATATATTTCCTCTCTACACACACACCATATATATTTCTACCTTTTTATCTATATACATATTGTGTATATGCCCATATATAGATATATACACTGACATCCCTCCAGTTATTCTTGAAAGATTTCTTATCCAGAGAGAGAAGAGAATGGTATAGGCATAGTTTTCTGTAACTGATATTTTCCTCTGGCTTGCCATGGTCTATTTTTTCAATGTTTATGTATGACCTGAAAAATCAGTCTGACCAGGTGTGGTGGCTCACACCTGTAAGCCCAGCACTGGGGGAGGTCAAGGCAGGCAGATCACTTGAGGTCAGGAGTTGAAGACCAGCCTGGCCAACATGGCAAAACCCTGTCTCTACTAAAAATACAAAAATTAGCTGGGCATAGTGGCACACACCTGTAATCCTAGCTACTTGGGAGGCTGAGGCAGGAGAATTGCTTGAACCCAGGAGGCACAGGTTGCAGTGAGCCAAGACCATGCCATTGCACTCCAGCCTGGGCGGCAGAATGAGACTGTCTCAAAACAAAACAAAATCAGAAAAAAATCAGTTCTACTAAAAATATATCTATAATGTCAGAGGGCAAGTTATGCTAACAATACATAGGAATACCACTATCTCACTTACTAGTCAGTCTCTGAAATAGCCCCCTTTGAATTTACCAAGAAACCTTGCTTCTTTCTGCCACAAATGTTAATACTTTTAGCGTTGGTAGTGGATTGATTTGTTCAAGTATTTATTGGGTGTGCACCATGTTCCAAACACCACTAGAGGCACTGGGGATATAGTAGTGAACTAAACAGACGAAAGTCCCTATCCTTCTGGATTTTACACTCTAGTGGTTGAGGGCATGGACTCTGAAACTAAATTAGTTCATATCCTAGTTTCACCACTATTAGTTCTATGTGGTCTACTATCTCTGTAAAACGAAGACATTGATGGCTTTGACTAGGACAACAATGGAGACAGCTAAAACTGCTCAGACTCTAGGTATCTTTAATATCTTGTGTCCTGGCACTGGCTGGGAGGGGCCAGACACGGTGGCTCACGCCTGTAATCCCAGCACTGTGGGAGGTCAAGGCGGGCGGATCACCTGAGCTCAGGAGTTCGAGACCAGCCTAGCCAACATGGTGAAACCCCGTCTCTACTGAAAATACAAAAATTAGCTGGGTGTGGTGGCGCGTGTCTGTAATCACAGCTACTTGGGAGGCCGAGGCAGGAGAATCACTTGAACCCGGGAGGCAGAGGTTGCACTGAGCCGAGACTGTGGCATTATACTCAAGCCTGGGTAACAGGAGTGAAACTCCGTCTCAGAACAATAAACAAACAATAAGTAAAAATGTTTGCAAAGCATCTAGTGCAATGATCTAGCATCCAATAAAGCAATCAACTAATCTTCCTCTTTTTTATTTTCATTACTATCTTTTGAGATGGAGTCTTGCTGTGTCGCCCAGGCTGGAGTACGGCGGCGAAATCTCGGCTCACTGTAACCTCCGCCTCTGGGTTCAAGAGATTCCCCTGCCTCAGCCTCCCAAGTAGCCGTGATTACAGGCGCGCGCCACCACACCCAGCTAAATTTTGTATTTTCAGTAGAGACGGGGTTTCACCATATTGGCTAGGCTGGTCTGGACTCCCGAGCTCAAGTGATCCGCCCGCCTTGACCTCCCACAGTGCTGGGATTACAGGCATGAGCCACCGTATCTGGCCCCTCCTTTTAATTTTTTTAGAGACAGGTTATCGCATTGTCCCCAGGCTGGAGTGCGGTGACCTGATCACGGCTCACTGCAGCCTCGCCCTCTCTGGTCCAAGCGATCCTCCCACCCAACCCTCCCGAACAGCTGGGACCAGAGGCGTACACCACCATGCCCAGCTAATTTTATTTTTCGTAGAGACAGGGTCTCACTGTGTTACCCAGGCTGATCTCGAACTCCTGGCCTCAAGCGATCCTCCCGCCTCGGCCTCCCAAAAGGCTGGATTGTGAGCGTGAGGCACCACGCCCCGCACGGTCACCTTTGGAAGTCGAATTAATGTTTTACACCATGTCAGTGAAAGCAAACTGTACTCTCTACGGCGCTAGTAGCAAAAGCAAACAATTACCTTGCCTAATAGAGAGGAACCCTAAAAACTCTAATCCTGGTCCGCAAAAGCCGATTGACAGCTCTGTGGTGATTTAGAAGAGAATTGCGCAAGAAAATAACACAGAGCGTCCTAAGTAACCAGATTGTCTGCGACCACACTTCCCGGCAGCCCTCGCGCAGCCAGGCGGCTTCTAGGATTGGACTCCTCCTCAGGAGGCGGGTGGCAGGGGGCGGGGATAGGCGCGAGGTACTGTGGGTAGGAGACGGCCGTCGACGGAGGCGCCATTTTGTGGAGCCGCCGAACCTTGTTGGAGGTTGTGGGGCGCAGACCCGCTACTGCTGCTTCGGTCTCTCCTGGGGTAAGTGCGGCGGCCGTCTGTAACGACGGTAGGTTTTTGCCATTGGGGCTGGCCCCCAAGTCTCCTTGTCAGCTGCCGGAGGCGACTGATCAGCTCCAGCCGGTTCTCTGGAGGGGCTAAATTACTCCAGGCGTTGGAGGACCGCGCCCTTCCTTGTTGCCACGTCCGTCAGTTTCCAGTGGTCGTCCAGCCAGCTCAGCCTTGGGCCTGCTTCTTTCCGGCTGTGACTTTGCCCCTTCCGGGTAGACGTCCCCTAATCTCCAGCCTAACGGAGCCTTGGAGCCGTCGTCTGTCCCCTGGGCACTCCTCGGGAGCTCCCTGGCAGTCTTTGGTCGCCATCGCCCCTCAACTGCAGCTGAATCGCCCACTCCGAAAAGCTATTCGGTGATGGCCGATCTGCGGGTTAGGAACCTGTTGGGAGGCGGGAGGGGCGTGTGCGGGGGAGGGCAGGCCGGACGCTGAAGTCGGTCTAGCAGGCCGTGACGCCGCCATCTCGGCCGTGAGACCCCACAGAGGTGGGTGCCGGCACCGCCTGGGAGACAAGGGGAGGCACCAGCGATTATGCTCCGGGACTTGTTTTCCCCCCATTGGTTCTTTTTCATTTATTAATTTCAAGAAATCGTTGAACGTTCGCTCTAGACGAGGGTCCAGAGACTGCTGTAACTGATTTCTCGGACCTCGCGCTCGTCGAACGCGTTCCAGCTGTGTGATGTCTTACTACCAACGGTGGGCAGGGGGTCGGTATGTTCGCCGCTCAGTAGTTTGCAGTCATAAGAACCGGCCCAAAACGTGGTGGTTATTGTTACCTAGGAATTAAGTCGTTTCTAGCTTTGCTCGTTTTATGCGATATGTTATTAATGTAGATTTCAATCTGCTCAGCATCCCAGCTTCTACGAGGTTTTAAATTTTTCATGAGAAATGTTTGAATTTCATGTTACTGTTTGTATTAATGAAGACACTTGGATTAATGTTTTAACGGTCAACTATCCCACTGGAGTTCCTTTGATTCAGAACCAAAGGAGCTGATTGCAGCTGTGCCCTTTTTGCTTTGTAATTCTAAGGTAGGAGCAGGGAGGGAGTCTTCTGCTTGCTCCGTATTATGAGTTTGTTGTTAAATCTGGAATCGAATATTTTAAAGTATGCTTAATCTTCCAGCTTTGTTCGTTGTTAACAAAATGTTAGCATAATTTTAGCGTTGGCAGTTTGACCCCACCACCTCTCCACCTTAGATAATCACTGTCAATGATTTGAAGGTTTGATGAAATCCCAGCCTCAGTAGTATCCAAGGTTATGGAGCTACTGACTTAAGTGATCTCTGAGACTTACAGCAACTAATCTCTCTTGTCTCCTAGAAAAAATAAAATTTGAACCTTTTGGAGCTGTGTGCTATATCTTCAGTGGGACAATGGGTTCAGACAAAAGGTAAATTACTATAGTACGTGGCTTTGATCTCAACATTTCCGTGTGGACTGAACTACTTGTTTCAAATAGTTTATCAAACGAATATGTGAGTTTTTTGTGCCAGGCATTGCTCATAATGAACACCTTTTTGGTCCTGTTGTCACAAACTACAGTCTAGTGAGAGAATTAAAGTACTGTGTGAACATGCTGTGATAAAGTGTAGGGTGCTCTTAGAACGCATAGGAAGTATGTCTTTTTCTTGTTCACAGCCAGGAAAGTTCCTGGAGAAAGTATTCTCTGGAAGGAAGCTGGATTAGAAAGAATTTTAGGCAAAGGAGGCTGGGGTACAGTGGGTCACTGAGGGTTCCCTGTGCAGACAGCAACCTTTGCAGAAGCCAGATCATACAGTCTGGCACTTAGCACAGTTCCTGGCTGTGGTAAGCAATCAATGAATGCCAGTTCTTGTTATTGTTCCTTAGATAGCAAGATAATCCATACTTAGAGAGCTGAGAAGCCTGGGACCGTCTGTTACATGAAGAAGGAAAAAGCCAAATAATTAGTGGAAAGTTAAGATGAGAGCATTTGGCTATTGTGTCACCTATGGATATACTCTCAGACCATTTGATTTAAACACACAACCTTACTCAGCCATCTGCCTATTTAGTATTGAGGTCAGTCCCAGTGGTAGATCACATTGACAGGCCTGAGGGGCCTTAGGAAAAGTTCATGTCACATGATGTTTTAATGCTGTGTCAGCAGTCTATAGTTCTAAATAGCTTATTCAATTAACATTTACCCCTTTGGAGTGTCATAGTCCCATATTTCCTTCAATTATTTTTATCAAATTTGTATATTCTAAATGAAGCCCTTATAAATCTTTGCCTTGCCTTGTGATTGTACAGCAGTTTTATGAACCGATAAACAATTTACAAAAGAACTATTTTATCTGTGGTCAAATAGGTTTAAGCCTCTTGTTATTGGGTTTTCCCATGAAGCCCAGTGCTGTTCTGTAACCAAAAATAAACCAGATGTTAAGAGTGTTCTCTTAGAGAGTGCTTGTTTTAGATAACTATCTAGTTGTGTCTGACAACTAAGTTGCCTGATGGGGGAAAAAAGACTAACTTAGTTCCTCCAGGTTTTTGGTCCATTTTCTAATAGGCGTGATACACTTGAGAGTAGATGAGCCAGGGATGTGCTTAATTTCACCCTTAAAAATTGGGTGAAATTCAAATAACTGCTTTCTGCCTATTTTTGGTCACTAAGGTCTGAATCAGGGATGAAGGAATAATGTGTAGACTCTAGACTTTACAAAATGCAGAAATAAACTTGGACAACATGACCCTTTCTTAGAAATATTCAACCCAAATGTTCGATAGTTGTAATTTCAGATTTAGCATAAATTCCTGAGAATTACCAAATTTAGGAATGTAGGTATTTTCCCAGTGGTTATCTTTGTAAACTGGAGTTTGATAATACATTTTAACACTTTATTTGAATATATCATATAAACTGATGTGTGGGGGGTGTGTATTTTTAGTTGTTTTTTAAAGGTACAAAATGTGACTGACTTCAGAATGAAAATTATTTTCTCTGGCAGAGTGAGTAGAACAGAGCGTAGTGGAAGATATGGTTCCATCATAGACAGGGATGACCGTGATGAGCGTGAATCCCGAAGCAGACGGAGGGACTCAGATTACAAAAGATCGAGTGATGATCGGAGGGGTGATAGATATGATGACTACCGAGACTATGACAGTCCAGAGGTGAGTGACCAGCAGCTGTATAACCCCTAAAAACACCCTGAGCCTTATAGTAATAGAAATAACAGCCAGGCCCAGTGGCTCATGCCTATAATCTCAGCACTTTGGGAGGCCAAGGCAGGCAGATCACTTGAGGTCAGGAGTTCAAGACCAGTCTGGCCAACATAGTGGAACCCGTCTCTGCTAATAATACAAAAATTAGCTGAGCGTGGTGGTGGGCACCTGTAATCCCAGCTACTCAGGAGGCTGAGGCAGGAGAATCACTTGACCCCAGGAGATGGGGGTTACAGTGAGTCAAGATCGAGCCACTGCTCTCCCGCGTGGGTGACAAAGCAAGACTCCATCTCAAAAGAAAAAAAAAGAAAATAATAGCCAGGGTTTACATAGGGCTCACCATATAGACTCTGTTAGGTCTCAGTAGGTGGTGTTTAGGTGTTATTCCCATTTTAAAGATGAAACAGTGGGGTTATAATAACATATAAGTGCTGTGTTTTGAAATGAATGATGAATATATGTTGTTGGACAGGCGAGGCAGCTCACGTGAGCCTGTAGTCCCAACACTTTGGGAGGCTGAGGCAGGAGGATCCCTTGAGCCCAGGAGTTCGAGACCAGCCTGGGCACCATAGGGAGACCCTCTCTTAAATAATAGTAATAACAATGATAATAATAAGTTGTTGTTTTGGTCATCTTGATATATCTTTTATTTACATTCCTTTCCATATGCATATGTAGCTTTGTTTAGAAATAATTGCGCTGCCCATACAATTTTACACTATTTTTTTCCTTTTTCCACTTTTTCTATGCATATATTATAACAGATAATGGTATTTCTTTGCTTGTTGGTGTGATGTACAGTAAATTATTAAACCATTCTTCCTGAACTAAATGGTTGTTGCTATTTTAGAAAACACTGTAGGCAGGCTGGGCGAGGTGGTGGTAGGTGTTTGTAATCCCAGCTACTTGGGAGACTGAGGTACGAGAGTCTGGGAGTTGGAGGTTGCAGTGAGCTGAGATCATGCCACTGCACTCCAGCCTGGGCGATGGAGCGAGACTCCATCTCAAACAAAAACCAGATAAAAGAAAACATTGCAGGCTGGGCGTGCCTGTAATCCCAGCACTTTAGTAGGCCAAGGCAGGAGGATCACTTGAGGCCAGGAGTTCAAGACCAGCCTGAGCAACATAGTGAGACCCCTGTCTCAAAAACAAAAAACATTGCAGTGAACATCACCATGGAGTGCTTGTATCATCTCTGTTGACTTCCTGCTAAGGATGATTTCTAGGAGGGGGAGGGCTTGTTTTAGAGTGTACATTTGTTTCAAAGTGTACAGGGTGATGTTAATTATAATTTTTTTAATTGTAATTCAGAGAGAACGTGAAAGAAGGAACAGTGACCGATCGGAAGATGGCTATCATTCAGATGGTGACTATGGTGAGCACGACTATAGACATGACATCAGTGACGAGCGGGAGAGCAAGACCATCATGCTGCGCGGCCTTCCCATCACCATCACAGAGAGCGATGTAAGGGGAAACGACAGTTCCAACCAGCAGTCAGTAGGCACAATGAACATTGAGCTCTACCATTATTTTCTCATGTTACTGTTTTATCTTAAGCCGGTAGAGATTGAGTATCCCTTATCCAAAATGCTTGGGACGAGAAGTGTTTGATATTTGATATTTTTGTTGTTGTTTTTTTTTAATATTTGCATTTACATAAGTCTAAACATGATATTCATATATATTTTGTATATGCTTTATACTTGCTAAGGTGGTTTTATACAATACTTTAAATAATTTTATACACAACACAATGTGTGGTTTGGGTTTTGTGTGATATTTTTGCTTCTGTTTTTTACAGACAGGGTCTCACTGTCACCCAGGCTGGGTATAGCAATGTAATTATAGCTCACTACAGCCTCAAACTCATGGGCTCAAGTGACCCTTCTACTTCAGTAGCTGGCCGGTGCATGCCACCACACCAGCTAGTTTTTTGTAGAGACAGGCTCACTATGTTGCCCAGTCTAAAAGTTTTGACTGCCCTTTTGACTGCCACCTATCAATTAAGGTCAGGGGTGGAATTTTACATTTGTATTGTCATGTTGGTGCTCAGAAGATTTCAGATTTTGGAGCATTTCAGATTTTTGGATTAGGACTGCTCAACCTGTATCTCAGCTAGTGAAATATTTTTCTACCTTTAGGGAGGAGTTCTCTGAACTAGGTTCAGAAGTAAGTTACCATATTGGCTGAGTGCAGTGGCTCATGCCTGTAATCTCAGCACTTCGGAAGGCTAAGGCGGGTGGATCACTTGAGGTCAGGAATTTGAGACCAGCCAGGCCAATGTGGTGAAACCCTGTCTCTACTGAAAATACAAAAAATTAATTGGGCATGGAGGTGCATACCTGTAGTCCCAGCTACTGGGGGAGGGTGGTGAGGCAGGAGAATCACTTGAAACTGGGAGGCGGAGGTTGCAGTGAGCTGAGATTGTGCCACCGCACTCCAGCCTGTGCGACAGAGCAAGACCCTGTCTCCAAAAAAAAGGGAGATATTCAGAAAACTCAAACATTGAGCTTCAAAGCCTAAATATAAATATGGTAATTTACCATATTTACCAAATATATATATGGTAAATTACCATATTTATATTTAGGCTTTGAAGCTCAGTGTTTGAGTTTTCTGAATATCTCTAACCACAGGAGTAGGTCTTGTTTCTTCAGTAGCTTCTAGAAGGTAATCAATACATTTTTATTGAATTAGTTTACTTATCAGATAAGGGTGATTGGTAAATACATAATTTTCTTTATAATCTGGCCACCCTTTGATTTCTTGAAAATTAAACTATGCATTTGAAACCTCAGAAAAACTTGAAAAGGAAGGCTCATTCAGACTGGCCAATTAGAGTTTTAGTGTACTTGGCTGGCACTGCCTGATTTCCAGCAACATCTCTGATCTTCACCCTTCCTTCCAGCCACACCCTGCTTCCCACATCCTGGACTTTGGACATGTCCATTGCTCTACTGTTGTGCCTTTTTCTGCTTGGAGACACCTGTATGTAAAGCCTTTCCCGATCTACCAGGCGGAGTTTCTTCATACTTACTCTCTTCCTAAGGCACTGTATTCATGACTTTTGTGTAGCAGCTTTACTGTAGCTATCAACACATGTCTCATCTCTACCACAACATCTCTAAAAACAGGCCTCTGTGTGAACTAGTCAGTCACCTCTGTGTCCCCAACCCTTGAACACAGTATGTTGCTCAGCCAGTGTTCTTGGTAAAAATGAACGTGAGGTTTTGAAACATGCTTTTAAAAAATGTAAATACAGCATTGTGCCAGTATTTTTTTCTTGGAGTCATCAAAGTAATATTCTGACTAATGTTTAGTTGAATTTTAGATAAAGGTCAAAATAAGCATTGGATTCCCACAGCTTTGGGTTTCTAAACCCTGGAAGAAATGAATATGACAAGGCCGGGCACGGTGGCTCGTGCCTGTAATCCCAGCACTTTGGGAGGCCGAGGTGGGCGGATCATCTGAAGTCAGGAGTTCGAGACCAGCCTGAACAATATGGTGAAACCCCATCTCAAAAAAGAAAAGAAAGAAAGGAATGTGACAAATGTGAGACGGGATATTAGAGTTAATAGTGGGTAATCATTCCATTATTTGTAATCCACTGCACATCTGCTACACTGTGTCCATGTTAGATGCTACAGTGATACGGAGCTATGGATCCTGCCTCAAAAAAGCTTATGGATGAGTAGCTAAGGTCAGCAGATAATGGTGGCAATGCAGAATCGAAAGGGGTCAGAGGCCGAGTATGGTAACTCATGTCTGTAATCCTAGCACTTTGGGAGGCCAAGGTGGGAGGATTGCTTGAACCCAGGAGTTCGAGACAAACCTGGGCAACATGGTAAACGCATCTCTCCAAAAAAAAAAAAAAAAAAAAAGGCCAGGCTTAATGGCACTTGTCTGTGGTCCCAGTTATTTGGGAGGCTGAGGCAGGAGGATCACTTGAGCCCAAGAGGTCAAGGCTACAGTGAGTTGTGTTCATGCCACTGTACTCCAGCCTGAGTGACAGAGCAAGACCCTGCCTCAAAAAAAGAAAAGAGGGTCGTATTGGAAAAGGTCCTGTTGAAGGTTATTTATTTTTATTTTTGTGAGACAGGGCCTCACTCTGTTACCCAGGCTGAATGCAGTAGTGTAATTGTGGCTCACTGCAGCCTCCAACTCTTCGGCTTAGGCGATCCACCAGCCTCAGCCTCCCAAGTAGCTGGGATTACAGGCATGTGTCACTACTCCTAACTAATTTTTTTGTTTGGTATTTTTGTGGAGACAAGCTTCTCTTTTCTGCCCAGACTGGTCTTGAAATCTTGTCTTCAATCAGTCCTCCCTCCTGGGTCTCCCAAAGTGCTGGGATTATAGACATGGAAAACTAAGGAAATGGTGTGATGGATGGGCCTTTCAGGCAGAGGGGGGATCACATGAGCAGGGAATAGAAAGATACTGAATCTAGATAAGGCCTAGCAATCAGCTTGATTTGGCTAGAGTCAGAGGCTTTTGTTGGCAGGGGAGGGATGAGTGGCAAAGTACTACTGTTGGCTAAGGCTAGAGTTTTCAAAAGCCGAGCTAAGCCTAAAGAATATTACTGAGGGTTTTGCCCAGTAGCAGAGGCTGCTCTGGTTAGACAGGGAAGGCAGAACTGAGTTCATTTAGCAGTGGCAGTGGGGGATGTGGAGAAGGAGCTGCCAAAAATCCTGTAGGAGTTGATTCAGGAAGCCTTGCTGATTGATCAGATTGTCCCCTTAAGGAGGAGTCTATTAGGCATGTGGCCCTAGAACCTTGTGGAGGAAATGGACAACATAGGTAGCAGAGTGCCCTTAGCAGACTTTGGGACTGCCTTGCTGATGATGAAAAACTATTGTAATGCTGTGTATTTTAGGCTTCTTCAGGGAAACAGAAGTGGCTCCTGTAAGAAGGCTGGTTTTAAGCAGAGAATATCTGAGGTTCCCAAATATTACGCAAAATTCTTAAGAGAATTTGCTTGTTGGGATCTTGACGTTTGTAAAATGTATGAAGAACATCTGAAGAGAATCCTACAGTCCTTCTCTCACATATGATATCAATAACTTGATTTTTTTTGTTAAGGTGGGCAGGGATGGAGTCTCATTCTGTTGCCCCAGGCTGGAGTAAGTGGCTTGATCTTGGCTCACTGCAACCTTTGCCTCCTGGTTCAAATGATTCTCCTGTCTCAGCCTCCTGAGTAGCTGGGACTGTAGGCACAGGCCACCACACCTTGCTAATTTTTGTATATTTTAGTAGAGATGGGGTTTCACCATATTGGACAGGATGGTCTTGAACTCCTGACCTTAGATGTTCCATCCACCCTGGTCTCCCAAAGTGCTGAGATTACAGGTGTGAGCCACCACCCCCGGCCAGTAACTTGTTTGATCTTTATGGATGATCTGGCTGACTTGTTTACCCAACTAATGCCCAGACATACCAGCATAAAGCAAAAACGTATCAGCATAAAGCAAAAAACAAAGACTACACTGAAGAGGTCTGTGTGCTCCTTCATTGGCAGGTCCCTGAGTCTGGGAAAGAGTTGAGTTGGGAAGTATTAGGGAGGTAGGGGTGGGTTTGGAACACAAGTGTAGACAGCATGCTGTAGTGGAAGTTTGGGATTATAGGGTTCCTGTTTCCATTTTGTTATGCTGTAGTCAGGATTGAATGTATTAAATGAAAGGTAAGGATTTTGTTCAATCTGAAATTCCTGTAACTCCCGCCCCCCAACTTTCTCTTTTTTTTACTTGACCACTTTCATGGTTTAAGTGGAAGTTGTTATTTGTCAGCATTGGTTCCGATCCTTCAGCTGTTTGTATCTGCTTCATAACATTCACTGTACTAACCCTTCAGGAGAGGTTAGGGGGTAATGACACATTTTAGTTATGTCTTTAAGATAAAGTCTTAGTGAAAAATAAATGTGTTCTTTACTTATATTCCCCCCTCCAGAATAATAAGTAAATCATGAAACATTTAAAAATTATAGTATTTAATCTTCTCCTGAACTTGAGTGTATCACCTATTATTTCCCTTTTTGGTCACCTTCGCCCGCCACACACACTGATAATGTAAACTCTTAGAGTAAATATCTCTCTCTAGTTACTGTGTTATTATATATGTTACTGTATCACTGCTTTTTTGTTTGTTTGTTTTTGGGTTTTTTTTGAGAGAGTCTCACTGTCACCCAGGCTGGAGCGCAGTGGTGTGATCTCAGCTCAGTGCAACCTCTGCCTCCTGGGTTCAGGAGATTCTCCTGCCTCAGCCTCCCAAGTAGCTGGGATTACAGGTGTAGGCCACCATGTGTGGCTAATTTTCTATTTTTAGTAGAGATGGGGTTTCACCATGTTGGCCAGGCCAGTCTCGAACTCCTGACCTCAAGTGATTTGTCCCCCTCTGCCTCCCAAAGTGCTGGGATTACAGGAGTGAGCCACTGGCCTGTATCCCTGCCTGTATCACAGCTTTTATAGTAAGTATCTAATTGCTCTGGTGACTAATTCTTTTTACTTAATATGTTACTACATATGAACCTGAGTCTCACGGTGGGGCCAGGCTCCTCACTTTTTTTTTTTTTGGAGACAGAGTCTCGCTCTGTTGCCCAGGCTGGAGTACAGTGGTGTGATCTTGCTTCACTGCAACCTCTGCCTCCAAGGTTTCAAGTGATTCTCCTGCGTTAGCCTCCTGATAAGCGGGGATTACAGGCATGCGCCACCATGCCTGGCTGATTTTTGTATTTTTAGTAGAGACGGGGTTTTTCCATGTTGGCCAGGCTAGTCTCAAACTCCTGACCTCAGGTGACCTGCCTGCCTTTGCCTCCAAAGTGCTGGGATTATAGGCATGAGCCACCTCGACCAGCCACAGCCTCCTCACTTTTATGTTAGAAAGTAGGTAATTATGTTCCACAACGTCACCATGAATACTGAACCATTGCTTGCAGGAGAAATACAGAGTTGGGTTTCTGTGAGACTGTGATCCCAACATTTTTGTCAACTGATAAGTACAGAACCTTGTTTTATGTGTGTTTCTGTTTAAAGATGCCTTATTTAATTATATATCATTGATTCATTAACACTGAACTCACAGCCAGTGGCACTGTAACTCATGCCTGCATGAAGCTTATCTAGCATACATATTATCTCTGTAAGGCATATCATAGCCTTGTGCTTAGGAACGCTAGACAGCATGTCAGAACTATGCTTGGGGAGCTGTTTTGTTTTTTGATTTTGTGTTTTTTTTTTTTTTGAGACAGTGTCTTGCTCTTTTGCTCAGGCTGGAGTGCAGTGGCTCGATCTTGGCTCACTGCAACCTCTGCCTCCTGGGTTCAAGCGATTCTCTTGCCTCAGCCTCCTGAGTGGCTGGGACTACAGGCGTGTGCTACCACCCCTATTTTTATATTTTTAGTAGAGATGGGGTTTCACTGTGTTAGCCCGTATAGTCTCAATCTTCTGACCTCGTGATCCACCTACATTGACCTCCCAAAGTGCTGGGATTAGAAGCGTGAGCCACCGTGCCCCGCCCAGGAGCCCTTTTAAATAGCAGAATCACCAGTAAAAAGCACAAAAATGTGGAAAACGTGGCACTAGACACTTGTTTACAATATGAAAGCTTAAGGCAGAGCATCACTTTTTTAGATCTCAGCTGGAAATGTGTGTTTGAGCAACTCAGATTTTTCACTGCCTTGCAAATGTCTAAGAATGACCATGAAACTGCTACAGGTATTGATTTGATTGTTAGAAATTTTATTCACAGATGTGGTATCTGAGGTTAATGAGGATTGGCTGTGTATAATCTTGCAGCCTTTGCACCTAATTATGGAAAGTAGAGGCCAGTGAGAATCTTGATTCCACACATTTCACCCTGTTTTTTTTTCATGGTAGTATTCCTGCCTGGTACTGTTGGTGAAGAGACTAGTGTATTTTTGTGACCTTTTGCTGAAAGGAATTGGTGAATTGGTCTGACATTGGAAGAAGCCTACTGACCAAAATACTTTCTTCTAGCCCCAATTAATGTTTGATTTATTAGTAGCCTAAGGATGTTAACAGACTTTTTAAATTGTTATGATAATTCTTACCACTAATTTAACTGTAAGAAAAGTGTTTCTTTAAGATGCATTAAAAATGTTTATCTGGCCAGGCATGGTGGCTCACACTTATAATTCTATCACTTTGGGAGACTAAGATGGGTGGATTGTTTGATCTCAGGAATTCGAGACCAGCCTGGGCAACATGATAAAACCCCTCTACTAAAATATGAAAAATTAGCGGGGTGAGGTGCGTGCTCTTTAGTCCCAGCTACTCGGGAGGCTGAGGCAGGAGAATTGCTTGAACCCAGGAGGCGGAGGTTGCATTGAGCCAAGATTGCACCACTGCACTCCAGTCTGGGCAACAGAGTGAAACTCTGTATCAAAAAAAAAAAAAAAAGTTTATCTTCAGGCTATTCATTTTTTTTGGCTATTGATTTTTTTTTTTCCTTGTTTTGAGAGTAGGCCTCAGAGCAGGAAGGCTATTCTTGATCGGATATACTTCAGAGGACTGTGACACATCCACTTCCTCTTTTAAATCTCATCTTCTGAGTCTTCTTATTATTATTATTTTGCTTTTAAGGAGCGGAGAGTTTAATAGGCAAAAAGAAAGGGAGAAGACAGAAGGAAGAAACTCCTCCCGTACAGAGACAGAGTGGGGGTTTCCAAAGCCAAAGAGGAAGTCTCCACTTGTTTTTTTTTTAGAGATACAGGATCTCACTTTGTCATCCGGGCTGGAGTGCAGTGGTGCAATAATATGCCACGGTAACCTCGAACTCATGGGCTCAAACAGTCCTCCCACCTCAACCTCCCAAGTAACTAGGACTACAGGTGTGCACCACCATGCTTGGCTAATTTTTTTAAAATTTTTATAGAGATGGGGTCTTACTATGTTCCTCAGGCTGGTGTCAAACTCCTGTCCTAGGGTATTCCTCTTGCCTCATCCTCCCAAAGCACTAGGGTTATAGGCATGAGCCATTGTACTATCCTTTAGAACAAAGGACAGGAAGATTAAAGGGTGGAAGCTTGAGACATCATACCACAAGCAAGGATGTATATCATAACAGAAATTAATTGGCCAGGCGTGATGGCTTACTCCTGTAATCCCAGCACTTTGGGAGGCCAAGACAGCTGAATTGCTTGAGCCCAAGAGTTCCAGACCAGCATGGGCAATGTGGGAAAACCCCGTCTCTACAAAAAAATACAAAATTAGCCAGGTGTGGTGTGCACTTGTAGTCCCAGCTACTTCAGGAGACTGAGGTTGGAGGATCGTTTGAGCCCAGGAAGGCAGAGGTTGCAGTGAGCTGAGATCACACCAGTGTACTTCAGCCTGGATGTCAGAGCTAGGCCCTATCTAAGAAAAAAAAGGAAAAATTAATTGCACCTGAGGGAAATTCCCATGGAGCATTTAATGAGTGCCTTCAGTGCTGTTATAATACATTAATTTCTTTCTTTTTTTTTTTTTTTTTGAGACATATCTTGCTCTGTCACCCAGGCTGGAATACAGTGGCACAGTCTCTGCTCACTGTAGCCTCCGCCTCCCAGGCTCAAGCAATTTTCCTGCCTCAGCCTCCCGACTAGTTGGGATTACACGTGCCCAGCTGGAGTACAGTGGCACGATTTCGGCTCACTGCAACCTCCATCTCCCAGGTTCAGGCAATTCTCCTGGCTCAGCCTCCCAAGTCGCTGGGACTACAGGCCACCACGCCCAGCTAATTTTTGTATTTTTTAGTAGAGAG
Source organism: Ateles fusciceps (assembly GCA_036589455.1). Classification (NCBI taxonomy): domain Eukaryota; kingdom Metazoa; phylum Chordata; class Mammalia; order Primates; family Atelidae; genus Ateles; species Ateles fusciceps. Next base: position 28,114,397 of record JAZHEH010000562.1, on the reverse strand, counting down.
GGTTTCACCATGTTGGCTAGGATGGTCTTGATCTCTTGACCTCGTGATCTGCACGCCTCGGCCTCCCAAACTGCTGGGATTATAGGCGTGAGCCACTGCGCCCGGCTGCTACTTTTTATATATATATTTTATAATTTTTTAATAAAAGACGGGGTTTCACCATATTGGTCAGCCTGGTCTTGAACTCCTGACCTCAGGTGATCTGCCCACCTTGGCCTCTAAAGTGCTTGGATTACAGGCGTGAGCCACCACACCCGGCTACTTTTTATATTTTTAATTGAGACAGGGTTTTGCCATGTTGGCCAGACTGGTATTGAACTCCTGACCTCAGGTGATCTGCCCACCTTAGCCTCCCAAAGTGCTGGGATTACAGGTGTGAACCACCATGCCCAGCCATAATACATTAATTTCTAAGAGAAATGTTCTCTCTTGTTTGTGCCTTTTAGGAAAATTGCATTTTGGTGATAGAAGTTAAAAACTGGGCTAATGGCATTCCGTTCCAAGGCCTTTGTGAGCCCGCGGAGTAGCCATCATGAGCAAGGCTCACCCTCCCGAGTTGAAAAAATTTATGGACAAGAAGTTATCATTGAAATTAAATGGTGGCAGACATGTCCAAGGAATATTGCGGGGATTTGATCCCTTTATGAATCTTGTGATAGATGAGTGTGTGGAGATGGCGACTAGCGGACAACAGAACAATATTGGAATGGTGGTAATACGAGGAAATAGTATCATCATGTTAGAAGCCTTGGAACGAGTATAAATAATGGCTGTTCAGCGGAGAAACCCATGTCCTCTCTCCATAGGGCCTGTTTTACTATGATGTAAAAATTAGGTCAAGTACATTTTCATATTAGACTTTTTGTTAAATAAACTTTTGTAATAGTCAAAAAAAAAAAAAAAAAACTGGGCTGATTAGGCCAGGCATGGTGGCTCATGCCTATAATCCGAGCACTTTGGGAGGCCGAGACAGGCAGATCACTTGAGGCCAGGAGTTTGAGACCAGCCTGGCCAGCGTGATGAAACCCCATCTCTACTAAAAATACAAAAATTAGTCAGGCATGGTAGTGCACACCTGTAATCCCAGCTACTTGGGAGGCTGAGGCAGGAGAATTGCTTGAACCTAGGAGGCAGAGGTTACAGTGAGCCGAGAACATGCCGCTGCTCTCCATCCTGAGCAACAGAGTGAGTGAGACTCCATCTCAAAAACAAAACAAAACAAAAAAAATTTGGCAAATCAAACAGTTGATATAATTCCTAGTCCCTGAACTTTGTTCGGTGTAGAATAGTGTGTGGCAAAGCTTTAACTGTAAATATGTAAAACCCTGTGCAGATTCGAGAAATGATGGAGTCCTTTGAAGGTCCTCAGCCTGCAGATGTGAGGCTGATGAAGAGGAAAACAGGTGAGAGCTTGCTTAGTTCCTGACATTCTCATTCTCTTCCCCGTTCCCACCTCAGTCCCTAAAGAACATCCTGATACCCCCAATCTTCAAGCACATGAATTCAGAATGAAAGGTTTGCCATGGCTAAGGAATGTGACTCTTTGAAAACCATGTTAGCTTCTGAGGAACATTTTTAAACTTTGATTTTAGGGACTTTTTTTTTCCTTAGGTAAGTAATGATTTATAAACTTTTTTTTTTTTTTTTTTTTTTTGACAATAGTCGGTTGCATGGTTACTTTAAGCGTGGAATCAAATGGAGTGGCATTTAGTTCAGGCGGCTTGTTCCTTGCCATGGCAAAGTATCAAGAAGATCCCCAAGTCAAGTCACATTTGTAAAGCTGCTTCCCAATTGGCTTTGTCACGCAGTGTTGAAGCAGTGGGAGAGAGATTCACCTGTTATAAAGGAACTGACTAACACAAGTATCCCGTCTATATCTGAATGCTGTCTCTAGGTGTAAGCCGTGGTTTCGCCTTCGTGGAGTTTTATCACTTGCAAGATGCTACCAGCTGGATGGAAGCCAATCAGGTTGCTTCACTCACCAAGTCTAGATATTCATGAAAATGGAACAAGTCTGTACAATTTAAAAAAAAGGTTGAAGGAGTGGTTTGTTCCAAAGGAGTGACTTTAAAAAAAAAAAAAGGCTTTGTATATATTAAAATTGACATTACTAGAATAAGTACAATACCAAGGAGTTCATTGTATAATTTGCTCTGCCTTTAAACATAGCTACCTACCTGGCAGGGCTTTGTTAACTACTGAATGCCTGTCTGGTAATCACTAAAACATCTTAATGTTTCCCTTTTTTCTAACTTAGTTATATTCCTATTCATTATGTCCATTGAGAGTAAACATAGTATATCAGACTCTCCATTTGAGAATGAAGAGAACATAATGAAAGTCTGTGGCAAGCATTTTTCTAAGTAATGCCTTATTTCTGCCTGAAGGCCACAAAGCGTCTTAGAGGCATAACTACTCAGACGGGTCTTCAGGGAATATTTAAGGACCTAGTGGAATTTATGAACAATAAGTCTGATGAGATTAGCCTGGGAGTGGTGTCCTGCTGCTGTCTAATCTAGTTAGAGTGGCATTAACATTCTAATCTCCCTGAGAATGCCTTTTATATTCTGTTCAAAGCAAATCATTGATGGTTCTTTGATACAGTATTAACTGAAGTGTTCTTCAGTTTGTCAAGATAATGTTCAGTGCTTGGCACTTAAATAATATTTTTTGCAAGAACTCCAAGGCACGTTATTGAATGCCTTTAACCAAGTGCATTCTGGGAAGTTTGCTTGACTCATTATGTTGCTTTTCTGCAGCATTTTGTGATTTGAGTCATCCATGAATCCATGAATAAGAGTTATATTCTTTGATTGGTAATATTGCCATTTATAACAAGACTCACTAATGAGGGTATCACTTTGAATGACAGATTTGTTAAGGTTTTTAAGCCTCTCATTTTTGTAACCCAGAAATCACAACCTGATTTTATAAAAAGTAGAGCTTCATTCATTTCATACCATAGGTACCATTCTAGTAAATCTAGCACATATACAAGGTTCATGTGAGTCTGCTTTCTTGACATGACAGCATTGTTTGATGCAGTGGATATGTCAGAATGACTAACCTAGGAGTTTAAAGCTCCTAAGAAACTAAAACCTGTAAGACATTTAAAAGTCTTCACAATTTTAATGTATACAAAGCTATGTTACTGTGTAACACATTACAGTTCAAATTCACTCCAGAAATAAAAGACCAGTAGGATTAGGGACTCACTGGTAGTTTGGAGTCTCCCCAGCACACATCCCTCCTAGTGGGATGATCTATTGACATATCCCCAGCTTTTTTATTTTTGCTTCTGTATATCACAGTGAGTGGATGGCCCTTCAGCTTTTTCTGTCCTGGCCAGACATGCATTCTTGTCTTTAGATATTGCAGAGACAAAATTCACAGCATGTCTTAAATCTTCCAGGATTTGCAAGAACCAAATTGCTCAACAGTATGTATGTTTAGAGGGGTTAGACTCCTTTTTAAAATCCGGATATCTAACCTCCTACTTAAATCTGCTCTGATAGTGTCAGACCACCCCCACCCTTGATCCTCCCACCCCCCAAGAAAAAAGAGAAAATGCTCCTGTTAAATGAAGGCTCTTTAGGGGTAGGTGCTAGGTATACTCTTGGCTAGACTGATTCAGTTCAGAGTTTTGACCTTTTAAAGTGAAGTCCTTATAGTCATATGGTTGACTTGAAGGATGAGGTGGTATATGTATTTATGAGCTTTCCTACCCCCCCTGAAGAAACTTCATTGGCCTCCTGGTTACCTTGAAGAGAGTACCATCTATTTTAGTGAAAAAAACACATCTGTTACCTAGGACGTGACATGGTTTCAGTTGGCAGGAAAAAAAAATCTCATTTAGCTGTTTTAGAGTTGGTGGCATTCAGAATAGTCCTTCTTGAGAAAGAATTGTAACCAGATTCCCTTTATAAATGAGTTCCCCTCCCTTTCCCCACAAAGGACACATCCTGAAGCAGAAGGTCAGGGTGGGGAAGGAGAAACGTAAAGGCTTTTACTTTGCGTTAGGATGGGGGACTGGGGAAAAAGTGAAGCGAAGCCCAAGGACTCCATGCTAAGGGCAAAAGTAGGAGACAGTCTCAGAACTGGGAGAGTTGTGTCTTCTGCTTTTTGAAGTAGACTGTCACACTCAGGCAGCCTGTCAATGCTGAATGTTAGGACTTCTGTCTCTGCTGGAGACACGGCCTGGTGCAAGTCAGCGTTTAGTGTTTGACAGCTTTCTCAGCACTCCCTGACTCCGTTTACCTTTACTCCGCATCCCATTCTCTTACTGCCTATCTGAAGGATTGGATGGGCAGAGTATAGGTGGCGGTGGTTGGTCCTCCCCGTATGTTGTCCATTTAATTCCAGAGCACTGATTTTTCCGAAGTGTGCTCTGCCCTGGGAAAATGGACACATGCTCCTCACAATGGGAATAACTAATTACTTCTTTTCTTACAGAAAAAGTTGGTGATTCAAGGAAAGCACATTGCAATGCATTATAGCAATCCCAGACCTAAGTTTGAAGATTGGCTTTGTAACAAGGTAAGCATATGTTCTCAAATAGACAAAACTCCTTTAGGATATTGCTGTTTTTCTATTTATTTGACTGTCCAAACAAGGATATTAGTACTCAGTCACCAGTAATATTCATGCTTTGTGACTTTCCTTGGGTCCTTCTACAGTGGTACTAGATAATAGAACTAGAGGTTTTGTTTATTAAGATGTATGGGCATCTTGCTAGGCATTGTGGCTCATGCCTGTAATCCCAGCACTTTGGGAGGCCGACGTGGGTGGATTGCTTGAGGCCAGGAATTCAAGACCAGCCTGGCCAACATGGTAAAACCCCGTCTCTACTAAAAATACAAAAATTAGCTGGTCATCGTGGTACATGCCTATAATCGCAGCTACTCGGAGGCTGAGGCACGAGAATCGCTTCAACACAGGAGGCAGAGGTTGCAGTGAGCCGAAATCAGGCCACTGCACTCTAGCCCGGGTGACAGAGTAAGACTCTTGTTTAAAAAAAAAAACCAAAAATGAAAAAGATGCAGGTTCTAAGCCCAGTGATTAAGATTTTAGGTGTGTTTCACGTTACTGTTTATTGAATTCTAGAGCTCTCAATTTTTGGTGTAGTCATTTAGCTGTATTAACCAAAACAGTTGAGAACCCTGCTAAAGTTATATATGATTTACCATTTTGAACTTGGATGTTGACATTGATATTTTGAGAGTGCTCAGACTCTGTCCCCTGTCCCATAGGGAACTAGATAGTGGTTAATTTACCTTATGTTTATATATGTAGAATGGTCCGTATAGTGCTCTGTTGATAAAAGGAAGAACCTCACCAGTGACTTAACTGTAGAGTTTTCAAATGAACTGAACCCTTTGCTCGGCTTGATGAAAATGGGATCCTTCTTCAAAATACAACAAACTTTGTGTTTCGTGGGAGATTTTACAGTGCTAACATTCTGAATTTTTAGGTTATATCCCCATGTCTCAGCTACATAAGAATTTCTGCTTTTCTGTTAGTTACTCATGGCCCCATTGTTATTGTTACTAGAAAGCCTGGCCTAATGTGAGAAATAATTACAGATAAAACTTTTTTTTTCAGTGCTGCCTTAACAATTTCAGGAAAAGACTAAAATGCTTCCGATGTGGAGCAGACAAGTTTGGTAAGACTGGATTCAGCTGTTTGCAGTATGCATTAAAACCTGACTAATTGGGGCAGGGAGCAGTGGCTAATGCCTGTAATCCCACCACATTGCAAGGCCAAGGTGGGAAGATCACTTGAGGACAGGAGTTGAGTACCAGCCTGGCAAGAGATAGCAAGAACCTGCCTCTACAAAAAAAAAATTTTTTTTTTTAATTAGCTGGGTGTCGTGGCACACATCTGTAGTCCTAGCTACTCAGGAGGCTGAGGTGAGAGGATTACTTGAACCCAGGAGTTCAAGGCTGCAGTGAGCTATGGTCATGTCACTGCACTCCAGCCTGGGCAACAAAGCAAGACCCTGCCTCTAAAAAACAAAACAAAAATCAGATTAATAGGATTGTTAACTGTGAGCTGGAGGAAAGTATAGATTTTGGTGTACTTAAGTAACTTGTCTGTTTTCTTTAAACCTTTTCCCTGAGATTAGGTAATGCTGCTCATGATTGTGAGAGCACAGAAAGTTCTTTTGTTTTCCAGAATTAAGTCTGCTCACCTGGTTTGCATTCTATGTCTACCTTCCTTTAGTGCAGGGGAGTGTCGGTCACACTCTTGCCCAGTTTTCACATTCTGCATTAACCATGTCAGAATTAATGAGGTTTTACTATAGGCACAAATGCTTAAAAAAGAAAAAACTGATTGTTAGATGTGGTTAGAATAAAGACTTTTGGGGGTTTTAATGTATTTCTTTGGTGAAAATACATTAGTTGTTTGTCTTTAATTGGATTACTTTCCCTTCTAGACTCTGAACAGGAAGTGCCTCCTGGAACCACAGAGTCAGTTCAGTCTGTGGATTACTACTGTGATAGTAAGTTCATATATGATCTTTTGGTCTTTATGTTAAAAATTTGCCTCAGTTGGAAATTTCTGTTATTCTACCCTTTTTAAGGAGCAGCAGCAGCTTCGGGTTGTCCCATAAAAGATTGGGTTTTTAGAGTCTTCTCTGTGTCAGGGTAGAAAATACACTAGGAACACCACAAATGGATTTGTTTGTACTTGACCCTGTCTTGGAAAACATTGGTGGTGGGAATGCATGGGTTATGTCATTTGTCTCATTTACCCCTAGCCATCATTCTTCGGAACATAGCTCCGCACACTGTGGTGGATTCCATCATGACAGCACTGTCTCCTTATGCGTCCTTAGCAGTCAATAATATCCGCCTCATAAAAGACAAACAGACCCAGCAGAACAGAGGCTTCGCATTTGTGCAGCTGTCTTCTGCAATGGTGAGGTTCTCATCGATTCTTTCCTTTTTAAAAGAAACAGCTTTAAGAGGCAAATGTGGTTCATCCAGTTTTGAAACTATGTCTGAGGTTCCTGAAGCCCAGGATTCAAGGCTCCATAGTGACAGTTTTTGCACTGCTAAATTACAGGACTGATAACTTCAGTAAGCAGTAAAAATAATGTGTATACCTATAAGCAGCTAACTGGCAGAATTTTTGAGCCACGGTTTAGTCCTTTCTACTTTGTTTTTTGTTATTGTTCTTTTTTGAGATGGAGTCTCACTCTGTTGCCCAGGCTATAGTGCAGTGGTATGATCTTGCCTCACTGCAACTTGCACCCCTGGGGTTCAAGCGATTCTCCTGCTTCAGGCTCCCGAGTAGCTGGGATTACAGGTGCCTACCACCAGGCCTGGCTAATTTTTGTATTTTTAGTAGGGATGAGGTTTCACCATGTTGCCCAGCCTGGTCTCAAATGCCTGACCTCAGGTGATCCACCTGCCTTGGCCTCCGAAAGTGCTGGATGTACTTTGTTTTAGATTGGTTTAGCATTTTCTCTTGTGGTAGTACTGGTAACCTTCACATCCTAGAGTAAAGAGAGGTATTTCTTTTCTTGAGGTTTCCTATCTGCAAACACAGTAAGGAATTAATTGCCTTTTGTTTGTTTGTTTAGTAGAAAACTATTTCTTTGACTGGGGTAGATGGTAGGGAGAGATTTTTAATTACATTACAAAATTGTTTTTCTTCACATTCTCCTTCAGGATGCTTCTCAGCTGCTTCAGATATTACAGAGTCTCCATCCTCCTTTGAAAATTGATGGCAAAACTATTGGAGTTGACTTTGCAAAAAGTGCCAGAAAGTGAGTGGCTTCATTGTCCTTATTTCAATCTACTGCATCTGCACGTTTGTACAGTGTGCCAAGTGTACACCAAGCCTATACCCCAAGTATATTGAGACACTATGATCCTCCGTGATTGCCAAGGCCGGGAGGGACACGTTTGTCTTCTTTTAGAGATTATTCCCTCCTGTCCTCTATAATCCGTTGATGAAGTTGCCTGAAATGGTTTCAGATCAGGAGAAAGCCAAGCATGGCAGATGGGTTGAGAACACATGCTTTGCAAACTGCAGCAATATAGTGCAAACCCATCTGGAAATAGTCCTTTCCTTCCAGAACAGCATGCTAGTAGCTTCATGTATATAGTGCTTAATTCTAGCACTGTAAATTTCCCTTTTTTAGTATCATTGCATTTCCAAAAAATGCTTTATTAGACGACAGGTTACAAAGTAGAACAATGATCCTACAGAGCCACTTTCTCACTGAGGAATTTCCCCATGAAGAGCCTTCCCCGCTATGAAATGTGGCCTTTCTGGCATTTGGAGACCTGTCAAAGGGTAGAGTGAATCACTATTTCCTTGGCGGTATAGGGACACTAATTGTGGGAATACTGAGATAGAATCATGATTGGATCTTTGTGGTTTCAGAGACTTGGTGCTCTCAGATGGTAACCGGGTCAGCGCCTTCTCTGTAGCTAGTACAGCCATTGCTGCTGCTCAGTGGTCATCCACCCAGGTAAGATCAAGGATCTTTTTGCTCAGGGTAGTGTGGTGGTGGTGCCAGATTCATAGATGTGACCTCTCCTGTGGTACTTGGAATACGATCCTTTTTTTTTTTTTTTGTGAGGTGGAGTGTCACTCGTCACCCAGGCTGGAGTAAAATGGTACAATCTTGGCTTACCACAAGCTCCACCTCCTGAGTTCAAGCGATTCTCCTCTCTCAACCGAGTAGCTAGGATTAGAGGCGCATGCCACCATACCAGGCTAATTTTTGTATTTTTGGTAGAGACAGGGTTTCACCATGTTGGCCAGGCTGGTTTTGAACTCCTGACCTCAGGTGATCTTCCCATCTCGGCCTTCCAAAGTGCTGGGATTACAGGCGTGAACCACCATGCCCGGCAGTATGAGCTTATTTTTAGGAAATTCTTCTGAGTTTTTTTTCTCGATGTCCGCTAAATTTGTCTTTGTCTCATTTTGATGTTTTGTAGTCTCAAAGTGGCGAAGGAGGCAGTGTTGACTACAGTTATCTGCAACCAGGTCAGGATGGCTATGCCCAGTATGCTCAGGTAGGTAGATTTGAGCAGCATCTACCTTACAGTCTCTCAGAGTTCTGAGAATAGCAACTTTAATGGTGGACTTTTCTTCAGTACTCACAGGATTATCAACAGTTTTATCAGCAACAAGCTGGAGGATTGGAATCTGATGCATCATCTACGTCAGGGTAGTAAAACTTTGTCTCTCTCTTACCTTGTTTAAGCACCTACGGTTGAAGAAGTATGACTAAATGTCTTAACTGGACCAAAAGTTACAAGTCCATTTCTCTGTAAGAATGTAGGGGGCATAGCCAGGCGCAGTGGATCATGAGGTCAGGAGTTCAAGACCAGCCTGGTCAAGGTGGTGAAACCCCATCTCTACTAAAACTACAAAAATTAGCCAGGCGTGGTGGCAGGCACCTGTAATCCTAGCTACTTGGGAGGCTGAGGCAGGAGAATCGCTTGAACCCAGGCAACAGAGGTTGCAGTGAGTTGAGATTGCACCACTTACACTCCAGCCTAGGCAACAGAATGAGACTCCGACTCTTAAAAAAAAAAAATGTAGGGGACATTTTCTTAGCCAGAATCCTTAACTTTGTATATCACATCTAGTAGAATTATAAGAAAATAAAAATATCACAGATTCCAGGATACGTAGGAACTGACATATACAATGACAGAAGGCTATATTGGGCATTACGAATGAAGATGTTTGGCTTGGTGTTCAGTGCATTGGTTCTCCCTAACCCTTGTGTTTATCATCAGGCACAGCAGTGACCACCACCTCAGCGGCTGTAGTGTCTCAGAGTCCTCAGCTGTATAATCAAACGTCCAATCCACCTGGCTCTCCGGTAATCTTGTTGTCCTCTATACAGAACTTGTGGCTGATGGGGAAACTGTTTTTGCTGTATGAGTATTACCCTTTCCTGTTATATGAGCCAGGATTGAGTAATATACACATTTCGACTTTATTTTTTTCTGTCATCTTACAATATTGGATAATAATTTTATGATAATATATGTGCATATGTTTTTTAAATATAAAATTTCAACTGTGTATTTATACTTTCTGCATGCTTCAACTTGACCTTTAGAAAGAAAGTTGTCGCCGAGCATGGTGGCTCATGCCTGTAATCCCAGCACTTTGGGAGGCTGAGGCGGGCGGATCACAAGGTCAGGAGTTCAAGAACAGCCTGGCCAACACGGTGAAACCCCGTCTCTACTAAAAATACAAAAATTAGCCGGGTGTGGTGGCACACACTTGTAATCCCAGCTACTCGGGAGGCTGAGGCAGGAGAATTGCTTGAACCTGGGAGACAGAGGTTGCAGTGAACCAAGATTACACTGCAGTCCAGCCTGAGCAACAGAGCAAAACTCCGTCTTGGAAAAAAAAAAAAGAAAGAAAGTTGTCAACATGTGTTTTGCTGAGGGACTGCCTTAGATTATTGCTATAGTGTGTCTCAGGGGAGCCCTTCGTCCTGGATGATTGCAGTGATTTAGCTCTCTTAAAAGGCTTTACAGTTGAAATTATATTGAAGCTGCTGTTCTTTCCAGACTGAGGAAGCACAGCCTAGCACTAGCACAAGTACACAGGCCCAGCCGCTTCCCCCACTGGTGTAGTTCCTGGTACCAAATATGGTAAGCCAAACCTCATGGGGCTGTTGACAGTTGGAAGGTCTTAGTTGTTGTCTTTGTTTAGTAAGAGTTCTTCTCCCTTTGCGGGTTTCAGAGGGACTCTTGGGGATGTGAGACAGAGAAGAAACATTAGGCCTGCCGCATCTCACTGACTTAGAATTTGAAACAAAGCCAGTTCTTACCTGGAATGACTGTATACTGGATTTTGTTTTTTGCAGCAGTACCTGACACGTCCACTTACCAGTATGATGAGTCTTCAGGATATTACTATGATCCGACAACAGGGCTCTATTATGACCCCAACTCGCAAGTAAATGCGCTGCTTTCCTCCTCAGTTTCACTAGAAGTATCTTAGTTTACTTAGTGCATTTATAAGGCATAAAGTGAAATCTTTCCTGCAAAAGAATATATGACTCTGATTAGTTTTAACTTCTTCATAGCCACCAAAATGGAATTTTTATTTGGAGAGTACATTTTAATTTTAAGGTTAAAAATGTTTTGGGGCATAATATACACATAGAGAAAAATACAAAACTGAAATGTGCAGTTCTTTGAATGTTTACATGTATATACGTTTGTGTATTACATATGTGTATATATCACCACTTATTCCCAGCCCACCTGGTCCTCATGCCCATTGCTGGTCAGTATCCGCTTCAGTAACCACTGTTTTGATTTCAGTTGCCATAGATTATTTTGTCAAGTTACAATTTATGGAAAGACCTAGCTAGAAACTTGAAATTGTGGTTTTTCTCCCTATTAAATTTACTGTTTTAGAGTGTACAAATCAGTGGCTTTTAGTGTATTCACAGCGTTGTGTAATTGTTACCACTGTCTAATGTTACAACATTTTCATCACTCCAAGAAGAAACTCTACTTGTTAAGCAGTCACTACCCATTCTGTTCTCCCCTCCAGCAACAACTAATCTACTCTCTTTCTCTGTGGATTTGCCTGTTTTGTTTTGTTTTTGTTTTTGAGATAGCATCTCGCTCCATCTCCAGGCTGGAGTTTAGTGGCTTGATTTTGGCTCACTGCAACCTCCGACTCCCTGGTTCAAGCAATTCTTCTGCCTCAGCTTCCCAGAGTAGCTGGGATTACAGATATGTGCCACCTAGCCCAGCTGATCTTTGTATTTTTAGTAGAGATGGGGATTCACCGTGTTGGCCAGGATGGTCTTGAGCTCCTGAACTTAAGTGATCCACCTGCCTCAGCCTCCAGAGTGCCAGGATTACAGGCATGAGCCACCACGCCCAGCTGTCTGTTCTTGACATTCCATATAAATGGAGTCAGACAATAGATGACCTTTTGTGCCCAGCATCATTTACTTTGCCTCCCTGTATATTCTTGAGGGTAGAATTTAGTAGATGTATGGAGTGATGTCTTATTTTTGGTGGCATATGTAACTTTTAAAAGGGAAAAACAACTCTAACACTCCATAAATAACTCTATTTATGACTGGGAACTGTGTATATAGAATAGTAAAATAAGCATTTTTAACAGGAACTTGGCATTGATAACTTGTGGCTTCTGAGAGATTGAAGTGTGAAGCTGTGAGCCACCTGCCTAAGCAGGCCAAGCCTCTGCATGCTTCTTCCACTTCTCTTGTTTGTGAAGTCTGGCCATTTATTTCCTTGTCAGTTCTCCTTGGTGGCCTTAGAAGTTATGTCTGTGGCCAGGCGTGGTGGCTCACGCCTGTGATCCCAGCACTTTGGGAGGCCGAGGTGGGCGGATCATGAGGTCAAGAGATAGAGACTAGCCTAACCAACATGGTGAAACCCTGTCTCTACTAAAAATACAAAAATTAGCTGGGTGTGATGGCGTACACCTGTAGTCTCAGCTAGTTGAGAGGCTGAGGCAAGAGAATCGCTTGAACCCGGGCAGCAGAGGTCTCTGCACTTCAGCCTGGCTACAGAGTGAAAGGAAAAAAAAGTTGTGGCCACCACCTTACCCAGAAAAGACAGACACTCTCCCTACTGGGCGTGGTTTCTCACACTTGTAATCCCAGCACTTTGGGAGGCTGAGGCGGGCGGATCACCTGAGGTCAGGAGTTCGAGACCAACCTGACCAACATGGAGAAACCTCGTCTCTCCATACTAAAAATACAAAATTAGCTGGGCATGGTGGTGCATGCCTGTAATCCCAGCTATATTTGGTAGGCTGAGGCAGGAGAATAGCTTTGAGCCCAGAACGCGGAGGTCACAGTGAGCTGAGACATCGCACTACATCCTGGGCAACAAGAGCAAAACTCTGTCTCAAAAAAAAAAATTTAAAAAAGGCACTGTCTCCTGGGTCCCTGTTAAGCAGATAGAGTGAGTGAGTGGAAAATAGAGGATATGTGACACCTTTCCTCTGCTGCAGTTCCTGCTGAGCTTGGGTTCCTTCACCAACACCTCCTTCCAGCTCCAGGCTAGTATTTACGCCCTGTATGCGGTTGCCTGGTATCCAAAGGATTCTGTGTGGATGAGCCTGATGATGAGCTGTTGTCATGGCAGATGTGTGAATTCCATGACACGTCCACCTGTTCTGGCTGCCTCGTTTATGTAAACAGTCTGTGGAACACAGTGAGATAAATTGCTCTTTGGGTGCCTTCTAGCTAGGCCCAGGGATTAAATTAATAGGAACTGGAATTTTTTTTTTTTTTTTTGAGACAGAGTCTTACTCTGTCACCCAGACTCACTGTCACCTCCATCTCCTAGGTTCAAACACTTCTCCTTGCCTCAGCCTCCTGAGTAGCTGGGATTATAGGCATGCCATACGCCCAGGTAATTTTTGTATTTTTAGTAGAGATGGTTTTTCACCATGTTGGCCAGGCTGGTCTCCAACTCCTGACCTCAGGTGATCTGCCCACCTCAGCTTCCCAAAGTGCTGGGATTACAGGCGTGAGCCACTGCACCCGGCTGGGAACTAGACTTTTAAAGAAACCATATTCTGTTTTTACTCTAGCAGTGTCACACCTCTTTGCTAGAGTAAAAAAAAAAAATGCTAAGTTCATCATCTTAGCCTGTACCAGGTGTGTCAAGGGTCTTTCTGGGCGGGAAGTATTACTAGTCCACAACATATTTTATCATTTTTTTTGACAAAATATTTAATTGACTGAAATAGCAGAAAGTCTGCGTTGTTTTTGGTTTTTTGTTTTCTAGTACTACTATAATTCCTTAACCCAGCAGTACCTTTACTGGGATGGGGAGAAGGAGACCTACGTGCCAGCTGCAGAGTCAAGCTCCCACCAACAGACAGGCCTGCCTCCTGCAAAGAGGGGAAGGAGAAGAAGGAGAAACCCAAGAGCAAAACAGCCCAGCAGGTCAGAACATGATCCATTTCTCTCATTGAGGTATTTGGCTGAACTCTTGGGTTTAGAGTTGTAACATTTATGTCAGCATTATTTGCATTCTTAAAAATTGGGCTCCACGTTTTCTTCATACTAAGTTCTTAGAGCATTTCACAGTGTCTTATTGTTACCATATCTTGACTGTCAGTTAGCCTATGTAGTTAGGAAAAAAAGCCCTGGAAATCTCAAAGCCTTTCAAGCAGTATTCATGAATGACTTTGGTTACATGTGATAGCATCTAATGGAAATATTTGTAGGTGGAAGTAAGAGTAAAAGGGGTTTATTACAGGGCATGTAGTGGAGATAAGATCCTTAATGGCTCATTCGCATGGCACAGGGGACTAAATGTTTTTTGGTGGTGTTTGTCGTTTGACATTAGATCGCCAAAGACATGGAACGGTGGGCTAAGAGTTTGAATAAACAGAAAGAAAACTTTAAAAATAGCTTTCAACCTGTCAATTCCTTGAGGGAAGAAGAAAGGAGAGAATCTGCTGCAGCAGACGCTGGCTTTGCTCTCTTTGAGAAGAAGGTAATAGCAGGAATGGCCCCTACGTCATGTGATGGGAACTTACCTTAAACTTGAGGCTCCTGACTTGTCCTCTGTTTCCCAGGGAGCCTTAGCTGAAAGGCAGCAGCTCATCCCAGAATTGGTGCGAAACGGAGATGAGGAGAATCCCCTCAAAGTAAGGGAGTACCAACAGTGTTTTAAAGACCCTATCTGTGGTTTGTGTCTCACGTTAAGGCTCAGCTGCGTCTTAGCTAATATGATTCCTACTTAAAACCGAATGTGATCGCTGTCGGTGGGTATTGGAGCAGTTTCTGCACATAGATTCCATGTTCAGGGCTTTGTTTTCTGTGAGAGCGGATGAGATGGAGTGATGAAAGAAGCCTCAGTTCCTAAGCTCAGTTAATTAAGGTTCATTGCGTCTGTGAGCAGAGAGTTTTAATGGTCAGGAAAAAGAAAATTGAAACAAGAAAAAGCTTGTTTTATTTGATAGATACTGACCTGGGTGGGTCATTATTCTAATCTGTTGTATTTGGGAATTTTTTTTTTTTTTTTTTTAATTGAGATGGAGTCTCACTCTGTCTCCCAGGCTGGAGTGCAGTGGCACAGTCTCGGCTCATTGCACCCTCCACCTCCCAGGTTCAAGCGATTCTTTTGCCTCAGCCTCCCAAGTAGCTGAGACTACAGGCACGCGCTACCACACCCAGCTAATTTTTGTCTTTTTAGTAGAGACGGCGTTTCACCATGTTGGCCAGGCTGGTCTCAAACTCCTGATCTCAAGTGATCACCCACCTTGGCCTCCCAAAGTGCTGGGATTACAGGCGTGAGCCACCATGCCTGGCCTGTATTTGGGATTTTTATGTGTGCTCAGTGGTTTGAAAATAGTCACTCAGTCTAGGCAACATTGCAAGACTTCGTCTCTACTAAAAATTAGAAACAAATTAGCTGGGTATGGTGGCATGCACCTGTAATTCCAGCTAGTTGGGAGGCTGAGGTTAGAGAATTGCTTAAGCCTAGCAGATCAAGGCTGCAGTAAGCCACTGCACTTTTTAGGGATCTCACCATGGCACTCCAGCCTGGGGAGTGAGCAAGACCCTGTCTCACTTTAAAAGAAGAAAAGAGGCTGGGCCTGGTGGCTCATACCTATAATCCCAGCACTTTGGGAGACTGAGGTAGGCGGATTATTTGAGATCAGGAGTTTGAGACCAGCCTGACCAACGTGGTGTGAAACCCCATCTCTACTAAAAATACAAAAAATTAGCCAGATGTGGTAGCAGGCACCTGTAATCCCAGCTACTTGGGAGGGTGAGACACAAGAATTGCTTGAACCTGGGAGGTGGAGGTTACAGTGAGTCAAGATGATGCCACTGCACTCCAGCCTGGGCAACAGAGCAAGATTCCATCTCAAAAACAAAAAAGGAAAAAGTAGTCACCCAGGAATCCATTTCTTAGGCTCCAAAAAGGTTGGTGCCAGGAGGCTGTCAGGCCTAGCACTCAAGGACCTGACTGCTCCATGCAGTTGACAGAATGCAATTTAGTACTAAAGTGTGACATACGGTAATGAGGATTCACTACCATTTTGGATGAGGCATTACTTTATCCAGTTACATAGCCATAGCCATCTTCCTATTGTACATTTCCAGTGACTTATTGTACATTTCCATTTTGTTCCCAGAGGGGTCTGGTTGCTGCTTACAGTGGTGACAGTGACAATGAGGAGGAGCTGGTAGAGAGACTTGAGAGTGAGGAAGAGAAGCTAGCCGACTGGAAGAAGATGGCCTGTCTGCTCTGCCGCGCCAGTTCCCGAACAAAGATGCCCTAGTCAGGCACCAGCAACTCTCAGACCTTCACAAGGTGGCCATGCTTTTCTGAGCTGAACTGAGGGGGTGAGGGGAGGCAGTGAGACAATTTGAGTGCCCTAACAGTGCTGACAGTTCCATAAATACCTGCCGTCTTAATGATGGCCTTACAGAAAGCGTTCCCAGTGACGGTGGAGGGAGTCTGGCAGCCCCACACACATCAGACTCTAGTTTTTATGTGATTGTGTACTGGTTTGGGCTTCGGCTCTTAAAATACAGTCAGTGTTACTAATGTTACGACATTTCAAGTTAAGATGGTCTGAGACCTTACTGCGTCTTTAAATTTTTTGTATAGCAAAACATGGACATCTACCGACGATCCAGGCTGAGTGAGCAGGAGCTGGAAGCCTTGGAGCTAAGGGAAAGAGAGGTGAATGGAAAACTCTGCCACTAGGCAGAGGATGTTGGGATATCACCTTTAGCTTTTATTTCTAACGCTTAGTTCCAGGTCCCAGGGGTAGGATAGAAGGATTTGTCACACCCTTATCATCTGACCGTTGTAGTTCATGTAGCCTAGACCCAGGCTCTGTGTGCCTTGTGAGCCTCACATTGTCCCTTCATCATGAGGGTGCACAAGGCAGAAGCACACTGCCGAGACTGCTCACAGGTCTTGAATGCCAGAGCTCACTGCTTAAATCCACTGGATTTTGTTGTGGAGAGAGTGGTCTAGTTTGGCCTGGGCAGGGAAGCCTTCGTGGGCAATGAAGGGGGCTTCAGATTAATCCCAGGGGACAGCAGGACATGAGGTTATTGCAGGTGATATGAAAGTAAGGGTGGGAAGAGCATGGCCAGTAGATCTGGGAACAAAGGCAAGAGAGAACCTGTGACACAATAAATGGGCAGGCAGTTAGTGCTAGTTGTTGGGGCAGGCTGGCAGCCAGGTGGGCAGGGATTTAAATGCAAATACAGGCCTGTGAATTAGAAATGAGCAAATGGGTTAGAAATCTCCCACCCTGAGATAATTCTGAAGTGTCTGTAGTTAAGGCTTTTGCTTTTCTTCCCCCGCCTCCCCCCCCGCCAACCGCATCCTACTATCTATGGTTCCACCTCCTCAGGGACTGCTGAACAGGTCTCTGGAAGCCTCTTTGATGTTGGAGGTACGCCTGTCCACATGCTGAGGGGGAGCAGGCAACTCCACCTTCCCCTTGGCAGACAGTACCCATGGCCCAGTGGGCTGGTTGAAGAGCTCGATGGGGGAGTGGCTAATTAAATAAAACTGCTTGTTGGAGACAGTTCTACCCCTGCTTGCACACAATTCATATCTACAAACTTAACATTTTAGATATGATGAGGGGAAGGAGGGAATTTGGTATTTCAGAGCAGTCTAAAAAAAGCATTCTCCAGATTTAAAAATACTTGAAGGGGGGATAGTTTTGAAGAATAGTTGCATTAGATGGTTATAGGTTGAAGTCTGTGAACATTTCCAGCAGTGTTTTTTTCTCCTATGTAGATGAAGTACCGAGACCGAGCTGCAGAAAGACGGGAGAAGTACGGCATTCCAGAACCTCCAGAGCCCAAGCGCAAGAAGCAGTTTGATGCCGGCACTGTGTATGTGATGCGCACATTTTCCAGTTCGTAAGCTGGGGCTCTGGCTATTTTAAGTAACTGTGTGTTTGCCACTGGCAGGAATTACGAACAGCCCACCAAAGATGGCATTGACCACAGTAACATTGGCAACAAGATGCTGCAGGCCATGGGCTGGCGGGAAGGCTCTGGTTTGGGACGAAAGTGTCAAGGCATTACCGCTCCCATTGAGGTAAGCAGTAGGGTGAGGCCTCGGTGTGTGCCAGGCTTACAGGCTGGTTCCAGAGATGAGATCAGAGCACTTTTAGAGCCTGGGATCCAGGAACAACTTTACCTTAGCAGGAAGGGGCAGATGATGTCATTGCCAGTGAGTGGGATTCTTGTTCCCCTCCAGTCCTCCTTTTAAGGAGGGAAGAATGGGTTGCAGTACCGCTACTTGATTTTTCTGGCCCGATTTTTGATATCTTTGGGTAAAACCCACTTCTAAAGACATTATCTTTCTAGTTTCTTTGTTATAAACAGACTATATCACTGAGAATGCTTACTGCCTTAACATCAGCATAGATCTACTTAGCTTTTTTTAAAAGGCTCTATAATTTTGCTGGGCGCGGTGGCTCACGCCTGTAATCCTAGCACTTTGGGAGGCCGAGGTGGGTGGATCACCTGAGGTCAGAAGTTCAAGACCAGCCTGGCCATCATGGTGAAACCCCATCTTTAAAAAATAAAAATAAAAAAAAAATAAAAAAAAAAGGCTCTATAATTTTTTTCTAAGTGATTTTGATTATGTGTTTTTTTTTAAAAAAAAAAAAACAAAATTTAGTAGGGTTTTCACGAATGATAAGAAATCCTTAAATTGGTCAGAGCCCAGATTGAGGCATCATATCCCAGGATCAAGAGGCCCCCTACCCACTGGCCTCTTAGGCAGGAGCTAACCTGTGATTGCCCCTGCTCTATCCTGGGAGCACAGCTTAGGTCAGACTCTTGTAGACCATGTTTATCTGAGTTCTGCTGACATCAAGCTGTTCTGTGTAATCTGTGCCTGTAATTTCCAGGCCTTCCCACGCTTCAGAAGAGTACTTGGGGCCCTTTCCTAGGCATGGATGCTTGCTAAGCAGGGCATAGAGGGGTGGGCGATTTGCTTCATCTGCCTGTGTTCCATAGCCCATTTTATTCCTCCAGCCCATACACTTGCTCCTGGTCTTTTCTGGAGAAATCCTTGTCTTCATCGGCAATTTCCTCTCTTCCATCTTCTGGTGGGTGGTCCTGCTGGGTAAGGAGTGGGCTTGGTGAGAGGTGGAGCGATCCATACCCTGCCAGCTGACAGTCTCTGTGTTTCCCCAGGCTCAAGTTCGGCTAAAGGGAGCTGGCCTAGGAGCCAAAGGCAGCGCATATGGGTTGTCAGGCGCCGATTCCTACAAAGATGCTGTCCGGAAAGCCATGTTTGCCCGCTTCACTGAGATGGAGTGAGAGAGATGACAGAGCACAAGAAGTGGTGCATCTCCTGAATTCGCTCTTACCGCCTGTCTCTTTAAGGTCATGCCTTGTGCTGTTAATAGATCTTAGGGAGAACCACTTCATTCTGCAGGGTTCTCCCTCCCACCTTAAAGAAGTTCCCATTATGTGGGTTGTCTGGTGAATGACCTTCCTTCCCGCCAGAGAGCTTGTGAACAGACCGGAGAGGACAGTGGGTTTTTTATACTTCTGTGTACATAGTGTAATGTAGCGTGTTTACATGTGTAGCCTATGTTGTGTCCATCAGCCCCTCACATTCCTAGGGGTTTGAGATGCCCTAGGTGGTATGTGACACCAAAGCCACCTCCGTCATTTGTTGTCGTGATGTCTTTTCTTGGCAAAAGCCTTGTGTATATTTGTATATTACACATTTGTACAGAATTTTGGAAGATTTTCAGTCTAGTTGCCAAATCTGGCTCCTTTACAAAAGAAATACCTTGAAAAATGGGTGTCCTGTGTCTGTTTATTCTCGGGTGGGTAGGTGGGTCAAGCATGTCTGAGCTGGGTGATGAAAATCAGTTTATTTCTTGCCCCAATTACCATGTTCAGATTTTTTTTTTTTAAGACAAGTGTTCGCTTTGTTGTCCAGGCTGGAGTGCAGTGGTGCAATCAGCTCACTGCAACCTCCATCTCCAGGCTCACTCGATCCTCCCACTAAAGTGTTCTAGGTAGCTGGGACCTATAAGCCCACACTACCATGCTTATTTTTAAATTTTTTTGCAAAGATGGGGCCTCACTATGTTTCCCAGGCTGGTCGTGATATGTTAATAGTTTTAAGTTCAAGAGTTTAACATGTTTTAAAACTCTTCATGGAAATCATGGAAACTTAGTAGTTTTTCTATTAAGACCAAAGTGAGCACGAGCACTTGTGCCTCTCCAGTTTTCACAGACTATTCCAGACATGCCAGAGTGGAGTTACCACTGTGCTGCTCTGCAGGGCAGATGCTCCCTGCTTTTGGCCATGATACAGATGATACCTGGTCCACCCTTTGCTGCGCTGGAGAATTGAGGTCATCTCCCCCTGGCAGCGCTTCACTGTGTCTTCTCAGCTGCTAAGGAGGTCCTGGGGCATTGTAGAGTTTTCTGTTTTGAATGGTATTTCATTCTTGGTGCTCTTCCACAGGGCAGAAAACATCATTTTGACCCAGAAGATCATGCCTGATCAGGGCAAGAAATGTGCCTGGATCTCGGGCTGTTCTTGGGACCAGGTGGTGTGATGGAGTGTACATATTGCCAGTCTGGCCAAAATGAATGCTTGAGCTCCACAGACTGGGCATGCAGTTAGGAAGGGTGGCCTATTCTCTGCAGTTTGCTTTTGAAGCTAGACTCTTGCTTTTGAAGCTAGGCCCTTAAGGAATAGAAAATGCTCAGGAGGTGCTTTGAAAGCGCAGGTCCTCACCCTGGCTAAGGGTGGGCTTTGGAGAAGTTGAGCCTAGTCACAGCTCTCTACTAAGGAGAGGTGAAGGCAAATGCAGAAGCCCAAAGCCTGGATGTCTGGAGAGTAAGGCTTGGAAACCTCACAGATGACCCACATGCCCAGAGCTGGAGCGGGGAGTGTGTTAGAGGTCTGGTCTACCAGAGTTGGAGAAGAAACCAGCCTCACCTCCAGAGCCCTCACGGCATCCGGGAGATGCTGGTGTTCCTCAAACCTCAGCAGCCTAATTAGACCCTTTTGATAGCCGCCTGGAAAGCTCTTCCAGGTGAGCATACCCAGAATGGGATCTGGGAAGCTCTTAATTACATGCGCCCGGTTCAGCAAAGGCTGGGTGGAAGTGTCTTCCCTAGGGGAGCCACGGCCAGGCACTGGCAGGAGAGCCAGCTCTCTAGCAGCCTGAGATTGACTTCCCTGTTCCCAGAAGGGCACTTGAACCTGTCCCCCACACTGCTGGTGCCTATAATCACCTATCGAAGCTGCTTAAGGTTCTCCCGTGTGTACTGTGGACCACAGTATCTGTTGTCAACACCAGTGTGGTTTTTCCTATGAACGTGAAACTCAGGGTTCCTGTCAACGTGAGGGTCTCAGCCAGCCCCTCAGAAATGGGGGGCTCCCTCCTCTAGCCTGCTCCTCCACAGCCGCACCTGTTACCAGCATACCTAGCCAGGTGACTGCAGCCTTCAACCAGCATCTAAACTGATGGCCCCAGTTCTTGAGGCTTGACAGGCTATCATCTTGGGCCCAGGTATCCTGCAAGACCATATTTGGGTGGTCCTTCTGGTTTGGAAGCACTAAGATCCCAAGCATCCCCCTGACTGGCCCATCAGGGTTTACTCCAATCCCAAGCCCGGTTAAGTGTGCTGTGTACTGCCCACAGGGCCACCATCCCTCCTAGCCCTGTCTGACGTGGGGGGTGCTGTGAGAGTAGTGCAATCTTCTCAATCAGGGAAACCCAAATCCTGAATCTGAAAGGGACTCTTACTGAATTAGAAGGAACCTCCAAGGGTTCCCAAATCCAGACTGCCCTTGGCTGGGACAGCTGCTACAATAGGCAAGGCTTTGAGGGCCGTCCAGGAGCAGCTGTCATGGCTGTGCATCAAACAAGTTTCAAAGCCCAGATGAGCAGCCCAGTCTGAGCTAAGCTCCCCAGGCATGCAGTCTGGCTGGGGGTCTCAAGGGCACCCGGAGCCCAGCCAACCTGATTCCGGATGGACGAATGCCCTTAGGGACAGGTGGTGTGTGGGGGGGAATGCCCCCAGACCAGACCCTGGAGGGAAGGGTACTGTGCTGCTAGTGGCCACCAGGTGGCAGCACTCCATCATCTTTCCAGCTAGGCTGGTGTAGGTGGCGGTCCTGAGGTACCGGGTGTTCCCAGGGGCTCTTTCCTTGTCTCTGGGACTCAAGGAGACCTGGCTAGAACTTCGGCCTTGAAACTCTGTGGAGTCAGGCAGGTGCCAAGTCTGCCTGCCTTGCAAGTTCCTGAGGGTTTCTGACCCCCCACTGACTAGATGGGGAAGTTGTCCCCCACGGTGCCCCACGGGGCAAGAGCCAGGCTGCCCCTGTGCACAGTAGGTGCTGTCCTCTCTTAGCAATTCCTTCTGACCCAAGTAAATAATTTCTGCCGTCGACAAAGTGCATTTCTCCCTTTCCCCCACCACGTGCTTATTGACTCAGAAGCACTGTTGCTAGAGCATCAGACCCTCAGCTTCTGTCCCTATAGCCCAGGGGGAGTTGGAGCTCAGCTTGTCCAAGGCTCCCAGATGGAAGCAGGGGATGCCCATAGCCCCTCACCCAGCCTTGCAGAAGCTGGCAGGAGGGAGGTGGACTCATGGACTTGGGTTAAGGTCAGAACCCTAGGGGGTGGGCCACACCCGGCCAGAAAGAACTTTCTGGCAGAAGGCATGAGCCAGGGGCAGGGCCCTCCCATCCTGTTTAGTCCGAGCTGCACTGCCATCCCATTTAAAGAGGAACCTGAGACTCAAAGCTGTTGGACTGGTCTGCTGCTGGCAACTGCTGCCCTGTCCCTGCTCTGGTGCAGTGGAGATGGGTCCCAGCTGCAGGTACAAGGTTGGGGTCCAGCAAGATGCACTCCAGCCGTAGAGTGAGCTGGGCCTTGGGATGCCTCCCAGTTCCCTGGAGAGAGAGGAGACAGAGAGGGAGAGGCAGGAGAAGACAACCAGAGGCAAAGTGAGGCCTAGAGGATGTTGGAAAGAGGAGCTGGAAGAGTCTGCAGCAGCCACAAGGGGCTAGAAAAAGTTAAGGGGGAAAGATAATGTGGGGTGGGGCTGCCAGGTCTGGAGGAGTTGGTTCCGCTCTGCCCACAGCTGCTGAGAGAGGCCTCTGATCTTCTTGGGGTGAATTCTGCACACTGATTGGGGGAAGCTGAGGCAGGTGGCCAAGAGAGGAGTGGCTAGGCTGCCTACTCTCATTCCCTGCTGCTTTTCTGTGCAACAGAGGCTCCAGGAACCCCTGGCTCTCAGCTCTGGGCGGGCATCACCATCCTGAGTCTGGCTGGACAGGAGCTATTTGAGAATGATTCATGGATGCAATTAAGCCTCCCCCCCACCATCCCTTAGCTTGGGCCTGGAACGGGGGCAGGTGCAGGTGTGGGAGCCCTGCCCAGCCTGTCCTGCAGGGTTGGGTTCAGCCCAGGGCCCCCAGGCCCAGCACAGCCCACCACCACTAAGGACACCAGCCTGGATCTGAAAGACCTGGAACAAGGCAGGGGGCAAGTCCAGATCCTGAGGGGCATCAGGGCTGGGGCTTCCTCTCCCTCTTACTCCTGACTCTTTGGCTGGGCTGAGGGGCCACCCTCTGCACTCATAAGCATGCCATGTGTACGCATGCACATGCAGTACAGGTCAGGCTACGGCAGGCTGCAGCAGGCAGCATGCATGCTTCCCCAGCACCCTCAACATGTCTGGTAGCGTTACATCCAGACCCTGCGGACCCCCTCCCTGGTGGGTGTGTGAAGCACGCACACTTGTGCATAACCCCACCTGGCCACTGGCACACAGAAATGCACACACACCTCAGGCACAGAAATGAGCAACTGCGCACGTGCAGCCTGGCTCCTGCCCAAGGGGGCAGGAAGGAGGTGTTCTTGCTACCCCTGAGGAAGGAAACCTGGTCTGGCAGCCTGCTGCAAAGGAACAGGGAGCCCCCAGGGCCACAGCATGGCAAAGCACAAGCCGCCACCCAGCAGGCACACCCTTGTGACACAATGTCATTCTGAGGCTGTCCCCTTGCCAGGTGGGTGGATCTTGGGGGTGTCCACCCAGAGCAGGCTTCTGAGCTCACTCAACAGGTAGGTCCAAGAATGCCAGCTATGGCACAGCTCTCTGGCAGAGCTAGAGGAAGGGAAAACTGAGGAAGGGGCATTATGGTCTCTAAGACTGGCTCAAGGTTCAGTACCTTCCCTTCTAACACCTACAACCATACCTGCAGGGAGGACAGGGAGCAGAGGGAGCAGCCTCCTCAGACAGACTGGGAAACTGAGGAGCAGCAGCACGCCCATCTCATCCAAACCCAGGGCCCCACTCCCCGACCCAGTCATTTCCACGTGCTGGCATCCTGTCCCACCTGAGACTTAGCTCTGCCATCCCCCTCTGCCTGGGCCTGCCACCCTGCTCAGGCTAGGAGTGTCCAGAAGCAGCTGGGCTCCACCTCCTCCCTCCAGGACTAGATGGATCTACCTTCCCCCCAGCACGTCAGCACCGGTTTGGCTGGGCCTCCCCCTCTTATGGCCTTGAGCCCCAGCCTGAGCCCCTTAGCCTCTACCAGACAAACCGTGAGCAGCACACACGCCCAGCCGCCCCACCCCGGCCCCACCCCCACCCTGTAGATTTTTCTGGTTCTTATTAATGTAAATGAAATCTGCTCAGAGCGTCCTTAATGGAAAGCGTTCCTGGAATTTGTGCACACGTGGTGGTGGGGGGGAACACCCTGAGATTAACTCTTGTGCAGCCAGACCGAGACTAGTCAGGCTGTGGTGACCCTGGGGCTGGGGAGGGGACTAGTGGGGGACCAGGACATTCACTCATCCCCTCCCAGAACTGTGTCCTGACAGCATCAAGGGCGGCAGAGGCTCATCCATATTCTGCCCCCTGTCCTGGGACCAGCTGGGCAGGTCCAGAAGTGCCTCAGAGCCTGAGGAAGCGGGTCTTGAAGGAAATGGGGAGCTCTGGAAGGCCCTGATCAAGGAGGAGGCTGGCCAAAGACAGGGGCACAGACTGGAGAGGTAGTTGACAGACTACGCATCTTGTCCTCATCTGGCTCTACCCTGATTTGGGAGGGGAACCCAGGCAGACCCTGCCTCTTTGGACCACCCTACAAAGAAAAGGCCCAGCCTCTGAGATCCCCTCCCCCAGCCCCTGCCCACCACACTCCTGAAACAGATCTGCCAGGACGGTCATCTTTATGACTATGGGACAAGAAGGGGAAGTTTGAGGCCCCGGAGAGGATGTCCAGGGCTGCTGGCTGCAGGGAATGGGGGCTGAAGAGCCTAGCCTGAGCGACTGTGTGCCCCTTCTGGCGTCCTCCCCACATCTGGATGCTTGTTCTGGCACAGCCCCCAGCCTGGCCCAGCGGAGCCGAAGCGGCGTTCTGCTGCCTCGTGGCCAGGACAGGGATGTCTGCTTCATTGGCGGGGGTAGGGAAGAGTTTAAGATTTCAATTTCTCCCAGGTGTGGCTCAGTCTGGAGGGTGCCTTGGGGAGGCTGATTCAGGGGCCGGCACCTGGGGTGGAGGGCGGGTGTGTGCAGAGTGGGGGAGGGGCCACAGAGGGGGGGTCTCAGGGAGGAAAAGGGGCTCAGAGTGGGAGGTCCCTGGGAGGAGGCAGGGGCTCTGTGAGGGGCAGGGGACTCAGGGAGGGGGGTTGGAGGAACAGGGGGCTTAGAGGGGGCTTAGGGGGCAGGAGCTCCAGGAGGAGGGCTGGGGGGGGCAGGAGGTTTTGGGGGTTGGGAGCCGAGGGCTCAAGAAGAGGGATTGAGGAACAGAGGGCTTAGAGGAGGGTTAGGGGGAGGGGGCTCTGGGAGGGGGGTTGAAGGGGCAAGGAGTATATGGGGGTTGGGAGCAGGAGCTTGGGGAGGAGGTTGGAGGGAGAAGGGACTCAGAATGAGACTGACTTCACTGGGGGACAATGGGCTGCCAATCCTTCCACCCACACGGTCAGGTGGCTGGGGGAGGGGCACTGACCCACTTAGCTGCCTCTCCCCCCAGGCTTCCACTAATGAGCGCTCTGGGCTTTGGGAGGCAGCCTTCCCCCCCAAGGCTGTGCCTCAGGCTGTCGCTTCCCCCACAGCCCCTCATTATCTACTGGGGGTGTTCATTGACTCAGGCGTCCCCCCCTTATCTTCAGCTGTGCTTGCCTGTGGCAGCGAGGAGGAGGCGCTAGGCCCCAAAATGCACCCTCTTTGCCCCTAGTTCCGCTGCTCCCCCAGGACTGGGGAGACAAAGGCTCCCAGATCCCTGCTGTGTAGCTCAGCTCTGAGCAGAGCTTTGATTCCACCTGTGGGTTCCCCAGCATGCTGATGAGGAGGGGCTGCGGCACGGCTCACAGGAGAGCTAGAACCCAGGCGCTGACAGAGCCCCGTGGGGAGTCTGCTCTGCTAATCCTTCCACAGGAGTACCTGCGATCAGGAGTCCCATTCCGCAAGGAAAGGAGCTCACAAAGGGTGAAGAGGGCTCCTGGATGTGTGGGGAGCACAGGTCTGAGGATGCAGAGTAGGGGCAGCACAGTTCTGGGAGGAAGGTGTGGGGTCAGAAAGGATGGTGGGAAAAGGGGGAGAGGACTGTGTGGGGCACAGCTTCTCGTGGACACAGCCTTGCAGGGACAGACAGCCCATCTGCAGGAGCGCAGCTCTGGGTGGGCGAAGTAGGGGGAGCAAACAGTGCGGGCACCATCTGGGGGGAGGATGAGGGTGGGGAGCCTGGCTCTCAAGGATGTCCTATGGGAGGACAATTCAGTGAGGAGCCTGCCTGTCTCCCACAGCCTTGGCCTCTCCGGACTCCTCCCCCACATTCCTGGGGTGCATGGGGAGGTTGGCTGGCTGGATTATGTCCAAGTCCCTGAGGCTTCCTCTGATTCTGTCCCGCTGTCCATCTGTCCTCCCTCCCCAAGGATCCCAAGGCCCAGGTGGCACTCTCCCTCACAGTCCCCTCATTAGGGATGGGCTTTGAGATCCTTTGGCAGCATCTGCCCCCACCCCAACCCCCGCCCGCCCAGCCAGCTGCAGGCCTGGTCCCTGGAGCCTGATAAATATTTATGATGAGATAAGCAGGATAGGCCAGGACCCAGCCCAAACCTTTGTCCTGGGAGTGGAAGACAGAGGCAGGACTTGAGCTTCTGGGGGCAGGTTGAGCCTCAGGGCTGTGGTAGGTCTCCTGGGCTCTACTGGGGAGGGGCCTGGATGGGACAGGGCTCAGGAGCCGGGGGTGGTGAGGGGGCTGCCTCCTCCCAAGGTGCCACCCTGGCCAAGGGTGCTCCCTGCCAGGCCCTTTGCCTGGCCTTTGGTGATGCTACTGGTCCCACTGCACAGCTGGGTCTGTCGGGATGAGGCCGCCTGGCCTTCTGTACTTGCTGCCACCTGGCTTTTGGCTTTCTCTAGGTCTTGGTGACTTCAGCAAGCTCCCAAACCAAGACTACCCTGATCAGTGGGGCTGGAGCAGGGCTGGCAGGAGGGCCACCTCAGTACTCCAGCCTCCACTCCATAGGCCCCAGGGCTCTCCTGTCCCCAACCTAGGATGGGCTCCTGTGGGCTGGCCCACCTTCCCCTCCTTCATCCCCCAAATGTCTCCCCCTGTTGGTGCCAGGACCGACCGCAGGAGGGTCTGAGCGCTCCATGAGCACGAGGCTGAGTGGCACTGCAGGGAGGGCAACACCGTCCTCATGCCTGGGTATTAGTACACTCTGTGCCCCAGAGCTGGCCACACACTGGACCTTCATGAGGTTCGCTCCCAGGCCAGGGTGGGGTCACCTCTTAATACCGTCACATGGGGAAGAAGAAAGACCAGAGTGGAAATAAATACTGTACCCAAGGGCGGGCAGATCCTGCACTCGGTGTCCCTGAGGGTGGGAGAACCCTGTCCCACAGTGCGTATGGCTAGAATCGCACCCGGGGAATACTCTTAGTACAAGGGAAGAAAGCAGCCAGCATGGGGTAAACAGGTATTGAGGGAAGGAGACGAATATGTCTCCCAGTCTAGGCCAGTGAAATGCGGGTAAACTTGAGTGCTCTCAGGACATAATATTGCACCTGGGTCGTGGATGTATACATGGCATCTAGAGAGTGATGAAATATGATATACTAGGCTGGGCATGTTGGCTCACTCCTGTAATCCCAGCACTTTGGGAGGCCGAGGCGGGTGGATCACCTGAGGTCAGGAGTTTGATACCAGCCTGGCCAACATGGTGAAACCCCGTCTCTACTAAAAATACAAAAAATTAGCCAGGTGTGGTGGCGCATGTTTGTAATTCTAGCTACTCAGGAAGCTGAGGCAGGAGAATCGCTGAAACCGGGAGGTTGCAGTAAGCTGAGATCGAGCCATTGCACTCCAGCCTGGGTAAAAAGAGCAAAACTTCATCTCAGGTGGTGGGGGTAGGGGGGAAGAAGAAATACGATATACCCAGGGCCTGAGTGAAAATTGCATGGGAGTGCTGAAAATAAGGTCTTGTATTAGGGGCATGGGTATATGCCGCATCTGGCACACGTTGAATTCCTGCTGAAGTGAGGACAGCTGCTGAACCCAGCGTTGGGTGGGTGACACACGTAGCAAGTCTTCAGCCAGGGCTTTCAAAGCAGCCTGAAGCAAACTCAAAAGGGAATGTCACGGATGGTGAACCCAGTGAGCCTCTGGGCGTTCCTGGACTAGGAGCTGGGGTCCAGGTGACTCATGGGGACACCCATGGATTCCAAATCTGCCCACAGGGTGAAGTCCTCACAAAGCATCTAACCCAGCTCTGCGAAGCAGTGGTCATGGCTGGAGATGAGGAACAGGGGGCAGCCTAAAGGAGGCCCAGGGAGGAGGCCCTACCTCCCTCACCCTCTGGCTTAGGCAGCCTGGGAGCCGCCTGTCCAATCTCTCTGAGAGAACCTTCAGGTCCGTTTGGTGCCAGGCAGAGCCAGCACAGGTGCGTCCTCAGCTCTGGGGAACCTCTTGAGGTTCCAGGTGCTCCTGTGTGTTTGAATACAGGCCCGACTACTACAGCGCGCCATTTGTAGACTGTGGGGCTGCAGGGGCTGCACCCCAGGTAGCATGGTCCTGGTGGGTGAGAGGGTGAGGGCGGAAACCGACACAGGCCCCAGGCTGGCCTGGCCTGGGGGCAGCTTGAAAGTCCCTGCTCTGCAGAGGAATCTCGGCCACCTTGGGGCAAGCGGTCTATGGAGGCTGGAGGGCCAGTGCCAGAGAGCGTGGGCACTTTCCTTTTTGTTTGTTTATTTTTTGAGACAGAATCTTGCTCTGTCGCCCAGGCTGGAGTGCAATGGCGTGATCTTGGCTCACTGCAACCTCCGCCTCCCGGGTTCAAGTGATTCTCCTGCCTCAGCCTCCTGAGTAGCTGGGATTACAGGCACCCATCACCACACCCAGCTAATTTTTGTATTTTTAGTAGAGACAGGGTTTCACCATGTTGGCCAGGCTGGTCTTGAACTCCTGACTTCAGGTAATCTCCTGCCTCTGCCTCTCAAAGTGCTGAGATTATAGGCGTGAGCCACCGCGTCTGGCCTGTGTGGGCACTGTCCACCTCCTTAAGGTCTCTGTGTGTGTGTGCCCCTGCTTGTGAGCTTGTGAGCTAGAGGCGTGGTCTGGGTGCATGAAGCCCCCACTCCCTTCTGGCATCAGGACCGCCCCCTACCTTGTATGGTAAACGTAACTGATAGCAATAGCTTAAGCGTACCCTGAGAATGACCCTGTTTGGAGACGCACCTGAATACGTGTTCTGAGCTAGGGAATCAGGGAGTGGCTAACCCAGAGTTTTGTTCCTTGTCTATGAGGAACATCTGAGCCCCCATCCTGGCCTATGGAACAAGGCCATACAGGGGATTGAGGCCTAAATGTTAGGTTAATTGAAGGTTGCCAGGTGGGGGTCATGGGGAGGGCGTTAAGGAAAATGCTCTATAAACCGCATGCTGTTCAAAAGCAGTTGCAGTTTTCCTGTCCAGCCTACTGCCACTGGACTCTGTCCCCTGTATATAAGTCGCCAGTAAAACCCCATGTCTTTTTTTTATTTTGAGACAGAGTCTTGCTCTGTTGCCCAGGCTGGAGTGCAGTGGCGCAATCTTGCCTTACTGCAACCTCCGCCTCCTGAATGCCACCACACCCAGCTGATTTTTGTATTTTTAGTAGAGACGGGGTTTTACCATGTTGGCCAGGCTGGTCTCGAACTTCTGGCCTCAGGTGATCCACCCACTTTGGCCTCCCAAAGTGCT
Source organism: Ateles fusciceps (assembly GCA_036589455.1). Taxonomy (NCBI): domain Eukaryota; kingdom Metazoa; phylum Chordata; class Mammalia; order Primates; family Atelidae; genus Ateles; species Ateles fusciceps. The sequence goes on along the minus strand of JAZHEH010000562.1, from coordinate 28,084,168 downwards.
GGAATTACAGGAATGAGCCATGGTGCCCAGCCTCCCCATGTTTGATTTGCTAGCTCTGAGTCTCTTCTTTGGCCTTTTTTTTTTTTTTTTTTTTTTTGAGTCAGAGTTTTGTTCTTGTTGCCCAGGCTGGAGTGCAGTGGCACAATCTCGGCTCACTGCAATCTCCACCTCCTGGGTTCAAGTGATTCTCCTGCCTCAGCCTCCCGAGTAGCTGGGATTACAGGTGCCCGCCACCATGCCTGGCTAATTTTTTGTACTTTTAGTAGAGACAAGGTTTAACCATATTGGCCAGGCTGGTCTCAGACTCCTGACCTTAGTGATCCACCTTCCTTGGCCTCCCAAAGTGCTGGGATTACAGGTGTGAGCCACCGCTCCCGGACTTCTTCAGCCTCTTGAATCTGCCTTCCCTATTGAGGTTGACAGGGGCTCAGCACGACATACCCCCAGCCTAAATCCAGCCTTAGTGGTTCCTTTTCCAGCTGCCTTTCCAAGGGCCTTAGAGCGGCGAGGATGGTTTTTATGCCATGGGCAGGACCCTGCAATTTGTTAACCTGGGCTGACCTGGTCTTGTGGGGGAGGCAGGATCTTGAAGGGGCAAACTAGGCTAATCTCCCCCCTCCCATGGTTGGGCCTAGCAGCTTGGGTGGGTGTAAGCCCCTTCTGGTCTCAGTCTTCCTACCTGTGATGGGGCAGTTGGGTTGGGGGGGGGGCCCTGTCCAAGGTACTGACTTGCCCTTGGACTGAGGAAGCCCAGGCAGGAATGCCTCCTCCTCCCTTTCACCCATCAGTTCACAGCCTCCTGGAAAAGCAGGCCAAGCCGGCCTCTTGAGAGAGGGACAGGAGGCCCTAGAGTGCCTTGGATTTGTTCTTTCTTCTCCAGAGTCAGGCAGCATCTCCTTTTTGGTTCCTCTCCCTAGCCCAGGTAGCCCTGGGTTTACCCAGCCCACCTAGGCAGCCCAGGAGGCAGCAGCCCACCTGAGGCTCCAGTATCCCCTTGGAATTCTTGTGCCCAGGCCATGTTCTCAACAGAGGGGAATCTTGGGGGGTGGTTCTGGGAATTTGGATTTTATTTGTATTAGTATTATTTTTTTGAGATAGGGTCTTGCTCTGTCACCCAGGCTGGAGTGCAGTGGCACAAACAGGGGGTTCACTGCAGCCTTGACCTTCCGGGGTCAAGCGAGTCTCCCCCACTCCCAAGTAGCTGGGACTATAGGCACACACCACTGTGCCTGGCTTATTTTTTAAATTTTTTGTAGAGATGGGGTTTCACTATGTTGCCCAAGCTGATCTCAAACTCCTGGGCTCAAGCCATCCTCCCGCCTCGGCCTCCCAAAGTGCTAGGATTACAGGTGTGAGCCACCACACCCTGCTGGTATCTAGGTTTTTTTTTTTTTTTTTTTTTTTTTTTTTTTTTGAGACAGAGTCTTGCTCTATCACCCAGGCTGGAGTGCAGTGGTGTGATCTCGGCTCACTGCCACCTCTGCCTGCTGGGTTCAAGCACTTCTCTTGCCTCAACCTACCGAGTAGCTGGGACTACAGGGATGTGCCACCACCCTGGGCTAATTTTTTGTATTTTTAGTAGAGACGGGGTTTCATCATGCTGGCCAGGTTGGTCTTGAACTCCTGACTTAATGATCTGCCCACCTCCGCCTCCCAAAGTGCTGAGATTACAAGCATTAGCCACTATACCCAGCCTAGAACCTAGATTTTAATAAGTCAGCTTGAAGCTGGCAAGCTGGGAGAGTGGATACCCTCAACCTCCTTTGGTGATTTTCTGCATGTGGGGGGTACATGTGAGCATGCAGGCAAACACACATATACACACATGCGGGCTTACACGTGCACATGCACACACACACACACACACACACACACACACACACAGCAGACACACAGTCAGATCTCCAAGGGCACAGGCAGCCCATATCATCTCCAAAGCTCAGAAACACTAATGCATTAATGGAAGAGCCCAAGGCTGCAGGAGCCACGATGCTCCCAGGTGTGTCTAACAAGCATCTTGTGGTGTCACTCGGCAACCTGAGACTGACTCTGATGGTAGAATGTCAGGCCATGGGGCCAGTGAGCCTGAATGTCCAGCCTCTAGCATGGGGCCTGTGAGTGTGAGAGGATCAGTTGGGATCCAGTGGCTGCACAGGTCAGTCCTGATCCTGAACCACGTCCTGTCAAATATCACCTGTGGTTCTGGCTGCCAGGCTTTTTGGGGCTTCCCGAGAGTGTCCTTAGTTGTGGCAGAACAGGAGCCTTTCTGTTCCTCCCTGGGACCTCACACTAAATCAGGAGGAGGACAGATCTCCCTCCAGCCCTGGAGGCTGGGTCCTTGGAAGAGATGACTGTCACCTTGAGGAGCCACCCTGCAGGTGTGTGTAGCCACCTGCCCGGTGTATACGGCAACCCTCTAGGTGTGGAGCTGATCTCTGGCCATGCGCTTCTTCTTTTTTTTTTTTTTTGAGACAGAGTTTCTCTCTTGTTGCCCAGGCTGGAGTGCAACGGTGTGATCTCAGCTTACTGCAACCTCTGCCTCCCGGGTTCAAGTGATTCTCCTGTCTCAGCCTCCTGAGTAGCTGGGATTACAGGTGTGTACTACCACACCCAGCTAATTACAGGCACATGCCACCGTGCCCAGTATATTTTGTATATTTAGTGGAGACAAGGTTTCACCATATTGGCCAGGCTGGTCTCAAACTCCTGACCTCAGGTGATCCACCCGCTTTGGTCTCCCACAGTGCTAAGATTACAGGCATGAGCCACCACACCCAGCCTGGTCATGTGCTCCTTCTTCTCAGGACGATGACCAATGACACTGACTCCCAGCCTGTCACTCCCTGATGTCAGGAGCTGAGTTCCATGGTTTCCAAGCTCCAGGCTCTGGCTAGTTAGGAGCCCAGTTAAGCAGACCCATGACTCCACCCTAGGCTTCCAGAATGGAGATGGTGCCAGATAGGTGGGAGCTAGGGGATTACTCCCAACAATCCATTCTCCTGTGACTCTACCACCAGGGACAATGGGCCCAGACTGGCCTTCTGGCCCCCTGGAAAGGGAGAGGTGAAATTATCCCAGGCTGGATAGTTCCCCACCCCCCAACTGTTCTATCCCAGCCCAGCCTCCTCTGTTAACCCCCTCCGGCCACATCCCAAATCCCCAATCCCAGCAGCAGACCTCGGTGTTTGCCTGTTGCCATGGTGATGGGATGCACCTTTCTGTTACTATGGCAACCAGCCAGGGGTTTTTAAAATTCAGTTGAGGTAATTTCCACCCCCTCAATCCTCATCCTCAGACAACTCGTTTCTTCTTTCTTCTCTGAATCTTAGAAGGGTGGTGGAAGGGGGCCTGTAGCCACCAGCCAGAGATGGAGGGTCAGACGGGCTGGTGGGAAGACTTGGCCGATTCCTCCCTGACTCCTCCACCCAGACTAGATACAGAATAGGACAGCTTCCTCCCCATTCCCTCCCCCAGGCCAATATCTATGGGGAGAAAATGAGGATTTCACATCTCTTGACAGGGATAGGCCAGCACACCTGGGAGGCCCAGGTGAGGGTGCGGCCTGTGTGGCCCTGTGCCAGGAGCAGGGAGAGTCAGGAGGGGTCCTCCCCATCCTCCCCACTGTGTCCCCAGGGCTCATCTGGGGATCTCGGGACAGTGGGGGATCAGATCCTGGGATCACAGGGGACAGATGTTGTTTATGCTGTGTCCGGTGCTAAGGAGCTTAGCTCAGTGGAACCCCAGGCCGACAGATTTGGACAGAGGGCCTCTGAGAAGGCTGGCGGGAAACAGGGCGCACAGGCTGTCCAGTACCTCCCCTGCCCGCGCTGGAGCTCTCAGTCCCTGGGTGCCTGCTTCATGAAGTCTAGGCATTGCACATTCATGAGAGTCAGCACCCCTCCCTGCCCCTACCTGCCTCCTGACTGGGAGAAGAGGAGCTGACAGCCTGGGACAGGCAGGTAGATGCATCCCCTGTCCCCCCACCGCACCAGCAGAGCAGCCTGGGACTAGGGGCAATGGAGACCCAGGTGCCATGCACTGCCCAGCCCTTCTCAGCAGGTAACTCTTCCCCTGCTTGACTTGTCTCTAGCAGGCAGATGCTCCCACAGGTGGGACCTCACCCAGAGAAGAGGTTTTGAGAAGGGAGGATCTGGGAGAGTCCTGCAGCAGGGATGCCTCCCCCACCTGCCCCCACCTCTGACCTGGGCCTGTCTTCCCGTCCTACCCATCAGCTGGGGAGGGGCCCTTCCATCTCAGGATGGACGCTGAGAGTTGCTATAACTCCGGCCGCCCCACGCCTGGTACCCCAAAGCTAAGGACTACAGGGCCATCAGATGGGTGTCAGAGCCAAAGGGAAGTCACGTCTTGCCTCCCTGTCCCTTAGGCACAAGGGCCAAGACCCTATACCTGCAGCCAAGGATGGGGGTACAGATGAGCCAGCCAACCTTGGGAGGTGACAGAGAACCCCTGGGTGAGGCCCCGCCTACTCCCACTCCTCCTTGCCCAAGGCAGGGATGTCCCAGAGACCAGAAGGTTTGTTTGGGGTAAGCGTTGCCCTCCCCCAGTCTCTTTACAGAACAGCAACCCAGAGTCCACTCCACCTGGGGAAGGGGGTCCCTACTGCCTGCCCACTGATGCCCCACAAGGCCTTTACAAGGGTCCACAAGTGCCTGAACACCTGGGTCTGCAGCCCCATGTGCAAGATAATAAAGTCTGTGTTTGACACTTCTCATGAGTTATTATTCCCACCAGCCCTCTAGGCTCCACCGGCCCAGACAAAGCCACAGGGTTCTCCATGGCAGACATCACTAATTCTTTTCTGTACTGCTGCCAGCTGGTGGGAAAGGTGAGGGAGGAGGTGTTACTGGGACACCTGGTAAGAAGGTGGTCGGGCCCAGGCTGGGGCAAGGATGGAGGAGTGCTGTGCCCACCACCCACCCACCACCTCCTGCTCACTGTTCTTTCTACCCCCTGCTCCTCCCAAGCTCCCAAACCAGAGAAGCCCCAGGCTAGGGCTGGGGAGGAGGGAGCCCAGGCCAAGCCATAGGTGAGAGTGGGGGATGTCCTATGTAGGGAATCCTGGTCCTGAGCCTTCCCTCCCCACTCAGTGAGGGCTCCAGCAGCGGGGCAAGCAGAGGTTGGTGCTTATCTCCCAGGTCCCTCATAACCCTCTTGAGTTACGGAACCCAAGGAAGGAGGGCCAGGTCCCCTTTCTCCCCCCAGGAACCTGTGGCTCCCTGGCTCTCCAGAGAGCTCCCAATATCAGGGAGCTGATCCTGAACCACTCTACAGCTCCTCCAGCGCCTCCATGCTTGAGACCCAATGGCTGAGGTCCTGGGGGTCAGGGCTGCTGGGGGCTTCTCATGTGAGCAGCAGGTATCTGGTCAACCCCTCTCAGTGTGGCCTGCCTGTGCTTGGCATCAGCTAAAGCAACAACCAGCTGGGCAGGCCCTTCGAGAAAGTCGGTTGGCCCCAGCAGGCTTGTGCAGCACTGCAGCCCCTGTCCAGTCAGACAAGGAGTGCAGGTGAGAGAGAGACTGGAAGGGCAAAGCAGGGCTGATGCAAGTCCCTCTGCTGGGGCAGGACAGCGGTCAGCAGGCTAGGACTGAAGGCAGCTTCATCCCAGCACCTGATGGCTTAGATTCTGGCACTGCCTAGACTCCTGGTACCGTTTCTCCTTCAGGGTCAGAGCCAGCAGCCTGCCCCCTACATCCTGTGTATCCATATCATGCGGGGCTCAGGCCTCGAACTCCACCACACCAGGGTCCCTGGACTAGCCTGATTCCTCAACATCAAGAAACTTGAATTGCTCTGTCTTAGTGGAGCAAAGTCCCTGGGGCTCCAGGATCAGCTCTCAGGGCCCAGAGGCCTTCCTCCCAAGGAGGCATTTAAAAAGAAGTGGAGGAAATGCCCACACTGTTTATAGCCTGTGTGATGTGTCAGCCCAAACCCAGGACATATGGCCTTGTTGGGCAGCCAGCCACCTCCTGGCCAAGACGTGAGCGCCCCAGCTTTAGAGCTGGGAAACTCAAAGGTTCAGAGAGGACAGGAGGTTTGTCCGAAATCCCGCAGCTCATGATCTGCACAGCCTTGGGAGTTGGAGAGTGGGCCAGGGGGCAAGGCCTAACCAGGGTACAGGGAGAGGCACTGATTCAGGTCACCAAGGCAGGGATCTCCACCAGCACAGGTGGGTAGAATGGGCCTCCTGGTAGGGGAGCAAAGGGCCAGTCCCCCCCCGTGTGGAGCTGAGGCTTTCAGGGGATCTGTCTGCGTGGGTAGGGGCGGTGGCCGAGGGGTGGGTAGATATGCTGTACTGTCAGCTGCTTAGGCGACCCTGGCACACAGCTGAGGAGCAGACCAGAGCTGGGAGTAGGGGGGTTACTTGGGGGGGCATTGAAGTGGTCCTCCCCGCTGGCTGACCAAGCTGAAGATGAACTTCCAAGGAAGGCTTCCTAGCACATCTGACAATACTGCTCTCCCTGGACCTCCTGGAGCACCCCCGGCCTCAACAGCCTGCCTTGGTCTCTTGAAACACTGACAGGCCACCCATCCCAGGTCTCTCATGGGCCTCTTTTCTTGTCCCCAGTCCTGTCTTCCGGAAGGATTCTGAGTTCCCCTGCAGGCAGAAACCACATCTGGCCCACATCCACCACCACCCACCCCCCACCCCCCTCTCCCCCAACCCCCTACCTTGGGGCCTGGGGAAAGGGAGGGGCACACAGGACTTTCCATGAGGCAGTGAGTGTTTTCTGTAGAGCTCTGGAAATGTACCTTGTGGTCAGTCACTAGGTGGGGTGACTGAGCTGTTACCCAGGGTTGCCAGAATCTGGGGACCAAATGTGACTGAGCCAGAGGTGGTGGCTGTCCTCCCAGAGCTCAGAGTCTCTTGGAAAGGAGGACAAAGCAGATAAAGAGTGGTCCGACCTGTGATGGGGGCCACAGGAGCTGTGAGACACCAAGGGAGGGACTGGGAGCTTTGAGAAGTAGCTGAGCTGAGCTAGCCAGGTCCAGGGGTCTCCAAGTGCAGCCCAGAGCAAGAGGCTATATAAGGACCTAGGGGAGCCCCTCATGACTGGAGCTATCTAATCAGGCTTTCTCTGAGAGCTGGTCTCAGGGGAAGAGGTTGGGCAGGAGCTCAGAGCAGCGGTGCCGGGGCACTGCCCGTCCACCATGGATAGTCTAGGGACGTGCAGCCGGGATTTGGCGGAGGCAGGATGCCGGATCACTGCCCATCAGGAATCTGCAGCACAGGCCACCTCAGATCTCACGGGCAGCAGGCTCCATTCATCCTCCTGGAGACTGAGAATGCAGCCAGGGAGGGATCAGAGGACATTCAGGCCAGGAACATTGGAGGAGCAGACTTAGGGGGTACTTGTCACCTCAGCCCGGCCTGAACTCGGCTGTGTCACTTCTCAGCAGGCACAGCACCGGTGTTGCGGTAGCAGGCACCCCATTCCCCGGGGGCCTGCCAGGGTGGCCCCACATGCCCTACCCCGGCATACACCTGCCCCACCGCCCACTCCTCCCAGACACAGTGCCAGTTCCCCCCACATCTGGGCAGGGGAAGCCTGCTTTTCAACAACTGCCAAAATGGACCCAGCCTCCTTCTTTGGAAACTATCTGCCCAGCTCAGGCTGACTGAAGTGACCGTGGGGCTGAGGCCCTCAGTGGGATGGAACTGGGGAAGGTGAGGGAGGAAGCCCCTCAGTCCTGCTCTGGAGCTCACATGAACTCTTGCAGCCATCCATTGCCCCAGTCTTGCCTGATGACCACACGGACCTCCGAGCCCCTAGTCTCAAGGCTGACCACTGCCTGCCCCCATTCAGCCAGGCTGAGGTTCTCCGGGGCCCTCCCCAGACAACCTGTCTCCTCTCCTGGCTCACAAATTGCCTTTGCTTCCTGTGGCCCTGCTTTCCCCACCACCACACTGACTGAGTTAAGCTGTGTTTCCCAGTGTCCCAGTGCCCATCCCTGCCCCTATGGCAAGGACAGGCTGGCACACGAGGGGTGCACCATGAACATCGTTACCCCTGGGCATGACGCTCCAGGATGGGTACTCCCAGGGATGATGCCTGACCATCTGGGACCAGCTGTGCCTCCTGCTTCTCTAGCCCTGGCTCCAGTCCCCCTGGCTTTCCCAGGCTCCAAAGGCCTGATCTAGACTCAGGGGCCCATCTGAGGCCCACACTCAGCTCGGCTGTCCCTGCCCTCGCCCACCTGGAGAATGAAGAGCCTGGCATGCCCTCTTGCATCTGGAGTTGGCCTTGTAGGGGCCCTGTAGTTGGGGAGAGGAGCCAGGGCAGCCTGGCTAGGTCTCAGAGCTCTCTCGGCTGAGAAGTGGGGGATGGCGTCCCCCATCTGTGGGGCATGGGGCTGCTGTGGACAGTGGGGTCTGGGCCTCTGCTGGTAGGTGTTGACTTCAATGCCTCTCTCCTCTGCCTGACGTCAGTGCTCTGTGTCCTGATGGAGACTTTCAGACAGCGCAGCGGGTGGGTTGTGGGATCCTGCTGCTGGTAGAGCTGTGTTGAGCTCCTCCATGGCCTAAGGGCACAGAGCGGTCTCTGACTGTACCCTTCCTGGTAGACCTTGTGCCAGTGGGGGAGTGAGAGTGTGCCAGCCCCTCCCTCTGAGTACTCCAAATGCACCCCTTGGAGAGTGAGAGCACACCCCTCAAAGTTCATTTCCCATTTCCTGTGGGTCGGGTCTCAACCTGACAAGCATCCCCTCTCACCTCCCAATACCCAATCACCATTTCCCTCCACCCTTTCCCCTTTTCCCCCACCTAATCAGAATCTGCCCCCACCCCCCACAGAGTGGCTTCCCCCTCCTGGCTTCTCATCCCCCGCTGCAACGGGGAGGGGCCCGCATCCCCAGCCCCCTGCCTCCCTGCAGACCCTGTCTTCTCCCCCTCTGCCCTTCAGGGAGCCCCCACCCCATCCTGAAGTACCCCACCCTTCTGAGTCCCCCTCTCCAACCTGGGGTTCAGTGTCCTGGGGCCCCACCCCCCAGAAAACTTGGCTCCTTTCAGCTCCCCTCCCTTGCGGGCAGAGGCAGGGCGTTCAAGTCCATTTAATCTTGGCAGAATGCAATTTCCTGCTTCAGGGAGCTGGCGGGTTTAGGAGGCTTAATGAGGGGGGAGGGGGGGAGACGTGGAAGAAGAGAGGCTGAGACGGGGCTGGGAGATGGAGACAGAGAGTCCCTGAGAGGGGTGGTTGAGGAAGTCTCAGGGATGCGTGTGTCTGGGGGTCGCCCCGGGTCCTTGGGATCACACAGGGGTCAGCTCTTCCGCATCAGGCTCTCACTGGTAGGTCAGGGGCCCCTGGGTGAACCTCCCCCAGCCCTACTCTGTACGGTGGGAATAGGGGGAGGGAAAGGGCCTCAAAGTGGTTCACTGTCAGCAAGTATAGGGCCGGGGTAATGAGACGCGTGTCTGTGGGACGTGCGCCTCTATGGCCAAGGGGGTGGGGGGTGCAGGTCCCAGTGCGAAGGTTGGGGAGGGGTCCTGTAGAGAATGTGCAGCTGGGGGCACTGGGTGGACTGGACACTTTGGGTGGGTCCCACGGCAGGAGAGAGTGTGTAGCTGGCAGGCCCCAGACCCCAGGTGGTAGAACGGGCAGTCAGGCTGGAATTTCAGCCCCAAATGGGATGCTTATCTGTGCACTACCACCAAGGAGGCAGAGAAGATAGAGGACAAAGGGGCCTCTGAGCTGCCGGAAGCCCCACACCTGGTGGGGGCGGGGCAGCCCAGAGCCCTGTCTGACACCTGGAACACAGACAGCTCCTGGGGGAGACTGAAGACCCTGCCCTGCAGCCTGCCTGAGACCCTGACTGCACCCCTACCCCTATCCCCCGAAACTGGCTTGGCAGATCCACTTCCCAGAGGAGCCCTTGGGGGAGCCACAACCCCTCTGGGGAGGGACCCCCAGGCAGGGCTTGGGGAGGGTTAGGGATGTCTCAGGACCACTCCCCAGCCTGCTCTTCCTTCTAGGAGTGCTTGTGCATGGGGGTCGGGAGAAAGGCTGGTGGAGACCCAGGAGGCTGAAGCCTTCAGCTCCTTGGTACTCTGGGACAGACTTCTCCATCAGTGTCTGGGCCTCAGTGTCAGCATTTATGAATAAGGGCACAAGGGCAGAGTTTCTGAGGAGTAACTCTGCCCCCTTGGAAGCCAACAGGCCCTGCCGCAGTGCAAGGACCCTCCATGGGTGTGTTTGGATGGCAGCCAGGAGTGCAGAGGAGGATGCTGGGAAGCTGGGGAGGGCTGAAGGAATGAGAGGGACCCGGCCTACGGCCTCAAGGCGCACCCGTTTACCACCCCTCCTGAAAGCAGTATGTCCTACAGATGGGGTGTCCCGTCCCTCTGGGGAGGATGGATCTCAGTTGGCCAACAGAGTCCTTACAGAGGCAGCAAAGGCCCCCCCAGGCTGGCAGTCTCCAGCAGCACCCAGCCCTAGCCCCTGGTTCTGAGCACCTCTGCTTCCCAGGGCCAGCTGCCCCTGCCTGCCTGGCCTAGGCACCTCCTGCCAGGTCCTCCCCAAGGACTGTTCCAGGGCCCACGTCTGCCCTCACTCTGGCTGTCTGCTGCTCCATCCAGCACCCCCACCCCCCAGCCTTGGAAGAGCCAGGCCACGTGAAGCTCATGTGCAGCACTGCCTCTGCCCTCACCCTGTCACCCGTCGCTAGTAGTTGTGAAGCAGCTTGAGTCCTGTTCCAGACAGCACCACGCTCTGACCCCCAGGACACACCATGGCAGGGCACGCCTCCAGGCCCTCCTACTGGCTGTTCACTCCTCCTTCTGGACAGGAATCCATGATGCATCCTTTAAGACCCAGCAGCAGCATCACCTCCTGCAGGCAGCCTTCCTTCAGTCACACTCTCAGCCCCAGGGCACCCTCTGCACCCTGTCCCCCGACACCTCCCTGCCGACTCAGGGCTTCATCTTCTTGCCCCACGGCTACTGGTGCATAATTGTTTGTAGGAAGTGTGGGCTGGGGTCAGAGCTACTGAACTGTTGCGGTCAGAGCCAGAGTGGGAGAGCCAGAGTGGGGCTGGCCTATTTTTTTTTTTTTTTTTTGAGGCGGCATTTCTCTCTTGTTGCCCAGGCTGGAGTGCAGTGGCATGATCTCAGCTCACTGCAACCTCCGCCTTCCGAGTTCAAGCAATTCTCCTCCCTCGGCCTCCCAAGTAGCTGGGACTACAGGCATGTGCCACCATGCCCAGCTAATTTTTTGTATTTTTTGGTAGAGACAGGGTTTCACCGTGTTAGCCAGGATGATCTGGATCTCCTGAACTTGTGATCCACCTGCCTCGGCCTCTCAAAGTGTTAAGATTACAGGCATGAGCCACCGAGACTGGGGGCTGGCCTATTTAAGGAGGGAGAGAGGTGGGGGCCCAGGAGACCCAGGTGGCCTGCCATTCCCATGACAACCCACATGCCAGTCCCTCCTCCCCCCCCACAGCAGCCCCCCCGGAGGACAGTGAGGTTGCCTTTGTCTGTGGAGGGTCCAGTGGGTGTAACATGTGTGCTGGGCAGGCCACTGTGCGGGCCTGGATGCCGGAAGATCAGAGGCAGTGGCGGAAGACAGGGTCAAGGCGGGGCAGCTGAGGACCGCCCCAACCTGAGGAGACCCTTCTGTTGGATGAGAAGACAAATGCCCCCCCACTCTGCTGGGGCCGCAGCAGAGCAGTTCCACAGCCTTGTGCCCCAGTGATGGCGTCTGCATCTCCCTGTCATCTGCTGGGAAGGACTGATGAATCATAACAAAGGTGACTCTGGGAGCCTGCGCCCGACGCACTAGATGCCGCTCCCGGCAATCTGTGGCAATCTGTGCTCGGTGGCTTGTTTGATCCTCTCAGCACCCTGTGAGGAGAAACTTGCTCTCATTTTACAGCTGAGGAAACTGGGGACAAGCGCATACCCGTGGGCAGGTGAGAGCCTCATGCAGCCAGTCCTGGAGCCGAGGTCCGTGATGGGACCTGCAGGAGTCCTCCATGCACATGAGTGCACATGCACCCCAGCCCCAGCCTCGTGACTCTCTCTCTCTCTTTCTCTGTCTTTCTTCCTTCTTCCTTTCCTTTCCTTTTTTTTCCTTTCCTTTCCTTTGCTTTTTTTCTTTTTTTGAGATGGAGTCTCCGTCTGTTACCAGGCTGGAATACAATGGTGTGATCTTGGCTCACAGTAACCTCTATCTCCCAAGTTCAAGTGAGTCTCCTGCCTCAGCCTCCTGAAGAGGGGGGGATTACAGGCGTCCGCCACCATGCCCAGTTAATTTTTGCATTTTCAGTAGAGACCATTTTGGCCAGTCTGGTCTTGAACTCCTGACCTCAAGTAATCTGCCTGCCTTGGCCTCCCAAAGTGCTGAGATTACAGGCGTGAACCACTGCGCCTGGCCCCAGCCTCATGATTATGATGTTTGGGTAGGTCGAATGAGGGCTGGTGGGGTCTGAAGAGCTCTGTGGACAGCAAGGCTGGAGCGGTGGGGCTTCCACCACCGTCCAGGCTCCACACTTCTGAGGGGCTCAGGCTTCCCTAGATGCCAGGCCCTTTTCTGCCTGGAGTCTATCTCCCAGCTCTTACAGGACTCTCCAATGCGTGGGGTCTGGTTGGGGCCCGGGCTCTTAGCGACTCAAATTCCCCGAATTCTAGGCCATCAAAGTCTCCCCTTCTACCTTCTTGAAGTAGCTCCCACCCCCTCGACTCTAGGCCTGCAGGCCTTGCCTACCACTACTCCAAGACAATTTTGTTGAAATTTCAGGCCAAATTGGAGTGGAGAAGTCAGCCTCTGTGGCCGGTGCCATCACAGGTCTGGGCAGACATGACGTCTGCAGAATGAATGAATGACATCTGACCAAGACACAGCACATTTGAACCAGGCCAGAAGGACCAGGAGAGGCCCCCTATGGAAACAGGGGAAAGGCATTCCTGGTGGGAGGATAGCCTAGGCAAAGGCTTGGGGGCAACATGGTAGAAGATGTGATGAGGGGCCCTCCAGAAACCATAGAGTAACCTGAGGGCTTCCAGGCAATCTGCTGCTCCAGAAACCCCCCTGCTGCCTCTGCCTGGGCCACAAAGCAGGCCAACTGTGCTTTGCTTGTTCTGACTCAGACCTTCCACGTGACCCTTTCGGAGCCCCTGTTTTCCCTGTCAGGTGACACCTTTGTTAGAGTGAGGGGTCCCTGGCATGGGAAGATGTGGAGACCTCAACCTGGGGCCCTGTGGGGCGGCATGGGTAGGGTTGGGTTCTCTAGAGTCTAGGACCCACAGGCACGCAGACCTATCTTTCTTGGGGGGGGGTGTCCTTGATCAGCAGGTGACACAGGGATCAGAAACTGGCACTGCTCGGACAGCTGGGATGCCCAGCGTTCCCCCCACAATGAGCCCCATCGTGAGAAAACTCTAGGAACAGCTAGGGGGATGTTCAGGTATTCAAGACAGAATTTCCTCTCAACTCTGGCTGGTGGCAGGGCTCACATGTCTTGTGCCCCCATCCCAGCCCAGCTCATATGTTTTCCTTTGAGGCCCCTTCCCTATCTGAAAGCCACAGAATGGTGAGGGCCCAGCCTAGACACTGAGCCAGAGATCTGAGTGGGCCAAGGCTCCAGCACTGGGTCCCCTCTCTGAACAACTACAACTCCAGCAAGAAACACCCGTGTTGTTGAGAGAATAGGCCCCAGCCAGCCCTGCCTGGCCCCTCTCTGGAGAACTGGGCCCCCATAGTCTAGCCTAGGCCCAACCAGACCCCTGGCTGGGAAACGTGGTTTCCTGAGGCTATGGCCGATCCAGGGCCTTGGGTTGCTGTCTAAGGGCCCATCTTTGGGTCCCCCCCCCCCAGCAGGTTACGACCCTCTTGGTCTGGGGTCCCCATGTCCTTGGCTATAGAGGGTACTGACTGCTGGGCACACTCAGCTGGTGGGGCAGCTGGGGCAAGGGAAGGGTAAAGCCTAAGGCAGGCCACTCCCAGGGAGCGAAGCTGGGGCTGAGCCCGGTGATCTGTGGGACCTGTCCCTCAGGGGAATCTGGGAGTGGCAGACCAACCTTTCCCCCCAGGCCTGGCTCCATCCTCAGAATCCAAGCACTGAGACTGAGGGGGTTGGCACAGAGGAGCTGAGTTTCTTCCTGGTCCCAGCCACCCAGATTTCCACGCATCTCCTCTTCCCTGGGCAGGAGCAGGGCGAACAGAGAGAAGAGGGGCACTGAGGACCACAGAGGGGAGTGGGGTGGGGAAGAGGCTGGGCAACCGAGGCAGGAGGATGGTCCTGGGGGTGCTTTAAGAAAGACAAGGCATGGCCGGGCGCGGTGGCTCACACCTGTAATCCCAGCAGTTTGGGAGGCCAAGGTGGCAGATCACCTGAGGTCAGGAGTTCTAGTTCCAGCCTGGCCAACATGACGAAAACCCGTCTCTACTAAAAATACAAAAAATTAGCCAGGCGTGGTGGCAAACACCTGTAATCCCAGCTATTCAGGAAGCTGAGGCAGGAGAATTGATTGAACCTGGGAGGTGGAGGTTGCAGTGAATTGAGATCACCACACTGCACTCCTGCCTGATGACTGAGCGAGACTCTGTTTCAAAGAAAAAGAGGAGACCAGGTGCAGTGGCTCATGCCTGTAATCTCACCACTTTGGGAGGCCGATGTGGGCAAATCACCTGAAGTCAGGAGTTTGAGACGAGTCTGACCAACATGGTGAAACCCGTCTCTGCTAAAAATACAAAAATTAGCTGGGCCTGGTGGCAGATGCCTGTAATCCCAGCTACTGGGGAGGCTGAGGCAGGAGAATCACTTGAACCCAGAGGCAGATGTTGCAGTAAGCCGAGATCACACCACTGCACTTCAGTCTGGGGAACAGAGTGAGACTCAGTCTCAGAAAAAAAAAAAAAAAGAAAAAAGAAAAGACAAGACAGAGGGGTGCGGGTATACTACAGGCCTCAGTTTCCCCCTCAAGGACTGTGAGGAGTCCACCTGTCCGTGGTGGGGGAGAGCGGTTGCCTCCCCTCTGTGGCAGCATTGCCCCTCTGTGCCCTCTACCGCTGTCCTGGGCAATCTGGACCTGTCCAGGGCTGGGCCAGCCAGGGCTGCTGCTTGAGCCCGGAGACTTCCTTGTGAGCTCTGACCATGACTAAGGTGGGGGCGGGGGTGGTACACAGTAGGTGCACAGGCAGGTTGTGGCTGATTGAATGCATTCCTCTGGGTGGCAGGAACTAGGTTTCCCCGAGTTAGTGTTGGGGTGCTGGAGCCAGGCAGGACAGAGTGTGAAGTCTGGATTTATGCCTCTCCCCAGCAGCCCTCCCCAATCCCTTCCTCACCCCCTCCTCTGTCGCTCATCCCCTCCATCTAGGTTGGTCCCTGCTCCTTCTGGCAGCAAACACGAGCTTTGCAGAAACTTGTCCTCGGATTAAAGCTTAAACTACTGTCTCAGGAGAGGGGGGCAGGGAGGCTGACCCGGTGGGCCATGTGTCCGGGTTATATAGAAGCCAGGGAGGAGGCCTCTCTCCCCATCTCAGAATTCCAGGTCAGGCCCGGTGGATGGGCTTCCAGGGAAGGAGAAGGGAACCTGGCCAAGTCTGAAGGTACCCGGCCGGCAGCAGCCCCCCACGCTCTAGGCGATCCCTGCTCTCTCCTGGATACCCACAGCCTCCTCTCTGGCAACCCAGTAGCCAGGGAATCTTTTAAAACCTGAAATCAGACTATGGAGTGCCCTATCACCCTCAAGACAGCTCTTGTTCTTTCTTCTTTCAGAGGTTGCACCCCAACATTCCAGGGGGTCTTAGCCTGGAATCCCCAACAAGGTCATCCAGGCCCTGACTCCTCAAGGCCTTGGCATTCCCCTATATTAAATGGGTACACAATGATGTTCTGGCCAAGGTGAGCCTGAGGCCTAATTCTTTCCAGGAGTTCACAGATAGCCAGTGGAGCCTCCAATCCCTGGGTGAAGGGTCAGAGGTCAGGAGTGGCCAAAGCCCCCACTCTGCCCAGTTATGTTTGAAAATCAAATCCTAGGACAGGCAGTCACCAAAACTTGAAGATAGGAGCACAGGCTTGGCCTCACTGCCCTGCCAACCACAGCACAGGGAGCAAAGGGGTTCATCTTTCTAGATGGAGTGCTTAGGAGCAAGCACCAGGCTGGCCAGGGCAGGCCTGGCTCCCACCCACCTGGTACTGGCCCTGCTTCCCCGACCCTCCTTCAAGGCACTGAAGCTGTGTGCTGTAAAGAGGAGATTCTCTGGAGGGAGCATTCCTACTGGCCAGCCCCGGCACTGCTGTGCACAGAGGTCTTGCTGGTGAAGCCTCTCCAGTTCCTGGCTGGAGGAAGCTGGAGACCAAATAGGATGCTCTGGGCTCAGAACTCTGGTCTGGGTGCAGGGACAGGATCTCATATCGCAACTGCTCCTTGGGCATCACCTGGAACCAGGCTTAGGGAGGAAGGCCAGGATGGCAGTGTTCCCAGCATCTGCCCACCAGCCCCTCCCCCGTTCTGAGGGGCTGCCTTCATCTGGGCCCCACTCCCCTGCTGGGAGCGAGGAACTAGGGAAGGCCACACCACCGCTGTCACGGAAGGGACATTCCCCAGTCATTTGGAACTAAGTAAGTCCAGATCCCAGCTTGCAGTCCTGGCTGCAGGACCCTCCTCAGGCCCCCCTCCCCCAGGACTGTGGCCACATAGACACATGGAGGGAGTGTGCGCAGCAGATGCAGGCCTGGGAGGCAGCCGGAAACCTCCCAGGATCAGATCCTGTCACTGTCAGCTTTGTCAGGGAGCTGCCTGGGTCTCTCCTAGCCCTGAAGAACACCTCTGCCTAAGGGACTAGGCCCGCCCCTGGAGAGCTCACAGTTAAAGCTGCAGTGCCTTTTAAGTTAAAGCGGAGTCTACCATGAGTCCTTGCTGCTCACTTAAGACGCTCTCTCCTCCATGCACCTCTTCAGCAGCGCAGGGAAACAGTAAGTGGGCGCCTCTCCATGCCCCATCCTCAGCTCCAGGCAAGGGTGAAAGGGGAAGGCAGCTCACAGCCCCACTGAGTATTCATTCAAGCCTCATTGAGTTATTTATTCAGCACCTACCACTCATCAGTCTTCATTCTGGGTGCTGGAGACGGAGCAATAGATAAAACAGACAACGATCGCTGCATTCTTGGCTGGCAGTTTAGCATGAAAATAAGTAAATTATATCGTATGTTGGGATGGGAAAAGAGAGGGAAGGTAAGGGAAGAAAAAGAGAGGGATGGTAAGGGGAGATGGAGACTGCTGGGGACGGTGGAGGTCAAGGTGGGCATCGCTAAGGAGGTAATATCTGAGCAAAGGCCTGAAGGAGGGGGAGGGAGAGGCCATGGAGGTGTCTGTGGGCCGGGCATCCAGGCCAAGGAAACAGTTGCTGCAGGCCCTGAGGCTGCAGTGTGCCTGGAGTGGGAGGAAGAGTGAGGAGGACACAAGTCAGAGAGGTGGGCGGCGGGGGGAGGGAGGGTAACGACCACTGCAAGGATTTGGCTTTATTATTTTTGTTTGTTTTTTATTTTTATTTTTTTAAACTTTTTTTCTTTTTTTTTTTAAGACGAGGTTTCACCATGTTGGTCAGGCTGGTCTTGAACTCCCGACCTCAGGTGATCCGCCTACCTTGGCCTCCAAAGTGCTTGGATTACAGGCGTGAGCCACCATGCCCGGCCTATTATTTTTGTTTTTGTTTGAGATGGAGTCTCACTCTGTGGCCCAGGCTGGAGTAGCCTCAGCCTCCAGACTAGCAGGGGCCACAGGTATGTAACATCATGCTCAGCTAGTTTTTTGTAGTTTTTGTTTTGTTTTGTTTTTGAGACGGAGTCTTGCTCTGTAGCCCAGTCTGGACGGCAGTGGTGCAATCTTGGCTCACTGCAACCTCCGCCTCCCGGGTTCAAGCAATTCCCGTGCTTCAGCCTCCTGAGTAGCTGGGATTGATTACAGACGTGCGCCACCACACCCAGCTAATTTTTGTACTTTTTGGTGGAGATGGGGTTTCACTATGTTGGCCAGGCTGCTCTTAAACTCCTGACTTCAGGTGATCCGCCCGCCTCGGCCTCCCAAAGTGCTGGGATTCCAGGCGTGAGCCACCGCGCTAAGGATTTGGCTTTGACTCTCAACAAAGTAGGAGCCATGGAGAGCGATGAGGAAGAGAGGGGCAGGACTTGGCTTCCATCTCAACAGGGCCCCTCTGCTGGCCCAGGAGGTGAGAAGTGGCCACCTGATATTTTATGTATTTTGAGGGTGAAGTTGAACATATTTGCTGATGGTTTGGGTATGGATGAGAGAGAAAGAGAGAGTCCAGGCTGAAGGCTACAGCTGCCCCCCGCTGAGCTGAAGCAAGCTGGGAGGTTGCTAGTGTGGGCCCCCTGTTTGAGGTCGTGATGCAAGGTGTGTTCCACACAGGCAGGGTCTTCTCACTGGGCCCTCTCCCCCTCCCTCCACCACTTTCATGGCTGGGGCTGCCCAATCATTACTGACCTTGGGCCTAGGTACCCAGAGACAAAGTCCCCCGCCGGTGCTCCCACCCCCGATTCTTACAGGGGAGGCCTCTCCACAGCCAGATACAGCCTGAGCTCTAGGCCCATGACTGGGCTCCCCAGTAGGGGCTGGGCAGGCCCAAGGGAGTGAGGAATGGCTGTCTGGCCTCTGTCTAAACAGGATGTGCTCAGAGTGGCCGATGGTCACAGGTCACTTCGAAGCCAGCGGAGCTTAGGCCAACTCAACCCTACCTCCCTTACTGTCCAACACACACACAGAGACATGCACAGACACACACGTGCACAGGCACGCACATAGACACACGCACACAGACACACACAGACATACAGACACACATGCATAGACATGCAGAATGAAGGGTGTGGGGTAACAGGCAAGGATCTCAGTGCCCCCTGTCCCTTCCTCTACTACATGCTCTGAACTCACATGGAAGCGGTTGCTGATAGATTCGTATGGGGCCCACTGGGAGAACACAAAGAGGTCTGGGAACCCAGGGCGGGATCTTTCAATGTCTGAAAAGGGATGAGGGACCTGCAGGGGCCCAAGGAAGCTCCTAACCCAGCTATGAGGACCGGCTTCCTGGGAGATGATGCCTGTCCGGAGGAGGATCTAGAAGGAAACAGGAAAGCCATTCCAGGTACAGGAGAACAGCATGTGTAAAGGCCCAGAGATGAGAGTGTAGAGCTCCTGGAAGAGGCCTGGGATGCCTGAGGGTCACAGTGTGGGAGGAGGATGAAGACCGGAGGCTGAGCCTGTGCGGAAAGGGGCAGTGTCTATTGGTGAGGAGGCGCCAAGGGCCCAGGCCTAGAGGAAACATAGGGTTTAGACTGGCACTGAAGTCCGGGAAGAACATTCATGGTAAAGAGAACAACAGCAGAGAAGGCTTGAAGACAGCTTTGGGGAGCAGCCAGGGAGGTGGGTCATTCCAGCTTTTGATCGGCTCAGAGCCAGTCCCTGGGGCAGGCCAGGCAGGAGAAGGCTGAACACGAAACCTCATCCTGGCCCTGGGCCACAGTGAGTCCCTATGGCCTGCCCCCTCCGGGTGCTGCCCAACCGGCTGCCCCAAGCGCCCCCTCCCCAGCTCCTTTCCCAAAACTCCCCCTTCCTGGGATCCAGTTCCGGGTGGGTGGGGGCTGGGCCAGGGAGCAGGCAGCAGAGCCTGGGGCAGGGGAGATGAGAAAACCAGAAAGCAAGGAAACCTGAGCCAGAGACGCTGAAGCTGAGCGGGCCGGGGCCTGCTCAGCCTGCTAGGCCCGGGGGAACAGGTTCCCCCCCCTAAGACTGGGGCAGGGGAGCAGGGGAGGGAGTGCCGCTGTGGCTGTCACCTTCATCCAGGGGGGAATGGAGGGTCTCTGAGGCCCAGGCCCTCCAAGGCCAGCCTCCGTGTGCATAGACCAGGAGGGCAGGCCCCAGTGTCCCACCAGGCTTCCCTCTTCCCACCTGAGGTGAGCCAGGCTGCAGTTCAGTCCCCATGTGTCCTGGAAGAGTGGGAAGGAAGAGAAACAGGCACAACCACCGCCAGAAACAAAGTCCAGGCCAGGGTGAAGGGCAGGGAGTATTTGCGGGAGGAAGCCTTCGATGTTTTCCTGTCAGTGACTAGCACCATCATCCAGGTGGGGGCTGGGCCAATGACTTCCCAGCTGTAACCCTCACTGTTAGCTCGGTCACCCCCTCAGAAGCTCCAGGAGGCCTTGCCATGAGCCCAAGACTACGAAGTCCACCCTGAAGCTGGGCCAGGTTGGGGAACCTCTGACCTCCTGAATTCACCCAGATCCTCTCCCAGTAGTTGTTATGCGAGCGCAGTGTCTCCCAGGCACTCAGGGCCTGTTTCCCAGGCACTAGGAGCCCATCTGGGAAGGAGGAGGAGGCTGCCCCAGGAGGGGATTCCAGAGGGGGGATTCAGTGCGGGAGCCGGACCTGGCCTAACCATCTGTGTCTGCACACACCCCTTCACCTGTGTGACCAGACTAGCACCAGGGTAGGCCATGGGGGAGGCTGAATGAGACCCAGGCCTAAGATCTGAGCGTCCTACCTGACAGGAGGCCAGGCTTGTGGGAAGCCAGCCTGGCTGTCTCCCCTTCAGATGACCCCACAGGGCATCCTGGGTGGCTCTCAGCTGGAGTTAGAACAGCAGAGAGGAGGAGAGAAGGATTGTGGGTGGCAAGGAGAGCACAGGGTGGGGGCAGCTAGTCCAGAGGAGCTGGGGGTAGGGCAGGGAGTTGACTCCCTAACTCTTGGCTTCTTGGCTGTGTTTCCCTCTCCGATCCCGTGCTGCAGGGATTTGTTCTCTTATTCATTTGATAAAGACGCATGGAGTTCCGTGAGCACCACGTTGGATTCCAGCAGGCATTGCCAGCTCCTGAGCGCTATCAGGGTTGCAGGCCCTTGGCTCCACGTGGGCCCTGCAGCCTGGCCGTCCTCTCCTGGAGCTGTCTCACAGCCACTGAAAATGTCTTCTCCAGGCACCACAGCCTGGTGGCTCCAGGACTCTCCCCACTTCCCCCACTCTCCTCCCCTGTTCCTCAACTGTACAATGAGAACAACAGGGCCTGCTTCTCAGCCCAATTGTGAAGCAGCCCAAGTTTTGTGAATGCCACAAAACTTGCTGGCATGCGGAGCCTCCCAACCTGGTATCCAGGGCTGGTTCCAAGGGGTCTCTGGACTCCTGAAATTGAAGACAAAATTGTGAAAAGCTATACACTATTCCCCTGAATAATATAGTATACCTTGGAGATATGGCAGGTTTGGTTCCAGACCAACACAATAAAGCGAACATTGTAATAAAGCAACTCACAAATTTTTTTGGTTTTCCAGTGCATATAAAAGCCTCGTGTTTACACTATACTGTAATCTATTAAGTGTGCAATAGCATTATGTCTAAAAAATGTGCATACCTTAATTAAAAAATACTTTATTGCTAAAAAATGCTAACGAAGTGAACACATGCTGTTGGAAAAATGATGCTGATAGACTTGCTCGACACAGGTTGCCACAAACCTTCAACTGCAAAAAACACAGTATCTGCAAAATGCAATAAACTACAATAAAACGAGATCTGCCGATATGTATATGCACATACACACACAAACTGTAATAACAACATATTATAATGATACAAAATGCTCAGCCCAGCACTGACGCAGAGCAGGGGCACAGTGTGGATTCACTGCTGCAATAACAATTTTTTTTGTATGATTATTCAGCCCTCTCAAATTGCTTGGGAAGGAATGGGCATCCCACCCTATGTAGCCAGGCTCAATTCTAGCTCTTTATGGCCGTCTTCATGGCCCCCCTTCCCTGGTCCCCTGCCATTGAAGGCCTCTGTGTGCTGGGTCTATTTTATGTGTCTAAATGGAGCTTCATGAACAGGTCAATTAAGCCTCTTTCCTTCCCAACCCAGTACCCTAGAGTCTCTGGCAAGTCCTGACAGCTCTTTCGTAGTGACCAGCATGATACTGATGATGCTGGGGGTAGTGACAGAAGTGGCCAGGCTATGAGGGGACCATGGAGGCTGTGAGAGGATGGAAGGGATGGTGTTGGAAACTGTAGGGATGGTGGCCTAAGCTGCACTGATGATGGTGGTGCAGTGGTGGTAACCACAGGGGTGACTCTAGTACAGATGAGTGGGGATGAGGAGAGATGATTTTCACAGTGTTTTCTTTTTTCAGCAGGTGAGTTGTTACACACTCCTTAGTGGATTCCGACTTCCATGGCCACCATCCTGCTTCTTTTTCTTTTTTTTTTTTTTTTTGAGATGGAGTTTCACTCTTGTCGCCCAGGCCAGAGTGCAATGGTGTGCTCTCAGCTCACCGCAACCTCCCTTTCCTGGGTTCAAGTGAGTCTCCTGCCTCAGCCTCCTGAGTAACTGGGATTACAGGTGCCCAACACCATGCCCGGCTAATTTTTATATTTTTAGTAGAGATGGGGTTTCCCCATCTTGGCCAGGCTGGTCTTGAACTCCTGACCTTGTGATCCACCCGCCTCGGCCTCCCAAAGTTCTGGGATTACAGGTGTAAGCCATCGAGCCAGGCCTGTCATAGTGTTTTCAATGAGGCATGACGAAGGGGGAGAGGTGCAGGTGCTGTCACAGCAGCTTCATAACCCCGGGCTGGTGTTTGCTAACCTCAAATGCCCAGCCTTTGCTTGGAGCTTGAGGCAACACTCCAAGTCCTGAATCAGGAGACCCTCAGCAGGATCCCTAGTGCCCGCCCCACCCTGCACTTGCAGTCAACCAGTCAATGGATCAGAGGGAGAGAGATATTTTCCTGGAAGTCTTGCTGGCCACGAAGAGAAGGGGGGAGGAGGAAGAGGGCAGAGAGGAGTGAGAAGAAAAAGAGAAAGGAGGAAGAGGGGGGGAAAGAGCAAGAAGAAGGAGGAGGAGGGAGAAGAGAAGGAAAAGCATGGGATGGGGGAAGAGGAGGGAGAGGAGGAGAGGGCAGAGAAGGAAAAATCTGGGAGACGGAAGGAGAAGGAGGAAAAGGAGGGAGATGGAAAAGAGGGAGAAGAGGAAAGAGGAAGAGGGAGAAGAGG
Organism: Ateles fusciceps; assembly: GCA_036589455.1. NCBI lineage: Eukaryota > Metazoa > Chordata > Mammalia > Primates > Atelidae > Ateles > Ateles fusciceps. Next base: position 28,061,158 of record JAZHEH010000562.1, on the reverse strand, counting down.
GGAGAAGAAAGGAGAGGCAGAGGGGAGAAGAGGAGGAGAAAGGAGAGAGGAGAAAGGGGGAGGGAACAGAAGACAGAGGAGGAAGGAGAGGACAAAGGGCCAATGCCCCTAGGGGCCTCAGCAGAGTGCCTGGGGCAGGACTGAGAAGTGGTCCTGGCTGGTGAGGCCTTGACCTTAGGAAGTTGGATTGGGCAGAGGGTCCCCTTCCTGGGGGTCAAGGTAGGCCCTTCTCAGTTGCTGAGCCCTTGGCTCATCACCAGGCCATTTGAAAGCGAGTGTGCCCTTGAGGAGAGAAGGTGCTGGCTCATCTGACTTCTCTAGGGTATGGAACTATAATGGGAGAGTCTGTGGGAGCTGCTGGCTCGAAACAGGGCTGGCGATTGAGGTGATCACCGGGAGTGGTTGAATGGTTGGCGAGCGCTGTGTGGCTGGGCTGCCGCGACCTAGCCTAGGTTAGAGGCTGCGGCCCGCGGGAAGGTCTGGCGGTGCCAGCCGTCCCAGGGGCTGCACCGCCACCTGCTGAGCAGCCCAGGCAGTCAGGGGTCCTGCGCCGCGGGGCCCACGCACGGGACCAGGGGCGTGGCCGGCGGCGAGTGGGGATGAGGGACGCGGAAGGGGCTGCGCAGGTGAGCGCAGACTCATTGCTCCCCGGCGCGCCTGCCCTTCTCGCCAGGGAGTTGAGTGCCCGGGTAAACACCAGGCGCGATGTGTGCGGTGTATCCACAGAGACAAAGCCAGGGCGGGGCGGGGGCGCCGCCCGCGAAGCGGGGGCGGAGGCGCGGGGCGCAGACCAGCCTCCCCCGGCGCGGGGTGCCCACCGCCTGGGAACCCGAGCCCGGCCCGCGGACAGGTGGAGCGGGGGCGGGGCGGTGGCTGGGCGGGTCCCGCCCCGGGGGTGGGGCTGGGCGGGCCGGGCGGGGCGGGGCTGCGCTATGCAAATGTAGCCCACGGGCGGCCAATTGCCGGCGCTCCCCGCGCGGCTCTGAGCGCCCTGTCCCGCCGGCAGCCGCGAGACCAGAGCGAGCGAACGAAGCGCGGCGGTCCGGAGAGCACCGAGCGCAACGCAGGGCCAGGGCACGCCGCGAGGAACCGTGCAGCCCAGCGCGGCCGCCCGGCCCCAGTCCAGCAGCCAAGAGAGTGCGGCGCTTCGAAGCCGAGCGAGCGACACCGCCCGCGCCCCGCGCTGGGGAATGCGCCCTCGGCGCGCCGGCCAGGGGGCGCCCGCAGCCCGCCACGGGGAGGCGGCCTCGAGCGCCCCCTGAGCCTTCCCATGGCCCGGGCTGGGGCCCGGGCCCTCGGCTGCTGACGCGCCCGAAGCCCGCGGAACCGGTTAAGCCGCAGCCGCGGCGCCAATCCCGGCTGAGGCGCAGCGGCGAGAGGTCGCGGGCAGGGCCATGGCCCCGGGGGGGCCGCTAGCGCGGACCGGCCCAAAGGGAGCCGTTCTGTGCCGCCGCCGCCGCCGCCGCCGCCCGGGCGCCGAGGCCCCGCCGCCGCGGAAGAGGTGAGTGCAGCGGGGGGGGGGGGGGGGGGGGGGGGGGGAACCGGGAGGGAGCGGGCAGGCGGCCGGGCCACCCCCGCGATCCCTCTGGGACCCGCCGCACTGCAACTCCGCAAGAAGTGTCCGGGGGAGCGGGGCTCATCGAGCCAGGGGGCTGCCCGCGGACATAGGGGCGACAAGACTGGGGTGGGATTCTTACCTGTCCTGGCGGCCCGGACCCCTTACCTACCGGGCGGCGTGTAGATGTGTGGATGATGTGGCCTGCGGGGTCACCAGTGTGCAAAGCAACTTTTTCCTGCAAGATTCTGGGTGGGTGCTCTCATACACCCCCACCTTCACGCTTCTGGAGCGGGAGTCCGATCCCCCCTTCTCCCGCCTCAGCTCTTTCTCCCATTAATGCTTGAGGCAGAGCTCTTCCCCGTAGGTGCGCCTGCCCTGCCTCAGTGTCCCTAATAGAGGACTGGTCAGCCCGAAGGGGAATCGCTATACTGGCAGTCCCCACATGGGGGGTCTCCCCAGAGCAGCAGGGTGGGAGGACCACCAGTCCCGAGGCATTTCTCCTAGCATTGTGCCAGCCGCGTGACCCCCAGCTGCCACCTTGGGTTTGCTCTACAGGAGTCCTGCCTGGATTAGGGGCACGGCTGTATGGACGGTGTAAGTGAGCTTGGAGAGCCTGCACTCAAGCCCTAGTTTGAACCAGGGGTCCCAGTGAAGTGGGCTTGCCCCAGCAGATGGGACAGGAGGGTATTAAAGTGGCCTAGGAATGAGGCAGTGCTGGCAGGAGTTGGCTGGAGCTGGAGCTGGGGGCCCCCGCTGGATAAATAACTCCTAATTCTTGAGATAGCTGTGCTTTGTCACCAGCACATTAGTGCTTGGGGGGAGGTAAGGGGGAGAGTGGGGGGGCACCAACCAAGACACCAGTATGTCCACCCTGAAGCTGGGCCAGGTTGGGGACCTCTGTCCTCAGTTCACCCAGCTCATCTCCCAGTAGTTATTATCCTAGTTGCAGAGAAGGGAAAACAGAGGTTGGGAGCCTCATCTCAGCCAGGGGGTTGGATGGAGCTGAGGGCTCTTCCCAGGCTACACAGGGGGTGTGCCAGGACCTGTAGGGTATAGTGTCTAGACAGGCAGGGGCACAGGCACGCCTACTCCTGCCGCTCCCCCCTCAGCTCCAAAGGAGCCAGGCCCGGAAGTGGGGAGGTGGAGGCCAGAGAGAAAGCAGGGGCCAGAGAGAAGGCGGCAGCCCAGCCTCAGCCCCTTGCTGCTCAGCATACCTTGGGGGGGAAGATGGAGCCAGGCTCAGGTGACCTTGACTGGGAAACCCGGGCCACAAAGGGGGCTTTCAGTCCCAGCTATGCTGGGGTGGCTCTGCTTCCTGGTCCTTGAGGTGTTGGGGGATGGGGAAGCTGAGGAGCCAAGAAGGAGTCGGAGCTCTTATTGAAGCGGGGAGAGAATCTGAGGGTCTGGGGGAGCGGGTGGGTGCTGTCTGATAATCTCCCCATGTTCCCCTACAGCCCTGTTCCTGCCTCCCTTCCATCCAGGCAGTCCTCAGCTCAGAGGAGCCAACCTCCCTTCCTGGAAGCAGGCTGTCCACCCCCACCCCCAACTCCAAGCCTGGGAGGTCTGGATCCGGCTGGACAGTTTGACCACCTGGTCCCCTGTCCAGCCCCAGGTGCCTCTGGACTCCTTCCTCTGGCCGCCCCTTCCCTGCACCCCTTGCCAGCCCCAGCTCCTCGTTTCTTTGTTCCGAGCGTCTCTCCTCCGTCCCTCCCTCTCTCCTCCCTCTCTCCTCCTCCCTCCCCGCCTGCCTCCCTCCCTTGCTCCCTCCCACCAGCCTTCCTTCCCTCCTTCCCAGCTTTCCTCCTGGTGGGCTCCCAGGTGGCGGTGGCTGTTCCTCCTCTGTCTACCCACCTGGGCTTGGTGTGACTTGGGGGCTTTTCTGGGGCTGGGGCTGGATGAGAGTCATCTCGGGCCGGCAGAGGGGGAAGGCACTGTGGGAATGCCCTCCCTTTCCCTCTCTGTCCTCTTCTCCTTTCTTCCTTTCCTCTCCTTCTTTCCCCAACCTGCCAGGCTGCCAAAGAGGGAGCCTGGACTTGAGACTGAGGCCCCAGCAGACTTGAGCACCCCCCTCCGTTTACCTCTTTAAAGGGCCAAAGCATTTGGGTGGGAGGTCCTGTAGAGGCCCAGTAGAAAGACCCCCCCACCTACCTGGACACACCTGACTCCAACCCTGTCCTTGGTGACACTGACTTTGTCACCATGAACATGGATGAAGGAAAAAAATGAGGTCATGGTGACGGGGGAGGCGGGAGGCAGGTTGACACTAGCCCCCTGATCCATAGTATCGAAGCTCTCCAAGGGACTCAGCCTACATCTTGCGCCGGGACAGTATCTCCCAGCTCCCCGAGCCCCACCCCACTAGCAGGTCAAGTTCTTGAGCAAACTCATACTTATGAGGACGTGTGTGGGCCTGCAAGTGTGAACGTGTGCATATCCACAACTGTTAGCAGGGGCCTCCCAGGTGCACCTTGAGGGTGACGGTGGCTGCACAGCCCTCTCTGCCACCCGCCCCCATTCTCAGAGCCTGCCATTCAGTCAGCACTAGCTTTGTGCGGCTCGGACCTGGGGGAGGGGCTGGTTCTGATTCCCGCCTCCCCCAGCCAGCCTCCCCAGGAGGGAGCATCTGTGTTGGGGGATCTGGAAGGACCATGAGTGTTGTGCCAGGTCCTCAGAAGAGAACATTCACATGAAGGGCACTGCATAAGGAGTGGGCCAGGAGGCTGAAGCTATACTTCTTATCTGAGGACCTGTGAGTGGTTTTCCTTGGCAGGAGAGGCAAGGGCTAGGGGAGGTGGGTCTAGGGATGTCATCAGGGTGTGGTGAGTGGGGCCTAAGAGCCTGGGCCTCGCCTCAGCATTGAGCAGCCGTGGCAGGGGAGTCCCAGGCCATAGTACTGCCAACCCCCATCCCAGCATCCTAGAGATGGGCCTGGGCTCCTGCCTGCCATGGAAGAAGGGAGTGGACAGGGCAGATCTGGGGGGATGGGGCTCAAATTTGCAGTCTCAATGCCCCACCCGCAGTGCATCCCGGCTTGCGGGGTGGTAGGAGCTGGCGCTGGTTTGTGCCGGGAGGGAGCAATATGTTCTGACAACTGGTGCTGGGCTGCGTTTACCCAACAGCCAGCCTGCCTGGGGGAGACAATATTTGAAAAACACAGTATTGAAACTTGGACCTGCTGAGGATGTGGGGGGTTCTGAAGGGGCAATGCCACTGGCCCAGATCCAGCCCCAGGCCCGCTGGTCATCCTAGCTTCCCTTCTTTGCCCTCTAGAGGCGGAGCTGGAAGTTTTCCCTGGCAGGAAGTCCTTCTGCCTGTCTGACCTGGGTCTCTCCTGCTTTGATTTTAGTAAAAGTGGACCCTGCTGTTCTCCTCCTTTCCTTTTCTGGCTGGTGCTCCCTCCCTTCCATCTTGGGCTGTCTGCATGTGTCTCATTCATTCCTACACTCTCTCCCATGCTTTCGTCTACTGCAGTAATCAGGTCCAGGTTTCTCTATACTGGGAGACCTATGGCTAGGGCAGGCAGGGGTGTAACCCATCTGTTGCCCCATTCCTCCAGGTGGGAAGGAGAAGGAGTAACCCACCTTGTTGGGCATGGATGCAGGGGGAGAACGCATGCTGGGAGCTGGAAAGGGACCTAAGATCATCTGGTTGGGCTGAGCCCTGTGAATGGAACTAAGCATGCTATGAGGGGTGGGATTTGAGTCTCCAGTAGCCCCTATCAGTTCTGGTGACCTCAGGCTGGGGCCCATTGGTAATGTCTCCCCCAGACAAAGGCAGGCAAAGAATGTACATGAAGTTTGCACACAGGGGCATTCATGGCCCAGGCTGGGGGTGTAAGCATGGAGGTACCCATCAACCTCTTTGTTCACCTTGGGTAGAAACTGAACAAGGGAAATGTTGGTAGGGGCAGGACTCCCCCATCTGCCTCACACATTCCAATCTTGGTTCCCCTTCCCAGGTGTCTAGAGAGTGGAGCCTGCTTCCTGGGCCCTAGGTCCCTCCCCACAATGCTTGTCGCCGGTCTTCTCCTCTGGGCTTCCCTACTGACTGGGGCCTGGCCAGCCTTCCCCCACCCAGGATCACCTCCTGGCCACGCCCCGGGTCAGGCTTTCATTCAAAGGTAAGAAGCTGTCTTGTTCTTCCCCAGATATCATCCTCTCTTTACAATAGCACTTGGCTTTACTGCGCCAGAGAGAGAGGGCAGATCAGGACAAAACCAGGACAAAGTGTACAGCCGCATAGGTTGCTCTGGATGTGTGGGGGGTGAAGGGGGACTGGGGAGGTGGTGACTTGCTGGGAAGGGCTGGAGAACTGAACCACTTAGACACTTAGCAAAAGGGTCCAGAGTCTGGGCATCTTCCAGAGTCAGACTGTGGGTTCCTGGGCTGGGTGGCCTGGGGTCTATAAGGCGTGTCTGTCTGTATGATAATTGGAGAGGTGGCAATGTCACTCCTTCCAAACTTGCGTCTGCTGCGGCCCCTCTTGCCATTGCTATGCATCTGAGCCTGCCCTGAGCAGCCCTTGGGGTGGAAGGTCAGGCAGTTGGGCAGACACTGGAGTCTCTGGAAGCTGGAAGAGCAGGACCTGCTCTCCTGGGGTGTGGGTGCTTGAGGAGCCTTCCTGTGGGTCTCCAACTGGGAAGGATTCCTAGAATCTGGGAGGGCACTGTTGGCTGTGACTGGCAGGGAGGCCGCTGGCAGGTTCAGGCAGAGCACGTGCTGCTGTGAGGGCCTGAGCTGCTGAGCTCCAGTGAGCACTTTGATGGGAAGTTGTGGGGAGGTTTCAGGGATAGGCTGGGGTCTGCAGAGTGAAAGGCTGGTCCCCCGCTCCATCACCTTTACTCTTAACCCACTGGGCAGGTGCACGCACACAGTACACACGTGGGTGTACAAATGGCTCACTTGAGAGCCACTTCCTCAAGGGTGTGTGTGTGGTCTGAAGAGTCTACCCTGGGCCTGGGGTGAGGGGCAGTGGCCATGCTGGGGCCTGGGGGGACCTGGGGTCACTGGGAGTTCTCAGCCTTGACCCTCCTCTGGCCAGAGGTAACTTCATCCAGCCGCTTGCCCTGGGTGGGGCCGACTCAGCCCTGGCTGGCCAGATTTCCGGGCAGCCATATTGGGGTGAAAAGCTGGGCTGACCTTTCCTTCCTTAGGCTTGACTGAGGCCCAGCCTCCACCTCACCATGTCCCCCGGTAGGGCCCCTCCCCCTGGCCTCGTCCCCACCCCTTCCCCATGACGGGAGAAGTAGGGGGTAAGCTGCTCACCACAGGCTCTTCCCAGGTCACCCAGCTCCTGGTATTTCTGAGGCTGTGCCTGGAAGGAGTCCCCTGCAGGGCCTGAGAAATGGGCCGAGAAGAGTTCATTGGTTTGGGCTGGAAAGTACACCCCTTCCCTGGGTCTGGGAAGGTGGGATATTTATTCTGCTGATACTTCCACCCTTCCCTGGTGGAATTCTTCGGAGCAAATTAATAAATCTTGAAAGGGTCATTTCCCGACACCCTCGCTGGCCCAGGGTGCTGGCAGCAGGAGTAGAGTGTCTCCTTCCTCGACAGAGGAAGGGAGGGGGTGGCTTGGTCTCCACACCCCCTGGAACCTTGCGTCCACTCTGGGTATTGTTTTTGTCATCACGCATGCAAGCAAGCAGAAGGGTCAAGACAGCAAGAGGTCTTCCGTGTGCTCCTTCTAAAACTCCCTCAACCTCCAGGGGGCAAAGGCTTTTATTCCTGTTTTCCAGAGAGAGAAACTGAGGCTCAGGCAAGGGCAGGGTCAGAGTCAGGCAGGAGGCAGAGACAAAGCCAGAAATAGAACCCTGGTGTTCTGGCCTTGCCGGCGCCCACATTGCGTCAGGTCGATTCCCTCTCAATTAACTCTGAGCTGACACCCGCAGTGACTAAAAGCTGAGCTCGCTGGCAGCCAGCCTGGGTACTGCCTCCTGTGGCGGCCTAGGGTGGGGCTGCAGCACGCCTGGGGCCACCCATCCTGGGGCCTCTGTGCCTTTGCACAGGCAGGTTCCCCTGCCCTGAATAACCTTCCCTGTCTGGCCTGGCCTGGTGTCCTGGTTTTGTGCTTAGATATCACTTCCTACTATATGCCAGGCCCTGTGTTGAGTGCTGGGGACTCTGTGGTGAACAAGTTGGGGGGGTGCTCACAGTCCAGCTGGTGGAAAAAGCAATGGATACCCAGTTGGTCAGGGCCACCTGGGAGCCCAGCACCTACTGTGTGCACCTACTGTGTACCAGGCCCTGTGCATCCCCCTGCACTGGATGGTCTCAGCCTGGTGATGCACACATGAAGCGGCCCTCAGGCAGGAGCAGGCCCTCACCAAGTGTGTGTGGAGTGAGAATGGAGACCAGCACCTCAAGAAACGACTCCCACCATCTTCCTCTCAGGGTGCACGGGGTGGCACGGGAGAGGGTTACTCCAGAAGCACTGGTGATCCTTGCGGCTCCACGTCATAGTCTTTTCATCTGTGCCTTGCATGGACATGGCAGTTGACACCCCAGGCCTCAGGGGCTCAGGCTGGGCACTCCCTGCCCTGCCCTGGGTCCTGCTGCAGTGGAGAGGTGCCAGTTCCCACCTGGGTAGGGCTGGACCTTCCAAGCTGGAGGTGTTGGCATAAGGGGCCACACTGCCCAGGGTAGATAAAGGAACAAAGGCAGGAACTGGGCCAGGCTTGAGTTTGCTGCCCGCCCATCCGCCTGGGTACCTCAGCCAGGTCTAGAGCCAGGAGGGTATGAGGGCCAAGTGGCCGAGGGTTCCCTCAGATCGGGGGGCTCCTGTGGCCCATCTGCTGGGCTTCAGCAGCACAGCCAAGATCAGGCAGAAGTAAGGGTCAAATGGAGAAGATTTCCAGGAGCAGGTGAGGTGTTTGTTGATTACTCACTCTTGAGAGAGTGGAGCCTGGGGCTGGAGCGCCTGGACAGACCCTCCGTCCTTCACCCATCCGTGCCTGGACCTGGAGTCTCCTTCACCCCAGAATCACTGCCAAGCTTCAGATAAAAAACTCTTCCTTCCCCCACCCTGAGATGACCCAGGCTCTGGGGTACCACCTCCCTCTGTGGCGGCAGCAGGGAGGTGTGAGGGCCCTGCCAGGCCCTTTGTTCAGCCTGGGGAGTGTTTACTTTTCCCAGGAAGCCACCCCATGACACACTGCTGTTGCCTGGGCTGGCTTTGGCCAGGGATTGGGGCCAGGAGGTGTTTGGTGGGGTAGAAGGATCCTGTGATGACAAGACAGTTGTGCTGCTAGGGAAGCTGAGGCAGGAGTAGGGAGAGGGAGCAGAAGGTCACCCTGCCAGGGGAGGTCAGGAAAGATGAACATAATCAAAATAGCAGTAGGGGCCCGTGAGAATAACCAAGCAGTGGTCCCTCCAAGGCCTGAGGGGGGATCTGCCTGGGTTTCCTGTGAGGATGGAGGCTTGTGGGAGCCCAGCGACTTTCCAGCTCACTCAGGAGCAGGACTGAGATGGAGCCTGGCTCCACATGATGCCTGAGCTGTCCCAGGACTGTGAGTGGAGGGCAGGGATGGTGGAGGTGCTGGAGACACAGACCCTTCGCATGAGCTAGGAACAAGGGTCCAGCATTCTACAGTGCCTGCTTAGCTTTTCTAGCCTCGTTTCCCAAAGAAAGGGCTGGGGTTGCACTGGGCAGGCTCCCCATGCCATCTGTCTGCCGAAGCAACGGAATTGGGGTTTGCTTATTTCCAGGCTGTAAATTGGGCCCTCCATCACTATAGCCCTTCCAGTGAGCAGGGTCCCTAGGAAGGCCTCTCATGTCAGAGATGGGAACACCACGGCCCAAGAGAGAAAAGGGCTCCCGTTCCAGAGCAGCCTGGAGTTTGGGCCCTCTGACTCCAGGAATAACTGGCTTGCTCAGAGGGGGAGGGATGCTCTGCTGGTCACTGCCTGCCCACCCACTCGGCCTGACCTCTGAGCCTCTAGGGCCAATGGCCCAGAACAGTGCCACTGCTCACATCATTTGCATGTGGCATCAGAGGACCAAAGTTGCCAGATTTGGAGATGATGAGGTTGGAGGTTAGGAAGGGTCACAGCCTGTTAACTTCCCCCAGGAGTTGGTGTGGGTTGAGGTACCTCTAGCAAGTCTTGATGGGGCCTTAGCCCTCAGGCCTGGTACAGGACTGGGGGTGGGGCTGGAGAGCTAGAGGACCTGCTCTTGTTCCCCAGGGGCTCCTTGGCCAGCCAGAGCAAGGCATGGGCTGGGCCTTCAGTGGGGGATGAGGGGGAGGAGGCCCAGGAGCTTTGAGGCCAGTGTGGCACCAGGGAGCTGGGCAGGGGTCAGACAGCTCTGGCAGCTACAGTGGGGGTTGGAGCTCACAAGCCAGGGAGGGGTGAGTGTTCCAGGGAGGGGTAAGGGAGGAAGGAAGACCCAAAGCATGAACTTGAGCCCAGATCCCTTGAGCCCAGATCTGGGGTTTTAGTTTTCTGGAAATGGGAGCTGCCTTACTCCTGAGAGAAGACACGCAAGTGGCTGCTTTGGAGTTGGGAGGTCCTGGAAGCTGCCCATCCCCCTGCTGGCTAGGAATTGGCCTTTGGAGAGAATGGAGACAGGGTCCTCATGCTTGCCCAAGAACCTGCCTGACACCCTGCCTGGGTCAGCCAGGTCAGGGGCTGGGGCTTTTAGTTGTGGCGTTCCAGGTCCAGTGGAGCTTCAGATGGGACTGCCACTGGCTGGGCCTCCGCAGCACAGGCCTTGTCTCTGGTTCCCTGGCATGATGCCCACCCTTCCCTCCCTGGCTCCAGCTTCCCTTGGCACTAAGCGAGGAGCTGGTGCATGCTCAAGGAGTAAATCATGTTCCTTGGCAGCCCCCGCTGCTTCGTAATCGTAAAGAATTTAAAGAGAAACCACCAAGATAAAAATCTCACCCCGGCCCATAAAGGCATCTTTCACCCTGCAGCTCGGGAGACAGTGAGCCTTGGCTGTCTGCACCTGTGGTATGCACCTCCGGCCCCTTGACCCCTCCAGAGGTGGTGATAGCTCAGAAGGTGGGCTTAGGGCCATGGGTACCTGGTCCTTGACTCTTGGGAGACCTCCATCTCCTCACTCAGGAGAGTAGGGTGCTTACATTTGGTGTAATGCAGAAGTGGTAGTGGTGGTTGAGCTGGCTGGTCCTGAAGGCAAAACCCAGTTCTACCAGTGTTAGCTGTGTGAGTTCAGCCAAGTGGCTTAGCCTCTCTGAGCCCTGGTTTCCCCTGTGTAAGGTGGGAATGGCAGTGGCCCTGTGAAAGCAGCATCGTGAGGGCTCAGACTGTCTTGCTTGCATCCTGGCTGTAGGTAGACCTTGCTTGGTGAATGTCATTCTGTGTTCCCACTGCCTTTTCTGGAAAATGGGAGTAAGAACAATACTGGCTTCATTGTGTTGTCAATAGGATTAACTGTGTGAATATGGTCACTGTGGAGGAAGTCTCAGTCACCAGGAACGGTCCTGATGCTGGTGGGCAGGTGAGGGCGGGTCCAGGGGCATGCCCCAAGGAATCCCCGCACCGTCTCACCCCTTCATCCAGAATTCTAACTTTTGGTAAGGGAGGTGGTATTTGGAAAGGACTCCAGGAAGGACCCTGAGCCTTGTGAGGTGGGTGGAGTAGGGTCAGGAGGAAGAAAATTCCTACCGTGGGTATCTGGGCAGTCTTCATGGAGGGGGCTGCATCTTGAGCAGGAGAGGGAGGTTGTAGGGGAGGGGAGAGCCAGAGCACCGGGAGGGTGCATGTGGTGTGGCACCTGGGGGAAGAGGACAGGATGCTAGATGCAGTCTTGCTTTTGGGACAAGGATGTAGAGTTGTACTTTCTCTTTGTGGTTTTTAAGCTCTTTTTCCTCATGGCAGAGGTACTAAATATGTATCGTGGAAAAATTCCAGTGATAACGGATGCATTTGGCGGGAGTGATGCCTTGGTAGTAGCTCCCCCAGAGACTGGCTCCAAGGCCTGGTTGGGGTGCACAGTTGGCTGTAGTAACTCCTTCTGTGAATGTTGCTGTGGCTCCTGCAGTGTGTGCTAGGGGTGACCAGGTCTGGACTGCTCACTCAGGCATCTGCAGGGCTGGGCAGCAAGCATGTTTGCCTGGCTCGGCCTGGTGCTCTCCTGGGAATCTGAGCCCTGCCTCAAGGAGCCCTGGGAACTTTGGAGAAGCAGAGAGGATTCCTGCTGCATTTTTCTTAGAAATAGCAAGAGGGCCTTTGCCAGAGGCCTGGAGCCTAGCTCACGTGGGTGCCTGAGCTTGGCAGGCCTACAGCCCCCACCCAGGCTGCTGGGCAGCCCCAGGGAGAGGGTGGAGGCCTCCTGGGCTCCAGTCCCTGACCACTGGTCCTGACCCAGCAAAGAATGGGGCCTGGGCAGTGGCTGCTGGCCTAGGATTGGGGGCTAGCCTGTTGGGGAGGGAGTGGGGCTCATCCAGGCTGATGGACTGGGCTGACTTCTGGCACTCTCAATGAGTGGAGGGGAGCACTGGCTATCTGGTGCATCTCTGCAGGGCAGAGACAGACCCAAAGCAACTGGCCCCTCCAGGGATCAGGAAGCCTCAGCTCCAGTGCCCCCTTCCCCCACTCTTCTTCCTTCCTTCCCTCCCCCTACTCCCGCTTGCCTCCACCCCTCCCTTTGCCACCCCCTCTTGGCTTCCTACCCAGACACGCTCTTTCCTCGGACGTCTCTGTACCCAGCCAAGAGCCTTGTTCCTTCCCACTTGGGGCTCGGTGCTGATGCCCTTATTTCCCCCCGGCCAGAGTCCACTGCCTCGAGCGTCTGCTGTTCAGTTGCCTTCTAAGGGTCATATGATACAATTGGCAGAGTGGCTAGAATGTGGGGGCCCTTTGGGCTCCTGCAGCCCCAAGGCTGAGTGGGTAGCACTCCAGGGGCCTCTCCCGGGGCTGCCTATACTGCCATTTTGATCAGCGCCTTCCTGGCCCGGGCCCATGCAGAACGCTCGCCACCTGCCCTTGACTGGCTACTGGCTGAGTCCTGCTGGGCTCCTAACCCACCTCACTGCATCCTCCAAGGCTGACCCCAAGCATGCACCTGTCTGCCCTATGCCTCAGTTTCCCCATCATAATGTTGGGGAGGGGCTAAGACTCTTTGGAACATCCCTGAGGATCTCTGGGTGGGTGATGAGAAGGGGCTGCAGGGACCGCAGGAATCCGAGAAGGCGGCAGAGATGGGGGCTGGGACCAGGGCAGGGGGGAGGGTCTTGACACCCACCAGCCTGTTGGTCCCATCCTGGCCTGTCCGTCTGGGTGATTTATCAGAGTAAATGAGCCATGGAGAGTTTGTTGTCTTTTGCAGTCGTGGGGGAGGAGGAGGTGGTAGAGGAAGGAGTGAGGGGTTTCCGGGCCAGGTCTGGAATGTGGGAGGAGGGGGTGGGTCCCTGGGGGGCCTGTGAAACTGGAGGCCCTCACTGAATGGCCTTTTCACTCTCCCCACCTGAGAAATGGATCAGTATAGCCCTCCACTTCCAAATGAGCCCCTCTTCCCACCCCCCTTCACATTTCTTGGGGCACATTCCTGTGTTATCTGCTGGTCTGGTTACCTCCTCCCACTTCCTGCTCAGGGCCAGGTCTCTTGACCACACTGTCCTTCCAAAGCTGAGCTGGAGCCCTGACCCACTCAGCTGGTAAATGACCAAATGTGTTCTCACAGGCAACCATGCCCACTGCTAAGTTCCTTGTAGGGCCTCTAGGCCTCTGAAACTACCAGCCCAGGCCTAGGACGATCAGGTGCATGGGACCAAGGGGTAGGCAGGGGTCAGTGGAGGTGCCGAGGCCAGAAAGCCCCCATCTGCTAGGACAGAAGGTCAGAAGTCATTGGGTGTCCTGAGGGGGATGAAGTGTGCATCCCCTGGTTCTGGGCTGGCGAGTCAGGGAGTGATCCTGCTGCTCTGTTGATTCTGGCTTTTCCTGGTTTGAGGATGATCCGTGCTCTCAGCCTATCCTGTCCTGGGCGGAGTAGGTGAGCGCTGGAGCGGAACGGGCGTGGGAACAGCATGCCTGGACCTGCTGGCCCCAGCCCCTGCCCCCCTGCCCCCAGCCTCCAGTTTCTGAAACGGGAGGGAAGTGTACGGCGGCGTTTGACCCAGCTGGGCTCCTACTCCTGTGTGGTGTTTACTGAACAGCTGGGATGTTTACAGTAGCCCTTGAGAAGGGGCCCCTCGTTCCAGGGGATTTCCCATCTTGAGGGTCCCACTGGGGCTCTTCTGACCTCACCAACTCCCTGCTCCCCTTGGATAGATGTGTCAGAGATACAGGGACCATAACCATCTCCACCCTTGCCAGGGCCAGTGACGCCTGCCCCCTGCACCCTCTTCTCTGGCCTCGGGTCCCTCTGCCCTGGAGGAGCCAACATTTCCCACCACGTTTCCTAGAGTGGGAACTCTAGGTGGTGAAATACGGTAACTGGGTCCCCCAGTTCAGACATTTAAATTAAATTCAATCAGAGCAGTTATTGAATAAAAACACGCGGCGTCATTTACATGTTAATTATGTTGAATGGACTACTAGACCATAATTAGTTGCTAATTGGGTAAGAGTGGCTGTAATTGGTTTTGTTGGCACCGACCTGGCTCACCTACCTGGGGAGAAGGAGGGGTTGGTGTGGGTGGCTCCTAGGCAGGTCCTCTGGGTCTCCAATCTGGAAGGCCTGGCCAGGGATGGTATGGGGGGGGCAGATCTCAAGGGGCTTAGGGTCAGAGGAACCTGGAACCTCTCCCCAGGGAGCGGGCAGCTGGGGTCTGGCTTCTAGGGTTCCCATCCAGAGTATGGGGGGGGAAAGGGACTGGGGAAGGTACCCCAGATCAGCAGTGACAGCCTCCCCGCCCAGCCCCATGTGGGACCTGGGATTGAACAAATGGTAAGTGCCCAAGAGTGGGTCTGTGAGAGCACAAGGCAGATGTCACTCGAGTGTGTCTCTGCACATGCTGGCCCCTGGGTTGGCCTGATTAGGGGTTGAGGTCTTGGCATTGGGGTATAAGTGGATGTGCCAAGCAGGGGGAAAGTACGTGCAAAGGCATCTGGGCCGCCCTGCCCCTGCTCGGCTTGGCTGGGGTTCCCGAGGTTGCAGGTCTGTGGCCAGGGGCTGAGGCCTTCCGGCTGGCCGCTCATTAAAGAGGATTAGGCTGAGAGCCAGGGGGCCAGCCCAGTCCCCAGGCCTTCCTCGGGGGGCCCCTCACAGCTTTGGGGGAGTGATAAAGGGCCTGGGGGCCACCCCTTCCTGGATCCCATGGGGGTGCCCAGTAGGGACCACTTGGGCCCTGCCATGCCTCCCATGGCCACTGCTACCATAGCCTTGGCTACCTCAGTTTCCCTCCTCAGAAGGTCAGGAGGTCTGTCTTTTCGGTGGATGAAACACTGACAAAGACCCAGGCCGGCGCCTCCCCTTGGCCCCCAGTCCCATCTCTCTTCAGCTCAGGGATTAGGGCCGCACTAGCTCACTAGAGGTCAGAGGTCTGAGCTGGGCTGCAGGGATCTGTCTATCACCCCCCAGTCCCCAGCACTGCTGGGGGAGGTGATGCTGTCAGTCAGGGCCTGCTGCTTTGTGGGGCTATAACCAAGGGAGTGGGCTACCCACCTCTGCTCCAAGACCTCTCTTTTTGCAGCAGCTCCTGCCTCACTGGACGCAGACCTGACGTCCTAGAGACCGGCAGCAATGGGTGGGGGCTGCCCACTTGGGGTCTGCGGGTGAGGGCTGTGGACATGCCTCCTCAGTGCCTGTCCTCGACTGCCCCTCCTTTAAAATAAGGCATCACCAGCTGTTTCCCAGAGATGAGGGACCAGGGACCCCCAGGACCCAGCCCCCTGTGCCCTGAGAAGGTCCTGCTCTGGACCTAGCCAGGCCCGATCTGGCCAGGACCCCGAGTGTCTGACAGCCACGAGAGAGTCCTGGAGGCTGGGAACGGCTGCGGAAATGAGGTATCTGATGCCAGAAAGGCTCTTCCTTCCCGATGACGGGAAAATCCTCCCCGGATGCCACCCCCTCCCAACCTGTGCTCAGCCTGGGTGAGAGCGTGGGGGTGGGGGAGCCCTTCCCAGGAGACACACCCGGGCACACCACCGTTCCTCCCCCCCAAGGTCAAAGCTTATCCAGGCTGGAGTCCTGATCCCCCACAGAACCCTTGATCGTTCCCAGCCCCTCACTCAACATTGCCATGGCAGTCGGGGAGGCATGGTGCTCCTGCTGCCAGAGCCGGGCTTGGCACAAGTGGAGCAGACATGGGGACTGGCCTGAGGACATGACCAATCTGGGTCTGCATCAGCCCTGCCCCCTGCTGATGCCACCTCAGGTCCCAGGTTCCTTTGTTTCTTCTGTCCCAAGTCCCTGTCCCTTAAGAGAGCTGGGGCCTAGTAGGATCTGGCCCCTGCTGACGGCAGGTTTTGGAGGAGGATACCCAGGGCTACTTGCCCACCCCCTGCTCCGATCTAGGTTTCTTGGAGGAATGAAGTCTCCCTGTTCCTTTGCCTCGTGGTGGAGTGGGGAGCAGGGGACAGGACACCAGTTTCGCCTCTCACCCTGTGCCCTGGGGTGAGCAGCACTCTCCTCTGGGCCTCAGTCTTCCTGTCTGCAGCTGGGGGTGTAGGACTGTCTCAGGACCCCTTGTTTCAATTTTTTCCTACAATCTGGCATGAGTGGGGTCAGAAGTCCAGCTGTGGGTTGAGAAAGCTAGAACCCTACACCGGCTTTGCTCTGGGACCTGGGGAAGTTCCCACCCCTCTCCACCTTGGTTCCCCTCTGGTAGGCTGGGTTTGGATAAGTGATTTGGGATTAAGCTCTACTCCCGTGGGTTGGGGATGGGTAGGGAAACACTGGACTTGGGAAGGCTGGAGCTGAGTCCACAGGAGGCCCCTTCCTACACCATAGCTCTCTCTGCTCCCCAATCCAGCACTAGGAAATGGGGTAGTGGGGGGTGGGAGTGGGGGGTGGATGTCCTACAAGAGGTAGTGACACCTGGAGGCCTGCTCCCTTGGGAAAGGACTTGGGACCCTATCCCACTCTACTTTCCCTGAAAGGCAGAGACACCCATGAAGGATGGGTTGGGGGAAGACCTAAGGAATGCCAGGCTGTGAGCCTCTCTCTGAGATCAGAACAGGAGTCCTACATCAGAGTCACTTAGTGTCGGTACCAGGAGGGCCTGAGAGATGGTCTAGACTGGAGAATGAGGCTCAGAGAGCGAGAGTGCCCCCAACTCGGGTCATGAAGCTCACCCAGAAACCCAAGCCACAGCCAAGGATCCCTGACCCTGGGTCCCACCCCCTTCCCCCACCCTGTGGGGCCTCCTGGGGGCTCCCCCTCTCCCCCCCCACACTGTTTCCACAGTGACCAAAGCATCACGTCCTGTGACATCAGAGCCATTGACGCCATATCCCGTGGCCACTGGGAGGGGTCCCGCAGGTCCTGAGTCATGTGCCCTGTCCGTGGAGAGCGAGTCACCTTCCGGCCTTGGCCCTCCTGGCAGGCAGTCTCCACCACCAGGACTGGCTTCCCCTGGGCCTCCCCCCTCCTTCAGCCATGGACCTGGGTGGGAATCCCACCTGCATGCGCTCTGGCATGTCATGTCCCTTCCCTGTACCCTGGGTGTTGTGAGCACAGGGCTTTGTGCACAGCGGGTGCTCGATGACTGAGTGAGGGGCTCCCTCCACCCCTACCTCCATCCACGGGCATACGGAGGGCAGGGGGCAGAGAGGGTCAAGGCCAATCTCCTGCCCCCAAGCTGGGACTCAGTTTCCTCATCTTCTGAGGGTTCTCTACAGCCTTTCTCACAAAGGGAGCTGGAGCCTGGGAGTGCTGGGGCTTTGTGAGAGGGTGGGGGCTCAGACTTGGGCCTTGGGCTCTGGGAGTCAGGGCACACGGTTCAGATTATGGAGGCCTAAGGCTTGGCAGGGTGGAAGGTGGGGATTATGGCTGACTGGGTTCCTGGGGGCTTGATGGCTAAAGCTTCCCCCTACCCTGAGTGCCTGTGTCTGAAGATGCCCACTTGATAGCCTCTGCCCCCTCCCCCTGCTATTGCCCCCAAAGTGCCCCCTAGCCCAGGGGACAGGTAAGGGCATGACCAAGCCATGCCCCCAGCCAGGGTATAAATAACCCCTGGCGGGCTGTCCTAGCCTGGGGGCGCTCCACTGGCAGCCCCACTTCCTCTCTGGCCACTTCCCAGCCCTGGGGGTGGGGGAATGTTTACTTTCCTGTTGTCACTGTGGGTGAGTGGCCAGGCGGGAGACTCCGAGTGGCCCAACAACAGGTGCGGGACAGGTGCCCGGGCCGCCCTGCCCAGGACTTCAGAGGCGCCGCCGGACAGGCGAGTGAGGCCATCGCCAGGCAGGATCGGCTCTTTGATCCCTCGGCGTCCCTGCGTCCCAGTGGTTGGCCAAGGTCATCACCTGCATTCCCTTGTCACCGCAGTCGGGGCTGGGCAGGGCAAGGTCTTTCCTTACCCGCTAGTTTCTCAGAGTGAGGTCCTGGGGCCAGACATGGGCTCTGGGTCAGCTGGTGGAACCCCCTGACTCCAGCCCACCTCTGCCCCACCTTCAGGCTGTGTCTAGGGCCTTGGATCCCAGCTGTTGTCCCCTTCCAGGTGCTTTGGGGCCTGGCCCTGGCCTCTCCCTTGATTGCCTCACCTGTGAAATGGGTTACCAGCTGGGGAGGGGAGATGGAACATGTGTGACCCCCTTGGTGAGTGCCTCGTGTGGCAGGACATGTGTGCGCTGTGTGCATGCCTGTGCCATGTGTATACACGCATGTGCTCTTCTGTGCGCTGCTATCTTAAGCCCCCTGTGCGTGTGAATATTCATCATCCTCATTACAATGTTCCTTCTTCTGCTGAGCTAAAGATAGCTGGGGGGTGGGTGGAGAAGGGGCTTGCCAAGGGGACCCCTCGTCTCTCCCTCCCCTTGGAGGCAGGTTCCCAAGCTTGTAGGAGTCCTTTGTCTATCATTGGCTAAGCCCCCTCTTGTCCTTCATCCCTAGGAAGGGCTTTTCCCCAACATCCTGGGGTTGGAGGGCCAAGGCTGCTGGTCTCATGCAGAAGGGAAACTAGAGGCCCCAGTTGAACCCTGCCTTTAGCCCCAGGGTTGTAGCACCAGAAAGAGAGCCTCTTTCCCAGAAATGACTGTCCTGGCTCATTCAAGGTGGCCTGAGAGTTCCACCATTAGCAGCCTTGTGGGGTCAGGGGAAGCTGGGGTCTGCAGGGCAGTGTGTCTAGTGAGGCTTTTGAGTCTTCTGGCTAACCTGCTTCAGACCAAGTGAGGACCTTGCTATGTACCAGCTGTACCCCCTGGCTGGTGGGCAGCTGGGATAAGAACAGGGCATCCAGGCTCCATGCCAGAGTCTTTGGGCTGTCTCAGATATACCCGGCCACACCCCTATCTGCTCATTAACCCTTTTAAGCCCCTGTGTGAAGCTGGCCCCACCCTGAGCATGGGAGCATTAACTCCCACCTGAGCAAAAACTCTTTGATGGTGTCACGTACCCTGGCCCGCACCCACTGCCCTTTCATTGGGACCCAGAGACTAGCTAGGGCTGTCTGTGAATCAGGGGTTTAGCTTTGGGCGTGGTGCCTTCCCTGGCCTGCCTACCTGTCCCCACTTTCTCCTCCCAGCCTGTCAGGGACTAGAGAGGGAGCTGAGAAGGATCCAGGAAGGAAAGCTGGAGGTTTAAGACCACTGTGTGGGCCGGGCGCAGTGGCTCATGCCTGTAATCCCAGCACTTTGGGAGGCCAAGGCAGGATCACTTGAGGTCAGGAGTTCGAGACCAGCCTGGCCAACATGGTAAAACCCCGTCTCTACTAAAAATACAAAATCCCAGCTACTCAGGAGGCTGAGGCAGGAGAATCGCTTGAACCCAGCACATGGAGGCTGCAGTGAGCCGAGATCTCGATATTGTACTCCAGCCTGGGTGACAAAGTGAGTGAGACTCCACCTCGAAAAAAGAAAAAAGACCACTGTGTGGTGGGGGTCCTGAGGGGAACCTCAGGGCCTTAGTCTCCCATTTGTCAGAGGGGGTATGGCTGGATGGTCTCCTGAAGGTCCTAATTGGTGCCCTGCCCTCCACCTGCAGAGTTGAAGGCCACAGGCACCGCCCATTTCTTCAACTTCCTGCTCAACACAACTGACTACCGAATCCTGCTCAAGGACGAGGACCACGACCGCATGTATGTGGGCAGCAAGGACTATGTGCTATCCCTGGACCTGCACGACATCAACCGCGAGCCCCTGATTGTAAGGGCTGTACCTGATGTGGGGCGTGGGGTGGGCATGGAGCCCCAGGGTTCAGGGCATGTCCTGAAGGCTGCACCCTCTGACCCCCCTCTCTGCAGATCCACTGGGCAGCCTCCCAACAGCGCATTGAGGAGTGCGTGCTCTCAGGCAAGGATGGCAACGTGAGTTCAGTGGGGTCCACAGGTGGGAAGGGGGGCAGGTGACCCCCAGAGAGGGGGCAGGCCTGGCCAGGGCACCTACGCAGCCTTCGCTCTGGCCCCAGGGCGAGTGTGGGAACTTCGTCAGGCTCATCCAGCCCTGGAACCGAACACACCTGTATGTGTGCGGGACAGGTGCCTACAACCCCATGTGCACCTATGTGAACCGCGGCCGCCGCGCCCAGGTAAGCCCTGCTCACCCTGTCCCCGTGCTGCCCCCTGCTGGTGTCTGCATCCCAGGGTCCTGATGGGAGGAGGGGCTTCAGCCCCAGCCCAGCCACTTCCGAGTCTTGTGACCTTGGGTGAGTGACTTCTTTCACCTCAGTGAGCCTCAGTTTCTTCACTTGAAAATGGGGCTAACCGCTGCCTTTCTCACAGGTCGGTGCGAGGAGGAGGCAGTGAGCTAAAGCTCCCAAAGCTCCTAGCACCATGCCTGGCACATAGTAAGCACTCGCTCCATATGTGGCAACAGCTCTCTTAGCTATGCCTGTGGACCGTGCCCCTGTGGCTGAGCCAGAGGGCCTGGTGGGGGCCTTGCGACAGGAGGCTGGACACCTGGGTCAGCTTCTGCCATGTGGCCTGGGGGAGAGCTGCCTTCCTCCCCCCAGGGCCAGGGGTTTGGGGGGAGCTGCCCCTTCCCCAGCTCTGCCCCTTCCTGCCTGCTTCCGCCCTTTTCCATTTCCATGTGGGCATGTGTGTGAGCTGGTGTGAACTTGTAGGGCATGTGTGAGACTCGTGACTGGACCTGAAGGGCACATGTGTGTGTAGGTGTGTGCCAAGCCTGTGTGTATGTATATGCACACTCATAGACGTGCTCGGGGGGTCCATGTGCTCACGTGTGTTCCTGGCCTGTGTGGTGTGAGAAGCTGGCAGCCCGAGCCCGCTCCCCCAGCCCCTGCCACCCCCAGCTCTAACCCCTGTTCCTCATCTTCTCAGGCCACACCATGGACCCAGGTGCAGGTGGTCAGAGGCCGAGGCAGCAGAGCCACGGATGGTGCCCTCCGCCCGACACCCACAGCCCCACGCCAGGTGGGCCTCATCCCTCCAGGCCTTTGCCAGGCAGCACTGCCTCTGAGTGGAACTCACCCTAGGCCTGGACCTGAGGCCAGTCTCCCCAAGTCCTCTCCTCTACCTCTGTGCCCATACCCTGTCCCCACCCCTTCCCCTGAAGTGCCCTCAGGCTCAGAAGGCTTGCCCAGCTGGACTCATGTCGGCCTCAGTGTGACCCCCATGGGCAAGAAATGAAGCCGCCAGGTGGGGAAGACGGGAGCCCTGGGGACAGCCATGCCTTAGCCCCCAGAACGCATGTGTGTAGACACACAAGAGCACACACCAATGTGCATGTGGGGCCCCCTCACTCAGCACCCAGAGTGGAAAGCGGCACATGTGTGCAGTCTGATACCTTACTCCCAGGTGTCTGTGCCCCATGCCTTCCACGGTCATCTGGTGGACAGGTGTCCTGCACACTCATGTGCTTGGGGCTGTCTTCTGCCGGGTGGTATCTGTCCACTAGTCATGACCCGGGTCTGGGTTGGGAGAGCTGGGGCTGGGCAGGGGCGGGCAGGGAGGCAGGGGCTGCCAGTGAATGACAGAGCATGTTTGTCTGTGGTAGGGAGTGCAGAAATGCCGGGTCGTTCAGATTCTGTGTGTGTGTGTCCATGGTGTGAGCCAGGGGTTCCGTGTGCTGGCAGTGATAGGTTCAGAGCTGTGTGTGCACCCCTGTGTGTGTAGGAAGTCACGTGTGCAGAGTGTAACTGGAAGTAGGCCTGTGTGCACCTTCCCATCACCATCCTGCCACCTGCCGCCACCTCCTCCTGCCTCTGTTCCTCTCCTTGCCCCTTTCCCCTCCCTCTGCCTGCCTTTCTCTTGTGGCCTATGCGCTCACCCTGGTCCCGGTGCCTTTTCCAACCTTCCTCCCAGTATCTTGCAGGCTGGGCTGGGAGGCACAGGGGGCTTTGTGAATTCCATGTGGTCTGGGCTGGACTCCTCAACTCCTGGCTCTCTGGGGAGACATGGAGCCTGGGGGCTCTGCTGAGGGGCAGGAAAAGGTCATGGCCCATTGGTCCATCCTGAGGACCACAGGTAGGGTACAAAGCCTGGGGATAAAGTAACTTTAGAGCTCTCTGCCCTGGCCAGACCTGATGGCAAAGGACAGGACCCCAGACCCTTAACCAGTCACCCCTGCTCTGGCCAGGTCTGCAACCCCTTCTTGGCCCAAGACAGGCAGCCACAGCAAAGAGCTGTGCCTCTGTGGCCCAGGGGACCTTGGCTAGCATCTTTGTGAGCCAGTTGGCATGAAGGGGCTTCAGCCCCTACAAGCCCACTCCATGTCCACCTCACAGCCTCCAAGGCAGGGCCCCTTGAGACTCGATCCCCGGGTCTTCCCTAAGACCTGGGACTAGGAGGCACCTCCCTTGGAGCCCACAGCATGGCTCTGCCCCGGGAGACCTGGCTAGATGGAGTTTAAGCCCAAGAGCTTTGGGGGAGAGGAGGGGGCGGGTTCAGGGTATTCCTGGGGGCTCATTCTTACCCTGGGAGCCTGGTGACCCTTACGCTTCCTGGCCGAGGGACTGGCCAGCACGGTGCTGAGCCCTGCTCTGCCCTGCAGGATTACATCTTCTACCTGGAGCCTGAGCGACTCGAGTCAGGGAAGGGCAAATGTCCGTACGACCCCAAGCTGGACACAGCGTCAGCCCTCATCAGTGAGTGCCCCCAACCCCAGCTCTATAGTCTCAGTGTGTGGCCTCTTCCCTGGGAGAGGGGGCATGGCACCAACACTTACCCAAGGCCAGAGACCGTGACCAGGCTGTCCCTGAACTCCCCCAACGGGCCCCACCTGGCAAGGGGAGAGGGTGCAGGTCAGAGCCCATTGTGAGCTGAGGGTAGAGACTGGGTGGTATAAGCCTCCGCCTGGTCCCTTCGGATGGGGACCAAGGGAGTCAGTTCCTACCCTGAAACACAGTATGATTCATGCAAAGTCCAGAACCCTCCTGATGACAGCCTTCCTAGAAGAGAAGATAAACTGAGTGCCTATCAGGGCTGGTTTGAGGGGCAGTCCCATAGCATGTTCTCGGTATGTCTGGGAGGCTGGGAGAGCCCTGTAGGGAAGCACCAATGGAGAGTTCTGGCCCATGTCCAGACGGGAAGAGCACGTTTCTAGTCTGGGTAGGTGTCTGGGAGAATTGGGGGCTGTTCTCTGAGGTGGGGTCCTGCCTGGGGTCTCGGGAGCAGCTGCTACCCCTAACTGCAGGTTGGGTGAACCCATCACTGACCCTGGCCCATGCACACTGCCTGTTTTCTGATTGTTCAACACAGTCTGCTCTCAGAGCAGCTGTCGGGCTCTGTGCCACCTCCAAACCTGGGAAAGGCCCTGGGGTCAAGGGGCAGACATTATCCTGCCTCTCTTGGCAAGTGAGAAGGTCCCAATCTGATGGCAGAGCCCAAATCAGAGTCTGATGAGGAAAAACAGGGCCTGTCCTTGGTGGGGAGCCTCACATGTGTGTTAGAGGCAGGAACATTGTTAAATTTTCAGGAATTTCTTGAGCCAGTTTTTTTTTTAGATGGAGTCTCGCTCTGTCACCCAGGCTGGAGTGCAATGACGAGATCTCGGCTCACTGTAGCCTCTACCTCCCAGGTTTAATTGATTCTCCTGCCTCGGCCTCCCGAGTAGCTGGGATTACAGGCATGTGCCACCATGCCCAGCTAATTTTGTATTTTTAGTAGAGATGGGGTTTCTCCATGTTGGTCAGGCTGGTCTCTAACTCCCGACCTCAGGTGATCTACCTGCCTCAGCCTCCCAAAGTGCTGGGATAACAGGAGTGAGCCACCGTGCCCAGCCGATCCAGTTGTTAGATACAACTATTATTAAAAGTTTAGGCCGGGCAAAGTGGCTCACGCCTGTAAATCTCAGCACTTTGGGAGGCCGAGGCGGGTGGATCACAAGGTCAGGAGTTTGAGACCAGCCTGGCCAACATGGTGAAACCCCATCTCTACTAAAAATGCAAAAATTAGCCAGGCGTGATGGTGGGTGTCTGTAATCCCAGCTACTCGGGAGGCTGAGGCAGGCGAATTGCCTGAACCCAGGAGGTGGAGGTTGCAGTGAGCTGAGATTGCACCACTGAACTCCAGCCTGGGTGATAGAGTGAAACTCCATCTCAGAAATAAAAAAAGGAAAAAAACAACATTTGTCTCCTCGTACGCCTCCATCAGAGCTCTGATGGAGACCAAGTGCATTGTCAGTGAGCACTAATAGTTTGAAAGGAATCTTTTTTTTCTGAGCAATGGGTTTTAACAGTGGGTTTAAAATATTCAGTAAACCAGCCAGGCACAGTGACTTACACCTGTAATCCTAGCACTTCGGGAGGCCGAGGTGGGTGGATCACTTGAGGTCAGGAGTTGAGACCAGCCTGACCAACATGGTGAAACCCCGTCTCTACTAAAAATACAAAAATTAGCCAGGCATGATGGTAGGTGACTAAATCCCAGCTACTTGAGAGGCTGAGGCAGAAGAATAGCTTGAACCAGAGAGGCGGAGGTTGCAGTGAGCCGAGATCGTACCACTGCACTCTAGCCTGGGCAACTGAGCAAGATTCTGTCTCAAAAAAAAAAAAAAAATTCGGTAAACCATGCTGTAAACAGATGTGCTGTCATTCAGGCCTTATTGTTCCATTTATAGAGGACAGGCAGAGTAGATTTAGCATCATTCTTAAGGGCCCTAGGGTTCTTGGAATGGTAAATGTGCAATGGCTTCAACTTAAAGCCACCAGCTGCATTAGCCCCTAATAAGAAAGTCTGCCTGTCCTTTGAAGCTTTGAAGCCAGGCATTGACTTCTCCTTGGTAGCCATGAAAATTATAGATGGCATCTTCTTCCATGAGAAGGCTGTGTCTCCCTCCCTTCCTCTCTCTCTCTCTGTCTCTCTCTTTCTCTTTCTTTTCATCTCACTCTGTTGCCCAGGCTGGAGGCAGTGCTACCATCTCAGCTCACTATAACCTCCTCCTCCCAGGTTCACATGATTCTCCTGCCTCAGCCTCCCAGATACTTTGGATTAGAGGCACGTGCCACCATGCACGGCTAATTTTTATTTTATATTTTTAGTAGAGACAGGGTCTCACCATGTTGACCAGGTTTGTCTCAAACTCCTGATCTCAAGTGATCCACCCACTCGGCCTCCCCAGTGCTAGGATTACAGGCGTGAGTCACCGGCCCTGACCAGGAGGCTGCTTTGTCTCCATTGAAAATCTTGTTTAGTGTAGCCACCTTTATCCATGATCTTATCTAAATCTTCTGGAGAATTTGCTGCAGCTTCTCCATCAGCACTTGCATGTTTATGTTCTGGAGCTGACTGCTTTCCTTAAACCTCATGAACCAGCCTCTGCTGGCTTCGAAACCTTTCATCTCCAGCTTCCTCTCTTCTCTCAGCCTTTACAGAATTGAAGAGAGTTTGCTCTGGATTAGACTTTGGCTTAAAGAATATTGTGGCTGGTCTGATGTTCCATCTAACCCCGTAAAACTTTCACCATATCAGCGATAAGGCTGTTTCACTTTCTTAGCATTTGTGTGTTTCCTGGAGTAGCCCTTTTAATTTCCTTCAAGAACTTTTTCTTTGCATTCACAACTTGGCTGTTTGGTGCTGGCTGCCTAGTTTTGGACCTATCTCAGCTTTCAACATGCCTTCCACACTAAGTTTAATCATTTCTAGCTTTTTTTTTTTTTTAGACAGAGTTTCACTCTGTCCCCCAGGCTGGAGTGAAGTGGCGCAATCTCAGCTCACTGCAACCTCCGCCCCCCAGGTTTAAGTGATTCTCCCGCCTTAGCCTCCCGAGTAGCTGGGACTACAGGCACCGGTTACCATGCCCAGCTAATTTTTGTATTTTTAGTAGAGATGGGTTTCTCCCATGTTGGCCAGGCTGGTCTCCTGATTTCAAGTGATCCACCTGCCTTGGCCTCCTGAAGTGCTAGGATTATAGGCATGAGCCACTGCGCCTCGCCCATTTCTAGCTTTTGACTTAAAGTGAGAGATGTGTGACTCTTCCTTTCGCTTGAACACTTAGAGGCCATTATGGGATTATTAATTGGCCTAATTTTCATATTGCTGTGTCCCAGAGAATAGAGAAGCCCAAGAAGAGAGAGAGGGAGATGGGGGAATGGCCAGTGAGTAGAGCAGTCAGAACACACACAACATTTATCGATTAAGTTCGCTGTTTTAGATGAGTGAGGTTCATGGTGCTAAAACAATTGCAGTAGTAACATCACAGATCACCATAACAGATAGTTTGAAATATCGCAAGAATTACCAAAATGTAGGCCAGGCGCGGTGGCTCAAGCCTGTAATTCCAGCACTTTGGGAGGCCGAGGCAAGTGGATCACCTGAGGTCAGGAGTTCGAGATCAGTCTGGCCAACATGGTGAAACCCCGTCTCTACTAAAAATACAAAAATTAGGCTGGGGGTAGTGGCTCACACCTATAATCCCAGCATTTTGGGAGCTGAGGTGGGCGGATCACCTGAGGTCAGGAGTTCAAGACCAGCCTCAGCAACATGGAGAAACCCCATCTCTACTAAAAATACAAAATTAGCCAGGTGTGGTGGTGTATGCCTGTAATCCCAGCTACTTGGGAGGCTGAGGCAGGAAAATCATTTGAACCTGGGAGGCAGAGGTTGCAGTGAGCCGAGATTGCACCATTGCACTCCAGCCTGGGCAACAAGAGGGAAACTCCATCTCAAAAAAAAAAAAAAAAAATTAGTCAGATGTGGTGGCAGGTACCTATAGTTCCAGCTACTCAGGTGGCTGAGGCAGGAGAATTGCTTGAGCCTGGGAGGTGGAGGTTGCAGTGAGCCGAGATGGTGCCACTGCACTCCAGCCTGGGCGACAGAGCAAGACTTCATCTCAAAGGAAAAAAATATCACCAAAATGTGACACAGAGACACAAAGTAAGTGCATGCTGTTGCAGAAACGGTGCTGACAGACTTGCTTGACACAGAGTTGCCATAACCCTTCTTCTGTAAAAAATGCAGTCTTCACAGCACACAAAGCCCGGTAAACTGAGGTGTGCGTATGCTTCCCCATTCTTTACTACACTGTATTGTTAGCTATGCTCTTTTTTTAATTTTTTTTACGACAGAGTCTTGCTCTGTTGCTTAGGCTAGAGTGCAGTGGCACGATCTGGGCTCACTGCAACCTCCGCCTCCCTGGTTCAAGCAATTCTCCTGCTTCAGCCTCCTGCGTAGCAGCTGGGACTACAGGCACCCGCTACCATGCCCAGCTAATTTTTGTATTTTAGTAGAGGCAGGATTTCACCACGTTGGCCAGGCTGGTCTCAAACTCCTGACCTCAAATGATTCACCTGCCTCGGCCTCCAAAAGTGCTGGGATTACAGGCTTGAGCCACTGTGCCCGGCCTGCTGGCTGTATTCTTGAGGTGATTTACATTTGTCGTGTCTGTGGGGTAGAAATACTGGACAGTGGTGTTGGCAGCTCTTCCTGACTCTGCTTTCAGTGACTTCAGGTTGGTAGCTTAAAATTAGTCATGGGTGGGAGCATTGACACCACAGAAATGGGCTATTGCTACTAATCAGAGCTGATAGTTGCTAATCCCAACCCTCCCAGAGCCAGTGGTGAAACACTGACCAGCACTCCACTGGAGATAGGATCACGCCCCAGGGAACCTGAGGGGGGAGGAGTAAGACCCTGTTCTGGAAGTCATCTGAGCTGTGCCCCGGCTCTAGCAAACAGCAGCCCCCTGACTGACCCACTGGCCCACCCACAGATGAGGAGCTCTATGCTGGTGTGTACATTGATTTTATGGGCACTGACGCAGCCATCTTCCGCACCCTTGGAAAGCAGACAGCCATGCGCACGGATCAGTACAACTCCCGGTGGCTGAACGGTAAGCGTGGCCCCAGGAACCCTTCCGTGGCCATGTGTCTGGGATTCAGCAAGAAGGTCGTAAAGAAGCACACGTGGGGGAATTGGGGAAATGTTAGCCTGTGACTACCTGGGGCAGGGGTAGTTTCTTATCTGGAGAGGAGTTCTTATCTGGAGAGGGAGTTCTTGTACCTGGCTGGGGACTCTGTTGGAGAACAGGGGCATCATCAGAGTAGGGGCTCACCCAGCTGACCCCTGCCATGCAGACCCGTCGTTCATCCATGCTGAGCTCATTCCTGACAGCTCGGAGCGTAATGATGATAAGCTCTACTTCTTCTTCCGTGAGCGGTCGGCAGAGGCGCCGCAGAGCCCCGCTGTGTATGCCCGCATCGGGCGCATCTGCCTGGTATGCATTGGCTGGGCCCCCCAGGCTATTCCCTCCACCAGTTCTGGCTTCATCAGCCCTGCTTCAGCCAGGGCTTGGGCTCAAGAGCTGATCTGACCGGGCCTCTTGCCCCACCCCCCCCAGAATGATGACGGTGGTCACTGTTGCCTGGTCAACAAGTGGAGTACATTCCTGAAGGCTCGGCTTGTCTGCTCTGTGCCGGGCGAGGATGGCATTGAGACTCACTTCGATGAGCTCCGTGAGTGCAATGCAGTTCCAGCTCCATGTGGTCAGGACTGAGCTGGGGAAGCTGGTCTCAGTGGGGGGTCAGGGGGAGGCTTCCCTCCAGAGGTGACCTGGAGTCAGAAGGATGGGTCAGAGGTAGGCTGGCCATGGTGGGGCAGGCTGAGCCCAGGCTAGGGTACTCTGGCTACAGCGAGAGGGATAGAGGCTGGGTGGGTGGTCAGGGTGCCTTTGGTGGGCCCCTCCCCTGCACAGGAGTGGGTGGGGTCCGGGGACTCCCACCCAAGGCACCCTCCAATACCTTCTTCCTCTGTCCCCAGAGGACGTGTTTGTCCAGCAGACCCTGGACGTGAGGAACCCTGTCATTTACGCTGTCTTTACCTCCTCTGGGTGAGGCTGGGGTCAGGGCCAGCAGTGGCAGGGGTGTGGCCCCGTTGGGGGATTATAACTCATGAAGGACCCCTGCCTGGTGGCGAGCTGTGAAGAGGGGTAGTTTGGGGAGGGGCCCTGCGTGGAGGGTCCATCCCACTCAGCAGCACCTGCCCTACCCACAGCTCCGTGTTCCGAGGCTCTGCCGTGTGTGTCTACTCCATGGCTGACATTCGCATGGTCTTCAACGGGCCCTTTGCCCACAAGGAAGGCCCCAACTACCAGTGGATGCCCTTCTCAGGGAAGATGCCCTACCCACGGCCGGGCACGGTAAGGACCCCGCTCATCCTGCCTCTCCCCTTCCTCTTCTTCTAAGAGGCCTCTTAGAAGGCCCCATCGTCATGCCCCTCCCAGCCAGTGGGGTAGGTGGGCCGTAATGCACACACAGACTGGCCTTCACACACAGTGTCAGGCTGTGGAGGAGCCCAGCCAGGATTCTGGGACAAAGATGGTGGGCTGGGTGTGCTTGGCTGCTCCTTAGAGGGTCCTCTGTGGAGGTGTTTGGAAGCCAAAGGTTGGAGGGAAGGGTCTTCCTGGTGGACGCTGGAGGCAGGCTGGAGGTCGAATCAGCTGACGAACAGGAGGCAAAGAGTTGGAGAGGGGCAGGGCCAGGCCTCAGGCAGGGTCTCAGAGGTCACAGAGGCATGTCACTTTATCTTGGTGTGACAGCTGATTTGGGAGTCTAAGCAGGAGAGCAGCGGATCTGATCCAGTGTAGTTCCCGCTCCATGTGGTCAGGACTGGGCTGGGGAAGCTGGTCTCAGCAGGGGTCAGGGGGAGGCTCCCCTCCAGAGGTGACCTGGAGTCGTAAGGATGGGCCAGAGGTTAGCTGGCCATGGTGGGGGGGCAGGCTGAGCCCAGGCTCAGGGGACAGCTTCAGGAAGGAGGAGAGTGAGGCTGGTGTGTGACAAGGACATCGAAGCCTGCAGTCCAGCTGTGCAAGAGGGAGACGGCTGAGTCCCTAGGAACAGTCAGAGAGGAAGGAGATGACAGGGTGGAGAGCATGTGGAAGGGAGTGGTCTGCTTTGCCAAATGCTGCCACAGGGTCATGGCACACTAAGCCAGGGAGATGGCTGTGGCGTTTGGCCACGGGGGACCTTGGCCAGAGCAGGACCTGCAGAGGTCAGGTGCAGGGCAGAAACCTGGAGAGGGGCTTTGGGGGAGAGGAGCAGGTCAAGGTGGTGAGGACAGACAGTGCAGCGGCCTCTCCTGAAGCTAATAGCTCCAGCCTTCCCTGCCCGGTAGCCTGGACTAACACTCGCCACCTGTCCACAGTGCCCTGGTGGAACCTTCACGCCGTCCATGAAGTCCACCAAGGACTATCCTGATGAGGTGATCAACTTCATGCGCAGCCACCCGCTCATGTACCAGGCCGTGTACCCTCTGCAGCGGCGGCCCCTGGTGGTCCGCACAGGTGCTCCCTACCGCCTCACCACTGTCGCCGTGGACCAGGTGGATGCAGCCGACGGGCGCTATGAGGTGCTTTTCCTGGGCACAGGTACCCGCTGCTGCTCCCGGCCTCTCCCACGCTGGGCCCCCTGGGTGTGGGGTGCAGATCCTTGGGGCTGGGGCTTGCCCTGCTAGGGCTTGCTGCAAGCTCATCAGAGTCACCTCTTCATCCTCATCCTTTGGTGCCTTCTCCCTATTGCTGGGATAACGGAGGCTGGGGGTGAGAAACAGGGGCCCAGGAGAGCAGGGACACTGGGCATCTGGGACCTATGTATGGCAGGAAAGGGGTGGAGACAGATGGTAGACACCTCCAGGATACACAGGTCATCCACATGCTCATGTGTGCACGCACATGCCACAGTGCACCCACCACAGTTCCAGCAGCCCAGACACAGGAGAATGCATGCCCCAGTGTCCTATTCTCAGCAGGGCCCAAAATCAGGGTCTGGGTTGGTGGGGGCAGACCCTGGCCATGACTCCCTATGTCCTGGGCCAGTCCTCTCTGACCTGGGGAAACCCTCCACCTTGTCACAGAGCTCCTGCTCCAATGTCCCAGGGGGGTTTGGGCCCTGGTTGGGGAAGGGGCTGAGGCTGGTACCCCTTCCCCCAGCATCCCCAGCCTCACTGAGGCCCTGCCCGGCCCGTTCCAGACCGCGGGACAGTACAGAAGGTCATTGTGTTGCCCAAGGATGACCAGGAGATGGAAGAGCTCATGCTGGAGGAGGTGGAGGTCTTCAAGGTGGGTGTGACAATACCCAGTCTGACCTCCCCCACCTTCACCCTCCCCAGTTTCAGCCTCTGACCCGAGACCTCTAGGTCAGGGCATGGCGGGGGGGGTCCCTGGAGTCCCAAGCTAATCTTATCTCCTTCTAGGACCCAGCACCCGTCAAGACCATGACCATCTCTTCCAAGAGGGTGAGTCTTTGGCAAGGTGGGCCAGGGATGGGGACAGGGCCTGCATCCTCTCAGGGTCATGCCCTCGGCACAGGGATGGATAAACTGAGGCATGGAACAGGGAAGAGGAGCCCAGCCCACCTGGCCATTGGTGGGGCTGGCTGTGGGACAGGGACTGACAAGGCCCTGTTCTTTACCCCAGCAACAACTCTATGTGGCGTCGGCTGTGGGAGTCACACACCTGAGCCTGCACCGATGCCAGGCGTATGGGGCTGCCTGTGCTGACTGCTGCCTTGCCCGGGACCCTTACTGTGCCTGGGATGGCCAGGCCTGCTCCCGCTATACAGCATCCTCCAAGAGGTATGGACCCCTAGACACCTGGGATTTTAGCAACCAGACCCAGGGCCCTATCTTAGGGGGATTGGAGGTACATATGATATTACCCTCGGGAAATCTTAAAGCTAAGACATCACTGCCCTGGGGAAAAGGCCTGCCCCTGGAGTCAGGGGGCTACAGGGACCTAGGGGCGGGCTAGCTTCCTGGGAGCACTCCTTCAGAGCTATCCCCCATCCAGGCGGAGCCGCCGGCAGGACGTCCGGCACGGAAACCCCATCAGGCAGTGCCGTGGGTTCAACTCCAATGGTGAGTGTGCTGGGCCTCACCGTGGGGTGCTGCTCACACTGCAGAGCCCCACATAGCCCACGAAGCTGCTCACAGGGCCCCCACTGTAAAGGTGCTCTGATGGCTAAGGGGGGCGGGGGTTAATGGAGATGGGATGTTACTAGTTGTCCCCTTGAGGAATGGACGCTCAACACACAGCTCTACATCGGTGAGTAGGTGCCGCTTGGTGCCTGCCTTGAAGCAGCCAGCAGGCTACCCACAGGCGATGCTGCTTTTGCTCAACCTCTCTCGCTCTATAGCCAACAAGAATGCCGTGGAATCTGTGCAGTACGGTGTAGCTGGCAGTGCGGCCTTCCTTGAGTGCCAGCCCCGCTCGCCTCAAGCCACTGTTAAGTGGCTATTCCAGCGAGATCCTGGTGACCGGCGCCGAGAGGTGAGTTCCTGTGCCCAGTGCTGCACCGTGGATGTGGGAGTCCTTGTGGGCTGGTGAAACGTAGAGGAGTGATCTGGAGCAACTCTCATGCTGTGAAACCCCTCCCAGGCTCCCTTCCCTACATGTAAAACCTTTGAGTGAAAATAGTTAATGTGGAAACTCCATGAGACTGGCCTCATTATATGGAAAGTGTTTCTAGGTATGCCTCTTCACATGAAAATTCCATACGTCTACCGCATTAGGGGTGTACCTCCTTCTCCAAAAACATCATGTGGGTGAGCTCCAGTATATGGAAATTCTGTGGGGCCCTCATTTTATGGAAATCCCTACAGGTGTCCCTGTTTACATGGAAATACTATGTGGTTGTCCCAACTGGATATTCTCATTAAATGGGAATTCTGGCTGGACATGGTGGCTCACACCTGTAACCCCAACACTTTGGGAAGCCAAGGCAGGCAGATCACTTGAGGTCAGGAGTTAGAGACCAGCCTGGACAACACGGTGAAACCCTGTCTCTACCAAAAATACAAAAATTAGCCGGGCATGGTCATGCATGTGGTCCCAGCTACTCGGGAGGCTGAGGTGGGAGGATGGCTTAAGCCTGGGAGGCAGAGGCTGCAGTAAGTCAAGATCATTCAACTGCACTCTAGCCTAGGTGACAGAGCCAGGCCCTGTCTCAAAAAAAAAAAAAAAAAAAAAAAAAATTCTGTGTGCGCTTCAAACTCTTCCCATCGTACAGAACCTCCTATGGTCACCTCTCCTGAAATGGGAATCTGTACGGGTGCCCTATTCACATCTCTCTCATGTGCAAACTGTATGTGGCTTTTTCTGGCATATGGAAATTCCATATGGGTGCCTCTACACGGAATGGCCACAAAGGTGGTCTGATCTGGTCGCTGGCTAGGGCTGTGGTGGTCACAGAACCCCTGAACCCCCTCTCCTTGCCCCTGCAGATTCGTGCAGAGGACCGTTTCCTGCGCACAGAGCAGGGCTTGTTGCTGCGTGCCCTGCAGGTCAGTGATCGTGGCCTCTACTCCTGCACAGCCACGGAAAACAACTTCAAGCACGTTGTCACACGAGTGCAGCTGCATGTACTGGGCCGGGACGCCGTCCATGCTGCCCTTTTCCCACCACTGGCTGTGAGCGCCCCGCCATCCCCCAGGCACAGGCCCCCCAACGCCTCCTTACCAGGAGCTGGCCCAGCTGCTGGCCCAGCCAGAAGTGGGCCTCATCCACCAGTACTGCCAGGGTTACTGGCGTCATGTGCCCCCCCAGCCCCAGGGAGGCTCCAGGGGCACCCCCGGCCTCCTGAGTCCCAGGACCAGAAAAGCCCCGAACCGCCGGCACCACCCTCCGGACACATGAGGCCAGCTGCCTGAGCCCTGCCATGGGCCAGCCTAGCCCTCGTCCCTTTTAATATAAAAGATATATATATATATACATATATATATATATATAAAAATATCTATATTCTATACATACCCTGCCCCTGCAAAGACAGTATTTATTGGTGGGTTGAATATAGCCTGCCTCAGCGGCAGCATCCTCCACAACTTAGACCCATGCTGGTCAGAGACGGCAGGAAACAGAGCCAGCCTAACCAGGCCCAGCCAGTTGGCGGGGCCAGGCCAGGACCGACTCAGCTGGAAGTCTACCTGCTCAACAGCCCCCGCCAAGATCTACAGGACACAGGGAGGGAGCAAAGCAAGCCCAACTTGAATGGGGCTTGGACTGTCCACCTTTTTGTTGTATGCTGTCAGCCTGTGCTGTGGCATAGACATGGATGCGAAGACCACTTTGGAGACTGGGGTGGGCTCAGGTGCACTCAGAGAAGGGAAGAAGGGGCCGTCACAGGATGCCAGCCCCTGCCTGGGTCGGGGTCACTCAGCCATGGCCAGCCCCTTCCCGGGTATTTATTCTCTATTTATTGGGGATAGGAGAAGAGGCATCCTGCCTGGGTGGGGCAGCTCCTTCAGCTCCTTCTCCCTCCCCCGCCTGGCCAGGGCAGGGCCATCCCCACTCTACCTCCTTAGCTTTTCCTGTGCCGCTTGGACTTGGAGGCTGGGAGCATAGCAGAGGGGCCAGGCCCAGGCAGGGCTGATGGGGGAGGCCCAGCCCTGAGGGGAGGGGGTCCGTGGTGGAGGCCTGGGGCCAGTAGAAGTTCCCCCAGGGTTCCCTTATGTCCTCCCCTTCAAGCGATGGGTGTAATTAGCTCTGGGGGGGCAGTTGAGTAGATGGGTGGGGGCTCCCGGCAGCCTTCTGCTGCCCTGGCCACAGCCGCCTTTGGGTTCCATCTTGCTAATAAACACTGGCTCTGGGATTAGACTTTGGCTTCTCTCCTTGGTCGGGGGTGGTTTAGAGCCACATGTGGTGGGCCTGGGGGAGCCAATGGGGGGGCTGGGAAGGGAGTAGACTGGCCCCCACTTTAAACAAACCCAACATGTAGAAACCACATTCGGTTTGAGAAACCCTTGGGCAGTGTAAAGGGCTGCAAAGACCCCCCCCCACCGAGAGCCCACTCACTCCTCAGGGTCAGGGAAGGTGGGTGGAGCCCAAAGGCTGAAAGTGGCACAAATGAAATGGCCTCACTCCTGGACAGATCCCCCATCATCCAACAGGGTGGGTGTAGAATCTGCCAACCTGCGGTAGGAGCCAGCATCCACTTCCCATGCATACAATTTAGAGACAGCCGTTAGTGCCCGGTGTCTGGGGCCCTGGCACCCCCTTGTGGTCTCTTGAGTCTGGCAGAATTGAGTGCTAAAAGGCAGCCAGGTTCCAGGGAGAGAGTCCAGCCAGGAGGCTCAGGGCACCTGGAGGAGACTTTGAGAGCCCAAGATTTGGGTTTTCCTATGGAAGTTGGGGGTGGGGAAATCTCTAGAACCTGGGGAGCTCAATACCTCGGGCTCAACCTGAACAATTTCTGCGCGGCAGTGAGCCCTGCACCTGAACAGGACACCAGATCCCCTAAGCTGAGGCAGGCAGGCCCTAGAGATAAACTTAGGTAGGCCCAGAGCACCCACAGCAGACAGCAAGAGCAGGATAGGTGAGCCCCATTCCTCCACACCCCAGGAAACACCACATCTGCTCTGGGATGCAAATTGCTTCACCGACAACAGGCCTGCAAAACATTCTCTGGAAGAGCCTGGCTACCTCCGCAGATCAGAGACTCTGTTGCACCCCAAATTCAAGTGTACAGATAGGCACAGGCACCTGCAAGCATGCATGCACACACAGTCATACACAGGCAGAGATGTACATGCACAGGCACACGCATGCTCGGGTACGCACAGGCACACACATGCTCAGTTACACACAGGCATGTTCATGCCCTACATATAAGCAAGTGCACACACGCTCACCAACCCACACAAACTGCAAAACACACAAGCCCATGTGTGCATGAAGAGAAGTATGCAAAGCATATTCACACATGCATACACATGTAGATACATGTGCACACATACATAAGCATGCACACGGGCACCCATGTACACCCAGGTATACATGCACAAATGTGTCAAATCATTGCTTGCTTGGTGCCAGTAAAAGACACATACACCCAGCACACAGAGCAGATATGCATGCCCACCAGAGTGCATTGGAAGCAGAAGGTCTGCTTAGGGCAACTCCAGCCCATGATATGGGGCGAATGCAATGTCCACCGTTTCCCTCTCTCTGGATTCCCTGCAGGGCATAAAATCCCAGTCCAGGCCGGGCACAGTGGTTCACGCCTGTAATCCCAGCACTTTGGGAGGCAGAGGCGAGTAAATCATGAGGTCAGAAGTTCAATACCAGCCTGGCCAAGATGGTGAAACCCTGTCTCTACTAAAAAAAATTACAAAAAGTAGCCAGGCATGGTGGCAGGTGCCTGTAGTCCCAGCTACTCAGGAGGCTGAGGCAGAGAATTGCTTGAACCCAGGAGGCAGAGGTTGCAGTGAGCCAAGATGGTGCCACTGCACTCAGCCTGGGTGACAGAGCAAGACTCTGTCTAAAAAAAAATCGCAGTCCAGAATCACCCAGCCCTTCTTAACCTCTTCCCGCGAGGTAAAGGGTGCGACCCTTTGAGCCTCTCACTTCCTCATCAGTAAAATGAAGCTGATGACATGAGCACCCATCCTCCAGGGCCAGTGTGAGCTTACAACAAGATAAGGAGTGGTGCTGAGCCCGGTGCCTGGCAAGTGGCAGGTGCTCCAGGCATGCTTCTCCCAATTATGCCCTCTCGCTGCCAGCCCCACCTCCATCATCCTCACCCCAAGGGCTCAAGGGTCTGTCTTCCCCTTTTCTCAGCCCTGCTCCTTCGAACATGTCTCCCTACTCCCAGGCAGAGGTAGGGCCTCTCCTGGGGGGGTGGGGGACAGGAGGACATCAGGGGTGCAGAGTCAGCTGTTGAGGGATTGGGGCTATGCCAGCCTGATTAGAGGGGGTTGGGGGGGGCTGAGCTGGATTCACCTGTCCTTGTCTCTAATTGGCTCTTGGACACCCCCCAGCCCCCAAATCCCACTAAGCAGCCCCCACCAGGGCCTGCAGAGGTCCGTGGAGAGCCAGTTGATTGCAGGTCCTCCTGGGGCCAGAAGAGTGCCTGGGAGGCTGGGTTCTGAGGATCCCCTCCAACCAGAAGAACCACCTGCTCACTCTGTCCCTTCACCTGCTGCTGGATCATGGGGGCTGGGGCCAGTGCTGAGGAGAAGCACTCCAGGGAGCTGGAAAAGAAGCTGAAAGAAGACGCTGAGAAGGATGCTCGAACCGTGAAGCTGCTGCTTCTGGGTAGGGGTGTGAGCCCAGGGGTGGGGCCCTTGCCACCAGGTCATTGGTCTGGAGGCAGGCAGGCAGCCCTTCTGTGAAGCAAGTGTTCCTTGGGAAGCAGTGTGAGCCTGTCATAGGGTAGGGCACAGGGCGGGAGCCCTGGACAAGCAAGGCCAGGCCTGACAGGTGGTGTCCTAGTCCCCCAAGGCTGGATATCCCACGAAACCCCTCTCCAGACGGCTGGCTCTGCCTCAGGTGACCCACCCTCCCCAGAAGTGTGTGCCAACCACATTCTTGTACGGGTGTGTATGAGGCCGACTATTCTGTGGCTGGGCTCCTGCAAGCTCCCTGCAGCCTTTGGTTTGATGGGCCTACTGGGTAGCGCTCAGAAGCCAGGGGCCTCACTGGGAGCCCATTATTGGGCTGCTCCTTTGGGAAGGGGATGGGCATAGTCCTCCTGGGAGTGGGGAGCCTCTAGGACCACCCAGATCCACAAAGAATGGCCCTCAGGTGCCAGAGGGCTGTGACTGGTAGACTTACAAAGCAGCTAGAGGGTGGGCGGGTGCCAAGGCCCAGCAGGAGTAGATAAAGCTGCGTCCAACGGACCATGGGTAGTGAGGAGAGATGGGGCTGATCCAGGGCTGCGTCAAGGTCACCAACCTCTCAAGGGGAAAGAGCAGCTTCAAAAGGGCCGGGCAGGCTCCACCCACGCTCCCCAGGGTCGGGTCAACCAGCTGGAGGTGGGTGAGGGACCAGCCAGCCCCACTTCCTCCCAAGGCAGAGAGGCTAAGCCAGAAATCTCATTAACTGTGCCCAACGCCCTCGCAGGGGCAGGCTCGGAAAGGATGTCAACTCTGCCCCTCCCTCCTACCCAAAGGTCCTAATTCCCTCTGAGCCTCTAGGAGACACCCCCATCCCTTCAGATGAAAAGCAAGGGGTTGACCCGCCTGAAATAACCCAGTGTAGGCGGTACCAGAGGCTCCCACAAGGTGGCGGTGGCGCTCCGAAATTTCTTCATTGTGTTCTCACAGTATAATAAAGGCTGCCTGGGCCGGGGTCTTGGGGCCTCCCCTGTCACAGAACAGTTGATGCCGTTGATTCCCCCTCGTTGGCTTCCTTTCTTCACTTTCCAGACATTTGCAAACCTTGTGCCGTCAGGGTGTTAGGACTTACTTTGGATGGGGAGGGAGGTAGGTGTGACTGCAGGGTGCGGGCTGTTGCCCAGGTCTCTTTGCTGCGGGTCCACCCAGCCAACTCGGGCTGGCCCCGTCCTCCCGGCCTCCTTGCGGGGGGCGGGGGCAGGCGGTCAGTGCAGCTCTGAGGCGCCACTTCCCTTTCAGGTGCCGGTGAATCCGGGAAGAGCACCATCGTCAAGCAGATGAAGTGAGTGCCCCTGCCTGTCCTGAGGTCCCTGGGGCTGGGTCCTTCCCCACTTGCCCACGAGGCGTTGACCCTGCTCGCCCTCGACCCCAGGATTATCCACCAGGACGGGTACTCGCTGGAAGAGTGCCTCGAGTTCATTGCCATCATCTACGGTAACACGTTGCAGTCCATCCTGGCCATCGTGCGCGCCATGACCACCCTCAACATCCAGTACGGAGACTCTGCACGCCAGGTGTGCCAGGAGGCGGGCTGAGTGGGCCTCTGGGGACTCGAGGCGCACGGCTGCACCCTTGTCCCTGGCCACCAGCAGCCACTTTCACCCTGCCCCCAGGACGACGCCCGGAAGCTGATGCACATGGCGGACACCATCGAGGAGGGCACGATGCCCAAGGAGATGTCGGACATCATCCAGCGGCTGTGGAAGGACTCCGGTATCCAGGCCTGTTTTGAGCGCGCCTCGGAGTACCAGCTCAACGACTCGGCGGGCTAGTGAGCGTGCGGGCAACGTGGGGCACGGGGGTGCGGGGGAGGACCCTCCA
The DNA here is from genome assembly GCA_036589455.1 of Ateles fusciceps. Taxonomy (NCBI): domain Eukaryota; kingdom Metazoa; phylum Chordata; class Mammalia; order Primates; family Atelidae; genus Ateles; species Ateles fusciceps. The sequence continues at coordinate 28,022,222 of JAZHEH010000562.1, read as the reverse complement.
CACCTCCCCCACCCACCACGGCCCGGTCTCCCGCAGCTATCTCTCCGATCTGGAGCGCCTGGTAACCCCGGGCCACGTGCCCACCGAGCAAGACGTACTGCGCTCGCGAGTCAAGACCACGGGCATCATCGAGACACAGTTCTCCTTCAAGGACCTCAACTTCCGGTACGACCCGCTTGCTGGCCCGGGAGGTCATTGCCCCAGGCCCCGTCCCGCCCCGGGACCCCATCCCTGCTATAGGCCGTGCCCCTTCCCGGATACCCCACCAGCAAAAAGGGTGCTAGTCCCAGCCGAGAGCTCCCGGACCAGCACTGGGCGAGGATGCCTGCGGGCAAGCCCAGGGGGCCGGGGCGCGGGTTCAGGCCCCCGCGGCCCCGCAGGATGTTCGATGTGGGCGGGCAGCGCTCCGAGCGCAAGAAGTGGATCCACTGCTTCGAGGGCGTGACCTGCATCATCTTCATCGCGGCGCTGAGCGCCTACGACATGGTGCTGGTGGAGGACGACGAAGTGGTGCGTGCCAGGCAGGGTCTGTGTTCCAGGGGTGAGGTGGAACTGCTGGCCCCTGGAGGCAGAGACCACGCGCTGGGGCGGGGGGGAGCGCCCGAGAGGGGGAGGCCCGTCCGGGGGCGGCCTGAGAAGGCCGGGAGGCGTTCAGCAGGCCCACCTGGGGCAGTGCAGGGCGCCCTCTGCGAGCCAGCTGAGAGGGAAGCCCCGCGCGGCCGGGAGCCCAGAGAGCAGGGGTTGCGGGTCGGACGCGGCCCCCAGTGCCCGACAGCCACTGCCCTCCTCAGAACCGCATGCACGAGAGCCTGCACCTGTTCAACAGCATCTGCAACCACCGCTACTTCGCCACGACGTCCATCGTGCTCTTTCTCAACAAGAAGGACGTCTTCTCTGAGAAGATCAAGAAGGCGCACCTCAGCATCTGCTTCCCGGACTACGACGGTGAGAAGCCCGTACGGCCGCCAGGCCGCGCCCCCGCCCCGCGATCACGGCACGCGCCCCCCGAGCGGGGAAGGAAGGCTGGGGCCGAGTGAGAGCTCCCGCCCTCGCAGGGCCCAACACCTACGAGGACGCCGGCAACTACATCAAGGTGCAGTTCCTCGAGCTCAACATGCGGCGAGACGTGAAGGAGATCTATTCCCACATGACGTGCGCTACCGACACGCAGAACGTCAAATTTGTCTTCGACGCTGTCACCGACATCATCATCAAGGAGAACCTCAAAGACTGCGGCCTCTTCTGAGGTGGGTCGCGGCCCTCTGCAGCGACTTGCCTCAATATCCCAGCTCCGCCCCAGCTCCCCACCCCACGCCAACGCCCTGGCGCCTCACCTCCAAATTCCGGTGCCCACTGCCTCCAGGCCCCACACCAGCACCTCAGGCTCCACCCATAGCCAGAGGCTCTGCTCCACCGCCAGAAGCCCCGCCCCACTCACACAAGTCCCACCCATTGAATTTCTTTTGGCCCCGCCCTAAGGCCTCAGGTGTCACAGCTTCCAGGGCCGCTCCCAATATGCAATGCCTAAACTCATTTATTTTGTGTCTCAGGGATGCTGACTCGGTTTCCCTTGCTCTTCACAGCTGCCTGAATTCATGCATGTCAGTTGCTCCAAGACCCGATAGCCCTAGCTGCCTTGCAGCCCCAGCCCTCAGGACCCTATCAGCCCCCAGAACTCCTGGGCCCCAGCTTGCCACCTCATCAAAGCCCTGAGCCCTGCTAGCTTTGAGGCCCAGACCCTCCTCCATAACTCCCACAGTCTCCTAGCATCCCATGACCCCAACCCCAGCCCTGCCCTTCACTGCCTGGCTGCACTGGCCTCTAGGACTCACAGCAGCCAGCCCCAGCTAGGAATGGGCAGGACTTGTGGCAGCTGAAGCTCTCCATGACTCAGCAGTGCCCAACTGACCAATCTCCTGCAGCTCTTCTGCCCCCTGGGGGCCCACGACTCACCTGGTGGGTCTGCGCTCAGCAAACAGCCCCTCCCTCGCAGCGTTTCATCAAAGACAGGGGGATATCCCTCCCACACACAAGCCAGCTGCTCACCCTGCCACCTCCATGTGACAAGTTTGGCACCTGTCTACCCAGGACCAGTGACTGTCCCTCCCAGCACCCTCCAAAGGGTCTGGAGTCCAAGCTAGCTCTGGCCTGTGCAGTCCCCCACATAAATAAATTAGTGGGGAGGGGGCAGATCTGGGGGTCCTTGGGTGCCAGAGTGAGACACAGCAGGACCCTTCCCCAAATACCAGGTTCAGAACAACCCCCAGCCCCTCTTCCAGCAGGATCTGCTCCTTGGACACCAGATCCTTGGACAGAGGTCCTTGGACACCAGATCCACAGGCCACTTCCCCCACACACACATAGTACCCCCCAGCTGACTGGACAACAGGATGGTCTGTTAAGGGAGGGTACTGTTGACACCAGCTATGGCCAATAACCGGGCTGTCCTGAGGGGTGGCTGGGGGACAGAGTCCAGCTCCCATCGATCAGCCCAGACAGAGGACTCAGGATAGGACAAAGGCCCTGGCTGTGCCCAAAGGAGTCTACCTCAGGGTGGGGTTACAAGCAAGCCCAGGTGACCCTGTCCCTGCCAGCAGCTTCTCTTCCTCCCTCCATTCAGGGTTCACTGCAGGGGAAGCTGAGAGCCATGTCTGAACGATCAGGGACAAAGGCCCATGTCCCCCACATCCCTGCTCCCCCCCTCCTTCTTCATCCAGCACCAAATCTTTGTTTATGCCCACGGGCCAGGGCCTGTGCTGCAGTCGGGGGACAAGGAGCTTCCGTCTGGCAAGGCTGGGGCACAATTTACCCTCCCTCAGCTAGACGCACACACTCAGCAATAAACCTTTGCATCCAGCCCCAGCTGTCCTTTCTTGGTGGAGGGCTTAATTATCACAAGTCATGGGCATTTATTAAGTGCCCAGTGCTGGGCTGGGCATGAAGTGGGAAGATGGCCTCTCCCAGGAAGAAGTGCCTGGTCTGACAAGGTGGGGGCACTCTTGGGGGTATGGGACCAATTCATGGCTCTTGACAGGGGTTGAGGAGAGAGGAGCTGCGGAAAAGTTTCACAGGGACAGTCTTGGATCAAGAGGGAGTTTTGAGGTGGAGGCTCATCTTTGGCAGGGACGGTAGTATATACCAACCCTAGAAACATGAGCTCACGGCCACAGGAGTTCAGTGGAGCAAGAGCAGGGGAGGAGAGACGTGGACAGGTGCCTGAAGCCAGTCGGAGGCCCTGGGCTTTCTCAGAAGGTGATGGAGAGTCTTGAAAGCCCTTGAAGCAGGAACGTAATTGCAGGGCTGGGATTAGGGTGAGGCAAGTGAGGCCCACTCACCTCGGGTGCAAAATTTAAGGCAATGCCAAAAAATTTAGTAACCAAGATAAATAATATTAGCATAATATTTTAAAAAGTTGCAACGAATGCAAAACCCCAAAGAACAAAATATCAAAATCCAACAGAGGATCCAACAGAGGCATGCTGAGACATACTGGGGCTTGGAGCAAAAAGGAAACTATTTGTTGCTATGTATGTTTTTAGGGTTTTTTTTGTGCCAGTTTTAAAATACTTGTATCAAAAAGTTTACTGTCTTAACCACTTGCCAGTGTACAGTTTGTCGGTGTTAAGTACATTCATAATGTTGTACAACCACCACAGCTGTTCATCTCCAGAACGCCTTTCCTCTTGTAAAATGGAAACTCTGTGCCTATGAAACAATAACCCCCATCCCTACCTTCCCCCGGCTCCTGGCACCCACCATTCTACTTTCTGTCTCTGTGAATGTGACTGCTCTAAGTGCCTCAGATGTGTGGATCTTTGTCTTTTCGTGACTGGCTTATTTCACTTAGCATCGTGTCTTCAAGGTTTATCCCTGTGTAGCATGTGTCAAAATCTCCTTCCTTTTTTTTTTCTAATTAATTTAATTAAATTAATTAATTTATTTGAGGCGGAGTCTTGGTCTGTTGCCCAGGCTAGAGTGCAGTGGCACAATCTCCGCTCACTGCAACCTCTGCTTCCTGAGTTCAAGCGATTCTCCTGCCTCAGCCTCCCCAAGTAGCTGGGATTACAGGTGCCCACCACCATGCCCAGCTAATTTTTGTGTTTTTGGTAGAGACAGGGTTTCACCATGTTGGCAGGCTGGTCTCAAACTCCCGACCTCGTGATCCACCCACATCTTCCTCCCAAAGTTCTGGGATCACAGGTGTGAGCCACCATGCCCGGCCAGAATCTCCTTCCTTTTTAAGGCTGAATAATATTCCATTGTATATATTCCACATTTTGTTTATTCATTCATCTATTGATGAATGGTGCTTCTGCCTTTTGATTATTGTGAATAATGCTGCTGTGAACATGGGTGTACAAATATCTCTCCCACCACCAGCCTCTGTTTTTTGTTATTTTGGGTGTATATCCAGAAATGGAACTAGCAAATCACATGGTGAATCCTTCTTTTTCTTTGAGACAGAGTCTCAGTCTGTCACCAGGCTGGAGTGTAGCGGTGCGATCTTGGCTCACTGCAACCTCCGCCTCCCAAGTTCAAGCTTCTCCTGCCTCAGCCTCCCGAGTAGCTGGGACTACAGGCACGTGCCACCATGCCCAGCTAATTTTTATATTTTTAGTAGAGACGGGGTTTCACCATGTTGGTCAGGATGGTCTCCATCTCTTGACCTTGTGATCCGCCCACCTTGGCCTCCCAAAGAGCTGGGATTACAGCTGTGAGCTACTGCACCTGGCCTATTTTTAATATTTTTAGGAACAATTTCCATAGCAGCTGTACCATTTTACATTCCCACCAACAGTGCGCAGGGGGTCCACCTTTCTCTACATGCTTGTGAAAGCTTGTTATTTTCTGAGTTTTGTTGTTTTGTTTGAGCAGAGTCTCACTCTGTCACCCAGGCTGGACTGCAGTGGTGCAATCTCAGCTAACTGCAAACTTCACCTCCCAGGTTCAAGCAATTCTCCTGTCTCAGCTTCCTGGATAGCAGAGACCACAGTGGCACAACACTACACCCGGCTAATTTTATTTTATTTTATTTTTTGAGATGGAGTTTCACCCTTGTTGCCCAGGCTGGAGTACAATGGCGCATTCTCAGCTCACGGCAAGCTCCTTCCTCCTGGGTTCAAGTGATTCTCCTGCTTCAGCCTCCCGAGTATCTGGGATTACAGGCATGGGCCACCATGCCCCACTAATTTTGTATTTTTAGTAGAGATGGGGTTTATTTATTTCTTTCTTTTTTTGCTCCAATAGAACCCGAGGGGTTTCTCCATGTTGGTCAGGCTGGTCTCAAACTCCCAACCTCAGGTGATCCGCCTGCCTCGGCCTCTCAAAGTGCTGGGATTATAGGCGTGAGCCACCGCATCCAGCCACAATTTTTGTATTTTTGGTAGAGACGAGCTTTCACCATATTGGTTAGGCTGATCTCGAACTCCTGACCTCAGGTGATCCACCTGCCTGAGCCTCCCAAAGTGCTGGGATTACAGGTGTGAGCCACTGCGCCCGGCCTTTTTTTTTTTTTTTAATAGTAGTATCTCATGGTAGTTTTGATTTGCATTTTCCTACTGCTTAGTGATGTTGAATAGCTTCTCCTGTGCTTATCAGCCATCTGTATATCTTCTTTGGAGAAATGCCTATTCAAGTCCTTTGCCCATTTTTGAATTGACTTATTTTAATGTTGTTGAGTCTTAGAGGTTTTCTACATATTCTGGAGAATAATTCCTTATCAGAGATAGGATTTGCAATTTTTTTTTCTCGTTCTATGGGTTGCCTTTTAAACTGTTTTATGTATTTTTAATGGTCAGTTTTTTCCCAGAATATTAAATAGTTGAAAAACTTGAAAAAGTAGGCATGTTAAAAGTCACATTATTTTAAGGTTAAATATTTTATTTATAACTAAACAGAATTTCTTATAATTCTATTTTCCTGGCTTTAATGGAGACAAAAGTCACCAATAATATTTTCAAATTCTGATTTTTGAAAAAATAATTATTAAAAATTTTCATTAAGACCGGGCACGGTAGCTCATGCCTAGAATCCCAGCACTTTGGGAGGCCGAGGGGAAGGATCACCTGAGGTCAGGAGTTCGAGACCAGCCTGGCCAACATGGTGAAACCCCATCTCTACTAAAAACAGAAAAATTAGCCAGGCGTGGTGGCACACACCTGTAGTTGCAGCTACTCGGGAGGCTGAGGCAAGTGAATTGCTGGAGCCTGGAGGCAGACTGCAGTGAGATTGTGCCAATGCACTGGGCGACAGAGGAAGACTCTGTCTCAAAAAAAATTTTTTTTCGTTAAAACATGTATATAGGGGGACATATTTTTCCTGGGAGCCAGTGTGAGTGTGGAGGAGGAGAGGAATGGGGCTGGGGTCCCCGTGAGGCATAGGTTATGTCTCCGTTATCTGACAGAGCCCAGGGCTGCAAGGCGAGACGCTCAGTGATAGGGGTTGGGGTCTGAGTGGTTGACCAAGCACAGGCAACGCCCCCACCAAGCTGGTATTATGGAGGGTTGTTGGATGGGCTGAGTTTGCAGGACCAGGAGTGCTTGGTGGAGATGCCCAGGAGGCTGACTGATACTCAGTGCTGGGCAGAAAGCTGAGTGTAGGTGGCATCCTCAATGTCCAGGTGGTGGGGGAGCTGTGAGCCTGTGGGAGGCTGGAGACGGGAGCGTGAAGGCACCCAGGCTGAGCACAGGAAGAACACTGGATGGGGTTGGGAGCCCCATGCCCATGTGGACAGTGATATTGGTGCTGCTCAGAAGCCTGGGCATCGCAGGGATTCTGGCCAGTGGTGCAAGACCCCTGCTGAGTGCTGTTGGCCCGGCTGAGCCACGGCTGTTCATCTCTACTAAGGACCCACTCCCCCACACAGTTTGCTAGAGTGAGGTGGGACACGGATAGTGACAGAGGGAGGTAGTGGGCACGGGATAGGAGGCCTTGAGGAACTGGAAGTGTTAGGTTTGAGAGGGAGGAAGCATCAGGAGAGGTGACCTGTGGTGCCTTCCCCATAGTTGCCTTGTCTTGGCAGAAAGGTCATGCGCCCCTGGCCTTCCTGGGCAAGGGACAGAAGAGCCCCAACATGCAGGGGCTGAACCCTGCCCTCCAGGGAGTCCCGTCGCACAGGTGGTTCTGACCCTGTGGCCTGTGATTCAGGGCCAGTACTCCTGGATCCTGTGAGCTGGGGACGTTGCCTGGCCATGGCCAGCAAGTGTGGAGGGGCCCTGAGTCTCCCAGCCTGAAACCTGTTGGCCCTGCTCACCACACCAGTGTAATTACACCCTAAGGAGCAGGATCAATGGGTACCTGATGCCTGATTCACAGTCCAGGGCAGAGGATCAGAGAGCACTGGCCCAGAGTCAGCATAGTGACCACACCCCAGCCTTATAGGTCGGGGGGCATTTACTGTGGGAACCTCCAGCCACCACCATCCATGACCTACAACCTCAAGGTGTCCCTGAGGGTCCCCACAGCCTTCAGCTCTGGCTCTGGTGGGACTAGCCTGGCCCAGCCACCTACCAGAGATTAAACAAGCCTGGTGGACGGTTAATGCCGCTGACGTCAGGGCCTGGCTGGGTGGCCACTGGGGGTTTGGGCCCTCCCCACAGGCAGTAGCACAGTCCATGTGACCAGCGCTCATTAAGCCGCTTCAGTGGCCAGAGAAGCTGGGGGCCAGATCTCAGGAGAGAGAGGGCAGGCATGTCAGAGCTGTGGGGACCAGGCCTTAGCCGTGAGGTCACCAGCTCTGGGGGCCCAGGCCGGGGAAGAGCTGGGTAGGAGGGTTGCCTATGGGTCCCCTCCATACTTCTACACCCTGTGTTGTGACACTAAAGCCCTGTTCATGCCCAAAGAGGAGCCTTGCAGGCACCAAACTGAGCAGAGCAGAGTCAGCAGCTGGGGTGTGGGTACGCAGCCCTGAAGTGTGGGGTGAGAACCACCTTTCCCTATGAGGATTTCAAAACCCTGGTCACGAGCTCAGAAGAAGCATGCTGCCCTGCACACAGCCCTCTGCCCACGAGGGCTAGCCTGACACCCATGCTCCCTGCCCTCCGGCCCAGCTGCTTTCTCCACCCAGAGTGCCCTTCCCCTCCCCACCCTAGTGTGTGCCTTTCCTCCCCTTGCAGAGCAAGTCTGTGGGCTGCTTCTCCATCAGGCTTTCCTTGATCTGTGCCCTCCAACATGGCAGGTGCTTTCCCATTGGGACCACCTGGAGATAGTACTTGGAGACACTGGGGCTGCGGCTGGGGCTGTGGGGGTAGGGTGGCAAGAGCAGTAAGCGCTGGACTAGCTGGTTCTTCATGATGTCTCAGGCAGGGTTCACAGAGGTGATCTATGCGGGTGATGAAGGACAAGTAGGAGTTTGCCAAGGAGGTGGGACAGGGGTAGGGAACCTTCAGCCCTGGGAAGCACGAGGGCAGAGGCACAGGAGCATGAAGGCTGGCGAGTTCTGCGAACAGCAGGAATGTGTACAGGGTGGCCAGCTGGGCTGAGGGGAGGTGGAGAGGCCTGCTGGGAGCAGGTGGGGGATATGAGGGAGGCCAGCCAGGTGTGGGGGCAGGAGTTGCAGGGGGTCAGAGGAGTCAGAGGACGCAGATGCTGGGCTCTGGAAGGGCCGGGTTGGAGGCAAAGATGGGGCATCACTGTTGGAGACAGTCTTGGGGCACCGTGTGGACAGTGTGTCAGCAGAGGTGGTGGCATGGTGAGAAGAGATGGCCTAACTGGAGGCTAAGAGTTCGTGACTAGAGAGGGAGGAGGAGAGCCAAGGGCTGTCGGGGCCCTGGAAGGAGGATCTGAGCAGTCCTGAAACCCTGAGCTCTGCTTCACAGGTCTGGCAGACCCTCTCGGGCCTGGGTTTAAGTTTGTGGTGATGGGGCAGTGGAGGTGGGGGGCTGGGCTGAAGCCTGGGATAAAGCTTCCCCTATCCTCCACCCCATGAGGCTGCCCCCAACCCTGGGGTTGCTTGGATGGACATCCCTCCAGCCTCTGGGGAGAAGGCAACCAGCAGCTCTCAGAGCCACATCGTAGCTGTCCAGCTGTCCGGCCACCACAGGCTGGGCTGGGAGATTCGGCAGGTGGCGGGGAAAGGCCTCCGAGCTGTGTTTGCCCTGGCTGGGGCCCAGGCCTAGCAACAACAAACAGTCAGCCCCTCCCCCAGCCTGGCCACAACTGGCCTGACCCAGGGACCCCACATCATACCCTCCTCTGGGCCTCCCACAGCAGCCCAGCCCAGCCAACCCCTGCTTCCTCCAGTCTGGATTGAGGACCCCAACACCCACATGCCAGGTGACCTTGAGCCAGCCCTGGCCCCTCAGAAACTGCCAGTGGGAGCCACCAGCCCTTGGCAAATGGCTCCTGTGAGCATCCAGGGTGTCTGTAGCTGGGAGGGTAAGAGGTGGGAGGCAGGCCTGAGGCCCTAGTCAGTACCTCTTCTATATGGCTCTGTCCCAAGGCAGAACCGTCCCCTTTTGGAGGGTGGGAGTCAAGGTGAGCTCTGATCTGGGGATGGTATCAGCCCAGACCAGGAGTGAAAGGCAGCCCTTTCCCATTTTTGAGCTACCAGCAGGGCAGAAGTTCGGGTGGCTTGAGGTTTTCAGGGGTTGCCACCATCCCAATGCCTTTCTCTCTAGCCCTGACAGCCAGAGCTAAGCCCCCTACCTGGGCTCACAGCTTCCCCTTCACCCATTCCCCCCAGCCATTGGAATGGGTGAAAGGGAAAAAGACAGCCATTTCCGTGTGACAGAGGGAAACCTGAGGTATGCCAGGGCTTGGCTGTGGTGATTCTGTGAGTCAGCAGGAGAGAATCCTGGAGTCCTGACTCCCAGCCCAGGGCAGAGGAGGGGTCGGGCATGTCCTCTGAGGGCATGCCCCCACACTGGGAAGCGGGGCAGGCATGACACAGAGAAGACCAGCTTGGATAAGAACAGCAGAGGACATGAGATTAATCGGATCAGAGCCAGTGGCTGAGAAGCAAGGGGCACAGCTGTTCTGGGACCCCCCCCCCCCGGTTCACCCCTGAAGCTCAGCGCCTCCCCCCAGCTTCCCAGTGGCTGAACCTGGGACCTTAACACCCACCACCCGCCGCTGAGCACCAGGACCCTGTGTGGAGAGTAGGCAGGGGTGAGATAGGAACCCCCAGCCAAGAATGGGGCCATCCTAAAGCCCCTGTCCCCAGGGCACCAAATCCCAGGCCCCTTCTTGTGGGCAGGCAGACGGCTGTCTCCTACACCTTCGAAATAAGGACGGGGGTCATGGTCGGGGGCCCCACGTGAGGCTCAAACCAGCGAAGCCTTGCTCCATGCCTGACCTCACTGCCCCTGCCCTCTCTGTCCAGCCTCAGCCTCCTCTGAATATCTGGGGTGGAACAGAATTGATACAAGAAGCCCTCCCCACCCTCATCCCCACCCCACCCCTGGTTGGGAAAAGGGACGCAGGTAGAAGAGGCATTCTGATGCCTGAGTGTGCCTGAAAGTCCCCCATTCAAGCATCCCTCACTGAGGCTATGCACTGCCAGTCCTCTTGGCTGAAGCTCCCCTTCTGGCTTTGAGGGGTGTGGGCAGAGTGTTTCGGGGGTTACGGTGACACCCACAGACCTCACAGAGAATCTGCTTTGGACTGAAGCATTCCGCCCACAAGACTCAACGGAGCCCCCTCCTGCAGCACTGCTCTCCCACTTAGGGGCTCCTTAGAGCGCCGGCCGCCCCTTTGCTCCTGGCCTGCCCCGGCCCCCGCCACTTCCCGACCAGCCCCTCCTCCCGCGGGCGGCCAGGGATTGGCGGGCGGGGGGCGGGCCGGGGGCGGGGCCGGGCGCCCTTCATCCCCCCGTCGCTGTTGTCGCTGTTGCAGCCCTGAGTTCAGCCGGGAGCAGAGCGGACCTCACGGCCCGAGCGGAGCGCCGCGCGTGCCCAACCGTGAGGCCAGGTACCGCTTTGGGAGTTCACCCACCCGCCGAAGGGCGTGGGTGGGCCGAGCCCTACTGTCCCCCCCTCCTGCCCATAGCCGGACTCTGGGAAGCTCCCCCTCTCCCGTGCTGACCCGGGCAGGCAAGCCAAAGCCCCGAGCGCTCCAGGCGCTGGTTTTGGGGACCCGCCAGTCGAGACTCAGCGCCGAGCTTGAGCAGGGCGCTAGGTGTACCGGGAGGGACACGTCGTCCCCTTGGGGCCTCTTGGCAGGACGGGGAGGTACAGCGGGTCGGCGGCACCCAGGGCTGGGACCACAGGACGCCTTGTTGGGGGCTCAGGCGGCACACCACAGGCTTCCTGAGGCAGGGCCCACAGGGGAGGCTGGAGAAGGCCTGAGGGGGCACTCAAGAGGGGCCTGGACCAGTCCCTGGAGCGCTGCCCCGACGGGCGCCTGACAGGCAGAGCTGCCCGGCTGGCACGCTGGGAATCCGGGGTATATTTATCCCGGCTCCGCTGGACAAGGGCTTGAGGGCAGATCGGGCCGGGCCGCCTGAGGGGCCGCGGGGTACATGCTGGTCCCAGAGCCGGTGCCATTTGCAGCGGAGCCAGCGGGCACGGCGGGCCCAGGGTGCGCGTGTCTCCCTGACCTGAGGCAGGGGCGCCCTGCGAGCTCCTCCCCCAACTGGCGCAAGGTAGGGTGTAAAGCAGAGCCCGCGCAGCACAGGGCAGAGAAGAGGAGCCAAGACTTGGTTTGCAAGAGCCCGCCCCTACCCGTTTGGCCCCTTCGATTGGCCACAGCGAATGCGTGCGTTTGTTTACACCGGGGTAGGGGGAGGCTGGGGCGGGACCTGCGGGGACCTCCCCCTTTTTCCCCCACAGGGACCTGAGTCCTGAGTCCGGGTATGGGCTCCTGAACAGGTCTGAGAAAGGCTAAGTCAAACGCTGTTAAGCCCTGGGGAACATCATGGAGGACATCCCACTCATGCCCATCCTTCCTTCATCCTGCCAACCCTGTCCTTTCTTCCATGACCGACTGGAGCCACAGAGCTACCCCTGGAAAAGGCCTGTGGACCCTCCACCCCTTCCTGTTCTGTAAAAGGTCTGGGAAGGGGCTCATTTCCCCTCTGGAAAGGAAGCAAATCCTCAGGCCTCTCAGTCTGGGGGCTAGAAAGCTAAAGAGACCCAAGGACGGTTCCATTTTGAATGGGGGAAATTTGGCACAGCCATGGTACCCTTCCTGCAAGAAGCATTGCTGGCGGGAGGGACCAGGACTGGAAGAAGCCAAGCCTGGCACATCTCTGAGAGGGCTGGAATGACTGAAACCAGAAATGGGAATGTGGTTTCTTGATGTTGGGAGCAGGGGGCTGAATCTCTGGGGAGGGTGGGAGTGCGTGTCTCAGAGTTTTGTTCTGCCTGGGCCCACGGGACCCATGTCTTCACTGGCCTCTCAAGCCACTCTTCGTTGTGTGCCGGTTCTCTTCACCCGTGTCACAAATGGTCCCCACACCAGTCCAGGGCTCCAGGTTGCCAGACCATGACAACTGGTTGCTCCTGTCCTTGTGCCACTGCCCTAGCAAGTAGCCTTGGAGCCCTGGACAGATGGAGAAACTGAGGCACAACAAGACTGGCTGGGTGGTTCATGGTCTCTGAGTTGGATCAGGGAAGGATTTTAAGCTGAACTGGACACACCCTGGAAGTCTGGGCTGGGTGTGAGGACAAGCAATCTGTTTGAGAGGAAAACACGTTTGGAGGGATGTGGCTCGGGGTGGGCCACCAGGGAGCGAAGTTTTGGCATCTCTGTGAACAGAAAGCTGAGGTGGAATGCGCAGTCTACAGTAGAAGTGGGACCCGGTGGGAGAATGTTCTAGTGCAGACATGGCCAGGGACCAGGCCTCACTTGGAGCAGGTAAGAGGGCTTGCAAGGGCCTCAAATGCATTCCATTCATTTATTTTTTTAATTTTTTTCATTTTTTGAGATGGGGCCTCACTCTGTTGCCCAGGCTGGAGTGCAGTGGAACAATCTCGTCTCACTGCAACCTCTGCCTCCCAGGCTCAAGCAATTCTCCCATCTCAGCGGTCTGAGTAGCCAGGACCTTAGGTGTGCAACACCAAGCCTGGATAATTTTTTTGTATTTTTGGTAGAGACAGGGTTTCACCATGTTGCCCAGATTGGTCTCAGACTCCTGAGTTCAAGCAGTCTGCCTGCCTTGGCCTCCCAAAGTGCTGGAATTACAAGTGTAAGCCACTGCGCCCCGGCCATTCCATTCATTTAACATTTGCTGAGCACCTACTGTGCGCCCTGTGTACGCTGTCTAGTGAGTTAAGGGTAGGCCTTTGACGCTGGGTGGTAGGACAGACATAGGAGAACAGGGTGGGGCTCCAAGAGGACCAGGCGGGGCTTCTGGGGGCCAAAGGGAAGGACCAGCTGCTGGGGCAGGAGGGGGCTTTCCGGCCAGTGGCCTGGGGTGGCTTGGTTTTGAATTTCCGCTCTGCGGGCCACGTCCTGTACACAGCCTCCCAGCCAGCACGTCTGCACACGTGCAGGGCTGCTAAGAATGGGGGTCACTCCGACTGTCCATCATCTTTTCCATTGCTCAGGTAGACAAGTCCTGGGTGCTGGATCAGGGATCTCTGAGATTTCCAACTGGGCCTGGCTTTGTTGTCTTAGTGGGCGCAGCCCCACCTTCTGCGTGTCATAGCACCTGTCTAGTAGGAGCATAACCTGTTCTGTGGGGACCTGGAGGCGCAGCAGCAGCCTTTTTGTGGGGTCCTCCAGGGTTCTGCCTGGCCATCTCTGCAGTGCCCATTGGGCCCACTGCCCCCTCACCTGGGCCCCCTGGCTCCTCTCCCCTTCTCCCTCTTTCTGGGGCTCTCTTTTTCTTCAGCTATCTCTTTTTTATTTTTATTTTTATTTTTATTTTTTTAAATTTTTTTATTTTTTAAAGATGGGGTTTCACTATGATGGCCAGGCTGGCTCTGAAATCCTGACCTCAAGTGATCCACCTACCTCGGCCTCCCAAAGTGTTAGGATTACAGGCGTGAGCCACCACGCCCGGCCTCTTTTTTTATTTTTTTATTTTTGAGACAAGGTCTTGCTCTGTCACCCAGGCTGAGGTGCAGTGGCGCGATCTTGGCTTACTGCAGCCTCTGCCTCCCAGGTTCAAGCGATTCTCCTCCCTCAGCCTCCTGAGTAGCTGGGATTACAGGCACCCACTACCATGCTCAGCTAATTTTTGTATTTTTAGTAGAGATGGGGTTTCACAATGTTGGCCAGGCTGGTCTTGAACTTCTGGGCTGGGGTGATCCACCCACCTCAGCCTCCCAAAGTGGTGGGATTACAGGCATGAACCACTACGCCCGGCCTTGCAGCTGTCTCTTTCTCCATTTGGCCATCTCTGACTGGGCACTCACTCTGTTTCTCACCTCCCTGGTTGTCTCTGTAGCTCTCTGTCTCCCTGTCTGAATGTCTGTCTGCCTATCTGCATCTGATTTTTGTCTGTGTGCATCTGCATTTCCCTGTCTCCCTGGGCCTCTGTGTCTCTGTCTGTCTGTCTCTCTGTATGGATCAGTATGCATGGACACATGGAGCTAATGTTTTCTCTCCCTGTTCACTCCCTATCTCTCTTCCCCACCCACTGCCTCTTCTTCCTGATGTTGGATGTCGCCCCTCCTCCAGGCCGACCTTGACTTTAGCCCCCATCCGACTCTCTGATGAGTCCCAGAACTGCCCGAGGCCTGTGCTCCAGCTTTCTTTGGGGCCAGAAGTCCGGGCTGTCCAAATATTTGGTCTCCTCCAGGGGATTCCGGGTCAGCAGGGGAAGAGAATGGGCTGGCTGGCGCAGGGTCTCCCCCTGCCCCTGGGGGGGCCACAGTCACGTGATGTCCTGTCCTTTGCCTCAGCTGGGCCTCGGGCTGCACGTCCTTCTCAGCAGGCTGGCAATGGGGGAGTGGGGGCTGCTGCTGCCCTAGCCCACTCGTGAACCAAGAGCTTCTGGCTACCACCTCTAGCAGGGGCAGCCTGAGCAAGGAGAGCCCAGGGCTGGGTGGGAAGGGAGGCCAAGGTGCCTAAGGTTAGGCCCAACTACAAGTGTCTGTTAGAAAATGTACCCAGCCACAGGAAAGTCTACCTTCCGGCCCCAGCTGGGCCTCTCAGATCCTCCTAGACATCTCCGGATGCCCAGAACACAGACACAGACCTGAGATCCCAGGGCCAGGGAGCTGGGGGATGAGGGATTGACGTGGCCAGTAGATCAGTTCTCTGGGCCATCTGGCTTCCCCTGGATGTGCCCCCTTCTGCATGTCACCTCTTCAGTATTAGCCCAGTGTTGTCCACACACTAGCCACTTGCATTGTTGTGTTGTTGAGGAGGATGTGGCAGACGGCGGACTGGAATCTACCAGGGTCAAAATCTGGAGACGTGGGTCTGGAGGAGGGTAAGAGATGTCTTTTCCCTGTTCTAACACCCTCCTCCCACTTGCTCTGTCCCTAGATCCCTGACCCCAGCAATCAGATACCACTGATTCCTGTGGCTATGCCTTGAGAACATACAGTCCAAATGTCTCCATTGGATCTGGTTTCCTCCCTTACTAACGGCTTGTCCTAGGAGAGGGGGGATCTTCCCTCTGAAGCCTGGAGGAGCAGGTGGACAGAGGGTAGCTGTTCAGTGGGTACCAGACTTAGGAGGTGGGCACCCTGTCTAGCCAAGGAAGGGAGGGGTAAAATGAGCTGAGCTGCAGCCCTCAGCCCTGAGCCCCCAGGGATAATCACGATGGACCCTCAAGCCAGGCCAGCTGTCCCTCCTCTGAGATCTTGGCTGAGGTTAGGAAGCCTGGGCCTCAGCAGTAAGCTCCAGGGGGTCTCTGTCTCCACTGGTGCAAGTGGCCACCAAGGAAAAAAGAGTGTGAAGACCTCCCTGTCACCAGCTCACTACTGCAGACCCAGACCCACTTATGTTCCTGAGCATGGGGAAGGAAAGCAAGGCTCAGAGTTCTGGGGACTCCAAGGACCTTGATCCCTGGACAGAGAGCTGTGCTTCCCATAGCTGCTTGCATCAGCCGCCCTGAGGTGTCCTGGATTCCTGGGCCTCAAAATCTTTAATTAGCCAAACTCAACACCCGCCGAGGTGTGTCTGATGAATTCTCACCCGGTGATGTCCGCATGGGCGGGTGCTACCAGGCTGCGCCACCCCTGTGGCTCCTGGCCCCTCCTGGCCCTTATCTCCCAGGAAAGCAAATAGGTCCCAGGGCAATGGCCTGGGCCATTGATTTACTGCCCAGGCTCACACTACATCCATGAAAGATGCCATTTTGATGACCTGCGCAAGGTCACTATGATCTCCCCCATCCTAGTGCCTGGCTACTGTCTGGGCACCCATGGCCTACCCTGGGCAGGAAGGCCTTGGGGAGGCTCCTCACTCATCCCCCAGCTTTGACCAAGCCTCATGGGATCCCCTAGAGGACAGCAGTGGGGGGGGGAACGCTGAGGTCCTGAGTGGAGGAATACCGTGCCCCTAGTCACGTGGTGAGACAGGGTCAAGCCCAGTGCTAGAGGGTCTACTCTGGGCTTTCACCACAGGGGGATCAGGCTCTGCTGGCAGCCTTTTTTATGCGGGGGCAGTTCCCAGAGTTTACCCTGACTCCCTGATACAAAGGAGCCTGGGAGGCCATGGGCCAAGGGGTAGGAGCTGTCAAAAATGGGCTGGCAGCCTCAGGGAATGGCTGGGGGCTGCATGCCAGGCTAGCGCTAATCCTCACCCTGGCCCTTCAGCCCTCCTCCCTGCGCTGGACCGAGTCCAGACTCCTAGACCTGGCCTTTACGGCTCTATCAGGTTTGTCTGTAGCCAGAACCTACCTTCCATCCTGACAGCCTGCACCTCAAGGCCTTGTACTGCACCTCAGGGCCTCTGCCTATACTGTGCTCTCTGCCTGGTGCACTCTTTCCTGTTTGACATCCCAGGGTGCCTACTGGAATTTTAGGACTGGCTTCATCACCTCCTCCAGGAAGTCTTCCTTGAGGCCCCTGTCCTCTTTTTGAAACCCAGCACTCTGTGTCTCCCACTCAGTTGCAGCAGGAGCCATAGGGTAGTGATGAGGGTGCTATTTGGGAGGTTTGTCTCTTCCAGGCTGAAGGTCACTTGAGGAGAGATATTCTATATCCTTTCTGGGATGTCAGGCCCCAGCCCAAGACCCAGAAATGACTGGTCATGATTGAGACCACTAGGCCCCAAGGGTCTAGGCCCAGCTCCTGCAGGGGTGATGGGGAACCTGGAGCTCAGACCTCAGACACCTCCCATGGCCCATGCCACAGACTGTGGTCTCCCTGGAGGCAGTGCCTGGCTGCTAGGGAAGGATATTAGGACAGAGAAGGGTGCTTTGTCCAGGTTGCCAGCTCAGCACACTCTGAGGGCCTGTCCCAGCCTGCCCAGGGTAGGGGGGCCAAGAGAGGGCAGCCCCAACTGAATGTGGGGTGGAGGGGGGGACTCTGGAGTAGCTCTGGATGCCAGCACTGGCATCTCCATACCCAGCTGGGACCCTTGGAGGGATGCTGATGGCAAGGCTTAGCGCAGGGGCATAAGGACAGGCAGATCTAGGGAACTCTGGGAGTGGGGGACAGGGCTCAAGAAGAGATGCTAACATTGTTCTGGTCCTGAGTGGGTGGGGCTTGGAGGAGAGGAGGTAGGACGCTGGCATTAGAAGGAGAGGCAGGTTTGGGGGATGCAGGAGTGCCAAGTATGGGGTCTCCAGGGCCCAGGTGCCAAAATCTGAACTCTGGCCTGCGGCTGCCTGGGACAATGCAGGGAGGAGTCCTCTGACCAGAGAGGCCAGAGGCTGCTGTGACCTCTGCTGCCTCCGGGGGACACCAGGCCTGAGGCCTGAGCCCCAGCCTCTCCTGTTCACCCCTAGCCCTGAGTGCTACGTTTGAGTACCCCAGTGCTCCAGATTCAAGGGCAGACCTGAGACCATCAGGGGCCAGAGTGGAGATGGGGGATTCAGGGCAGAATTCAGGGTTCCCCAGCAGAGAGGGCATCACAGCTTCAGGACCCGGCTCTGGCTGTCCTGCCTGGCAGGGCTGCCTCCTCCTCCCTGGTCTCCACTCTGGCCTCAGCTCTCCTGCTGGCCAGGCTGGCCTTTGGGGTGTCCTTACGGAACCTGGGGGCACTATGCCCAGCCACCTCTGGGTATGAAGTAGGCAATTCCTGGACCCTACTGGGAGTGATGGGAGAGGGGCCAGTGAGTTGTCTGGGCAGTGGGCAGGGGTGGTGGAGGAAGGGGAGCTGGTTCCTTTGAGGCCCAGCAGAGCCAAGCCCTGAAAGCAGAGAAAGAGACTGATCTGGTGACCCAGGCTCCTCTATAGCTGGCCAAGGGCCTGAGCTCCTGGCCTGCGGCCCTAGGAAATGGGGGTCTGTTCAGAAGTCCACTCCTGGACAGCGGGCCCCTGAGGGTTGGGGGGGTTCCCTGCCTGGCAGTGGAGGAAAGACTTGGAAGAAAACATGGCCCTGAGGCCAGGACCGTGTGGAGGGTGAAGCATGTGTGGCACAGAGAACCGGCCCTGGAGCACCCATTTCCTGGAAGGCCCCCTGAGGGCCCTTTGCCACAGCCAGGCGGGAAGGGCCCAGGGTGTCCAGCCACCCAGCACCGCCTCAGGCATCCTGGCTCCGGGGAGGGGGGGACAGCCTCTGCGCCTGCCGTTCCCAGCGCCAGCTCTCAGCCCACAGAGGGCTCTTTGTTCTGGCTGCCAGCAGTGCCCGCCGGCGGCTGGGAACAGGGCCCACAGCCCTCACCCTCTCCCGAGGCCTCCAGCCATCGGGCAGTGCCATTCTAGGTTGGCCAGGAGGTCCCTGGACACGGGACCAGTGTAGGAAACCATCTCCCAGTACTAATGTCAAGGAGGGGAAGTCTGTCTTGGGTACATACCCTAAGTGAAGTCTGGGGGCCTGAGACTGAGCATCTGGGGATGCTGGTGCCACTGGGCTCTGAACTTGGGTCATCCAGATGACCCTCACTTCACAGATGGTGAAACCGAGACCCCAAGGGTTTGCCTGGACTGGTGTGCATGTAAGAGGTGCATTATGTACTGGCTGGGGTGTCCCATCAGAATGTCCTAGGAACTCAGGTGTCCAAGCTGGATTCCCCCCAATGGCAGATCTCAGGGAGGCAGCAGGCAGAGCTGCATGTGCGGGTATGTCCCAAGTGGTCATCCTGGAGGTGTGCTATGGCTGCAGGCCTCATGTAGGAGGCTGGGCCATAGGCCCAGGTAATTGGGCTAACCAGAGGGACCTGGCTGCTCTGCAGACATCTGACTGTTGGTGTGAGACCAGTGCTCCTGGTGGTGTGCCCTGAGCCATGGAGGCAACTTTGCAGACAGAGATGGTGGAACTGGTGCCCAATGGCAAACACTCAGAGGGGCTGCTCCCAGTCATCACCCCCATGGCACGCAACCAGAGGTGAGTACAAGAGGGGACCCAGTGGTGGCTCAAGACAGGGCAGGGCAGGGGTAACAGAGCAAAGGGCTGGAGCAGAGCCACCCACCCTGACCTGTGCCTGCAGGGTCGAGGACCCCACACGGAGCTGTATTGAGGGCAAGAGCTTCCTACAGAAAAGTCCCAGCAAGGAGCCACACTTCACCGACGTGAGTGGGGCAGCAACGGGTTGTAGGGGGGCACTGTGGGGTGCTTAGATACAGTAATGAAGTGGTCTCTGGCAGCAGTGGGAGGCTGAGGGATAGTCAGGGGGACACCACGATGCCCCTGTGCCTTGCTGACTCCTCCCACCCCTCCCACTCTGGTGCCTGCAGTTCGAGGGGAAGACATCGTTCGGGATGTCAGTGTTCAACCTCAGCAACGCCATCATGGGCAGTGGCATCCTGGGACTCGCCTATGCCATGGCCAATACGGGCATTATCCTTTTCCTGTGAGTGCCCTCAGAGAACCTTCTAAAGATAGGGGCCCTAAGCAAGCCACCAACCATGACCTCCCAGGACCTGCCAGTTCCCTGTCCCAGCGCCCAGGCTGCAATGGGTGGGCACTTCTTACACTAACAAACCACGGCTGAAAAAATTTCCACAGCCAAACAAATATACCTCACTGCCCAGTAAACCCACTGAGGTCACAACACAAGCCGGTCTTACAGGCCAGAGACTGTCCTTCTGTCACCTTACACGTGATGGCCAAGCCCCACAGCCAGGCCTTGTGTGGGCACACGTGTCCTTTGCTTGGGGGCTCTGCCCTGAAGCCAGGATGGAAAACATGTTTGTTCCAAGGACTTGAGAGAAGGAGGTGCTTAGAGGGCAGTCACAGGGACACTCTTGACCCAGAGGGCCCCTTCTGGGGTGTGTCCGACCCTGGATCAAACGAGGTGGTGTTCATCACCCCTGGGGCCTGCTGAGCTTGCATCCATACCTGTTGGGAGTCCACATACCCAGATCACAGACCCTCCACCCCCCAGCCTCCCAGAGCCCCTCACTCTCTGTCAGCCAGGGGAGACCCAAGTGGCCTCTTTTCTTTCATCTTCCCATGTGTCCCCAGGTTCCTGTTGACAGCTGTCGCCTTGCTCTCCAGCTACTCCATCCACCTGCTACTCAAGTCCTCAGGGGTCGTGGGTGAGTTTCACGCCAGCCTGGAATGGGCGGGAGCTGGTGGGTAAACTGGGGCAAACTCCTGACTTCTTGACCCTGCTCCCATAGGCATCCGTGCCTATGAGCAGCTGGGCTACCGTGCCTTTGGGACCCCAGGAAAGTTGGCAGCAGCCCTGGCCATCACACTGCAGAACATCGGAGGTGAGAGCAGTGGGCGGTGGCAGGCAGTTAGTGAGTGGACAGCTCCGAAAGGTAGCTGGTTGGGCTGACCCCAGCGCCTGCCTGCCCCTCTCCCCACAGCCATGTCCAGCTACCTGTACATCATCAAGTCTGAGCTGCCACTTGTCATACAGACCTTCCTGAACCTGCAGGAGAAAACCTCGTGAGCCCTGGGGTTGGGAGGGGAGAGGAGGGGAGGGGGTGGGGTGCAGTGAGGAGGGGTGGGGTGGGCTGGGGCTGGGTGAGGGCGGGGGGCCCAGGCTGGGCTAGTGGGAGAGACAAGACAGAGCAGGCAAGTGGCTGCTGGAGAGGGAGTTGCCAGCAGAGCCAGCACTCAGTCCACACTCACTTGGGAAGCACCCAGGGGTCCCCCTGCCTCCGGAAGGGACATGTGGGGCTAGGGGCAGGGTGCAGCTGAGGAAGCCAGGCCCCTCCTCACCCCGGACTCAGCGTGTGAGCATGGGAGCCTCAGGCTTAGCTCTAAGCGCCTACTATTCCTGACCATGGGGTTGCCCCCCCCCACCAAGAGATTAAGCCCAGGTGTCCCAGTTGCCTATCACTTTAACCAGCATTGACTGGTCATCAAACATGTTTTGTGGGACAGAGGAGACACAGCCAGGCTCTGCTCTTGACATCCCACCCCGAGCAAGCAAAGGGACTGGGAGGTTGAGAGCAGCTCTGGAAAGAGGGAGAGCTGGTATTCTGCCCCTGGGGGGCCCTGGGCCTTTCCCAAGGAGTTGTCTTTGGGGCTTGCCTTTGAGAACGGTCCTGGCCCTTATCTCCTTGTTCCCTTGTGCCCCATATCCATTCCTGGTGGGCAGAGGAGGGGGCAAGATGAGGAAAGGCCCAGATGCCAGAAGGAACCGCAAGGGGCTCCGGTTATTGCAAGTGCCTGAAACCCCTGTGGAAAACACCACCTCCCCTCTAGAGCCAGCTCCAGAGCCAGCTCCCTTCCTCCCACACACCCTCCAAAGGCTGGGCCCAGGCCTGTGTGTCCTGAGAGAAGCAACAGCAGTGCCTATAATCGAGAGGGTCTCGAGCATGAGCTGTGTGCCAGGCTGGAACCTTAGTTCTCACATCATCCTGAAGGACAGTGCCGAGGGCACACCCATTTTGCAGATGGGGAAAGTAAGACTCAGAGCTGTGGACAAACATTCTTCAGATGTCACTCAGTGGCACCACTGGTGACTCCAGCAGAGGGAGGCAGGAGCCCCATCCCAGGCTGAATGGATTCTGACCCTGGCTCCCCACTCCCGTCCCTGCAGGGACTGGTACATGAACGGGAACTACCTGGTGATCCTTGTCTCTGTCATTGTCATCCTGCCCCTGGCACTGATGCGGCAGCTTGGTGAGTGTGGCAGGGTCAGAGCCTTGGAGGGGATGTTGGAGGCGCACACGGGAGGACCCCCGATCTCACAGTGCCCCTCCACTCTACAGGCTACCTGGGCTACTCCAGTGGCTTCTCTCTCAGCTGCATGATGTTCTTCCTAATTGCAGTGAGTCACCCCTCCATGTTGGCCGAGAAAGGGGGTGGCGGGTCTCCCGGGGTAGTTCCCTGTCAGCAGGAGGGGGCAGGTCTCTCTGGGAAGCCTGGGCCAGAAGGCAGCTCCGCCAGTCCTGATCTAGAAGTGGCTTCATGGTGACTTCCCAGGCAGCCCACCTGGCTCTGACACCCTCATCCCTCCCCCACTCCAGGTCATCTATAAAAAGTTCCACGTGCCCTGCCCACTGCCCCCCAACTTCAGCAACACCACGGGCAACTTCAGCCATGTGGAGGTCATGGAAGAGAAGGTGCAGCTACAGGTTGAGCCTGAGGCTGCAGCCTTCTGCACCCCCAGCTACTTCACGCTCAACTCACAGGTTCCGACAGGCCGGGGCGGGCGGGGGCCCGGTGACAGTGGGGGACTGCCTTGACACAGCCCCGTGTTTCCCCAGACAGCATACACCATCCCCATCATGGCCTTCGCCTTCGTCTGCCACCCCCGAGGTGCTGCCCATCTATACCGAGCTCAAGGAGTAGGTGTCTGGCTGGGAGCAGGGGCAAGGCTGCGGTGAGCTGGTCTGGGGAGAATGGATGTGGTCCTAAATGGGGGGGGGGGGAGTGGGGTGACGGAAGCCAAGTCACTTTATCTAAGATCTTGTGGCAGCCATGAGAGGCAATTAGGGGCAAGAAGGAGACCCCGTTGGCTGCTGAATGGTGAAAGTATGGTGCCAGGGAGACCTTGGGGCACGTGGGGTCTCCCAGTGTGACCCAGCTTGTCACCAACACATGTCCCCCACTTCCCCACAGCCCCTCTAAGAAGAAGATGCAGCACATCTCCAACCTGTCCATCGCCGTCATGTACGTCATGTACTTCCTGGCTGCCCTCTTCGGCTACCTCTCCTTCTACGGTACGGCTGCACAGATGGGCAGAGGCCGAGGCCAGGCTAGGGGGAAGGGGCTGGTTGTGGCCATGGTGCCCTGCATACCGAGGTGTGTGGTGCCTATCTGTGCCCTGCCGCAGTGGAGATGAGTCTGCATGCCAATCCCCACAGTGTCGGGGTCCCCCAGGCAGCTCAGATCCCACCTCCTTCCTGGGGCCACCTGCTGACCTCCCTGCCTGCCTCCCACAGACGGGGTGGAGTCGGAGCTGCTGCACACCTACAGCAAGGTGGACCCGTTCGACGTGCTGATCCTGTGCGTGCGCGTGGCCGTGCTGACAGCAGTCACGCTCACAGTGCCCATCGTTCTGTTCCCGGTGAGCTGGTGGGCAGGTGGCCAGACCAGTGGCGGGAGGGGCTGATGGGGCCAACAGGCTGATGGTTCTTCCCACCTGCCCCCCCAGGTGCGCCGTGCCATCCAGCAGATGCTGTTTCCAAACCAGGAGTTCAGCTGGCTGCGGCACGTGGTCATTGCCTTTAGCCTGCTCACTTGTATCAACCTGCTGGTCATCTTTGCCCCCAACATCCTGGGCATCTTTGGAGTCATCGGTGAGGGTCTGGCCCTGCTGTGGACATAGGGTATTCCCCAGAGAAGTTCACCTCTGCAAATCCTGGCAGATTCCTGAGCTGACACCCTATATTAAGTGCAGTGGCCCATGTGCACAGTTTGGCCTCCCATCTGAGCTTTTGTCCGTAGGCTCTTCTAATCCGTTTTCAGGGCTCAGAACCACTGAGTTAGTCCCCCTTCCTGGAGGACAGGCGTGGACCCCAGGATTAGAGGCCTCCTCAAAGGAGCTGACTGGGTCTTGTCCACATTTCACATGTGAGGAAACTAAAGTTCAGAGTGGCTAAAGGAGCAGCAGAGCCACACAGCTAGTGAATAGGCGCTTTGGGCTTGATTCAGCCCAGAATCACTGGACTCCAAGTTTGGCACTGTATCCACTGCCTCATTCCAGATGGGGCTCTCAGTTGGTAGAGCAGACAATTCTGAAATATCTTTGGGGTGACCCAACTCAGAGGACTAACAAACTCTGCCAGGACTGACAAACAGACCTGGAGGCTGAGTGTCATGGATATCACAGACAGTACTCTCGGTTCTCTATGTCTGATACCCAACCCAAAATGCATTAAGCAGAAAGGAATCCACTGACTCAAATAACAGAGAAGCCTTCAAGTATAGCTGTGTCCTGGAGCCCAATACCCTTAAGCCCTCATCTCTCTCCATCTCTTGACTTGCCTTTCCTCATTGCTAGCTTCATTGGCTGACATTCTTGACACCAGCATCAGCAGCCTTCCATCCTTGTGGATGGAGAACTAGCGGGAGAGGCTGGTGGGCTTCCCAGAATCAGGCAGAACTCTCCAGTGGTCTCAATATGAAACTCCCTCAACAAGGAATGTTTGATCTCATTGAAGAGTCCACCCCCGAACCTTAGCAGGTGAATATGAGCCAGCAGTGGCCATGTCTTGTTCTTTGCAGGTGCCACATCTGCCCCGTGCCTCATCTTCATCTTCCCTGCCATCTTCTACTTCCGAATCATGCCCACGGAGAAGGAGCCTGCGAGATCCACCCCCAAAATCCTGGTGCGAGGGGCCTGGAGGCCGGTGGACTGGTATGGGGCTGAGGGAGCTGCCCTGACCTCGGACTTGACCCTGACTTCTGACCCCGCAGGCCCTGTGTTTTGCCATGCTTGGCTTCTTGCTGATGACCATGAGCTTGAGCTTCATCATCATTGACTGGGCCTCAGGGACCAGCCGGCATGGAGGAAACCACTAGGGTGACCCTCATCCTGTTCTGTCTACTCACCCCAGCATCCCTGCCCAGACTCTCCAGCTCCTGCTCCCATCCAGTGGCCAGTCAGGGGAGGAGAAAGACGCGATTAACACCGTGGCATTCATCCAGGCCCCATGTCCTTCTGTGGAAGGTTTTTGTTCAAGAGCCAGGACCAAGGCCTTCGGGCCACTACCCCGCTGGGCTCCGGAGCTGCAGGGGCTTCCTGAACTGGGAGCAGGGTGGGGCTGTCGCCTTAGATCCTGCCCCAAGCCCCTCATTCCCTCCTTGTACAGTTGCATACACTGGGGCCCAGCAGCTGCCTCCTGAAGGGACACAGCCTATAGGGACAGACAGAGCTGGGATCCGGCCTATAGCCATCCACCTACCCTGCTGCTAGGCCACGATCTGCTTCCTGGGGCCTCATCTCCCCCAGCCCACTTGTTTTCCCCCTTTAATCCCCATCCCCTTTTCAGACACTTGGGCCCTTAGATACTCTTCTCCCATCCCCTTCACAGGATGACACCCTCCCATAGCTGGGGCCAGCAGGTTCTGCTGAGGGTGGGCTGGTGTAGGTACCCCCAGAGACCCCTGCCTTGTCCCTTCACCAGTCCTGGGGGAGGCTGGGACTCCCCCTGCCACAAGCCTGGGCCACAGCTCACATTCCATTGCTGAGAGAAGAGAGAGGCCGAGGCCCAGAGTGGCCTACTCCCGGGACCCCAGTGGCCACACTGGGACAGGGGTGGGGAGGCTGGCAGCCCTCTTTTATAAATATTACACATAAGACTAGCTGTGTTTTCTATTCTTGGTCTCCATGGTCCCTGAATTCCTGGAAAGTAAGGTAGGGGCCAGAACATGGACGGTGATGGAGGCCCCCCATCTTGTCTGGGATGAGGGTGGGGGATAGGGCAAGTCCACCACTCACCCCACCCCCTGCCTCCCAAACTAGCCAGTGGCACACTCAGACCCAGCTCTGGGCCTGGGCCAGACTCAGCACAGACCTGCTTTCTCACGGGGTGAGGTGGGGAGGAATTAATGAGGCCCCAGGAAGTGGGACAGAGAGAGGCCTCCGGAAGGAGGCAACGTGAGGTGCATCCCCAGCAGCTTCAGGGAGGGTCTGAGCTGGGGGCAGCTGAGCCCTGAGAGAGCCCTAGGAAGGGCCCCCTGCCCTCCCCTGGCTCCCAGACTGCCATTTCTACTCCCTGTCCATGCCCTGAGTCTGGGGACAAAGTCCAGTAATCATGTGCCCTGTTGGCTGATCTTTTTATTAACAGTAAAATCTACTATGAATAAAGGGGGTTAGTAGTCCCTGTGTGTGGGGCCCCAAATGGCAAAGGGAGGCAGGAGTCCAAGGTAGGGCAAGGGCTGCAAGGAGGCAGGACAGCCCCAGGTGCCCTGGCCCCAGTGGGACCGGGAAGCTGCCCACTGCCTTGGGCAGGACTGAACCAGCTGGGATCCAGTGGGATGGAGCTGCCCAGGCCTTGGCACCAAATCCTCATTAGGAGAGACCCTGAACCAGGCTAGGCTGCCGGGGAAAGGGCAGCAGGAAAGATCCAGTTTGAATTTGCAAGGCAGCTGCCAGCTCGGGAAAACCCTGAAGAAAGAACTTCCTCAAGCCGGTGGCTGCTAGGCCCACAGCAGTGCCAGCTGAGCAGAGGGGAGCTTCCTGAGTCCCGTTCCCAACAGGTCCAGGCGCCTGACTCCAGTCTGGGGACTCACCCAGAAGCCCTATGGCCCCAGGAAAGAGCTGGACACTGGCCTAGAGGTGGATGCAGCGCAGGGTGTTCTGATGAGAGGGGCTGCCCTCTAGAGGTCTCAATGGGGCCATAGCCCTGCCTGGAACCCTTGGCTCCTGGGCATTGGGGGGCAATGACAGGCAAGTCCATCCTGCAGGCAGACCCAGGGGTCTTTTCTTACACTCCCCCCCATCCAAAGAAGGCTGCAGGTCACAGCAGTAGCAGGACACCAGGCCCCTGCTTCAGGCCCCTCAGATCAAGGGGATGTGCTAATGGTAGCACCCCCGCTGCGTGTGCTTGCACACACACACACATAACACACACACAACTGGGGTGGGGAAGGACCCTGGGCCCTGGCCCCAAGAGGCCATCTCTGCCTACCTAGTCAGGCCTTCTCCAACCTGACCATGGGCAGCAGGATCTGGCAGGGAGGAAGCGGGTAGTGTGGTCACTACACTAGATTCAAGAGCCAAGTATCCACATGACTGAAAACGAGTGTCCCTTGTGCCTGGCTGTCAGATTACAGACACTCGGCCTCCACGTTCTGCAGGCCCTTGGGCATCATTAAGCATTTGTGTATAGGTTGACACATTTTTCAGGTTTTTTTCCTTTGTTATCCTTTTAAAAAATTGTTCTGGGGCCGGGCGTGGTGGCTCACACCTGTAATCCTGGCACTTTGGGAGGCTGAGGTGGGCAGATCACTTGAACTCAAAATTTCAAGATCGGCCTGGGCAACATGGTGAAACCCCATCTCTAAAAATTAGCAGGGTGTGGTGGCTCATACCTGTAGTCCCAGCTATTCAGGAGGCTGAGTCAGGAGAATCACTTGTGCCTGGCTGACTGAAGCTGCAGTGAGTTGTGACCGTACCACTGCACTCCAGCCAGGGCAACAGAGCAAGACTCTGTCTCAAAAAATAAACAAACAAATAAATAAATAAATAATTCTGAAAAAATTATTCTGTTTGGAATATTTGACAAGTTAGAGCAGCCTGAAGGTCCAGCACAGAGGTCTTCTATATTTTTCACTGTTTTTCTTATGACTGCTTATTATAGAAACATAAGATAATACAGAGCAGGAAAGGAGGCAAAACGCATGAGTCTCAGTATCCCCACCCAGCAGCTCCCTTTACAACAGCCTGCTCACTGTGTGCAGAAGCACATATTTGCCTCTCGACTGATTCATTCATTCATTCATTCAACAAGTATTTATTGAGATTTCCTACATGGCAGGCACTCATCTAGCAAATAAAGCAATGAACAAAGTGAAGACCCTGGCCTTCCTTGAATTTACAGTCCAGGTTGGGAATTAGATTCAGAAAAGAAACATTAAACCTAACCACTAAATTCTATCATGTGGTTGGAAGACGCTCAGTACTACAGGGAGTAAAAACAACAAGGTAAGGACAGTGGGGGGTCGGGGGACGGGGGTCAGAGTAGGCCTGAGAAAGGAATTTTTTTTTTTTTTTTTCTGAGACATAATCTAGCTCTGTTGTCCAGGCTGGAGTGCAGTGGGGCGATCTTGGCTCACTGCAACCTCCACCTCCAGGGTTCAAGCGATTCTCATTTTTTTTTTTTTTTAAGACAGAGTCTTGCTCTGATGCCAGGCTGGAGTGCAGTGGCACAATCTCAGCTTACTATAATCTCCACGTTCTAGGTTCAAGCCATTCTCCTGCCTCAGCTTCCCGAGTAGTTGGGATTACAGGCGGGCACCACCACGTCTAATTTTTGTATTTTTAGTAGAGATGGGGTTTCACCATGTTGGCCAGGATGATCTCGATCTCCTGACCTCGTGATACCCCGTCTCAGCCTCCCAAAGTGCTGGGATTACAGGCATGAGCTGCCCGCGCCCAGCCTGGGATTCTGATTCTTGTGCCTCAGGCTCCCAAGTAGTTGGGACTACAGGCACACACCACAACGCCTGCCTGGCTGATTTTTTTGGTATTTTTAGTAGAGACTGGGTTTCATTATGTTGGCCAGGCTGGTCTCAAACTCCTGGCCTCAAGTGATCTGCCTGCCTCAACCTCCCAAAGTGCTGGGATTACAGGAGTGAGCCGCTGTGCATGGCCAAGAAAGGGACTTTGATTAATCAGAGGTTTGGAGAGGGGAAGAAGCCATGTGGATGCCTTCAGGAGAAGATTCCAGTCAGCAGGATCAGCCAGTGCAAAGCCCTGAGGCAGAATGTGCATGGTGCGTGGGAGAAGCAGCCAGGAGGCTGGAGCGACATGGGAGAGGAGAGAAGGGGCAGGTGGGGGGTAACACAGGGGACAAGTGTTGTAGAGCCTTGTCAGCCACATAAGGACTCTGGAGATTTCTCTGAGTAAGATGAGAGCCAACATCGGGCCCTGAACAGAGGAGGGGGCAGTCCCTGAATCAGTAGCAACTTGAAGTTTCTTGTTTGTCTGTTTTATTTATTTATTTCCTTATTTAAGAGACAGTGTCCGCTGGGTGCCATGACTCATGCCTGTAATCCCAGCACTTTGGGAGGTCGAGGTGGGTGGATCACTTGAGGTCAAAAGTTCAAGACCAGCCTGGCCAACATGGTGAAACCCAGTATCTACTAAAAATACGAAAATTACCCAGGCGTGGTGGCATGCTCCTGTAATCCCAGCTACTTGGGAGCTGAGGCAGGAGAATCACTTGAGTCTGGGAGGCAAAGGTTGCAGTGAGCCAAGATCACGCCACTGTACTCCAGCCCAGGCAACAGAGCGAGATGCTGTCTGAAATTAACCCCCCCCCCCCAAAAAAAAGAGACAGTGTCTTGCTTTGTCATCCAGGATGGAGTACAAATGAAATGATCACAGCTCATGCTGCCTCGAATTCCTGGACTCAAGGGATCCTCCTGCCTCAGCCTTCTGAGTAGCTGGGACTATAAGCACATATCACCACTGCCTGCTTATTTGTTTTTCATTCTTTGTAGAGACAGGGTCTCACTGTGTTTCCCAGGCTGGTCTCAAACTCCTGGTCTCAGGCAATTCTCCCACTTTGGCCTCCCAAAGTGCTGGGATTACAGGTGTGAGCCACCGTGCCAGGCACAGGCCTAAGTTTTAAATAGATTATTCTGGCTGCTGAATTAAGACTAGGCTCTGGGTGGGGAATGGGGGCAAGGGTGACACTGACACGAGGGCTACTGCAGTTACTCCAAATAGTCATGTTGCGCGGCTAAGCCCAGGTGATGGTACAGGCGGGGCGAGGCACTAGGCTTGTCCTAAAGGTAGAGGTGGCAGGGTTCCCGGATGGTTCAAGTATGGCAAGAGAGGCAGAAATAAGTCAAGGGTGACTCCAAGGTTGTCTAGGGATAGAGCTGCCACTGCAGGAGGCTGGGGGAGGAGCAGGCTTGGGAGGGGAGATCAGTTTTGTCCATGCAAAGTTTAAAACATTGACTGGACATCAAAGTGGAGGTGCCTGGTCAACTGCTGGGTGTATGCATTGAGTTCAGTAGAGTGGCCAGTGATGGAGCTTTGGATCTGGGAAGCAAAGCAAGTGGGGTTTAAAGCCATGAGGCCTGGATGAAATGGGAAGGAGCTAAGTTTAGACACAGGAGGGCAGCAGTCAGCACTGAGCCCTGGAAGATGAGGCAGAACCAGCAAAGGAGCTGAGCAGGAATAGCTGGGAGGTGAGAGGAAAACTGGGAGAGCTTGGGCACCTGGAGCCAGGTAAGTGTCAGATGCTGCCAAGGAGGTGAGTGCAGAGGATGGACCACTGTATTCAGACATCTTTGGATTGCTAAGGACCCTGACTGGAGCACTTTTGTGGAGGGAGGGACAGGCTAGCCTGGAGTGGGTAGAGGAGAAAGTGAGGGAGAATTGGAAAGAGCCAGTGTAAGCAACTTGTGTGAAGTGAGAGGGGCAGAGCCAACAGTGGCATTTAAGAAAGACTGGAAAGAGAGAAGGTATTGAGGGTTAGAGAATGGAAACAGCTGGTAGGAGGGTAGGTTGGAGCTTGGTGAACGACTTCCAAGATCAGGGTGCTGGAAATTGAGCTGGAAAATAGTATATGGAGATTGGATAGTGGGGTCTGAACAGCAGGGGAGTGTGCAGGGTGGCCACTGATCTGCCTGGCCAAGTGCTGGTGGCTAGGGACGCTCTGGGTCCAAGACGCAGCCAGGGACAGCAAGGAGCCGTGGAGAGACCCAGGGGGCCATTCAGATGTCTGGGTAGACGAGGCACTGTGGCTCAAGCCTGTAATCCCAGCACCTTGGGAGGCCGAGACAGGTGAATCACTTGAGGGCAGGAGTTCGAGACCAGCCTGGCAACATGGTGAAACCCCATCTCTACTAAAAATACAAAATTAGCTGGGCGTGGTGGCACACACCTGTAATCCCAGCTACTCCGGAGGCTGAGGCAAGAGAATTGCTTCAACCCAGGAGGCGGAGGTTGCAGTGAGCTGAGATCGCACCACTGCACTCCAGCCTGGGCTACAGAGCAAAACCCTGTCTAAAAAAAAAAAAAAAAAAGATGTCTGCCTGGACTCTAGTTTAAAGTCACCCAGCAACTGACTTTTCAATAACTCGGAGCAGTAATAATTGACTGAGTGTAGCCAGGCTACTGGCTCGTGCCTGTAATCCCAGAACTTTGGGAGGCTGAGGTAGGTGGATCACGAGGTCAGTAGTTCAAGACCAGCCTTGTGAAGATAGTGACCCTGTCTCTATTAAAAATACAAAAATTAGCCCACCGTGGTGGCGGGCGCCTGTAATCCCAGCTACTCAGGAGATGAGGCGGAGAATTGCTTGAACCTGGGAGGCAGAGTTTGTAGTAAGCCGAAATCACTCCACTGCACTCTGTCTCAAAAATAATAGTTAATAATAATAATAATTGACTGAGAGTTATTTAGAAAGAAAAGCAGCCCTGGAAAAATCTGAAAGCATAAAAGTTTCCAACCACACAAGTCTGCAAACCGCCTGGCTACACACACCGGATTAGCCAGCGAACTAATCCGCCAAGCTATGCGGGAGGCGGCCTTTGCTGACCCCTGGCGGTCACCAGCGGGAGTCTGGCTGCGCGGTGACCCACCGACACGTTGCCCCGCCGGGTGGTTGGGTTGGTCGGTCACCCATGGTCGTGCGGCCGAGCCCTGAGGCTCCAGGACAGTCCTGGAAGTCTTCCTGGCAGATGCGTGGGAGGAAAGCGGACAGAAGGGTTGGAGGCGGGAGGGCGGGAGGGGAGAGGTCCCCCGGGATGGGTAGGGCTTCGACGCTGGGCATGGTGCGCAGTGCGTACTGCAGGGAGCCAGCCAGACCCTCCACGGACTGCCTGACCTTGGGGGAAGCCCGGAGTAGAAGGGGCCGGACCCCAAGACCCACCCTTGACTATGTGTTCTGAGAGCAAGTTTTACCCAGCTCCTCTCTATCCTCCGATGACTCTGAAACTCAGCAGGGCACCGGAGCTCCCACGGCGCAGCGGCCCTGAGCTGGCATGGGCAATGGGCACGGAGCTACCCCGCCCTCAGGAAGCAAGCGAGGTGCTCAGCGGCCGAATCATCCAAATCACCGTCTAATCTCCGCTGTGAAGTGGAAGCAGGAGAGGGAGGGAGCGTCTCCCCATGGAGGGTGTGAAGAGCCAGACTGGAGGAAGCAGAAAGACGGGTGTCACTGGGGACGTTCTGCGGGTGAGCCGAGGACAGCTACCGCGGAGGAGACCCTGGCAAGTTGGGGCCCCGCGCGGGGCAAGGGCGAAGGAGTGCCATGGAGGGCTCGTTACAAGAGGACGCGGGACGGCTGCAGCTCTGAGGAGACCCGGCCTCGATGGCCAAAGAGTGGCAGGTCGGTGGAGGCGGGGGCCAGGCCCGGATAAGAGCGAAGCGGGAGAGCAGGCAAGGTGGGGGCCACCGCGAGTGAGGGCCGCGAGGCGGTGGCCCGGGCGCGCGGAGGTGCTGGGTCGGCCTCGACTCCCGCGCTGCGCCCCAGGACCGCCAGGAGGCGCCGCTGCTCCGCAGAGCCGTTCCGGCCTCTCCCGGCCACCGAAATCCCGCGCTCCGGCCTAGAGAGGCCCCGGAAGAGGCGGTGCAGCGCACCCCGAGACCGTTTCCGGCTTCGCCTCGGTCCAGGGAGGCCGGAGTTGTTGGGGGTACGCCGTGGGCGGGGCGTGGATGAGAGAACCTGGGGGAGGTGAAGAACCGGTGTGTTGTCCTGGGAGTAGACAAGGGAGAAAAAGAAGAACTAGGGAGGGCCAGGGGCTGCGGTGGGCAGGACCCAGGGCAGGTAGCACCCTGCAAAGTTCCACCCTGCGCAGCCCTCGGTCCACGGCTGAGCCTTCCGGCCTTTTACCTCGCAAAATGCCGTCCTGCTGAGGTCACTGGGGGAGCCCACCGCTGGCCAAGACCCGGGGCAGGGCAAGGAAGGCTTCGTAGAGGTAGAGAGGTGCACAAAGGCGGGGGACGCAGACTGGGGGACGTTGGGATCCCCTTTAGGCCGATCTTTAGGTGTTTGAGCAACGCCCATTTGGAGGGAAGGTTGAATGGGAACCAGCCAGCCCAAACCTGCTGGAGAAAACAAAAACTCACTCCCGTTATAAATGCCTCCCCACCCCACCCCCCCCACCAGCTTCCTTCTCCCAGGAGACACAGGACAGCCCTGTCCCCACAGGCTTCACTCCATTACTATGTAATGGTCCCCACCTCCTATCCTCCCATCTCTCTTACTCCTCATAGTAAGCAGAAGAAACTTGAAAAATCAGATCATAGCCAGGAGCATGGCTCACACCTGTAGTCCTAGCACTTCAAGAGGCCTACATGGGCGGATCACCTGAGGCCAGGAGTTCAAGACAAGCCCGGCCGACATGGCCAAAGCCCATCTCTACCAAAAATACAAAAAATCAGCTGGGCGTGGTGGTGCATGCCTGTATCCCAGCTACTCGCTTGGAGACTGAGGCAGGAGAATTGCTTGAGCCTGGGAGACAGAGGCTGTGGTGATCCCAGATCGAGCCACTGCACTCTAGCCTGTGTGACAGGGTGAGACTCTGTCTCAAAAAAAATTCAGATCATGTAATTTTGCTTTAAAGACCTCCAGTTGTTTCCCCATACTTGAAATGCAATATAAACTTTCTTGCCTCATGGCAGGGATGATCTGACCTTGCTGACCTCCGTCCCCTGGTGCTAGCCCACAGCCTGGCCTGTTGGCATGGCACGCCATGCTGGCCTTCATATTAGGGCCTTTGCACACTGGCTGATCGTTTTTTAAAAGGTTTTTCTCCAGCAGCCTGAAGTCACTCCCGACCAGGCCCGTTCCCTTACCTCTGTCTGCTTGGCTTTGGTCTCAGCATTTGCTCCATGCAGTACAGGCAGAGCAATGCTTGTGCGTCCAGGACTCAGTGACCAGCTTCCCTCCTGCAACAGGTCCCTCCTCCCCTATTACTCCCTTGCTCCTAGTCACAATCTACAGGAAGCCCCTGAGCCCAGGTGCCAAGGTGCACCTTGCTTGGCTGCTTGCTGTTGCATCACCTTCATTAGGGCTGTTTTTGCTCCTTCATTAAATTAAATTCCAGGAAGCAGTGCTAATGACAGCCCTAACGAGTCGCTGGAGAGGCTACAAGCCCCAGCCTTAGGACAGCACGGTAAGGCGGACTAGGCAATAAGGTAATAACTGAACAAAGCAGTAGCTCCTGGGGATAGAGTTGATTATCATTTTCCAGGCTCTCCAAGGACCCAGGGCTTCCCAGGGGCGGTGGCCTTTGGAGGCTGCCTATGCAACAGGCACAGTGGCAGGTTGTACCATCAGCTCTTCAAGGACAAAGAGAAGGAGGGAGGTTAAGTTGAGTCCTTGGCCCCAAAGCCCTGAGGGCTCCTGAGTTCCCTGCAGGGCTTAGGTAGCTCCTCTCCAGTCATACAGTAGCACTCTGAAGGCCAGGACCCTTTGGGTTTGTAGGGCTAGACAGGTTACTGGCTTGGGAGATGTTGGTGCCCCTACCTCAGCATTCCCTGGAGACTTGGGAACCCCCTATGTGGCTTGTTCCTCCGTGATGCCTCATGGCAGTCCCTTCTTACACCAGTGTCCTCTTGCTCTCCCTATTCTGGCAGGGTTGGCCTCCTCCCTGGTTCAGGAGCATCCAGCTCTCCTTCCCCACCCCAGGGCCCTTGCGCTTGTTGCTTCTTCTGTTGTCACTCTCTTCTGGCTTGCTACAAGATTGGTCCTAGGCCGGGCACAGTGGCTCATGCCTGTAATCCCAGCACTTTGGGAAGTTGAGGCGGGTGGATCACTTGAAGTCGGGAGTTCAAGACCAGCCTGACTAACATGGAGAAACCTTGTCTCTACTAAAAATACAAAAAATTATCCAGGTGTGGTGGCTCATGCCTATAATCCCAGCTACAGGGGAGGCTGAGGCAGGAGAATCGCTTGAACCCGGGAGGCAGAGGTTGTGGTGAACTGAGATCATGATTCAAAGTCCCCTCCTCAGACTGTCTTCTCCTGCACATACCTCCCAGTGGCTCTAGTGTCACCCTGTTGATTTCCTCGGAAATGGTGAAGTTCATTTCCCTGTTTGTTTGTTTGGTGTGTGTTCCTAGAGGACAAGGCCCAGCTGCCTCTTTTACCATAGGGTTCTCAGCACATTGGCAGGCAATATGTTCAGGGAACAGGGTTGAACAGATGACCCCTCCCTCTGGATCCTCCTGTACTGCCTCCCAGCCCCTACCCCGTGTCAGGTTGGGCCCCCTTGCCTAATCCAGATACTTATGGGGAAGGAATGCAGGGGCCTGAATTCTCCAGGTCAAAACCAATGATCTGGAAGAGGGTGGAGGACCAGAAAGGGAGACTTTGGGACCCAGGACCCCCAGGCTTGCAGGTTTTCCTCCTGGGGGAAGAGAGGCCTGGGAAGAGGGGTCTGGCAGGGAGCAGGGAGAGAGGGGCAGAATAGCTGACTCCAGTCTCAGAACGGCCACTGGGCTAAAAGGCAGGAAGGGGAAAGCGCAGGAGATGCACCAGGAAGTGGAGCCTGCCCCAGGGCAGTAAGGAGGGAGTAAGCTGTGACCACTGAGGTCTACGAGCAGTAGCTGCAAGGCTGTGATAGAGTAGTCACAGGTCCTTGGCCAGGGACTTGCTGTCATGTGGGAGCCATGGAGGTAGGGCGGTCAGTATCCTGAACTCTGGACATCCCTGTGGGGTCCTACCTGGTCCTGGACTCTGGGCAGCGACAGGCACACCCATCCTGAAACTGCCTTTGGGGAAGTGCTAGCAGCTTCCCCTTCCTGGAGCCTGCAGGCGAGGGTGTCACAGCCCACTGAGAGGGTCTTCGTTCCTCACCCCCACTCAGGGCTGCTGCTCAATAAGAACTCAGCCCATGCTGGACCTGCTCTGCGGCCTGTGGTGAACCCCAAGGCTATTCTGGCTGTAGGGGTGAGCCAGGAGCTGTCACTTCTCCCTTCCAGCTGAGGTGCCACCCTCAGCTCTGCTGAAGTCATTCCGTTGTCCTTTATGGTCTAGACCAAGCGGTACTGGGCCTGGTGGGCATGGGGACAAGTCATGCCTCCTCTCGTGCTCATGAGGCCCTGGCTAGGCAGCTACCCTCTGCCCCAAAAATGACCTCTCCTGAAAGGACTGCTGGATTCCTGAGTGTGAAGAAACCAGGATGCCCACAAGGTACCTCACTGATGACTGCGGCTGGGTCCTAGCCCACTCTAAACCTCAGCTGACTCAGCTGCAAAGCAAGGGGTTTGTTTCTCCAGCTCTCAGCCTTGATTTTCTCACTGGCTCTTCCCCAGACCTCCCCTCTCAGACCTACCACCCTGCCTTTGCATGTACTCTTCCATCTTGTTACAATATTCTTCCTCACTGTTCTGCCTCTAGCACTCCCTGCATCACCTGAAAGAAAACTTCCTGACCTTCCCAGGCACCACTGGTTTCTCTCTTCTCTGCGTATACAACTACATGAATATTTCCATAGGGGCAGCAGCTCCCAGCTCCAGGATAAAGAGACCCCTGGCAGGGTGGGGTAGAGTGTGTAATTCATTCATTTAATTTGACACGTATTTACCTGCCACCCTGCAAGGGGCCTGGAATCAGGGATATGAGTGGTACTTACCCACCACCAGAAGAGTGGGATCTGGCTGGGGAAGGGGAAGTCCCAGGACAATGGGACTCAGAGAGGCTCAACTCACAGCCAGGGAATGAAAGGTGGGGGAGGAGGGATTAAATTAACCGGGTAGGGGGGATGGGAGGGGAGAGGCGGGGAATGGAGAGAACAAGGCAAGCCAGATGGTTGGAGTGCCAGTGTGTTGCAAGTGGAGGGGACATGAGGTGGACCCTTGAGTGGGGACAGTCATAAAGCCTTACAGAGATGGCTATTATTGAGCCAGGCATGGTGGCTCATGCCTGTAATCACAGCACTTTGGGAGGCCAAGGCAGGAGGCTTGCCTGAGCCCAGGAGTTTGAGGCCAGTGTGGGCAACGTGGTGAGACCCCGTCTCTATTTAAAAAAAAAAAAAGAGGGCTGGGTGTGGTGGCTCACACCTGTAATCTCAGCACTTTGAGAGGCCAAGGCGGATGGATCATCTGAGGTCAGGAGTTCGAGACCAGCCTGGCCAACATGGTGAAATCCCGTCTCTACTAAAAATACAAAAATGAGCCGAGTATGGTGGCAGGCGCCTGTAATCCCAGCTATTTGGGAGACTGAGGCAGGAGAAAAACTTGAACCCAGGAGGCAGAGGTTGTGGTGAGCCTAGATCTTGCCACTGCACTCTAGTGTGGCTGATAGAGCGAGACTCAGTCTCAAAAACAGAAACCACTACTATAACACCTCATGCTTACTGAGGGCTTCCTATGTGCCATGCACATTCTGCATGTTTTACATGTTTCCTCCTGGAGTCCTAACCTCTTGCCTGTGCTTTGGGCATGTATAACTGTTAGACCCATTTTACTGATAAGAAAACCGAGGCACAGGGAGTTTCTGATACTTGTCCAAAGTAACAAGTAGTTGGCAAGTTCGGAGACTGCTCCTCAGAGTCTCTGCTGCCAGCTGCCAGTCTACAGCCTCCACCTCCTGCAGAGTCCAAACCACTGTGTGGGGGCTTTATCTATCCTCAGGGCACTGGGGAACCACAGAAGATTTCCAAGCAAGGGAGTGATGTGATTTCTTTCTTTCTCTTTTTTTTTTTTTTTTGAGACGGAGTCTTGCTCTGTCGCCCAGGCTAGCGTGCAGTGGCTTGATCTCAGCTCACTGCAACCTCTGCCTCTCGGGTTCAAGTGATTTTCCTGCCTCAGCCTCCTGAGTAGCTGGGATTACAGGCACGTGACACCACACCTGGCTAATTTTTGTATTTTTAGTAGAGACACAGTTTCACTATGTTGGTCAAGCTGGTCTCAAACTCCTGACCTCGTGATCCACCCGCCTTGGCCTCCCAAAGTTCTGGGATTACATGTGTGAGCCACCGCACCTGGTGATGTGATTTCTTTCAATAGGATGTCCTTGGCTGCCATGTGGAGGATGGATTGCAGGGGAAACAGGAGAGCCAAGGAAGAGCATAGAGTCCTAGACTGGGAGATAGTGGGGACAGAGAACAGATACAGATTGGAGGAGAGAAATTGAGGTAGGGAAGAGGCTGACGGCATATAAGGGTAGGAGAGGGGGGGTTGTTGCTGTGGCTGGTTGGGGGACCATGAAGTGATGGAGAGCCTAGGAACAGGGGCCAGTGGGATAGGATGTACCCAGTTCTGGACAGTGTGTGTTTGAGGTGCCCAGGTGTCTGGGGGAGGTTTCAGAGCAGTGGTGGACATGGGGCTGGCAATCAGGGAAGTGGAGAGGATCCTGTGGGGTTCTGAGCCCCCGAAGTGGGAGTTGTATGATTGGAGTGGCAAGCAGAGGCCTGGCCATAGCCCTGGGAACCCCATGGAGATGGAGAAGGAGCAGCCAGCTGAGTGGAAGCAAGGGTTGCTGGACTCTCTGGGAAGAGCACAGGACTGGAAAGGAGTAGCTAACCGGCAGGAAGGGTGCGATAACCACAGGACCTGGCCTGGGGCTGGGGGAAGGCCAGGCTCCATCCTGCCCTGCTTCCATAGATTGGGGTCTGTGTTGCGCCCACCTACTGGGAGCTGGGCCTCCAAGGGGCTGACAGGTTCTCCCTGTTGCCTGGCAACTGTGAGAGCTGTTGGCTGTTGCTAGGAGCAGGCTAGAGAGGCCAGAGAAGCGAGGAGGATCGCTCTCAAACCTGGGGCGGGGCAACGGGTGAAGGGAAGGGGAGGGGGCCCACCTTGGAAGCCAGTTTGTAGTCTGTGCATGGACAGACTATATTCTTGGCCATGTGCACCCATTTCTGTAGTGTGTTCTGTGGATCTAAGGCATGTTGGAGGCTGACCTATGTGTGGGTGTATACAGCATATCTGTGTCCCTGGTGGGCATTATGTGTCCTCAACATGTTGCACATCCATGGCAAGGCCTGCCTGAGCTTCAGAGCAGTGGTGGACATGGGGCACCATATCCCATGTCTCAGGACAGGAGGGAGCCCTGAGGGAGTCATTGGAGGACTTCCAGGACAATGACTCCTTATCAAGAGAAACATTCAGATAGGGATATGCAGACACTCCAGGGAGAATAGCCAGCCTGGGGATTGGGACAAAATGTGTACCAAGGTTTGTTTGTTTGTTTGAGACAGAGTCTCACTCTGTTGTCAGGCTGGAGTGCAGTGGCGTGATTTCAGCTCACTTCAACCTCTGCCTCCCAGGTTCAAGCGATTCTCCTGCCTCAGCCTGCCGAGTAGCTGGGATTACACGCATGCACCACCACACCCAGCTAATTTTTGTATTTTTAGTAGAGACAAGGTTTCACCATGTTGACCAGGCTGGTCTTGAACTCCTGACCTCAAGAGATCCTCCTGCTTCGGCCTCCCAGAGTGCTGGGATTACAGGCATGAGCCACTGTGCCTGGCCAAAATGTGTACCAACGTTCTAAGGAAGTGGTCTGTGCTAAACAGCGGGCTGTTGTTAGCAAGCACCCTGTCTTGCTTCGGAGACCTTCCCTTCTTTGGGCTGGGGCCTCCTGGCCTCTTGGCACTGGGGCCACACAAAACGCCTTGGTGGGTAATATTTGGCAGACCCTTCCAATGTCCAGTCGAGGTTGGGGCTGTGGGCTCCTCCTGGAGCGCAGGATCAGAAAGACTTGAAATGTTCAGCTAGAAACACTGCTGCCTCCACCCACCTTTGCCTGGCCATAGGGTTGCAGCCATTGCCCAGTGGGGATAGGCCACAGGAGGGTGGGATGTGGGTTCATGGCCACCTCCAGACGTGGACAGGCCATGGAAAAGACAGATCATAAGATCATGGCCACTTTTGTTTCTAGAAGTCCAGTGGCAACTTCTTCCTCTTTCTTCCTTCCCAACCCCCTCACCCTGCCTGTCTGCCCTCCCCCTCTTCCTCCCTCTCCACCTTCTCTCCCTCTCTCCCTTTCTCCTTTGGGTTCTAGTTGCCTGGTCCCAGATCGGAGTCCAGGATGGCTGCCTGAAGAAGAATGCCTCCAGGTAGGTTGGGGAAGAATGAGTAAGACTTGGATTACTTGAGAAGGCACCCAGCTGAAGGAGACAGCCTAGGCAAAAGTGTAGAGGTGGAAATCGAGGTTTGTTTGTTTGTTTGTTTTTTTTTTGAGACGGAGTCTCACTCTGTGGCCTAGGCTGGAGTGCAATGGCACAGTCTCGGCTCACTGCAACCTCCACCTGTTGGATTCAAGTGGTTCTCCTGCCTCAGCCTCCTGAGTAGCTGGGATTACAGGTGCCCACCACCTGTAATTTCTGGCTAATTTTTATATTTTTAGTAGAGATGGGGTTTCACCATATAGACCAGGCTGGTCTTGAACTCCTGATGTCAAGTGATACGCCTGCCTCGGCCTCCCAAAGTGCTGGGATTACAGGCGTGAGCCACAGCGCCAGGCCTTTTTTTCTTTTTCGACTTGAGGCAACCCAGAGGGAGAAGGGGGTAAACCCGCCTTAAGTCTGAGAAAACCGCAGTCCAGAAAGGCTCCCGGGTTCTGTAGATCCCAAAGCAAGTTTATTGGGCCCATTAACTTTAACAAATGACAAAAGACACGCCTCCTCTACCTAACTCGCCCAACTCACTGACGCTCAGAGGGCCGGTTCCTGCTCTGCTCTCGAGGGCACGAGATCCCCACCCTCGCCCTCCCGGCTGTCCCGCAGCACCCAATCGGAGCCCGGCCCCGCCTGCAGGCTGCCCAGCGCCGGGTCCCTTCGTTCGGATCCAACCCTACTGCCTTTGCTCGGCGGGGCCCCGCCTGCAGCCCAGGCCCGAGCCTGGGCTTCACTTTTTGCTTCGCTCCACCCTCAAGCCAATCACCAGCCTCGGATTTCATCTGGCCCCGCCTCCAGACCCGCCCCGGCCCAGTCCCGGGCTTGGTTCGTCCAGGCCCCACCCCTGGCCCGCCCCGCCGTCGGTGCGCGGCGGTCGGGAAGGCGTCTCCCACAGACGCTCGGAACTGCCGACCCGAGAGCTTCCCGCATAGGGCTGGTGGGGAGCGGAGTGGGTCGGGCGGGGCCGAGCCGGGCCGTGTGGGGGGCCGGGCCGGCGGACGGCGGGATGGGGTGCACCGTGAGCGCCGAGGACAAGGCGGCGGCCGAGCGCTCTAAGATGATCGACAAGAACCTGCGGGAGGACGGCGAGAAGGCGGCGCGGGAGGTGAAGTTGCTGCTCTTGGGTGAGGCCGCATCCCGCAGCTTGAATCCCCCCGGACGAGGACTTTGACCTCCCAGACTAGGGCTTCAAACTCCCAGGCCCGCCTGGACCCCCCACACCTAGGCCAGGACCAGGGTTGAAAACTCTAGGGTGGGCTAGACCTTGATCCTGCCCAGACTCTAGGCCAGACCCCCATCTCATTCCAGACCCCAGACCTCCAAATCCAGTCAACAGTGCCCCAGCACCCGCGGTCCAGAGCCCTGCTTGGCCATCCGCCCTTGCTAACCAGCTTCACAGAACTTCCGAGCCCCCGCCATCCTTCCCTACACTGTACCCAAACCCCCAGGACGCCCGCCACTTGTTCCCCAACCCTCAGACTCCACTTGTTTTCCCCCACCTGCGCCTTTTATTCCTGTTGAGCGTGAGCATCCGCGGGCCCCTGCCGGCCCCCCCACCCACTGCCTTCTTCTCCCTCTGTGCCCCATCCCTAGTCTGGAATCTGTATCCTCCACCTGTGCACTCTGACCCAAGGAACCTCTCGAGTGGGTTCTTGAGCCCCCCTCTCCAGCTGGAACTCCTTCAGCGAACCCGGCTCCCTGCTTCCTGCCCTCCAGATCCCTCTCTGCAGACATCACTCCCCGAATCCCTTTGATGATCTTCCCTTAAGTCCTCTTACACTCTGGCTTTCCCCCAAATCCCTCCACTCCTCCTGCACCAAGTGGGCTGGGCTAGGAGGAGGGAGCCCTGCGTTGGAGAGGGCCTAGGCTGCCTTACGCAGAACCCCCCACGGGGCTGGACTGAGGCTCCACTGGTCACACTGGGGGAGGGGGCCAGGCCTCAGGCTTCCCAGGGAGGCTCTGTAGGCTCTATGTTTTACAGTCTGGGAAGTAGGAAAGAGTGTGGAGGAGTTAGGGTTGTGGCTGCCTCCAGGGCCAGGGAAGATGGTGGCCGCTAGAGCGGTGGGGGGGAAGTGGAAGTGGTGAGACAGCCGACATATTGCTGCCCCTGCGGGTGGGCCCAGGAGATCTGCTAGTAGGTGCTGGGCTGCCCACACCCCTTCCGGGCTGCAAGGCCTGGGATGTAGCCTCTGAGAGTAGGGGGACTTGTTGGATCTTGGGGCCCTGTGAAGGGGAATGGTGGACTGGCCAATGAGGAGTTGAGGGGCTAGTTGGGGGGTGGGCCAGGGTGCCTCTGAGCATCCCAGCTGGCCTTTCGCAAAGACCATG
Source organism: Ateles fusciceps (assembly GCA_036589455.1). NCBI lineage: Eukaryota > Metazoa > Chordata > Mammalia > Primates > Atelidae > Ateles > Ateles fusciceps. Next base: position 27,979,792 of record JAZHEH010000562.1, on the reverse strand, counting down.
GGCTTACTGGTTGTCCCCATCCAGCCTCCCACTGGAAGCAGGGGTGGTGCCCAGTGGCAGTCTGATTTTGATTTGGGGGTTTAGAGTTGCGGGGAGGGAGGCTCTCGTAACAGCGCAGCACCGTTGTAGGCTGGGTAGTGCACGGGGGGTGTGGCCCCTCGGCTTCAGCACTGTCATGGGGCCCCCAGGCTGTGAAAAGCAGGGCTTTTCATGCTAGGCTTGTGGCCAAGGAACAGCATGTAAGTCCATTACGGTCCCATCTGTTGACTGTCCCGGGGGGACCCGGCCTCAGGGGGCACAGCCCCGGAGGTTTCAAAATGGCATCCGCTTTGCTGCTGCCTCAGGGAGGAAGAGAAGGGGCGGGAAGGGGCGGCGGCCCAGCCTCCTGGGCTGCTTTGCGTTGGGCGCTTGCCTCTTCCTGTCTCTGCTGTGAGTGCGGCAGCGGCAGTGAGTGGGTGTCGACGCGGCGGAATGCCCTTCGCTGCTGCTGCTGCCCGCCGGGCCTGGGGGAGGGCACTTCCGGTACCGCTGCCTCCCAGTGCCCAGCCAGAAGCCTCTTCCTAGGCTAATCGCAGTTACTGTGGTGGCAGAGGAGATGTGAGACTGGACCATAGAGCTGGGAGAACCCAGGGTGTCTGGCTAGTTTTGTGTCCCGACACCAGAAGGTCCCCCATCCCACCAGGCCTTGGCTATGTCAGGTGGGTCTTAGCAACTCTTCCCACACTGGGCTTGGAGCAGCCAGGGGTGCAGGGTCTGGCTCAGCACTTTCTAGCCTGGGGAGTTCACCCCGGGGGTCCCGCCCCTCTGGCCTTTGCTTACTCTGTGAAATGGGCTTCCTGGGTTTGGGCCAAAGGAGTCCCCCAGCTCAGGCTGGGGAGAACAAGAGCCTCCTGATGGTTCTTGTTGGGGTTGTGGGAAGGGGGTTAAGACCCCGCAGAGTGTGTGCCGCAAAGGGCTCCAGCCAAACTCTGCCTGATACTGATGACCCAATCTGCCTTGGCTGCCTGGGGGAGGAATCCTGGCTTGAGCCAAGCCTTTCCCATCCAGGTGCAAGGTGGCAATGGGAGCCCAGATGTGGCAAGTTCAGAGTTCTGGGCGCCTGTCCCATGTAGCGGGAGACTTTGTCCAGGCAACGGGACGCAGGTTGGGCAATTGCCAGCTTTCCCTCCTAGCCAGAACCACGCCTGCTGCCCCACCCGCACGCTGCCTCCCTCCCCTCCCATCCTGGATAGCCCTGCCAGTAGGCGGGCACAGTCCTGTCACCAGGGCAGAGGCTGATGTTGTACACACAGACAGAGTTTTCCTGGCAGCTTGGTAGGGGGAGCAGATACCAGTCCTACTCTAGGGATGCTCCCTACTCCTACCCAGCTCAATGTGACTGACCAGCTAGGCCCAGATGGAATCTGGGGCTGTGGGCTGGGCACTTAGGGGAAAGGAAGCCAGAGTGTGTGTGAGGGGGGATAGTCTCTGATTTGGGATGGGCTTGCATGGACAGCTTCACAGAAAAAGGGGACAGTGTCCACCACTGGCTCCATAAAGGCTTCAGAATGTAAATATAGCTGTTCTCTCTTGCTCCTGGAACTTTACATCTGTTGTTCCCCTACTTGATTGTGCTAAGCTTTACTCCGGAATCACCTCCCAGGATCCTTCCTGGACATCCTCCCTCGACCAAGGCTGGTGAAACATCTCTGGCTCCCGACGCTATTGCTTTCCCCATCAGATACCTGGAGACTCCGGGCAGGGCCATGTCCTCTTCATTTCTGTGCCCAGCATGGAGCCTGGCATCTACTGTGTGCTTCTCATCTGTTTGTTGAAAGAAGGAAGTATCCTCTGAACCTGATTTTGGGTAGATGGAGGAGTAAACTGAGCAGCAGTTTGGATACTGTGGGCAAGTGGCAAGGGCCCACAGACCCACTGCAAGGTCGGTGACCAGCATTGAGGGGACACTGAGAAAAGTTCTTCAGGCTGTTTCTTCCCAGCCCCGCCACAGGCTATGCTGGCACCTCAGAAGCAGTTCTTACCCCACCCCCTTGCAGAACTGCTGAGTAGCCTGCAGCCTGTTCATTTGGGAGAGTGGCTTTGTATTCTTCCAACTCAGGCTGTTTGTGCACTGCTAGAGGGCTGCTGTCTCTGCCACTCCGGTAGCCACGGTAGAGCTTGAGCTGGCTGGTCCCACTGGGGCTGCCCCGCTGCCCTGGGGCTCAGACCAGAGCAATGCTGTGAGAGGCCTGGGACTGGCCAGCGCAGAGACTGCACATAGCAAGGGCTCAGTTAAGTTTACCAAGAGAAAAGAAAGGGAATTTTGTGGCCTCTGTCCTGTGTCTCTTGCAAAGGGCTGGCATACTATAGATGCCTAATGAGTGTATATGGACAGAATGAAGTGATTGAACATGTCCATGAACAGGGCATAGCTCCTGGGAGAGGGGTGAGTTTAATCCTGGAGCAGCCCTAGAGCCTGGTCTAGCAGGAGATAGATGGGAAGGGCTAGCCTGGGATTCTGGCTGGCTGGGTAGTGGGTTAGACTCTAGTGGTGTCTGTGAAGGGGGGCTTCCTGGAGGAGGAGGAGGGGTCTGGTGGGCATCTGTGAAGGATGAACACCATTTGCCAGGGTCAGGCACTGGGGGGCAGAGGGACTGACTCGACAAGAGTCAGTGGCCCTTTATTCCCAAGACCTTGGATGGGTGTTTCCTGGCAGGGTTGTGGGAGGGCCTATCCTCCCTGGACCAGCCCATGGGGTCACCCAGACCTGAGTTTGAATCCCAGTTCCACCTAAGGCACTGGCTGAGAAACTCAGCATGAGGTGAAGCCCTGGAAGGAGTCCTGCTCTCCATTCATAACCTGGAGGCAGAGGTGCCTCCCTGCAGCCACAGGTGTTAGGGGGACAGTCCACCAAACCCTGCACGTATGAAAATGGGTGAGGGAGGCCAGGCGCTGTGGCTCACACCTATAATCCCAGCATTTTGGGAGGCCGAGGCAGGCGGAGCACCTGTCAGGAGTCACAGGTCAAGAGTTCGAGATCAGCCTGGCCAACATGGTAAAAACCCATCTCTACTAAAAATACAAAAAAATTAGCCGGGTATGGTGGTGTGTGCCTGTAATCCTAGCTACTCAGGAAGCTGAGGCATGAGAGTCGTTTGAACCTCATGAAGGTTGCAGTGAGCCAAGATGGTGCCACTGCACTCCAGCCTGGGGGACAGAGCAAGACTCTGTCTCAAAAAAAAGAAAGTGGATGAGAGACCCACTGCTGAGAGTTTGGTGGAATGAGGCTCCCCATCCTAGAGGCTGCCTAGCCCCAGTTTAGGGCCTTGGGGAGGCCCCTCCCCCTTCCCTCAGGCAGCTATTCACAGCAAGTGGGGAGCCCAAGGTGTGCCAATAGTTGGTGACAGACTGTCCTGGGCACCTTAGGCTCAACCTCTGGGGGCCTAGGTTTGGAGATGTGGCAGGGCCCTGGGTGCCAGGTGGGCCAGCACCCACCCAGGCTGGCCTCCAGCCCCGACATTCTCTCCCAGCCCTCTCCTTCACTGCTGGAGCTCATTAGCACTTGAATGGGGGCGGGGTGGCTTGGGCCTCTGAGTCTCTTCTTCCCACCCCTCCCCCAGGCCTGGTGGGGCTTTGTCTGCAGGAGCAGGCAGGGATGGAGCTGCCATGCTAAGGAGTGAGCAGGCGTCCAAGCCATAGCTGACCCCCCTCTGCCTACATCCTGCCCAGTTCTGCTAGGCTCAGGCCCTGCCCCTCATGCCAGTGTCAGCGCAGCCAACATGAGGTCATACCTCTAGGGTAGGAGTGAGACTAGGTCCTTCAAGGGATACCTCTGAGCTGAGAGAGTAGGTAAATCAGGGCAGCTGGAGCTCAGCTGGGGGCATCACAGGCAGGGGTAGGGGGAGGGAACCCCACACAGAGGGTAGAGCAGGTGTGAGGACAGGAGGACAGAGGGAATGAGCAGCTGTGGCTGGAGGTGGAAGTCAAGCCAGCTGGGGGACAGGAACTTCCATGCCAGAAGCCCTGAAGCAGCATCTCACCACCCACTATGTGTCGGAGCTGCCGGATGGGGGCTGGGCATGATCCTGGACCCCTTTGGCCCGGGGCAGCTTGTCAGGGGTTGGCTCTGGGTGACCTGAGAGGTAGGGTCACTGAGTGGCATCACTGATGTCTCAGGCCCTTGAACATTTGTTTGCCTAGCAAGTGGCACAGGTAGTACTGAGGGTGGGGTGTGGTCACATCCCAGCAAGGTCCCTAGGCCTCCAGCACTTTGGAGGTGGGCAGTAGGTGCACTTGGGGCTACTTGGACCACAAGCAGACACGCTGGTCCTGTCTACTTTGCCCTTGATCTCAGTTCTTGGTCCCTGGCTGTGTCTCTCTCAGTCTGTCTCTAAAAGCCACCCATTCACTTGACAGGAACAGGATGGAGGAAGCTTTGTCCCCGCCAAGCTCTTAGCCACTGAGGAACCAGGGCCTCCCCCGACCCCACCCCAGAAGAGGAGGAGACTGTCACCCCAGAGCCTGAGTGCTGCCTCCCCTATACCCTGTTGTGCTGTGGGGGGGAGGCAGGACTGGGCAGATGGGGGCAAGGCATAGGCCAGGGAGCAGTCTCATCTTCCCAGCATCTTGGGCCGGGAGTCCTAGCCTAGGCGTTCAGCGAAGAGAGGGAAGGGGGTCAACAGGTCTAGCCAGGCCACTGCTGATGCACCCTGCCTAAGAATGCTCTGAGAGGTGCTTTGGGGAAGGCAAAGGATTGCAACCTTTGATGGTGGCCCTGGTACCTGATGCTCTCAGGCAGCCCTTCCCTCAGCTACAGGGGCAGGGTGGGGCCCTGTTGCCCTGCCCCACCCAGCCCTTCTAGCCTGAAGCTCTTGTTCTTACTAAACCCCAACCCCACCCTCACCCTGATGTTACTTCTTGGGGCTGTGGCCGCTCTTGGTGGCTGGGGAGGAGAATCTTCTGGAATAACCAAACATTTGCTGGGCTGGTTCTTCTGTGCCAGCCTCTGTGTACATTTACAAGGCTTGAAAGGCAGCACCACACCAGTCTGAGCAAAGGCCTAAAGGTGGCGTCATCTGAGCCTTGTTGGGGAGAAAGTTATCCTTTTGGCTTGGAGGAATCTGGGGGCTCCAAGGCTGCTGCCAGCCTCAGAATCTGCAAAGGAGGTACTGGTAGCACCTACTGTGTGTGCTCCAGGCAGGGAGGAGGAGGTAGTGAAGTCTGCACGGCACAGCATGGCAGGGCAGGGCTGGGCCTCTCGGGGAAGTGGTGTCCACACCGGAGGAAAAGGAGGAAGCAGCTGGGGGAGGAGGAGCCCAAAAGAGGAAGAGGCCAGAGGGCTGCCTGATGCTAGGGTGGGGGTGAGAGCCCAAGGGCCCTCCAGGGCTTTGCCAACTGGAAGGGTCTAGGAGGTGAACACCTGCCCAGGCTTATCTGTGCACTCCTGTGGGCCATTCTAATGGCAGTCACTGGGTTGGAGCCAGTCCAGGTAGCTCTGTCCCTTGTCCTGCCCCAGCAACTGTTGAGCCCAGGATCCCAGAGAAGGTGGTGCCTCCGAGAAGGATTCCAAGCCCCTCCTTTGGCCACAGGAAGTTGTGGCTGGGAGAGGGACACTGTGGGAAGGCTAGCAGGAGGCAGAGGGTTGCTCTTAGATTCCCCGAGCGGCCATTGCTCTCCAAAGCCGGAAGGCCAGCCACAGGCGGAGATGAATGCCTGGAAATGCAGCAGCAGCAGCGCTGAGATGAGCTCACTCTGGGTTTCCCCTGCTAGGGTGGACAAGAGAGCCCATGCCTCATCCTAAAGATTCTCCCCTGCCAGCACCCACTCACTGGGTCTATGGGTGCATTCACAGGGCCTCAGTTTCCCCTCAGGTGATAACCACAGCTGTCTCTGATTGAGCCTTCACTGTGGAGCTGGACTCTTCATGATCTTGCCATATTTAATGCTGTGAGGCTGGGACTAACATTACATCCATTTCACTGATGGACAAATTGAAGCTCAGGGACATTATGTCACTTACACAAGAAGCAGAGATGCCAGGACATGACCCATGCACCTGCCTCCAACTGCCATGGCCCCTTGGGAGTCTGTGCTGGCTGGAAGAAATGGATCAGGCAGGACAGCAGGCAGATGGTGTGGGTGCATGTGTGTTCCGTATGTGCCTATGGGCCTTGGCTCACAGGCCTCAATTCCTCTTTTAGGAGACAGAAAGGGAGCTGTCTGACCTGGAAGGCGGGACCCAAGACTCTTGTGTATGAATCTTTCTACAGCCGTGTGGTTATGGGGAACAACCCCCCCTTTTTTTTTTTGAGATGGAGTCTCGCTCTGTCTCTCAGGCTGAAGTGCAGTGGCAAGATCTCGGCTCACTGCAACCTCTGCCTCCCAGGTTCAAGTGAGTCTCCTGCCTCAGCCTCCCAAGTAGCTGGCATTAGGCATGCACCACTACACCCAACCAATTTTTGTATTTTTAGTAGAGACGGGGTTTCACCATGTTGGTCAGGGTGGTCTCAAACTCCTGACCTCAAGTGATTTGCCTGCTTCGGCCTCGCAGAGTACTGGGATTACAGGTGTGAGCCACCAAGCCTGGCTGCAGCTGCTCTGTTTTTACTTGCCACCTTTCCTTCTAGCCCATATCCCCTCACAGTGATGCTCAAGTTATAGCCTGGCAACTTAGGACTAATTTTTTCCCTAATATTATGCTTGTTCTCCCATAAGCCCCAGTATTGGGGGACTGAGACCATGCCTGGGGAAGGCTCAGAAGCTGTTGAAGTCCACAGTGAGGGCCTCTGAGACTGGGAATTGTCCAGAGAAGTGAAAGGGAAGTGTGTTCCTTAGGGCCGCACCGTGAGCAAAGGCTCAGTGCTGGGTGCGTGTGTGGTGGCTGAATGTGGCCATGATGTCAGCTGGTGACTGCATGATAGTTGATGAGGCTGCTTCCTCATGCTCCTTGGCCTCCGAATCTCAGTGTTGTGGCCTAGTGGGGCCTTATCCTCTCCTGTGGGGGGTTCCTAGGGGTTCTGCTGTGTTGCCAGGCCAGGCCCTAGGGGACTAGGGGCCTGAGGGGCTACAGCAGAAGTGTCCAAGCTTCTCTGGGCCATGAGGCCATGCACAGAGCAGACACCTGTGCATCCTTATGGCCACCTGAGACTCTGGGTCCCAGAAGGTCCAGTTCCTCACTTTTCTCACTGTGTGACCTCAGGCTGTCCTCTTCCCTCTCTGTGTCCAGTACTAGAACCTGTGATGCTGTTATTCTTAGCATGGTCTTCTGGCTTCTGGACTCAAGGACAGCTGCTGGCTTGGGTTGGGCCCTGAGGCAGTTTGGGGTGAGTGTGCAGACCTGAGGGAGGCTACTCAGGGCAGGCCTTGGGTTTGGCACGCTCCCTTGAGGAGTGCATTTCGTAGATGAGGTCTAGGCTCTGGGTACCAGAGTCCACCACTGTGAATCAGAAGGGAAGAGGGGTCATTCAGGCGCCTTGGGAACAGTGGAGGGATGCCTGAAATGAAGAGGCCCCCAGGGAGAGGGGTGCCAAATGGTCCAGCTCTGTGTGATCTGGGTCTTGTCCAGCACCTCTTGGCTCCTGCACAGGACGGGGACCTGGGGCCTGAGGGGTCAACGATGAACAGGTCTGGGGCCTCCTTTACGTCAGGCTGGCCTTCTTCACCTGGTGCCTGAGTTTCCCTCTGTGCAGTGGAAAGGGCCCCACTGAGGGAGACAGACCTTGCCCCAGAAAGCCTTTCCCATGTGTGGGCAGGACCTGAGGCCTCAATTTCCCTAATACAGAGATCTCTGGCTTGGCAATAGCAAGCCAGGCCCTGGTTGGTGGTGCTCCCCCTGATGGGCACTGTGAACCTCTGGAAGCCACTGGAGGCAGCCGAGTGCCGAAGGCTGGTGGGAGGGGAGGGTGTGGGGTCTCTTGGTCTGTTCAGGCATCCGGTATAGGGCTGGGCCACACACATGGATGGGGGTGTTGCCGGGCCCTTTCAACACCTCAAGTCCCTGCCTCCCAGAGCTGGACCCATGCTGAGCCTCTTCAGAAGGAATGAGGGGCCAGAGCAGCACCTGGAGGAAGGAGAGACGCCAAGGGCGGGGCTCAGAGGGCCTTTGTCTAGCCGGGCCTCTGCCCCTCCCTCCCGTTGCCATGGTTTCTGTGTGTGCAGAGTCTCTACCGGCTGGGGGCTTCCCAGGGACGAGGTGGTGGGTGGGGCACCTTCCCCAGCTGCCCCTGGCCAAGGCTGCTTTTCTGAAACAAAACACTCCCCATTGCTGCCCAGCCCCCCACCTCCTTCCACAGCATCTCTGGCTGCTGGGCGCCCCCTGATGGTGGCAGGGCCTGGGTCCCTCGGGCTGCAGGGGGCGAGGAGGTGCACAGGATCTGAGAACCACAGGCTGGGCTGAGATGTGGCACCTTCCTGGGATGAGACTAGGAGGTGGTGTCTGGGCTGCCTTTGGGGTGGGCTCAGGGTTCACCCCCCACCTGCTCCACCATGCCCCACCGGGGTAGGCTGGGGAGTTGTGGCAGTGTGGGCGGGCCTGGTGCTGTGGGTTTGAGTTGGGCTGCTGCCCAAGTCTGCCCTGTGGTCCCAGCCGCTGCTGCTTCTGAGAATCTCTGCTCTCCGGCCTGCCACGTCAGCTGGCTGCTCTCCCTGGCCCCACGTGTTCCACGGAGCCCACCAGCATGGGGCTCTCTCCAGGGAGGGCTTCTGCTTGGCTTTCTGGGTGTGTAGAGCTAGTGAGCAGTGGCAGCAGTGAGGCTCCTGGGCAGGAGGAGGCCCCAGCTGTGTAGGAGTGCCGGGTTATAAGGAAGGGAAGTGACGACACAGCGGAAAGCCCGCAGAGGAGCCAGTAGCTCTGACTCCTGTCCCAGGTTATGCTGAGTCCCAGCAGGGAACCACCACAGCTCTGAATCAGCCTGTTAGCCGCTGTTCATTGCTCTTCAGCTGCTCTTCATCTGAAAGCCTTCAGAAGCTCTCCTTCAAATGAGATGACCACAGTATTCTACTCTGGAGGTTGCAGGAAATGAGAAGTTTGGGGAAATCTGTACTCTTTCAAAGAGCAGAAAAATAGTGGTAACTTTCATCCGAATGCTCACCATGTACTCCACATTGTGAGAAGAGCTTTGCATTTAATCCTTACCCATCTCTCAGGAGGAGACAGTGTTATCCCATTTCACAGATGAGGTGCCAGAGAAAGAGCAAGAAAGGAACTGAAGCTCTTGGGGGATCTCAGGAAGGATCAGGGTGGACATCAGGGCTATGGCAAGTCTGGACCTCCTTCTGGGAGATGGGAGGTGGGCTGGCTGGCTGCTTGAGGCTCGACAGTTCTGCCCATGGGAGACTGAAGCCAGAAAGGACAGGAGCAAGTCTCAGCCTCCCAGCAGATCAAACCCTGTTAAGGAGTTAGAGGGTCCAAGATGAACAGATGCTGTGACTTGAGTGCTGGGACCTGGAATAAGCATCAAGCGACCAGACCTGTGGGCCTGTCTCTCCTGCTGCAGGGGCCCCACTGGCCTTGTTGGCGGAGGTGGAGTGGTACTGTCTCCCTTCTCTCATCATCGTTCCCTCCTCCTCTGGGGCTCAGCACTCCCGGAGTGGAAGCAGATGTTCTAATGCAGAGCAGCTGCCACCGCCCAGCACTTCACTGCGATTACTGCCCGCTTGCTGTGGGCCCAGCAGCTGTGCCACGGGGCAAAGGCTGCAGAGCTTTCTTCCTTGGTGGGAAGAGGTGTGACTCAGTGGGAATATCAAGGCCACCCCAGGGAAGGTCTGCAGGCCTCTCTGGTCTTACCCAGCTCGGGATAGAGTACTTAGTGAGGCCCTCTGTGGGAAGGAGGGGCTGACTCATGCCACCTTCTATTGCCTCAGTTCCCCTACCCAGTACCTTTGCAGAAATCTGGACTCAGGCCAGACATGGTGGCTCATGTCTGTAATTCCAGCACTTTGGGAGGCTGAAGCAGATAGATCACTTGAGGCCAGGAATTCAAGACCTGCCTGGCCAACATGGCAAAACCCTGTCTCTACTGAAAATACAAAAATTAGCCAGGCGTGGTGGTGAGTGCCTGTAGTCCCAGCTACTCGGGAGGCTGAGGCAGGAGAATCACTTGAACCAGGAGGCAGAGGTTGCATTGACCCAAGATTGCACCACCACAGCACTCCAGCCTGGGTGACAGAGTGAGACACTATTTCTTTTTTATTTTATTTTTTTGAGACTGAGTCTCACTCTATCACCCAGGCGGGAGTGTGCAGTGGTGCAATCTCAACTCACCGCAACCTCCGCCTCCCAGGTTCAAGCGATTCCCCTGACTCAGCCTCCCTCGTAGCTGGGACTACAGGTGCCCCCCACCATGCCTGGCTAATTTTTGTATTTTTAGTACAGATGAGGTTTCACCATGTTGGCCAGGCTGGTTTGAACTCCTGAGCTCAGGTGATCCACCTGCCTCGGTCTCTCAAAGTGCTGGGATTATAGGCGTGAGCCACCACACCCAGCTGTGAGCCACAGCGCCTAGCTGACTGTTGAAAAAAAAAAAAAAATCTGGACTCAGCTATCCCTCTGAGGGGCAGGTTCGAGGGGAGCTGGGTGCATGCAAAACTCAGCCACATGTCAGCTTATCTGATAGGGTACATCCCTCAGATCCTGCTGGAAAGGGGACCCAGCCAGACGTGTGGAGAGTGAGGCTACTGCCCCACAGCTGCCAGGGCACTTAGCCTGTGGGCTACTTGAGAGCTCTTCATCCCACCCATTCCACCCAGAGGCCATACAGTGGCTCCACCCATCTCTGCTCCCGGCCCCCTTCTCTCCTGGAGCTGCTCCTGGGCTGTGCCCCTGCCTCCATCCCGGTGTTCCCCCGTTTCCTGCCTGGCTGCCAGCACCACACCCTTGTCCTGCCACTCACTACTCCCCCGCCTGAGTCACAGCTGCTGGAAAGATAGAGACCAACCAGCCTCAGTCTAGGGATAGAGGCTCCATGACCTTGATTTGCTTACCTGTCAAGTGGGGCTCTTTTTTCAGTGACCCCTGCTGGGGGTAGAGAATGTTCTCTTAACATTTAAGAGGCCTTAGGAGGGGAAACCAAATCTTGAAGGGGACAGGGAAGTGGGCCCTCCCTGGCTGGGGCAGGGAGCAGGTATCCTGGCTCCTAGCGTGACTGGCTCCATGCTGCCCACCTTGTATCTACCAGGTCTAGCTGCTGTTAGGAAAATCAGATGCAGAGCAAGTTTGCACCCTCATCCCTGTCCCTGGGCAGGGTCACAGAGCAGCCCACATCACCTACTAAGAGTGGTCAAAGGGGCCGGGCACAGTGGCTCATGCCTGTAATCCCAACACTTTGGGAGGCTGAGGCAGGAGGATCATAAGGTCAGGAGATCGAGACCATCCTGGCCAACATGGTGAAACCCTGTCTCTACTAAAATACAAAAAATCAGCCAGGTGTGGTGGCACGAACCTGTACTCCCAGCTACTCGGGAGGCTGAGGCAGGGGAATTGCTTGAACCGGGAAGCAGAGGTTGCAGTGAGCCAAGATTGCACCACTGCACTCCAGCCTGGCAACAGAGCAAGGCTTTGTCTCAAAAAAAAAAAAAGAGTGGTCAAAAGGCCAGACCCCCTCTTCACTCCCAGTGGCCATATAGGAAAGTGATGCCTCAGGTGGGCAGGAGCCCCTGAAGTCACACAAGAGGGGGCAGCTTTCACCCTAGTCTTCAGGTCCCCCATGGCCTGGGTAGCTGCCTGCTAAGTCTCGGCTTGCCTGGCTGGGGACTACACGATGGATCTAACCCATGACTTCACATCCTTGGCCTCTGCTTCCCCAGTGCCCCCCCATCCTGGCAGTGACTGGCCCCTGGTTCTTCCTCCTGCTCTGGAGGAGCCAGTGGGGAGGATAGCCACTGCTGCCCTCCCTGCCCCAATGGATGCTTTGAGTCAGGGCCTTTATGATCGGACATCACTGTGAGGCTTTCCTGGGACCTTTCCCCATGTCCCCATCGGCAGGTGGAGGAGTGTTAGTATGGAGATCCTGGCTGTGCCTCTGCCATGCACAGCCCAAAGGGGAGGGAGTGGTGCTGGTATATACCCCGGTATACACCCCAGTGAAGATACTGGGCCTGGCGCCCCTAGTGGCCAGAGGCTGAAGCAATAGAGGGCATTGCTGCCCCAGCCACGGCCCCCCAGCCTGCCCAGGGCCTGCACATTTGTATGTCCACAAGGTTGTGCAACTATTACTGCTACCTAATTCCAGAACATTATCACCACCTCCAAAAAAAACATCATACTCAACTAGCTGTCACTCCCCATCTCCCCAAGTCCCCTGCCCTAGTCCTGGAAAGCGGGCCTGGGACAGTCAGAAGCCCAGTGATGGCAGGCACCTGGTGGCATTTGTGAGGAGGGCTCAGGCCCTTCCCCTCAGGGTGGTCTCTGGTATAGGGGGCTGAAGGTGGCCAAGGGCCTTGGCAAGGTCTGCCACCATGTCCCAATGCCTACTGCTGCTTGTTGAGCACTGCAGACATGGCCCAGAGTCTGCCTGGGGAGATAGAGTGGACCCAGTGACAGGTGGACTGTGTGTCCCCTCTGCAGTAGCAGGCACTCAGGACAGCTCTAGGAGGGACTGCATGGTGGGCACATGTGCTCCCTGCAGGGGGGACTATTACCCTGTGACCTCAACCTCCCTGGACCTCAGTTCCTTCACTGGTTAAAGCGGGGTGAGAATGGAACCTACCTCCCAGGATTGCTGTGGAGATGGCAGTGGGTGGGTGTCATCGATGTACAGCAGCATCTGGCACACGGTGGGCACTGTCTTCATATAGCTTTGCTGTCATCATTGCTGATGTTATTGTTGCTGCTTGTGTTCATTTGTATGTTAGCGCCTTCATCCTCTTGTCTTGACCAGCCCCAGGGGATGCTGGCGAAGGTGGTCAGAGTACCCAAGTTGACCTCTGCACAGACCCCACTGCCCACCCAGCAAAGCTGCACAGACAGACATGCCACAGGGATCAGGAGAACTGGGACTCTGTGAATGGGGCATGGGGCAGATATTCCCAGCAAAGAGAACAGTATGAGCAGGGTCCTGGAGGTGGCTAGAGGCAGTGCCTGGCAGCTGAGCTGCAGCTGTGACTGGCAGTGATGGGGCAGGAGCAGAGGGTCTGGGAAGGAGAGTGGGGCCCAGCTGAGGGCCCTTCGACCTGGAGCTCAAGACAGCGAGCAGCAAGGGGGCAAGTACAAGGTGAGGCCCTGCCTCCGCTCTCTCCGGCCCCCAGCCTAGGAGATGGGTGGCCCTCCTGGTCTGTCCTTACACACGTTCCCTGGGTCATGCAGGTTCCTGGGCTACACTCCTCAAGATCTGGCTCTGTTGTCTGGGATGGTACCTGGGAATCTGCTTTTTTAAACACCTCCCAGGGCATTGCTCTGCAGGATCTCAGCCACATTTTGAGAATGGCAGGGTGGACCAGGCATCATGGTTCCCTGCACCCTCTTGCTCTTCTGAGTCCTGGCTGCGTGATCTCAGATCAAGACTTTATTTTTCTGAGCCTCAATGTCCTCATCTATAGAATGGGAACAGAAACAGTAGCTGTTTCTGGGACTGCTGTGACTAACACAGGAGAGAATGTGGCATATCTCAGTAACAGCTAAGGAGAAATATGGGGCAGGGGTCTACCAGGCCAGGGAAAAGCTTGAGTCAGTATGGGCATGTGTGGGTGTGGATGTGTGAGTGAGATAGGCTGCAGGTCTCCCAGATTCATGAGTCAGTACAGTGTGTGTGTGTGTGTGTGTCTGTGTGTGTGTGATGCTGTAGGTGTCCTAGGTTATGGCTGTCTAGCCTCCATCTGCTCAGGTCAGACCTGGGCACGGTGAGCAGAGGGCGGGGCATTGGGCCATGTCCTGAAAGCTCAAGTGTGACACTGTGCTCCTGCTTAGGCCCCTGGTTGCTAAGGCTTGGAATGTGGGGGAGAAGAAGGGCTGCCACCCCGTTGGACGGAGTATGCAGGGCATCTTCCTGCCAGCTCTGCCCAAGGCACCATGTTGGCATTCACCAGCTGCACAGGGTGGCAAGCTCATGTTTGTGAGAACAGGGTGGCTCCATCAGGGCTGGCCAAGTCTCCAGCCAAGATCCCTGAACTCAACCAGGGCAGTGGGGAGCCATGGTGGACAGCAGAGCTTGTGGGAGGCAAAGGCCTGCAGAGAGTCTGCGATGGGGTACAGGTGCACCAGGTTACCTTGACCACTGTGGTCCTGCAGCTGCATTCCTGGTAGCTCAACTGCCCACCAGGCCCAGCTGCCTCCATCTCATGGTGCAGCTGATGGGAGGGTTAGTTCTGCCTCCTGGGCTACAGGTGTCTGGGCATTTGCTCTGTGCCTGTGGAGCCCCTCTGGGCCTGACAACCCGTGCCCTCTGTTCCAGGTGCTGGGGAGTCAGGGAAGAGCACCATCGTCAAGCAGATGAAGTAAGTGCTGTGCACCAGAGGCAGCGCCCAAACTCCAACTTCCCCTCTTCATCCGCTGGGCCTGTACTGCCTCCCACTATAGGCCCAGCCAGTCTTAGCCGGGCCCAGAACCTTCTCAGAGGCAGTCACGTATCCTCGGGTCCCAGTGGGTCAGGAGCAGTTTCCCCTTCTCTGAAGCAGGTCCCAGCAGCCCCAGGCAGCCATGGGAACTCCCAGTGCCCTGGGGACACTAACCTTCCTGGCCCCTGGCTGTCAGGATCATCCACGAGGACGGCTACTCCGAGGAGGAATGCCGGCAGTACCGGGCGGTTGTCTACAGCAACACCATCCAGTCCATCATGGCCATTGTCAAGGCCATGGGCAACCTGCAGATCGACTTCGCCGACCCTTCCAGAGCGGTATGTGCCCTGCGCCCCACCCTCTCTCACCTCCCAAAAGGTTTCAGGGCAAGTCTCATCCTGGGGAACCCAAGAATACCCTGGCCTGGGCCCCATTCCAGAGGTCTCCCTGCCTCTGGCAGAGTGGGAGTACACTCCTTCAACTGCCTGACCATCCGCCACTGTGCCCAGGACGATGCCAGGCAGCTGTTTGCACTGTCCTGCACTGCTGAGGAGCAGGGCGTGCTCCCTGATGACCTGTCCGGCGTCATCCGGAGGCTCTGGGCTGACCATGGTGTGCAGGCCTGCTTTGGCCGCTCGAGGGAATACCAGCTCAACGACTCAGCCGCCTAGTGAGTGCTCCAAGGGGCTGGGCAGGGCAGGGGGTAGGGGAGGACTAAAGGCTGGACTGGAGGGCCTGAGAACCCACAGAAGGACACTGCTGGTCTTTGTTCATGAAACTGATGACTGTCAACCAAGGCCTTGGTGTTTTTTGGTTTGGGGAGTGGGTGGGTGACACAGTACTGAAAGACCAGGAAGAATGACAGGCAGGTGGCTTATACAGTACATCTCTTCCAGGCCAGTTGAGCCTGATCTCTTGACACACAGTCTTCTAAAGAACATTTGCTGCCACCTGCTCTTTGCCAGGCCCTGTGCAAGGCTTCAGGGACACAGTGATGAGTGGAGCAAAGTCCCCATGCGGTGACAATTTAGGGTGTTAGTGTCACAGTAGAGTTGGGGTTGGCCCAGAGGCAGAACTGCTGAGCTCTGAAGGAGAGTCAGCCAGGGGAGGAGTGGGTGATGGGGTTCCAGGTGGGGGGCATAGTCTGTGCAGCATCCAGGTGGGGGTGCGTAATATCCTGCAGCATGTGGTGGAGAGCTGGCTGTGCTTGCACATAGGCTGTGCAGGCTGGCTGGAGGGGCCACAAGGGGAAGAAGTTATCTGGGAGGTGACAGGTGTGTGTGCAGGTCAGAGCCCCCGGACCTCAGCCCTGACCCTTGCTGGCCCTAGGCTGAGCCCAGGACTCAAGTGGAGAATTACAAGGGGTCCCAGCAGTCCCTGAGGCATGACAGGCTTGCACCCTTTCCACAGTCTGAACTCCTTCTCTGTGGTATCTGCCATGTGCAGGGTGCTGAGGACCCCATGGGGAACAGCACAGACAGGACTTTAGCCATTGAGGATGGCTGCAGGAGACATCCATAGGCTTTGGATGGTGTCACCAGATAGGCTGCTGTTCCTGTACTCTAACCTTCCCCATCTCTGCTTACACCAGTCCCCTGTCTGGAATACCCTTTTGCTCCCGTTGCTCATCTAATCCTGAGCCTGCCCAGAGGTGGGAGGAGGAGGGTCTTGCCTGGCTCTGATTCCTAAGCCCTGCCCCAGCCACGTGAACAGCCTTCCCCTACCCTCCTTACATGGCCTGAATGCTCTTGTGAATATGTTCCCCCTACAGGAGCTGTGGAGTCACAGCCAAATGCTGTGGGGGACCCGCAGGCCTCAGCCCTGCCCCTCCCCTGGGATCAAGGGCCCAACCACCAGCAGAGCTTGTGGGTCAGAGAGGCAGGGACCTTGGTGCCCATGATACTCAAAGGGAACCAGGGATACAGCCACCTCCAGGCCACCTCCCACGTCTCTATCATCCTGTTTCTCCATTCTCCAGGCATTAGGCACCCACTATGTGCCCAGCAGTTTTGGGAGTAGAGATTTGGGAGTGAACACAGGGCCTGCTCTCCCAGGCTGGTTTATGCTTTGACAGGTTCCCCCAGGGGAATGGGTTGCAGATTGGAACACCACAGGGAGTAGGGCTCCTCTAGCCCCTCTTCACAGCAACCCTCCAAAACTGCAGTGAGGCAGGGGGTCCCTGGGGTGAACCTGCCTGTTGGGGAGAAGGGAGAGGCTGATGTCTGCTGGGGAGAAGGGAGAGGCTGATGTAGCATGCACCATGGTGCCTCCACGCTGAGGGTTCTGGCAGTAGGGGGCAGGGCATGTATGTGGGTCACAGCACACGCGTCATGGTTCCCCATGGCCCTTCCTGTTTTTCTGTTTTGTCCCTGCTACTCTGAGATCATTTCCCTCTGGCCTGGTTTGGCCTGGTTGCTGGTGGAAGCCAAGGGCTGGCCCCAGCAGCCTTGCCCCAGGAACGAGAAGTCGGCCCTGGGCAGCAGCCTGTAGGCCTGGGACCAGCCTCCAGGGCATGGCAGGGATATTGAGGCAGGCAGCAGAGCAGGGCTCTGTAGGGGCAGCCTTGATACTGATTAAGGGAGCTGGTAATGAGGAGCCCCTGGGACCCTTGCCAAGCAGGTGCCTGTGCCCTCCCCCTGAGGAGCCCAGATTTCATTGGGTGCTGGGCAAAGAGCACATTGGGCCTGGCAGGCCGCAACCTGTCCAGCCCCGCATCGAGGGACCACACCAGGCTGCTCTGCAGCTGGTGCCGTAATTGTGCCGATTAGCATCCTGAATCCTTCACTGAAGGACTAATTTGCCCTCACCCACCCCCTTTGCCTGTAGCGCCAGATCCTGGATCCTGTCTGAGGCAGGCCTGGCTCAGACCCTGGGTGCTGGAGGTTGGCTGGCTAGCTGGCCACAGAGCTGCACCTCCTTCCATTCCCATTCCACAGCGGGGAGGACAGGGGTTCTGAGTTCAGGTTTCTTCATTTGAGCAATGAGGCAATGCAGGCAGGAGTTAAAGAAGCAAGGGTTTTGCCTGAGAAATAGTGTGGGAGGAAAGGGGCCTCTTTCAGCTGGCCCAGGGTCCAGTAAGGAGGCCGCATGCTGGCCCCCCACTGACCCTCCCAAACCCACCCCCCAGCTACCTGAATGACCTGGAGCGCATTGCACAGAGTGACTACATCCCCACGCAGCAAGATGTGCTACGGACCCGCGTAAAGACCACGGGAATCGTGGAGACACACTTCACCTTCAAGGACTTACACTTCAAGTAAGTGAGCATGTGGATGGGTGGGAGGGGGCAGGACCTGCCAGCCTTTGGGGTAGCAGAGGCAGGGGCTGGTCCAGGATCCCCAGCCCCACTGAGGTTTTACAAGACTCACGTGTTCTGGGCAAGCACATCCTCACCACCTACTGAAGCAGCAGTCAGGATCCACGCCACCTCTGCCAGCTGCTCGCACACTGCCTGCTATCCAGGCCCCTGATCCAGAACAAGGGGTGAGGTGGGCAAGTGTGGATGATTCCAGAAGGTAGCTGGCCCACTCTGGGCAGGCCTCTGTCCTCAGTCTGCCAATGTGGGAAATAGGGCAGAAAGCCTCCCCCCGGTGCTCCCTTCCTGGAGCTAAGGTGATCCTATATCCGCAGGATGTTTGATGTGGGTGGTCAGCGGTCTGAGCGAAAGAAGTGGATCCACTGCTTTGAGGGCGTCACAGCCATCATCTTCTGCGTAGCATTGAGCGCCTATGACTTGGTGCTAGCTGAGGACGAGGAGATGGTGAGAGACTGCTCGCGTGGGGGCAGCGGGTATGGGGAGCGGTGGCTGGTGTTGACCTTGCTATTCTGTCCCCAGAACCGCATGCATGAGAGCATGAAGCTATTCGACAGCATCTGCAACAACAAGTGGTTCACAGACACGTCCATCATCCTCTTCCTCAACAAGAAGGACCTGTTCGAGGAGAAGATCACACACAGTCCCCTGGTCATCTGCTTCCCTGAGTACACAGGTGTGGGGACTGTGGGGGACAGGGCCTCCAGAGGGTTGCTGCCTGTCCCGAGAGTAGCCTGTGGTGACCAGGTGGCCCTCAGGCGCCCCCTACTGGACGGAAGTGTAACCTTGGAACACTTGCAGGGGCAGGTGCCTCACTTAGGCTTGTACAGTTGTGTGTGTACACGTGGAGCCCTTAACACTCAAACATGTACCCCGAACATGTGCACATCGGCATCCTCCTTCACACAGTTGGGTACCCCTTTGCACCTCAGGCTTGTATGGGCAGCTGCACACATTGTCATATTGTGCACATGTTGTGTGCCTGCCCATCATACACACAGAGCCTTGCCTTGCTGCACACGTAGGCTGGGGCCTGCCCACCACACGTGCAGCACAAGTCTTCACCATTTTCTCTCCCTCAGGGGCCAACAAGTATGATGAGGCAGCCAGCTACATCCAGAGTAAGTTTGAGGACCTGAATAAGCGCAAAGACACCAAGGAGATCTACACGCACTTCACGTGTGCCACCGACACCAAGAACGTGCAGTTTGTGTTTGACGCCGTCACCGACGTCATCATCAAGAACAACCTGAAGGACTGCGGCCTCTTCTGAGGGGCAGCAGGGCCTGGCAGGATGGTGAGCCAGAGGGGCTGAGGCAGGGAGCTGGTAAAGAACTGAGCAGGCCTGGAGCCCCAGTGGCGGGGGGGAGGGGCCCTGGAGCGGGAGAGGCAGTAGGTGACTAGGGAACAAGGGAGGCGCAGGAATCAGGAGGTCAAGTTAGTGGGGTGCAGGGCATGGAGGAGGTCATACAAGCAGGCCTGGCCCAGTGGTCCGGACAGAAGGGCCTGGTCTTGCCCTGGGACAGAACCAGAGGCCTTCGTGATGTTCTCTAGAGAAATCTCACCTCCTCACCCACCAGGCCATTGGCCCAGCCTGCCAGAAGCTGGATGCCAGCGGAGCCCAGCCCTGCTGCCCACTACCACCAGCTCCGTGTGCACCTCTAGCTCTTACCCTCGGACCTGTCTGAGCGTCCTGGGCTTAGGCTGGCCCCACTGGCCCTGGTGGAGGTGGGGATGACTCTCCCAGTGCCACAGACTCCCCTCCCCCGCGTAACCCAGCAACAGAAACTGGCTCCTGGGCGGCAACTGTGTCCCTGGTAACAAATGGGTGGGAAAAATGGAGAAGGGTCATTGTCTAGGGAGGTGGGGAGGGAGAGGCACGCCTTGGCTGCTTCCCCATCCATGCTGTGCTGTCTCCCCACCTCCAGGGCCACCGCCGACTCTGTACCCCCAACCCCTGAGGAAGATGGGGGCAAGAAGACCACGCTCCCCGCCTGTTCCCCCAGCCGCTTTTCTCCTCTTTCCTCTCTTTGTTCTCAGCTCCAGACGTAGGGGAGGGGTTGCCACAGGCCTCCCTGTTTGAAGCCTGCCCTTGTCTGAGGTGCCGGTAATGGCCATGGTACCCCCTTTCTGGGCATCTGTTCTGGTTTTTAACCATTGTCTTGTTCTGTGATGGGGGGAGGGGGGCACATGCTGAGTCTCCCAAGGCTGCATCTGGAGGAGCCCCTGCTTCTCCAGCCTGGAACCCCAGCTTTGCCCAACACCAGCCCCTGCCCCAGCCCAAGTCCAAATGTTTACAGGGAGCCTCTTGCCCAGTTCCCCCACCCCCCCAGCCGCTTGGAGGCCCCAAAGGAAAAAGCACAAGAAGCGTGAGACGCCACCATTCCTGGAGACCACAGTCCACCTGCTCATTCTCGTAGCTTTTTAAAAAAATGAAAGTAAAGGAAAAAAAAAAACACAAATCTAGAAAACTTTTTAGAGAAAAACTATTTAAAACTATCAGATCCTGACCAGCAGCCTCCTCAGCCCCCCTTCCAGGTGACTCCGTGCCTTGAGTGTGTCTGCGTGTTTACACCCATCCCTCTGCTGGCCGCCCCTGTGTGAGCGGCACCCCTGCCCCGCCCTCCACAGAATTGGGTTCCAAGGGCTGTTCCAGACAACTGCCAACGTCACTGAGGGCCCTGCCCCAGCGGCCCTGGGCCCAGGCTCCATTAACCTAAATGTAGCTCCTTAGCGCTAACCTAGGAACCGCCGCTGCCTGCTGGGGGGCCACGCCCCTCATGCCCTCATTCCAGGCCCGGGGCCTTCAGCGTTGAACACTTCCTTGCTTTTTTTCACGTTTTATGGAATTGTTCACCTGGTTTGAAATAATAAAATGTAGAAAGAAAAAAAATATCGAGAACTGATGGGTATTCTCTCCTAGAGGCAGAGGCCCAGGCTAAGGTGTGCCAAGGTGATGGTGGTCCCAACCTCAGTCTTCAACCTGGGGCAGGGCCCTAATGCTCCGCTCAGCTTTCCAGGCCGTCCTGGAGTCCAACGCTCTGGGTTTCACTTCTCCCATCTGGCCTAGGCAGCATACATGTGGGGCCTGTGTATCCCCATCTTCCCAGCACTCTGCAGCCTTGGATCTGGGGCAGCTTGGGCAGGCTTCTTGGGGAGCTGTTCTAAGGTGCTCTTTTACACCGGAGCAGGAGGTGTGGCCAGCAAGCCTCTAGTGCGGAAGGAAAAAGTAGCACTTCCGACTTAGGTACCAAGGCCCAGAGTTGCCAAGGTCACACTGCCAGGTGGGCTGCGTGTAGTCCTGCCTTGCCTACACAGAAGACTAGTAGGGGCCTTGACATAGTCAGAACATATTCAGAAAGGTCCCTGCCCCAGAGAGACCCCGCCAAACCTGAGGGGTAGTGACAGACAGCCACATTTCCATGTGATGGCTGCCACGGGCTGGGCCTGGAGGGCTGCATGCAGGTCACTGGCTCTGAAGGTGGAGGGCTCCATGAGGCTGTGGGAAGGGCCCGAGCATTGCTGGGGAAGGGAACTGCAGATGGCAAAGCCAGTGATGCTTCTGGGGCGGGCCCTGAGTGCCATCGAGGCGCCTGGACCTTCTCCCACGGGCAGCAGGGGCAGCAGGGGCAGCCATGGCCTGAACGTGCAGGGCGGACTCTGGGAAAGGCCGGCCTCGACTGGCTGGGGCTCCGGGATTGGCGCCTCCGACTCCGGCCGCCAGGGGGCATCGCCGCCCGCGCTGGGACCCGCTGGGCTGGTCACGCAGGCTGACGTCAGCGGGTCCCGCGGAGGCCGCTGGACATAAAGGCAGCTTTGTAAGGCGGCGACGGCTCCGCAGCCGCCCCGGGACAGAACGGCCTGGGCAGGGGGGGCTGGGCCGGGGTCGGCGCCGCAGAGGCGAGGAGGCAGGGTTGAGCCGGAGACCCTGGACCCCGCCCCCACACACCTGCCAGTGCCTCGCAGCGTCTGCCCCGGGCACTGGCAGGAGATGAGAGGCTGCTGCCGCCCGCTCGGAAGGACATCGGCGCCCCCCAGGCCCGGTCCCCGCCCCAGTTCCTCGGGCCTTTCCTGCTGCCCCTGCCTGCGAGGGCCGACGACACGGAGAACAGGATCCCGCGCCCAAGCCAGGTCCCCGCCTTCCTTCAGAGGCCCAGGCCTGGACCCCGCTGTGCTGCAAATGCGCCGGCAGGAGCGCCAGAGCCCAGATGCCCGCCCAGCAGGAAGCGGGCGGGAGATGGTTGCTTCCTTCTGTCCTGAGGGGGGACCCCTGCACAGAGGGACCATTGAGGGGCTGGCATTGTCTGCCTAACTCACCCAGTGCCTCCCTCCCTGGGTGGGCCATGCGGAGCCCTGGCAGGATGGCCCTGGTTGCTGTCTTGGCAGTGGGTCTGGGTGGGATCCTGGGGGCAGGGCTTCCCTGAATGCAGACAGCTAGGCCTCCCTCCACCTGCCCCGGCCTCCCCACCCAGGCTCGGATTTCCAGGGCATAAGGCTCCATTGTCCCAGCACTGGCGGAGGTGGTCTGTCAATTCAGCCTTGTGTTTGGTGGTTGGGAAATTCCCAGCCATGGGGGGCTGGAGGCAGGGGAGGGGCTGCCCAGGTGTCCTGCACCCCAACTGAAGGGACCCCATGAGGTTGGCTCCTGGGCATCCCCCAACTGCCTGGAGCTGTCCCAGGCTGGACCTCAGCCGTTCATCAACCCTCAGGAGCGGCTGGGTGAGGAGAGCCAGAAATTCAGTGCCCCTGGCCCTGCATCCCCAGAGCCCTCCAACCTAAGAAGCCCCATCCTTCTGTCTCCACCCATGGGCAGCTGCAGCTGTGAGGCCCAGGACCCTTAGCAGGACATGCAGAGCTGGGCAGGGACCCAGGTTCATATGCTCCTAGCGTGGGGTGGGTTGTCTCCAGCCTGTGGAGACCGCCATGAAGCTTATCTGCCTCCCAGAGGGCCTGGCCCACTTGAAATAATTGCTCCGGCTACTGATGTGGTGGGAACTTCGGTATTTTTAACCCATTTGGGGGGTAGGGGAACAGCTGGGAAGAGAGAGGCAAGCTTTCAGAGTCAGTGAGGCCTGAGAGAGAAGAGTAGAGGAAACCCTGTGAGGAGGAGCCAGGCAGGCTGCCTCAGTAGTTCCCCAGCCCTAGACACAGCCCGTACCACCCTGTGTCCCAGCAGGTAGGTACAGACCCAAATGCCAGGTGCAGAGGAGGGAAAGGGCCCTCTCCAGGGTTAGAGCTGGGATCACTGAGGTGCAGACAGCTAGGCCTGGAAGACTCCACCATGTTCCGGGGAGCCCCATGGCTTCTGATGTCAGGAAAACTTACTCCTCTCAGTTCCCCAGAATCACTTCACCCCACCCCATCCAAACTGAGTGCCAAACTAGTTTGGTGGAGAATACAATCCCTGACTCCAGTTGCCTGGTCAGTGGCATGGCCAGCCAAGTCCTAGCGACCCTAGGAGTCAGGGGAGGGGCAAGGACAAGACTACACATTGCTTGGCTGGTTCTGGATCTGGCCCCACTCCCCAGAACTCACCCCAAACTGTGTGTCTGCTGCCCTAAAAAGAGACCCTGGCTGGATGTAGTGGCTCATGTCTGTAATCCCAGCACTTTGGGAGGCCAAAGCAGGAGGATCACTTCAGGCCAGAAGTTTGAGACCACCCTGGGCAACATAGCAAGACCCCATCTCTCTCTCTTTTTTTTTTTAGACCAAATCTTGCTCTGTCACCCAGGCTGGAGTGCAGTGGCATGATCACTGCAACCTCTGCCTCCCAGGTTCAAGCAATTCTCTTGCCTCAGCCTCCTGAGTAGCTGAGATTACAGGCATAGCTGAGATTACAGGCATATACCAGCATGCCTGGCCAATTTTTGTATTTTTAGTAAAGACGGGGGTTTCACCATGTTGGCCAGGCTGGTCTTGAACTCCTGACCTTAGGTGATCTGCCCGCCTCAGTCTCCCAAAGTGCTGGGATTACAGGCTTGAGCTACCGAGCCAGGCCTGATCTTCAAAACAAAAGATCCTAGCGATCCTCATCCCTACCATGGACTCCCAGAGGGAAGGCAGCACCTCTTGTCACCCAGGGGGGACAGCCTCCAGTCAGCTGGAATATGTATGCACTATGAGGCAGCAAATGTGTCCGTGCCTGGCAGCCACTCAGCCCTCAGTCACGCGGCGATGGGTGCTAATATCCAAGAGGAGCAGAAGTCAAGGCCATGGGTCCTTTTCTCCCCTTGCCTGAGATGCAGTCCCATAGCCCCTGGTGCTCTTGGTTGGGAGAAAAATCAGAGTTTGACATCTCGTCCCATTGCCTTCTGCTTTCTGACCTCACTGAGGTTAGGGTAGTCAAGGCCTGGGGGACTAGGACAGAGTTAAGGGTGTCCATTCTCCATGCATGCCCTACCCCCATGGAGACTCAGCATGCCTAGGAAGGTGGAAGGGCTTCCTATGGGCACACCATCTCCTGCCTCCCTGTGCCTGTCCTCTGCTGGGTCCTGGGGTCTCCAGTGATTATAGCCCTTGCTGCTTCCCCCACAGTGGGGAACCCAGAGCCCTGGCCAGAGGCTTGAACCTGGCACCACAGGGGTCTGGAGTTTCACAGAAAATGGGTGACAGCCAAGGTGGATCATGAACAGTGAGTTGTCGTCCAGCAGGTGACAAGGAGAAGGGTCTAAAAGGTGGCGGGCACAGTCCAAGCAAAGTCTTGGCAACAAAAGTGCTGACGCATCCCAGAAATGGGGCAGGTGGAGCACTGGAAGACCGGCCCCGCCAAGCTACAGAGTGGTCCTGTGGGCCCAGCGTGGTGGCTCATGCCTATAATCCCAACACTTTGGGAGGCTGAGGCAGGAGGATAACTTGAACCCAGGAGTTCAAGATCAGCCTGGGCAACATAGTGAGACCCCCATTTCTACAACAAAAATACAAAAATTAGCTGTGTGTGGTGGTGTGTGCCTGTAGTCCCAGTTCCTCTGGAGACTGAGGTGGGAGGATCACTTGAGCTTGGGAGGTCAAGGCTCTGAGAGCCATGATCCTGCCACTGCATTCCAGCCTGGGTGACAAAGCAAGATCCTGTCTCAAAAAAAAAAAAAAAAAAAAAGGACGAAAAGAGAGTGGTCCTGTGGCTAAGAGCCTGCAATCCCCTTAAGCTTAGCATGCTCTCTGAGTCAGGAGTGGGGAACAGGGTCCTGCAGAGGGTAAGCATGGGGAGATAAGTGGCAGAATGACCCAGGGACACAGCCTGGGAGAGGGTAAAGGGGTCAGTGCTTGTCCTAAGATAGAAGGTAGGGGCTCTCAGGAGGGCAGGCTTAACAGTGCCTGGGGTGGGTTGGAGACTTGGGAAGTGAGAAGACAGAGGAGCCTCCACCCAGGGGAGGGAGGGAGGTTCGAGTAGAGCCCTGGGCACAGGGGTCAGAGGGTTGAGGAAGTAATTGTACTGAGGTGGCCAGTCACGGTGACTCAGGTCTGTAATCCCAGCACTTTGAGAGGCCAAGACAGGAGGATTGCTTGAGCCCAGGAGTTCAAGACCAGCCTGGGAAACATGGCAAAAACCTCATCTCTACCAAAAAAAAAAAAAAAAAATTAGCCAGGTATGGTGGCATGTGCCTGTAGTCCCAGCTACATGGGAGGTTCAGGTGGGAGGATCACTTGAACTCAGGAAGTCGAGGCTGCCATGAGCCATGATCCCGCCTGCCACTGCACTCCAGCCTGGCTGACAAAGCAAGATCCTGTCTCAAAAAAAAAAGAAATACTGGGCTGAGGGGCACAACAAAAAGGGGCAAGAGAGAAGCTGAGAAGGGGCCTTGTTCAGCTCAGATGGAAGAGGCAGCAGTGCAGGGTTTCTCTGAGGCCCTCATAGACCTGGGTGCTCAAGATGCCCAGAGCTGAGGTGGCAGCAAGAGTGCACACTTGTGGTACCCCCACTGTGTGCCAGACCTGCCTGGCCACCATCTGCAGCTGCAGGGAAAATGAGGGGTGCAGACTCCAGCTAGGGCCACGAAGCGGCCCGGTGAGCGACAGTGTGGGGATTCAACCCCGCCTCCCACTAGACTTACAAGGGGGTTGATCGCTGAGGCTGACTCCAGACTCCCCCAGCCCTCCCCAGAGCATTCAGAGCCCCCCACCCAGCACTCCTGGGAGACTCTCCCCTAGCCAGTTAGGAGAATGCAGTATTTATGTGAATGTCTGTTCATGAGTGCAGTGTGCCCTCAGAGTCCACTTTCCAGCATTCCTGGCACAGCCCCTTCCACCCTGCCTGGCTCCAGAGGAGGGAGGGAGAGGGGAGGCCCCGCCCCAGCCCCCTCTCCTCCCACCCTTCCCTGCTGGGCAATGAGGAAAACAGGAGTGAGGGAAGAGCTGTGATGTGGCTGGTAGTGGGGGGGCTCCTGCATCCCAGAGGGGCTGACCTCAGCCTGGGAGGAATGTGCAGGAGGGGAGGGCTGGGGTGGGGCGGGTGGGGGTAGGGCCACAGCCAAAGGCCCAGGGTTCTTGGTAGCCCCTCCCTCAGCACTTCCATCTCAGTTCTGACAGAGCCCTCAGAAGGGAAGGGGAACAGGCCAGGAGGG
Organism: Ateles fusciceps; assembly: GCA_036589455.1. NCBI lineage: Eukaryota > Metazoa > Chordata > Mammalia > Primates > Atelidae > Ateles > Ateles fusciceps. The sequence goes on along the minus strand of JAZHEH010000562.1, from coordinate 27,953,455 downwards.
GGAGGAGCTCATCTTTCAAAAAAGGTGGGCCAGGGTCCCCTGGGAATATGGAGACCAGGCTGGGGTGAGGACATGCCTGCAACTGTTTCCCCAGCAGATGCCCCTGGGGCAGGGCCTTAGAGTGTCTGGGAAGTGCGGTCTCAGGTGATGCTCCTATGGCCGCCCACGCCTGCCCCCACCGTGCCTAAATCCTCTGGGCAGCATGACCTGCTACCCGCATGACCAAAACAAGGAAGAGTTATGATGTTGGAGCCACCAGCCCTGATGACTAAAGCAGGTGTGAGTGAGGCGCCCAAGATCCCATCCAGCCCAGGCTGGGCACTGGGAGGGTTGGCACAGCCTTCCTCAGATGGACGTCCCACCCCAGCCGCACCACCCTGAGTCCAGGCAGGGGCAAAGGGGCAGGTCCAGCTGGTGGCCAGGGGTGGGGAGACAGGTGCTCAGATTTGGCACAACAATCCAGGTTTTTCCAGAAGGAAAAGCCAGACCATGGTAGGCCATGCCACTGAAAGGCAGCCCTAGAGCAAGAACCCAGGCAGGCCTCTGACCACTGAAGCACCCTCAAAACACAGAGGCCCAGGGCAGAAGTACAGGCAGGAAAAGGGACCCCAGCTGCCTCCCCTGGTTTGCCCCATTCTGTTAAGACCCAGGCCCAGGCTGCCTGGTTCCAGAATCCTCGAGGCCTTCCAGGCCCCAGTGTGACCCACAGGCAGTGACCCTGCTCCTGGCTGGAGTGCTGGCCTCCATGGGGGCCCCTACCCATGACCTGGCACACTGGACCTGGGGCCGAGGAACAGAAAGGGGACCATGTGGAATCAGGGATAACTTGACCTCCCATCCCTGGGGACTTCCATTCCTACTCAAGGGAGGGGGACATGTCTAGAGGACACAGAGCAGGGCACAGCACTCAAGGGGGACAGAGACAGCCCAGTCCTTTTGGCTGGAGGTTGAATCCAGGCTCTTGGAAAGATAATGGGGGGTCCTGATCCCGTTTCCCAGAGCGAACGCAGGGCTGGTGGAGGAGGGTGCAGAGGTGATGAAACAAAGACCAGGCCCTTGGGCCTGGAGAACGGAAGGCAGTGAGGGCCAATGGGAGTACAGTGGGAGTGGATGGGGGCCTCCAAGGCACTTGCTGATCCTGGCTGCTTGGGTGGAAAGTTGTAAACAGCCCAAGAATGTCGTTTGCTTGCATGGGGCCAGGAGAGCCTGCCCAGGTCCAAGGCCAGAGGCAGCTAGTCCCCGGTAGGAAAAGGCCGCATCCAGAAAACCCATGAACCCAGGCAGGGATCTGTCCTTCCACTTGCCCTGCTGAAGGGTCCTGCTGCTCCCACTGGTCCCTGTTATTCACCTGCCAGCTGGACAGGCCAGGCTGGGAACATCAGGTCCTCAGGCTCAGGAAGGAGGGGGGATGGCCCCACTTCCACTTCCAGGGGACTTACTGATGTGTCTCCGACCTCTGTCCCTGCTTGGCTGGAAGTATCCAGGGCTGGGCAACAGAACTGCTCACTTAGAGTGCCCACACTGTCCCATCAGTCTTGGGAAGTGGTAGGAGAATGTCTTTTGCGGGGATTGAAGGCTCAAAGCCCATTCTTAAGCCCTGGTATTTTCACTTAGGTCAACCTGAGGGATCCACTATGCCACTGTCAACATTCAGTCTCTCCAGAGAAGTACCCCTCATCCTACAAATGGGGCACGTTCACCAGACTCAGCTTCAGGACAAGACCCCAGGTCATTCCCAACTGAGGCTCCAAGGTGCCGGAGCCCCATTCTGTCTGTAAAACTCCCTCAGGTTTTAGCTCTGGGGTTGGTGGGGGTTGTTCCTCCCACCTCCAACCTAGGAAGAGAGGCCAGAGGAAGGAGGTCACACAGTCAGCCCCCAGCCTCTCAGCAGAGATGCAGAGCCACCTGTCCAGGATGGGGGACTCCGGATCGGCCCCACCCTGTGGTGCAGAAGTGAGATTTGCTGCTCCTCTTGCGTCTGCCCTTTTCCTGTCCTCCTTTCCCTCCCCCACCTGGCTGTCATGGAAGAAGCCACTGCTGGCCAGGCTGCTGAAATACTAAGTGGCCAAGTGGTGAGGAAGGACAGGGCTGAGTCCTGAGGGCCCATCGGACCTCCAGTTGAGAGCCCCCTCCCCTGAGCTCCGGCTGCCCGCCTACCCCAGCTGGTCCCTGGGAACTGAGGTGGCAGCTGAGCTCCCCATGCTCTCTCCCCCACAGCTCCCCAGCTGTGGAGGGACAGGTGAGATATTGGAGTCTCGAGGGGTGCCCCCGCCCTGTGATTTCCTTTGCCTGCAGAGCCCCAGGAGCTGGGGCCTTCTTCCTCCCTTTCTTGGCTGGCCACCTGGCTTCTTGGGACCACCGCCTAGGGCACCCTTCTGCCTTGAGGCCCAACAGGGGAGGGGGTCTCCCCTACTATCCCCCTCCGTTGTGCCCATTCGCCCATTCCACTCCCGCCTGGCCGCCGTCTCCAGCCGGTCCCGGCTGCCTGCCCGGTCACCCGATCCGCCCTCTAGACTTTACGGCGCGGTGCGTGGGGGCGGTGGCTGGCCTGGTGGGGGCGGGGCTGCTCCTTAAAGGAGCCGTCAGAGGGTCCCCCTGCGGCCCCAGGGCAGGAAGGGGCCAGAGTGGAGAGGTGCCGCTGCGGGAGTCCTCGGTGGAGTGTGGAAAGGCACCTGGCGTTGGCCTGGAAGACCTCTAGAGCCTGAGAAGAGGCAGCGGCAAGTGTCGGGGGTGGGGGTGGAAGGAGGGAGGTGGGGGTCCTGGCCTGGGAGGGGGCCAGGAGCTGGGGAGCTGGGCAGGAGTGTGGGTGGAGGGGCTGGAGCCTGCCCCAGCAGCTGCTCCCCTTGCTTAATCCCACCTTGAGGTTTGCCCCACTCTCCAGGCTCCTATGTCCAGCACCTGCCCAGCTGGCTCCAGGGAAGGAGGGTGGGCATAGCAGCCAGGTCCTGGCCCCAGCTGAGGGCCAGGGAGAGGTGTCTGGTTCCTAGCGTGAAGGGGCTCAAAGATGGGGAAACCTTGAGGGCCGAGAGAAGTGGAGGGAGAGTCTCAGAGAGGCCGTGGAGGTGTTGAGAGGGAAGGCCAACTCAGCAAGGCCAGGAGGCTGGGGTGCCAGTGACAGGCTGCCTCACCTTGCCCCTCCCCCGACTCCTCAGGGGTGTGGAGAGAGAGCCCTCAAGCTCGAATGCAGAGGCTGCTTCAGCTGGGTTGGGACCAGTCTGCAAGTCAGAGGCTGAGGCTTCTGCCCAGGTCTTGGGTCTCCTGAGTAGCACTTCTCCCTCTAAGGAATAGGTGTCACAGAATTGGAGTGATTGATGCTGCAGCTGGATTTGCTCACTTGCATGCCCAGAGACACTTCCAGGCTTATGTGTGCCCACATTTGCACATGCACAAATGTGCGACACATCTGTGTGCAAAATATGCATATTGCACACACGCACCGCATAGATTGCACAGTGCCACATGCGTGTGCCCACTAACCTATATCCACACGTGCAATATGACACACACATTTGCACACAGACATGTACATGTGTGCACGCACATGTGCACACACACTACATATGCACATTCACATTCACAGGCACCCACACCCTTGGCTCCAGCCCTAAAAGTGCCTCTGTATTTCCCTGTGGGACTGTGGGGGCACCGCCACCTCCGGAGCCTGACCCCCCTCCTGTCACTCCTGCTCTCTTGACTGGCTTGTTTTGCTCATTGCACTTGGCACCCTCTGCGCCCATCCGATTCCTTGTTGGCGCTCCGTCCCCTCTCACATGGGGACCTTGTCTATGTCTCCCAGTATTCCTCCTCTCAGGCTGAGGCTGGCATGAAGTGGGTGCACATTGTGAATTAATGTCTGTAAGTGTGTATGCGAGAGGGGGAGGTTACTGGGGAGGGTGACGTGGTGAGGCGGGACTGCCAGTGCAGGGTGACCCTGAGGGTGTGCCTGGTGGCATGGGTGTGTCTGTGATTGTGGCCAGGCGGGGCACCCTTGGAGGGGAGGGTTCGGAAGTGGAATGCGAGCCCCCAGCCTCTTTCTCCTAGGGACTGTAATCTGATCCCTGGGGGACTCCCCCCTAGCCTCCCGCCCTCTCTGCCGACTACTTCTCTTCCAGATCCTGGGGCAGAGTCCAGGGCAGCTCAAGGCTCCTCCACACACACACCCGCTGAACCCTGAGCGCCCTGAGCTGCTGGGATGGGGCGGGCCGGGGCCGCCGCCATGATCCCGGGCCTGGCCCTGCTCTGGGCAGTGGGGCTGGGGGGTGCTGCCCCCAGCCCCCCACGCCTTCGGCTCTCCTTCCAAGGTAGGTGCACCTGGCAGGTGGGAGGGCCCAACTTGAGGTGGGCAGGAAAGGGTCCCAGTATGGCCAAGGGGCTCTGTGTTGGCTGTCGCCCCATGTGTGTGCCTGTCACCAGACTCTGGTGGGATTAGTGGGCACTCTTAGGCTACCTCCAGTTAACCCTGTCTGGGCCTCAGCCCCCAGCCTCTGCCCACATTCTCCTTGTGCCTTCTCAGGAAGAGCCTGCCTGTCTCCATAGCAACAGACCTTGTCTCTGTTCCATTCAGTACCCCCAACCAGGCCATACTCCTTCAGCCGAGCAACAGGGAAGTCAGAGCCCCTGGTACTGGAGGGTGGCCCCTGGGCAGTGGCAGTGAATAGGCAGTTCTGCTGAGCTCAGGCTGGTGGTAAGCTCAGCCTGACTTTCAGGAGTTGGGGTTCTGGCCATCCCTGCATGCTGGTCTCCCCCAGGACTCTGGTGTCCATGAGCCTGGCCTCCCAGTGTGCCCACCTGGAGACACCACCCATCTGAGCATGCCCAAGTTCAACCTGCTTTCCTCTTCCTGGGGGTGGTACCGCCCACCCTGGCTGCTCCATACGTGCACCTGGGTGGGCTTGGCTTTGTGTGTGTAAACTGACACACATGGAAACTCACATGTGTACATGCCAGGCCCTAAGGACAACCTTGGCCCATAAAGCAACCACTAGGCAGGACCTGGGGAAGGCCTCCAGCATGGCTGGTGAGTCCTCAGCAGTGTCTCACCCTGCAGAGCTCCAGGCCTGGCATGGTCTCCAGACTTTCAGCCTGGAGCGGACCTGCTGCTATGAGGCCTTGCTGGTGGATGAGGAGCGTGGACGTCTGTTTGTGGGTGCCGAGAACCATGTGGCCTCTCTCAGCCTGGACAACATCAGCAAGCAGACCAAGAAGGTGCCAGGGATCCCCCAACCCCAGCACTGCCCAGGGAAGGAGCCCTAAGACCCCACTCCAGCCTGCCTGGAGAGACTCAGGGGAATGGGCCCCCTGAGACAGAGAAATCCCAAGTCCCTGACCTGTGTCCCCCTCTCCCCCCCCACCTCCCCCATAGCTGGCCTGGCCAGCCCCTGTGGAATGGCGAGAGGAGTGCAACTGGGCAGGGAAGGACATTGGTGTGAGTGCCGGCTGCCCGGGCAGGGAGTGGGGAGGGTCGGCCCCTCACCCCAGAGACAAGGCAGGGCTAAAACAGAGGCCTGCCTGTTCTGGCTGGGATGAAGGCAGGGAGGTTGAGGTGGCTGAGGTCTAGGGGTGGTGAGTCAGGGTGGGGGCTCATGTAATTCTTCTTGGGGAGCCTCTGAGTCATGGGAGGCTTTGCAGGCATGTGCTTCCCCAGACACCCACCCCGGTGAGGCTGGGCTGGTCAGCAAGGGCCCCCAGGTCCCTGTAGCCCATGTTAGCACTTGCCTGGGCCGATACAGAAGAGAGGGAGGGATGAGGATGCCACTGATGAGCTGGGACCTCTTAAGGCCACGTCCCTGGGGGGAAACCTCACGCCTCCCACCCTACTAGACTGAGTGCATGAACTTCGTGAAGTTGCTGCATGCCTACAACCACACCCACTTGCTGGCCTGTGGCACAGGAGCCTTCCACCCAACTTGTGCCTTTGTGGAAGTGGGCCACCGGCCGGAGGTAAGGCCGGATCTAGGTAGGGAGGGAGGTCAGGAGGGTAAGAAGGGCCTGGTAGTAACAACGTCCCCTGCCTCCCAGGAGCCTGTGCTCCGGCTGGACCCGGGAAGGATAGAGGATGGCAAGGGGAAGAGTCCTTATGATCCCAGGCATCGGGCTGCCTCCGTGCTGGTGGGTGAGTCCAAGGGCTAGGGCCCCAACAGAATCCCTTAGAAACTCCAGAACTGGCCGGGCACAGTGGCTCACACCTATAATCCCAGCACTTTGGGAGGGTGAGGTGGGTGGATCACGAGATCAGGAGATTGAGACCATCTTGGCTAACACAGTGAAACCCCGTCTCTACTAAAAATACAAAAAATTAGCCGGACGTGGTGGTGCGAACCTGTAGTCCCAGCTACTCAGGAGGCTGAGGCAGGAGAATTGTTTGAACGGGAGGTGGAGGTTGCAGTGAGCCGAGATCATGCCACTGCACTCCAGCCTGGGTGACAGAGCGAGACTGTCTCCAAAAAAAAAAAAAAAAAAGGAAACTCCAGAACCTCACAAAGTTCCAAGACCTCCAAGAGCTCCAGGGATCCCCCATAGCTTCACTGACTCCCTAAGAGCTCCCAGAGCTCCCCAGGCCTTCCTGCCCCAAGAGCCCTCTGCTTGGCTAAGCAGCCCTTGCCCTGTCTGCAGGGGAGGAGCTATACTCAGGGGTGGCAGCAGACCTCATGGGCCGAGACTTTACCATCTTTCGCAGCCTGGGCCAACGTCCGAGTCTCCGAACAGAGCCACATGACTCCCGCTGGCTCAATGGTGAGAGGCTGGTGGGGCTGTGGGAGGGGGCCGTCACCCTCCCCACGGGGCAGCTGCCAAGCAAGGCCCATAAAGTAAGTGAGGAGTGGGTGCGGCCAGGTCTTACCAAATACCCACCTTAATCAGGCACTGACGTCACAGACAGACAAGTATGACCTCTTTGACCCCTCTTTGAGTTCCACAGATCACATACGTGATAAGATCAAGTCCAATGGCCATGAGGCCAGAGAGAGACAAGAGAGGAAGGGAAAAGGAGACTGGGTGGGTGGAGGCGGTTGGGTAAAGGAAGCTGCTGTGCTGAGGGGAGTATGAGCTAATTCCCAAAGCACAAGAGAGCCAGCTAGCAAAATTCAGGGACGAGCATTCCAGGCAGAGAGAGCAACTAGTGCAAAGGCCTGGATGCAGTAACAAGAAAGGAACAGACTTGCTAGCAATGATGGGGGGCCTGGACTGCCAGGGGCCAGAGCCACTTATTCTAACAGCCTTGGGGGCTGGGGCACAGTGGCTCCCACCTGTAATCCCAGCACTTTGGGAGACTGAGGCAGGCAAATTGCTTGAAGCCAGGAGTTTCATACCAGCCTAGGCTACAAAGCAAGCTACTGTCTCTACAAAAAAATAAAACTTAGCCGAGGGCAGTGGCACGCACACACCTGTAGTCCTGGCTAGTCAGGAGGCTGAGATGGAAGGATCACTTGAGCCTAGGAGTTGGCGGCTGCAGTGAGCCATGATGCTGCCACTGCAGAGGGACAGAGCAGACCCTCTCTCTAAATAAAGTAAAAATTAAATAAGGGCTATGGGCTGGTGGGCGCAGTGGCTCAAACCTGTAATCCCAGCACTTTGGGAGGCCGAGGCGGGCGGATCACCTGAGGTCTGGAGTTCGAGACTAGCCTGGCCAACATGGTGAAACCCCGTCTCTACAAAAAATACAAAAATTAGCTGAGCGTGGTGGTGTGCACCTGTAATCCCAGCTACTCGAAAGGTTGAGGCAGGAGAATCTCTTGAACCCGGGAGGCGGAGGTTGCAGTGAGCCGAGCCACTGCACTCTAGCCTGGGTAGCAGAGCAAGACTCTGTCTCCAAAAACTAAATAAATAAAATTTAAATAAAGGGCAATGGGACCCAGCAGAAGGATCTGAAGCAGGAGTGGGGAGCATCTGGTTATGCTAGGGAGGACAATTCACGAGTGAATGTGAAACCAGATTACTCCATTTCCCTCCTACCCCAACCTGCGGTGCTGGGCCATGTGTGGGGCGAAATCAGAGCCCAGCTGGGCTTTCAGCCTGTGCGCCTAGGTAGCCACGGTCTCTGCTGCCCCCTCGCGGCTGCTTCTTGCCTCGTAGGCCCTGAACCTTAGGATTCGGTTTGCGCAGAGCGCCAACTAGACGTGGTCCTAGAGGCTGGGTGGTCAGACATTGTGACCCCGGGCGCTGTGCCCGCGCTACGGGAAGGGGAAGCAGCGCGTGGGTCTCCTATCGGGGTCGAGGCCAGGACCCGCTGACCCACGCCTCTTGCCGCGGTCAGAGCCCAAGTTTGTCAAGGTATTTTGGATCCCGGAGAGCGAGAACCCAGATGACGACAAAATCTACTTCTTCTTTCGTGAGACGGCGGTGGAGACGGCACCAGCAATGGGACGCCTGTCGGTGTCCCGCGTTGGCCAGATCTGCCGGGTGAGGAGGCCCTGGCCACACCCCGCAACCCTGCCCCTGCCTCTTTGCCCGCCCTGGTCTTGCCCTCATCCCCCTCTGGTCGTCCGGCAGAACGACGTAGGCGGCCAGCGCAGTCTGGTCAACAAGTGGACGACATTCCTGAAGGCGCGGCTGGTGTGCTCGGTGCCCGGCATCGAGGGCGACACCCACTTCGATCAGCTCCGTGAGTGCGGGAGTGGGAATGGGGTTGGGGGAGGGGGAGCAGCGGCGCAGACTCCAGGAGCCCCCGCCACAGCAGGGCTGTGCGCCCAGCCCCAGCTAGGCCCCTTCCCCCGCAGAGGATGTGTTTCTGCTGTCCTCGCGGGACCACCGGACCCCTCTGCTCTATGCTGTCTTCTCCACGTCCAGGTGAGGGGCAGGAGGTAAAAAGCGCCCGGGGCAGGCCTGGGCTCCACCCGGCCCCTCACCCCACCCTGTTCTTCACCTACAGCAGCATCTTCCAGGGCTCTGCGGTGTGTGCGTACAGCATGAACGACGTGCGCCGGGCCTTCCTGGGACCCTTTGCACATAAGGAGGGGCCCATGCACCAGTGGGTGTCATACCAGGGTCGCGTCCCCTACCCGCGGCCAGGCATGGTGCGTAGGCCAGGGACTTCTGTCACAACCCACTTCACAATCCCTTCAAAGCCTCAAGGGTTTGAGAACTTGGCCCGGGATCTTGGTGAATGTGGTTTCTTCCTTTAGTTATGGGTGAGAAAAGGTTTTCATCATAAAACAAGGTTTGTTTTCCCACCTCTGACTTCCCAGGGCGAGGATGCATCTCGTCTAAAATTCCCAGGGCAGGGTCTGTCCCCATCCCCCTCCATGTTCCCAGAGGCTTGGCATGGAGGGCTGCTCATGAAGCCCCCATATCTATATCCCTGCTGTACCTCCTTTCCCCCCCACCCCCAGTGCCCCAGCAAGACCTTTGGCACCTTCAGTTCCACCAAGGACTTCCCCGACGATGTCATCCATTTTGCGCGGAACCACCCCCTCATGTACAACTCTGTCCTGCCCATTGGGGGGGCGCCCTCTTCCTACAAGTTGGAGCCAATTACACCTTCACTCAAATTGCCGCGGACCGGGTTGCAGCCGCTGACGGACACTATGACGTCCTGTTCATTGGCACAGGTCAGGACCCCTCCACAGTGACCTCCCTGGCTCCCTTCCAGGCCCTGTGGCCTGCTGGTGGAAGCTCTCCCTGTTCAGTCCCATTTTCACATCCTTTCCTGGGCTATGTCTCCACCTTCTGGATGCTGCCCAACCTGCACTCTTCCAGTCCATACTTGATAACCCAAACATGCTGAGGGTAGACGCCTCAAAGGCGAGGAGACCCGAGCCCCAGCTGTCCGGGAGCACCAATGGTCATTACGTCTTCTCATCCCTGCAGACGCTGGCACGGTGCTGAAGGTGATATCGGTCCCCAAGGGCAGCAGGCCCAGCGCAGAGGGGCTGCTCCTGGAGGAGCTGCACGTGTTTGAGGTGAGGCCTCGCCCCCAGTCGCCCGGGACCCCCCCCTCACCACTAAGCCCTGACCCTGTCGCCCCTCCTCCCTCTCAGGACTCGAGCGCTGTCACCAGCATGCAAATCTCCTCCAAGAGGGTGAGTGACCAGAAGGATGAGGGTGGGGGTGGAATGCACTGGGCTTGTGCCAGGCACGTCCCAAGCCTCTGGCCCCTCTTGGTAGTTTGCAGTCCCGGGTTTGAGTACAGGCTCTGCCTTTCCTAGACTGTATGACCTGAGGCGTAAGACCTCAGTGTTCCCATCTGCTGAGTGGGAGAAGGGATCCCTGACCGATGGGAGGCAGGCGCGGGGCCGCCCTCGGTCAGCCCTGAGCCCCTCGTGCCCCCTAGCACCAGCTGTACATAGCCTCGCGGAGGGCGGTGGCCCAGATCGCGTTGCACCGCTGCACTGCCCACGGCCGCGCCTGCGCCGAATGCTGTCTGGCGCGTGACCCCTACTGCGCCTGGGATGGGGTCGCGTGCACGCGCTTCCAGCCCAGTACCAAGAGGTGGGCGGGGTTGGGGTTGGGCCACCGGGAGGGAGGCGAAGGGTCTTTCACTGCCCGGGGCTGAAAGAAAGGCTCACGGAGGGTCCAACGTTCCTCTCAGGCGGTTCCGGCGGCAAGACGTAAGGAATGGCGACCCCAGCACGCTGTGCTCAGGAGGTGAGTCCCCCAGCTGCCCCTACCCTCAGCCCCAGAAAACGCCCACCTTCCCCCGCTTTGCCTAAATCTGACGTTCTTTTCGCCCCAAGACTTTTCTCGTCCCCGCACTGCTGGAACACAAGGTGTTCGGCGTGGAGGGGGAGCAGCGCCTTTCTGGAGTGCGAGCCCCGTTCGCTGCAGGCGCGCGTCGAGTGGACTTTCCAGCGCGCAGGGGTGACAGCCCACACCCAGGTGAGTCTTGCTCCGCGCTCCCCGCCAGGCTCCTCTCTCACCCGCTGCATCCAGGAGAGGCCACACCCTGCTCACCGAGGCCCCGCCCAACCAGACTCCCTCCCCTCCCCGCCCAGTTTGGGCCCTCACCGGCACTCCACAAGCTGCGGAGGCCCCATTGGGTCCAACCAGGCTCCTGACCCGCCTCCCCCTGGATCCGAGAGAAGACCCGCCCTCGACCCTCCTATTGAAGTCCCTGACCCACCCCCCCCACGTTCCTGCAAACCCCGCCTCGTTTGTATCCTTCCCGGAAGACCACCAGCTCCCAAACACTCAACCTTCAAGTGTGCACCCGCGGGCACCCCTTTCCCCGCTCCCCCTCGGCTCCCAATGACTCTTTGCTTCTTCCTTCGGATGCTCGGGGTCCGACGCCCCCGCCTCACGCTACCCCCCGCCCGCAGGTGCTGGCAGAGGAGCGCACCGAGCGCACCGCCCGGGGGCTACTGCTGCGCAGGCTCCGGCGCCGAGACTCGGGCGTGTACCTGTGCGCCGCCGTCGAGCAGGGCTTTTCGCAGCCGCTCCGTCGCCTGTCGCTGCACGTGTTGAGTGCTACGCAGGCCGAACGGCTGGCGCGGGCCGAGGAGGCTGCGCCCGTCGCGCCGCCGGGCCCCAAACTCTGGTACCGGGACTTTCTACAGCTGGTGGAGCCTGGAGGCGGTGGCAGCGCGAACTCCCTGCGCATGTGCCGCCCGCAGCTTGCGCAGCACTCATTGCCCCCGGAGTCGCGGAGGAATAAGGGCCGCAAGCGGCGGACGCACGCTTCTGAGCCACGCGCTGAGCGGGGGCCGCGCAGCGCAACGCACTGGTGACCGGACTGTCCCCACGCCAGGGACCAAGCAGGAGACGACAGGCGGGAGAGGAGGCAGATAGACCCTGAAAAGACGGACGGGTTGGGCCGGGCACGTTGGGATTCCCGGCCGACATAGACACCAACCGACAGGCCCTGGCTGAGGGCAGCTGCGCGGGCTTATTTATTAACAGAATAACCCTTGAATGTAGTAGCTCCGGGAAGGGCGGCACAGGCCGGGCGCAGGATTCAGCCGGGAGGGAAGGGACGGGGAAGCCGGGCTCCAGAGCAACAACCAGGGCTGAGGAGGTGCCTGGAATGCCCACCCTGGGGGACAGACCCCACCTCCTTGGGTAGTGAGCAGTGAGCCGAAAGCTGGGAACAGGTTGGGCTGTTGGAGGAGGAGCGAGGCAGGCCGACTGTACTAAAGTAACGCAATAAACGCATTATCAGCCAACGCTGGAATGGCCCCAGCAGACAACCCCAGTCCTAGGCCTTGCTATGTCGTCTTGGGCACCTTCGTAGCCATGTCAGGGCCTGAGTGTCTCCTGTCCAAGGTTGCCTGGTGAGGATGAAAGATGGTTCCACGTGACTGAACAGGTTCTGTAGGGCCTTTGGGAATACTGCCACGCAGGGCACATTATATATGTGCATAGTATAACTTCAGGGGTGAGTGCTAGGAAGAAAATAAAACTGGGTGATGTGGAGAAGCATGTGAGCAGAAGGCCTCACTGAAGGGGTGACATTTGAGCTCCATGACAAGAAGGAGCCAGCCACAGACTATCTGGGGGCAGAGCATTCCAGAAGGGAACAGCCACTGCCAAGGCCCTGAGGTGGGAACAAGCTTGCTGACCTTGAGGAACATCAGGGAGGCCAGTGTGTGACAGGTTTGGAGTGTGTGGGAAGTAGAGCCCACAGTCTTGCTTTGCTCCCATTGGGAAGAAGGGCCACAGGGATCCAACCACAGGGAAGGCCGGAAGCTGGACCACCTCTGTGCTTCGAGGTAAGCGGTGATGCGCATCCTTACACGACCTTATGGAACCTGTCTACCCTTGTGGAGATGGGAGCGGGGTAGGACCAAAACCGTGCATTGTGCTACATGCTCCAGATGTGGTTCTCAGTGTACACTGCCAGGGAGGAGCCATTGTTATTCTCACTTTACACAGCAAACTGAGTTCAAAGAGGGGAGATCCTTTACCTAAGGTTGTAAGCTTAGTAACAGATGAACCAGCCTCCAGCCTAGGTCCATCCACTGGCCAGCATGGGTGCTGTGGGTGTATCTGCCCACTTGTCAGGCTGTCAGAGCCCTCATGGCATCAGGCTCCAGTTGTCCATCACCCTCTATATAAGACACACACAATAGCACTGTGTGCTAGTAAGTCACACAGTGGAGGCTGCTTGTCCCGTGTTTGCTGGGAGGAGAGATGGCTGGGCTGTGGGTAGGGGTCTGCAGGGTGGAGGAGTGGCCCAGTAGAGATGCACAGGGGTCCCTTGTATGTCTTGTCTGACACGTGGGGCCTGGCTGAGCCTGGGGGCTCATTCTGGGTGTATAGGGGAGGTGTGGTTCACCTTGAAAGTCCCTGGGCACCTGGACTAGTGGAGGCAGGCTCCTGGCTGGCTCCCTCTCCAGGTAGATAGTCCAGGCAGGCCCACGTGGATCACTCCGCCCCTTCCCATGGCTGAGGGCTGCCCCCTCTAAATATAGCCCTTTGGGCTGAGCTCAGGCCTATTTTAGGCCAAGGCTGGGAGGCAGCCAGGCCTTCCCCGGGCTCTCAAAGGAGCCACTGCTGTCTTTGTCCAGTCCTGCTACTGGATGCCGTCATCGGCCCCTGGCTGCCCACTGCTTGCCATGCCCGAGGAGACCCAAGAAGGTAGGAGAGAGTGACCATGAGGGAGGGCAAGGACTCAGTCCTGTGACCTTGTGGACCATGGAGAGACCCACCTTCTGCCTCACTGACCTCACTGTCTTGAGTAGTTACCCATTTCGTGCCCCAGCTCCAGTAAAGGAACCTGCTCCCTGTGCAGGGAGGAAAAGACTGCCATGCCTGGAACCCCTTGCCACCTCAGGCCCTGCTCTCAGTTTCCCCTGCTGGGGACATCAAGGAGGATGGGGGAAGCTACCCAGTTAGGAGTGGGTCAGCTACCGGCTACGCTGAAGTGGGTGTGGGCATCCGGGCAGCTGCCCAGCCAGTTTAGCTCTTAAGGGAGGAAGCTGGGACTGGGATTGGGCAATCGTTCCAGAAAGCATTTGGGCACCTGTCCCAGGGACTAGGAAGTAGATAGGCCTCTGGCCTCCCCTGACCTGGGTCTAAATATCCCCATCTGGCTAGGGCTGGGGGTCCCTTGGCCTGGTCAGACTGAGACTCAGCTAGTCAAGAGCTTGGTGGCCACTTACCTAACTGCTCCTCTGCCTATAAGAAGTACCGATGCTCAGGGGCCAGGGCAGCAGGAGTCAAGGAAGCTGCAGGTCCACTGCTGGCCAGGACATAGGACTAGCCGCTCCATCTTACAGCCCATGACCCAGCTTGGCCCAGCTAGCAAGCTCTTCTCATCACATTTTCAACTTTTTTTTGTTGTTGCCCAGACTGGAGTGCAGTGGTGCCATCTTAGCTCACTGCAACCTCTGCCGCCTGGGTTCAAGTGATTCTCGTGTCTCAGCCTCCCAAATACCTGAGATTACAGGTGCACACCACCACGCCTAGCTGAATTTTGTATTTTTAGCAGAGACAGGGTTTCACCACGTTGGCAGGCTAGTCTCGAACTCCTGGCCTCAAGTGATCTGCCCTTCTCAGCCTTCCAAAATGCCGGGATTACAGGCAGGAGGCACCGTGCCCAGCCACATTTTCTGTTTTTTTTTTTCTTTTTTTTTTTGAGACAGAGTCTCACTCTGTCACCCAGGTTGGGGTGCAGTGGTGCGAACTTGGCTCACAGCAACCTCCGCCTCCCGGGTTCAAGTGATTCTCCTGCCTCACCCTCCTGAGTAGTTGGTATTGCAGGCATGCACCTCCATCCCAGATAATTTTTTTTCTGTTACCAGGCTGGAGTGCAGTAGTGCAATCTAGGCTTACTGTAATCTCTACCTCCTGGGTTCAAGTGATTCTCGTGTCTCAGCCTCCCGAGTAGCTGGGATTATAGGCGTGTGCTACAACGCCTGGTTAATTTTTGTAGTTTTAGTAGAGATGGGGTTTCACCGTGTTGGCCAGGGCTAGTCTTGAACTCCTGACCTCAGGTGATCCACCTGCCTTGGCCTCCCAAAGTGTTGGGATTACAGGCGTGAGCCACTATGCCTAGCTGACATTTTCAACATTTTGTACTGCAGGAGAGGGTCCTGGCTCCTGGTAGGGGGAAATGTTATGTGTGTGTGGTGAGTGTGTGTGTGGTGTGTGTGTGTGTGTGTGTGTGTGTGTGTGTGAAGAGAAGGGTCTCCCTGGTCTTGAATTCCTGGCGTCAAGCAATCCTCCCACATTGGCCTTTCAAAGTGCTAAGAGGTGTGTGTGTGTGTGTGTGTGTGTGTGTGTGTGTGTGTGTGTGTGTGTGTAGAGAAGGGTCTCCCTGGTCTTGAACTCCTGGTCTCAAGCAGTCCTCCCACCTTGGCCTTTCAAAGTGCTGAGATAAGAGGCATGAGCCATCATGCCTGGCCTCTTTAGGGATCTTAACAATAACGTTTACTGTGTGTTTTACCTGTAAAAAACAATTCACATTCAATTTAGAAAGTGTGAGAAAAGCACAACAAAGTACAAAGAGGGAATTTTTGGTTTTTTGTTTGTTTGTTTTTGGAGATAGGGTCTCACTCTGTTGCCCAGGCTAGAGTGCAGTGGCATGATCACAGCTCACTGCAGGCTCGACCTCCTGGGCTCAAGCAATCCTCCCACCTCAGCATCCTGAGAAGCTGGGAAGCATGCCACCACACCCAACTAATTTTTTTGTAGAGATGGGTCTCCCTGTGTTGCCCTGGCTGGTCTCAAACTCTTGGACTCAAATGATCCTCCTGCCTTGGCCTCCCAAAGGGCTGGGACTACAAGCATGAGCCACGGTGCCTGGCCCAAAGAGAGAATTTAATATGACCTTCAACCCACCACCCAGACATAATGACTGGCAGCATTTGCTTGTTTTTGTTGTACTTGCTTTTGAGCATGTCAAGAGGCAGTTTCAAGTCATGGAGGCCACCCTTGCTCCTATCTGGAGGTGTTCCCCCAGTGCTCTTCCCCCACTGTTAGCTTCTAGGTGGGTATCTGGAGCTTTTGGCATCTGGACCAGGATTTTTAGAAATCAAGTTAAAGAAGAACCAGAAGAAAATTGGCCCAACATGGTGGCTCACACCTGTTATCCCAGCACTTTGAGAGCTCGAGGTGGGGAGGTCACTTGAGATCAGGAGCTCAAGACCAGCTTTGCCAAGATGGTGAAACCCCAGCTCTACTAAAAATACAAGCCAGACATGGTGCCTCATGCCTGTAATCCCAGTACTTTGGGAGGCCGAGGCGGGCGGATCACCTGAGGTCGGGAGTTCAAGACCAGGCTGACCAACATGGAGAAACCCCATCTCTACTAAAAATACAAAATTAGCCAGGTGTGGTGGCACATACCTGTAATCCCAGCTACTCGGGAGGCTGAGGCAGGAGAATCACTTGAACCTGGGAGGCGGAGGTTGCGGTGAGCTGAAATTGCACCATTGCACTCCAGCCTGGGCAACAAAAGCAAAACTCTGTCTCAAAACAACAAAACAAAATTTATCCAGGCACGTGCATGTAATCCCAGCTATTGGGGAGGCTGAGGCAGAAAAATCACTTGAATCCAGGAGGCGGAGGTTGCAGTGAGTTGAGATCATGCCACTCTACTCCATTCTGGGTGACAGAGTAAGACTCTGTCTCAAAAAGAAAAAAAACTTCAATGAGTCTAAAAATAAAATCACAAGAAAAGTTCACAGACCCAAGTGACTAAATGGGCAGAGGCTTCAAATTAATAATGAAGAAGCAGCTGGGCACAGTGGCTCCCGCCTGTAATCCCAGCACTTTTTTTTTTTTTTGATAAAAAAGATGGGGTTTCACCATCATGGCCAGGCTGGTCTTGAACTCCTAACCTCAGGTGATCCACCCACCTTGGCCTCCCAAAGTGCTAGGATTACAGGCGTGAGCCACCGCGCCCAGCCAATCCCAGCACTTTCTTTTGGAGGTTGAGGGGGTGGATCATGAGGTCAGGAGATCGAGACCATCCTGGCTAACACGGTGAAACCTCATCTCTACTAAAAATACAAAAAATTAGCTGGACGTGATAGCACATGCCTGTAGTCCTAGCTACTCGGGAGGCTGAAGCAGGAGAATCGCTCGAACCCAGGACACAGAGCTTGCAATGAGCCGAGATCATGTCATTGCACTCCAACCTGAGCGACAGAGCGAGACTCTGTCTCAAAAAAAAAAAGAAAAGCCTCTAGCCAGGTGTGGTGGCTCGCGCCTGTAATCCCAGAACTTTGGGAGGCTGAGGCAGATGGATCATCTGAGGTCAGGAGTTTGAGACCAGCCTGGCCAACATGGCAAAGCCTGGTTCCTGGTTCTACTAAAAATACTAAAATTAGCTGGGTGTGGTGGCAGGTGCCTGTAGTCCCATCTACTTGGGAGGCTGAAGCATGAAATTGCTGGGTGGAGGTTGCAGTGAGCTGAGATCGAACCACAGAGTGAGACTCTGTCTCCAAAAAAAAAAAAAAAGTCACACACATATTAGTCACACTCTCTTGGCTAAGAAACCCAATAAAATCAGTTAAGAAAGGCCATTTCTCATCTCTCAAATTAGCAAATATATGTGTGCACATAAATATAATTTTTTTATCTGGGGATGCCTAATGGTGGCAAACCCTGTTGGGGGCTGTGGACAGTGCTTCTGGAGGACAATTTGGTAACAGCTTTAAAAAAAATTGGGCCGGACAAAGAAAAAAATAAAAATAATAAAAAAGAAAAAAAAGTGGAAAAAAAATAACTGGGCCAGGTGTGGTGACTCATGCCTCTAAACCTACCATGAAACATCATCTGTATTGAAAATACAAAAATTAGCTGGGCGAGGTGGCACACATCTGTAATACGAGCTATTCCGGAGGCTGAGACAGGAGAATCACTTGAATCCAGGAGGTAGAGGTTGCAATGAGCCAGGATTGCGCCACTGCACTCTAGCCTGGGCAACAGAGCAAGACTGTCTCAAAAACTAACAATTGGCCAGGCACAGTGGCTCATGCCTATAATCCTAGTACTTTGGGAGGCCGAGGCGGGCAAATTGCCTGAGCTCAGGAGTTCGAGTCCAGCCTGGGCAACATGGCGAAACCCCAACTCTACTAAAATACAAAAAATTAGCCAAGTGGGCCGGGCGCGGTGGCTCACGCCTGTAATCCCAACACTTTGGGAGGCCGAGGCGGGCGGATCATGAGGTCAAGAGATCGAGACCATCCTGGCCAACATGGTGAAACCCCATCTCTACTAAAAATACAAAAAAAATTAGCTGGGCGTGCTGGCACTTGTCTGTAGTCCCAGCTACTCAGGAGGCTGAGGCAGGAGAATTGCTTGAACCCGGGAGGGGGAGGTTGCAGTGAGCCGAGGTCGCGCCACTGCACTCCAGCCTGGCGCCTGGTGACGGAGTGAGACTCTCTCAAAAAAAAAAAAAAAAAAAAAAAAAATTAGCCAGGCATGGTAGCATGTGCCTGTAGTCCCAGCTACTCAGGAAGCTGAGGTAGGAGAATTGCTTGAACCTGGGAGGCAGAGGTTGCAGTGAGCCGACGTCGCGCCATTGCACTCCAGCCTGGGCAACAGTGAGACTCTGTCTCCATTTAAAAAAAAAAAAAAAAGCAAACAAAAACCAGCCGGGTGCAGTGGTTCATGCCTGTAATGCTAGCACTTTGGAAGGCCAAGGCAGGTGGATCACTTGAGGTCAGGAGTTCAAGACCAGGCTGGGCCAACATGGTGAATCCTCGTCTCTACTAAAAATACAAAAACTAGCTGGGCGTGGTGGCACACACCTGTAATTCCAGCTACTCGGGAGGCTGATGCAGGAGAATTGCTTGAACCCAGGAGGTGGAGGTTGCAGTGAGGCAAGATCTTACCATAGCACTCCAGCCTGAGCAGCACAGGGAGACTTTTTTTTTTTTTTTGAGACTCTGTTTCAAAAAAAAAAATCCCTACTCTTGGATGCAATAATTCCACTTCTGGGAACTGAAATTAATAACTATCAGGAAATTGGAAAAAAACCTTCATACTCAACAGTGGATGTCCTGGGAGTTAATTTCAAAGGGGAACTGCAGCAGTGAGCCAAGATCACGCCATTACACTCCAGCCTGGGCAACAAGAGTGAAACTCCATCTCAAAAAAAAAAAAAAAGCGGGGAACCAAAAACAACCTAGATGCTCAGGCAGCCTCAGAGGGATGTGTGAAGAGAGACCTCAGAGGCACGTGAAACAGTATAACAAAGAAGCGTCTCTCCAGTGATAATGTTCAGTAAAAACAGCAGGGTTCACATGTATAGCAGAGTCACACTGACTATGTTAAAGAACGCAGAACCAAGGCCAGGAGGGAAAGGCACCAGAGTGGCTACAATAGGGCTTTTTGACCAGAAGCTGCCAGGCACTGGGTCTGCAGGGAGAAGTGACAGAAGAAGCAGGACTGAATTGCTTTCTCTGCGGGTTTAGTATACAAGGCTGATAACTGCTAGAAATGAGGAGGCAGAGGAATGTCTGAGTCCTGGGCTGCTTGGAAGGAAACAAATGTATCTGCTGCTCCTATGTACAGAATAAGCCTTTAAGGGTCTGGGATCATCCTGGATCCAAATCAAGGGTCATTCCAGAGTCAGTTTTAGGGGATTTGGAGCCATATGCCCTACTATCCTTATCCTCTGAAGTCCCTGCTGCCTGAAGGATCAGCCAGCCACCTGGATGAGCCACCTGGTAGAAGGGGGTTGATCCACCATTGGCTAAATCAGCCTGCACTGGCCCTGCAGACTCCACGGCGCCAGTGATGCCCAGCCAGAGGAGCAGCGGGGCACTGGCCCCCAACCACGTGCAGGAGGTGCGCCTGCACCGTGTGGAGTCCATCAGCGACCTACACAGCGGAGGTGAGCCGGGACAGGGGTGGATAATGTGCTGGGGGTGGGAATGAAAGCAGGTGCACGCACCACCCTCCTACTGTCCCATCCACCCAGCAGGCACACTGCGCCCCTATCTGACTGAAGAGGCACGGCCGTGGGATGAGCTGCTCGGCGTTTTGCCGCCGTCACTGTGTGCCCAGGCTGGCTGCAGTCCTGTGTACAGACGAGGGTTCCTGCTGCTGCTCGCGCTGCTGGTGCTCACCTGCCTGGCACTTGCACTTCTGGCTGTCTACCTGAGTGGTATGGATGCACAGGGTGCTGGTAGGAAGAGAGCAGGGTGGTGGAGCCTGGGAGGCACTTCTATGCAGCTGGAAGGAGCAACTGCAGATGCTGCAGCAATGAAGGATGGGATGGGAGGCCCATGGGTGCCCCCGGTCCTGGGCTGGGTGTGCAGGGGTCATGGGGTGGCACATGGTCTGATGATCCCCCACTTCTCATTTATAGTGCTGCAGAGTGAATCCCTACGCATCCTGGCACACACGCTGCACACGCAGGAGGAGACACTACTCAAACTCCGCCTGGCCAGCCTCAGCCAGCTTCGGAGGCTCAACTCCAGTGAGGCCCAAGCAGCACCCAGCTGATGCCACTTGGATCTGGGGCCCAGGGGCGTGTGTTGGGAGGAATAAAGTGGCTATGGGCAGGTCTCTCCTTCCCTACTGCTGGCTGCCACATCTACATTATTTCCTCGGTGAGATTTTTGTATAAGAACCTGATGATACTGATTTCACAGCTGCCTGCCTCTCCTGATCTCTTAAGCCAGGCCTAGCCAAGCCTCTGGTGCCAAAGCTTTGTTCTGCGTGGCCCAAGGTCAGGGGGAAGGCACACCAGCCTCCTGTGGCCTGTCAGCACTCTCTGGCCACCCCCAGATGGCAGGTTCTGAAGTCTAGAAATAGCTGCCCCCACGGCAGTCACCAAACTCTGCCAGGCCTCCCAGTGGGGGTCCAGCCTCAGCTCTCAAAGACAGGTTGGGCTCTGCGTGGGGGGGAGAGGCGCCACCTGGGGGAGCCTTGGAGGGCAAATGTGACATGGGAGAACACCCAGTTGGGCCCAAGTGTGGGGTGGTAGATAGATAGGGAGAGAGAACAGAAAAATACTCAGGGGTTAAGACCACAGAAGGCTGAGCATTCTGTTTAATATCTCTAATAATCCTTAAAAATCAGCAAACAAATCCATTCTAGGTAGCTTTGCCTCCCCCACCTGCTGTGGTGGCATTTGTCCAGATGCCACCACCTGCCTAAGAGTGCGTCATCCTAGGGGAGCAAGGCCTGAGAAAGAAAAGGAAGGGAAAGGCCCCCTAGTGCCTGCCCCACAGCCCTGGGACAGGCACATATTTAGCCTGGCCTGAGACAGGGCAGGAAGAGGCCACAGGGCTGAGTGCAGGGACAAAGGAGCTAGGGTCCCAAGTGTCCGGACCCCCCAGCTGCCCACCCCATGTCTGTTTTTGGTTTTCGCATTAAAAAAATAAAGTGACAAATACTGGTGGAGACCAGTTGTCGCACTGTCTTCTGTTAAAATACGGACCAAAGGTATGGAGAGTCTCCTCTTCTGCTGGTCCTGCTTCACAGGATGTCTGCCCGCTTGTCCCGCACACGGCTTCGAGCCTTGGTCCGGGCTTTGAAGGCGGCAGCGTTGTACAGGTGCTGGAGTGGGGACAGAAAGTGATACCCTGGGGAGCAGGGAAGGGAAAGGCCTGGGGCTCCTCTCCAGCCACTGCAGAATTCCAGGCCCCCAGAAAACAGGGGAATAGGGGGGAAGAGGAAGGTGCCCAAGGGTGCAAACCTTCTCGAAGCGTGGAACCTTGCAGGCCTTCAGGGCAGCAGCATCCAGCACCAGCACAGGGCCAAGCCCAAAGATGTCACGGAGTAGCTCATTGTTCTGGGGGGCAGAGGGCAGTGAGCCCAGGCCAGCCTGAAGCAGCCAAGCCAGGTGCCCCCTCCCTGTCCATCCCCACACCTGGAGGTGGTGGTGCATGCCCGAACCCAGCACTTCCTTGAAAGCAGCGTAGATCCGGTGCCGAGCCCAGCTGTCCATGTAGAGCACCTCAAAGCCGAAGCGCACTGTCTCTTCTTCGAGTTCACCGCCCTGCAGGGTAGAGGGGCCCACACAACTGGGCTTGGCTGCTATGCCTGGGGGCGCACCCTTGCTAGGACACATATGTTCTCACACACACCTCCACGGAGTGCAGTACGGCACGGAAAGTAGAGCGCTGGCGCCGGCGATCGGCCTTGGCACGGTACTTGTTGCTGTCAGTGGCCAAAGTGCGCAGGACACTGCAGAGGGCCTCCATGTCCTTGTAAACAAACTCCTCCTGCAATGGGAGTGTTGGAGGGTGTGTAGCAGATGCTTAAGCTCTGCTGGCTCTGAACACAGCACTGCCTAAACCCCTCCTTTCACTGAGAGACCCTCTCTTCTCTGCCTGGCCCCTTTGACTCCTCCTTGGCCTCTGCCTGGCCAGGACACCCCGGCTCAGGGCACCCATCATGACATCTGGCAGATTAATCTGTGTTGGGGCCACCTCCTCTACATAATCACCTAAAGCTATTCTGTTTTCTGTGGCACCCCTGCATCCAGCCTGCGACGGGCAGGTGGTGTCACCAAGCACCCCCATCCCTGTCCCTCGCACCTCAAGGTCCCGGGCAAGCTCAAAGAGCAGGGCAATGGTTTCACCGGCAGCGATCCGCAGGTTCACACTTTCACTGGACAAGAGCTGGGGCAGCCGGGGCAGCTGCCTAGGGAAGGGGCAGGCTGAGCTACATGTGTGGGTTGGAGGCCTCTTTGAGATCCCCTCCCCCATCCCAGTGGACAGCCACGCCTACCTGTCAAGGATGTGGCTGAAGTGGGTGCTGGGGCAGATGGTGAGCAGTAACGCCCAGGCCTGCAGGGCAGCACAGACTAGGCCGTGCAGGCTGGCAGGGACCACAGGAGTTGCAGAGCTGCCCAAGCCATAGAACCGGCTGAAAACACTTTCTAAGCAGGCAAGGCAAGAGACCAGGTCCTAGGAGCACAGGAAGCCAGGGGAGCTCAGAGGCAGAGTTACAGGCCTAGGTGTTCCACCACCTGTGCCCAAAGACCACTCACCTGGATGTTGGCGGCAGCCACGTAGCAGCCCAGGCCAAGAGCAGAAGCGCACTGTTGGGAGGAGGGCAATGCCATGCCACAGTCAGCAGGTGAACCTGCGTTCCCAGCCCTGGAGCTCACCCACCTCAGAGTAGGGGAGGCTGAAGACAGGAGGAACCCACCATTCTGCTGAGGGATAAGGTGGAGGAAGGGTTTCACGGGGCATGGGCACACTCACGTGGAGTTGGGCAGCAGGGCTAGCTGTGCTGTCACTGAGCACAGAGACCAGCAGGGGCTGCAGGCTGTGGAACAGCTCCTCACCCTTGGGTCCAGGGCCCAGCTGCACGCAGAGCAGGCCTAGCACAGCAGCAGCCAGGGCCTGTTCCTCGCCCTTCCCCTGTGGGATGCTTTCCAGTCAGCCCATGCAGCAAGGGCCAGTGTCTGCAAAGTTTAAGTCTCCATGCACCCCCCAGGTCCAACCTTTCTTGAGGCACTTTTCCAGGGCATCGGCTAGTGTGAGGCGGCGCTCCAGCAAGAAGTCGGGGGAGTAGGCGGGGACGCCAGGGCCAGACGCAGGCTCTCAAGAGCACCCTGCCGGGTCTTGGCACTGGGGAAGGTCAAGAAGAGGGGTCATATGGGCCAGCCCTCCCTTGGTCACACTTGGAGCTGGGTGTAAGAGTTGGCTGGCAGCCAGGGGTACCTCTTGTCTGTGAGGCAGTCCACATACTCCTTCAGCTTTTCCTCAAGGTCTTCTTGCTGGCCCTGCTCATCCACGACATCCCCCCCTGCAAGGCCACCTGGTCAGCACTTCTTCTTGTCCCATGGAGCCCCCCTCACCAAGCCCCTGTCAAACTTCCACCTGCTCTCACCAAGGCTGTCCTCTGCAGTGGTGCTGAGAAGGCTTGGGCATTCACTGGCGTTGCTGCGGGCCTCACTGGCTGCCTCATCCTCACTGGAACCTGAGTCAGCTTGGGCACTGCTCCGGGCACCTGGGGAAGGTGGAATAGGACACTCAACTTGCCTCCACTGATGAGGGATGGCTGGGGTACCTCACCTGACCTCATAATCCCAAGAGATGGAATGGTGCACCCTCTTGGAGAAGAAAAATCAAAGTCAAGGGTCAGGTCAGTAGGGCTGGTGCACTCCTGTGCGTGGGGTCTGTCCAGGGCCAAGGGCTGCCATTGGCAAGGGTGGCTGCTGTGGCAGAGTTTTGGACAGGGTCTGATCATCAGGCTGGACCTACTTCTCAGAACTACTCACAGCCCTCACCTGCAGGATAAAGTCCAGCCTGCACACTGGCCTCTGCTCCCCTTTTATCTTACTATCCTACCTGCCAGAGCAGCCCAGCCTTCCCTCATTCACTCCACTGTGCTGGGGTCCCTCCAGCTGCCAGGCCTCTGCACAACTTGCTCTCTTCTCCATCTTCTTGGGACTTACCCAGAAGTACCTCCCTGCAGGCCTACCTGAGTCCTAAGTCTGGAGCTGACACCACTCAGTGAACATGTTCCATATCCTATTAGGTGTCCCCCACCCAAATCCCACGAGGGTGGTGACCAGTTTAAAGTTGTACCTAGGTCTTTTCCTCCTTCCTGTGCCAGGCTTTCCTCCCCTCCCCGTCAA
Organism: Ateles fusciceps; assembly: GCA_036589455.1. Taxonomy (NCBI): domain Eukaryota; kingdom Metazoa; phylum Chordata; class Mammalia; order Primates; family Atelidae; genus Ateles; species Ateles fusciceps. The sequence continues at coordinate 27,929,025 of JAZHEH010000562.1, read as the reverse complement.
AATGAAAATAAATAAAATTGTGCGTGGTAGGCACCCCATCCTAGCAAAGTAAACATATGTGTTTACTGCATTAAGACAGGCTCCTGGTCTAAGCTGATAAGCGAGTCCCAAGGCTGCCTCAGGCTCCAGGATACTCAGCCACCTTGCGGGGCCAGGCCTGCCAAGCTGCCAAGGCCCTAATTCTGTAACTTCCCAACAGAGCCCCCTCCTTCTGTTCACCGGAGCAATCCAGGACTCCCCGCCAACTTCCTTGACCAGTCCAGGAAAGGATCAGGGTTTGTCGAGGGGACTGGCTTTCTGCTCTGTCCTGTAAGTTTGTCCACCACAGCAGGCAACTGAGGCAGAGAGGTAATGGAGAAACTGAGGCCCGGAGGGGCTGGCCGGGTCACCGCTGGGAGCGCGGGCTCCCAACAGGCTGTGGGCAGCGAGATCAAGTTGGGCACGCACGTGGCCAATGACTGCTGGGGCACGTGCCAGCCTCCGTAGAGTTCCAGGAATCTGCCTGGGGCTGGCCGAAAGGGTTCCCCACCCAGGGCCCTCGGGAACAACTACAGGGATCCAGCAGTACTCCCGCCTGCCGTTCATAAGCTCGGCGCCCCCTACCCCACTCACCTCCTCCACGGCGCTGATCACTCTTTCGGAGCGTGTTGCCCTTACGGGCGCGAGGCATGCTGGACACCGGGCGCAGGGGGCGCAGGGGGCGCGGGGTCAGGGACCCGGTGGGTGTGGGCTCCAGGCCAGCGAGACGCCGGCCGGTGCGCTGCGCTGGGACTTGGCCAGACGACGGGAGCCACACGCCGCGCGCGCCACCATCTTCCCGAGGCGGCCCGCCCTGCCAAACAGGTCGCCGGGAAGGCGAGTTCCCGGCCATCCGGTTCAGACCCACATCGACGCGGCTAAAACTACTAATCCCAGGGGCCTGAGCTGCGCGTAGAGCACCACGGGAACGGTAGTCCACGCCTGGAGCCCACCAGCCAACGACGCGCTAGCTTAACTATGTTCCCACAATGCCCTGCGCGTGCCCCAGCCCCTTGGTGGCCACTAGTGCACGGTGGTTAACTCCGAAGCGTCTCTCAGTGGAGCGCCACGGCAGGACTGGCTTCTAAGGGCACTTGGCAGGACACTCCCCGACGAGGCCGACCTCTGCCTAGGTCTGGGGACCCCGGGAAGGGCTTAGAGTGTGGGATAACAGGAGGAGCAGCCAAACCTCAGGCAGTGGAAGAAAAAGTGATTTTATGATGAAAGAGTACAGACAACAGCTTAGCACTTTACAGACCCTAGCCAAGATTTTTTTGTGCCCATCTGCCCGCGCATGGCCCATCTCCTGTGACCTCTCCATGGGCCTAGTGAGGTGTAGGCACAAAGCCCTGGGCTGGTACCGCTAACTAGCTGGAACATGACTCTCCCTGGAAGTGCTTCCTTGCCAGTCACATGATCTCAGATGGCCTCTGGTTTTATAAGCCTTTTTCTGGCCCCTTCCATGCCTCAGGGATTCCAAGGGAAGTGGGGTGTGTGCTTGGGAGGGTTGGTAAGCTGAATAGAGCAAGAGTGGGACAGAGTAGCTCCTGGACTGGAAAAGCGGCAGCAGGGAAAAGAAGAGGCAGTGGCAGGGGCCCTGGCTTTATACTGCTTCTTTAGGCCCAGGCCTGGGCTCCTGGCAGGTAGGGCCAGCCCAGCCCCAGTAACAGTGGCAGCTGAAGGACTTCCAACCTCCAAGGCTGCCGTCTGGCCACAGGTGTAGAAAGGCTTCCATCTGTCCTGGATCTCGCCAGGCACAGCGCCCATGGCCATGGCACTGCTGGTGACTGCAGGCCATTGCTGCCCTGGTCACATTGATCACATAGGGGCCCAAGGTGTCCACCAGGTAGTCATGGAGACGCCAGCACTCCTCCTAAGAAGGGAAGGGATGTGTCAATATGCCTGCTCCACAGTCTTGACATGGCCATCCCTCACCCTGGGACCCCAGCATGTGCTACATGACAGGCTCAAAGGGGCAATGATCACCTCAGAGCTGGAGAGGCTCAGGTCCCCCCCAGAGCACCACGCCGGCTGCCCCTAGTGCTGCGCTCACACCAATGGTCTGCACAAGGTCATCCTAGAGGCAGAGAGCTGCTAAGCCAGGGCTAGGCTGGCCAGATCCATGTAGGTCCACACCCACCTTCAAGAAACTCTTCTGGTTCACTGCCACATTCTGATTCTACCTCTACAGTGGGGCCCTTCTAGTTTGGTTTGGTTTTAGAGGCAGGGTTTTGCTCTGTCATCCAGGCTGGAGTGCAGTGGCATGATCATAGCTCACTGCAGCCTTGAACTCCTGGGATCAAGTGATCCTCCCACCTCACCTCAGCCTCCCAAGTAGCTGGGACTACAGTCACACGTCATAACACCTGGCTAATAACTTTTTAGGCTGGGTGCAGTGGCTCACACCTGTAATCCCAGCACTTTGGGAGGCCAAAGCGGGAGGATTGCTTGAGTCCAGAGCCAGCCTGGGCAACATGATGAAACCCCATCTCTACAAAAATATAAAAATTAGGGGGTAAAAAAAAAAAAAAAAAATATATATATTTTTTTCGGCTGGGCATGGTGGCTCACACCTGTAATACCAGCAATTTGGGAGGCTGAGGTGGGCAGATCACCTGAGGTCAGGAGTTCGAGACCAGCCTGGCCAACTTGGTGAAACCCTGTTTCTACTAAAAATCTAAAAATTAGGCCGGGCGTGGTGGCTCACGCCTGTAATCCAAGCACTTTGGAGGCCAAGGCGGATGGATCACCTGAGGTTGGGAGTTCAAGACCAGCCTGACTAACATGGTGAAACCCCATATTAAAAAAAAAAAATTTTTTTTTAAAGAAAAAATATTAAAAAATCTAAAAATTAGCTAGGCATGGTGGCATGCGCTGGTAGTCCTAGCTACTTGGGAGGCTGAAGCAGGAGAATCGCTTGAACCTGGGAGGCGGAGGTTGCAGTGAGCCAAGATTGGGCCACTGCACTCCAGCCTGGGCAACAGAGCAAGATTCTGCCTCAAAAATAAAATAAAATAAAAATTAGCTGAGTGTGGTAGTATGCACCTATAGTCCAGCTACTTGGGAGGAGGCTGAGGTGGGAGGATCGCTTGAACCCAGGAAGTGGAGGTTGCAGTGAGCTGAGATCATGTTACTGCACTCCAGCCTGGGCAACAGAGTAAGACTCTGTCTCAAAAAATTTTTTTGGTAGAGACTGGGGTCTTACTATATTGCCCAGGCTGGTCTCAAACTTGACCTCAAGGAATCCTTCCATCTCAGGCTCCCAAAGTACTGGGATTGTAGGTGTGAGCCACTCACCCAGCCCGAGTAGGGCTCCTTTGTATTGAGTCTCTGAGTGGCTTCTCAGGCCTTCCACTCAGAATATCTCCCCTTAGACCAGGGCTCCAAAGGCTGGGCCTCCCTATGCCTCAAGATCTTCCAGGGCAGAGCCATACCTCCCTTATCAGATGCTCCAGGACAGGGTCTTCTGCTCAGAACTCCTAGATTAGGACCTACCCCTAGGCAAGGTCTTCTCTTGGGATCTTCCGACAACAGGGCCATACCTCCCGACTCAGGCCCCTAGACTTCAGCTCCCACTTACCTGGGACAGGAACCTCCTAGATCTCCGGTGTGTGAGGCGGACATAGGCCAAGACAGGCAGGGGATGTTGGTGCCCAACAAGGGCCACACGGAAGGCCTCCTCCAGGCGATGTCGGACAAAGGCCTGGTGGTAGGCAGGTGGTAGCCTGGGTGGTAGGTAGATGCTGGGGAAGAGAGCACTGGAGGCGGCCCAGAGCCAATGCAGTTGGGTGTTTCGGGCAAGGGTGGCTGCACGGCAGTGGCCGGTATAGTTGGAAGCTGTACTATGCCAGCCATTGCCGCAGTTTGGGTAGCGATAGAAGCCCCAGAGTCCATGGGGCCGCAGTGCCTGGCCCAGCCGCAGCGTATCTTCCATCAGCGCACGAGCCGCCTGCTCAAAGCCAGTATAGGCCTTGTAGAGCTGCTCCTGAGGGTCCAGGTCGGGGGAATACCTGCTGTGCCCAAGCCCAAGAGGCTGCCTGATAGGCCCGGCGGCGGCCCCAGTTCCCAGCCCAGAGTGGACACCACTCCTCCCAATCCAGCACTGCTGGGCCAGCAAAGCTGGGTCTCAGGCTGTGGTGGATCTGGTAGGCAGCCAGTGCCAGGTGACGGTCAAGGGGCAAAGCCTGGGGGATTCCCCCCATTGTGAACTGTGCCCCTGGGCCCAAAGTAGGGATAGAGGCCGAGCTGGTTCTTGTAGAAAATGGTCATGTTCTGACCATGGAAATGCTGGCCATGGTTGGCTATGATGCCCAGGGCATTGAGTGGCAGGTGCACACCAAAGCGGGCCTTACAGTGTGCTGAGGGTACATTCCACAGCACAGAGAAGGGGTGTTCAGGGATGTGTGGCAGGGGCTGGCCACAACCCAAGCACAGGGCCACCCCCAGCACCAGGGCTGGGCCTAGTTGCGTGGTCATGCCCCAAGGATGGAAACCTGCAGGAGAGAGGGATGTGTCAGCTTAGAGTCCATGGCCATGGCCACACCTTCCACACAGCAGGGAAAGCCAGGAAAGCTCCCCCAGCTCCTTCTTATCCTATGGGAGGAGCCTAGAGAAAGCATGTTTCCCCAGGGGTCTCTTGGGATTTTTAAAGCAGCCACACCATAAGCTGGCTATGATCTCCCCGGGCATCAAGTGGCAGGTACACACCAAAGTGCACTTTACAGTGAGCTGAGGGTACATTCCCTCCCATGTTCCCCATCTTTGTGAAGACACCACTGTCCTCCCACAGCTGTTACAAGTCCCCTTCTTTCCTCTGCACACCTTGTTCCCTGTTCCAAGAACACTCAGCTCCCACCCCCTTACCTGCCTGGTTTAATTCCTACCTAGCACTCAGGTCTCTGCTGTGACATCACTGCCCTGGGAGGTCTCCTGGATCCCCAGGTGGAGTGAAGGCACTTGGGTTTCCAAAGCCTCTTTACCTCCCCCTGTGCCACATGGATCCTGCCACTGTATGCCTGTTTGTCTCCCTATCCGTCACCCTGCCTATCTAGTTCCCCCACTGCCTATGTCCCGTCCTGGGCTTAGTGAATGGTAGTAAGTCAATGGGGGAAGAGAACAGCCACCCTGTCTCCTGGGCCTGGTGGGTGGGGGGAAGGGCAGAGGACAGGCATCCTCCCATCAATGGCCTCAGGGCCAAGGCGAATCTGGGGGCTTCTGCACGGATAGGGGACCTGCAGAAGAGGTGAGAGGTGAGGGTAGGGGGGTTCAACAAACAAACGGTCACAGCCACACCCAACAGAGCCTTTATTCAGCCACACTGACGGCTCTGAGCCAGATCCACCTCCTGGCCCCACCGGTACCCAGGAAACATGCCCAGGCTAAAGCTGCCCCTACAGGGGCTGAGGTATGGTCGGTGGGATGAGGCTGGTGGACTGTCCGGGGCAGTCTATTGACCCAAAAAGACAACTCCTTGTCATGGATGGCCTCAGATGTCTTTTTCCATCCAGAATATGGGGCACCCTCTCATGTTTTGGTATTGTGTCTCCAGCAGGCTTTTTGGAGGGGGCCCTGATGGAGCTGGGGGTGAGGTGGTCAGGGATTCACGTAGGGGAGGGGGTGGTGGCAATGGAGGCCCTTTGGGACCCCTTGGGGCAGCTTGGACAGTTAGGTTTGGGGCCTTCCAGGGTAGCCGGGGAGAGAGGGCCATGGGGAAGAAATTAAGCAGGGTGGCAGGCAGCTGTCTGCTGGTGAAGACCAGGCCCTGCACAGGCTCACCCAGCTGGTAGCCCAGGTGGGTATAGAAGTGCAGCTGGTCATGGGTGGTGAGGTGCAGCTTGCGGAAGCCCCGGGCCCGAGCAAACACCTCCAGGCCCTCCATGAGGCGGCGGCCAAAGCCACGGCCCCTCAGGGCCCGGGCCACTACCACCGTCTCCACTAGGAGGCTCTGGGGCTGGTTCAGCACTCGTGACAGGCGGGCATGGCCCACCACAATGGGTGCTGCTTCAGGTGTGGGGTTGGGGCTCAGCAGCATCAGGCAGAGGGGGAAGGCATCTGAGGACTGGCCCAGGGAGTGCAGGCGGGAGGCACGGCTGCGGGGCCACTCATCATTGATGAGGTCAGCACAAGCATCCAGGAGCTCGGGTCGGTGGTGCACAGGCTCCAGGGTCAACTCAGCTAGGCTAGGAGCTAGGGTCTCCTCTGGCTGGTGTTCAGGATCCAGAGTAAGCTCAGCTGCACTAGGACTGAAGGTCATCTTTGGTTGGCATGTGGAATCCAGAGGCAGCTCTCGCTGGCACGTAGGATCCAGGGTTAGCTTGGTCAGGCTGGATTTCAGGGTCAGCTCTGGCTGGCAGGCAGGATCCAGAGTCAGCTCAGCTGGGCTGGTACTCAGGATCAGCTCCATCTGATGTGTTAGGGTCTAGTGTAGGGGTCAGCTTGGCTGGGCCAAGGCTCAGAGTCAGCTCTTGCCTACGCATAGGATTCAGGTTCAGCTGAGTCAGGCTGGGAGCCAAGGTAACCTCCTGCTAGGTTGCAGGTGGCTCAGTGCCACGCTAGAGGTTAAGACTCCAGTCTCCAGGCAGTGGCATCTCTTCAGACCACAGGGGCTCTCCCCTGTAGATAACAGCCATGCTGGGCTGTGCCAGGAAGGAGAATGGGGTTGGGGCAGGGAAGGGTTGACGGAGTGCAAGGGGGACCATGCATACTGGAACTGGGGAGTGGTGAGCTGCACTTTGTCCCACACTCACCTGATGGCACAGGTGACCTGAAAGAGACCCATTCCCTACTCCTGGCATAGGGGAGAGCAGGGAAGATAGATCCAGGTGTCTATCCTACATTGGAGGGAGGTTGGGAGTGATGGATGAGCTGCTTAAGGCTGGTGCGGAACCCAGGAGTCATGGCCCTAGCCTGCTCTGGCTACAAATTTGTCCTCCTCAGGACCTCCCCCTCACAGGGGGTCTTTGAACCACCAGGTCTATAAGACAGCTGACCCAATCTACTTGCTGGCCTCCTGTCTTCCAGTAGTCCTCCTAGTCCACACCACTAGGGCAAAGCAGACACTATACCCTCTGCCCAAACCTACTCCAGGTTCCCCTCCAGAGGAAACACTGCCCCTAGGGGTCTTCCTGTCCCTTTCTTCTTCCTACGCTCAGAGTTTTCTCCAGCTCCCAGCCTTTTGAACCACCTGGGCAATGCCCACTGCCTTAGTGGATCCTGGGGCTCCATTCACCCACCCATCAGGCTCAGCTTTAGCCTGTCTTGGCCGCCTTCCCCCGCCTGGAGCCCATAGCCCCCTTCCCAACTCTGCCATCTCAGGACACTTTGGATATAGACCCAACTGTCCCCTCAGATGGGGCCCCGGCAGCACCAGCACTGGGCCTGACCCACAGTCACACAGCAGTATTACCTCTGCAGGCTTGGTTCCCCACCGGCCTAAGTTTCGCAGGCACCCTAGATAAAGACCACAGCTTCCTTCCTGTATCCACAGGGTATCCAACGGTCCCCCAGGTTGGAGGGGCCAGGTTAGGGGCCCAGACCTGTGCCCAAACCCCACTGTTTGCCCATCTTAACCAAGGTCCTGCTGTCGGGCAGGTCTTTACTGGGGGTTTTCTAGGGGTGGGCGGGCAGTTGGACCCAGCCTTCTACTCACATGCTCCTGTGGGGGCCTCCTGGCTCCCCTTACCTCTCCTGAGCTTGAGGCCAGTTCAACACTGGCCAGTAACAGGCAGCACCCACCCCTCACCTCCCACCCCATTCACAGGGCTATAAGCCCCTCACCTGCATCAGCCACCTCTGCAGCAGCCGCACTCTTCGGTCTGGAGGGAAGTCCCAGGATCCGCCCCTAGGCCTGAGCCAGGGACTACCCGGCGGCCTTAACCCCTTCGGTGCCGACCCCACCCACTGTGGGCGGGGCGGGGCGGGGCGGGGCTCTGGAGTCTACAGAGAGTGGCTTCACCGTCTCTCCTGGGCCTCGGGTTTCCTCCTCCCTCCTAGTGAGTCACAGGCCGTGGAGCTTTTGGGAATGGGGACTTCGAGAGCTGACTGTGAGCAGGTGTGGCTCGGCATGCTCTGGAAAGGAACGACCGACGCAGGGAGGGCGTGCGGGGTGACATGGCCACTTGGGGGACCCCCACGCGCGGGGTGGACGTACAGGCAACAAATGGAGAGGGGGCGGTACTGACATGTTGATGCCGGCCTCCGGGATGTTCCGCGTCCTAGCTCCGCACGGCTGGGTATCTCACTCAGTCGCCGGCTTGGACTCCTAAGTCCAAAGCGCTGGCCCCCAGCGCTGCTGCGGCGGCTGTATGGCAGCCTTCGCTATCCGCGGCGCGCCAATGCGCCAGCGCGTCGCCGCTTAGGCCCCTCCCCTGGTTTGTGCGTCACAACACTCAGCAAGCGCAGACTCAGTCTCTGCTCTAGCTCCGCCCTTGCTGAGCCCCACCCCATCTCCAGTTGACTCCGCCTCCTCCCCCCCGGCCCCATACAAGCCCCGCCTCCTCCTTGCGTCCCAGGTTAGGTCCCACCTCGATTTGGCTTCATCGAGGCCCTGCGGGTCACCCCTTCAACCAGGCGCAGACCCCACCTCCAGCTGGCTTTGCCTCCGCCAGCCCCGCCCCAGTTCCCGCCGGCCTCCTGCCCCAGGACAGCTTGGAAACGGTTAGATCAGGTGGGGTTTCCTCCTGAAATTTGGGCCCTACTCTGGGAAGCAGCCGCCCTTAGACTGACGTCAGATCTGGTGAGAGTGACAAGCCTTTCCTGTGCCCTTTGGATACCGGGGCCTGGACATTTTAGGCGCTCAATAAACAGCTAAGTAAATCATGACTGCTTTATTGGCTGCTGCCTCTCAGCAGATTCAGGGGTCGTGCAGGGCTGGTTACCATACACTCAGTAGGAATGCCAGGGCTGTACCCCTGGAGCCAGACAGCCTGGCTTTGAATCTCAATTTCTCTCTTTTCTTGCTGTGCAACCTTGGGGCAAAGTGCTTACCCTCACTGTGAGTGCCTGTTTCCTCATAGCCTCATTGTGAGGAAAGAATAAGTCAACATAAAATGCTTAGCACGGGGATTGGCAAAGAGTAGGCGCTCAGTGAATGTGAGACTTCGTGACTGCTGCAGCTCAAAGACTGGCTCAGTGTCTCTGGAGGAATTGTCTCTCACCCTGCCAAGTAGATGCATATTGACATGGAATGGATGGTGTCTGCTGTGGTTCTAACTCCTTATGCCACTATTCCAGTCTGTAAGTATGCATGTGTGTGCAAGGCATATGCTCATGACAATGGCTGAGTGTACTCCTCACTGTGACCATGACTTGTATGACTGCCTGTATTTGAGGAAGCCCTGGCCAGACCTAGAGTGCTTTAGGTTCTCAGTGTGTGCATCCCAATGTGTGGCCAATCACCACATGCTCTTCTGCCCACACCACGCTCCCTGCCAGCCAGGGTAGCATCGACATTTGAACTCCACAGCCATCTGTGCCTGATCTTCAAGTGAGAGGGCACCCTGCAGGCTCAGGGGCCCACCACCAGGCATAAGCTGGATGGAGAAACTGGCAGGGTTAAGGATGAGGAGGGCTTTGGGGTGGCTGGGCGGCGGACACAGCGGCCATGACCAGAGCACAGGGCGTGACTGCAGAGAAGGGCCCCATTGGTCACGTTAGGATGAAGGGTCCCAGTGTAGTGTCCACATACTCCTTGATGGCCTGACATGATTCCTAGGTGGGAGGGGAGGAGAGTGTCAGGGACACCATGGCCATGCATGGACCTATCTAGAGCACTGAGGCACTCACCTGCTGGTCAGCCAGGACTTTGAGGGTAGAAAGGGTAAGCCAGGGTCTCCCAAGTCAGCTTAATGTTCCCACCCCTCCTCCACCCCCACCCTAGCCCCACCCCCATGCCAGGCCTAACTCACCTTGGTTCTCGTATTTTCCCAGCTCACCCAGAGCACCACTCCGGCTGCCCCCTGGGCTGCACTCTCCCCCCAGGCTGTGCTCCAGCTCATCCTGGGGAAGGAGACAGCACAGCTCTGTGGGGCATCCTTCCCCTCCCTGTGGCGGATTGCTGGAACACCATTGGATGGGACAAATAATTCATAACCTTCACCTGGGGCTGCTCTGGCCATAGGGCCAGAGGCAAACTGCTTCCTCCCCTAGCCTATGAATTCCATGCAGACAGGGACTACATCGTTCCAATAAATGTTGAATTGCCTGTGGCTAGCACAGAACTTGGCACAAAGTACGCACTCAATGGATATGCAAATGGGCCGGGATGGTGGCTCACGCTTGTAATCCCAGCACTTTGGGAGGCTGAGGTGGGAGGATCACCTGAGGTCAGGAGTTTGAGACCAGCCTGGCCAACATGGTGAAATCCCATTTCTACTAAAATTACAAAAATTAGCCGGGCATGCTGGTATATGCCTGTAATCCCAGCTACTCAGGAGGCTGAGGCAGGAGAATCACTTGAACCCGGGAGATGGAGATTGCAGGAGCTGAGATTTTGCCACTGTACTCCAGCCTGAGTGACAGAACGAGACTCTATCTCAAAAAAAAAAAAAAAAAAAAAAAAAAAGAATGAATGGATGAAAATGTCCCAAGGCTAAAGTGCCCCAAGGCTGGACCTAGTATCTGACAAGGCAAGTTAACAAGGTGGCAGGGTTACAGAAGAAGACTCACCAGGGGTAGAAGGTGGTTTGTCATGTCATAGAAGATCTGGACATAGGGCAGCACTGGCAGATTGGGGGCCCCAGCAGCCGCAGCCACGCGGAATGCCTCACCCACACGGTGCTGCACATACATCTGTGACTTCCCTGTGCCCTCCAGCACTGCAGGCATGTAGATGCTGGGGTAGAGGGCACGGCTCTGGCCCCACAGCCACCTTAGCTGGTCATTTTGGGCACGGATGCCCGATGGGCATTCGCCTGTGTAGTTGGGGCTTAGAAAGTCATAGTTGTAGCATTCAGGGAAGCCATAGAAGCCCCAGAGACCTCGAGGACGAAGTGCCCGCCCCAGCTGGAGGGTGCCTGCCATCCAGGCCCGTGCAGCTCCCTGGAACTGGTCCTGGGCTACTGCCTCCACTTGAGAAGCTGGCCAGTCAGGATGCTGTGCCTGTACCAGTGCCCGTGAGCGCTGCCGGTAAATGTCCTTGGTGTCCCAGTTGAAGGCCCAGCGTGGGCGCCATGCCTCCCAGTCGATGACCGCCAGCCCTGAGAAGTCAGAAGCAGGCATGGCAGACAAGATGTCCTGGAATGTGCGGGCCAGGTGGGCAATCAGGCTGGCATTCTGAGGCAGACCACCAAACACAGGCTCCCCAGTGGGTGTGTAGTAGGGGTAGGTACCCAGCTGGGAGCTGTAGAAAATTGTCATGTCAGGGCCTCGGAAGGTCTGCCCTGGGTTGGCTACCACATCAAAGATACTGACATCCACGTCCACGCCGTGCCTGTCCAGGCACCACTGGGTGTTTGCGTTCCAGATGGTGGTGAAGGGCCGGTTGGGTACCAAGGGGCCCCTGGAGCCTTGGGCCACATCGAATAAGGCCAGGAAGAGGGCGCAGATGGGAAGCAGGTGGGCTGCCATGGCGTGGGATTGATCGAGGGCAACCTGGCCAGGGGGAGGCAGAGCTGAGAACAGGCTGCAAACTTTCTGACCGCTTCTCCAGGGCTAGGGAGCTAAGCCCTTGTGCATTAATCCACCCCTGCTCTGGTTTCCGTTAAACATTGACCTGCAGGGCTCCGGGAGGGCAGAGGATGGAGGGGGAGCACGGCCGCTGGAGGACCGATCTGAGTTGCCTCTCAGACCAGGCCTCTGCCATCTCCCACAAGCCTCACTCTGGCCTAAGCTTGCCCACCCCCCGCTTCCCCCATGAGCCACTGAAGCCATGACATCTGTTTTAGCAAGACTGGCTGATAGCCATGCCCTCAGCCCCCAGGCTGACCCGACCCAGGGGAGGAGCCTTGCCTGTCTTTTCCACCAGAAATCCTGGCAGCCATTGGAGGAAGATCCAATGGCCTCAGTGACCAAGAAGAGGTTAACCCAGCCCTCCTGTATACCCATGAGTCTGCCCGCTTGTCCCTGCTGACCTCAGGACTGAAGGGCCTCATCCTCCAAACTTCCTGACCCCATGGTGGGGGTCTAAGCAGGGCCTGGCCGGATTCCGTGCCTCAACTCTCACCCCAGCTGCACCAGAGACTCCTGGAGGAAGGAGCCGCTGCTGGAAATTCTGAGCTTTTGTATGGGTCACCCCCACCCTGGCCAGGGGCGGGCCAAGGGGCGGGCCTTGGATTGGGAGGCCCGGCCAGGCCAGGCATCAGGGCTACCTCAGAATCCCTGGCAAAGGGCTCTTGGTTGGGGGTGAGGCTGGGCCAGCAGTGGCCCCTCCCATGCTGTCAGCGCTAGGGCAGGGCTTGGTGGCGTTACCCGGGCTGGAGGGGGTGAGTGGGGGCAGACCTGGCTGGGCAGGCCTGTTTGTGACACTGGAGACTGGGTTCCTCAGTGTCCTGTGCTCAGGGAGTGTTCTTTCCCCACGTGGCTGCATCTGACATTGATGGGCCCTAAGCACTTTACCTTTGTGGGATCCTTTCCTCCTTAAAAAAAAAAATTTGAAATATGGCCAGGTGTGGTGGCTCATGCCTATAATCTTAGCACTTTGGGAGGCTAAGGCGGGAGAATTGCTTGAGTCCAGGAGTTCGAGACCAACCTAGGCAACGTAGCAAGACCCATCTCTACAAACAATTTAAAAATTAGCTGGGCGTGGTGGTGTGTACCTGCAGTCCCAGCTATGTGGGATACTGAGGCAGGAGGATTGCTGGAGCCCAGGAGGTCATGTCTGGGTTATGCTATTATATATTAATTATTTAATATATTCATATTATTCTTCTGATTAAAAAGACACTTTTGTGGGCCCCTGAAAGTACTGTGGCCCTAGGCCTTGGGCCTATTGTGCTTAGTGGATAAGCCATCCCTGTTGTAGGGACCTGTTTCTGAAAGTCACTGTGTTCATGAAGTCAGGGCTGTGTCATCACCCTTTGTATATGTTCTGGGACAGTGACTGCGTCTTTGTGAAGCCCCACTTAGTGACCATCTGGGCCTCTGCACAAATTCCAGTGGGAAGTAGGTATGAGTGTGGGACCCAGTGCCTGGGAGCGGGTTTGTGAGCCCTGCTGTCTTGTGAGCATGAGACACCGTGTTTGTGTGACCATGTGTATGAGCTGTCAGTGAGCACATGCTTGTTCATTCATTTGTGGTTTCACTTGTTCTATGTGTGAAAGGAAAATATCTTGGGCCCCTTCAAGCTGGGGAACCGCTTAGGGCAAATCTGCCTCCCATTCTATTCAAGTCATCCTTTCACTCACAGAGATAGATTGCCTCCACTGCCTCTTTTGGAAAGACTAACCAGAAACTCAAAAGAATGTAAACTCAAAAGAATGTAAACTCAAAAGAATGTAACCAGGTCTCTCACCATCTGAGACCTGGAAGACCCCAGTGGCGGGGGTGGGGTGGGGTGGGGTGGGGTGTGTACTTGCTTTGAGCTGTCTCTGCCTTTCCAGACGGAACTAAAGTACATCTTACATATTGACTGATATCTCATGTCTCCCTAAATATATAAAACTAAGCTGTGCTCTGACCACCTTGTGCACATGTCATCAGGACTTCCTGAGGCTGTGTCACAGGCGTGTCCACAACTTTGGCAAAATAAACTTTCTAAATTAACTGAGACCCATCCCAGATTTTCTGGGTTCACATTTTAATAACCACGGAGAGATTCTGAGTGGAGATGTTCCTGACCTTTAACTAATCTCCTATCTGTGCTTGGTACCAGCATGAGCTAACTTTATGGCTCAAACCAATAGGACAATTTGCTGAGGTCTGGGAGCACCCCCCTCCAGAGAATCCTTGAGCTCTCAAAATTTGGTTGAGATCTAAAGTTTATTTTGCTGTATAACTCCTTTTTTTTTTTTTTTGGAGTTTTACTTGCTTCCAATAGGAAGGCAAGTTTTCCTGCTTCCATGATGATGGAAGGCAGGTAACTCCTTTATAGAGTTTGAGCTTGCTTCCAACAGGGAAGATGAGTTTTGTTTTTGTTTCCTCCTGCTTCTAGGATGGTAGAGAGCAATCTACAGCCTGAGACCCATCCTTAGGTAAGAAACTGGCTTGGGATTCTGTCTTGCAAATTCCTCTTAAATGACTAAAGTTAGCATTTAACAGCCAGCTGTTAATTTATGCTCAGAAGTCATATAACTTGTGTGATCATTGTTAGTGTAGCAGCATTTTGTCCTAGCTGAAATATGGTAATAAGATTAGAAAAATTTTTTTTGGCCAGGTGCAGTGGCTCACGCCTGAATGTCAGCACTTTGGGAGGCCAAGGTAGGCGGATCACCTGAGGTCGGGAGTTCGGGAGTTCGAGACCAGCCTGGCCAACATGGTGAAACCTGTCTCTACTAAAGAACACAAAAATTAGGCCGGGTGCGGTGGCTCATGCCTGTAATCCCAGCACTTTGGGAGGGCGAGGCGGGTGGATCATGAGGAGTTGGAGACCAGCCTGGCCAACATGGTGAAACCTTATCTCTATTAAAAATACAAAAATTAGCCAGGTGTGGTGGCAGGTACCTGTAATCCCAGCTACTTGGAGGCTGAGGCAGGAGAACTGCTTGACCCTGGGAGGTAGAGATTGCAGTGAGCCAAGATCGCACCACTGTACTCCAGCCTGGGTGACAGAGCAAGACTCTGTCTCGAAAAACAAAAAACAGAAATTATCCAGGTGTGGTGGTGGGCGCCTGTAACCCCAGGTACTCAGGAGGGTGAGGCAGGAGAACCACTTAAACCCGGAAGGCAGACGTTGCAGTGAACCAAGATCACACCACTGCCCTCTAGCCTGGGCGACAGAGTGAGACTCTGTCTAAAAAATAAGAATAATAATAAGCTGCACGCAGTGGCTCTCACCTGTAATCCTGGCACTTTGGGAGGCTGAAGTGGGCGAATCATTTGAGGTCAGGAGTTGGAAACCAGCCTGGCCAACATGGCGAAACCCTGTCTCTACTAAAAATACAACAATTAGGCAGGGCGAGGTGGCTCATGCCTGTAATCCCAGCACTTCAGGAGGCCAAGGTGGGTGGATCACCTGAGGTTGAGAGTTCGAGACTAGCCTGACCAACATGGAGAAACCCTGTCTCTACTAAAAATACAAAATTAGTAGGGCCTGGTGACCCATGCCCTAATCCCAGCTATTTGGGAGGCTGAAGCAGGAGAATCACTTGAACCTGGGAGGTGGAGGTTGTGGTAAGCAAAACTTTGTCTCAAAAAAAAAAAAATTAGGTGGGCATGGTGGCATGCCCCTGTAATCCCAGTTACTTGGGAGGCTGAGGAAGGAGAATCGCCTGAACCTGGGTGGCAGAGGTTGCAGTCAGCTGAGATCATGCTACTGCACTCTAGCCTGGTCGACAGAGTCAGGCTCAAAATTAATAAATAAATAAAAATAAAAAATAAAAAATAAAAAAACCCAAAATAAGTAAAAAGGAGGGGTGTTCAGAACAAATCAGAAAGTCCGACCATGTCATGAACAGCCAATGTAAGTCACAATAAGAGGACTTACATGTATTTTTAAAAACCCAAAAACTTTTATATAATCAAGTTGTCATTGTTTTTTTTCAGGGTGAAGTCTTGCTCTGCTGCCCAGGCTGGAGTGCAATGGAGTGATTTCAGCTCACCGCAACCTCTGAATCCTAGGTTCAAGAGATTCTCCTGCCTCAGCCTCCTGAGTAGCTGGGATTACAGACATATGCCACCACACCTGGCTAATTTTGTATTTTTAGTAGAGATGGGGTTTCACCATGTTGGCCAGGATGGCCTTGATCTTTTGACCTCGTGATCCACCCGCCTCAGCCTCCCAAAGTGCTGGGATTACAGGTGTGAGCCACTGTGCCCAGCCTATAAGTTAATTATTAATGTCAAAGACACACTGATGCAAAACCAGTATACGGGTCCAGTATCAGATTAACAAGGTTTTCTTGAAGCATTAACCAACTCCTTAATAAAGGTTATAAAGGTTATAAAAGGCTTATGGAAGTTATATTTTATAACCAAGATGAAATTTTATAATTGTTTACAAAATTTGAAAAACAAATGTAATTGGCTTCATGCTGTTTTTACTAGAGTTTCTCATTTAGAAAATAAATCTCCTCTCTCAAAGAATGAAGGTTTTTGCTTTTTCTTGAAATCCTTGAATTAACACTTTGGTTAAATAAATGACTTTACAATGACCTGTAATCCTACTTTGTAATGTCAAGTGTTTTTAATCTTTTATATTTGACAAACTTTCCAAAATCAAATTATAAATTATATCTTTTTCTAATCTAATTAATCCATTAATACATTAGGTTCCCTAAAGTCCAAAAATAAAGACATAATTTGGCTTATTTGGTATAAAAATTATACAAGAAACATTGTCAAATATGAAATGGTGTTTGGTTTTCTTTGGGCTGTATTTGTATAAATATGCATTTGGTATGTGTTCCAAAATTATAGGAAACTCCTGTAATTCTGATATAACTTAGTTTACATTGTCAATAATAATCATAATTATGTTAAAATTATTATGTGCTACAGAGGCAACAAATTTTCTTGTCAAATGTATCTTTTGATTATAGCTGCCTTAAAACTTTTTTTCATCCATGGACAACTGTTGTCTTATTTTGGTCCTCTTTAGAAGGTGGCTTTATAATCAGCTATAAAACTCTTAAATGCAGGTTTCTTATAACTTTGGAGATCCTGACATCAGAATAGAGGAAAAACCTTTCAGGACTCATGGAGAGCTAAAATGTTCATGAGTATCAAGCAGGACAGGAATTTAACTGCATGGACTGAACCAATCTCTTTGACTTTTTGCTTAAAATGTTTGCTGATCCTTTGTTTTGTTTTTCAGAGTCTTAAAACTTTTCTTTTGGCCAGGCATGGTGGCTCACGCCTGTAATCCCAGCACTTTGGGAGGCTGAGGCAGGCAGATCAAAGGTCAGGAGCTCAAGACCGTCCTGGCCAACATGGTAAAATGCTGTCTCTACTGAAAATACAAAAATTAGCTGGGTGTGGTGGCACATGCCTGTAATCCCAGCTACTCAAGAGGCAGAGGCATGAGAATCACCTGAACCCAGCAGGTGGAGGTGGCAGTGAGCCAAGATCACACCACTGCACTCCAGCCTGGTGACAGAGTGAGACTCAGTCTCAAAAACAACAACAACAAAACTTTTCTTTTGAGTTGTGGACAGCTTTTAACAATTTAGCATACTCCTATGAACAAAATTTAGAGCGTATTTGTTTCTACCTGATTTCTTCAGAATTTGGAGACTATTTGTGAATATTCTTAACTTATGGCAATACAGTTATTTGCATAAGTGCAGTAAGAATCTGTTTCGCTGGGCACAGTGGCTCACTCCTGTAATCCTGGCACTTCAGGACGCCAAGGTGAGTGAATCACCTGAGGTCAGGAATTTGAGACCAGCCTAGCCAACATGGCAAAACCCCATCTCTACTAAAAACACAAAAATGAGCTGGGGGTGGTGGCACACATCTGTAATCCCAGTTACTCAGGAGGCCAAGGCAGGAGAATCACTTGAACCTGGGAAGTGGAGGTTGCAGTGAGCCGAGATCATGCCATTGCACTCCAGCCTGGGCAACAGAGTGAGACTCTGCCTCAAAAAAGAAAAGAAAACAAAACAAAACAGAATCTGTGTTCATTTGTAAAGGATACAACTGGAGGAACTGGTTATTTGACCAAGGCTTTGACTGGAATGTTGTGCTTTCCTTTAAGAAATCAAACATAACTTATGGAACCAATAAAACCATTGGGAAAACTGGCCTCATATTTGATATACAGTCCCTGTACAGGGTTTCTGACCTGTAGTGAGTAAGGAATGTCACTTTCTGACAGGCACAGAAGTCCCAGGTTTATCTTGGAACTTCCAAGGAGAGGAAATTCCACCTAACCCATGGGTATTTGATGGCACAACTCCATGGTTGGGCTGGGCTTTAAAAAATCTTATCTGAAATTCCTCTTATGGAACAAAATAAAATTATTCTTGCTGCACGGTATACAAATAGTTAGGCCAAGTATAATAAGCAAACAAGTCATATCATAATTTGTCTTTAGTAAAATGGGGAACTGGAGAGAGAATAAAATTATGTTTCAAAACGAATGTACACCTGTTGTTAGATTCTAGTCTTAACTGTTTTTTTTTTCCCCAATTTTTATTATTTTCTACAGTTTGGACCAAATTTTTCTTGGCTACCAGTCTTCAAAAATAAAGTTTTCAGTTTTCTTTCCTTCTTTTTTTTTTTTTCTTTTCGTAATTTGGAGTCACTGAAAACTAAGTTTTCTTAAAATGGTGCTTTCTTAAAAGCCTGTGAACTGAAGCCAGACAACTTACACTTCAGAAGAAAATAACAGTAAACTGTTTACATATATAAGCCTTTCATACCTGCTTACTAATGTATGGACTTTAGAGTAATGTGGCCTATATTTTTCCAGGATTGTTCTTTTTTTTTTTCCGAGCTGTAGTTTCACTCTTGTTGCCAAGGCTGTAGTGCAATGGTGCAATCTTGGCTCACTGCAACCTCCGTCTCCCGGGTTCAGGTGATTCTCCTGCCTCAGCCTCCCAAGTAGCTGGGATTACAGGCATGTCCCACCATGCCCAGCTCATTTTTGCATTTTTAGTAGAGCTCATTTTGTATTTTTAGTAGAGATGGGTTTTCACCATGTTGGTCAGGCTGTTCTCGAACCACAGGTGATCCACCTCCCTCGGCCTCCCAAAGTGCTGGGATTACAGGCGTGAGCCACCGTGCCCAGCCTGTTTTTTTTTTTTTTTTTTTTTTTGTTTCTCCCTTCCTCCTCCCTATTTTCTGTTCAAAGGACATGAGACTTCACAACCTGCTAAAAATAAGCTTTCCAGACCTATCTATCTAGGCATGAGAGATCAGATGAAACCTGAGACCAGAGACTCATTTTCTTGCAAAATGCTTTCTCCAAAAGATTTTTAAAAAGAAAATGGGGGGAAATGTGAAAGGAAAATATCTTGGGCCTCTTCAAGCTGGGAACTCAGGGCAGATCTACCTCCCCATTCTATTCAAGTCATCCTTTTGCTCACAGAGATCCATGCATATTCTGATTGCCTCCTTTGGAAAGATTTACCAGAAACTCAAAAGAATGCAACCATCTGTCTCTCACCTATCTGTAACCTGGAAGTCCCCAGTGCTTTGAGCCTGGGAGCTTTGCTTTGAGCTATCTCCGCCTTTCTTTCTGGAACTAATGTGCTTCTTACATATTGATGTCTCATGTCTCCCTAAAATATATGAAACCAAGCTGTGCCCCGGCCATCTTGGCCACATGTCCTCAGGATTTCCTGAGGCTGTGCCATGGACATGTCCTCAACCTTGGCAAAATAAACTTTCTAAGTTAACTGAGACCTGTCTCAGATTTTCTGGGTTCACAGCTGATTCAGAAGCTGGTTATTGAGACCTGCTAGGTGCTTAGGCCCAGACTTGCCTGCCAGGGTGGGGTGAAGGAAACACCTGTCCCCTGCCCAAGTGACTGCTCCTGGATCAGAGTCAAGTCTTGAGACTGAGCCAGGCCACCCCTGGCACGGTGGCCATTGAAGCAATGAAACTCACCTCAGCTTGACTACCACCTAGGCTTGGTCCTCCAGGCTGCCTGGGATAGAAAAGCTGGCAAGGGTGAGGGAAGAGAAGGGCCCAGGGTGCTGGGGACAGGATGAGACTTGTGCACAGGATCAAGCCCCAGAAGTGGTGGCTGCTGCTCCTGTTCAGGAAGCAGGGTCCCAGAGTAATGACCATGTAGGCCCAGAAGCCTGGCACAACTCTTGAGGGTTGAGAGAACAGAACACCAAGGCAGCCCCCAGCCCCTCTCCTCGAGGATTCATGCCACCTCCTGGTGCCCCCAGAAACCTAGTGATGCAGTTGGCATAATGCAGGCAACCACCAGGCCGACATTCTCCAGCTGGCCTGAGTCCAAGGAAGAAGCTCTAATAGTGGAACCACAAATAGAAGCTGAGGGTGCCTGCAGTCCTCCTCTACCTCAGTGCCCTGCCCACCTACAGGGCCTGCTCCTACTGGGCTGGTCAGATTGGATTGGTACAAGTGGTGTGTCTGTGAGTGTGTCTGGGGTCCATCAACTTGATGGTCCAGTCCTACCTGCTATCTCTGCTGTGCAACACCTGAGCCTCTGACCCGCATGACTCCCCATTACCTTACTCCTGCCCACTCCCCACCTTCCCCACAGAACAGTGCTGGCTCTCCCTGAGTTGCACTTTCTCTAGGACTGTCTTCCAGGTCCCCCCGGGGGAAGAAATGTGAGGTTCATACAGGCTTGTATGGAGGAGGTCACAGCTTGATGGGTACAGGTCACAGCTGTGCAGGAGCGGTCACAGCTATTTGGAGAAGCTAACAGCTGTGTGGGGTCATACATGGGAGGGGTTACAGGGATATAGGGGACATAGCTAGGTGGGAAAGGTCACAGTGGTGTGGTCTGGATCATCTCTGTGTGTTGGGTATGAGTAGGGTTAGCTCACAGGTATGCATGGGCCACATTTGTGTGTGGGGGGGGTCACAGGTGCAGGAAGTCACAGGTGTGGGGGACAGGCCACAGCTCCTTTCTTGCTCTGCCTTTGTTGAGCACCATCGTCTTATTGTTGCAACTTTTTTTTTTTGACACAGAGTCTCACTCTGTCACCCTGGCTGGAGTGCAGTGGTGCAATCTCCACTCACTGCAACCTCATGGGCTCAAGTTATTCTTGTGCCTTGGCTGACTAAGCCGCTGGAACTACAGGCATGCACCACCACGGCTGGCTAATTTTTGTGTTTTTAGTAGAGACAGGGTTTCAGCATGTTGGCCAGGCTGTTCTTGAACTCCTGGCCTCAAGTGATCCACCCGCCTCAGCCTCCCAAAGTGCTGGGATTATAGGGGTGAGCCACCGCACCCGGCCCATCATTTTATTGACCAACACCTGAATCTTCTCTCCAGCCTGGCCTCCCCACACCATGGCCATGAGCACCTGGGACCCCTCCACTTCTGTGTCCACCTCCTTCTTTAGTGTGTGAATTTACCAAGTCACCTTCCCGGTGCTGCCACCTCACTGTCTCCTCTTCACTCTCTACCCATGACTGGCAAGAGAGGTGAGGGAAGGATGTCTTTACAGCCTGGGTTGGCACTGGCTTGGCCGGCTTCTTTCTCCCATCTGGCATCTTGGTCTTCACATCTAGTGTGCATCTACCTCTACTTTGTCATCCCCACAAGGACAGGGGTCTTTGATGGTGTGGTTCACGGATGCATTCCCAGCACCCAGGCCAGCACAGGCACACTGCGTGTTCAGTGTTTACTGAATGGTGAGGCCGTCTCCACCATCAGGCCAAGTCAGGCCTGGTGCTGCTCTAGGGCTGCCCCTCCTGCCTCTGCCCACAGCAGCCCCTAAGCCACACGTCAGCCCTGAACTCCATGTTCACCTTTACCCACTCCAACTTCCTCCAGCCTCTGCCCAGGACTTCTTCCCAAGCATCGAGCTGCCACCCTCACCTTTCAGAACCCAATGTGGGAAGCACCTCTAAGGGTATCACCCCTGCTTCCCTGCTGCTGGCTGCCCTTGCCACCCCGTGGCTTCTTGAGTCGGTCTCCCCCAGAGCCAGAATCTCTTGAAGCAGGGCTGCGTGATGATTCATCATGGACATGGATGGGACCCCAGGTGCGGGGTTGCTGGCTGAGGGGAGGGGCAGAATGCACTCCTGTCAGAGGCAGGGCTAGTGAAGCAGCTCAGAGCTGGTCTGACTACTCTAGCAGCTCCTTCTTTCGTCAGGGAGAGACTAGCCGTGCTCTCCCACACCCAGGCCCAAGATGCTTCCTTCCAGCCCCATCAGGCATCTCCAGAATGGGACAGGGACTGAACCTCAGGATTCGGATCCCAATCCCCTGCCCACCTCCCACCACCAGATCTGAGGGAGGGCTGTGACCCTGATGAGGGGTGCATGTGGCTGGAGTCCACTGCCCTTGGGAGCAGGGAGTGGAGGAGACACCCTTGCCTGTGGGACCAGGAGGGAAGATCAAACGTTTCTCCCTGGTTTGGCAAGGAGGATGGCACTGGCCCAGCTGGGGGGGGACAGGGGCAAGTGGTAGCAGCACAATGAGCCCCCTCCCTCACACAAGGTGAGGCCCAATTCCCTTGCAACCAATATGGAGAAAGCAAGGTCTCTGGTGTTGGGATGGAATGTGGGTCCCTCCACTCCCAGTGGCTCCTGCCCCAGCAGAACAGCTCCAGAGTGGGCAGCTCTGGGCCCCCAGGTCTTGGTGAATACATCTTACTCGAGAAGCCCCCACCAGAGGGTTTCATAGAGACAGAGCTGAGCTCAAACCCCATGGGAGATTCTGGACTCTCTCACATACTCTAGCCCAGGTACAAGTTCCAAGCAGAGAAGCGGTTGTTTTATATTTAATTTACAAAGAGACCCCAAAATAATAATAATAAACTATCCAAGGCAAGAGAGTAGGGTCAGGTCCTCCCCAGCCCAGCTGTATCCTCCTTCCCCTCTGGCAGGGAGAGAAGGGGCCTCCCAGGGGACTTCCCCCTCCCCCTTAGAACAGGGGGGTGTGAGCTGGCATGGATGCCCTCCTGGGCATCCTGGGGGCTCTGCCCACTCCAGACTCCAGTTTGTCCACCCCCTGCAGGCTCCTACATGTCTAAGAGAGCCCTTGTGGTAGAGGCCAGTCTGCTGGGCAGCTAGGCAGGAGACCCCTACAAGGTCCAGGAAAAGGCCAGGGCCGCCAGAGCCAGCAGACTGGTGAGGTGGGACCCAGCCCAGGCCTCACTGGCACCCCCAGCTGCCTGCCTATGGTCCCACTGGCATTGCTCACCACCCCAGCCCAAGTAGCACTGGCAGCGGAAGTGTGTCTGCAGGTGGTGACGGTCAGCCGAGCTGAGATTCCCCCACAGGTCGCAGCTGGGGCTCACCAGGTGCACGGCCAGGCACTAGGCGGAAGCTGTTGGCGCTGAGATGCAGGAAGGTACTGGCACTGGGGTTGCGGCGCACACAGCGCCCATGGCCATGGCACTGGGTCCAGCTGCAATATTGGGTGGCCCAGGACACATTGACCACGTAGGGGACCAGCAGCCGTGTCAGGTAATCCTTGAGGTACTGGCAGGTCTCCTGGAGGCAGAAGCCAAGGACCATAGGTCAGAGTCAGCTGTCTCAGCCCACAGGCCCAGACGGAAACTCTGTGTCCACACTGTGATGACCATACCTTATTTTAACTGCACACATTTGTGCATTCAATCTGCGCCTGAGACACACAGTCCCTCCTCCTGCCGAGAAGTGGGTGGGGGCAGAGACCGGAACCCAGTTGGGCAGATGGGGGAAGGGTGGAACTCAACAGCTGTTCAGGATAGCATTTCCTCTTTCCTGAGAGCAGGGCAGGGGTGATCTCCTTCTCTGTTGGGACCCAGGATGCCTCGGGTGGGAGACAGATAAGGGGACTGAACTAGGTTTGCCCATCTGAGGTTGGTAGCCAAAGGCCCTAACTCTCTGCCTGTCCCGTAGACTGAGCTCTGGCAGGCTGGGTCTCGCTTACCGTGCTTGTAGTGTACCCCGCGTCGCCCCAGAGGATGACACCAGCTGCGCCCAGGGCTGCACTCTCGCCAATGGTAGAGATGAGGTCCATCTATTTGAGAAAAGGGATGGTCACTGGGGAAGACTGAGACCACAGGGTGGCAGGCACAGACAGGGCAGTCAGGCCCCAGCCTGTTTGAACCTGCTGACCTCCCAGCCCAACCCCCCCCTTTCACCTCCAGGCAGAGGCTCATCTGTTTTGCTTTCTTCTTAAATGTTTAAGTCCATTCCCACCCCCACTTTTGGGCCCGTTTCCCAAGCCAAGGGCACATTCGAGCCTAGGGTGCAGTGATCAGGATGGACTCCAAAGTTAGAATGCCTGAGCCCCAATCCCTGTTCTGGTCTGGATATGCTAGGAAGCTCTGGGCAAATTTCTCAGCATTTCTGTGCCTCAATTGTTCTCATCTGAAAAATGGGGATGATGTCAGCCTTTGAGTTTAGAGAGAAAATATTTGAGGGGGATGTGGAGCAGCCAATAAACTACAAGTATGTATAGTCCTATAGTGGCCCCTGGTACCCCAAACGTGCAGTGGATCCTCAAGGAAGGAGGAAAAAGGCAGGGCCCTGGAGACATACCTCACTCAGCCCCCTGAGCCTGCGGCTATAGGTGGGCCGTGTGAAGACGTAGACTGGGAGTGCATGGTTGGCATGGTGGGTGTGAGCCACACGAAGAGCCTCCTGAACACGGAAGCTCACAAAGTTGCGGCCATGGGTGGAGGAAGCGAGTGTCTCGTCCAGGTAGACAGACGGGAAGAGGGCCGTGCTGTTAGCCCACAGCCAGGCCAGCTGGTCGTTGCGGGCCACCTCAACATCAGGGCAGCGGCCTGTGTAGCTCTCCCAGTTCTGCACATAATCATGATTGTAGCAGTCAGGAAAGAGGTAGAAGCCCCAGAGATGCCGCGGTCGCACTGCCTTGACATAACGCAGTGTCTCCAGCATGAACTGCCGTGCTGCACACTCAAACTCATATTGTGCTTGCTTGACTACGCGGTCTGCTTGCCAGTCAGGGTGACGACTGGCTACCAGCTGGCGTGATGACCGGCGGTACACATCTTTGTCCTGCCAGTTGCGCACCCACACGGGCCGCCAAGTCTTCCCAGTCAATAACCGCCAGCCCCCGCAGGCTCTGGTGTCCGAATGTAGTGCTCCACATGATCCCGCAGCATCTCCAGGTGTGCCCAGAGGCTGCCATTCTGTGGCACACCACCATGCACGGATCTTCCCGCAGAATCGAAGCGTGGATACAGGCCTAGACGGTCGCGGTAGAAGATGGTGATATTCTGGTTCACAAAACCTTCATTAGGTGAGGCCTGCACGTCAAAGGCATTCAGGTCCAGTGGCACCTTGAGGCGTGGGCCACAGTCCTGTGTGGGCACGTCCCATGCCACCACAAAGGGGCGGCCCGTGAAGATGGGTGGTGCTGTGGGCTTGAGCTCCATGGCCCATGCCACCGCCAGCACCAGGGCCAGTGTGACGGCGGGGCCTGGGCCTGCCCGCATGCTGGGGGCTGCAGGAAGTGTCAGCTGCCTGGCACCAGCTCAGGAACTGGAAGAAGGGTGGGGGAGAACAAGTCAGTCTAGGGAATCCTGGAGGTGCCTACCTTAAGTGCCTCTATGCTCCCAAAGCCCATGCTGTGTGGGGCATTGTGCTATGGCCGTAATAGGTTTGAGAGATCACAGGCCACTGCAGGGGCAGGCAAGACACCCTGGGAACTCACTGCCAGAGCACAAGGCTCCTTCCTGGAGCAGGTAGCCTATGGCTGGGCAGAAATCTCTATTAGGTCTGTGACCCTTTTAAGAATTGGATAAATTGGGCTTACCAGAGTCACATATATGCCTGCATACTATGAAGTATATGGTTTCAGAGAACCCTGAACCCCTGATGCCCACCCTGTACACCGTGAAGAACCCTTGATCCAGAGAAACGATAGCATTTGGGTAAAGCAGGGCACAGCTCCTGAAGAGGCTAGGAAGCTGGAAGCAAGGCAGCCTCGAGGCTTCTATCCGTGTTACACCAGCCCGGCAAAAGAGTGAGGCTGTCAGGACTTTCTCTCGAGTACTGACACTCTCTCGGCTTGGAGGAGGCCCCGCGGGGACAAAGGAGCAGCGGACCTCCCACGGTGGCACCGGCAGACCAGCCCTTCCCTCCACCGCCACTGGGAATGCGCGCGCCCGCCTCCCCGGCCCTGCCGCTCAGGGCTAGAGCGCGCTCCCCCTGGCCTTTGTGCGGGACCCCGCCCCGCCCCGCACGTGGGGCCTGCGCCCAGCCGGGTCGGGGTAGGGTTTCTGGGCCGCCTCTCCGTGAGCAGCCCCGGGGATTCAGACCCCAGCCCAAAGAGAGAGCTGCCAGGTTTGCACCGCCCGCCCTCACCTCGCACGGGGCGCCACCGGGACCCGCGCCAGGGCCACCGCCATCCCGGGCCCAGCTCAGCCCGCTCCGGCCGTTCGCCCAGGCGCGGCCCCGGCTCAGCGCCTCTGCTGGTTCCGCCCCCCAGGCCCGCCGGCCCTTTAAGACTCCAGTGCGGAGGTGGGCCCGGGACTGGACTTGCGGCCGGGCCGGGAAGGTGTGTTCCGCCTTTTTCGGTGCCAGTGCCGCGTTTCGGGCTCGAAGATCCCCAGGTCCTCTGTAGAGGAACTTGGCCACCCATCTGGGACCCTAAGGCCCCTCTGAGCAGGGCTTTCTGCGGCTGTCTCAGTCACGAGCGCCAGTCAGCCTGAAATGTTCCCCCTTGCAGCCCGAGGCCGGTGGTACAGTCCCGCCCGCTCCGCGGCGCCGCCAGCCCCTTAAAGGGACAGTGTGAGGGACGGAGTAGGCGACGGGGAGGGGAACGGGAGGAGGTGTTGCCCCGCTCGGCCATCAGGAGGTGCTGTGGTACTCCAGGTTGGCGGGGGCAGCACAGATCTGGCTCTGCACCCCCGAACGTAGACGCCAGCCGTGGGGCCCCTTTGTGTGGTAAAAGGGACTTTGACCTGAGGCGACCTCTGGTCTCAGTAATGCCCCGCCTCCCACGAATCAGGGGCCCCCTTCTCTGATCCGCTGTCTAAAGGGAGGCCCCGCCCACTGCCAGACTGAGGGAAGGGGGCTAAGCACCACTTCTTAGCCCGCCCGGGCAGGGCCGAGGCAGTCATTGTCCTGGCAACTCGATTATGGGTAGCGGCGTGGCCGGCGGGGCTGGAGGCAGGGAAGCTCAGAAGGGTGTAGGGGGTTGAGCGCCCCCTCCTTGACTCGCATTAGGGCGGGCCAGTCATCCCTGAGATCCTGTTCTTTTCTGCCCAGTCTCTGAGGTCCTTTGGGAGCCTGGCTCCCTCTCAACTCCCGAGGAAGCTGCCACCCCTTGCAGCAGTTTCTGGCTGGACCTCCGAGAGAGGCAGCAAGAGGGTTCTCCCAGGCCCTCCACCCCGTATCCAGAGCCCTCTACGCTCCACAGGCCCCTTCCGGTGGGGGGAGCAGGCTTGGAGCTGGACCCTGGCGAGCCCTGTGCGAGACCACCTCGGCTCTTCCTAGGTCCGCTCCTTTGTGGGAGACTCAGTTCCCCATAGGGCCCGCGTCTGCCCCGCCAGCCCCTAACCCTCCCAGGAGCCAGGAGAGGCAGGGGGCGTTGCTGCGAGCGCATCTGTGGGGGGTGCAGACCAGCGGTCTGCACTGGCTCACCTGCGTGGGAGTCCGTGGGCCCAGTAGGTCGGCGGCCTCCCTCCTTCCTGGGGTTAGCCTCTCCAGCTAGGCTACTTCGCCAGCTGCTGCCCGTTGGGCAGCCCGCCGAGGACTTGATAAACCCCATTCCCTCCCATCCGCTCCCGCCTCCCATCCCAGCCCTTTCTCCTCACTTCCTGCTGCCCCCTGAGAGGAAAGGGCCAGGAACAGGCGCGGGGGAGGAGATCGCCTTGACCCTGTTTCCCTCCGGAATGCCTGCTGGCTGGCTGCCCTCCCCACCCTTCTCCTGAGTAGGATGTGGCCCCGCCAGCTGTGCCAGGTGACAGGAAGGCTATGGGCTCAGGATCAGGTGCCAATCTCCCCCCACACCCACAGCTTCCAACACTAAGGAACCTCTTCACTGCTCCCCTAGAGTTGGGGTCCATCCTCAAATCCAGTAGGGTGTGAGAGGATGGGTCAGGTGGTGGTGCTTTTGGGAGTCAAAATACTTGGGGGGGTGTTCAGCTGATGGTCTCCCCAGAGCAGGTGCCAAAGAAGGGAGCTAGCCCTGGGGGGGAGGGTCCGGGGAACTTCCAGTAGTTAAGTCCATTTTTTTTTCAGATTGAGAGCGGAAGCATCCCGTGTGACAGAGAGGACAATGTGTTGGTGAGTATGACTGTGTGGGTTGGGGAGGAGGGGGACAGGGGCTGGGAGGGTTCTGCAGAGTGCTTTTGTGCTGGAAGACATTCCTGGGTGGATTTCAAGAATCTGCTACCCAGAGTAGGGGGACTCCTTACAACATGGATGAGGAAAGGGGTATATTCCTCTAGGAGGGATGTTCCTGTGGCTGGCCCTAGGGAGGACTGCAGCAAGGTTCCAGCAGACCTCTCCAGGGGGTGAAGCCAAGTCAGCCTACCCTCAAATCACCCAGAGCCAACCCCTCAGCAACCCAATGGCCCAATGCCCAGGAGCCTCTCCCCCAAGAGAAGGCTGTGTGAGGGGTAGGTGAATAGCCTGGAGTCTGGCCCTGAGGACCAAGGAGTCCAAGACATGGTAGGGGAAGGTGCAGTGTCCCTGTGCCACTGTGCTGGCTTCACAGGGGTCAGAGGCCTTGGAAGCACCATGGGTGGGGACCTCTGGGGAAACAAAGGTTAGGCCAGACTGTCCCAGGGCAGGGATACTTCCTCAGGCAGTCAGCAGGAAGGAAATGAGCACAGCCCAGCGGGAGAGAGTGGGGAAGTGCTGCCTGACCTCCATTGTTTCCAGCTTTGGGGTCAGCTGGGCAGGCCCAGCACAGGGAGTTCCCCCAGGCTGGGACAGTGGTGGTAGGAGATAGGATGCTATCTGGGATGGGAGAGCCCTGGGCCTTGAACAGCCAGTAGAGGGGGACCATGGAGGATGACAGGGCCTCATTTGGCTTCCTATGGGGGGTATAGGGAGGTGCCCCACAGAACTGCAAGTCCAGGCTGGATATGGTGATCCTGCTCTGGGCTTGACAAGTTCAAAGTCCGGGGAGGCCAGCTCCCTACACTCAGAAGCCTGTCCCTGAACTCTCCTAACTGGTAGTTGGGCTGATAGTCAAAGGCTAAGCCTAGCAGAGAATCTGCCTCATAGCAGTCCCTGAGAAGTGCAGGCAGAATGACCACAGTGGGCAGGCTGCAGGTGGTGAGAAGATGGAGGCAACAGAGAGCAGGGGCAATACTGGTGGGCCGAGCCTTGCTTGCCCAAACAGAAGCCTGAGCTCATTCTCCCATGGTGTCCACAGACAGGCCTCAGAGGAGGCACTTGAGTTTGGGGTGCCAACCCTGGAAGTAGGCCAAGGGTGTGGGGGACACCTATCTGGGTGCTGTCCATTAAAGCTGGGCCTTTGAGGTCCATGGGACTCAGGCCATGACCCCACTTAGGGTCAGCTGGCAATGCTGCAGCTAGGACAGATATTGTAGAACTATCTGGGGTCATACTCTCTCACCTAAGGACAGGCAGGTGGGATCAATCCTGAGTGAAGTATCCCAGGGCTTTCTGATTCCAAGGGTCACCACCACAGTGAACACAACAGGTAAGTTGAGTGCCCTCCCAGCCCAATCCAGAGGGGGCCTGCAGTGAGGTCTGTGTGAACACACAGCCACCTGCTGGCCACAGCTGGGATGGCCACAGGCTGGGCTCAGGGTTACCCTTGGGCTTTGCTTGGCCTTAGGGTGCCTGCCAGAGTCTTGAGCCAGGCCTACCTATTGAGCCCAGGTAGTAGTCTAGACACTGGGTGTCACAGCCCCATAGAATGCCACTCTCAAGTGCAGGATCTACAAATCATTTTATTGAAATTGAACAAAGAACACAACAGTCTTCCTAGGCTGGGGACCACCCTCCCCAAGCCATTTCCCACACTCTAGAAGCACAGAGCTTGCACAGTATTTTTTTTAAAAAAAGTCACCTCTATATAGAAATCAGACTCTGCCACGACATCATCATGGACTATTTACAAACCTTCACATTATAAGTATTCCTTTTACGGTTTTCCCTCCTTTCTTTCCCTACCCAGGGGGCTCCAGTACTTTCCCCTGACTGATCTTGAAGTGGGGGGGGGCGTTTACTATAAGGGAAGGGGTGGTAGGCTACTCATAACTACTGGCACCAGCCTTAGGGTATTGTCCCTTACCACAGGGTGGTGAACAGTCCCCTCCAATTGGGGGGGTGGAGGACTTGGTGCAAAGGCATGGGGGGATTAGACAGAATAGGTGGGTTGGAGTAACTCCTCGTAGGCACAAGCATCCTCAGCCTGTCCTGACCCCAGCCTGCACCCTCTCAACTCCTCAAGTGGGGGGTGTGTGTGGGGCAACAACTAATTGCAGTAGGGGGATCAGCCCAGCCCAGCCCTGGGTAGAGGGGAGAAGCCCCACCTGGTCCCCACTCCTATCAATAGCCAGCAAACTGTCCATCCATCTGAAGGCGGGAACAAATGGCAGGTAGGTGGGAAGAATCAGGCTGGCACTGCCCCCAGCCTCTGTCCAACACAGGAGGAATCGAGGTAGCAAATGGCTGAAATGCTCTGACTAGGGGGTCAAAGGGAAGTGAAGGAAAGGACAGTGCCCACAGCCTAGGGGCTGGAAGAAGGCAGACCTTGCTTGTAAAGTGCTGTAGCCTCCAGCAGGGTTAGGACCCAGGCAAACTTGGAAAGCAGACCAGGCAAGGAACCAGGTACTGGGCATTCCTCACTGGTATATCCCTGCCATGCTTCTTGCAGGGGTGGCTGGGGAGAGTGGGGTGCTAACTCTGCCATTAGCCTTCACCAGCCACCAACCACCTCTTGTCCACACACAAACCAACACCCAACCAATACTATGGGACTGACCCACTCACAGCTGAAGGTTATGGGCCAACGGAGTTTATTCAGGGTTGTGGTCCCAGCCTGGGCTCCTCAATGGAAGCCACACCTCGAGCCTGGGAGTTTCTTGCTGGGGCAGGGGGTGCTTCTGTCTGCCACCTCCCAGGCTCACACCTCATAGAGGATCACAGGAAAATCCACGTGGATGCGGGGGGGGGGATCCAGCTTCACGATGCCCTGCCATAGAAACAGAAGCTAGTGAGGGTCAGGTTAGGGCCTCTACTTCAGGAAGCTTTCTTGTTCCTCCCAGATCCCTCCCGCCCCAAGAGCCCCCACCACACAACAGATCCCATCTGGGTCTGCCTCCACACGCTTAGTATAGGCTCTGTGACCACTGTCCAGCTCCTCACCTGAGGAATCAGATTCTTATGCACTCGCTTCAGCTTGGCCCGCTCTGCCCATTCTTAGTGACGATTGTCTCCTCATAGAACTCGTGAGCCAGATCCCCGTCCTCATCATAGAACATGGAGCTGTGTAGAGGGAGAGGGGGAACAGGCTGGGCTGGGGCCCCAAACCTGGGCATGGCAAATGTCACAGATCTCAGGGAAGTCTGTGGTCTTCCCAACCCCAAGTGGGAAGAAAAGAAAATAATATGCCTGGAGAATATTTTTTTTTAAAAATTTGTATTTTTTAGAGACAGAGTCTTGCTCTGTTGCCCAGGCTGGAGTGCAATGTCGCGATCTCGGCTCACTGCAACCTCTGCCTCCTGGGTTCAAGCAATTCTCGTGCCTCAGCCTCCCAAGCAGCTAGGACTACAGGCATGCACCACCACACCCTGCTAATTTTTTGTATTTTAGTAGAGAAAGGGTTTTGCCATGTTGCCCTGGCTGGTCTTGAACTCCTGAACTCAGGCAATCCACCCGCCTTGGCCTCCCAAAGTGCTAGGATTACAGGCGTGAGCCACCGTGTCTGGCCTGCCTGGAGAATCCTTTGCCTGGGGCTTGGAGTCTACTAGAAGAAAGTGGGAAGTAGGGTGATGGGTAGGCAATGCTACTATGTCAGACCCCCAAGAGAGGCCACACCAGAGCACACTATCCAGGCAGTCACCAAGGCCAGTTCTCATCACTGATTTGTTCAGAAAGAGCAGCCATTCTAATATGAGGCCTTTGCCTTCACCCAGGACTTTGTCAAGAGTGGGCAGGGTCGTGGCCTGGGCATGTTGGTCTCACTCCAGAAGATGCTGTTGGCCCAGTGTCAAGACTGAGATAGCAGATGCCTAAGCTAGGAAGGAGCCGAAAGGGATGAAGGCAGTGTTTCCCCGACCCCATGTCCCAAGTGGCTGGTGAACTGCCACTGCTGGGTCTTCCTGGTGTCTACAGCCAAATCTCCAGCACGGGGGAGCACCCATCTCCCAGGAGTCCACTAGGGCCAAGCCAATCTGGTACTCTTGTCTGGGTCCCTGGGAGACTGGGGTGGGGATTGGGTGGGTAGGTCAGCGCTCTATATCTGGAGAACATAGCTGGGTGAGTGTCTTTTCTCCTCAGGCTCACTCCCAATACTGGGGCCTATCCCTGCTTTCCCAGCCACTACCCTCAGAGGCTCAACCTCACTACTGTCAGGAAAAGCAGCCTAAACAGAAGGTCATTATCCCCCTTGGAAGAACTGGGGGGAGAAGGCTAGGAGCCTTTAGTATGCAGACGGAAGCGATGAAAAGAGGTCCTGAGGTTTCATGGAGGCCCTAGCTTAGCTTTACCGTGCGGAAGGCCGGCCCAGTGACAAGCCTCAGGCCCACTCTTCTCTAGGGAGACCTTCATAGTGGCCAAGCCGCCTGGAGACCACTCCCCGGCTTTCTCCACCCCTAGCTCCAATGGGGGCTCAAAAGATGGGGGTCGTCCTGGCTCGGCTGTAGTGGGGTACAGCAGTGGAAGTTCCCCCGTGGCGCGGGACGCCTGGCCGCCCGCCTGTCCCCCCCACCTAGGGTGGAACCCATGCCCTTACCCGCGGCGCGTGAATACGAAGGGGGGCACAGCTCGGCCCCGAGGCCGCACCAAAGCTTGCTCAGCGCCTGCTGCCTCTGAGCCGCCGCCCCCGGCCGCCGAGGTGAAGGGCCACAGGCCCCGAGCTTTGGAGCCGCTGGCGCCCATGTCAGGGCCGCCGGCGCATGGCTGGCCCCGCGGCCGCACTGCTCACAGCGCAGTCGGCGCCACCATACCCTGCCCCAGCAGCTGCTCACAGGTGCCGCCGCCGCCGCCGCCGCCTTCCGCAGGTTCGGCTGTCTCCACGGAAACCTCACTTCCGTTTCCGCACGCTGCCGCCTCTGATTGGCTGTTGCTCTATCGGTCCGTGGGGCGGGACCAATGGTCGTCCTGAGATGCTGTGCACCCCAGCATGCGTTGCGAGATCACAGGTCCCAGCAAGCCGCGCTCTGACCAGCTGGGACAGCAACCACCGAGGAAAGTGGTGGTCGTGAGTCCTCCCAGTCTCTTGGGTGTATATGGCAGCTCCGACGTCCCCCAACACTTGAGTTCAGGCCTAGCAGGCCTTCTCAACCACCAATCCTCAAACCAGCACTTCAGGGCCTCAGGCCCGACCGCTGGGTGCCCCATCTGGGTTCTATTTTCACAGGTGTATTTTTGTCATTGCCACGCTTATGTGAAGTAACCAAGTCGAAGGAAAATTAAGGAACTGGCCAAATTCATATAGTTACATTCAGGTCTGAAGAACTTAGAATTGTTTTCAAACCTAGCGAATGCATGCCTAATGAAAGCAAGAATTGTTAACAGCTATACCCTTGGTGCCATGAGCTGTCTCTGGTCCGCGATGGCAGCTCAGTATTTGGTGAAGGGGTTATGCCACAGCTTCTCCCAGAAGTGCTGTGTTGGTTTCCTTTTATTTTTTTTGAGATGGAGTTTCGCTCGTCGCCCAGGATGGAGTGCAGTGGCACTATCTTGGCTCACTGCAGCCTCCGCCTCCCAGGTTCAAGTGATTCTCAGGCCTCAGCCTCCCGAGTAGCTGGGATTACAGGCACCCCCATCATGCCCGGCTATTTTTTTTTTTTTTTTTTTTTTTAGTAGAGACGGGATTTCACCATGTTGGTCTGGCTGGTCTTGAAAACCCCCAACCTCAGGTGATCCACCCTGGCCTCCCAAAGTGCTGGGATTACAGGTGTGAGCCACTGTGCCTGGCCTTTTTTTTTTGAGACCAAGTCTTGCTCTATTGACCAGGCTGGAGTGCAGTGCTGTGATCTCCTCACTGCAACTTTCACCTGCCGGGTTCAAGCAATTCTGTCTCAGCCTCCCGAGCAGCTGGGACTAGAGGTGCCCACCACCATGCCCGGCTAAATTATTTTGTATTTTTGGTAGAGATGGCGTTTCGCCATGTTGGCCAGGCTGGCCTCAAACTCCTGGCCTCAAGTGATCCACCCGCTTAGGCCACTCAAACTGCTGGGATTACAGATGTGAGCCATCATGCCCAGGCCAGTTTCCCTAAGTTCTAACTGTAGTCCATTCTTTTTTTTTTTTTTTAAGACTGGTCTCGAACTCCCGACCTCAGGGGATCTGCTGCCTTGGCCTCCAAAGTGCTTGGATTACAGGCGTGAGCCACCACGTGCGGCCTAACTGTAGGCCATTCTTGTCCCCACTACCTGAGCCTCAGGGAGCTAAGTGATGACCAGCTATATATGGATACATCTTCTTCACAAGTTGGTCCATGGTGACTTTGCAAGACACCTGTGGGCCTGTCCATCACCCTTGACAACTTCCAGCAGCATGAGGGCTAACTGCAGCTGTGTGCCTATAATAGAGAGTCCAGGCTGGACATGGTGGCTCACACCTGTAATCCCAACACTTCGGGAGGCCAAGTTGGCAGGAGCCTAGGCAACACAGAGAGACTCCCATCTCTACTATACTTTATATGTAAAAAAGTCCAACGGCAGGAGGATCTTTAAAACTTTATTCAGCCAATTCTCTCAGGCCCCAGGCCCTGATGATGACTGTCACCCCAACCCCTTTCCCCACAGGAGCCATTCAGCTGAGGCCACCACACATTACATACATTCATGCACTTCATGAAAAATACCTGAGGGAGAAACCCTGGCTTTGATTAGCAAACGAGGTATGAACCTGGGCCAGTGCCCACATTCACACAGACCCTGGCCCAGGGATATCCTCCTCCTATGAGGCATTAAGGCACTTGCTGCACTGTGAGCCAGCACTCCCTGACCTCAGGTTGTGTGAGGGGTTGGCACTGTAGAGAGAAACCAAGACTCTTCCTCAATGCCTGCCTTATTCTGAGGAGCCACCCTTAGCTCTGATAAGGATATCCTGAGACCACATTC
Organism: Ateles fusciceps; assembly: GCA_036589455.1. Lineage (NCBI taxonomy): Eukaryota > Metazoa > Chordata > Mammalia > Primates > Atelidae > Ateles > Ateles fusciceps. The sequence goes on along the minus strand of JAZHEH010000562.1, from coordinate 27,894,079 downwards.
AAGATCCAAAAACTTTCCCCATTAGATGAGGGCCCTCACCCCTGCAAACATGACCCTGTTCTGTTTGTAGGGTCTCCAAGATTCTCACTTCTGAGACACAAATTGAGGAGACTTCTGTCTACCCCACTCCTGCTCCAAGCCTGGAGCAGCTTCCCAGGGTAGCCCTGGCCCACCAACGCCCAGTACAGAGGGGCAGAGGCGTGCAGAGCCATACCCAGCTACACCCACAGGTGGACACAGGGGGCAAGCTCCTTCGCTGTTCTCTGGGCTCATTCCCCCAGCAGAGGAGGGCCTCCATGCACACTCATTCCACAGGTCCCACTGGCCCTGTCACACTCACACAGCACGCTCTTGGCGCTGCCTGCTCTCCACCTTCCACCTGGGGGTACAAGAGGTCACCCCAGGGGGCAGGCGTGCAGGGCCTCTTGGATCTTCTGGCGGCAATAGGAATACTTCTGCAGGATCTGGCGGAGGTGCGCCTCTTCCTCCCGCTGCAGGATACGCAGGAAGTTATGCAGTTCAGGCATGCTGAAGGCGTCCCACTGCAAGCAGGTAAAGGGGAATATACAGGCTACAGAAGGGATGGCCAAGCCAGCAGACCCTCCTCAGAGAAGACTAGCACCCCATGTTCACACGAGCTAGGACTGGGCTTTCTGATGTCAGGCTCCTGGCTGACTGAGCTCTGCTAGGATCTGTGACAGCAGTTTCTATGGAAGATGGGCCCTACAAAACGGTCACCTTAGTGAGGCAACCAAATCAGATGTTCCCTGTGGACAGATCAGGCACATTCTGGGTCTAATTCCACTCCACAGCTTCCAGGTAAAAAGTCTTAATGCCTGAAGGGGCCCCTTCATGTCATTAGATGGACTCCTGCATCTCCAGAAGATTTTCCACACCAGGAAAGATCAAAGCACCAAGACAATTCTTCCTGGCCTCTCGGGACAACCCTATGCTTTGGCATGAGTGTTCTGGAAGCCTTCGCTTTAGTTACAATGCCTATACACTCCTAAAACTGCTTTGCAAGGCTTGTCCTCCAGCACAATTCCTCCTCCAAGCCTTACTGTAGCTACAGTCCATTAGCCCCGTCCAATGACAACCAAGAAACTAAGGAGAACTATGTACTCACGTTCACCTCCCCGGAGTCATTTTCCTTCAGGACGAAGCTCAGGGCCTTGTCACTGGGCCCCGCCAGGAGCCGCAGCCGTAGGGGCTGCTCATCATCCGACAGCTTCCGCAAGTACACTGTGAAGGGGAAGTAATGATCAGAGACAGGCCAGCTGCTCAGTCCCTGCATGTACCGTATATACCCCAACATGGGGCAGGGTGGGGTAGGAGCCCCACCTTGGCCGTGACGCTCAGCCCGCTCAAAAAGTGCAAACTTGCGGGGGTCATCCACTACCAAAAACTTTCGAAGCAGGGCCTCAATGACCTCACGTGCCCTTGTGCGTGACAGCACATGCAGGTGCTTGACAGTATCCTTGGGCAGGTAAAAGGAAGTGCGGCGCCTGACACTTGCACTCCGTCCTGGGCCCCGCCGGGCATCTTGCAAAGAGGGTGGCTTCTTGCTGGAGGGCACTGAGACAGGGCGCACCAGTTTCAGCTGAACCTTGATGAAGCCTGTGTAAGAGCCGTCCTTGTTCTAAATAAATAGAGAAACCAAACCTTGACAGTAAGTTCCAGGTGAGATGAAGCACTAGGGTTCTGTCTACCTGAGGCTAGGCTGGATATATACTAATTACTGCTTGAGGTATCACCACCCAATACCTCAGTTGTGACCCTCTGGGTATCAGGCACACAGCTGGGTACCTCCTCTCCACACCCACTTCCTGAGCAGTCAACTCACCAAGCTCATGAAGAGATTGCTGTTGATCTGGCCATTGTACTCCTTGATCTTCTTCTCAATCTCAGCTTGAGAAAGGTCAGGTGTCTCCCCACTCCACAGGCTCGTCCTGCAAGATGGGCCAGCATGGACACAGGGCCCTTGAGTAACCCAGGGCTTCTCTGAAAAATGGCCTCTGGGGCAGTCCCTTGGAAACTGACTGCCTTTGGCCCCGTCACTGATGTACATACACATAGCTGCCCAGCTGGTGCCCACACTGAACCCACCACTGCTTCTGGTTCTGCACACTATGAGTAGATAAGGCAAAGACAGAATCATTTGGCTTCTCCCTGCTACCTGCCTAGTGCCTCAGCACTCAGTGTAGCCCTAAGGATACCACAGAAGCAGGGGCAACTGAAGGCACATGGCCAGGGGCCAGGAACAGCTGAGGGACTCTAAGGAGGGACTCTCATTTAAAGTAAAATCAGGCTGGGTGTAGTGGCTTACATCTGCAGTCCCAGCACTTTGGGAGGCCAAAGTAGGAGGATCACTTGATGATCCTCAGGAGTTTGAGATCAGCTTGGCAACACAGCAAGACCTCATCTCTACTAAAAAAAAAAAAAAAGAAACAAAATTAGCCAGATGTGGTGGCGTGTGCCGTAGTCCCAACTATTCAGGAGGCTGAGGTGAGAGGATTTTTGAGCCTGGGAGATTGCGGCTACAGTGAGCAATTGAGTGAGACCCTGCTTCAAAAAACGAAAAACAAAAACAACAAAGAATAAAGTAAAATCACACCTCAACTGTACATTCTGATCACAGCACCCTAGTTGAGCTGGAGTGAGGATTTGTCCTAAAGAAGGCAGCCCATTTTTCTCCTCTGCCCCAGCACAGGGCCATGACCCACTGCAGGGTGAGAGGAGTAGAGAGTGGTGCACATCAGTAGTCCAGCCACCAGTGGGCAGAGCAGTAGTACTTGGAGTCAGCTCTCCATGTCTCATACATAGTGAGAAAAATCACTGTGACATGACGTTTAACCTTGACCTAGGCTGCACAAAAGGCTTGGGTCTGGACAGCTTCCAGGTGGGTTTCGGCACCTGCCTGTGCTGTCTGAAGATTTAGCCCAAAGATTTTTTCTTTTTTCTTTTTTTTTTACAGTCCAGAGGTCTTTTATTTTTTTATTTTTTTAACACCTATTATGCCATGAATTCATAGGGGGATAGGTTCCAGCAGCTCAGGCTCCTTCCCATTGGTTCTCACAAAGTGTGCTTCTCTGGGTGGAGCAGGCTGGCGCTTCAGTTGAACCCAGGTACCTTTCTCTTTGGCTTCTTTCTTTTTCTGATCATTTTCCTTCACAGGTTTTAGGAAGCTATCTCGGCTCTTAGAGTGCTTGATGTGCTCAATACGCACATTAATTCTCTTGGCAAGAATCTTGCCCTTGTTTGTTTACAACAATGCCAACAGCATGCTGGGTAACATTGTAGACTCTTCCAGTTTTGCCATGATAACATTTGTGGGGCATTCCTTTTTGAACAGTACCCATTCCCTTGATGTCTACAGTATCACCTTTCTTACAGATTCACATATACGTGGCCAAAGGAACAACTCCATGTTTTCTAAAAGGCCTAGAGAACATATATCGAGTGCCTCTCCTCTTTCCCTTTGTGTTCGTCATTTTGGTGAATTACTGGAAGATGGCAGTTCCGGCCGAAAGGCGATTTTTTTCTTTTTTTGAGACGAAATCTTGCCCTGTCACCCAGGCTGGAGTGCGGTGGGCATGATCTTGGCTCACTACAACCTCCATTTCCCAGGTTCAAGTGATTCTCCTGCCTCAGCCTCCCGAGTAGCTGGGATTACAGCTAATTTTTGTATTTTTAGTAGAGATGGGGTTTTACCATGTTGGCCAGGCTGGTCTCAAACTCCTGACCTCAAGTGATCTGCCCACCTTGGCCTCCCAAAGTGCTGGGATTACATGAGCCACCGTCCCCGGCCCAAAGATTTTTAACTCCACCACTCACTCCCCCATCTCATCTAGGGACTGGATTCTTGCCAGAGGGTGGAGTGTGGGACAGGGCAGCCAGGGCTCTGAACTGACTTTCTTCTCTCAGACTCCCTGGGCCCACAACATCAGCATTACTTCCTGTTGACGTAAGATAGGCCCTAGTTAGAATGGGAGTGTCACAGACACAGCTGAATTCAGCACTGACCAATATTTTGTCCCAGAAGAATTCCCACAAGGTTTCCTGTAGAATGATTCCTGTAGAATGATTTTGTGCCAGCCCCTGTAGAGTGATTTTGAGCCAGGGTTCTCCCTGACTACGCCTTGGAGTCCCCTTAAGCTGCTTAAACTATCTGATGGGGACAAATGGAGAGGACAGATGAGGGAGCAGGGTGGAGCCCATGGCCTTTTAGCAGAATGCTCCTCACCCCAGAACCCGCTGCTATTCTGCAGCTAGCAAGGAAGTGGGGCTGAGAACTGAGGCCAGGGCCTCACAGGAAAAAGATACAGGGGGAGCGGTAGAGACTGAAGCTCATTTGCTTCCTCAAGTATCCAAAGGTCTCCTGGATGGAGGACAGCATTGGAGTGAAAACCCCAGCACAAACCTTACTGGGGACAGTGGGCAACCTTGTTGGGTTAGTAAACAAATGGTGTGGGCCCTGGAAAATGAGGGCTGCAAGCTGTGAGTAAGCAGTGGATGTGTTTGTTCAGTGTACCAATGGGAAGAAGTACCCAGATAGGAGGGGGTACTAGTGGTAAGAGAAATACCAGGCACACTCTAGTGCCAGGGCAAGAAGGAAGATCATTCTGTTTGCAGAACAGGGAGGGCATAGGGATGGTGCTAACTTATTCTTGTGTTGGCTCTGAGCTCCTACCTAAGAATGAGAAAGCTTGCTTCTTCTTCTCTTCCTGGATCATCCAGGAACCCTGGGCTGGGATGGAGTGACCTCATTTCCAGCCCCTTCCCTTCTGGAGATGAACCTCCCTCACTATCTTCATTCAGAAAACAAAGGACTTGGACTAGAGGCACTGCACAGTCCTTCCAGGATTCAAAGGAGGAGGAGTTTCTTTTTCTGTTTCCAAAGCTGCCCGCTGGAAGAGGATTTCAACAGCCATGCCAGTCGGATGCACAGCAGGACCATGGAATTTCCCTTCTGCACCATACGGACCCACCCTCCACTTTACCACTGTTCATAAAAACTGATGTGTGGTTTTTTTTGTTTTTTTGTTTTTTGAGACAGAGTCTCGCTCTGTTGCTCAGGCAGGAGTACAGTGGCATGATCTCAGCTCATTGCAACCTTTGCCTCCTGGGTTCAAGAAATCCTCCTGCTTCACCCTCCTGAGTAGCTGGAATTACAGGTGTGTGCCACCATGCCTAGCCTTCCTTTTCAATTGGTTAGTTTTCCCACCTTTCCACAGTGGAAAATGGCTCAGGAATGAGTGACATGAAGACAAGCCCAGGGGTCTACACTCAACCCTTGCACCCAAGCTATGGGCTGAGATTTTGGGTGCTGAGCACCAACCCCTTTGTAAGAAATTTTGTAAAATTTAAAGCATCACTCATAACTCCACTTTCTTTACTTAAGTAAGGATTTCCACCCCATTGCTGCCAGGCATACTGAGCTTCACAGTCCCTATTTCTCTCTCCTGGTGCCCGGGCCTGGTTCTCTGAGCCTGGTGGTTACACCCATGGCACCTAGCACAGAGTTCTCTGATAATGGGGACACCTAGGAGGTTCCAAGACATCTTACAGTTCTGGGTTAGTAACCTGGATCTCTTTCCACCTCTTTAGGCATTTTACAGTCTAACCTTCCCCCTTCTTGTGGATAAAATGCTCCTGAATGCTTATGGTCCAAAACAAGACTTCCTTCCTATCCATTCCCAAATCTTTCTCCAGATCCACCCTAGAGGAGGGATCAGAATCTTCCACAATCCAGCAGCTGGTGACAAGCCAGAACAGGCAAGAGGTGAGGACTCAACTGGCTCCATCCAGGAGTGCGTAAGGAGGAGGAGGATTTCCCCTCTGCCTCTGTTTTCCCAAACATACTTCTCAATTCCTGGAGAGGACTCTTCCCCTCTCTACTTCCTCCCCTAGTCTCCCCAAGGAGGGGGGCAGGAACACCCGAACGCGGAAATCGACGTGCTATTCCAGACTGCTCGGTCGGCTTTAGTCATAACTGGATAATGCCCGGCTCAGATCTACCACAAGCCACACAGCTGCCTTCCCTGTTCAACCGGTCGGTGACAGAAACCAAGGGGGCCCCAGCACCCAGTATCGAGGCACTGGAATCGGGGTCTTACACACGGTTCCGCGAGCCAGTCCTCGGCCAGGACCCGTGGGGAGCCACGTAGCCTGGAGGGTGGGGGCTGCCCACCGACCCAGGATGCGGCAACTCACCGGGGAGGGCGGGGCTCCAGCGACCGCCCCCGCCCCTTGACGGACGGCACCCCCTGGCTCCCACCTGGTCCCGGCGAGGCCTGCGCGCTAACGAGGTTCGCGCGGTGAAGTACTGCTCGAGCTCCGAGTCGGAGTCCTCTTGGCTGCAGTAGCCACTGCTTGTCGTGCTGCTCCAGGTCATCTCGAAAGAAGGCGTCTCCACCTCGCCCATCGCCCTGCCCGCCCGTCCCTCTAGTCCCGAGCGTCCGCAGCCGCCGACCACCGCCCCGGTCGCGTGCGTGCATGCGTGCGTGCGTGTACGCGTGTCAGTGTGCGCGTGCGCCCCGGCCAGCGCAACCGTTAAGACTGAAACGTAGATCACCGGGATCTAGCCCCTTGTCTCATTGGGGGAGGAACGTCGGGGCGGGGACACGCACGCTTCGCCCCCAGAAATGACCTCATCGCTCCGGTAGCTCCACTTACAGACCCCACCTCCTACAGGAAACGGGGCGGGTGCCAGCTTCTACGCACGCCCACCAGAGTCGCCGCTGGCCGTAGGCTAGGGCCGGGAGGTGTGGGAACTGCGCGTGCGCGGAGCCTGGGCCGCGGTCCGCTGGCAGCCTGTGGAGTCCGTGCGGAGCCGGCAATCTAGGCACCCCTCCCCAGCCCCTGCGCAGAATTAGCCTCTCTCTGCAGCTAGGAAATCGGCAATTAGAACGCTCATTGCGCGCAGAACCGGGCAGCCCTCGGGAACGCCTGCGCTGTGGCCTGCCCTTCCTCGCCCTGCCCATACGCCCAGTCCCGCGCTCACCACGTTCGTGTCCCGCTCCACCGCGGGTTCCCAGCCCAGGTCCCGGGGCCCGCAGCAGTCCAGGCAGACGAGCGCGCGGCAACGGTAGTGGCAGGTGAACTTGCAATCTGCAGAGAGGCCTGGCCGTGAGGCGGAGCAGCCCCAGGTCGGGGAATTGTCCCTGAGATTGAAGGGAAGCCCCAGGGAGAGGGCCGCTGCCCGCCAGGCTCCAGAGGCCCGGCCTATCTCAGTGGGTTACCTCCTACTGTTACACGGACTCTAATGTTGGTCACCCTGGGCGTTTGGAAACCGGCCGGAAGGCCAAAGGCAGTTAGGGACCCAGGCCTGCTCAACAGTTGGATCTCATCGCCTCCCGCAGAGGTTCCCCCTTCCTTATTTGCAACTTCTATGTAACACGTCTGCCTATTTACTTGAGGGAAAAACCAAACATCTTTAACCTACGTCCTCCCTCTGGTTGTCATCTGTCTCTACTCCCCCTCAGACCAAAACACTGGTCTCTATAGGTTCTAATCCGCCTTCACTCTCTCCTCCACCCACAGCCAGGCTTGCCTCTCCCTCCAGGAAACTGCCCAGGACAGGGTCCTCAGCGATCTGCATACTGCCAAATGGAATCCAGTGTCCCAGTCTCCATTCTCACCCCCTCAGCATCATTTGAAGCTTGCTCCCTTTGACTCCCAGGGGACACACTCTCCTGGGTTTCCTCCTATCCCCCTGCAGCTCCTGCTCAGCTCCTTTGCAGATTCTGACTCAACTTCCAGATCTCACGGTGATGTCTGGGCTCAGTCCTGATAGCTGGCCTGGTCTCTACACTCACCTGCCCCAGATCCACGGCTGAAACACTGACCTAGATTAGATCCTCTGTGCCAGTACCTTCACTAGGATGTCTAAAGGACGTTTCAAGTGAACATGGCCAAAATTTAATTCCCCTTTCTTCCACCTCACTGCTACCCTTGCCTAGCTTCCTCACTGCAGCAAAAATGGCCACTATGCCCACAGTTACTGGAGACAAAAACCTAAACTTATCTGATTCCTCCCTTGTCTCTACTTGATACACGCCCAAATCGTCCTGCTTTTTTATCTCCATGGCCACTTTATTTTTCTTTGAGAACACTACAATCACTACACTATCCCAGCCTTGTTCTTTTTTTTTTTTTTTTTTTGAGATGGAGTCTCTGTCGCCAGGCTGGAGTGTAGTGGTACAATCTCAGCTCACTGCAACCTCCGCCACGTGGCTTCAAACGATTCTCCTGCCTCGGCCTCCTGAGTAGCTGGGATTACTGGCACTCACCACCACGCTCAGATAATTTTTTGTATTTTTAGTAGAGACGCGGTTTCACCATGTTGGCCAGGCTGGTCTTGAACTCCTGACCTCAGGTGATCCACCCACCTCGGCCTCCCAAAGTGCTAGGATTACAGACGTGAGCCACCACGCCCATCCCCTTGTTCATTCTTTGTATTCTTTCACAACTTTGTGCTTCCCCCAGCTGAATTTGTGATATTCTCTTGTACCAGATGAGAGGGTCTCCATGCACACACAGACCTGGGACACCATCCATCCACAAGTTCCTAAATGTTAGAATAATTTGGGGAGTTTTTAAAATTTGCTGATGCCTAGGGGTCCACTCCCAGCAGTTGATTCAACAGGTCTGAGGTGGGATCTAGGCATAGAGGGTCAGAGGGCTGTAAAAGTGCCCCTGGTGATTCCAGCTGGTGTCTAGCTATGGGAGAGCAACTTTTGCCTTGCTGGTGATTCCCAGGGGGTGCAGAAGGATTGCTGGGTGTGTGACTGTATTCCATTATTTTAGCATCTGATTCACTGGGTCACAAATGGGTATTTGCTAAATAAAGACTCAACAAAACTCCTGCTTGCAGGGGGCCCACCCAATGTTCTAACTTTTTCCAGGCTCCCTCCCATATAGGTGGGGTAACTTCACCCCAAAGGTTCTGGAGGGGGGTCACAGTGAGTGAATCTTTGGAAAGAGGCAAGCCTGGAAAGATGGACTCAGAGGTAGGCACAAACCCTTTCTCAAGAAGGGCCAAGGCATTTTAAAGAAACTTGAAATCAGCACATTTTTACATGCAAGCAGCCACCTCTGCCCATCTGTGCCCCAGATACGGGAGGAGTGCGAAAAGGGATAAACCATTTTTGCACACTCTTCAGCGATGGGGCGAAAGTAACGGACCTAGTCCGCGGGAGCTGTCCCCGCCGACCCCCCTCTGCCGCGTCTTGACCCGCGGCGATGGCGCTGCCCCTTGGCTGCCCCTTCCGCTCTCGTAGGCGCGCGGGGCCGCTACTCACGCGCGCACTGTAGGCCCTTGCGCACGACGCCCCAGATGAAGTCGCCGCAGAGGTCGCACCACGTGTGCGTGGCGGGCCCCGCGGGCTGGAAGCGGTGGCCACGGCCCGGGACCATTTGCCGTGCAGGGTTGCGCGCAGTACCCCGCGCGATGCGCAGCGCGTTGGCACGCTCCAGCCGGGTGCGGCCCTGCCCGGCGCGCCCAGTGGGTGCCAGCTCCCGCAGCTCAATGAGCTCAGGCTCTGCCGACATGGCCCGGTAGAGCCCGGGCTTCGCTGGCTTTGGGCGCCAGCAAGCGCAGGCCGGGCGGGGCCGCAGGGCGGGCCCGACCTCAGCGCCGCCCCCGGGATCTAGGCTGGCGGGGCGGGAAGGTGCTGAGGAGAGCCGCGCAATGGAAACCTGGGTGGGGGGACTGTGGGGCCTGAAGGCTGGGCTGGGCGGGGGTGGGGGTGCTCTCGCAGATCCCCCGCCTGGCCCTTCCTTTCCTCCTTCGTCCCCTCCACACCCCCAACCCCCGACGGCCACGACGCCGGCGACCGCAAAACACCACGTGGACCCGTGTTTCTGGAGGCCAGCTTTACCGTGCTAGAGGAAGAGGGTCCCCCACATCCGGCCCTCGCCCTCCCGGCCTGGTTTGCTGAGGCAACGCACTTGGCCTGCCCACAGGGTGGGGCAGGAAGTCTCGAGCCTTCCCTTGGGGGAGGGGAGGAGGGGGGATGGGTCAGCAGCTTTACCGCCCACTTTGCTCTCCACCACGGAGACTGGGGCTCTGGCAGAGACTGGCCCGTGATCTTGAGATTCAGGGGTGCGTTCTGGGTGGATTCCCTTGGCATGGGTTGGTCGGCCTTCAGCAACGACAGCCCTCATTTGGCTCTGTCACCCTGGGCTGCCAGGACACAAGTCTTTCCATGCTTTTCCCAGTGCTTGACTTGGCACTCCCTGCAGGCAGGTGGGTACTGAGGATCACAGCACATGTAGGGGATGTGGGAGTAGGGCTTAAGGGTCCAAGGTCCTAGGATAGCCTCACCTGCAGCAATACCACTCATTCTGGCATCGCGAGCAGCGCTTGGAAGCCTCTGCACTGCAGTAGGCACAGCGGGGCCGCTCTGGAGCTACTGCCTCTAGCACATCCAGCCTGTAGGTCTCAGCCCACCTTGGGGAGAGTCAGGAAGATCTGACTGGCCCTGGAAGGTGGGGGCACCCCTGCCCACATCCATGCCTCCTGCATCCCATCCACCCCCACCCTGCCAGTTCCACAGGCCTTACCTTTGTGCCTGCAGCCGCAGGTCTTGCTCTGAGGGGCTGAACACATGCCGGAGCTGGTGCTTGGCAATTGCCTGCCACTTGCCTCTGTTCTCTCGCTCTAGCCGCTCCCAGATTTCTGGGATCTAGGGGAGAGAAGTGGAGAGTGGCAGGAAGGAACTGGTAAAGTAGGACAGTGGTCCTGAGCAGCTGACTTTCCAGTGCCTACCTGTTCCAACACCAGGTCCTTCTTAGGGGGCTGGGTTTCAGCCAGGGCCAGGTGGGCCAGGAAACTCTGCAGGTGGGCCAGGTTGGGCAGCTGGTCCAGTAGCGTGTCTGTGAGGAAGGCCCGAAGCTGCAAGGGTATCCAGCAGAGGCCAGTGTGATGCAGGTGCTGGCCAGGGGGCCAAAGATAAGGAAGGGGCTAGGTTGGGCTGAGCATGCCTGTAGGGGCCCATGTCCCACTAGCTGCTGTGTCACCTGAGGCCCAAGGACTGAAAAGAGTACTGGGGCTGAGGTGGGTGGGCAAAGATAAACAGCAGGGACGCAGTCAGGGTAGGATGGGGAGGGGCAGTGCTGGGGCTGTGGGGGACTGGTGTGGAGGGAGTCCGACCTTGAGTAGCCGTCCCTTGGCAAAACTTGTGAGGCAGTAGCGCGCCTGGGCCTCGGGGCTTAGCAGCAGGTTGTACAGGGCGATCCACACTTGCCCATCCAACTTGCTCAGCTTTTGCTGCTCTGAGGGGGCCACAGTATGCCAACGGCTGCCCTCGAACTGCTGCAGCTTGCCTGGGGAGAGGAACCAGCACACTGGGTGCAGGCGTTGCATTCTCTTCAAGTGAGCCAGCTGTGGGGCCTGGGAGACTGACCATTGCCTGGGAATAGTGGGAGAACCTGGGCCACAGGACTTGGACAGGCTATAGTGCTGCTCACCCCAGAGCAGGATGAGCCTCAGTAGTGGACACATGGGCCTGGCCTGCTGCAGAGCTCAGGTCTAGGCCAAGCTTGACTGAGGTATCCTGGTATGCTTAGTAGGCTTGGGGACAGGGTTTGTCTTTGTATAGGCAAGCTGTCCCCCTTTACCAAAAAGATATCCTGAAGCAGTAGCCTGGGGCATAGGCTCATGGGGGAGGACCCTACCTCCTTCCCTCCGGCTCCAGGGACTATGCTCCAGCAGTTCCACCAGGAGGCAGGGCAGGTTGTGTGTGCTGAGCATGCGGCTCAAGGTGCTGAGGGAGAGGCTAGGGGCAGGAATGTTGGGAAGGAGGTGAGCAGAGGCAGGCTACAGGCCCAGTCTTCCAGCCCTCCACGGTAGGCCCAGGCCCAGTCAGGCTGCCCACCTGTCCACGCAGTCTGTGATGTAGCGCAGTACTGAGAGGGCCTTCAGAGCAATCTCAAATTCCATCAACTCTGCCTGCTTCTGCAGCTCCTGGGAGGCCACACAGTGTTTATGCTGGGCCACTCTCGCTTGCGCAGGCCTTGGGGGAACCCGGACCTAGGCCTTCTCAACCCTAGGGAACCTCAACCCACCTGCATGGGGTTGTTGTCCTGAGACCCCTCCTCCTCAGGGGGGCCACCACAGCCACTCCGGGCCACCAGCAGAGTCAGTTTGCGGTGGCAATAGTCTACCAAGTCCAAGACGGTGTCTTCTGCTGACTCACACACCTCCTGGGTGAAGAGGGGAGGGAAACTTTCTGTGTCTGATGCCCTCCCCCACACAGATGCAACCTTCCTTCCTGCCAGGCCCTGACCTGGAACAGTGGCCCATGGGCAGAGATAGTCTCTCACCTTGTGGAAGAACACTGTCTCCAAGAGGTTGATGATGGAGGCCTCGTGGTGTACCTGTTAGACAAAAAGAAGGACAGGGCCTGAGGGAGGGATGGGGCCACCAGCTCTCCTCCCGGGTCCAGAGCCCTCTGAAGGAGTGGGAGGAGGTATGAACCAGGGGCCAGCTCACCACCATGTAGATGGGGAAGGTGTTCTGAGGCTTGAAGTCCTCCACCCTGCAGAGCACGGGGAACACCTTCTGCTTCCACATCTCCACTGCGATCAGCTCCTCCACCAGTGTTGGGATCTTTGAAGTAGGGGGAAAGGACAGGGGTGAGATGGGCCTAGCCTGGCAACCCTCCCATCCCTGGCTCAGCTCAGCCCAGATCTCCTCAAACACTGCTGGGCCCCTAGACTCTCCTAGACCCCATGAATATCCTTCCTGACTTCTCTTTTGCAACTTGGACCTTCATTTCCAGCTGCTCCCAACACCTCTGTGGATGTCCCCCATGCTTATGTGACTGGCTCCTGCCCAGTCTCCAGACTGCCTTGCCCTGCCTGCACCTGTACCCTTATCCTCTCTCCCCGAATTCAGGCATTCAAGCCAGCCCTTCTGCTCATGCCCTCCCTCTTGTCCTTGTCCTCTGGTCCTCCAAGGCTCTTGTGTGCCTTGGCCTCACTCTTACTCAGGACCCTTCACAGTGCCCTGTTCCTACCCTATCCCCTAGTAGTGAGCTCCACCTTTCTCTTGCAAAGGAACTCTTGGTGTGTGTGTGTGTGTGTGTGTGTGAATTGATATTTCAGGTCATCTGCTGGTGATACTCCCTGGTCCATGTTCCAGCCAGGCATCTCCCTGGTTTCTAACTCCCCCTCTCTCATGTTGGGAAGGCTGCTTCCTTCCCTGCCAAACATCAACTTCCAATTAAGTTATCTCCCCCTCCCCCCTAGCCTTACAGTCAATTCACAGATGCCTTTAGCATTTGGGCCTTTCCCTCAAATCCTAAGCTGTTCTAGGACCCACAACTTCTCCCTATTCAACTCATGCCCTGCACCCAGCCTGGTGTGCCAGAGTCCTGTCCATAGGGATACAAAATGAAACCTAACACATTCCTCTTTCACCTTCAGGGAGGACAGGTATACCAGGCCAGAGGGCAAAACACACAGGGCATTCCTGAAGGGTAGAGTGGGTGAGGTATGGAGGAAGGCAGGAATCCTGCCTGTGACCTCGGGGTACCTTCCCATGGGTGACCAGCAGCTCCTGAATGGGCTCGCCCTGGCTGACTGTGGCATCGAGTATGGCTTGCATGTTCAGCTTCTCCAGGTTCTCGTGCTGCTGGTTCCACCTGCCCCAGAGGGTAAGTGCATGTGGGTGCACGTGTGTGCATTAGGAGTGAGGATGGGGGCTGGATCCTATTGAAACCTGACCTGATCTTGGGGCCACAGGGGGCTCAGGAGCAATAATACTCCTGTCTCGGAATGCTCTGCTTCCCCATTTGGGGGGCCCCTCCACAGTGGGCAGCCCCCTCCGCCCATGTCAGACTCCAGCTCCCCCACTCAAGGACAATGACCCATGACTCTGCCTGACCCAGGTGCCTCACCCTTCGGAGCCCATCTCGCGTAGCGGGAAACTGCGCAGACCCCGCACCAGCGCGTCAGCTTCCCCGGGCAGCAGGAGCTCCAGGTCTCCCATGTCGAGGCCGGGGTCCAGCGGACCCTGGGCAGCAGTCGGGGGTGGGGATGCTAACACACGGGGACGATGCCCGACAGTGCCAAAGTCTGGGACCGGACAGTTGCGGGGCGGTTGGGGAGCGTGGGTTCTCGCTGCCATGGAAACGGGTTCGCCGCGCCTGCGCATTGCGGCCTGGGCCCGCCCCTGGAGCTAGTTCTCGCCTAAATCCGGGCGGGTCTACCGCCCGCCTCGCCTAAGCTGCTGCCAATCGCTACAGTATCTGGATTCCCAGAGCTTTCTCGGGCTGTGACCCACGAGTCTCTCCTGAGCTCCAGATTCTTGTGGCCTGGACTCTGTCCTCGGACGCCAAGTCGGCCTGCCCAGGGATGGGGGTAACCCGGCCCCCACCAACTCTTCCTGCGGCTGCGGCATGTTGACCCACCCGCTGCTCCTCCTCCTCCTTATGGCTTCCTGGTTCCTCTATTTCTTGCGTCCCGGCTCCACTAGTTGGCTCCTGAAATACTTACTGCCAGGGCGCACGACTTCTCTCCATCCAGAATGTCATCACCTGTCATGGGATAACTGTGGCAGCCTTTTCTCTAGACTTATTTCCACGCTTGGTCCTCATGAACAGCCCGGAGCCTCTTTTTAAAAAAAGTGTATGTCAGGCCAGGTGCGGTGGCTCATGCCTGTAATCCCAGCACTTTGGGAGGCTGAGGCAGGCGGATCACTTGAGGTCAGGAATTCGAGACCAGCCTGGGCAACATGGTGAAACTCTGTCTCTATTAAAAATACAAAAATTACTGGGAAAAGGGTACTGCAGGTAAAATATACTCCTAAAAGAAAAAAAAAAAAAGAAAAATACAAAAATTAGCCAGGTGTGGTGGCACACACCTGTAGCCCCAGCTACTCGGGAGGCTGAGGCAGGAGAATCGCTTGAGCCCAGGAGGCAGAGGTTGCAGTGAGGCGAGATTGCACCACTGCACTTCAGCCTGGAGGACAAAACGACACTCTGTTTCAAAGAAAAAGAAAAAAGTTTACAATTACTCCTTGGCATGAGAGTGGCTCTGCAGCTACTTCTGGCCCACCAAATGCTAGGTCCTTCATGGCTTACTAGCAGCTCTGCAAGATCTACTTCTTGCCCTCTCTCGTACCTTGGGACTTGGATTCTTGCTTCTCCCCCTTGTTCCCCTGGATCTCTCTCATACATTCCAAAGAGGTTTTTGCCTCAGGGTTTTGCACTGTGCCTGGAATACTCTTCCTTCAGGGCTCAGTTTACACGTTGGCATGGCCTTTCTTGGCCATTTAATCCAGAGCAGTCCCTGCTTCCAACCCAACTCATTCTTGATCACATCTGTTTTTTTTTTTTTTGTTTTGTTTTGTTTTTCAATGGCGTCTCCTCTGTCACCTAGGCTAGAGTGCAGTGGCATGATCTTGACTCACTGCAACCTCTGCCTCCTGGGTTCAAGTGATTCTTTTGCCTCAGCTTCCTGAGTAGCTGGGATTACAGGTGCACAGTAATCTGGCTAATTTTTTGTATTTTTTTTAGTGGACATGGGGTTTCACCATGTTGGCCAGGCTGGTATCAAACTTCTGACCTAGGTGATCTGTCCACCTCAGCCTCCCAAAGTGCTGGGATTATAGGCATGAGCCCCTGGGCCATGCTACATCTGTTTCTTTCTAGGTTTATTTATTATTATTATTATTTGAGACAGGGTCTTGCTTTGTCACCCAGCCTGGGGTGCAGTGATGGGATCACAGCTAAATGTAGCCTCCGACTCCTGGTCTCAAGCGATCCCCCCACTGCAGCCTCCTGAGTAGCTGGGGCTGCAGGTGAGCCACCGCGCCTGGCTGATTTTTTTTTGATAATTAACCAGCACTTTTACTTGTCGATTGTCAGTCCTGTCCACCAGATGGCGATCTAGCGCACAGGCTCGTAGCTATTTCATTCATCGCTGGGTCTCCCGTGGCCGGCTCAGAGGCAATACTCAGTAAGATAGTTTGAAATGGGTGACTTTATTTACAGAACTAAGAGTCAACCTCTACACAGTATGACAAGCCTACTGGCAGGAGGGACTACCCACAGCAATGTGCGCATCCAGCCACCACCAGCCTCACTTCCAGCAGATGATGATGTTGGGGTCATTTTCGAGCCGCTCATCCAGCTCATGGTAGCTCATGCCTGGGTGGGGTGGTGGAGAAGAGGTCAGTGGCCTTGGCCTGGCCACCCTGCCCTGACCCCACCCTGACTGCCCACCTGCCTCCACCTGTCTTGCAGCAGATCTCATCATAGCTGTGGCAGCCTGTATAAAGCCGGGCAGGGTGGCTCTGCTCTTCCCGGGACACCCGTACAGGATACTTCTGTAGTCGCCTGATGAGGTTCTTCATAAGCCCGAACTGGATCAGCTTCCTAGGGTGAGGATGAGAGGACAGAGGGGTGATGCCCTGGCCAGGCCTTCTTTCAGGCAGGCCAACTCTTTTCTGTAGTCTCCCTTCAATTTTGTCTCAGTAGCCCATCATCTCCAGGAAGCCTGCTTGGATTAGCAGTGCCCCATGACCCAGGGCTGCTGAGAGACATAAAGGGTCTAGCTTCTCTCAGGTAACTTCCAAATACCCCAGCGAATTCTCTGACCGTTCGTCAACATGCTGCAGCTGCTGGGGGTGGCGGCCAATGAGGTCTCGCACGGTAGTGCCAGGGCTCAGGCTGCAGTATAGCTGGAACACATCCCGGAGACTGGCCCTCTTGTGCCCTGTGGGTGCCAGGGGTCAGCTTACCATGTGGCCCTGCCCTCCCCAAGCTGGGTTCCCCCAGAGCCCACCAATACCTTGCTTGGTCACGTAGGATAGACATGCCTCCTGCAGGGACTTGTCATCTACCAGGTCCTGGACCTTGGGCGTCGGGCAGTACACATTGGAGTACTAGAGGGCAGCAGAAGGCATAGGGGCCTGAGTGAGGGGCTTGGGAAACTGACACAGCCCTGATCTGGTCCAGCCGCACAGTCCACTCTCCACTTAACCAAACCCAACTCACCTACCTGGAGGATGGACACCAGTGTTACAACGCCATAGTACCTGAGAGAGACAGCTGTGTTCAGCTTCTGAGGACCATGCCTTCCCAACCCTCACACCCTAGGGTCCCTGAGCTCTTCCCTGGCTGGTGACCTTGTACTGGGTGTGACTGTAGGTCCACTCACAGCAGGTTCTGGATAGCAATGCGCACCAGGTTGAGTTCCACGTCTGCCTCTGCTGAAATCTTCTGGACATGGCGGAACCCATCAATGTAGGGCAGGATCTGAGCAGAGTAGGACAGGGTTAGAGGGAACAGGATGAGGCCAGGGCTGTGGCCAGCCCCCGATGATGATACCCAGGGAGGGATGGCATACCTGTTGTGTAGTGAGGTCCCACTGTGAGTTGAAGAATTCCTCCTTGTCTTTGGTAAAGACAGGTACATCATACTCCTGGGCCACTGGAGGGTCTGGCCGCTGCTCAATCACCTTCAAGTGGATGGTGTTGGACTCATCTGCAGGGGGCCCAACCATATCCTAAGTGCCACTTCTTCCAAGAGGCCCTCAATTACCATCCAGGCCTCCCAGCATCCCTTGGGGCAAGCAGGTGCCTCTGGGTAGGGCTAGTCTTTCTCTTTTTATGGAGTAAGAAACTGAGGCCCACAAAGGGGAAGGAATTGTCCAAGGGGCAGAGCTGGAGAGCTCGCTTCCCCCCTGACCCCCAGTCCCAGCTCCATCACGCATTGGACCCTGGACATGGGCACCTCAGCCAGTGGCTATTTCTTGGCTACCAATTTGTTCATGAGTCTTGTCCCTCTCCCCCCACTGCCTGGACTCACTTTCCCATCTCTCCTTTACCCCTCTGCTGTCTTTGCAGAGGCTGGCCATACCAATGGGCAGAGTGCACCGGCCCGAGGCATTTAGCTCCTCCAGCAAGATGGTCATGATGGGCACCAACTTCTGCTTGCTCTCTTCCATGGACACGAAGCTGCTCTCTAGCTAGATAGAGCATGGACAGCATGGTGGGCATATCCCAGGACCCCTGGCTGGCTGGTTGCCCTGAGTCCTGAGCTGGTTGGCAGGGTCCCAGGTTTGGGGGACTTTGGAGACATAGGAACACCTTCCCCAACTCTGCCTGTCTACACCCAAGCCCATCTCATTGCAGACCTCTAGTGTGGTCAGATAGCCAGCAAGCTTTTTAACGATGGGCTCGAGGGCACAGGTCTTGGCCTGTGCATCACACACGAAGCCCAGGTTGAAGAGGAGGGCATTGCGGCTGTACTTCTTGTGTTCGATGCACACAGGACAGCCGATCAGCTTCTTTTCCATGGCTGTGCTGGATAATTGGAACAGAGTCAGGCACCTAAGCCTGTTCCTTCCTCCTCCTGGGACTTCCTCTGCCACCACCCCCCCACCCCGCTCATCTTAAACTAAGGCCTCACACAGTGATAAGCTTGTTCTGCAGCTCTGGCTTGGTGATGATGTACACTTGGACTGTGTCAAACAGCTCTCGGGAGATGAAGTCTTCAGGGACCTGGGGAGGGGAGTGGCAATGGTCCCCTCAGTGGACATTTGTACTGGGTGTAGTACAAATGGTGACCTCCTCATGCCCCCCAGGCCCAAGTCCTCTTGTCTAGCGTTCCCTTCTCTCCCACCCACTCAGGCCTATTACTTCTTTCTGTTTCCAGTCACACGCTATGATCTCATCTCCCTCCTGGCTTCTGCATATGCTGTTCCCTCTACCCAGAACACTTTCTCCTCCCTTATTTACACTTCTTATGCATCATTTACTCTTCAATCAGTTCAGGGA
This sequence comes from Ateles fusciceps, assembly GCA_036589455.1. Taxonomy (NCBI): domain Eukaryota; kingdom Metazoa; phylum Chordata; class Mammalia; order Primates; family Atelidae; genus Ateles; species Ateles fusciceps. The sequence goes on along the minus strand of JAZHEH010000562.1, from coordinate 27,875,289 downwards.
TACTCATGGGTCATCCACCTCACCTTCCGTGGGACCTGGAACCCCTCCACCGGTTCCCTACAGCCCGATATCTTACAAACACTGCCAATGTGACATGTTTTCCCTGCCACATTGGGAGCCAGAGGCCTGGGTCTGACTATCCTCTAGCCTCACAGTTGTCCGCGAATGAAGTAGCGTGCCTGCGTACAGCACGGGAATCTACCGCCTCCAGGCAGCTGGCTGAGCTCTCGAGAACGTCCCCTCTCCCCCGCCCAGTCCTGGGAGCCCGGGTGGCACCTGATAGGTGATCTTGGGTCCCAACGTGGGGTGGAACTCGCTGAAGAATATGCATTCGATGCGGCAGCCGCTGCCCATTGCGATAGCCGGGCCCAGGCCCGTAGCTCCTCGTCCCTCGCGCGGAGGCGTCCCCCACCTCCTGTGAACACTTGTCAGAGGCAGCCCGAGGCCTGCGTCGCTGGGGCATGCAAGCTTGCGAATCCCTCTGCCCAATGGCGCCTGCGCAGCGCGACTCAGAGGCGTGGCTGCTGGGGGGCTCGTCCCAGGAAGTCCTGGATGGGTATACGTCGCACCCGGAAGTAAAGCGGCTCCGCGACGGAGCGGCGGTTCGCGCGGTAGGGCCCGGAACATCCCGCTTTCTTTGGAGGAAACCACCGCATCAGATCTGCTCTGCGGGTGAGGCAGGCAAGTCTCTAGCGTGGAGGGGGAAGCATGCCGGCAGCAGTTGGGGAGGCGGCGCGCGAAGGGATTCACGCTGTAACTGGGACCGCAGCAGAGAACTACAATTCCCATAGTGCTCTGCGCCCTCCCAGCTTGCTCTACCGCCGGCGACGGCGTGGTACACTTTGGGATTTCTAGTCTTACATGGCTTTGCGCATCCTACCTGGAAGGCGGGCCAGCGATTGGTACCAGTTCAGATGTGGGTACACTGTGACAGGCCGCCGGCCCTCGACTGGCCTGCTGTGACCATTCTTGGTGCTGGGCTTGATACTGTTCTTTTCTACCATAACTTCTTGGAAGAGGGTGGCATTCTTGCCTTGCAGCCTTTTCTCCAATGAGGAGTGAACAGTGGGCACCTGGGACCCTGGCCCACGCTACTATGCTTTCAGGCTACAGCCACTGGCACGGCTAACCATGGCCCTTTCTGCGGAGACCGAGTCGCACATCTATCGAGCTCTGCGCACTGCTTCTGGGGCTGCCGCCCACCTTGTGGCCCTGGGCTTTACCATCTTTGTGGCTGTGCTTGCCAGGCCTGGCTCCAGTAAGTAGAATTCATAGTTGACTTCTGGGAAGGGAAGGGCCACTTTTCCTGGGGGAGGAAGGGCAGGGGACTCTCGGGAGCAGGCCTGGCTAGCTGAGGGAATTCTGTACTGGAGGGATGAGTGGGATGGAGCAGGTAGGTGTGGACGGGCCACACAGGGTTCCTGGTTTCTCTTTCCTTATCTGAGTGCTCTATTTGGCTGCCTCATGGGAGGTGCAGGGGAAGGAGGTAAGACTGCCAGAGGAGTGGCAAAGCATGGCCTCTGATCCAGGAAGGCGCCAGGAAGAGAGGGTAGGTGTGGGGTCAGTTTGTTGCAGAGCAAGAAGGGGCTCACGGTTTGGCAGTACCTCCTTGGGTGATGGGCTGCTGGTATTCCTCAACCCTTAAGGATCGGTATGGCTGCTTTCTTGCCTCAGCCCCATGAGGCCTCCTCTTCTCATTCCAGGCCTGTTCTCCTGGCACCCGGTGCTTATGTCTCTGGCTGTAAGTAGTGGGCCTGGGCAGTTCTTAGGGGTGGGAGCATGGGCATGGGTGGTGGCCCTGGCAGCCTCTGAATCTTTGTCCACACTTAATATCTGTTTGGAAGAGTTGTATGCTCCAGCTACTCCTGCCCATGGTATATATTTAAGACTTGAAGATGGGCGCAGTGGTTCACGCCTGTAATCCCAGCATTTTGGGAGGCAGAGGTGGGCAGATCACCTGAGGTCAGGAGTTTGAGACCAGCCAGGCCAACATGGTGAAACCCTGTCTCTACTAAAAATACAATTAGCTGTGTGTGGTAGCGTGTGCCTATAATCCCAGCTACTCAGGAGCCTAAGGCAGGAGAATCGCTTGAACCCGGAAGGTAGAGTTTGCAGTGAGCCGAGATCACACCACTGTAGTCCAGCCTGGGTTACAAAGACAGACTCTGTCTCTCCCCCTCCACCAAAAAAAAGACTTGAATCAGAGTAATTAAGACCCAGGGCAAACAAGTGAGGTTTATCTAAGCACAAAATACGGCTTCACCCACCTCCAGGCAGAAAGGTGAGAAATTGCATTTGGATGTATGTACCTCTGTTCCTTTTTACCTTAATTTCTGGTGATGCACCTAACTTTCCCTGAAACAGTCCACCCTTGTGGCCGGCTCTTGCCAGGAAATTGTATCCAGCCCCATGTTAGGAAAACAAAGCTTGTGAATCATTTATAACTGCCACATCTCAAACCCTGTGTTTGCTTAGTAACATAGCAGAGATGACATTTCAGACTAGCACCTAGGAAGAAGTATGGAGATTATTCAGGGCACATATATCATCCCAGATGGGGTTTTCCACTCTTGCCCCACCAAATGGATAGTCTTGTCAGTGGGGAGAGAAGAAAAAGGTGAATCAGCCCAGATTCACTGACTGAGGGTTACATAAAGCTCTCTTCCCCTCTTGTGGGGCAGCACCCTCACTTAAGTCTCCCATCCCCTGTCTCCTCAGTTCTCCTTCCTGATGACCGAGGCACTACTGGTGTTCTCTCCTGAGAGTTCGCTGCTGCGCTCCCTCTCACGGAAGGGCCGAGCACGCTGCCACTGGGTGCTGCAGCTGCTGGCTCTGTTGTGTGCACTGCTGGGCCTCAGCCTTGTCATCCTCCACAAAGAACAGCTTGGCAAAGCCCACCTGGCCACGCGGCATGGGCAGGCAGGGCTGCTGGCCGTACTGTGGGCAGGGCTGCAGTGCTCAGGTGGGGGTGGGGCTGCTCTATCCCAAGCTGCTGCCCCGATGGCCCCTGGCGAAGCTCAAGCTATACCATGCTACTTCTGGGCTGGTGGGCTACCTGCTGGGTAGTGCCAGCCTCTTGTTGGGCATGTGCTCACTCTGGTTCACTGCCTCTGTCACCGGTGTAGCCTGGTATCTAGCTGTACTATGCCCTGTCCTCACCAGCTTGGTCATTATGAACCAGGTAAGCAATGCCTACCTATACCGCAAGAGGATCCAACCATGAGCTCTTCCCAGCCTAGGGGAAGCCTGGATTTGTCCCTCCATGTAGGAGCTGGGACTAGGTACTTCTTGAACTCTCTCAGCTGACTGAGTCAGGGGGACACCTCAGGCACTGGGACAGTTGGGCAGTTGGAGGCCCGTGTGTGAATTCCTGCTCCTCATGTTGGAGTGCCTCCCATTTCCTTCCCCCTCTCTTCATCATCCCAGAGGAACATAGGCATCATGTGTCTGGACGAAGCTGGGGCTGCAGGACTGCCTCCCCTGCAAGGCAGCTCATACTTGTACTGTATGTCCAGAAATTTCAGGAGAGGAAAAAGTAAAAAATTAAAAAAAAAAAAAAAGACTGAAAAGATTGATGGGAGAAGCAGCCCAGAGTTGGGGATGGTTCTTGTTAATGTTATCAGCATGGGAAAATGGGCAGCTGGGCAAGATGGGGACCCCTCCCGATCCCTGGCTGCTCCCTGTGGGGCTGAAGCTCTCCCAGCACACAAATCCCCAGGATCGAGCTGCTGAGCCTCCCAGGCCACTCAGGGCCCTCGCAGGCCCTAGAGCTGCAGCTGTGAATGGTACAGCTGTGTGTCCTTTGCATCCCCCCAGCTGTCCACTGCGGTGGAGTCTCCAGACTGTGGTGGTTAGACACATACAATAACAGGATGGGAGCTGGGGGTGGGCTGTCTCCAGGGGTGGCAAGCACTGAGTATTCTGTCTTAGAATAAACTGTGGATAAGAACAATGCCTTATGATAGAGAGGCCCTTATCATCAGATCTAGGAAGGGACAGGGCCTCCCAAACTGGGGATCGGAGGGAAAGAAAAAAAGGAATAAGGGTCTGAGGCAATAGCTCTTGGAAAGTTGCTTGGTAGTAGGCATGTGGTGGTGGTGGTGGTGGGGAGCTGGGGCAATGGACTTCTTATCCAGCTGGAGTTACCATGGAGACAACCAAGTCTCTAACTTTGCAGTTGAACGTGATGGCGGGGCTGGGGGGAGCGGCACAAGGTGGCCTGACAAAAGCCCAGGAGTCATTCCTCAAAGAACTGCTTTATTGATACTGCGAGCCTGGGCTTGGCTGCACACTCAGGTGGTCCTGTAGAAAATACCTGGGAGCTGGAGCTGTTCTGGTCCAGAAGCAGTCATGGCCACAGCAGAGGGAAATAAGAAATCCCGGCAGGAACGGTCTCTGGAGATGTGGGCTCCTGCATTTGCTGGGCCCCCAGAACATTTTTGGCAAATGCTTGCCTTGGCTCAGGGCTCTCGGCAACCAGTTTCAGATGTGAGAGCCAGCCCAGGAGCTGTGGCATCAGTGTCCTTGCAGTCACTTGCTTGGGACTGCCAGCTGAGGTACATTCTTACCTCAGATGAGGGCCTGGACTGGCTAATGCCTCAGAGGCCCCGGGCCTGGCATAGTGGTCGTCTGGAGTTGGAACTAGGTAGCAAGAGTCCTGGGTAGTGTTGGTGAGAAACAGCAGAAGGCCATGGACACCCCCAGCAGGCCTTCTTCCCTCTCCTCAGAGCAGTCAGGAGCCCTGGAGTAGCTGAGACGATGTCAAGGGGGGCTTGGGAGAGGAGGTGCCATACTCAAGCTGGTGTGGAGTTACAGCATCGGGGGAGCTGCTTCAAAGGTGATTAGACTGGATTCTGGGGCAGCCCCCTTCCCTGGGGGTATAGGAGCTTTGTCTGAGGGTAGGGGGCTGTCCACCTTGGCCCCAGCCTCCTCTTCATCATCATCCATGCTGGGCCAGACGGACTGGTCCTCCACTCTCTTCAGCCGCTCATTGAGTGCCTTCAGAGCGAGTTGCCTGGGGCCAGAGGAGAGAGGACAGGTCACTCTGGGTTTGGCCTTGGCTCATGCCCTCTACCCTTCTGCAGCAGGCTGACTCCTCCCCCAGAATCCCATGTTTCCTCTTCCCCATGCAGAGCCTGGGGCTCCCCAAAGATTGGTTTAGGGACCACTCTGCCATCATAATGATAACCCAAAGGCTGTAAGAGTCTTCCTTCCATAGCTGAGGCACCTGCAGGCTGGGAAGGTTAGCTGGGTGTCTGCCAGACTGCCCACCAGGCCAGCCACAGGAATGGTTCTGAGGGTGGTACTTAAGGGTGGGTGGAACAGCAAGTTCCTGGAGTTTCCAGGAGTTTCTGTCTGGGCGCTGGCATCACATCCAAGGGAAGGGTTTTTTTTTTTTTTTTTGAGATGGAGTCTTACTCTATGCCCAGGCTGGAGAGCAGTGGCATGATCTTGGCTCACTACAACCTCTGCCTGCCGGGATCAAGCAATTCTCTGCCTCAGCCTCCCAAGTATTACAGGTGCTCACCACCATGTCCGGCTTATTTTTGTATTTTTAGTAGAGACGGGGTTTCACCATCTTGGCCAGACTGGTCTGGAACTCCTGACCTCGTGATACACCCGCCTTGGCCTCCCAAAGTGCTGGGATTACAGGTGTGAGCCACCTCGCACTGCCAGGAAGGGTTACAGGTTAATTCTCCCCCCCCTCTCCTGGTTAGGGTATCTCGAGCCTCCTGGCAAGGGTCAATGGGGAAGGCTGGAACTCAACACCTCCCTTGGCTCTCAGCCCAGGAAGCAAGGCCAACTTGGGTGAGTCTACCCCCTCCTGAAGCTAATATTCTCCCTCTCAGAAGAATCACCAAAGCCACCAAGGCCCTTGTTAGAGCAGGGACTTAGTGGAGCCCTTGCAAGAGGAGAAGGAGGAGAAACAGCCCACATGTGGGGCACAGGCCAGAGCCTATTGGTTACACCGGGCAGACCCTTAGAGGCCCCGCTTTGACGGCAGATGAGAAAGTCCAATAGAAGGTTTACACATGTGCCTGGGACCCTGGCCCACCAGAAGGTGGAGTGCCTCAGCTGCCAGGGAACAGTTCCAGCAGTACCACTGTGGACGCCTATGTCTCAGCCTCTCTGTGCCACCAATGTGGGGACAGCCTGTGTAGCCTTCCAGGTTCCAGGTGAGAACCAAAGTCTCCACCATGCCAGGGAACATGACAAGAGAGGCAACGAGGACACGGGTGTAGAAAGCCCTAGCATGCTTCCACCCTGCTTGTCAATCTGGCACATGACAAGTTGGTACAGACAGGACAGGCCTTCCCTGCTGCTTCCCAAGCTCCCATTCTGATGATGCCCTTGCCAGTTTTGTCTAAAGCCTCCCAAGGCAGAGAGCTAGTGTCACGCTGGTCACTTCCTCACAAGGACCAGAGAGACAGATAGGAAACCCTTCCTCCCACTCCCTGTAGCCCTTTGGAGGTGGGTGTGGCCATGCAGTCAAATGTCAAACTGGCTGGAAGAGTAACCCCCACCACCATGTAAGCTCACAACCATAAGAACCTGCCTCTTGACCCTCCCCTTCCTCCCCCACCAACCTGCTTTCCCCCCGTCGGGATTCTTGGGCCTGAGCAGCGGTTTCTGAATGTCCAGCCAACCCTAACAATCAGACACCTCTCAGTGGAGGAGGGGTCCCCACCAGCCTGACCCCATCTGAATAGCTCTGAGGGACAGCTCAGTTCCTACCAGGCCCAGCTCTCCTGGCCCCATCTTTAATACCGGCTAAGGTTAAGACAGACTTCTGTCCTTAGGGCTTATCACCTATAAAAACCCAAGCTATAAGGCCTAGAATTATGCCCCACGGCATGCTGTATATACTTTACGACACCTACCACACCTTGGGCCATAGTGATCTGCAGCCCTTCCCCAGCTGGAACTCCTTCAAGAAAGGAAAGTATCCCACACTCAATTCCACAGCCCGTTGGAGAGTTAATACAGGGATAACTGCAGCTGAATTCATAGAGCTTCCTGCCAGGAGCCCACTGACAGGTGAGCAAAAGCAGGAGCCTTGGCAATGCAAAAGACAAGCCTGCCCCAGATTTTACTACTCAAGTAATTACCTCAAAACACTTAAGAATAGTGTTGGCAATAGAGCTGTGGAACTTGTGAAAGCTGGAGCCACTCTGCTGGGTGGCAAGATCTGGGAGAGAGAATAAGAGCTGAATTTAAAAAGATCCCTCCTGCCCTGGCCAAAGTGCATTCAGTGAAGAATTCAGCTGGGACTCCTGATGCTGTGGATGGCTTGGTTTGCAGATAACGAAAGGGCCATCGCCACTCCCTGGTGTGGTCAGCAGGCTCCCTCAGTGGGTCATGTAGCCTGTCCCCTGGTTTTGGTGACACATGCCTGCTGGAGAAGGGGGTAAATCTGGTAATACCCCCAAGCTTCCCTCTCGATAAATAAGTGGCAGAGAAGCACAGCATCTGAATTAAAGTCCAGGACGAGGACACAGCATTTGGAAATTGGGAGTGGCCCAGATCACTTTTCGAGGACCCCAGGCCTCCTTCCCTGTCCCTCCCTCAGGGGAAAGGACCAGCAGTTTGCTTCTGGTTCCCACAGGCCCAGTGTCTAAGATTCTGAGATTCTGAGGCAAGGCCAGGGTTCTGTACCTCCATTGGGCCTTCACAGCACCAAAGGAAACTGCATTTCTTGAGACTTATTAAGTGGCCTGAGAGGTGAGAAAAGTGCCTCGTGGAGCCCAGACACCTGAGTTCCTCAAGCCCAAAAACTGATTTTATCTTTCCGGATCTGCCCCAACGCCTGACTGCAGGTCTCCACCTTATGTACAGCAAACACCTCAACAGATGGCATGTGACTTGACCCGTACGCTCCTAGCTTGACAAGATTTTGGAAAATTTCACAGTACCTTCTCCGCTCGGCGTCTTGAGGGTCTGTACCTGGCAGGCTGATGGTGATGGAGGATGGGGCACCCACATCATAGCGCTTTACCGTCTTCTGGCATATCCTTACCTTCACCAGGAGGCCATGCACCAAGTTCGCCAGCAACCCCACCACGGGCTGCAGGATCTCAGGGAAGAAAGTGGCGAAAGCAAAGTGGTCAGCCATGTCCCCTCGGCCCCGGCTATGGCGCTGGTAGAAGCGAAGATACACCCAACTGGAGAGCAGCCCGAAGCCATAGGAAGCCAGCGCTGGGCTCTGGAGCAGCGTGGTGAGCCGCAGCAGGAGCAGCAGTGCCAGCAGCAGCATGGGCATCACACTGATGCGCACCTGGGGCACTCGCAGGACCACACAGTCCCCCATGGTTTGCTTGAGTGCCACCAGGACACCACCTAGGAAGCCCAAGGCGCCGTGGATACGGACAGTGAACAGGTAGACCAAGTTGAAGGAAGCCATGTAGGTGAGGAGGTAGGCGAAGGCCCCCAACAGCCCTACAGACACATTCACCACTGAGAAGAAGATGAGCAGCTCCAAGGCCCCCCCATAGGGGCTCCAGCAAACGCCCGGCCACCACCACCGTCGTCAGGCTGATGGCCACGTCCCACACATGCTGCTCCATCAGCCCATGGGTGGCCAGGGTCCAGATCCAGAAGTTGGGAGGAAAGAGGTAGCCCGGGGTGACCGCCAGGCAGCCTGTGTCCACGGCGAAGGAGAGTAGGTAGAGGAATATTACCGCCGCACACAGCGCCTTCACCACCACGCTGGCGCTGGCCAGGATGGCCCCCAAGTGCTGGCGGGCGCCTGGCAGGGCACGTTGCATCTTCCCGGCGGCTGTCGGCCTGAGGAAAGGGCCTGGTAGGCCAGGGGCCTCCCCGGGGCCTCGTCCCAGTCCGGCCCCGATGGGAGGCCCAGGCCCGGCCTAGTCACTGGCCTATGGCCCTGGTAAAGGATCCACTTCCGATCGGGTGGGGCTCTGGTCCCGAGGGGCCGAGTCGGGCCTTGTCGCCGGGTCGCAGCGTAGGCCCCCCGCCTGGGACCTGAAGGAAGGCCCTACAAGGCTTCGGCACGCCCGCCTGCCCACCCAGTAGGCCCCGTGCCAGGCTGGCCGGGCTGGCGTTGATCTCAGGGCTGGGCCTCCTCCATTCACTCCGGGGCCCTTCGGTTCGCAAGGGGACTGCCTCGTTCCGTACCCGAGTCAAGCCTGGTCAGCTCCCGCTCGGCCTGGCTTCTGGCTTCCACCGTACCTCCTTTCTGGGGGGGCCAACAAACAGGGGTGCTGCGCCTGCGCGCCGCCGGCGGCAGCGGGCTGCCCTCTAAGCGCCTGTCTTCCGGCTCCTCTGCATGCTGGGATACGGAGTCCATGGTTGCAGCCGGGGAAAAAGCCGAATGGGGTTCTGGCTAGAACTACAAGCCCCAGGAGGCTATGCGCACGAACCGGTCCCGTTGGTGGTGAGAGGGTTGGGTGTGCTGGGAGTTGTAGTTCTCAGGGGCCGTTTCCGTGGGTTCTCAGGAGGTAGGAAGGGATGAATTAGCATCTCTAACCCCTGAAAGCGGCGTCAGGGGTTCGAGAAGCAACACAGTCGTAGGCCTCAAGTTTCCCCGGGAAGAGTAGCTCTATTTGTGCATGTACATCTAAGCGGGTGTGTCCTTGTCTGCAGGCGTGTGGGTGCGTGTCATTGTGTGAGAAACAGAACTTCCGTGGTCTGGTGAATGGGACCTGATCCAGGCCGGAACCCTGGCTCTGCCTTGGTGGCCGTGTGGCATTGGTTAATAACCTTTTTGAGACTCATGGACCATAAAATGTAGATGATGACATGATCTTCCTGTCCTAATAATCAAAGGGGAAAGGGGTGTAAAATGCCAGTCCACCCTGGGTGCTCAGCGAGTGTTGCCCATGTTGCCTTTTTTTTGTTTGTTGTTTTCTCCCACTTGGAAACGTTTTTTGTTATTTCACGTTGCCCTTTTTCCAGGTGAGATGTACCTGCAGCACGAACCTAGGGCTCCCACCTTACAGGAGGGAGGGCTAGGCTGCCCTCAGTGACCCTCCTCCCCCACCAGGGACTTCTAATGACTGCCGAGAAGAGAGGTCTCTCTATAGGCCTGGGCCAGGCCAGTTCTGGCTCCACTTCACGCCACAGTGGCTTCTGACAGGTTGTGTCGTGTGTCTCTTTTTTTTTTTTTTTTGTATATTGAGTTACTTTTAATAAACTGTACGTATAATTAAAATAATTATATGACAAAGTACTTTTTTTGTTTGTTTTGAGACAGATTCTCACTCTGTTGCCCAGGCTGGAGTGTAGTGGCGCAATCTTGTCTCATTGCAACCTCCGCCTCCCGGGTTCAAGCGAATCTCCTGCCTCAGCCTCCCGAGTAGCTGGGATTACAGGTGCACACCACCATGCCCAGCTAATTTTTGTGTTTTTAGTAGAGACAGGGTTTCAGCATGTTGGTCGGGCTGGTCTTGAACTCCTGACCTCAGGCGATCCACCTGCCTCGGCCTCCCAAAGTGGTGGAATTACAGGCGTAAGACACCAAGCCTGGCAAAGTACTTTTACAAAGCACAGAATCCCTTCCTTTTCAGCCATTGATCTCAGTGTGTGCCGATGTGTGCATGGCCTACAGTTACAAAGGGTGTTGTTTTTTCTTTTCTGGGGTCTGGGTTCCCACTGGTTGTCACATCAGGGTAATGTTGCTAGTTTTAGCAAATCAAAATACAGAATGCTCAAATTTGAATTTCAGATAAACAATGAATAATCGAGTATAATCATGTCCCTTTTTTTTTTTTTTTTTTTTTGAGACGGTCTAGCTTTGTCCTAGGCTGGAGTACAGTGGCACAATCATAGCTCACTGCTGCCTCAAACTCCTGGCCTCAAGGGATCCTCCAGCCTCAGCCTCCTGATTAGCTGAGACTACAGGCACACACTACTGCACCCAGATAATTTTTCTTATTTTAACATGGGTGGGGGCGGGGTGGCCATCTTACCCAGGCTGGTCTCAAACTCATGAGCTCAAGCGATCCTCCTGCTTCAGCCTCCCAAAGTGCTGGGATTACAGGTGTTAGCCACTGTGCCCAGCCCCCAGTTTTTTAGTATTAGGTATGACTTATTCATGATCTGAAATTCAAAATTGACTAGGTGTTCTGTATTTTATCTGTCAACCCTATCCAAGATTGCAGGGGCTGTTGCAGGCCATGGGAGCTGTCTTGGGGGTTGTGGATTAGGCACTGTTTGAGCGGACCCCTGCAGAGGAGTGAGAAAAAATCTCCATCTTGGCTCAGGCCTGGAAGCCCCTTCATCAATTTAGCATTCAAGCTCCCCCACCCCTGGTGGCTACCTCCTCTCTAAAATCTTTGCTGATTTTTAGCTTTCTCACCTGGGGGAAGAGGCTTTCTCCTCTCTTAGTTTGCTCACCTGTGGTATGGGGGATACACTAGTACCCACCCCAGAGATTGTGGCAAGGACTCAGCCAGGTGAGTGCAGAGTGAGCAGTGTTGGGAGGAGAGACAGTGCGCTGCAGTGAGAAGGCAGGGACACCTGTGCTCTGGTAGTAACAGGTTATAATTCTCTCCACGAGAAGATCGAAAAGGTCACACTGACTAGGTTGAAAATGAACTAGGGCCTAAGCTCGAGAGGATTCACAAAAAATGGAGTCGGCCTATGGCTCCAGTGTAAGCAGCTGCAGCCTCAGGCTCCTCTGGGCCAGGAAGGAGCCGTTGCTGCGCTTGTGGTCAGGGCTTCTTGGGACAGCAGGACTGGGCCCTCCAGCGCCCGGTAGGGACACTGGCCAGGTGCTGACTCATAGCTCCAGGCAGAGGACCCGTCGGTCAGGCCCTGGTGGTCTGACCAGACTGCCAGATTCACCTCTGCACTAAGCCAGTATCTCTGATCCGTCTTCTTCCCCTCCAGGGTCCTGGCTTTCAGGCTCTGGGAGGGTGTTTGTTTTGCTTGTTTTAATTTTTATTTATTTATTGTTGAGATGGAGTCTCACTCTGTTGCCCAGGCTGGAGTGCTGTGATGTGATCTTGGCTCATTGCAACCTGCCTCGCTGGTTCAAGCAATTCTCCTGCCTCAGCCTCCAAAGTAGCTGGGATTACAGGTGCCCGCCACCATGCCTGGCTAATTTAAAAAATTTTTAGTAGAGATGGGGTTTCACCATGTTGGCCAGGCTGGTCTCAAACTCCTGACCTCAAGTGATCCACCTGCCTCAGCCTCCCAAAGTGCTAAGATTACAGGTGTGAGCCACTGTGCCCGGCCTGTTTTGCTTGTTTTTAAAAGACATCTCTTTGAGGAGACATGAGACAAATTATGTCAAGGGCCTGGCACCTAACTGGTGGAAGCAAGCGTCATGCCGCATCTATGGCTGCCAGAGACCTGGGCTACCATGGTCTTCCCCACCAGCAGAACAGTAAGTGGGACTCTGAGGTCTTGGCCAACTGTCTTCATACCTACCCAGTCCTCACCCCCAGGCAGATACAGTGGATGGGAACCATTTGAAGTGAAAATATGAACATTATTTAATAACTGATCTGTAATAAACCATTTGAAAATATTTTACAAGGAATCACACACACGATATTTTACAAAGTTTCTTGACTTTTTGTCGCTGTTGTTTTTCCAACTTGTCTGTACAAAATAGAACAACAAAAAAAGGGCAGAGAAAAGGAAATGGCCCCCCAGGCCCCCAGCCCAAGGTGAGGGGCAGCCAGGTCGGGTGGGTAATGAGAAGGATTAGACCCAGCTGGGGGTTGGACAGCTACCTGATGGGGATTGTTTTGTCTGTTTTTCTGTTTTTTAAACTTAAAATATATATTTATTTTTCTGTATATGTTCTTTATTTTTATATTCTCCATTGAGCACCTGACTACACTACAGTTACACACACGCCCCTGAAGGACACAGCTGGCATCCAGGCCGGGTGCACATCATGGACACCCACCCTGGCACCAGCAGCGGGCATGGACCAGACACACACACTGAGAAAGCGACAAGCAACGTGACATTAATTAACGAAGCCATTAATTAATGCATCACCCTCCCCCTCCTCCCAGTCCATCTGAGCCCCATCGCTACATCCCCTTGCCCTCAGTTCCCCACTGGCCCCCAGGCTGGGATGCCTTTGGGGGAAATGACCAGAATGAATGGTGTGAAGAGCTGTGCCCCAGGCCGCACCTGTGTGCGCACAGAGCGTGTGTGTGTGTGTGTGTGTGTGTGTGTGTGTGTGTGTGTGTGTGCATTTAGCAGGGCGGGGCAGTCTGGCCTCCTATGAGCAGGAAGTATGTGTGTGTGGGAAAGATAGGGAGTGGGCACAGGCCTGAGTGTGTAAGGGCCAGATTGGGGGAAGGATGGCCCAGCCAGGAGAGACAAAGTCACCCCTGCTAAGGCAAAGGGTGATGTCTGGTGGGGGGTTCCTCTGCCAACAGGTGCAGGCAGTGGTATGTGGTCCCACTGGGGGCCTGACACTAGTGAGAAATGGTTACAATGAGCACCTGGAAAGGTGAGGGGCACTTGGAGGACACTGGTGGCTAGGGGTGGGACAGAGGGTTCTTCACCCCCTGCCCCAACATTTGGCACTGTTTGACATTCAGCTTTAGAGGTGGGAGGGCCAGCCAGGCTGCAGCTCAGATTAGAGGCAGGTGTAAGCAGGAGATGGAATGTGCAGGTGCCAACCCTCCCACCAACCCCTCGCCCTGTGTAAGGCTTTGTAAGCCCCTACCCCCATCCCACCCCATGGTGTGTGTGTTTGTGCGTGTGCCCAGTGGGGTATGTCAGAGTCCAGTTTCTGTCCTTAAGTTTCCAGGTGTACATGGGGTAGTGTCTAAACTGGTACCACTGTGACTATCCTGACACCTGCTGGGCTTGGAGATGTGGCTGTAGGTCTGAGAGGGGCAGGAGCCCACGGGGACTGCCCCAGGGCCTCTCTCCTGCTAGGATTTAAGCTGGGAGGCACAGGCCTCAAACTGACCATCTCACCTTCCTCCACTATTCTCATAGAAATCAGGTTTGGGCTTGGGTGGGGCAGAGAGGCCAGGTCAGGAGTCCAGCTGAGGCAGGGTCCTCTGCACATAGGAAGTCTCCTGGCAGGGCAGCAGCAGAGGCCTGGTTTTGGCACCAGTGCGTGTGGCCTCCCTGTCCCATCCCACTGGGGTGAGCCCAGCAGGGATGAAGGGCCTGGGGACACTTGAACAGTTCGGAGTGCGACGTGGTTTAAGTGCCAAGACCTGCCGGGTCCCGCTTTGGGAATCCCCCATTCTAAGGCGCAGACCAGACTCTCAGGGCCTGGCCAGCTCAGGTCCTTCAGTGAGGCAGGGACGAGGCTCTAAGGTGGGGAGTGTGGGGCGGGACGATGGGGAAGGCGAAGAGGCCGGGTGGGGTAGGGTGGGAGTGGAGCGGGGGGTGGAGCGGGGCGCTCAGAGGCGGCGAGAGGCAGGGACTTGGACTTGAGGCTGCGGCCGGGGCGGCAGGCCCAGGAGAAGCAGCAGCTGCAGGGAGACCAGGACGCCCAGCGACGGCGGGGAGGAGGCCCCGCGGCCACAGTCTGAGGTATCTTCCTGCGGGGGAGAGACAAGGAGCTGGTCGGCCTGGGCGGGCGCAAAGCCTCGGGATTTCAGGTCCGCCGCCCCCTCCTCACCGTCGCGTTGTAGTCGAAGCAGATGTGCGGGCCTCTCCGGTATCGCGGTCTCTGCACCAGCTCACACTGCTCGGGGCCGTCCGCTGGGCATGGGTGGGGGAGTCAAGGAGGCGGCGGCGGCGGCAAGGAGAGGGGCGCGCGGGGCAGGAGCGGGCGCGGGCGGCGGGGAGGGCGGGGGCAGGAGTACAGTGTGTCTCCTTCTGCAGCAGCCGGCCAGCCTCGCACTGGCTGCACAGCGGCTTCTCGGCCACCACGAAGAGAAGGTTGGTGTTGGTCAGTCTCTGCGCGTGGAACAGCCTGCGGGCAGCCCGGAAAGGCGGGGCGTCGAGCCCGCCCCGCCCCGCCCCGCCCCGCCCCCGCCCCGCCCCCGCCCCGCCCCCGCCTCCGCCCCCGCCTCCGCCTCCGCCCCCGCCTCCGCCTCCGCCCCCGCCTCCGCCTCCGCCTCGCGACCCGTCCCCGCCCGCCGGAGGCCCCGCCCCTTCCGTGCTCCCAGCGTCTCGCCCCGCCCAGATGCCCCACCCTCGGCCTCTGGTCCCGCCCCACCCTCAGCACCTGGAGCAGTTTCCGCAGTCGATGATGGCGTTGTAGGAGGCGTTTACCGAGCCGAAATAGTATTGGGTCTGTTTCATGACGCAGCTGCTTTCGCGCGTCTCGGGGCTCCCCTCGGCCTCCGCGGGGTCTGCGAGGGCCCAGAGCGCCTCAGCTCCGCCCACAGACCCTGGCGAGGTCTCCGGCCTCGGCCTAGCTCAGTCATAGGTCCCGCCCTCCCCAAGGAGTCGTCTTCGCTCGTGAGGAGGCGCCTCCAAAGCCCTACTTACCTGCTTGGAACCAGCTGTGGTAGATGAGGCCGTACAGAAGTTGCTGGAACAGGGACCTGCAGGGCAGGGGAGCCGAGTGCAGGTGGTCAGCAGAGGACGATGCCATGCCCTGTTTCTCTTCTGAGCCCTCCCGGCCAGGGAGCACCCTTCTCTACCCACCTCCCGCTCAGGACTTACCAGGCGGCAGCAGAGGTCCACCAGGCCAGGTTAAGGAAGTCTGCAATGGTGGGCTGCAGGAGAGAGAGGGTCGTGAACTGCTACTGCTGCCCTTCGCCCTAGATCACCCCCAGCTCTATGAAATGTCAGAGGTAGGGGGTCATCTGTGGGCAGGTATCCCAGTCCCCCCCATCTCCAGGCCAGGCATCTCTGGGGACTCACCACAAAGACGCCCCGGGGTGCAGCACCCAGGTTGCCAGGGGGCTGAGGGGCACAGGCTGCCTGATAGTCATAGGATTCCTTTCGGGTGTAGAAGGAGTTATTGTAGAGTGCCAGCATCAGGTTGGCATCCACCTCACTGAAGAACCTGCCCACCTGGGGATGCCAGGAGAAAGCCACAGTCATAGGGCTGGCAGTGCTACACCCCCAGAAAGCTCAATTCGCTGCCCTCTTCTTTCATTCTCTTCCTGATCCTCACCTGGTCCCACTGATGGTTCTGGTTTGACAGCACCAGGAATCCTCCATCATCAATGAGGACACAGAGTAGGTCCTAAGAGGTAGGGAATGGGGGAGGAAAATGGAGAGGGTCTGGGCCTCAGACCTTCCACCTCAGGCAGTCTAGTGGTTCACAGTTGCGGGGCATCACTCCCCCAGTCCTGGGAAGGCTGTGAAGTCAGGGTGGGGATGTTGAGACCCACAGGATGAGGATGTTGAGACCCACAGGATGTGCTAGGACTTGCAGCTGGGACTAGGAAGTCTGGAAGTGGGGTAAGCTAGGGTCCAGGGTAGGTTCAGGGCACACACACCTCATTGTTAACCTCGCAGTCCATCTCACAGTGGCTGCTGGGGCCGCACTGCTGGGCAGAGAGTGAGGACCGTAAGCCACCTACCAGTTTTCCTCCCTCCCATCACCTTTCATACATCTGGGTCCCCAGGCCATCTGCAGCTACCCCTGCCTCCAAGTAGGTGTTAGAGCCACTGAGTGGAGGGTTGGTAGGGGTTCCAGCGGACTCCAGAAAGGGCACTGCTGGGTTACTGCCCCCTCCCCTGCCCAAATACCTTCTGAGGCTGGTCTTGGTGGGTGCGGTTGCTGGCTAGCACCTTGAACTTCTCAGCCCAAGCCTCTAGGTCCAGCTTGACGCCTACCACTTTGGGGGGAGAGCAAGGGACCATCAGTGCTACCTGCTCAGGCAGTACCCTGTCCATTGCCTCTTTCCCCCGCCTCCATCCGAAGCATTCACCTGCTGGCCTCAGTGTGCGCCTGCCTAGGCTGAGCTCCACAGCTGTGCTGACAAGGATGCCCACGGTGTCATTCTCCAGTTCTAGCGGCCTTAACAGGGCTGGGGGTTGGGTGGGGAAGTCAGGCGTGGGGTCTGGCCTCCACACTGACCACTCTATGCTGAGTCCTACAAGCCCAGGAGCCCAACGCAGGGATGACTCCAGCCCAAGCACCCAGCACTCGGGATAGTGTTTGGCACAGTCTATCCCTCTCTTCACATCTGCTCTGGTCTCAGCCACCCTTGTGTTAGGGAGGGGCCTCAGAGAGCAGAGCCCAGTTCTGGCTGAGCAGATAGGGAAGCTGAGGCTCCCTGCCTGCTGCTGGGCACACTTGGGGGGGGGGACACTCACTCTCCTGGCGTGGGGGGCTTGAAGACATAACCGTGGTTATCCAGGCTGCGGCGGTAGAAGCTGGCATTGAAGGGCTCAGGGTTCTCTGTCCAGTCCTCGGCTGCCCTGGAGCACCCAAGAGAGGAAGATTGGTGGGGGAAGGGGTGGCTGTCAGGGACAGTGGTCTCCACGGGTGCAAGGAGGCCTCTGGGAAGAACAGATGCAGGTTCCCTGGCAGGGGGAAGGGTTTGGGTAGTGGGGTAGGTCACTCACTTGTTGGGGAAGACTCGGGTGATGCCACCGTCTGTGGCAGCGAACACGGCCAGTAGGCTGTACCTGGGGGGTGGTGGGGGGTGGGGTCACAGGCCTGCCTTGTGCTGGGCAGGGCCAGGGCCTCTGGGCCCATCCCAGTCTCCTGCCCCCCACAGGCTGGGTGATGCCTACGTGTTGAGATCCTGGTCCCTCCACACACGCTCTACTAGCTGCTGCGTGATGCCGGTGTCGAAGATCAGGTTGTGCAGAAGGAAGTTGTTGCCTGGAACAGGAGGGCAGGGCTGGAGGGGCGGCTTCCTGTCGCTCCCTGCCTACCCTCACCCTACCCTCAAGGCTGCTCCAGGAGTCTCCCCCATGACCTGGCCCGGGCCCAGCCTTTGGCTTGGGCCTGCTTATTTCCACACCTGCCCGGCCTCTGGGTTCCTCTGGGCTGGCCCCATGCTGCCTGGGCACTGCCCACATCCAGCTGCCCTGCCAGGCACTCACACTGCTTGGAGTCTGGAGTCACTTTCTCCATGAGCTCAATAAAGTTTTTCAGGAACTCGGTGTTGTTGTCTGAGGCGTTCAGGTCCTTGCAGTACTCTCTAGGGGTGGGGAGGGGCAAGAGAGTGGCCTTGGGGGGGCTGGACAGGGCAGTGGGGTCAAGGCTTCCCAACAGGCCCACCTGACCATTCACTGAGAAGCCCAGGCCTCTCTTCCTGGCTGCAGCCGCTACATGCCTGGCAGGCTGCTGG
This sequence comes from Ateles fusciceps, assembly GCA_036589455.1. Taxonomy (NCBI): domain Eukaryota; kingdom Metazoa; phylum Chordata; class Mammalia; order Primates; family Atelidae; genus Ateles; species Ateles fusciceps. The sequence goes on along the minus strand of JAZHEH010000562.1, from coordinate 27,857,128 downwards.
GGTCTGTCGGGACAGAGCTGACACAAGAATGAGGGCCTACTTCCACCATGCCGGCAGCTTCTTTCTCCTGGGCATGGCTCTGCAGAGCCTCCTGTCTCTTCGGTGTAGCTGGACCCAGATAGTGCACCTGGGAGGCCCCAGGAAGTGCCTGGCAGCCGGCTCTTCCACCTGTATGCCCTAGAGTGTTCCAGGTGGGACCCAAGTACAAGCACTGGCTTTTGTCAGCCTGAGTCTTAAGACCCCACCCTGCCTCTTCCTGACTGTGTGCCTTTAGGTAACTCACTCATACTCTCTGATACTTGCTTTTTTTGTCATACCACAGAGGGTGTCAGGAAGTCAGTGGGAACATGTGGGTCCTCAGACTGGCTGTTCCCTCTGCCTGGAATGTTCCTCCCCCTCAAGGCCCCTGGGTTCAGGCTCTGGGTCCAGAGAACATGGGGCTGTGGGGCGTGAGGGGCTCTGCTTGGGGCTTGCTTCCTAGGAAGTCTTGGGAGCAATCCCTCTACCCTGCTAGGTGGAGCTGTCTCTTGCCCTACCCCTCATTCATACCTTTGCCACCAGGGACCGCTTCCTTGTCCCATATGGCACTAACTGTGCGGTTTTGTAAAATGTGCCACTTCCCCAGGCTGTGGTAGGGCTCATAGCTTGGTAAGGGCACTGGAACTGGGTCTCAGGCACCACTCACTCCTTGGTCCCCAGGGCCTTTGTGCAGTGTACAGCCTGCACCTCTGTGCCTAGAGGCCACATCAGACACACCCAGGGTGACACCCACATGACTGTGCTTGAGATACACCAATTCACTTGCAGTCTCTCCCGTACACACAGTATGCACATTCACATTTGTGGGGTATTTCATTCACTCACCCGCCACATATTATTGAGCTGTCTCGAGCCACAGATACAGAGGTGACAAAAACAAATAGGGTCCCTGCCCTCAAGAGAGCTTCCTTGGGGTCATGTGGGCCACATGGGCCTTTTCACACCTTCCCACATTCACTAAGGCACAGAGCCCCACATTTATGCTCAGACTCTTACATACGTACAAGGTGACTCACAAATACAAACACACATCTACAGAGAGAGTCACAGAGAAACTGGGTGCATGCACATACGTGCACACACACGAAGGTTAGGCATGTCCAGAGCCCCCGTGTGCTGCCTTCCAGTGCCCATGCGTCTCTGTCAGCTGCATCCACCCCACCTGCCCTTATCCCAAGCCTGGATTACGGAAGGGCTTCAGCACCCAGGGGACCCCGGCCTCCCCAGACGTGGGCCAAAGGCGAGGGTGTGTGCGAGAGGACATGTGTGTGCACACTGAGTGTGCACTCTGGGATGGTCCAGGCCTGGGCCTGCTCTGGGCCTCAGACTCCTCAACTGCTAGAGCAGCTCCTCAAAGCCCCTGCCCTCCTCCTCCAACCCCCCCAAGTGAAGCATCACGCCTAGACACGGCACTGCCTGCTGACAGGGGCTCTGGCTGGCTCGGCCCCCCAGACCCACACGAACACTGACTGACACAGGACAACAATGGGGTGCGGGGTTGGGGGGATGGGCAGGACACCACAAACCAGAGCAGCAGCTGCCTGGCGAGGGGGTGAGGGGCGGGCGTGCCTTGGACAGCCAGCCCAGGGCAGAAAGAGCTCCTGCCTGGTTGCCTGGGAGGGCAGGGAAAGTCAGCAGATGAGTCTGGAGCCCTCCTGTCCCGGCCTGGTGGGAGTTAGGGACGCAAGGCCGCTGGCCACTGCTGCCTAGTGCAATACATGGCCTGGGTATGCACACAGTCGTGCATACCGGGCGATGTAGGGGGGCCGGAGGATGACACTGCACAGGACACAGACACACACAGCTCCAGGCAGCGGTGCAGGAGGTGGGGCTGGGGCAGTCAGGGTTGGGGAGGACACCTCAGCAAGGCCACACGCAAGCTACCTGGGAGCAATGAAAACATGTCCTTCAGACTCAAAGCTGCTGGGGGAGCAGGAACTCAAAATCTGCAACAGAAACGGGGGGGTTATCTGGCGGGGGCTGGGGAGGCGGGAGGCCGGGGGCTCAGAGCTGACGGGGCTGGAAGGACAGGGGGAGAGGGGGAGCTGGAGGGAGGGGGAGACACCAGCAAAGAGGAAACCCGCCACTTCCACGTTCAGGAGCCAGAGAGAAGGGACGGGTGGGGAGGGTGGAGGGCCTGTGGAGACTACAGCATCGCAGGAGGAGGGCAGTTATAGCCAATATGTTGCCCGGGCCTGGTCCTCTGCCGGCAGTGAGTCCCTTGGCGTGGCTGTATATGCTTCCATACGGCTGTATAGCACATATACACAGACACACACACACACATATATATATACACACACTGCTATATATATGCATGGTCTGGGGGAGGCGCCAGTCTCGCTCTTATCACATCCATAATGGAAAAAACCACATGCTGAGCTTCCTTCGCCTCCGAAGAGACTTTGAGGAAGGGAATCGGCTTTTGGCTGCGGATTTTTATCTCTCTTTCTTTGCCACAGCTGTTTGCATTTTGGTAGGTCTTGCTTTTGTTCTGTGTCAGGCATCAACATGGCCAAACCGAGGGAGTTTCTCATGGGCACAAACAGTCCAACCAGAGACGAGTGGGGGCAGCTGAGGGTACACTGCAGTGCATTGTGGGGGTCTGGTGGTCCTCCCTGGGACAGGAGGTGAAGGGAGACCCTCAAAGTGCCTGGGACTGTTCAGAAAGTCTGGGAAGCTGGGAGGAGGACAGGGGTGCGGCTGGAACCTGCATACCTGCTTCCCTTGGCTGGGGGTGTGGAGACAGGCTGGGTCTCTACCCTTCCTAAGACCTGTCTGGGCTCCGGGCAGCCATGGAGGGGTGCTAGGGGCTCCAGGAGGGCATAGGGCTACTGTTGAGGCATACCCAATTGGGTGTGTGTCCTGCGCTTGTGAGCTGTGCATGTGTGTGTGAGCAAGCATGAACGCGTGAGTGTGTGTGTGTGTGCCTGTGTATCTCTGTATGGGTTTGAGAGTGAATCTCAGGATGTGGCCGCTGGGGCTCCTCTGTGGCCTCTCCTTCCCCCAGCTGGACTGGCTACCTTGCTGGTCTGCACCTGGGAGGGGTCCCTCTGCTCTCGGCCTGTCTCACTCTGGGTGGCCCACCTTCTTAGGCTGTCTCCACTCAGATTCTGAGCTCTCTTTTGCCCCCAGGGCTTTATTTGTACAGAAGAGGGATTGTCCCTGCTCTCAAACACTCCCACAATGCACTGCAAGATTCCGGGGAGGGGCACTTGGGGTGCTTGAAGGGCTGAGCAGTACTGGTTGGACTGTTCCTTTCTGATAGGACTGTGAGGCAGGGTTTGGACACAAGCCGATGGGGAAGGGGTTGGGGGAAGAGGAGGAGGAGGAGGAAAAGAAGAAGGAGGGAGAAGGAGCAGGGAAGGACACTGTGCTATGCTGTCATTGTTACCAGGGCCCTGTATTTCTGGGGTCACTGGGTGGGATGCTGGGGGGTGGGGGAGAAAAAGACAACTCAAGCCAGTGGGAGTAGGGCACATCCCCCACCCCCGAGCAGGCCATGAGAGGATGGCTCTGTCCTCTTTATCCCCCTTGCTGGACTAGGCTGGACAGGGTGCCTTGGGGTTCTTGGGCACCCCTGCTTCCAGGTCATGGGGACATCCCCTTGTAGCTCTCTATACCCCATGTGCCCAGGTGTTCCCTGGGAGAGGCAGCTCTTGAGACCTTTGTAATGCTGTCCTGTTTCACTCCCCTTACTCTCTGCCAGGGCCTGGGGGTTCACTACCCACCCTTCCAGAAGTCTCCTTGGCTTAGACACCCCACATGCCAGAACCTTTGTTTCATACCCAGCCTGATTTCCTCCAAATGCCTTTGCTGGCCCTTGGGGTCTAGACAGATCCCATTCCATCCCTGTCCAGGCCCCTGGTCCCCAAATGTGGCTTTATTTCCCAGGGCACCTTTTCCATCCTGCTGAGCCACTCCAGGGCAGGGCTGGCCCAGGGGCCTCAGCCAAGCCTCTGTGGGACTCGGGGCGTCAGCTCTGTGTCAGTGCCCAGGAGGCGAGGGTCAGCCCTGCTCTTCAGTGGCCTGGGTGCCTGCCCTATGCTGCCCTTTGGCCCCAGCATCTGGGCCTGAGGCTTCTGAGCCTTCGGCCTCCCTTCTTGGAGGGCTGCCAGCTTCTGGAGCTATGGCCAGAGATCAGAGGAGGGAGAGCTACCTCTGAGGAAGCTTTGTGGACTGGCCCCTTCCCCAGCTTCACCTGAGCCTGCTGGGTGGGAGGTGGCGGAGAAGCATCCAGGCTGTCCCTACTGTTGAGTTGTCTTGGAGGGACAAAGAAGGTAGGGGAGGCAGGGGCCTTCCCAGAGAGAGTGAGGGGTCCAAGGAAAGGGTGTGGGCCCTGAGAACACGCCGGAGAACACCCTGCAGGCAGGGCCAGGGGCACTGGCCACTGGCTCTCATAGAGGCTTAGGAATCAGAGGAAAGGCAAGAACTAGAGGAGCCAAGGGGATGCTGGGAGGGGCCCTGGAGAGCAGGGGTTTGGCTGGTCCTGGGCAGGGAGGGGGCAAGCAGGGGTGTGAGGGAGGGAGGGGGTGGGGGAGAGGAGGGTGCACTGGTTCTGAATATACTTGCCCTTCAGTTTGCTGATTGGCACTGGGACAGTCCACCAAGAGAGAAAGCGAGGAAAACAAAAACAACACAAACACAAAAACAAACGAAAAGGGGGAGGGGAAGGGGGAGGGGCACAAACAATATTTTATTCAATGGCTGTTTGAATGAAAATATTGTGTCTCATCATCATACCGAAAGGAAACTTCTTGCAAAAAACGACATGAAAGAGAAAGAGAGAGCGAGAAAACTCAAAGGAGATGAGCCCCAGTCGGCCAGGCAGGTGGGGGGCGCCCGGTGGGGCCGGAGCCCTGGCCTCCCTCCCCAGTGACCTCGGGCATGGTGGGCAGGCAGGGCCACAGGCTCTAGAGTCTCTCTCGGGAGAGGCCCAGGATGAGCAGGGCATGCAGGGGTGAGCCACAGGCAGAGGAGTGGGGGGGTGGGGGCAGAAGGAGGGGGGCCAGGGAGAAAGCGGGGAGGAGGGGGAGGAAGGGGGATGGGGAATGAAGGAGAGAGGAAAGAAGGTGAGGAGGGAGCCAGGGGGCAGATTGGAGGGAGTTTGGGGAGTGGGACTGAGGGAGAGAGGAGGGTGGGTGCTGGGGTGGGGGAGAGCAGGAGGGAGGGAGAGTGGGAAAGAGAAATGGAGGAGGTGAGCAGGAGAGAGAGGGAGATAGAGGAGGTGCAGGGAGAAAGGAGGGAGAGAGGGAGGAAGAGAGGAGGGTGGGCAAGGGACAGAGTATAAGGGAGGGAGGTTGGATGCAGGGAGAGGTGGGAGGTGACTGGAGGAAGATGAGAGGGTAAGTGGGAGCTGGGTGAGGATGGAGGAGAGAACAGAGAGGAAGGGGCAGAGAGAGAGAGGGACCATGGGAAGAGGACACCACAGGGGAAGACAGCTGAACAGGAAGAAGGAGGAAAGAGGAGTGGGGGAGGAGGAGGAGAGGGAGGAAGGGGGAGCAGGAGGAGGAGAGGGGAAAGAAGGGGAAGGATGGGGGAGGAGGGAGGAGTGGAGTAGGAAGGGGAAGGAGGCAAGGGGAGGAAAGGGGAAGAAGGAGGAGGAGGGGAGGGGAGGGAAGGAGATGGGGAGGGGAGGAGAGGCAGGACTGGGGAGGAGGTAAGGGGAAGAAGGAAGTGAGGAGGGGGGAGGAGGTGAAGGGAAGGGAGAGGAGGCAAGGGGAGGGAAGGTGGGGGGGGAAGGTGATGGGGAGGGGGAAAGTGAGGGGGAGGGGGAAAGGTGAGGGGGAAAGGTGAGGGGAGGGGGAAGGTGAAGGGGAAAGGTGAGGGGGAGGGGAGAAGGTGGGGGAAGGTGAGGGGAGGGGGAAGGTGAGGGGACGGGGGAAGGTGAGGGGACGGGGGAAGGTGAGGGGGAAGGGGGAAGGTGAGGGGAAGGGGGAAGGTGAGGGGAAGGGGGAAGGTGAGGGGAAGGGGGAAGGTGAGGGGGAAGGGGGAAGGTGAGGGGGAAGGGGGAAGGTGAGGGGGAAGGGGGAAGGTGAGGGGAAGGGGGAAGGTGAGGGGGAAGGGGGAAGGTGAGGGGGAAGGGGGAAGGTGAGGGGGAAGGGGGAAGGTGAGGGGAAGGGGGAAGGTGAGGGGGAAGGGGGAAGGTGAGGGGGAAGGGGGAAGGTGAGGGGGAAGGGGGAAGGTGAGGGGGAAGGGGGAAGGTGAGGGGAGGGGGAAGGTGAGGGGGAGGGGGAAGGTGAGGGGGAAGGGGGAAGGTGAGGGGAGGGGAAGGGGGAAGGTGAAGGGGAAGGGGGAAGGTGAGGGGAAGGGGGTAAGGTGAAGGGGAAGGGGGGAAGGTGAGGAGAGGGGTGTCTTCCAAGAATGCAGCCCCCAGGAGTGTGTGGGGCAGGCAGGCTAAGGAGGGAAGACACGGAATAGGAGAAACCAAAAACAGCAACCTCAACAGAAACCATGAAAGAATGGTCTGGAACCGAATCTGAGAAAAGGCGAGCATGCAGATTGCCACAGACTTTCAAGATGCCCCAGCCTGCGGGCGCCTGAGGGTGGGCAGACTGGGCAGGAGGGACTGCCTCGCCGGCAGGCGGCACTGCCTGTGCTGCCTGGGGCCGGTCAGGGTGCGGGACGGAGGCGGGGTGCAGGGCGCAGGCAGGGGCCAGGCCACTTACACTTGACCTGCAGGATCTGGTCACTGAGGTTGGCTTGGAGGTAGAAGGTGCTGTAGGGTGGGAGCACCAGCCCCAGGCTGAGGGGGGGGAAGCGCGGGTCACTGTTAGGGAGAGGCGGGCCACACTGGCACCCCCCTCCCCACAGCCGTGGAGCTGGGCAGAGGCCCAAGCTGTGGCATCCCCCTCCTCCCCACCACCAGGGAGCCCTTTCCCTGCTTAGCTGTGGGAGGTTCATGGTCTAGGGGCTGACACCCTGGAGACTCTTAGGAGCCTGGGCTCTCCACTTCTCAAACTCTCCTGGGGTTCACTGAGAAACAGCCCCTAGCGAATCCCCCACATTATCTCCCCTCCCAGCAGCCTCCCTCTGACCCACAAGGGGCAGACGCTGCCGCTGCCGTGAGCCAGCTGCAGTGCCAGTGCTGCCCTGGGAGTGGGGTCACCAGCCCCCAGATACTCAGGCCACAGGAGGGCCATCAGGAAGCAGGGCTGGTGCTGATATGGTGGGGCGTGCGCGACAGTTGTGGGCTGGCCTGGGCTGTGAGGATGCCCAGGCATTTCAGGATGGACTAGCTGTGTGGGGCATGCAGAGTGCAGCCTGCACCAACTCAGCCTGACACACAAGGGACCCGCTCCGTCCCGAGGCTGTGAGGCGGGCTGAGAGCACGTGGTGAATGTGCGGAGGACAGTATCCTGGGTGCAGGGATGCGACCCAGGCCGCAGTCATGAGGAGACCTGGGATGCACTGTCCTGTGCTCTCGGGACCTGCTGCTTGTTCCTGAAGGGCCAGGGAGGCTCTTGACAGACTAAGTGTCCGAGGGTGACTAGTCAGCAGCCCTGGGCACTGGTGCCCCACTGGGACAGTGGTCACAGTGGGAGAGGGAAGGGGCAGCTGGGCTCAGACTCCAGGGTCGTCCCCACCCTCTCTGCCCGCCCAGCTCTGGCCTCACTCACCTGTAGTTAGTGCTCCTTATAGGCACCCAGGTGTAGTTCCGTATCACCTCATCTATGTACCTCTGGGAGAAAAGGCTGGGTCAGGTACTTGGGCTGGCAGGAGGGGGTGGTGGGGTAGGAGGGTGCCCACCCTGATTCCCTGGCCCCCTGCCCTGCTGCCTCACCTCATCCAGGGACTTGACCAATGTTCTGATCTGCTTGTGCCCCTTGTTGCCATCAATCATGCTCCGACGGATCTGGAAAGGGCCAGAGATGTGAGGGGCAGGGTCCCTAGGCTCCTCTGCTCTGTCCCCTACCCCATTCTCCTCTCCTTACCTCTTCCTTGTTCTCATCCTCCAGCTCTGCATCGAGGAAGTCCAGAGTCACAGGCTCCCGGAAGTTGGTGGTCTGTTGGAGGCAGGGCAGGAAGTGAGAAGTCCCCATCGTGGAAGGTTTGCCACCCTCCAGGCCACCCATCGGACTCACCTGGGGCTTGAGATTGGGGTGCAGCAACACGTAGCCGTTCAGGTCAATGGCAAACACGTAGCCGTTGGCTCCAAGCTGGAGGCGCAGATCCGAGGCTCAGGGTCTGGAGGGATGGGCTGGGGTTCCCTGGGCTCCGGAGTTCCCTATTCAGCCTTCCACCGCACTGAGAGGTGCTATTTGCCTGCCTTGGGCTAAGGGCCCCCCCATGCCACATGGCCTTAAGCCTGTCTCTCCAGACAGGCCCACAGGCGGGGTGGCCCTCATGCACCAGCCCTTGCCAAGGCTAATCGGCCGTGTGCGCTGCCGCTCTGCAGTCCTCATCCTCTGCTGGTTCTCATGAGCTGTCAGTCAGGCTGACCTCTCTGCCTCCACCGGCTTCACAGGGCTGCTGCTCCTGTACCCCTGTGGCCCTCCACTAGCCACTACTGCTCCTGATTTGTGCCTCCGTGTCCCCATCTTAGGAGAGAGCAGTGGGATGACTGGACCCTTGGGAATCCTACCTGGGGCTTCCCTTCCAGGTGGAAGGGAAGTAGGAGTAAGTAGGACCTGGACCCAGCCCTCACCTCCCCGAGTCAGTTTTTTTACTATACTTGGAGGCCAATGCCACAGCCCCTGCCTGCTCAGGGCCAAGCAGGGGTTTAAGGGGGCTCAGGCTTAATGATGCTGTCGTACATACCACACCTCTCCCCCTTCCACGGGCAAGACGCAGACTCCCTAACTGCAGGCGCTGGGCCAGCCACACTGCCATCTTGCCCCTACCCTGGTTTATGATTCTGTTTTTCATGTTTGGGCCCTCGGCCAGAGAATTCCCTCTGCCTCCCCCTCCTTTCCCCTTCTGCCCGGGACACTCCTGCCTACGTGCATGGGCCAAGTCTGGCCTGCTGCCCATTACTATGTGGCCATGAGCTAAGAATGGTTTTATGTTTTTAAATGGTTGGAAAAACATCAAAGGAAGAATTGTATTTCGTGACATGTGAAAATTATCTGAAATTGAAATGTCAGTATCCACAAATAAAATGATATTGGAACATAGCCATGCCCATTTGTTTACGTTTTGTCCGTGGCTGCTTTCACAATACATCAGTGGAACTGAGTAAGAGATGGGCATTTAGGTTGGCGAAGCCTAAAATATTCAGTCTGGCCCTTTACATAAAGTTTGCCAACCCAAAGTCACCTTGCTCGAGACCCAAGGCCATCTCCTGGGGAAGCCTTCCTCGACCCCCTGAACTCAGAGGTCTCCATGGAGGTTGTGTAATACCCATTAGTCTTCCTGCTGAGCCTGCCTTGCATCCACGTGGGAGGCAGGGCAGGCGGATGGGCAGGTGGATGCTCACCGTGTAGTTGGGGGTCAGTCTTTTGATGTCATTCAGAGCCACATCGATGCCCATCACGCCCAGGATCAGCTGGTTCTGGGAGCAGAGGCATGAGGGGCTCCAAGATGGGCTCAATTCCACGGGAAGCCACCCCCCAACAGACCTTGAACTGTTCTCACAGGCAGTGTGCAGGCCTGCCCTGCCCCTCTTCCACCTCCAGACCTGCTGTGGGTATGCCCATCCCTCCCCAGGCACGCCCATAGCCCTAACCCTCCCCTTTCCTCACCTTCTTTTCCCCCAGGGCCATCCTGTGTCAGGTTGAAAACAGGGAGGGTCCCTGTTACCACCAACCCCAGTCCCTAAGGGAGAGGAAGATGATGGAGTCACTTGGGGCCAGCACTGCTCCCATCCCAAGTGTTCAGAGCAGGGCTCAGGTTCAGGCCACCTCTTTCTCTTGTGCTTGGTTCACCCCATAAGGGGGCCCTCCAGGGTCTTGACCCTTGGGGACATCCCTGGGGGAAGAGTGCCAGCCCCACCCCTTCCTTGCCCAGAGACCTTACCAGTGCATCCTCATACACGTTGGTCCACTGCACCTGCTTGGCTTCCTTGCCTGCCAGCACCATGGGCCTGCCCAACACATCTAGATACTCCTGGGGAGGGGGCGGTGGTAGGGGTCAAGAGTGCCCTTCCCAGACACTGCCTGTTCTGTCTCCCCAGGCATTGGGCTTGTGCACCAGCCACCACCAGGGGGCGCCCTTGGCCCACAGCAGCCCAAGGAACATAGCGTCTCTGCAGGGAAGCCAGGGACTGGGAGAAGGGGCCTCCCCCAGTCTCACCTGTGTGTTGATGCGGATGGCTCCTATGGAAGGGATCTCAAAATAGTAGCCTGTGAAGGAAGGAGAGGCAGAGGTGAGCCTGGCTGGCGATGCAGGACCCATTGTGCAGGGGACCCTGCCCCTGGGGTGTGTCTGCAGCCCTGCCTCGCCCCTGGGGCTCCTCTCTTTTTGTCGTCCTCTCCCTCTAGTGCTCCTGGCCTCTGCCCTGCCATGGGTGGTGCTATGGAGGGGGAGCAAATGCAGCAGTATCAGGAAGCAGAGCAGGGGGCAGAGATGGGGACGGAGGAGCCTGAGGTCTGAGGTCCCTTATTCTGGAATGCAATGCCATTCAAAGTTCACCTGGCAGCCAGGCCCAAGTGTACAGAGAGATGGATGGATCAGCAAACAGATGCAGGGGCAGACAAGCTGGGGGATGGATGGACAATGGACAGATAGACAGACAGGCAGAAAGAGGCTCAGGCAGGTGACACGTTAACCCCCAGATAGAGTGAGGGACAGCCTCGTGGATGGGAGGAGGCACTGTCTTGCAGTGGGTGAACACACAGCTGGGCATATGGATGGACACTTGAACAACAAACGCAATGGACAAAAAGAAATGGCAGGCAGGCCCCTGGCAGTGACGCCCTGGGGAGGCACCTTTGTTGGCGCAGGCCATCCACTGCAGCGGTGTGACATCGTAGTTATGCTGTCCCACGGAGAAAGTAAACACGCGCACCTGTGGGGGGGCTTGAGGTTACTGCCGAGGCCACCAGGACACAGCCCTCCTGTGTACTGGGCCCAGGTCAGGGCAGCCCCTGCCTCGGCTAAGCCTCACCGTCCGGTTTGGCCAATTGTACTTCTCAAAGACATCCTGCACGCGGTCCTCACCACCATCCGTGAACATCATGATCATCTTGTTGCAGTTGGCCCGAGTGATGTTGGACTGTGGGGAGTGAGGTGGAGGCAGGCAGCTCTCAGCTCCAGCTCTCAGCCCTCCCTGGTCTAGGGGCAGGGCCTCCATCCCCCCAGTAGGCCTGGACCTCTGGCCCTCCTCCCCCACAGCAGATGGTGCTATCTGTCCAAGCTGCCTGTTTGGTGTTAACAAGGCCATCTGTCTTGATTTTCTGGGTGTCACCAAGCCTGGGCCCTCCCCTCCCCCAGCCACCTGCTTGCCCACCCATGGGGCTCACGTTCTGCAGCTGGTCAAAGGCATACTCAAAGCCGGCCTTGTAGCCTGTGGTGCCCTTGGCCACCATGCCCTGCACAGCTTCCTTGAACACCTTCTTGTTGCGCACATTGGCCTGCACCAGGTGTGTGAAGCATGACACTGGCTGCGCCTTCTCGTTGAACTGCGGGAACAGCAGGATGGTGAGTGGCCTCGGGCTGGCCAGGCAGGCAGCTGTTGTGTGGGGCTGGTGGTGGTCACAGGAGCAGGGCAGGTGGGGTGACCCATTTCACCCCGTCTGTTGCCTTGGCACTCACCGAGGCCACGTTCACATAGTCGTCATCAGAGAGCGTGTCCAGCATCTCACAGACAGATGTCTTCATCAGCTTCAGGGTCAGGCCACTCACACTGCCACTCCTGGAGAGGTCAGGCAGGGGCCGTGGAGGCGCCAGGGGAACCTGCAGTGTTCTCCTGCCCATCCCCCATGATGTTTAGGGCAGCAGAGTCTAGCCTGTTCCCCACCCCTGCCCCAGCCCGAGCCCCACTTGCCAGTACTGCTCACTCACACGTCCACGATGATGACCATGTCCTTGGGTGACGAGGCCCCCTGGATATACCTGCCCAGGAGATGCTGCTGTTAGGGCCAGACCCACTGGGACCTTGTGGGTTCTTTCTTCCTTCACACATATATTGATTCAACATGTTTCTTTTGAGCATGCACTGTGTGGGCCAGACAGGGTTCTAGGCACCGACGACACCACGTTTAATGAAACAGACACAGTCCTTGCCCATGACATGAATGATCTGGCTCCTCAGCAAGGAAAATGTCCCAGGGGGATATATGATCCCCGGAGGGGGACAGGAGGCACATTTTCTCAGTGGCTTGTTGTGTCCTCTGCCTCAGGTTAGGGCCCCAAGGGCAGAGTCTCGCTGTGTATGGGATGGTGCAGGTGGCAGGGAAGGAGAGTCATAGGGAGTTGCGGGAGGGGCAGAGTAGAGGGGAGGGATTTCTGGGGTTCAGATGGGTGGGGCAGGGACTGGCCAACCCTACAGAAGCTACATCTGCCTTTGGGGACCCCCTCTGGTCCAATCTCTCAGTCCTGAGTGGGTGGGGGTGCTGGGCAGTGGACGAGGGGCATGGCAGCTGGGAGCCCTGCCTGGGTGATGGGATCCATTTTCCAGTGGCAACGATGTGTGAAATGAAAATTGGATACAGCTGGCTGCGCCCTGCTCGGAGGCTTGGAAATCGGGAGGGAGGGGGAGCAGGCAGGAGAGGTGGGGAGCTGAGGGGGGTGTCCCTCCCCAGCTCCTTCTTGCTCGCTCACCAGGGTCTCCTTCGGACATCGTACAGGTCGATCTTCTTGGGGGCTCGCCATGGGGTGGCTGAGGGAGGAGAGAAGGTAAGAGGGACTAGATTGGCAGGAAAGGGCTGATCTGGGTAGGCAGGCCTTGTAGAGGTGGCTGGGCCACCCCAGCCTACAGGGCAGCCATCCCGCACCTTTCCCCCAGGATAGATGGGCTGGCAGATGGAGAAAGGCAGCGTGCTGGGGGACAGGGATAGGGGCTGGTACCTACCTGGGTAGTAGCGAGTGACTCCTGTGGCGCTGCCGAAGACCTGCCACAGCAGCGTGGGGTCTTGCCTTCGGTTTTCCATGAACACATTCTCCAAGGCCTCTGTCCAGTTGAGCTCATTGAGGATGACGGTGGCTGGCGGGAAGTGGGGGAGCTGGGTGGGGAGCACCTGGGCTGTGTCCCACCCAATCCACCACCACCACACTCATGCCCATGGCCCCACTTAGAATGCCCCCACCTGCTCTCGGCCTATCCAGACTCTCCTTATTTCCCAGGACCCAGCTGGGGCTGCTCCAGCTCTTCCAGGGAGACTTCCTGGTCCTCACCCCCTCCCAAGCTGCGAGAGGAACAGTTCAGCCTACTCTTCCTCTAGGCCCCACATAAGTAGGCAGGGCAGCTGTGGATGGTAGCCTCTGGAGAGGGGCTGCCCAGGTGGCAGGGTGCTGGGAGCTAGGAGCCCTCGGTCCAGCATGCTGCCTGGAGCTAGCGCTGGTCCCTAAGGAGCTCGCCCATTCAGCATGCACTCCAGTCTGCAGCCACAAGAAAGCAATTAAGGACCCGCTGATGGGGCTGGAATTATTCAGCTATTAAGGTACCTGATAAGCTGGAAGCCACTCAGATCCATAATTAATCAGCTGGGGCCAGAAGCAAGCAGGGGTGGGGGTGGGGCTCTTGCAGGGGCAGGGGCAGTGCCAGATCCTGCTCCAACACAGGCACGTGCACTTGTGCATGCATGCGCACACGCACACACCTGCACCCCAACAGGTATACCTGTGTCTAACCTGTGTGTTTCCAGCCAGATGAAACCCACCTGTCCAGCAACCCAGCTGCTGCCATAGGCACAAGGGCATACACGCTCATACCTACACACCACTCTGTACCTACAGGGGACACCTGGGGGTCCTATTCACAACCCCCTACCATCAGTTACCCCATTCTCCCTTCTCCCCCAACCCTTGTAGGTGACATGTGCGATCCCCTGACCAGACCCAGCCCTGCACTCACACACAGAACAAGGCTCCTCTCAGAGAATGGACTCCATCCTGCAGACCCTTCGACCTGGGCAGAGACCCAGGATGGTTTGAGCAGTACCCTCGACCCCCAACTTGGGGTGTCCTGATGTGTGTGTGTGGGACATGTTCTCATGTGGACAGTGACCCTATTCCTGGACACTTGGACAAAACAGCAGGAGTGGGACACGGCTGCTTCTGCCAGGCCTCTGTGCCTCCTTCCTCCTCCAGGGACCTCCACCCTTTCTTCCCACATAGAGCCCAGCCACTGTCACCCCATACAGGGATCCCCCATCAAAATCTACCCCAAGTGAGAACCAGAGACCACCTTTAGCAGGCAGACAAAGGCAGAAAGCCTGATTTACAATTCGAAAGCCTCTGCCCCGGCCCCAGGGCGGTGACACGGTGACAAGCTCCTGGGCACACTCCCCTTGGGCAGCCCCTCTGGAGCGTGGGGCCTCTGCTGTGTCTGCTGCCTGCTCCCTGCTCCCTGCTCCCACTCCCTTCACACTCTGTTCCTGTGCTTCCCGTAACTGACCGTAATGTGAAAACAAAACACATTTCGAGCACTGGCTCTGCTTATTGAACAGTATGTTATGGTCCTGTTCCTAATTTAGAAACTTAGTGAGTTGAACAATTTCTGTTTTTCTCTCTAAGGAAAAAATAAAGCCAGGCCCTCCAGAGTTTCACACAGCACTATTTGCCCTGAGAGAGTCTGCCTGTCAGGCCCCACCTCTCACTGTGCCTCGGCTTTCCTATCTGCACAATGACAGGCTTAGAGCAGAAGGGTGTCCCTGGTTCAGGTCAAGAGCCAAGAGAAGACCCCTGCTCTGTGTGGGCTATCCATGCAGATACCTGTGACCTCCACATGCATATACCCACTCAGGCAAGACGAACTCGAGCAAACACCCCTGCCCCTGCCAGGAAGGGCCTGCTACTCGGCCCCATGTGCACATACCCACACTCACGCACACATACTCTCAGATCATGCTGAGTTAGGAAAGGGGACCATGCCCCCTCAGGCAGGTGATTACAGATTTAATTAAAAGTGACACAGTAAATAAAAAACATATAAAATGTAATTTGTGTGGGTAGTGAGGGGTGACTGGGGAGGGCAGTGTGGCTCCTGTTTTAATTAGCATGCCTGCCTTCGATAGTACTCCTTGACTGGCTCAGGCAGGTGGCCTTCGGGGAGTCTGTGGGGAACAGAGGGAAGCACCCTTCCCCACCCTGGCCTGAGGCTGCCCAGAAGGCCTAGCTGACCCCCAGGTAGAGAGGGCCTCCCTGAGGAGCCTGGGAATTCCCGGCATTCCAGAGTCGAGGCAGTGGCTCTGGGACTTTTGAGTACCAGCCCAGTGGACTCCTTGGATTCTGAGGATACTCTGTAGGTGCCCATAGAGCCATGCCAGAAACAACAGGCCTCATGCCTTCAATCCTGCTGCTAGAGCTCCCCCTCCAGTGTTTGACTCTTGGCTTCCTCTCCCTTTACCTCCCGGGAGCTTCAGGAAGTTCCTCCTCATGTCTGACTTAAATCCTTGTAGCTATAGTGACCTCGTTTCCCCATTGTGTAAAGCTGCCTTGTCCCTGGAGCTTGGACTCTCAACCACTCTCTTCTATATCCCCCCTTCCCCACACCCCCAGCTCCTGACTGCTTTGGGCAGGAAAACTCCCTACCCTCTGGGTTCTGCGCCAAGGAGAAGGGCAGTGTCATAGGGTTGGTATCTGTAAGTGAGGAGTGGTTCCCTGTCCCCTACCCTCTGTGTCCACCTGATGGGTGGCAGCTTCTTAACCACTCCTACTTGGGGCCAGGGAATGGGGAAGGGTGGTGAGGCGTTGCTTCAGGGGCAGGCGGGCACTCAGTCCCACACGTGGGGAACAGTGTGTCTATGCGTGCATTCGTGTGGGTGCCTGTGGACACGTGGGCAGGAGACCGTGCATGCACAGAGACAGAGGCTCAGCGTTTGGCAACTTGCTGAGTGTTAGTGTGAGGCTTGCCTGTGACTGCTTGATGCCTGCATGTGGGTGAATCTGAGAGGCCAGCAGGAGTGATCTCAGGTGTAGGAGGCCAGAGGTAGATGGCACTGGCCTTCTGTCCCCAAGGACTCTGCAATGCCCTGGCAGTGGGCCTGCCCCCATGGCAGATGGGATGGGCTGTCCCGATCGCTCTGCACACTCACAGCCTTTGTAGATGTCCGTGGGGATCTGTACAGCCGTGTATGAATAGTTGACCTTGTTCTTGAAGTTTGGGTCGTCGATGAAGTCCAGCCTTAGGGTGCTGGCCTTAGACCCCCTTTCCACATCCTCACTCTCAGGGTCATCCTGCAGAAAGGGCACCCCCCCAGCAGTGTTAGGGCTGGAAAGTGGTGAATGGGGTTGGAGAGGCCTGCAAGTAGGGGCAGGGAGGGCCAGAGTCCAGGAAATAGGGGCATATCAAAAGAGACTATCGCAGTAGGAGACGGAAAGACACGGGGACAGATGGACATGGGGTTGGACCCCTCACCCAAGAGGCCTGGACTCCCCACCTCCCCCTGCCCACCTCCCCCATCCCCCACATTTGCTAAACCCAAATATAAAAACCAAAACTAAACCAACCCCTTCTTCACATTCTTGAAAACCAATTAGGGAAGGAGGCAAATCATGGATCCAGTTGGAAGGAGTGGGCTCCAGAATTCTGCTTACAAGGACGTGGCTGGCGCACTCACAGGGAGGCCTCAGCAGCCCCTCCCAGGAGCTCTGTGCTCCCACAGCCATCACTGGGCCCTGCCCAGCCCCTCCATGGAGTTCCTTTGGCTCCAGGGGGGAGGGCCCTAGCCCCATCTAAGGCAGGGCACCATCCCCTGCAGCCTGACGGCTCTAGGATCTGAGCTGGGGAGGCTACCCTGGGAAAGCTGGGCTGGGGGCTACCATTCAGACCTGCTGACCTTCAGAGGGAGGGTCTGCGGTGCCTGCTAGCAGCAGGACTGAAAGGGCCCCTGTTGATTTTCTAAAATGAGCCACAGCGGCATGACAGGTGCCAATTACGGCATCTCACGGCCGGGCAGGCTGGGCATGCGCTGTTTGCCCTCACCCACCATCACAGAGTGGCAGGAGTGGGTCTGTGACTACAGTGTTGATGTCGAAGCTGGGGCGGGCAGGCTTGGGTGCAGGTGTGCAAGGGGGAAGGGAGGGAAGATGGTGCTAGAGAGTGAAGGCGAAGAGGAGAAAGCCAGACCGGGCGGCAAGGGAGAGAAGGAGACTAAGGGTGGACAGCAAAGCTGGGGGGCTTCCTAGGATGGTAGGAGGGATCAGAAGCAGTTGAACCTCCCCCACGCTCCCTCACTGCCCTCAAGGCCTCTGTGACTACCCTCAGCCCAGGTTTAGCTCATTTATTCTCCCCCATGGGTCCACATGGGCTGACCCCCACTGCTGACTGTGTCCTGGGCATGCCCCTCCCCTGTGTTTCTGCCTTTAGGCATTTGCCCAGGCTGTGTCTTGTCTGGGGAAAGGGTGACCATGTCTCTCCACACAGCCAGATGAGCTCTCCACATCCCGGGGGACACGGTTCTGAAGGGCCTGTGGCAGACACTCGTTTCGTCTCTTTGAGGGTAGATTTTGTACAGCAGAATCCAAGCTGTCTGCTGTACTCCAACTGCCCTCTTGCAGTGTGCCAACCGTTTACCCACCCCCTGGCACACCCCAGAAGCCCCCGGGTGCTGGGTAGAGCCAGGGCAGGAAGCCTCAGAGCACGGAGGCCAGAGTGGGAGCTGGCCGCCCATGAGGCATGCACCACTCACGATTGGCTCAGAGGAGGGGGAGGCTCGGGAGAAGAAAGCCCCCGAAATGTCAGCAGCAGATGAAGGGCACTAGAAAATTTAATCTCCCAACTTTCCCAACTAATGTGACATTTGGATTCTGTTCCTGATAAGCTATCAGCTGGCGAAGCTTTTTCCTTCCTTTTCTTTCCCCCACCCCCCACCTTCTGGCTGGTAATTTAAGAGTAAATGGTCTAGAAAGATCTTTAACTGTACCTCTGGCAAAGATTAAAAAAACAAAACAACACAACAAGCAGGGGAGTCTCGGAAAATGTGTGCGTGCTGTCATTTATACCAGGTGTTTGGCTTAGCTGACCCTAGTCTAGCCGCGCCCCAGAGTGAAGCTCCCTCATCGGGCAGTCCCTGGCCCCCCGGCAGAAGTCCAAGGGGCTGGGGTCAAGGAGTCAATGATTTAGAGTGAGGGGTTGGGGCCCTGGAAACAGGGGGATGCTGGAGGCAGGTTCAGAGCATCCTAGTAGGGGCTGGGTACCAGGCTGGCCAAGGAGCCCCTCAGTGCCACCCCCCAGCCCAGGGGCTTTGTATGGTGGGCAAATGCAGTCTCCTGGTTTATATTTAATGCACTGATTGCTAAAATTACAGCCCGATGCCGAGGGGGGTAAGGAATTAGATTCAGGGTCTAATTAAAGGTTCGCTCTTCATTTGAATTTCAGATTCCAGCTTTAATTTTAGCAACTTCTCTGGGAGCCACGGAGCTCAGCCAAGGGGGAAGCACACCTGCTTGAGCCCACCCCACTCTGTCTGGAGCCCTCTGCCCTCCCTGCAGCTCTCCCAGGCCAGCCTGGCACTGTGGATCCTGCACAGGGATCCTTTCCAGCCTTCCCACCTCTTGGTGTCTTTGGGTACCTCTCACTTGCCCCAGGAAACCCACCAAACCCTCAGGCCTGGGAGAGGAAGACTGGATCTTGGGTCTCCGAATCAGCCAGCAGTCCAGACTCTGTGCTACTGTGACACCTCTGCTTACAGAGGGGACCATCGGGTCCAACTACTTTTGCATTAAAGTCAGGCAAAGGGTCTTGGGCCTTGACAAGCTCAGCAAATACTCTCTACTCCAAGTGCCCTACACCCTCAGACACTCTTGTCTTCTCTATAGCCACCTTCCCTACAAATGGTTATACAGCTTTCATGTGAGTCTTTTGGTGACGGGGGACCTCACTACCTCACAGGGCAGCTGAGGCGGACTTGAGCCAGTGAGTGACATGGAGGCAGAAGGATGGTGCAGCTCTGGGCTCTATGGACAGTCCCAGTGCCACCACTTCTGAGGTGGGTGACCCCAGGTGAGCTCAGGGCCAGGCTCTGACAATGGGCCTGGATGTGGGGTGCTCAGCACAGGGAAGGGAGCTGCCCTGACCTGGAAATGCACCTGGACCTGCCTGCATCCTGCTCACACCTGCCCACCTCTAGGAAGCCTTCCCAGCTGCTGCGTCTCCCTCCTCTCACTGCACTTAAGAGAGGCCCGCCCCATCTGGGACCTAAACTGCCCCGTGTGGGGAGGTCCAAGGGCCTTACCACCCACCCCACACTGCAGTCAAGCTCAGCCCATCAGTGTGCAGAGACGCAGCCCTGAAGGGGTCCAGACTTCTAGGGAGTTGTGGGAGGTGGCGGGTGGGGCCTGTGTCACCACGGCTCTGCAGGGTTGAGCTCAGAACGTGTGGGGCTGAGTTCTAACATCCATTTTACAGCTGAGGCCACCAAGGCCCAGCAAGGAGGCGTGGCTCAGGAGGGGGTGCTCACCAGCTCAGCGTCAGCCTTGGCGTCATAGTACAGGATGTCTTCCTCCTGGTGGGGGGGGAGAGAGGCCTCAGCACTCGCTGCTCAGGGTCCCGAGACAGACAGGATTCCCAGCCCCAAGGCCTGTGTGGCACCCTTAGATTCCTCTAGCAGAGACTGTCCCTTTCCCCCACCCAGAGCCACCCTCCTGAAGGGGTGGATGGGTCAGGGTTGGGAATGCAGCCAGGTCCGTCTTCAGGGGCCCCCGTACAGGCTCCAGAAGCACGCAGGACTCCTGGGTCAGGTTCCCTGGGCCTCCCTAACTCGGGGGCCAGGGGCCCTGGGCTGCAGCCCTTCCAGGCTGTCTGCAGAGAGGCTGAGGCAGCACCAGGGAGCGAGGAAGACGGGAGAACAGAGCCGAGTTTGGGCAGGAGGGAAATAATGACTCGACGCTGCATCTTCCAATTTCTTCTATTAAAAAGCCTGCTCATTACGGGCATGTACTTATTAATTATCTGTGATTTGTTGTGAAACACGAGGGGGTTTCCACAACAGGAGCGGGAGAAAACAAAGCCTGGCCCTGGCGCCTGCCTCCCGGCCCTCACCAGCCCGCATCTGCCCCGCCCATCCCTGGCCCATGCTTGCTTGCCAGTAGCCTGGGTTCTTGGCCATCTGTGCGTCATAATCACCGGCCGCCCCGGGGACCCATAGCACAAACGGGCTAATTTCATGTGTAATGATCTTTAATCAGAACCGAGCGTGGCTGACAGAGGCCGCCAGAAGGTGAGCCCGGTGTCAGCCAAGTGCCACCGGCTCAGGAGGGGGCTGCCACACTCTGCCCCCATGGGCTCTGGGGCCACGACTCGGAACAGAGCCGCTGTCCAAGTGCTCCTCAGCCCTGTTCTGTACAGCAAAAACCTCATCGTGGCCCCGGTGGCCCTCACTCACTCACGGCTTCTTTGGGGTCTACAAATGGGAGTGGTGACCAAGTCGGCTCCCTAGGGCCTGGCTGTGAAGCGGGGCCTTACTCTACTGGGCAGAAGTCGCCCGGGACAACTGCTTCCCAAGGCCCAGCTGGGGCTCATTCAGTGTGTGACCCCAGGGCTAGACCACTCCCTCTCTGAGCCCCGGGCTCCCTAGGCAAGACTCTGGGGGAGGGGCCTGCTGTGGTGACTGCCCAGGAGCTTCGTCGGTACCTGGGACTGTTTCAGGGAACAGTCCTAGTCTGTCTCTCACCAGGGGTCTAGGGGCTGCAGGCCACTGGCTAGACATGCAGGCTTAGTCCCAACATTCTGGAATACTGACTTTAGGCCTGGCACCAGGATGGGCAAGACCACAACTTCCTGAGGAACCTAGGACCAAAGGCAGCTCTAAAGTTCCAGTGTCCAGCTGCCTGCTGCGTCTGGTGCTTTCTTACAGTGGCCCTACGACCCCATCGGTCAGAGGCTGTGAGGGCAGGGAGAAGAAAGCCTTCGCACCCCGGCTCCAACCTGCCCTCCCAGCCCATAGTCAATCTTGCCCACACCCCCTACCCACCCAGCAGTGCAAGAAGACTGCAGCCCTGGTGGGCCTGGGGCAGGGGCAGAGGCTGGGGCCCGGGCTGCAGGGTGCTCGGCCTTCCCCCGCGCCCAGCTCTGACCGAAGTGCATAATGAAAGCTGACGTTACATCAAACACAATAAGGAGTTTCGGTTGATGAAGATCATTCCTGAATACACAAACCCATTAAACTGAGGGGGAAAAAAGATCAATTCAATACACTCGCTGTGAAAAGAAAATGTGATTTGTTATCTAAAAGGGGGTTATAAACACAGCTCTGATGCTCTTTCCCTCCATAATGAAAATGGGCGGGTGTGGTGGGAGGACTGCAGATTACAACCTGGGGCCTCACTCATCTACTTTTTAGGCAAACTTTCTGCAAGGATGGGAAAGGACACGAGCGGGGGATGGTCACCTGCAGCCCTTAGGAGCTCGGGGCTCCCCTCACAGACTGTAGCTGAGTCCTCCTGCACCTGGGTCAATACTGGGCGACTCAGAGTTCACCGGGGCCACCTCTCCAGCTGCTCCAGGTGCTTCGCTTCTCTATTTGTTCTGCTGTTTCACGGTCTCAGTGGAACATCAGATATTGGTGGCGTCAGGGACACAGGGGGACATGTCACCCAGGAGGATTCTCAGTCCCCTGCAGAGGACAGATGAGGCTCAGGATTCTGCATGGCCTCCCTGCCCCACAGGGCTTGATGCACGTGGGCAGGACCCCTCCTGGCCTCTCCTGCCTCAAGGCAGGCCAGACCACGCCCTTCCTTGGTAAGAAGAGCATGGATGGTGGCACGCAAGGTCACACATGTGAACATACATCATAAATACAGCTGTGACTGCCATGCATGCTGTGGTGTGGAGCTGGGGATCTGCAAATGGGAGTGGTGACCAAGTCAGCTCCCTTGGGCCTGGCTGTGAAGTGGCAGGCAGAGCCAGCACTCACTGGGAGTGTGGCAGGAGGGGGCCGTCAGGGTCAGGGTAGGAGGGTTTCCAGAAGACCTCTGCTGGAGTCTGTACAGTACCTGAATGTCTACCAGCAGTGACTGCCTCCTGGGTGAAGCAACAAGGAGGCAGTATTCTCTAGTGACTGAGTGCAGGGCATGGGCAAAGAGTCTTGGCCTCTAATTCTAACCTGGACATGTGAGCTCTGGAATCCTGGGCACTGAGTGAAGACTGAGGCCGAGCCAAAAAGGTCTCAGCCTACTGGCTTGTCCCAGTGGCCCCCTGAGGACTCCCAGGGGTCACCCCCCGAGGAAGCAAGGCTGCCCAGTTAAATCACACAGCCTCCATACGGCTTCACCTCTGGGTCTCTATTTTGCCACTCATAATATCAGGATGATGAGGCCTCCTCCAAGGGTGTGAAGAGGACAGGGAGGGCCTCCCCAGGGGTAGGGCCAACTCTGCCCATGGGTGGGCATCTTCTGTCTTTGCAACTCCACAGCCCAGAGGAGAGGCTGAGTGTGGAAGAGACCTGGGGTGGGGTGAAACGGGTGTCCTTAAAGTCTGGAGTCCACTCCCCTGACACACCCTGTGTTACCTGATATTTTTTTGAGACAGAGTCTCGCTCTGTCACCTAGGCTGGAGTGCAATGGTGAAATCTTGGCTCACTGCAACCTCTGTCTCCCAGGTTCAAGTGATTCTCCTGCCTCAGCCTCCTGAGTAGCTGGGACTATAGGCACGTGCCACCACACCCAGCTAATTTTTGTATACTTAGTAGAGATGGGGTTTCACCGTGTTGGCCAGGATGAAGACTATTGACCTCATGATCTGCCCTTGGCCTCCCAAAGTGCTGGGATTATAGGGGTGAGCCATTGTGCCAGGCCAGTTACCTGATATTTTAGGGTCCATTTTGCCCAACTGGGTAGGAGTTGGGGGAGCCACCCCCTCTGAGCTCACACACATGCCCTCCCATGTAGATGTGGGTACACAGATACGAAGCAAAGGGCGGTGCAGGAGGGTCCACATGACCCTTGGGTTGGTGACATACACTCTCCTTAGCAGGAGCCAAGCCCAAGAGAGGTGTGAGCAGTGTAGGTCTTAGGGAACAGGCTGCGGAAGTGAGTGAGGGTGAGCGAGGGAAGGGCAGCTATCATCCGTGTTCAGTGCTTGGAAGGTGGTTGCCAAGGCCTGGCCAGACATGACTGCCGCCTGCCCACCAGCTGCCTGGGCAGGCCCAGGCCAGCCACCCGCTGCACCAGTGAGGACGCTTGGCCTTCCTGCCCTGGCCCAGTGCCAGCTCAGCCCGGCCAAGAGGACTGTTTTCTGAGAGAGCCGTCTGTCGCTGGCTTGGCAGAGGTAGGCAGGGGCCCTATGGCTGGGTCAGATCCTCAGGCCAGGAAGGCCACCTGTCCTGTCCAGCTGGCTCTGCCATCCCGGCCCAGCCCCCTCACAGCCCTCCCTCTAGTCCCTAGGCAGAGCTCCGTCCATTCCCACCATCGTACTCCCCAGGGCAGGGCTGTGTCCTTCCCTCACACTCCCCCGGGGAGGGCTGTCTCTTCTATGCCACTCCCGGGCCATGGCTTTGTTTCCTGTAGGCCCTGGCATTGGCACTGAGGCCCTGGGGCCAATGGCCACTCTTCTCTCCCCTATCCATGCCCTGGCTCGGCTCCTCCCTGGTGGTGGCTTTGGGGACACGCAGTGTTGGCATAGTGTGGTACTGGTACCAGGTGTGGTCTGGCAGGTGGCCCCTCTTCAACTACCCTAAGTGTTATGGGCACCAGAGCACCTGCTGCCGCCTGCGGGGGCATGGGAGGCACTGCCTGCTAATCAGGGCCATCGTTTCTCTGGTGTCCAAGGGTCTGGGTTGGCCAGGGACGAGGAAAGTGGGTAAGAGCTTTACATCCAGGCATTGCCCTCTTGATCTCTTGTCCCAGCTCTGACCCTGCAGACTCCAGGATCCCCCACCCCTCCAGGCTGGGGATAGAGTTGTGAGCAGGCGGATGTGGGTATACCACTGATACCACTGTCTGTTCCTCAGAGCTTTGCACCTGGACCTGCCGCATGCGGTCAACACAGGGAAGGCCACACCCGGCTCATGGTGAAGTGGATTCCAGTCTGGCCACATGGGCCAAGCATCTCCTCTGTGCCCAGAACAGCTGGGTGCCATCCTCTCATCTCAGAGGTAAGAAGACTGCTCCTGGTCATGCTGTTACTGCTGTGGGCAGTGGGGGCCGATCCTAGGGTTGGGGCTAGAAAGGGAGTCCTAGGCAGACGTTATCTGGAGAGAGAAGCTTTGCACTGAAGGAGGGGGTGGGTAAGGCCATTTCTAGGAAGAGGGCCTGAGTTCGAGGCTGGAACAGTGGCACAGGCCAGGTGCCTTTCCTGAGTTCTGGGAAGGAACATGGCTCCTTGTCTGTCATCTCCTGAAGGTCGCTGGAAGGATGTGGTTTCAGGGGTGGATGGTGTACCTCCAAGGGACAAAACAGCATCCCTTCCCCAGCCTCAAGTCCCTGCACCCTCCCCTGGCATGGACAGCCCCTTCTGTAGTCATCGCTGTCAGCTCTCCCTGGCAGCCTGGGCATAGCTGGCTGGTGTTGGGCTCATGGACCCACCATTAGCATAGATGCCTTTCAGCTTGGCAGCTGTGGCAGCAGCAGTGCTTCCTGGGAAGAGCAGTGACCCGGTAGCTGGGACATAGGGAGGTGACTACAGCCCGTTTCACCCTACCTGAGACACCAGTGTGACACACAGGTGGGCACCCTGATGGGCTGTGGCATGGAGGGTGACGAACATCAGATGAACAAGGCCGGGCCCAGCTGGCCCTGTGATCAGGGCTGCTTATGGTCACACCCACAGCCTGGGGCACCTCAGGTCAAGCCAGAGGGAGGAGGGCCACTGGGACTCATCTCAGGACAGAAGTACTCAGGCCCCAAGGGCTGGTATGGCCAGAGGTGCATCCATGCCATCACTGACTTAGCCCCCATGTAGCCTGACATGTGCACTGATTCCTTCACACCCCATAACCTAGCTGACAGGCGGCACCAGCACCAGCCAGTCCTTTGCCAAATGGGGAAACTCAAGCCCTTGCTTGGGTCCCACAGGGACTGTGGCCAAGCAGCACTGGAGCAGGAGAGGGAGAGAAGCAGTCCCCAGCCTCCGGGGGAAGGGGGACTGCTTTTAGGGAGTTACTAGCTCATTCTTTAGAAAATCATCTTTCATTTCCAATATCATGTGAACTCCCTGAGGGCAACACCCAGCACCTGTCAGGGGCAAAGAAAGAATACCATGGTGTGTGCAAGGCAAAGCAGCCTCAGGGTGGCCTGGGGGATGAGGACTGGGGAGGAGGTTTAGGGCTTGGATCATAGGCATGAACCCCCTGGCACTCAACAGCTGGCTGTGAATCTCTGCCACCAACAGGTAACCTCGGGCAGATCTATCCACTGTGCTTCTGTTTTCTTGTTGAATAGGGACAATAACCCCACCTGCTTCTGGCCCAGATGTGCCTGGTCCAGAGCTGAAGTGAGTCAAGGTCTTTCTCCCCAACCCTGCCCCTCCCTGTGTTTAGCACAAGACAACTAGGAGGAGGCAAGGCCCACAGACCCAAGCAGCTGGGGAGGACACAGGAGCCCTGCCAGCTAGTCTGGTTCTCAAGGGTTCTCTCATCCTTGGCCCTGGGGCTTCCTTGAGTCCAGGAGGAGTCCTGCCTCTGTCTGATGCTGGCCAGAGGGCAGGTGTATCCAGCCCCAGGCAAAATCAAACACAGCAAGAAACTGGCGAGGGCAACTCAGGCCTAGGCTGGGATGGGTGAGGCTCCCCTTCCATCCCCCACGCTGTAGGTCCTGTGCGCTCAGCTTCTTGCACCTCTGCTCCAAGGAGCCATCCTGCACTCCTTCTGAGGTAGAAAGAGAGGTTTTTGTGACCACAGCAGCCCAGTCCTCTGAGACCAGCCTGAGGGCCTCCTGGGAAGACAGGCTTCTGTTCAGGGAAGTTGGG
Source organism: Ateles fusciceps (assembly GCA_036589455.1). Taxonomy (NCBI): domain Eukaryota; kingdom Metazoa; phylum Chordata; class Mammalia; order Primates; family Atelidae; genus Ateles; species Ateles fusciceps. The sequence goes on along the minus strand of JAZHEH010000562.1, from coordinate 27,831,144 downwards.
GAAGGGAAGTCAGGGAAGGGTGTCTGGTCCCCTTTTCCCAGCATCTCTTGCAGGTCACTGTATTAAAGCCTCTGACAAGCCCTGAAATCCAAAGGCCTCTGACCCAGGGGCTCTCCAAGAATCTGGACACCTTATCTAAGGAACCTGGGGAACACCACCTTCAAGCAGCCTTCCCACTCACGGGCGACTCCACAGCTCCTCTGGTGTGAATGGGGCTCATATCTCATTGTGTGCCCAGCAGTGAGGGGGTACCTGGAGTAGCTGCTGAGTGTTGGACACAGGCTTCTGGCTCTACTCCACAAACCCCTCCATGTCCCTCATCTGTCTGGGCAGCCGCCACCCCGCTCATTCACATTCACCCTTGGATGGGCATGCCCTGAGCGCTGGGCAGGGTGCTGGGGTTCCTACCTTGATGTTGTCCTGCCAGCGGTGGGCTTTCTGGAAGTTCTCTGCAGCATCAGCCAGTCTCTGAGGGACAGAGCACAGAGAGGTCAGAGGCCAAGGGAGGCAGCCTGCCCTATGCCCACCCCAAAGCCTCTCCATCCCCAGCACTCCCTGGGGCCAGGCTGGACCAGAGATTCCCTTCTCATCATCCTACAAGACCCTCAGAGATTCTCTGCCCCAGATACTCCTCAGCCTGGTGTGGGCACCTCCTGTATCACAGCTGGGTCCATGCAGGAAAGGTGAAGGCTGCACAAAGTGACCCCAGTGGCATCTCCATGGGACTCCCTGTACTAGGCCAAGCCCCAGCGCCACTCTACCCCCCATAAGCTTGTGTCACCCCAGTCCCAAGAGGAAGCCCCTCCGCAGCCAAGGTTGGGCTGCAAGTTACAGAGTGCCTCGCCTCGCCCTGCCCTTCTGCCAGCTGCCCAGAGCCCCACAGGAGAGGCCCACCCAGGCCCATGGTCCCTCTCCCAGAGTTCCTGAGCCCCTTCCCACAGGGCTCCCAAGCCCTCTGTCCACAAGAGCCTGTCCTGTTCTTTGGGGCTGGTTCCAACAAAGCCCCTGTGCTTGAGAGCAGAATGTCCCTCAGGGCATAGCTGTGTGCCTGTGCATCCCGCGTCTGCCACTGGGCACGCTGGGTGCTGGACTGTGCTGACTTTGGCAGGCCTGGTCCTGGCTCTTGCAGCCCATAGGCACAACCTTGCAGAACCATCAGGGCAGGAGTAGTTGAGGTCAGGAAGCACAGTGCTGTGGGGGCTCGGGACCTCAGCGAAGGCTTGCTGGAGAAGGTGCTGGGGCCTGGCCACCCTCTAGGCCTAAGCCCAGGTCACCCGGAGCTTCTTATTTGGTACTTTCTAAGGATCCCGTCTCTCTAGGAAACCTTGGAGCTCCCTAGGATGGAACTGAGTCTGGCCCCGGGGGCCTTCTGCAGAGCTGAGAGCAGTACCATTCACAGTGTGTCTGGCATGGGGCCACTGTGGCCCTCCTCAGATGAAGACAGCCAGGCACAGCGATGGCGAGCAGCCTGCCCAAGGTCAAATGGTACTCTGGCTCAGGCTGGGCCCCAGAGCCCAGTTCTCACCATTGCATTTGTCTTGCTCATCCCATGACCAAGATCCAAGGATCAGCCTCTTTCGGGGCCACCATGCCCAGTGACGTGGGTGGCTCTGGTCTCTCACCTCCACCCCACCCTGTCCCATGGTGGAGCAGGCACATCCCATCTCCAGGCCTACAGCCATACTCAGGAGGCCCCTTCATATTCAGGACATCTCACCCCCATCCACGAGTCCAGGCCTGATGTGGCATGGGGGCCCTGGAGGGGACGTCCTAACACAGCGTGTCAGCTGCCCATTATGGGAAATGGGAGTCAGGACATGGAGGCCAGCGTTTCCTCCTCTGAAGCATGGAATAGCAGGGCAGGGAACAAGGTGGGGGCTCTCCTATGGAGCTGCGGCCTCTACTCTCCTGGGGTAGGATGTCATACCCCCAGAGTTAGAAGGCTGTCCATGGCCATCCCCAGTCTCACTGGGCTGGCTCTCACACCCCAGGCCAAGAACACTGAGTGGTGGGGGAGGCTATGAGGCTGGGGTCCCGGGAGCAGGGGGGAGAAAGTGCCTATTGGGGTCAAACCCTCTCACCCCACAGAGCTGAGCCCTCCTGGCCTCTGCTTCCCTCTCCTTTGTAGGCTCAGTCCTCTGTCCCCACCACCCTTAACTGCAGGGCCTGCTTGGCTGGGACCCACACCCTCTTCTCCCCCAGGCCCAGTCTCATACTCCTAGGATTTCGGGGACCCCAGGCCTCTCTACTCCATGATGCCTCCCATGTCTTGCCTCCAATCCTGGCCCTCCTGAGCTCCTGGACACTTCCCTGGAGTGACCCTCAGACCTGCCTGAACTCAGAGTGCCCCTCTGGGAGCAGGCCATCCACCCCGGCTCCTCTGCTGCCTCCATTCCACCCCTGGCATCCCTCACACCACCTCCCATGCACCCCCAGCTCAGGTTCCATCCTGTCCAGAACCTGCGTCCTCTCATCCTCATCATCTATTCTCCACACAACACCTGGAGCCTTTTCTCCAAATGTAGATCTAGCCATGTCACCATCCCCTGTCCCAAAACCCTTCTGCGGCTCCTACTTCTCTGCATGTAAAGGCGCAACCTTCTCGAGGTCTTGTAGGGCCCACCTGACTCCTCTTCTTCCTTTTCCATCCTGAAGCCTTTTCTTGGCCTAAACCATAAATGCCCACCTCCTGACCCCAAAACCAGGGATGAAGAGGCCCCCAATTCATAAGCCTGCTGTGCCCTTGCGTAGAGGGCATTATTGTGTGACTTGTACAGTTCAAGACACTTGTCACCATTGTTAGCTGAGCACCTGCAGTGCAGCAGGTGCCAAGCTCAGCACTTGGCCCGGAGGCTGTGTAAAGCCTGACGAGGCAGTGCGTGGGGCGAGCCTTTGTCATCACTGTGCCCCTCCTTCCTCACCTGGTGACCCACTACCTCTCCAGGGATGCCAAATCTTCCTCAGAGTGGGGCTCTGCTGAGGCCACTGACCTTCCCCGGGGTTGACGCTGGGGCAGAGTGTGGGAAGCAGATGTGGTTTCCTGCCGCAGAAAAGCCACAGGGTCAATGGGGCTGCAGACACCACATTAACACTAGTGGGAGTCTCCAGGCTGGGCCATGACCCTGGCAAACTGTCCTCTCCTGGCCCTGCCCCCACTCCTGGCCAGGGGGTGCCAGCTCCTTCACCCTCTTGGGGCTCAGCTCTGGTCCTGAAACCTTGGGGCCCCAAAATATGGGGGCTACAGGCCTTGCTGGCTCCAGAGCCTAGCAGACAGGGCAAGGGAGGCCCAGATAGGGAGGCCCCAGCCCCCAGCCTCCTTGAGCTTATGGAATCCCATGGGCTCAAAGGCCTGGGTCAGCCTGCTGACTCGTGAATAACGGAGTTGCAATAGCCACAGCAAAAGGATTACTTTTAATCCTCAGTAATGATCAAGCCATTATTATTTTTTCGGTGTTACAGATCAATCAGTCCATCCCCAGGCGCTGGACGTGTGGAAACTGCTAAACAGGCAGGCCCGGTGGTAGGGGAGGAAGGGCCGAGGCAGCTGGTGGGGTGCAGTGGAGTGGGCAGGCTTTGGCCACAAAGTCCCATCAGGCCTGAGGATGAGAGGACTGGGACCACCACTGGTGCACATGAGGGGCCCTGAGCAGGGATCGGAGTCTGGACCCTGGAGCCCCCGAGCCCTGGCCTGGGTTCAAAGCCTGACTTCCTGGAGCAGGGTCTTCGCCACTTGGGTCTTCAATATCCTGCCTATAAATTGGACATAGTAACTGCACCCACTCAGGGTGGCTGGGCTCTTGGCAGCCCCCTCCCCCAACCCTCAGCAGCTGCACATAGGCAGCCAGTTCCCTGAGGTTTCTCTTGCTGGCTCTTGCCCACCTCTGGGCCCTCTTGCTATCTGCTCTTTCTGCCTGCTTAGTCCTATCAGACTGTGTTACCTCCCCTGGAAACTTCTGTTTGCCCTTATCCAGCCCTCTGGACAAGGTGGGCTTCCCTCCCCCTCTGCCAAGCAGGACATGTCCTGAGGCAGGGATCCCAAGCTAAGCCCCACCTACCTGGCCCAGGCTGAGCACCCAGACCTTGGGCTCCTGTCCCCAGCTGACAACAGTCAGGCCTGCTGAGGGCTGGCCGGGAGACCATGCCCACCCCGCCCCACCCCTGGAGGTTCATCCCTCCTAGCACTTCTCTCCCACCTCTTTCCAGTCCTCCTGATGGCTTGGGGGACAGGCTGGAAGGGGCAGAAACTGAGGCCCAGAGGCAAGGGAAGAACCTACTAGGACACCCTGCAGGGCAGGGACAGGGTGCTCTCTCTGGAGTGCCTGCCTGTGTCTGGGAGATGTACTCCATTCCTAGCCCTGACCCCAGGTGCCTGTCCCCCTGGGAGCAGCTCCCTGCTTGGGCTCTGGGCTCTGCCCCTGGAGCTTCCTGCAGTCTCTGGTCACCCTGCTACCAGGCTCTGCACATGCTGCTCCCCTCCCTGGCCACTCCTGTCCAGACTCCTCTAGCCATGCCCACTTCCTGACCCTGGCACTCAGGGAACTCTCTTCCATATCTGCTTTCCCACTAGGTTTGGTGGGGCAGTGTCTTGTGGCTGTCAAGTTTATGATAATCTGGCCCAGGGCATACAGTAGGTGCACAATGAATGTCTGTTAAATCAAGATTGGGGTGTCCCTGGACCTGTGTAGAGGCCTGGGCTTGAGTCTGGCTCTGCCTAGCCAGCTGTGTGACCCTAGGTGTGTGGTTTAATCTCTCTGAGCCTCTTTCTTCATGATATGCTGGGGGGGTAAGGGCTGCTTATGGCGATGAGGCTATGAAGTCACTGATGGTGCCTTGCCTGGCCCGTGATGTCTCCACCATAGCCAAGGTATTAGAGGGGAACCTCAGTGGGATTGCTGAGTGGGGCTTCTCACAGCCAAGTCCATCATGGTAACAGCAGGCATTTCACAGGCAATTATCAGAGAGTTTCACTTAACAATCAATTTCCCTCAGCTCTGGGAACCGTTCTTACAGGAAAACGAAAGAAAGAGGAGGACTGGTCATGCACTGGGCTGGGGACAATACTCCCCTGGGGAGTAGCCCCCGCACAGATACCTGCAAATCTCACTACGTTAAACAGCTTTCAATTGCAGTGGGGGCTGACAGGCAAGAACCTGAGATCAGGGACCTGGGGCCAAGATGGGCACCTGTCAGAGGCCAACACCTGGGATGGGAAGGCCCCCTACATGCTAGGAGCGGAGAGCCTTGGGTGATGGGGGGGCTGGAGCCTGCTCCCCGCCACCCCCAGGCTGGGTGCTCCCCACTTCTCCTTGGCCTCCTCTCCTCACCAGCTCTCACCTGGGAGTCCCTCCCTGCCCAGTGCTGGTGGCCCAGAAGGGCCTGGGGGAGCAACAACTGCCCGTCAAAGAGGACTTGTTCTGCACAGCCCAAGAGAAAGACCGTAAGAGTTCTTTGGTCTTAATTAGTTACGGTTACTCCCCACTTCCTAGAGGATATAAGAGGCTTAGAAGAAAAGGCCCTGAACCCACTGCAGGATGCCGAGATCTGGGGCACGGTGGGCTGAGCTGGGAGACGCCGTGATGGGGTGGGGCTCTGCGGTGGAGGCTGGGGGTAGTATGCTCTGAGAACGCTGCCGGAGGGCTGCAAGGAAGGTAGCAATGACAGGACATCACCAAATGTGGTCCAGTGCCTACCCTGGGCGAGGCTTCACTGCTGCCTCCCCAGCAAGACTCACGAGAAGTAGATTCTCCTGTTCCCCTCCTTTACAGCCGAGGGGACTGAGGCTCAAAGTATTAGTGTCGCTGCCCTAGACCCCTAGGGAGGAAACAGCAGGGGGGAGCATCAAACCCACGTTCGCCTGATGCTAAAGCCCAGAAATGTTGGACAGTGACTGTCCCAGGGAAGGACCATCCCTGGCCAGGTGGGGCCTGGCTGGTTGGGCTCAGGTCCCTCCTGCCACCCCTCAGAGTGATCCCTTTGCCCTTCTAGGAGAGGGGATTAGTAACTGGCCTCCCAGCTGTCCCTCCCAGTTGCCCCCACAAGCCTTGGTATCACTGGGTCCAGGCCACAGGAGGGGGCAGCACCAGGATGCCCAGCAGCCCCTGCCTGGCCCAGCACTGGCCCCATTGCCACCCCCTCTTCCCTCTCTACCTGTGGGTCCTGCATTAGCTGTGTATTGTGCACAGATAGACACTAAATACAGATTTCCAATTTCCAGAGCTGTTATGGTCTAATGAGTAAATAATATACATATTTAAAACTGTCTAAAAACATATCTGCATAATTAAAATATCTGCATAATAATGAAGCAAGATGCAGCTCCACAAGGAGGGGGCTGGAGCCACAGGGCTGACAGTAGGGGCAGAAGTGCAGGTGGGTTTGGGGGTCCTGGCCCTGTGGGCCTCTCCTGCTGCTGCTTTGGCCTTGAGTGGGCATTTGTCTGTCCATCCACCTCCTGCTCCAAGCAGGTGCATCCACCGTCAGGGACCAGGAGAATCCCCATTTGACCCGGTCCTGGCACCACTTGTGGAGTGAGGGAGGCTGTGTGTGGACCGAAAGTGCCTGCTATGTGCACAATGACTACCTCAGCAACTTTGTGGCCCTTACACGATGTGCTCAGAGCTTTACAGACGCAAGCTCACTCACTATCTTCTGAGGGCAGGTCTTGCCCTGACTCCACATTTTGCAGAGTTCTGAGGAATGAAGAGAAGTGCAGCAGGATGGGCAGCGAGGGCTGAGCAGGATCCGTGACTGCTGTGGGTGATGGAGACGAGCCAGTGGCTGTACTTTCTGTTGGGTGCACTGCTGATACGTGAGCCCACTAGGTCAGGACAGACACCCGGCCTTACCCGTCCCTCAAGGGGCCTTCCTTTGCCCCTTGGTTGCATCTACACTAGACACACTTGGCTCCAGTCCCATCTTTATTTTTTCCTTAATTTTTTTTTTATAGATTTATTTTATTTTTTTTTATTTTTTAGGCAGAGTTTCACTCTTGTTGCCCAGGCTGGAGTGCAATGGCGCAATCTCGGCTCACTGCAACCTCCACCTCCCGGGTTCAAGTAATTCTCCTGCCTCAGCCTCCCGAGTAGCTGGGATTACAGGCATGCACCACCATGCCTGGCTAATTTTGTATTTTTTAAGTAAAGATGTGGGTCTCCATGTTGATGAGGCTGGTGTCATACTCCTGATCTCAGATGATTTGCCCGCATTGGCCTCTTAAAGTGCTGGGATTACAGGTGTGAGCCACTGCACCTGGCCCCCCCACTTTTTTTTTTTAAATTACAAGACAAAGTCTCGCTATGTTGCCCAGGCTGGTCTCGAACTCCTAACCTCAAGTGATCCTCCTACCTCTGCCTTGCAAAGCGCTGGGATTACAGGCATGAGCCACCACATCCAGCCCATGGTACATCTTAAAGTTCAAACCTACTCTTTTTGTATTAACCGTGCTTATAGCTTAAAGGTAAAATGACCACCTGAGCAATAAAAAACACTCAAACTCCAGATCACAATTCAAGCAACGAGAAGCCTGCAAGGAAAATAAACACTTCTGGAACAGAGGGGGGCCTCAGGGGAAGGCCGGCATGGGAGGCCATCGCCGCTGTTGGCAGCAACAGGCTCCCCTGACCTTTTCCCTCACAGGCCTCATGTGTCTTTCGTGAGTTGATAAAAAAATCAGTAAAATGGATTTTTTTTTATTAAAAAAAAGGTCAGAATCCATGTAACAGGGAAATACTCATTCGAGTTCGGTCTCCCTCTGCAGCAAGGCAGCCACCTCTCCACCCGGCCCAGGCCTGCCAGCTTCCTGTGGGCGTCACGGGCTTGGTTATCAGTGCCTGCACTCCCTCAGTCCACCCTGGAAGGGTCAGGCTGTGTTTTAATTTCCTAAGAAAAATATGAAGAAATGAGGGGTGGCCTGTGATGGAGACACAAGAGGGCATGACTGTGACCAGCCAGGATTGGGAACCTTGTATCCCAGAGGCAGGAATTTCAGGTCAGACAGAATTTCCCAGAACATCCTGGGCTCCCAGGGATCCTTGCTATGTTGTATTTTGCCAAGAGAGCCCTTAGAAAAAACTCCCACTCTCTCTTATTACTCATATGTTACCAAGAAGTAGACATTTTATTTTTAGTTCTTCTTTTTTTTTTTTTTTTGAGATGGAGTCTCGCTCTGTCGCCCAGGCTGAAGTGCAGTGGGTCACCCAGGCTGAAGTGCAGTGGTGAGATCTTGGCTCACTGCAACCTCTGCCTCCCGGGTTCAAGCGATTCTCCTGCCTCAGCCTCCCAGTAGCTGGGAGTACAGGTGCACCCCACCACACTTGGCTAATTTTTGTATTTTTAGTTTCACCATGTCAAAACAAGGTTTTACTATGTTGGCCAGGCTGGTCTCCAACTCCTGACCTCAGGTGATCCATCTTCCTCGGCCTCCCAAAGTGCTGGGATTACAGGCATGAGCCACAGCAACTGGCCAAAGTGGACTAAAATGTAACATCACGAGAAGGAAGGCCATGAGCTCTGAGATCCCCTCCCAAGGAAGCAAAGGAAGTGGCACTCACAGGTGGTAACCAGGAATTCCACTGGCTTTCATTGCTGGAACCACAATCAATACAGAAAGAGACGGTTGGGTGTGTCCTGGGACAGGAGTCAAATGTGTCCAGTGTGAACAGGGAAGGGGTGAGGAAAGGGGCCTCTGTGGCTGGGCTGAGCATTTGCAGAAATGAGCTTGAATTTACAGACCAGTTTTCCAGAACTGGGGGTGAAACCTGCCCTCTGGAGATTTCAACTCTGCAGTGGCAGGCTAAGTCGGGAGGAGGTGTGGATGAGCCTGGACAGCCATATGCTGGAGGCTGCGGGAAAGTTCTGGCTCTACCCAGTCCCTCGTTGAGCTCCCAGGTCTCCTGTTGAGCACTTGCAAGAGGTCTCCCAAAGAGAAATACACCAATACATGCAACAAACTGCTTCAGATCTGCGTTTAGACTGTGGCTTCAGAACCCAGCCGTATGGAGGCGCCTTACCCCGAAAGGAACCCAGAGCTGAGGGCTACCCTAGGCTGCTGGGGCTATTTTCAAGGTACTGCCCTGTCCCATCCCACAGGGACTCAAATGGGTGGGAATCCACCAACCTAGCTGGCACCCTTCCTTAAACCCCAGCATGAAACGTACGCATCTCCACAGGTCAATCGGTCCCTGGCAAGCCAGGTGGAATTTCTTATAATTCTGCCAGTTTTGTGTCAGTCTTCCTCCCTCTAAATTATGATCCATAATTCATCAACATTTCTCTCATCCTTAGAAAACACCATGCAGATAGCACTGGGTGAGGGTACTTGTCTGGGGGCCGTCAAGCCACTCTGGCTAGGGGAGCAGGGACACATCTTATCTGAGTGCTCTGTGATACGTGGTGCTGCCTCCTGTCCCCTCATCAGGCCCCATTCTAGAGATGTGTGTGGGCACAGGGGTGGGTGTGGAGTGTGACAGTGCCTTTCCCCTTCGTCCTGCCACAGAGCTTAGGGACCCAAGTTCCCGAGGCTTGGCAACTGACCCAGCACATAATTTGGGGAGCACTGCCCTCACCTCTCTGTACCTTGATCTCTCACCTGTATAACAGGGAGGGACCAAAACCCTGCCCAGGCCCTTTCCAGGGCTGTAAGGACATGGATGGAGAACAGGGCATAGACAGAGAACAGGATGGGGACTCACTTTGGAAATTGGAGACACAACCCCAGGTTCTGGGTTGCTTCTTCCCTTACCTCACTCCAGGGGGCTCCTGACTGGTTCCCCCTCCCCTAAACTCAGCTTCTCCCTTGGCCTTATGACCTTGGCTTGACCTATTTTCTTCTGCAGCTTGTGCCAATGGGCTGCCCTTCTCCTCAGCACTAACTTCTCTGGAGATCTTGTTCATTGCCCCTCTGCAGCCCTGCCTGGCTTCCAGCCCTACTCCTATGACCCGCTTCTCGCCTTCCTGACCAGACCTTTCCCGAGCCCCACAATCCACCTCAGACTCCCAACCCAAGGTGGTTGGCATGAGCTCCTCTGCCCAGGCCCCCACACCTTCAGGCCTCCCCCTACAAAGTTCTGTGACCTGCCAGTGTTTCCTGGATGCCCGGACCGCTCCTTCCTTCCTAACACTATCGTTTACCAGGTCCTGACAACCTCATCTCTCTTCCACCACAATGACTTTTGAACTCTGCCTTCCTGCCATACTGCGGTTCCAAAGCCTTGTTTGTGCTGCACCCCAAGCCTAGAGTGTCCTCTCTCATCTCCTTTCCTGGCCAGCTCCTTCTCGTCCTGTAGGAGTCATTGCTCTTCTGCCTTCTCCAGGAATCCTGGTGCCCTGCCAGGCCAGGTTCCCAGAATTGCCCTGGGGTTTCCATCACTGCATGTACCTGACTACCTCCCAGATGTGGTCCCTCGAAGGGAGGGACTTGATTCATGGATCTGTGTGGCCCCAGTGTTGGGCAAGCCAGCTCAGCGAGGAAGTGCTAAGTGACCTCGGGTTCCCGTCACAGTCAACAGGTCAAGGGGTGGATCAGGAGGTGCCCTTGGGGACCTGCTGGTTTGGAGGCTCTGGGTCTCCTTGGGATAGAGATGGCAGAAACCAGGTCGGAAATGGTGCTGATGACAAAACAGGGGATCCAAGACGGTACTGGGGGTGAAGGTGTGAGTGGGGTGAGGCTGAGTCTAAGTACAGGCCTCACTGTGTGCTCTATGAAGAGGCATCCAAGAGGCAGCCTCTGGGGTCTGAACTGCTGATGTCTGCTCTCGAGGACCATAACCCCAGTCTGGACCTCGTGAAAATGTTACCCATTAGCCCTGCCCAGCTGCTGCCAAGTCAGTAATAGCATGGGGAGGAAGCAGAAGCCCCGAGTCTCTGCTTAAATGAGAGGCGGAGGGTGGTAGAGCAGGAGTGCCTATCCCCAGCTGAGTCCCCAGGGAGCTCAGCACCCCTGCCCTGGTGCCAGACCAGGGCATTCTCCTGACATGCCCCAACATCCTCCTCCAAGAAGCCTTCTCAGATGCCTCTATGCCCTGCCATGGCTCAGGGGCAGGACATGGGAGGGTGGTGGTCCCCATGGGAAGGGGTTGATGTGACCCTCCTTCCTTCCTGTCAATGTGTGTTTACTGAGCACCTACTGCGTGCCTGGCCTGTGCTAGGCATGAGGAGGTCAGTGAGCACTACAGACATGGCCCTGCTCTCTCGTGGGGTTCCAGCGGTAAGTTCTTCTTTATATTCCACCTAACTTATTCCCACTGCAATTCAGTCCCACTGTCCTGAGCAGAGAACTTGCTGGAGGTCTCTACAGGAAGAGCTGCCTGGGATGGCACCTTCACTGGAATAATTTAGGGTGCTAGGAAGCTCCCTTGCACAGGAATGCATTCCCACCTGAAAGCTGAGCATGAGACCCCACCCCCAGCTAGAAGAGGAGAGTCTGAGTCCCAGCCCAGCCTCCAGGCTCCCTTTCCACGATGTTATTTTTATATCTTTTCCTAAAACACAGCCTGAGCAGGCCCTTCTCAGCTCTATTAACATTAGGAATCTAATCAGTAATCAGACAGCTCATAATTTTCTGATTAGCTCTGATTAGGCCCAACCTCAGGAGAAGGAGTGGGACAGTGAAGAGGGAGGTGAGGACAAAAGGGCCCTGGAATGTGCCTGAGGGGGCACTGGTTGGGATGGAAGTAGAGGGCAGTAGAGAAGAGCCCCTAGCCCCATTGTTGCCTGTTTTGGGGAAGGGATTTGCAGTGGAGTTGTGGGTTGCACTGCGTCAAAGGGGTTGCAGGGTCAGAGAGCAAGGGCAGCAGGGGGAGGGGCCTCCAGCCCACCTAGGCAGCAGGAACACCAGAGCAGGTTGGGCCAAGACTTTCAGCACCATGGACAGAGGTGGGGAGGACAGGGCTGGTTTTGGGCAACCACCTGGGTGTTACCCTGCCTAGGCCTCCTGGGTGGCACTCAAGAAATGATCCCAGGCTTAACCTTGAGTAATGGTGACAGTGACAGACAGGGTAGGCCTTCTCGGTGGGCTGCAATGTTTGACCTTGGACGTGGAGAACTGGCCCTGGCGACTCTTACTAAACATACCACAGACAGGGCCTGCCTTGATGATCCTCCCCTTCAATGTGAAGACAATGAGGCCAGAGGCCCATTGGACCCCCACCCTGCACAAAGGGGAAGTTGAGGCCTGGAGGGACTGTCCAGGCCACTGTATCATTAGGGACAGAGCCTGGACCCGTATTGAGGCATCCCAGGCCAGGGCCAGATCTCTCTTCTGTCTGAGGCCTATTTGTGGCTCTTGCATCACATGCTCAGATGAAACCATGGTGCTGCCCTAACCAGACCTCCTAGGCCTGCCACTCATGGGCTCTGGCCCCTGCTCTGTCCCTGTTCCTGGTGGCCATGAGGACTCTCCAATCCACCCACTATCCATTGCCCTTCCCCACAGACTCAGACTTCTTGTAGCCACTTTCTGGAGCCCTATTCAGGTCAGAGTCAGAGTGGCTCTGCCCCTGCCCCTGGTCTGGGATCACAGGTCATCACCCTTTGTCAGATGCAACCATCCAGGTGACCGCTGATGAAATACATGAACCCGTTGGAGAAGACATGCACAGCTAATGCCATGCAAATTGGCACAGAGGCAATCAGCCTGACTCTAAAAGCTGCCCCACTGGCCGCAGGCTGGCTCATTGTCTTTTCTGTCAATTTGCATCTCATTACCCAGAAGGCTGTGCTCACTGGAGGTTAAAAGAAAAAAACACCAAGCAAGCCACACTGTGTCCTGCCTCCAGCGAGGGCACAGCTCACGAGTGGGACAGGAGGACTGTCCACTCAGGGACTGCCTGGAGGACTGTCCCTGAGAGGTACACTCCACAGGGAGCCCCTGTCAGCCCTATCACCCCCATCACCCACCATCAGCATTATCCCTGCACCATCAGAATGCTACTCCTCTCACCATCATCGCCATCATCGCCCTCATCCCCATCATCACTGTTCTCCCCATTTAATCAGCACCAATGTTCCCATGTTCACTGCCAACATCCTCCCCATCACCACTGCCAATATTACTCCATCATCATTGTCAATGTTACTCCCATCACCATCAGCTCCACCATCCCTACCTTCATCCCCATCATCACAATCACTACTTCCATCATCACCATCATCATCTACCACCATCAACTCCACTGCTAACATCACCTCCATCACCACCTTTACCATCACTGTCACCACTACAGCCATCACCCCACTGTGGTCACCTCTGCTAGCGCTCACATCTCCTGGTAATCACCACTACCATTACCGTCCTCACTGCTAACTGCACCATCACCTCTGTATTCCTGAGAAGAGTCTGATGAACAGAGGCAACTCATTCTTCACCTTTCTCTGCCCATTGCCCTCTAGCATCATCAGAGGATTGGGGAACCTGTAAACAAATGACTCAGTGACCAGAGACCTCATAATCAACCCAGATCTAGCCTGGATATTAGTGATTGCTGTCTAGGTACCTCAGGAGGAAAGCCCTCAAGGCCAGGGGGTGGAATGGGGCTCTTGTCCACTCTACCAGGGCCCCTGAAGAGACTGGGGCTTAGTTTACTCTCCTGGTTCTAGCAGGACCGGGGGCTGGTCAGACAGTAATCAGCAGCCACAGTATCCCACGGGGCAGAGCCAGAAGCTGTATGTGTAACACACAGAACTGACGCCATTCTCTCAATCCTGATAACTTCCTCTCTAACTTGGGGCTTCTACTAGTCCCAACCTTATGAGACTGCAAGGATGAAGGCAGACATGAGAGGAGAACGGTGAGTGTCTAGGGCTGTCTCGAAAGGCAAATAAACCCTAAGGGAGAGGAGTATGGTTAGACTAAGCCAGGTGGGCTTTGGGAAAGGGAGCAGCAGACAAAACGTGAAAGGCAAGGTCAGATGAAGGGGAGAGGGGGAAGTAATGCCCAGAGGGCAAAGATGTGGGGGGTGGGGAAGGAGGGCAATGGAGACCAGGGGGAGCTGATTTGGGCCTTTGATTCTCCTGGGCCTCCCTGGACTCAGGGATTGGTGCTGCAGCGGTTGGTGCTTATGAACGTGGCCTAGCGTCTTCCACAGGTCCTCATTTCATTATCTGCACCCTACTTCACATGCATGCTCCCACGAACCCCCAAGAAGCCCTAGTCATTATTCCCATTCCCCCAACGAGGTCATCAAGGCTCAGAGAGGGTGACTCACCTGCCCAAGACCGCACAGTGATTAAATGGCAGAGCTCAAACTGAATCCAGCTTTGTCCGTGCCAGGGATGGGCTCTGACCACTCCCTGTGTCCCTGAACAGATGAGGATAGACCAAGACAAAGCCAGGGCTCCCTGCAGAGGCCATCCAGAAGAGTGGGAGCAGGAGCCAGATCCTTCCAGCTAGGCTGTCACTCTGCTGGATGCGGATGGCTGAGGCCCCACCCTGTTGCTGCCCACCAGCTTTGGGATACAAAGCCAGGCACTGGCTGGCCCCGGGGGGTGATGCTGAGGGCCCAGGCAGAGGTGACAGGCAGACAAAGGGCTGGAGGTGGTGGGTGGGGTGGGCACAGCCTGGCTGCCAGGTGGAAACGCCCAGGGTGAGAGCTGCTTTGAATACTGGCTGCATCCTGCTGCTGCAATCAGCCTCGACACTTGGTTATTACGAGGAGTAAAGGCGGCCGGTGGGACAGCTGGAGCCGTGGTGACAACATTTAAGGCGTTTGTCAGAGCTGTGGGACATGAACTGCCAGGCGCTAATGGCTTCTGCTCACTGCTGCCAAGTGAGAGGAGGGCGGGCAGGCGGAGGCGGCCTTGCTCCTGCCTGGGCCCGAGCCCACCCCCACACTGCACAGCCGTTCCACAACAGGTAGGGCCCACCTGGGCCTCACAGATGCCTAGCAACGGTCGTGGAGCTGTGGTACCAACTGGAGAGGGCGGGGCAGCAGTCGTGCACATGTGCCTGCAATATTTGGGGCATTGTTGCCACCTCTCCCTTCATTCAGGCTGCAGTCTCTTTCCTCTGGGACAAGGGTCTGTTATCCACCATGCCATCTCCCAGGAAAGGGACCCCTGAATTCCAGTTGGCTTAGCCCCCAACCTCCTCAGCCCTTTGGGCTGGACTTTCTGAGGGAGAGACCCTTCTAGTGATGGGTCCACACTGGACTCAGATCTACCCTGACTGAGTGATTTTAGCTTTCCTGGCCTCAGTTTTTCTCCCTGCAAAATGGGGGAAATGACACCATCCATCCAGGCAGCCTGGCCACATTAATGGTAAAACAGAGGAATGTTGAAGTGCTGGCCACATGGAGGCCGACAGCACTCGGACTCATGAGGAAGGGCTAGAGGTAGAGTCAGGTGACACCCGGGAAGTGGGGTGTGGACGCTGGGGGCTGCCTGAAGGCGGGGGCAGCCTGGAGGAGGCAGCAGAGCAAGCTGCAGGGAAGGGGCAGGGGTTTTCCAGGGAGAGAAGCCCCATGGCTGGGTGAGCAGGTAGGGCTTTGAGCAAAAAGTACTCCTGAAATATATGGGTCGGCAAGGAATTCCTGTACCTGCAGAGCCACTGTGGGACCCAGCACCAGCACCGCCTGTGCTGCACACAGAGCTGCCGTCAAGAGCGATGCCACTGAGCACTTGCTGTGCCCAGCGTCACTCATTAATGCCTACAGCAGCCCCTGCAAAGCTGGTCCCATTTTTACACCATTTTGCAGATGAGGAAACTGAGTTCAGAGGTGGTTCCTCAGCTTGTCTGTGGCCATGGCTCTCTGAGCATGGGGTGGAGGGTTGAACCTGGCTGTGTCATCAAGTCTCCCTCCCCTACTTGCCTATTAGCTGAGGAGACAGACACCCTAAGCCCTCTCTGAGGAGGAAGTGGGCCTCTGGCTGACTGTGGATCAGAGAGCATGGAGTGGGAGACACTTTGTGGCTGGGGAGGGACCCAGCGGGCGGGAGGAAACCTGAGCGGGCCTGAGTTCCACCTCAGATTCCCTCCACGGTCTCAGGGCACTTGTCTTCCCATGTGGCTTTGGAGTTCTTGCTACTTTCCCAGGGCACAGACTGAGGCCAGAGGAGACAGGAGGGGGTCCTTAAAAAAGGCAGGCAGTTGTGTGCCCTCCCCAAAGCCACCCAGGGAGCTCTGCCCCCCAAGAGCCCTCTTCTACCTGTGGCCAGCCTCCAGCACTGTTGCCAGGCTCAGGTCAAGCCCACATAGCATCAGTGCTGGGGACACTGCTGTGGATTAGTGTTGAGCCTAGTGACCCTTTGGTGGCAGCTGTACTTGGCCCTACCTAGCTCAAAGACTGTTGTCTGGAAAAAGGGCTGGGAAGGACAGAAACTCTGGGACAGGACCATCCCCCCAGAAGGCTGGGCAGACTCCAGGGCCAGTCTTGCACGGAACGCTGATGGAAGTTTTGCTGTGAGCCATCATCACCCATTCTCACAGGTGAAGAAGCCAAGGCTCCGCAGGAGGGGGCTCCCCTAGTGTGAGCAGAGGCAGTGAGGCTAAGCACGGAGCATGCTCACCACCCGGGGGTTGGTGTCCCTTCCCTGAACCCCTAGAGCTGGGTGCTCTCTGGGGCAGGGGGGTCTTTGTGCCCCAGAGTCAGCCCAGCCTCAGCCCATACAAGGCATGCAAGGCCTCTGGGCCACCTGATTTCCAGCCCACTGCTCTGCCTGGCCCAGGCCTGCCAGCCCACCCCTGGGTTGGGCCCTTTCCACCACTCTGGAGTCCTGTGTTGCTCTCCTGCTCCCAAGGCCACTCCACTGCAGGACTCCTCCAAGGGAAAGGGGGCAAGTGGGACCTCTGTGACTAGGCCTCTTGGGTGTCCACTGAGGGAGCTGTTCCAAACAAGGTGATGCCAGAGGTCCGTGGCCTTAGTGGGGGGTGGGTGAGTAGGTTTCTTCTATCTGACTTTGAGGTCAACAGCTTTGCAATCCTGGGGGTGAAGGGCTTGGAGTTGGAGAAGGAGGATGTGTGTGTGAGAATGCAAACACGTGCACATATGCAGACATGGAAAGCACATGCATGCTGCCAACATGTGCTCTGGTGCATCTGGTGGCTGAGTCCTCGCTTCTGATCCACCAACAACTTTAACATCCAGAACTCCCCTCCTGAGGCACAGGCAGGGTAGGGCTGTTCCTGCTGGGGCTGCATGTGGGGTGGCTCACTGGGCTATGTCTCTGGGACCTACAGGCCCCACAATCTGCCCACTCATGCCTTGCCAAATGGATCTTCTTGGCTCTGACCTGTCTGGTCCCCCACCCAGGGGAGCCTTCCTCAAGTGTGCCCTTCAATTATGTATTGCTTCACCTCCCTCCCAGCCCTCACCCCAGCCTGTGATCATTTTGTTTTGTGTTATCTCAACCAACACCACAGTGTGGAATTAAAGGGAAGGGCCTCACTTCCCAGGGTCTTTCTTTTTTTTTTGCTTACATGTTCATGGTCTGTGCTAGGTGCCAGAGACATAGGATGAATAGCTCTGGCCCCACCAGAGTGGAGGGGAGGGGGGCTTCCACTTGTCTCCAGGCTCACCCTCCCCCAGCTCCATTCCACACACAGTGCAGCCAATACCAGGCTAGACCAAGGAAATCTTGTGTGCCAGCTCCCAACTGACTGTCCACCAGAGGCCTCTGTGATTCCAGTTATCACTTATGGGTACCTGTTGTCCACATGTGACCGTCATAACGCTGGGGTACAAGGCTGGTGCTACTTAAGCATTTTTCAGAAGGAGGCTCAGAACAATGTAGTTAGTGCTCCAAGTCTACCCACCTGGCAGGAGGAGAAGCTGGAGCTCACATCTAAGTCTGTTCAGCTGCTGAGCCCAGGCTTTCCACACTGCAGCCTGAGGTGGTCACGCGTTACGTTTGAAAAAGGTACAAAATAACATATATAGTATGGTTCCTTTTGCATATGTGTATTTGTTTTTAATTGCCTAAAGAAACTCTCAGAAGAATTCAAAAGATCTATGCCAAACAAGACCGGAGAACAGGGGGAGGAGTGACAGGAGTAGAAGCCCTGTAGACCTGTGTGACCGGGACTCCCGGCACTGCCAGCAGCCTCTGCCTGCGGCCCCTGGGAAAGAATGGATGGGGCTTTGAGGCCTGGGGAGAAGGAACATGCCCAGGGTCACACTACAGCCCAGGTGCGAGCTTCCAGACCCTGCTCCTAGCAAAGGTGGATGGGGCCGAGGGGCACCATCCTGGAAGTCCTCCCCACCCCGCCCCCGCAAACACTTTCCCATGGCAAGCGACACTGGGCTTCTCTAGTTAGAACACAAAACACAGGGTCTCCTTGACTTCCAGGAGGCTTGGGGTGAACCTGGGCTCAGCTGGACCGGGTGCCTAGTCTTCAGGCCGCTCACCTCGGCCTCTGCATGTCGTTGTTATTCATATTCTGCATTTGAGAAGCGCCACTGAATACTTTGCCAGATGACTTGGGGAATCAACCGAATTAAGCTATCTCTGCCCCAACCCCCACATTTGGGCAGGGTGGGTTGCCCTGTGAGGCTAGGCTGGCTGTGGGCCCTGCTCTGAGCTACCACTCCAACGGGGGCCAGGCCAGCATCTGGCAGGCGCAGCCGTCTCCCTGGAAAACGAGACATTTCTTATTGAGATAACGAATTGCTCCATTTAGATCCAAATTAACCTCCCCCAATTACGGCATTTTCTACCACATTTCACCAGATCGAAACCCCTTCTGCCTGCAGAGTCATGTGCCCAGCCCCTCCTTGCTCCCAGGTCACGTGCATCCCAAAGCCACGGCCACTCCAACAGCCCTAGATGGCCAACAGGAGCCTTCCCTCACGGCCCGTTTTTCTTTTCTTTTTGGGGGGCGGGGGAGGGAAAGGATAGGGGTGGGGAAAACTTGATGCAGCTGCTGCTCTGAGGAGTGGGAATTTCTATTTTATTTTTTTAGCTCGTTCTTTGAAATAAAGATGCAATATGGGATCAATTTTTGATGACAGTGAAGTAAAAGGGGAAAATAGTAGCAATTTTCTTTTCTGAAAATGCCCTATTTAATGGAAGGATGTCACCGTGGAGTTTTATCCAGAGGAGGAGAGGGCCTGGTTGTCAGGGACACATGGTCAGAGATGCCTGGCACCATCTCAGCCTGGTGGGGGGGGTGCTGGGCACCGCCTCCCTTGTCTCCTGGTGCCCTCTATTAGGGTGACTGCCAGAGCCCAGGACTTGGGGCAGGGAGAGGGCAAGTTTCCATCTTCCCTCACCTGGCAGAGGGTGGACCCTCCCCGCCTATGCTCTGCTGGTCTCAGGCTGCATGAGGAGTCTAGAGCTGGGGCCCCAGGGAATCGGTGTTAATTAGGGTTATAAAATCCCACCCAGCTGCTGCTGCTGCTGCTGCTGCCACCTATGTGTTAAAAATAGGAAGTGGAGCTGGTTGGGGTAGAGGGGTGGTGGTGGAGCATGAGGAGCGGGAGGGGGACAGGCCTAAATCCTGAGCTGGCCAGGACTGGGGGCAGTCAGGGCATCCAGTCCCTTGTCTCAGGGCTCAGGAAGGAGAGATGCGGGGTAAGAGATAGGAGCAGAAGTGAGGGTGTTCCTCAGCAGGATGGTTTGTAGAGAATACCACAGGAAGAACTGCTGCCTCCTCTACCAGCTCTCTCTAACCCCTGACCCTCAGCCCTGGGTCAGAGACCATTAACTGGAATTGGACCATGGCTGTGTGGAGTCAGGAGGCCTCTGGATCAAGCACTGCCGGACTCTTGAGGCCTCTGTTGGGAGAGTGGGCTTCCCTGCTGTAAGTTGTCCCAAGTGAGGTTGAGGTCCCTGGGCTGGCTGGGCACGGTGGCTCATGCCTGTAATCCCAGCACTTTGGGAGACTGAGGTAAGTGGATTACTTGAGGCCAGGATTTTGAGGCCATCTGTCCAACATGGTGAAACCACATCTCTACTAAAAATACATAAATCAGTTGGGCATGGTGGTACATGCCTGTTATCCCAGTTACTTGGGAGGCTGAGGCAGGAGAATCAGTTGACTTTGGGAGGCAGAGGTTGCAGTGAGCCAAGATTGTGTCACTGCATTCTAAACTGGGTGACAGATTGAGACTCCATCTCAAAAAAAAAAAAGTTCCTTGGCTGAATGAAGCAGAAGCCAGGGTTTTGGCTGCCAGGGCCACATTTCCCCCGTGAAACCCACCCCCCTAGTCAATTCACCATGAAGCCCCCTTGAAACCTGGGACATCCCTGAAGTAGCTGAGCCAGTCTTGCCCCATCCCTTCTGATGTGTAGTGCCCTCTGGCCATCCGTCTTCCAAGGCCTCCTTTCCCTTGCAGTGCAGGGACTGGGGGACAGACATGAGTTAGATGGAACCATACCTCTGAGGCCCATGCAGCATAGCTACAGACATCTCATTCACAGATGTGTGCAATCACGCCAGGCAGCTCCAGACCCACAAACACAGCACACAGTCATGCCCAACCCCCACGGGCCTGCACAGAGCCCAAGGTTAGAGAGATACTGAGCCACATGCCCGCACTGCACAAGCGTGCCAAGCCCAGGTATGATCCTTACAGTCAACAGCTCTGGCTTCACACAGGAAGAAAACCACTGGGCTCTCTGTAGTCTTCTTATCCACAACCCATGGACTCTCTAAATACACAAGCAATTTGAGACCCCAAAAGTACCTTCCAGAGTCCTCATCATGAGGTCAAAGCAGGGCTGGCAAGAGCAGACCCCACGACCTCCTCCAGGGTAAGCCATGAAACAGAGACCAAGGGGCAGGGCAGCCCCCGCTTCCAAACAATCGCAGATCCTGGGAGGGCAGTGGAAGGGTGGCAGGCTGGATCTCTCATCCCAGTGCCTGCCTCGCCCTGTTGACAGACGCTGCCCAAAGCTGCACCCACCACCTTTGTTGGCTGAGGCCAGGCCTCTGAAATAATTAGCAATTCTGCTCCACAAAACGCTGGCCGATGGGATAATAAACTACAACATCTGTCAGAAGAGTGAGCTCCTATGAAATTGCCAAGAGAAACATTTTCTCCTCATTCAATTCACATTTAAATCAAAAACAACCCTCCAAGTCTGAGCCAGGCCGGCAGCGCAGGGCTCCGGGGAGCCCACAAGCTGTTCCTGGGCCTGCAAAGAGGCTCAGGCGTGCAGTGATCACTCACTCAAATTAACAAATCATTTTATTTAGAAATGAAGAGAATTTGTAAGTGACGGATGGCTTCAGAGACGCTGAAGAGGAGGGGAAAGCCAGCCGTGGGCCCGTCCCTCCTCCCCTCAGCAGAAAGGCCTCCTGGAGAACACAGGTCATGGGGGCCAACATCCCCATCTCCACAGCCACCCAGTGTGATAGGTAGGCTAGGAATCCTGTTGCCATTCTGTGGTGGGACACTGAGGGCCAATGAAATGCCCAAAGTCACCAGTGGCTCCCGCTAGACTGAAGGCACAGGCTCTACTGTGAGGGAGCCCAGCTAGGGCTGGCTCTGCCCAAGAAGCAGTGTCCTGGGCCTGCAATTCCACTTTTAGGCTATAGAAGGTGCTGTGCAGAGAGAGCTGAGCCCTGTGTGAGTCCAGGGTTGGGTTTGGCTATGGATGAGCTTTGTCAATACAATTGTACTCTGGAAACAGGAGTCCTGGAGACTTGAGTTCCAGGCCTAGGGCTGCAGATTCACCATCTGTACAATGAAGGACACAGACTTGGATTGCCAAGGGTCCTCCCACCTATGAGAGCTGCTGAAGACCGGGTATCAAATACGGACAAATTTAAAAAAGTTGCTGATATGCCCCAGTCCTGCGAGACCCCTCCTTGGGGTTCCCACAGGCTCCTGAGGTATCTGTGTGTCCCCATCAGGTCCTCTCTTCCAGGCTACCCCAGTGCCTGTGTGCCCCTCATCAAGGAACTCACTGCTTTGTCCTGCAATTTCCCCAACAGGCTGTGCACTCTCAGAGGCAGGAACAATGCTGTTTGTTTTTTCCCCCATTCCAGAGGGTGTCCAGCACTTGGTAACTATTTGGTGAAGAAACGAGTGAATGCATGAATGGAAGGACCCTGGCTGCACATACACTCAGATGCACAAGGAAGGCTTGATGAATGTCTACTATGCTATACTCTCACACCTCCGTGCTTTTGCACACATAATTTCCTTTGCCCAGAATGTTGTAGGCATCCCCCCTCCTTTGCACAGGCAATTTAATGGCTTTCAACTTCTTACTTCCCTGCTCTGGCCCTGTTTCTGCTTAGCTTCTGCCCTGCGCCCCTGTCACAGCTGTGGTTACAGTGGGGCAGGCATCAGCTGATTTACAGGGGTGGCCACTCTGGACCAGATTTTCTTGAGGTCATGTTGGGGACTGATTCTTCCTTGTCCCTCCTTTGGCCAGGGCTGGGCCCATTTGGGCCCATGCTTAGAGCATGGCCCATCTCTGAGAGCTTTCCAGATGGTAATGTCAGGAGCTGCTGAAACAAACACAGAAACACCTCTGGAGGGTAGAGGGAATTTTGGAGGGGCAAGACAGAAGACAGGGCCAGGAGGGTGCAGCATGAGGGGGAGAGATTCCCAGGAAGAAAGGAGGAGGATGAGTTAGAGCCAGGAGTGATGGGGCTGGCAGCAGAGGCCTGGCTGAGACCTTTATTTCTCCTATAGGCCACCTTTTGGTGGTGCACGAGGCCCAAGGAAATGTTTCTCCTTCCCAAACTGTTATGGTTGTGAGCTCAGAGCTCCACTGTGGAGTGACCATTGATTTGGCACCCCCTACTCTGGGCTCCAGGGTACCCTTGCTGAGGGGGAGGGCAGACAGGAATGGCAGGGCTCTGAAAACCCCTGCTCTGTCCTGGGCCCCATGGGCTCTGCAGAGGAGTGTGGAGATCACAGCACATGCAGCGTGGCCACGTTAGACCTAGCTGGGAAGCTGGAAGACCTGGGTCCCAGCTGGAGCCATGGAGTCGTGGTGTGGTTTCGGGCAAGTCTCTTTTCCTTTCTGAGCCTCATTTTTCCAGGTGGTAAAATAGAGCTCTTCATCTTGGACCTGCCCGCCTTTAGGTACAGGGGTGAGGCAAGTAGAGGAAGGGATGAGACAGCTGTTGTAGGGCTGCACACCGGGAGTGGATGGGTATGTTTGTGTCCATCAGGTGCACACAGACACACGTGGGCATACATGGGCCAAGATGCACATGTGCACATGTATCCCATTCTCGTGTGTGTGCATCTCCATTGGCAGGTCTCCACATGGGAACATGGGCTCTATGTGTGCTCCTGTGGTTGCAGACAGGGGGAAGAGAGGGGGAGAAACGTGTGCCCATGGGTTTTACACATGCACTTGTGGGTGCCTAAAGCATGCCCACACGAGAGCCCATAAGTGAGATGGGAATGTGGGCACAGCAGGAACTCTGACATGGCAGAGCTCTCCCTTCTCCTCCCGCCTCATCTCCTCAGACTCTTCTGGTGTAGATACACGTCTCACTCACATACCCCCATGCATGCAGGCTCTGCCACAGAGGCCCTGGCCCACCCCTTAGCCATACATACAGGCACACATATCTACGGTGCAGACCCTAACCACATGACAACACCCCTGCTTATTTCTGGCCCAGGCAGGCCCTGCCACCCTTGCTTGTGAACTCTAAAGGGCACTTGGAGTCTCTTTTGCTGACATCAGCAGCTGCTCAGGGTGGCCTTGGGCTGGTAACCCAGGATGGTCCAGCACCATCTGCTGTGCCCACCCTGCACCTTTCCCCACCTGCTCCCAGTACCACTGGGCAGGCCCCTGTGGAACTTGGGGGAGGCTCCTGCTTACTTAGGCTCCTGGCAGGGCTGGGCAGCGAGGAGGAGCCCACAGATCCTCAGGAAGCTGGGTCACTAGTGGGTGGGTGGGGCTCAGACCCAGAGACAGGAGGAAAATGCGCCTCCTCCTCCTGTATTCATGTCTGCGCAGGCTCCAGGTTTGCACCTGTGGATGTGGGGGAGGGAGCCAACACCCTCTCCTTGCCCCCTGCTGCTTGTCTCACATTACTCATCTGCTCTGCTTCCTGCCTGGACCACAAGGTCCCTAAGGGCAGGAGCCAGGGCTGATCTGTCACTGTGCAGTCCCCAGCAACTAGTGCAGGGCCTGGCACACGGCAGACACTCAGTGTGTATGTGGGGAATGAATGGATGGGTGGAGCCTGGCATGATGGGGTTCAGGGAGCACTGACATGTGCCACAATGGGAGGAAGAGCCCCTCATCCCTGCCATATCAGGTCTGGAAATTAATGGGCCCTGTGGAGGAGCCAGCTGGGAGGTGGTGGCAGTGCTGTGAGAGGCAGGACTGTACTTGTGCTCCTATTGGCTCAAGGAGACTGCACCCTTCCCTGTGAGGGATCACACGCTCCTCCCCTCTGATTATCCCTGCCTTGCCATCTCCAGAGCCACAGAAGTGGGCACTGCCTGGGGCTGGGCTAGGCAGGGAGCACGCAGGAGGTGCTCAACATGTGTCTGTGAAATGAACAAGCAACACTTCTGCCTTACCCAAGGGGCTGCCAGGCTGTCCAATGCCAGGTTCAAAATCCCTGTCTGGTGTTCAAGGTTCCCGCTGTTCTTTCTACCTTCTTGGCCCTGTACTGCCCCAACCTCCAACCAGGCCCCTGTGCGAGGCCCCTTCCTTCCTTTGCTTGTGCTATGCCCCTACGTGCCCTGCCTGTCCCTCTTCCTGGATAATTCTAATTTCACCCATTCCCAAATCTTGCCACAGCTCCACCCAACTCCTTGGGGATGTTTCCCTGAGCACTCCCAGGGCCAGGCAGGGTGGCTTTGGGGTCTGTGAAGCAGAGCACGTGCAGGGAGCCTCAGGAGGGGAATGTAGGGCAGCCTGGGGGGGCCAGTGTGCAGGGATCCTTGTTCTAGCTCCACAGGGCCATGGCGGCCTCTTCTCTGCAGTCCTAGCACTCCCCATGATGGCCAGCTGTGTCCATTGGCTGCTGTAGGCTGAAGAGGGAGAATGGGGTGGAGGGTGGAGGAGTGGGACCCCTAGAGGCATGGGCTTTGAGGGGGGTGCCCCTGTTCCTCCCTCATGGCTGGGGCATGGCTGGGGTTTTGGGTCCCTGAGCCTTGGGGGTTTGGAGGGGAGCCTGGCCTCTTGGGGAGGAGATGTGCAACCACGGGTAGTGGCATCTCAGTGTGGGAGTGGGGGGGTGATCCCGGAAGAGTCTGTGTGCTCTGGGTTATATCTGGAAGCCCTAAGATGGAGGTGTTCAGCCTGCAGAGGAGTTGGGGAGGTGAGAGGAACATGGGGGAGCTGGTAACTCAATCCCTATTTCCTGGGCCAGGGAGGGATTATGGGAGGGGGGAGTCTCAGCTGAAGTTCTCTAGAGATGGAGCCATGGAAAGAGGGTTAGGCTTCTGCAAGAGGCATCATGGTCCGACGCAAGGAAGAACTTCTGTTTAGCGGGCTCCCTCTCTAAAACAGGGACATGAGGACATGGTGGCATCTCCCTACAGAGTTAGGGATAGGCTAATAGGCCATTGCCTGGGAAAGAGTGGTGGGCCAGCCCCTCTCCAGCGCCATAATCAGAGATGTTGTTCTGGTTCCCTGATGTCAAGGACCTGTGTCTCTAGCATACCTGGGGTCCTGACCATGTGAGCCAGGACCTAACACCGTGCCAGGAGTTCTGAGTTGGGAATTCTACAGGGAAGCATCGATGACCCATTTGGTGACCTTGAGGCCCATGACACCAACCCTGGGATGCCTCTCACTTGATGAGTAACCCTGTGGGCACTTCCCCATCCTGTGACCAGTGGGCTTGGGAGTGACCCTGAAGCTACCAGAGTTAACAGCACCCTTCTGGGAAAGTGGGGGCCCCTTCTACTTGGGGAAGTCCCGGGCCTGTTTAATGGGCACATGCTGTACTTGAGTGATTATGCAGGATGTGGCAGGAGCACACACAGGGCCCTCAGAGGCTGCGGCCATTTCCCACATCTGGCAGTGGCACAACCTAGGGTTGGAGTCCTCAGACACCTCCCTGCACTTCTATGGCTGTACCGCTCTGAATGTGCACAATCTCTCCTGATCTCAAAAGCTAAGCAGGGTCAGGGCTGGTTAGTACTGGAATGGGTGAACACATGGGAAACTGGGTGCTGTAGGCTTTAGGGAAAAAGAGAAAAGAAATGCTTCCCCTGGCAAGACAGGAAGCCACAGAGGGTGCCACAGGGGGAGAGGGTGGCCAGCAGCTCCCCTGGGGCCAGGCCCTGCTTCCCCAGGTTCCCTGCAGATATGTGGAAGACCTGGCCTCTGCTACTTGCCTGTCGTTTCTCTTCCCTCCACCTCTCCTTCTAAGAGGAAAAATCACAGGGAAGTGAACCTTGTAGGGGAGAAGGAGAAGGTTTTAAATTAAAAGTTTAAGAGAATTCATGTCCCGACATCCCAAGGGAGTCACAGGGAGAGAAGGTGAGGAGCTGATGGGCAGCGGTGGGGAGAGCAGGAAAGTAGGCCATGCCAGGCCGAGGGCTCCAAACGTGGTCCTCCCAGCTGCCCCTGCCCAGCTGGGGTCCATCACTGTGGCAGGCTCTGAGCCGCACGGGGCCCTCTGTGCAGACAGGGCCTCAGCAACCTCTGGTTTTCCACCTAGGAGGTGGTAGGGGCTCAGCAGTGGTGCTACGGCCGGGGCAGCACCAAATACTCACTCAAAACAGCTTAAACTGCTGTGCTGCTCCCTCTGCCTGGCTCTGCCTCTGGGGGGTAGGAAGGCAGATGTTCCCTGCTGCCAGGAAGGAGGAAGAGGCTTGGTGCCCTGGCTGGA
This sequence comes from Ateles fusciceps, assembly GCA_036589455.1. Taxonomy (NCBI): domain Eukaryota; kingdom Metazoa; phylum Chordata; class Mammalia; order Primates; family Atelidae; genus Ateles; species Ateles fusciceps. The sequence goes on along the minus strand of JAZHEH010000562.1, from coordinate 27,804,437 downwards.
GTTGTATGCTTAGTCGGGGTCAAGGCTTGGGCTGCACGTGACCCGCTGCAGGGATGTACATATACCTTGTGCATAGTCCACAGCCCCTGGCAGCCCCTGCCTGACAGATGAACCACACCCTGGTCAGGGTGGGAGAGTGGGAAGGTGTGGGGGGGATTGCAGCAGCCCACCAGCTGTGGGAAGTTGTGTGACAGGTGGGGTGGACGGACAGGTGATGGTGAGGATCACTGGGGTTCCTGTCGGCTGTGTTTGCTGCATGCCTGACTACAGGCACAGCCCATCTGTGCATGGCCATGTGTGCTGAGTATAGGCCATGCTGGCGTCCTGCCCCCTTGCCCCTTCCTCCTTGCCCCCAGCCTGCCTGCCACACACATGCCCTCATGTGCCAGGCTGTGAGTGGGAAAGGCCACTTAGTATCTCATTAGTCTGAGCCCAGCCTGGGCCTGGGCAGTCCCTGGGCATGAATAGGGTGCATGGGCGCTCCTGGGGCAGGGCTCAGTCAGGCCTGTGCCATCCCTTCTCTTGGGCTCTGGGAGGTCTCTGACACCCTCAGGCCCAGCCCACTGACCTCCATTGACTTTCCAGGCTCTGGAACTGAGCTGGCACTGTGTTGGGGTGGCATGTGTCGGTGTACATGGGTCCCTGTGTGCAGGGGAGGGGGCCAGAGCTGACCTGTGAGGTGGCCCCACTTCCAGAAATCTTTCTTCATCCCATTCCCTCCTTACCCTTTCCTGGGAAAAGAAAAATGTTGGGGGGGGGAAACTATGACAGACATCATATTGTGCAAAGTGGGCTAATCACAGGGCAGTCACGCAGGGAGATGAGATTAGCAGAAGAATATTTGATAAAGGGAGCCCAGGAATGCACATGGGTGGCGGGGAAGGTCAGGGTCACCCTGAGGAGATTGTAGGCCTGGTGCTTCCGCCTGGGCCAAAGGGAGTGGAGGCAGTTGCCCCCCCTCACTCAGGCCACAGTCACAAGGCTGGGTGTCATTGCTGTCCATGGGTGAAGCACACATAGGTCCATCTTCTCTCTCTCTCTTTTTTTTTTTTAAAGATGGGGTTTCACCATGACGGCCAGGCTGGTCTTGAACTCCTGACCTCAGGTGATCCACCCACCTCAGCCTCCCAAAGTGCTAGGATTACAGGTGTGAGCCACCGCGCCCGGCCTCATCTTCTCTCTTTAAATGCTCACTGCTAATCTGTTGGGCCTGGGGACAGGGTCTTCCCAACTCTCCCACCTGGCTCATGGTGGGGACGCATCAGCCCAGGGCACTTGTCCCACCCCATGGTGCCCTGCTCTCCAACTCTTCAGCCCTTGGCACTACAGGGACACAGGAAGATGATCTGGGACTCCAAAGCCCATTGGTCTAAAAACTATCCCCCAGCAAGGCACAGTGGCCCACGCCTGTAATCCCAGCACTCTGGGAGGCTGAGGCGGGCGGATCATATGGTCAGGAGTTGGAGACCAGCCTGGCCAGAGACCAGCCTGGCCAATATGGTGAAACCCTGTCTTTACTAAAAATACAAAAATTAGCCAGGCATGGTGGTGATGGTGGGTGGTGGGTGTTGGGGGTGGGTGGTGCTATGTGCCTGTACTTCCAGATACTTGGGAGGCTGAGGCAGGAGAATTGCTTGAACCTGGGAGGCGGAGGTTGCAGTGAGCTGAGATAGCACCACTGAACTCCACCCTGGGCGACAGAGCGAGACTCCATCTCAAAACCAAACAAAACAACAACAACAAAAAAACTATCCCCCTGCACGGCCCTGAGGCCCCCAGCACCTGGAGCCAAGGGTCCAAGGTGCAAACTGAGAAAAGCTTCAAGCCCACAGAACTAGCACCAGGACCCTGGGATGTGAGTGAGTCCAGGGGGAAGGCCATGCCCTCTGACCCCTGGTGACTGGGAACTCCTCACTGCTGCACCCCACCAGCTCACTGGCTGCCTCCTGGGGAGGGGTCAGTAGACATATGAGGAAGGAATACGAGAGGCAGGCAGGAGGCGCTGCCTGTTTCCCGACCATCCCCCGTTGGTTCCTGCGGGTTCAGCCTTCTCACCCTGCAGCCTGCTCCTGCCCGAGATCCCCTGGCCCACAGGCACCGCTTCCACACTCCCTCCTCTTCAGCACCAGGAGCTGTCCTGGACTCTCCCATCCTGGCTGCCTCGCCTGATCCTGAGTCAACCCCAACACCCCTGCAGTCCTAGGCCTGCTGCCAGGTCAGAGGCCCTTTCCCTGACAACCACAATGGCCTCCACCCTGACCACCCCACTTCCTGTGAACTGGAGTCTAACTGCCTACCCCAGTTCTGAACTTGGAGCCTGGCTCCCTCAACAGTGGAAGCTAGCGGCTGCCCTGGATTCTGGAGGATCTTCCACTCCACTCTCCCAGGTCACACGGCTGACGGCTCAGTGCTGTAGCTGCGACCATGCCTGGCACTTCTCCCTCTTCATCCAGTTGCCTGGTCCATGCTGCCCTGGAAGCCGAGTCACCCTCACAGACTCATTTCTGGAAAACCTACTTATGAAGCGGGTGGGGGGGACCTTATTTCAGAAGTAAACAGGATTTAGAGGCCCGGCTTTGCTACTCAGCCAACAGACCTGGTCCCTAAGTGGTGGAGTAGCCTTGGCTGAAGTGAAAGAACCTGGGTTCCCCCCCAGACCCAGGGTAAGTTGCTTCCCCCTCCCTGGTCCCCTGTTCCCCCATGTGTCTCTGACAGCTGCCCCTCAGTGCCAGCCACCAACCAAAGCTGCTGATTTCTGCCCTCCCCTAGGCTGTGGCTCCCTGACCCCTGGCCCATGCCTATGCTGCTCATGCATGGATGTCAGCTTGCCTGGTTCCTGGTCTCCTCAAGCCCTTTCCTGGCATTCCCATCCCCTGCCCTGACCCTGTCTCACTGTCTGTCTGTTCATCTGTCCATCTGCCTGACCACCTAGAGCTCCTCTCCTCGGAGGCTGCCAGACCTGATGACTAGGAACAAAGGGAAGAGAGAACCAGGGCTGCTCAGAGGGATCTTGAATGAAGGCTGGGAAGCCCCACCCTGAATCTTTGAAGGCTTCATGGCCACTGTGCCAGGTGGAGACTGCCTGCCCTGCTGACCTTTCCTAAGTCCCACCCCATTGCCTAGGGCTGCCCCTGCTGGTTTCAGATGCCTGCCCAGCCCGCACTTGGCAGTCCTGTGGGATGAAGATGTGGATCACGAGTGGGGAGCTGCCCACTTGTCCACCAACCCTGCCCAGGGAGGGGCTGGACCCTGGGCACCCGGGGAGGCCGAAGGATGGGGCGTCATGCCCTAGCTGATTGCCATAACTGGGCTCCAGCTGGTGTTGACACAGCAAACATGCTGCAACTCCCATTTGCCGAGGCACAGAGTGGGCAAACACAGGAGGCTGCAACAAAGGGCCCGACAACCGTGACCAGCCTCTCAAACAGAGGGCCCCCAGGTCTGTGCCAGGAGGCAGGAAGCTTCGAGCAGCCAGATACTTTGGCCTTCAGAGGTGGGAGCTTGGGACAGGGCCCTTGACAAGGCCCCCAGAGAGGGGAAGGTTGGCAGGAGACCCTACAGCCCAGGATTGGTCTACACACTGGACGGAGCTAAAGGAGGACAGATCAGTCTGAACACCGGGCCTGCCCCACGCGGTACCCCCAAGAGCATCCCTCCCTGGGCGGGTGTCACCAAAGCCTGGGCATAAACTCTGATGACAGATCTTTGTGGCCACACTTGTTCCAACTGTACAGGTAGGGAAACTGAGGCCCACAGAGTGTGAGGTTTGCCAAGGACTCGGTGCTGCTCAAGTGTGAGTGGGGGCTGCAGCACAGGGTGTGTGAGGGCTACAATTCTTGGCCACCTTCTGTGCTCTGGTTCCAGTCATGGGCACCCCGTGCCATGCTGCACCTGCCAAAGAGGGATACTTGGCCACAGGTTCTTTTTTGGGGCAGGGCAAGGTCAGGACTGCGTGGGATGTGGTCCCTGGGTGGGGTCTCAGCTAGACACCAGGTAGCCCCGTGCACATCTCTGCCTCGAGATTGGTCTCATACTGCATCTGCACATGTGCTCTGCGGAGCCAGCCAGTGGGCAAGACCCTCTGCCACTGCACGCACCCCAACACATGCGCGTGCATCTCCACCTCGGGACCTTGGGCCCTCTGCCCCCTTACTCTCCCTTGTCTGGCTAAATCCTCCCACCCCGCAAGTCCCCTGGGCCTGGTCAAGTATCCCCCATAGGCATGACCCTCACTCCACCCTTTGTGGCAGGCATCACATCACTGCCATCTTCAGCAGACTGCACTTCTCAAGGGAGGGGCTCCGCAGGTCTATTTGTGCTGTCCCCGTACCTGGTAACCTCCTACTGTGCCACACACAGCAAGGGCCAGTGCTCAGTAAACAGAAGCTGAAGCAAGGGTACCTGAGGTACTTGGTATCCCAGGACAGGGTCAAGGTGGAGCTCTTCCAGCAAAACCTCAGGGGGCCCTGCCCGGGGTCACCATGGCGTCTGGGGCCAATGAAACCTCAGGTGTTAGCTTGGGGAAGAAAGCTGAGGGTATAGGAGGGCCCCGAGGGCCTTCTTGCCACCCTATGCCCCCTACCCTGAGGCTGGGTCTGTAGTACTGTGCCTTCCTCAGCAGCACCCCTGTCAGCCTTGGCTTCCTTCTCCCACAGGCACCCACTGCCACAGAGAGGCATCCCTCGCTATGTATTTTAAGGCACAGAAAGTAGGGCCAGAGAAATGACTGGCTGCTCCCAGGGCCATGCTTCCATGGGGCCAAGCTTGTGGATATGCAGCTACCACCCCAGAACTCAGGTGGAGAGCCCTGTGCCCTGCCTCGGTCACCCACATGCGCCCTCTCCCCTGCAGTGGAAACATGCCCAGGCTGAACCTTCCAGGCTCCCCCTCCCCAGCCCCCAGTCCTCCCATCTCAGCGGATTCAGCCTGAGTCAGTTCTGCTCACTCTCACTGCTAGGCCAGTGCCCTGGCTGGGAACTCTACTGAGACGCCGTCCTTCTTCCTTTCTTTTACTTTTGGAAATTCCACCTGCCTTCCAAGGCTCAGCTCAAACACTACCTCCTCCAGGCTGTCTTCTTAGACTTGCCTGTCCCATGTTAGCTGCTCTGCACACTGGGACCCCACAGCCTGTTCCCCGTCTCCTAGAAGTGTGGGGCCCTGGCGGGTAGGGATCAGCAGGACCACTGGCTCACCCTTCCTCACAGGCATCTACCCTCCCCCAGCCTCACACACAAGGATTTCAGAACAAAGGGCCAGACACTATTAAAACTCAATTAAAATTCTCACTTCTCCGATCCTAAATTAGACTGGTTTGTCCCCGTGGCTCCTGCAGGCCCTTCTCTCCGCCTCCTTGCATCTGCTACCTTCGCCACCTGGGACCCCTGGAGAAGTAGGCACTAGCAGGGGATCCTCCCTCTGTACAGGCCTTCTCTGGGGAGTGGAGACATGTACATCTCATTCCCCCAGGGTTCATTTTCTCCATTCGACGGACTCCCATCTCCCTGTCCTGGATGCCTCTCCTCTGGAGGTGGGGTACAGGGGTACTGAAAAGGAAACTCGGAGCGACAGCTCCCAGCCTGCACGTGGATCCCTGTCTGAGTGGGACTGGCCACCTTCTCCAGCTGCTCCTCAGCACCATCTAGTCAAGGTCCTCCCTCTAGGCTCTGCCCTCCACCCAGCATTCTCTCACCTTCCCTTCTTGCCCCTGGCCTTCCCCTTGCCCCAGCCAGCACCACTCTGTTTCCTCCCAATCCAGGCAGGTGCACAGGCTTAGGAGCCAGGGTAAGCAAGGGGAACTGGGACGTTGCCTCACCCAGGCAGTGACCAGGGTTAGCATCAAGTCTCAGCCCCCATATCCTCATCTGTAAAATGGGCATTCTGCCCCACAGCAAGTAGAGATTAGAACCACACCTGGCCTAGGGCCTGGCTGGGGGCAGCAGAGATTTGCTGAATGACTGATTGAGCAAATGAAAGACAGGGGAGGCTGCATGGCACTCCCAGGAGACTCACCTAGCATCAGAAGCAAGGCCATAGGGTGGGAGGGGCTCTTGAAGTAAGAGCTGGGCCTAGGGTATCTCAGCCAAGGTGTCCCCATAGGAGGTGGGTGATACCAGTCACAACATCCAGGGTGCTGAGCTTCCAGGCCTGACACATACCTGCTGTCAGCCCCTTCCTCTGACCTTCAGCCACTAGGGAGAATTCAGTGGCCGGGTATAGGTGTGTGGGGCTGACCCACCAGGCTCTGTGGGCCTCAGGGGTGTTGCACACCAGCCCTCCTAGACCCTTCCTTTGACTAGCAGATGCTAGTCAGGAATGACCACAGTGCTTCTGACCCCTCCTGAGGCCCCTGCATCTTGGAGGAGGTCCCAGGATAAGGGCCTCCTCCACAGGAGCAGTGTCAGGAGCCAGAGAAGCTCAGGCCCAAATCCACAATCCAACCTTTCCCAAGGCCTGGCAGTCTGGGCCAGGCCCTTATCTGACTATCACTAGCTCAGGCAGGTGGGTGAAGATGAGAGATGACATATTTCTCCTGAGGACCCTTTGGCCATGCCCCAGCCATGTTCCACCTGCACTGTCTCCCTTGACCTTCCCAGGGAGGCCAGCTCCCAGCTGGAGACCTTCAAGGGGTCTCGAGATTCTTGACCGCCAGACAGATGCAGGCACAGGAGGCCATCCCCACACTCATGTCCCGCTGTTGGAGGCAGTGTCTTGGCCCAGGGCTCATGCTGACCCCAGGGACCCTTGGGTTTACCATCCCTTTCTCATACATCCAGGCCACCCTGTCCAAGGAGCCCTGACACCCACTCCTGGGTGGTCGCTCTGCCACTGTGTGCTCCCTGGTAGCGCCTAGCGCTCACCACCAAGTCCCTTATCTCCTTGCCGGCCAGCAATCTGGCTGCCTCCCTCTGTAGGCGGAGGGCCCCAAGGGTGCCCACACAATGGAATGGGCCCAACAGATGCTCATTCCCCAATGCTTCCCCCATCCCTGGGGACCCCCAGCCAGCTCCTGTGGGTGGCACCTTGCCAGGAAGCAGCGGCACTGTTTGGGTGAGGGGAGAATAATCAGCTGTAACGCCGCAATGAGGGAGAAAAGGCTGCTCGGGTGCTTGGCGCCCACGCGTGCGCTTAATTGGCTCCACGTGTCTGCAGCTCCTTTCAAGAGCAGGAGAGTGGAAGGGTCAAGATCTCTTAATGTTCATAATGGAGGGGGAGGCAGAAGCCATCGCCAGCCCCACATAAACACCTTTTAATTGCCCGGAGAAGGGTGGGCGGAGGCAGCCAACGCCACAGGATTTCCTGCCTGTCTGTCCACTATTATTGCACCTTTTAGAGCTTCCCTAGCATGGAGTCAGATCCCAGAGGCTGAGCTCCAGCCAGAACCCAGAGCCACAGCCCTGGCATCAGTTCTACAAATGTTCACGAGTTTGCAGAACTCGTGTTCTGTCCAGCCCAGGCCTTGGCAGTAGGCGACACCCATGGCCTGGTCCTCCAGGGGCCAACCTGTTTCTCTCACTCTCATCAATGAATGCACCAGTGGAACCAGCTGAACTGGCCTCCAGCTGCCTCAGTGCCACACTTGCCCCCCACATCTTGCTGCCTCCTCCAGGTAGTCTTCCCGTGACCTCTTTGGACTGAAGGGACCTTTCTCCTGCCAGCCCTTCAGTCTGCACCTCTCTGAGGCCCCCAGTTCTCCCTGCTTGTGGTTCCCATGACTGCATCTCTGTGTCCCGTCAGACCAGTGGTTCTCAACTGGGGCAACTTTGCTCCCGGGCAACGTTTGGCAATACTTAGAAATATTTTTGGTTGTGACAACTGGAATAGTGGTGTACTGCTGGCATCTAGTGGGTAGAGGGCAAGGGTGCTGCTAAACACTCCACAGTGCACAGGCAGCCCCACCACAAGGCAGGACACAGCTCAAGGTGTCAGCAGTGCCAAGGCTGATGCCCTGCTTTAGACAAGGCTTTAGAAAGGAGGTGGGAGCTGGGCAGGGGCTTTGGGGAAAAGCTCCCTCCTGACAAAGGGAGTGGTCTGCTACCCTACAGCCCCTGGCTCCCTCCCTGGCTCACACCTCCTGCCCCTCTGAATGCCCAGCCCAGAGCCCAGTTCCTGAACAGACCTGGTCACACTGCCAACAATGCATCACTTTAATTAGGTTAAGTGGCCATTAGCAGCAAAAGCAGGGCGGCTGTGTGCAGAAGGGTTTTTAATTTTACTCTTTAAATGATGCTCACTCCCCAGAGAGGCTGCCGATGGTGGGAACGATGCCCACTGGAGCCCCCAGGACCAAGGCCAGAACTGCACACTGCCCACTTCCATCCATCTGAGCCTCATGGGGGTGTGGGAGGGGGTGCTCAGTGTCTTGTCTTCACTGCCCAAGGAAGAACTGAGGGGGCAGGGACCTGCCCAAGGCCACGAGGTCATCACAGAGCAAGCCCCTGTCAGAGGAAACCAGTGTCCCATCTCCTGTTCCCTCGACCCTGTCCTGTTGTGGACAGCAAATGCCACGTGGCCACTATTAGTAGCATAGAGTGGGGCAGTGGCTGGGGGAGTCGTTTGTGGGGTCTGGAGCCCAACTACCTGAATCTAAACCCTGGTTCTGGCTGGGTGCCGTGGCTCACACCTGTAATCCTAACACTCTGGGAGGCCAAGGGGCACGGGTTGCCTGAGCTCAGGAGTTCGAGACCAGCCTGGGCAACATGCCAAAACCCCAGCTCTACTAAAATACCAAAAAAAATAGCTGGGCGAGGTGGCACACACCTGTATTCCCAGCTACTTGGGAGGCTGAGGCACGAGAATTGCCTGAACTTCGAAGGTGGAGGTTGCAGTGAGCGGAGATCCCACCACTGTGGTCCAGCCTGGGTGACAGAGCGAGACTTTGTCTCCTAAATAAGTGATAAATAAACCCTGGTTTTGCTGTGATACCTGGAGCAAGTGCTTTAAGCTCTCTGGAGCTCAGTTTCCTCAGAAGTAAAATGGAGAGAGGAGAGTAACCCAGCGACCTGTGTGAGGACTCGGAGCAACACAGAGCATGCAGGCTGATTTCTGGTCTGGCACTTGGTGGGCACTAAGAGGCCAGTAATCCTGGGAAGGAAAGATGCTGACCATTTTGGGGGAAAAGCCACATGATTCTGAATCTATGCAGAATCATCTGTGGCACATTAAAACATCCTGATGCCCTGTCCCTCCTGCCCCCGAGAATCTGATGCACTTGACCTGAGGCGGGGGCTGGGTGCACGATTTTAGAAGCTCCTCAGACAATTCCAGTGTGCAACCAGGGTTCAGAAACGCTGCACTAAGGCAAAGGTTCAGCCCTTAGGACAACGGGAGGGACCTGAGGGGAGGAGGGGGGGCACAGGCATGGTAGGAGGGGTGTTGGGCTTGAGCCCCGGGCTGGGGTCTCCAGGTGCTAGATTCCTAGCAGGGCCTTTCGCCGCCTCTGGTTTGTTTGAGGAAAGAGGCAAAAGGGCCTCCCAGAGAGCAGGTTTCCAGCCACCACGGTGATGTCCTGGCCTCTCTATCCTAGCCCTGGGCTTCCCATTCTCCAGGAACCAAGCCCGCTGAGCCTCGATACACTTGGCCGTGTTCCTGAGAAGAGGCTGGAATCTCTCCCATTGGGGTCACCCCTCACCCAATCCTGGGCAATGCCTCCCTTCCCCATGGCCTGTCCTCCAAGCCATACAGCACAGGATGCTGCTGCAGGGGCACCACCTTCAAGGGACTGTCCACACTGTGGCCTTTACAAGTGAGGCCCCTGGAGTTGTGAAACCAGAAGTGCTGGGCCAGGAAGGTGCTCACATCCCTATTTCACAGGGGGAGAAACTAAGGCCTGGGACAGCGATGGACTGAGATTTCCATGAGGGCAGAAACAGAGCCTGTCCTTCATCACTGCACCCCCAGCACCCGAAGAGGGCATGGTACACAGTAGCCATCGTCGGATGTTGGTGAATAAGATGGAGGAGGAATGTAACAATGAGGGGGATGGCCTTCCCCGAGAGCCAGGCCATAGGCCATAGGCCAGGCCTAGCTGGGAGGGCAGGAGAGTCCTGATTTGGGTCCAGCTTTGCTATAAGGACTTAGGCACCTCCTATTCCTCCTGGGACTCAAGACTCTGAGAGAGTGGGCCCTGGCTCAGAGGGCAATCTCCCTAGGTGGTCAAAGTTCCAAGACAGGTGCCCCTCCATGTCGCTGAAGCAGAGGGCCCAGCATGTTTCTCGGACTTGGGGATGCTGGTTGCTTGCGTTGCAAGACCCCTGATCTGGCCTGCTCCTGCCTGACTCTTGGCCCCAGCAACCACCCTTTGCAGCTTGGAGAAACTCGTTACAAACATCTGATTGTCCCTGATTAGATGAGACAATGAACTTCCGTCCTGCGTTGCTCAGCTCCCTCTTTGCAAGCCCCTAGTTAGAATTCCAGACGAGAGCAAAGGGTTTAAATTGGATTACTGGATGGGGTCCAGGGAGAGAGGAACAATGGAGTGGGGGTTGGGGGTCCAGCCCCCCAACAGCCCTCCCTCCATATACATCAAGTTACAATCAAATGTGGAAAAGGAGAAAGAGACCAGGACTTGATTAAAAGCACATTTAAAACATCATTAAGACCAAAGCTCATCTTCAACAATTAGAACCAAGCAGGGGGAAGGGTGGTACTCCTCTTCCTCTGGGGATATGGGCAGGAGCATCTTGTGGGTCTGGAGCTGGGGGTGCTGCTCAGGAGTGCTGGAGGAGTTCACTGCCCAGGAGCGCTGGAAGGCCAAGGGCTACGGGCTCAGTGCACAGCCTCAGGAATAATGTGGGGTCAAGGGGCTGGCTTGGAGTCAGGGAGACCTGAGTACAAATCCTGGCTCTGCCACATCCTGGCCTGATGCATGGCACCTCTGAGTCCTAGTGTCCCCCTCTGTGAAGTGGGGGTAGCAGGTCTTCCTTCTCCGGGTTGCTGTGAGAATGATACATGATAGACTCAGCACACAGCGAGTGTCTGTCTGGTCAGTGTATGCCTTTCCCCATCGTTTCTCATAATAAATAATTTCTGGGCCAGACGCGGTAGCTCATGCCTATAATCCCAGCACTTTGGGAGGCCAAGGCGGGTGAATCACCTGAGGTCAGGAGTTTGAGACCAGTTTGGCCAACATAGGGAAACCCAGTCTCTACTAAAAATACAAAAATTAGCTGGGTGTGGTGGCAGGTGCCTGTAATCCCAGCTACTTAGGAGGCTGAGGCTTGAACCCAGATGAAGGTTGCAGTGAGCCAATATTGAGCCACTGCACTCCAGCCAGTCTCAAAAAAAAGAAAAAAGAAAATAATTTCTGTTTAGTGCTGGCTGTCTCAGGCCATGGCTGGGCTGCAGGTGCAGTGGAAAGGAGACAGACACCTGTCTGCCTCACATGGCAGAGTCCAGCAAGGGGAGTACAGGGATCAGGATCTCAAGCCTTCCACTGCCCCTCCCAAGCTATCAGAGTTGACTGTCCCTTTAGGGATGGGGAAAGCAGCTTGGAAAGAGACTCTAGCCCTGTGATTCCCAAGGGGCTGGGCAGGAGTTTGGGCCCTGGGCTCTACTCGTGGAGGGCGGGTCCAGCTGTCTCTGCCACTCAGCACCCCTGCTGTCCAGAGGCCTGGGTGAGTGGCAGGCCAAAAGGCCTGAGGGCTGCCCCTTCCCGCATTTATCAGGCAGTTCCAACACAAGTTCGGGGCTGGGAGCCCACATCTGTAAACCAGGTAGGGGGCAGCAAAGCTGGGAAGTAGTGTGCAAATGTGGGGTCCTGAAGGAAGCAGGGCAGAGACAGAGTCGGAGAACGAGGGAAAGGCAGGAGGGCATCCAGGCCAGCCCAGTTCAGAAAGGTGAGAAGGTGGGGCACGATGCTGGCTGAGAGGTGAGCATAATGGGCTGCTATCCCCCACAGAAGGCGTGGCTCTGCCTCCTCCCAGCTGTCTCCCCCACACC